>OX336399.1:89372633-90709043 GCA_946902985.2 Meconema thalassinum
TGGCTGGACGTGTGAGTCATGGTCTGTATGTACTTGACATGCGCATCGTGAAACCGGCGCACCCCATTCAAGTGAATTTAGCTACATCGTCGGACAAACTGAAGATCTACCATGAACGATTTGGTCATCAACACAAAGCGCATGTCAAGAATGTACTGAAGCAGATGAACATCAATGTAGACATGTGTAAAGAGGATTTCTGCGATGGATGTGCACTGGGAAAAATACATCGACTGTCATTCAAGACACGAATGAATCGACCAACAGCCACCGGTGAACAAATCCACGCCGATGTGAATGGACCAATGTCTACTGAATCTCTTGGAAAGGCACGCTACTACGTATGTTTCAAGGATGATTTCAGCAAGTTTCGACGAGTTTTCTTTTTAAAGCACAAAAGTGAAGTGTGCACCGTTCTGGAACAGTTCCTGAATGAAGCCAAAACAAATGGACACGTCGTGAAGCTGTTCAGGTGTGATGGAGGAAAATAATTTGATAACAAGAAGGTTTCTGAACTACTCGCAAGCAGAGGCATAGAACACAGCATTACTACGCCGTACACACCACAACAAAACGGAGTTGCAGAACGTGAAAATCGGACGATTGTGGAGTGCGCAAAATCTATGCTGAATCACAGCAAGTTAACGAAACAACTTTGGGCTGAAGCCTGCAACACTGCGGTGTACCTCCTGAATCGCACTGGGAAGTCATCCATTGAAAACAAATCTCCCTATGAATTGTGGTATGGACGACCAGTGGGAAGTCTCAGTCATCTGAAGATCTTCGGAACAGAATGCTACGTGCATATCGACAAGAATTTTCGCTCAAAGTTCGACGACAAAGCTGTTTTTGGACATCTGGTTGGGTACGTGAACGACAGGGATGGATTTAGAGTCTGGATTCCAACTCAGAGAAAGGTTGTTCTAAGCCATGATGTGAAATTCAAACCTGAAGTTGTCTGCAATCTGCGCGCCAACGCCGGAAAGGTTGAAGTCACGCTTGAAGAACGTGTGGAGAGGAATCAGTCTAATTCATCGTCTGATGTAGGCCTACAGAGGAGGTCAGAGTCAGATGAGAAATTAAGCGAAATTGAAGATTTTGCTTCGGCATCCAGTTCTGGAGGAAGCGAAGATGAGGAAGAAGGAGAGACTGAAGAAAGAAGGAAAAGCAAACGTGAAAGTAAGAAGCCATCGTGGATGATCAGTGGAAATTACATGTACATGGCTGGACCATCTATCACTGAAAAGAATCCTGACTCATACTTTGAAGCGCTGCAGTCTAGTGATAAAAATCAGTGGCTGAAAGCAATTAATGAAGAATTGGAGTCCTTAAAGGAAAATGATACCTGGAAATTGGTTGAGCGTCCAAATGGTGCACGGGTCCTGAAAAATCGGTGGGTTCTTCGACAGAAGACAACGGACAGTGGAGAAGTTCGCTTCAAGGCACGATTGGTAGCCAAAGGCTATGCGCAACAGAAAGGAATCGATTATGAAGAAACATTCAGCCCTGTTGCACGGTATGATACCATTCGAGCTCTGTTGGCAGTAGCTGTTGAAAAGGAGATGAAACTTGGTCAATTTGATGTCAAGACGGCCTTCTTAAACGGCGAGCTTGAAGAAGATGTGTTCATGGAACAGCCAGAAGGTCATCAGGACGGTACTGGCCGAGTGTGTCATCTAAAAAGAAGATTATATGGTTTAAAACAGGCTCCACGCTGCTGGAACAAGCGTTTCAAGAAATTCATGGAGAAAGCTGGATTCAAAAACAGCAAAGCTGATCCTTGTCTCTTATACAGCAACAAAAATGGAAAGTGGTTGGCTGTTGTAATCTTTGTGGATGATGGTCTGGTAATTGGCAACGAAGAAGACATCGAGCAGTTCATGGAAAAACTTCAGCAGGAATTTCACACGACCAGAGGATCTCTCAACAATTTCCTGGGCATGAAGATACAACAAAACCATGATGGATCAATTGCAATCAGTCAAGAGAATTACACGAGGAAAATCCTAGAAAAATTTGGGATGGCCGAGTCAAATGGAGTGTCTACCTCAGTTGGACGCGAAGAAAGTGAAGACGGAGAAAAGGTTTCGGCCAGGGTTCCTTATCGTGAGGCGGTGGGATCCTTGATGTACCTGCCTACAGCTACTCGTCCAGATATCGCATTCGCGGTCAACAAAGCTGCTCGAGCCATGGAGAATCCTACAGTTCAAGACTGGAGTCAAGTGAAACGGATATTTCGATATTTAAAGAGCACAGTGAACCATGGAATCGTCTATAGAAAAGTGGACGTTTTGAAGGTCTACAGTGATGCTGACTACGCCGGTGACAAGAGGACGAGACGTTCAACGACGGGTGTCATTTCGACCTACAATCATGGAGCTGTATCGTGGAGAAGTCAGTTACAGAAGTCTGTGTCAACATCGACAACTGAAGCTGAAATTGTGTCTGCAAGTGAAGGAGCAAAGGAGTTGATTTGGCTGAAAAGACTGTTTTCTGAATTACTGGGAACTGCTGACAAACCTCCTACGCTTTACATCGACAATGCTGGTGCAGTTAAATTGGCTAAAAATCCAGAGTACCATCGAAAATCCATGCATATTGGGGTACGTCATTTCTATGTGAGGGAAAGATTTTTGGACGGAGACCTTGAGCTGGAGCACATCGACGGGACCAATCAATTAGCTGATCTTCTAACTAAACCTCTGGAGAGGGTCAGATTCGAGATGCTGCGTGAGAGGATTGGCGTGCAGAAGATGACATCTTAGAGGCTGAAAAGTGTTCAATAGTTCATCTTGTTTATTTTTTATTTGTATTTGATTTTTCTTAGGAGGAAGTGTTAATATTTGAATGAAAAATAGCACAGTAGCGCCACCTGGTGAAATAGACATGTACAATAAAGAAGAGAACAAAATACGAGTCAGTGCAATGTCTGTGGGTGTTCGCGTGACATGTGACTAGCATCTCAAAATATGATTTCTATTTTGTATTGTATTTCTCACTTGATAAATAAAGATTTACATTAAAACTAGCACGCCCCTTAAGGGACACTGGGACTGAAATTTTCAAATTCTATATAAACTGAGGTACAGCGTTGAAATTTTATATGATTATGAATAGTCATATTATAAACCTCTGTGGGAAACGTGAGCATTGTAAGTTGATTAGTTCTCCAGATATTAATTATTTTGTACATTTATTGTGCTAATTATTCAAGTTTTATAAAGGTCAGCCGCGTTAAAAAAAACAAGATAGTGTAACTTTTAGGTAATATTCTATTGCACTATAACAATTGGAAGAAACCTACGGATCCGATTTTGAATTGCATTAATGAGTGTCAAGAAATTATTTTTTTTCATATCCAAGTTTTTTCTACAAAAAAAATCGTATTTTTTCTAGTTTGAATTTTTTTTTGCAGCCATACCAAAAGTGCAATTTAAAAAACGATCCGCATGTTTATAGTCATTGCAATGAAGATAATAAATTCCCATTTTGAAAGCAATATCATAAGATTTATGACGCGAGTAACATTTTGAATGCCTGAAAAAGTGAATCCGAGAAAACAGCAATTTTCTAAAATGATGCACATTTTACAAGGTTTCAGCCTACCAAGGACATCAGGACTGTCCTACAGCATAGGTGACACCCTCCTTCTTTTGTTTTGCAGCCTCCTCCTTCATTTCTGTCAGTTTCACCTTCCGTCGACATGCCTTTCGCTTCTCCAATTATGACCGCGGACTTCCATACTTCCTGCGACTGTCACATCTTTCAAGTGTTTGTGCTGTGACATGAGATACTGAAGTTAGTCTTATTCCTGATTTCAACTCTGTTGTTGCACTACACCCCATGTTGAATTCTGCTACAGAATTACTAACAGCAATTTCAAGTATCTTCCGTGAAATAAAAATCTCTTTTGGGCACTTCCTCCAGATAACAGAATGCAGAGACTCATTCTGATTTTCAGTAGCACCACGGATGCATCTGGATATTAGCTCATCTGATGCCAGCCTTTGATAAACAGGCATAATCTTGACAACTAAGGGTTCTTAAAGTTCTACAGCCATTTTTTCATGACTCGGTGGTGTTTTACCAGCTGCAATACTTCGATTGTAGAAACACCAAGACTCAGAACCTTCAGGACACTTACTGTGCTGGGGCGTTTAAAGGACACACCGTGCATTTTAAAGCTACGCCAGGGCTTTAAAAATAGCGGAATTCGGATAAAACACTGCTATATGATCCGCAGGGGATAGGGGTGTATTAATATGGAAAAAAACGAAAATCGACATTTTCCACAAATTTCAATAAAATTTCAGTCCCAGTGTCCCTTAAAACAACAATAACTAACCAACACTGAACAGGTCGTCTGCACAAAATTTTAGCTGCGATACCTGCAGATACAGTATTTTGCTATACTGAAACAGTTTCGTTTGAGTCTGGTAGTCACGGAAATCGGATGCTTTCATCTGACTTTTGTCAAACTTTTGTTTACTAAGGCAACACTGAACAATAGCTTCAAAAACCATAATGTATGGTGACCTCCTGTTGCAAGAGAGAAGAATTCTTACTAGTGAAACTGGAAACCACACCTATGATAACCTCAAAGACTTCTCTGTGTTTGAATGTATGTTGTCAATCACCTGAATGCAAGAATGCCCTGGTGTTGAAATTTTCATGTTAATTTCCCTTATGAGGTTAGTTTCTTAAAGAAAGCTAGCCAAAGCAAAATGAATCAGTGAGTTTCTATTCTGAGGAACTCAGCTATCACTCCAAATAATATATTCCCTAACTTCCGGGTGAAATATTTTGTAATACATAAATTACAGCACTTTCCAGATCCGCCGCACAGTGCGTCATGCCAAATATCACAATAGCCATGTTTATTCCTCGATACATGAGCAGTAAGATTGTAGGGCCTATACGATTAGTTTTCTTTTATAAAAGAAGCAAAGAACATTTGCACGAGTTAGAGTTAAAACTATCACATTTTGTAGATCAAAGCATATCATCATAGCATCATTTCGTCTGTCATGTACTATTTCCTGTCGTATGAATGATTTCTCTTCTAAATGGTTATCAGATTTCGTTGACAAACTCTGTGACTTTACTTTCCTTTTTCGCCACGATAAACTCCTCAAATAAGTCACATCGATCGGATTTTGGTGCTAAGAAGTCCAGATTATCCTGTACATTGACAGTGTTACCGCTTTATAGCTATTCTGTATACAAACTTCATTATGCAACTCGAACATTCTAGTTACATTTAAATCAGGACTTAAGTATTCCTTTGTGTCACAGCCGTGCAGTAGTCTAATGCGACTCTGGCCTTGGAAATGATTCAATGTGCTTTCTAACAAAATCTTTACAGTGTTTGGAAACCCTCTCTCTTGGTTTCTTCCCTCTCTCATTGGATTTTGGAGTGCTTGATGTTTGATCTTTGTTAAAATGCACATTGTATATTACTTCTTGACTGGCCAACAAGGTCTCTTGCATACTCTTACCTGCGTGCCATTCACTTGTAAAAAGTAAGAGAAAGACTTACGTTTCCTAGGGTCATCTTTCATTAACCTCCGAGAAGATTTACACTCGGAGTTTTGTAAAATATAATGTATTTTCTCATTTCTTACAGTGAATAAAATGAAATCATTATGCAATTCCGGTTATCTTTAGAAATCTTATGATAACACTTATATTTGCACTTACAGTCTTCATGTTTTACTTTCTTCGCAGCTACCTTTTTATCCGCAGTGCTAATGTACTCGCCACCACTCTTTTGAATATTCTTTTTCCATTGTTGAGGGTTACGCTTTCTATTCCTGGACTCCTTACGAGTTATAACCAAACAGCCAAACTCCAAACAGCTGATCCAGTGTGTACTGTCTAGCAGCAAGTGTAAATATTTGATAAAAGTGGTAAAATATTATAACAGAGGTTTAAAATCTATAAAGTTACTTTCCTTAGATCAAGTGTAATACGGAATATTGATAGCATTTAGAAATTCTTATTGATAATTTAATAAACTTAAACTAAGTTGTGGGAACGTGTATCCAAAGATTCGGTGACTTCTTCAAACACTGTTTGAACCAAGTAGAGCAGTGGTGCTATTACGAGACTTCACCCGATTGGAAGATATACGTATTTCACATTCTTCTTTATTGGTAGGTAATTAGATTAGTTCTATTAGGTAGTAATAATTAAAATAAATTTAGTGTAATTTGGTGTAAACATCTAGGCAAACTTAGATCTCTAGTATGACGACAGTAAACAGTGTTAATGTCTCGTCAGGTAGTGTAACCATAACGGATTTATGCTCGTCGTGCAAAATAAAAGTAAAAGAATGCAAATAAAATCATCACAAGATCTCAGGTAAAATTGAATGAGGAGAAAAGTGAAACAGATTGTCGTAATGTAGGCCTACCGCTACCGTCATGCGAATGCGAATGTCATAACCTGAGAAACGAACTGTCCTCAAAAGACGAAATTATAAAGCTGCTAAAGGAAGATATTGCTAAGTTAATGGAAGAGTTGAATAAATTAAATAAATTAAAAGGAAACAGAAAGGAAAGCAAGGGAACTTGGTCGACAGTGATTACTGGTAAGGTAAGATTGAATAAGCCTAGGCCTATAAATGGAGTACATGTAACTGAAATTCCCGTCTCAAATTCATTTGGAGTGCTTGTCGAAGAAAATGATGACTTTCCTCAAGAAGAAAAGAAGAAAGTGATAAAGAGAAAATCCAGGAAGATGCGGATATTTGCGGATAGCCACGGGTGAGATGTAGCAGCAAGCGTATTGGAGAGAAGCAGAGAAATGGAGGACACTTCGACAGTAAAGCCAGGAGCTCAAATTGCCGAGGTCACGAACGGGATGATAGGAGAGTGTGCGTCCCTTACTGCAAAGGACTACGCAGTGATCATCGCTGGAGCAAACGACGTCTATAGAAATGAGAGTAAAAAGGTAATCAAAGATTTAAAGGGTACATTGCCATCCATGCAAAAAACAAATGTCATTATTGTAAACATTCCGCAGAGATACGATTTAATTCCCAAATCATGTGTAAATGTAGAAATAGAGGCTACAAATGGAAAAATTCATAAAATTTGTAAGAGTTTTCCAAATGTCCAAATTTTAGATGTAAGTAAATTAGACAGGAAGTTCCACACTCGGCATGGCCTACACTTAAATAGATTAGGAAAAGAGTATCTTAGTGATGAAATCTGCAAAATTGTAAATTCAAATGGTAAGAATAATTCAACAGTAATATCATTAGAGTGGAAGCAGGGAAACTGGTAGAAGAAGCCAAACGTGAGGTTTGGCATTCAGATCTTTTGAAGTCAAATTTAACGGAGTGCAACAATGGTATTTCGGATTTGTCTAGCAACAATAATAATAACAATTATGATAATAATTATATAAATAAATCACCAACACAAGCTTGCAAAAGTAACAAATTTAAAATTTACCCCCAGAATGTACAGTCTCTTTATAATAAAATTGATTACATAAATCTAATGCTTAAAAATGAACTTAAAGACATCTCAGCACTATGTATTTCAGAACATTGGCTGAAAGAGGAACAACTCGAATTAATTCAATTCCCAGGCTAGTAAATACTCTAGATCTAATATTAGCCATGGTGGTACTTGCATCTTCTTAAGAAATAATTTAGATCATGAACAGATAACAGCTTATGATTATCTAATGGAACAGGATTTTGAATTTTCTGCCGTAAAAATACAGCAGTTTAAGTTAATTGTATGCGTATACCGTTCTCCGTCAGGAAAGTTTCCTTTATTTATAGATAAATTAGAATTGTTACTCAATAACATGAGCAAAGTAAATTTCGATATAATAATTTGTGGGGATGTAAATGTGGATTTCTTAAAATTTGATAGAAATTGTGAATTATTAACACAGTTACTAATTTCCTATGGACTGAAACCTACAGTAAATACCCCAACAAGAATAACAAAATTTAGTAAAACCACTCCTGATCAATTTTTTATAAATACAGATAAATATCACCATTCAATAGAAGTCTATTGTCCGGGTTTTAGTGACCACCATGGACAAATACTGAGTTTTGAAGTATCCAAAACAATCAATAATAATGATAATGGAGTAAAATCAACGTGCAGGTCACTGACTGAATCAAATGTTACATATTTCAATGACTTATTAAATAAGGAAACATGGTAAGAAATTTATGAACTAGAAAATGTAAATGATAAATTTAATGCATTTAACAGTACCCTAAAACACTATTTTGAAATAGCATTCCCCTTTAAACGAAGAACTGTTCAAAATAACAAAACTAGCAATTGGATAACAACAGGGATTATTAATTCATGTCAAAGAAAGAAATTTCTACACAAATTATATAAACAATACCACACAACACCTGAATTCAATTTATACTACAAAAAATACACTAGCATATTAAATAAGGTAATAAGACTAGCAAAGAAAATGCATAATGATAATTTTATTTCCCAATCATCTAATAAAAACAGGGCTATGTGGTCCGTGATAAAGAAAGAAACTGGAAAATCTGCTAAAATACAAAAGAACATTTCACTGACCAGAAATAATAAAGTGATTAATAATCCAGAGGAAATAGCAAACACTTTTAATGACTATTTTCTGGAAATTCCACAAAAATTATTAAATAAATCACAGGTAAATACACTAAATTCTAATAATAAAATAAATATATGCGTGATTCTTTATTTATAAATCATGTCACAAATGAAGAGGTAAGAATAGTTATAAAAGAGCTAAAAATAAATTCTGTGCTGGCATTGATGGCATCCCTGATGCAATTTTAAAGAAATGTGCAGAAAATATAATAAATCCACTTACGCACTTAATAAACAGTTCAATTCTCTCAGAAACTTACCCGGATAATTTGAAGTTATCAAAAGTAATTCCAGTGCACAAAAACGGTTCAAAAGATGAATCAGATAACTATCGTCCTATTACCTTACCAACTGGTATTGCAAAAATTGTGGAAATAAATATGTATAAGAGACTGATAAGTTTCATAGAAAAAACAATTATCAAACTCACAACATGGATTCAGAACGGAAAAATCTACACAGACAGCAATTTACGAATGTAGTAATTGTATACTGAAATTAATTGACAATAAGGAACATGTAACTGGCCTATTCTTGGATTTATCGAAAGCATTTGATGTTGTTGACCATAAAATCCTTCTTACCAAACTAAATCAATATGGTATTTGTGGAGAAAGTGAACTAAAGCTCTTTCGAGCAATCTACTTCCTGTAGAAAATAGACAGTGTTTTGATTTAGAAAATAGACAGTGTTTTGATTTACATAGTTTTGGTTTTGTTATCTTTGAGTGTAGTGTCTTTGGAATGTCTTTTGGACGCGATGTTGATTTGTGTTAATAAAATATTGATTACTGTATATTAAAATGATTTGGTATGGTATATAACTGGCGACCGTGACAGGACTACTGGCAATCTCAACATCAAATAAAACAGAACAACGATGACCGAACGTCGAGTATTACGCGGCGTATTTACACGTGAGGTAAACAAGCTTGAATAACTGTTGGCGCTTGCTGATGGTGACCACGTGGAGATTCGTAGCAGATATGCTTCACTTGTGGAACGCTACGAGAAGTTAAAACGTCTGGATGATGAAGTTTACAATGAGCTGCTGCAAAAGGAAGACCTTGAAGACGTCGTGCTTGAAACAGAGATCAACAATTGCAGTGAGTACGACTTGACATATTTTAACGTTATGCCCGTTGCTCACGGTAAAATGCCTCTTAAAATTTATTTTACAACTAATTTTATAAAAATTTGACGAAAGCAAGCTGTGTTGTTCACGGTAAAATTATTTTATAAAATCCGTGGATGTATCAGGATCGCCATCTACCGATAAACTTCTGAACCAAGAATCAGCTGTTTAACACACATTGGTTTGAGAGTATGGCTCCAACAAACAAAGCAAAAATTGCTGCTTTAACTACAATGTCGTATGTCGTACAGTGGTAAAGAGGAAGAAAAGAAATGCTAGGAAGTCCTGGACTCGGGAATGGATAAAAAGAAGAGAAGAGGAATACTCTCCTTGGTCGAAAATGAGTTCAGGTTAGAAATCAGAATTCATGTAGGAATTTTCTAAGAATGGAGGAAAGCAGTTTTAAAAAACTCCTAGATCACGTTGGTCCCAAAATTATTCGACAGGACACTTAACATGAGGCAAGGCATTTCTCCTGAAATGAGACTGCAAGTGAGTTCGAAGCCCGTTTAAAGCCTTCACATCAGCCTGGCTTGTGTTCGGTCGAATTTGTGAAACATATTCGGCGATTGAGATTTCTGCCTCCCTTCTTGCATTTCTATTGTGGTATATGGGCGTTTTAACCTCATACAAACACTGATATTTCTGGTACTCGTCCAGTAAAACACTAACAGTTTGGGAGCCCGTATCACACGACACTAGTTAGTATGAAAGCTTCTACCAGTACTGGTGTACACGCTGGTATAGACGCGTCTATATGTGATATGTACCTTCCATGCTAGGTTCTGCCTTCCATAATAGCTTCCATACAACTCACGAAATTGAACAGGTGCCATTTTTCCTGGCAGTTTTCATGGAAGTTTGAGTACAACAACCAATCGGATTGCTTTTCTCGGTCAGGTAGATATCCTAGGGGCAACATAAACAAGTAGATTTGTTATGTGGCTAGGCCTACGAATAAATACATCAGAATTAAACTATATTTTCTTTAAACGGCGTCTGTGTGATCAGCGCTAGCTATATCCAGTAAATACAGAACGTGTCATATTATTATTATTATTATTATTATTTTGGGATAAATATTTAACAATTTAAATGCTAATAGTTATCACGAATGGTATCCGTCCATGGTTACAGTATTTAGGGAAAATACGAATTTTAAATGGGAGAAAACACAAAACAAAGTTGCAATATTGCTGTACGACGTAAGGAGGAAATTATAAAATAATTAAAGGAAGTAAAAAATCTCCGCCCCTGGATAGCCTTGAACCCGAGATCTTCAAATCAGCAAGCGAGCGCGATACCACTAGCACACTTTTCCAACTGATTATTCAACAAATTGTTGAGCTTCTTATCAGCGCGTATGGTTAAATATCCAATTATTACAATTATATCTTAAATACCGTATTGATTGGAATGAATTCATTCAGTACCACGCATATTTTCAAATGTACTTAAAGCAAGTTTCATGACCGCTTTGCGTTAGTAATGCGAATCGACTGTAAATTTTACCCCCAAACAACAACCGTCCTCCATGTTTTATTTTCGAAGAGTTTGTTTACAAGCGAGCTTCACAATCTACTCACCACGTGGCGCCAGCATCATCTTCATGTCAGCTTCCCTGGTTGGTTCGTTTCGTAAAATTAATTTTACGGAATAGAACATGTCCTATTTTATGGAAAGTTTTATCAAAGGTTTTATAAAACTTGAATTTGACCATGAGCAATATAAATTTTATAAAATTAAATTATTGTACAATAAATTTGAAGGAAAATTTTACCGTGAGCAACGGGCATTAGGGAAAAAGTGCAGGCCTTACAAGTTGGAGATCAAGCCGTTTCTGAAGCTAATACGAGTAACTGTTCACGTACTTCTAATCAGAGACTACTAAGACTACCAAAACTAGAACTGAAAAAATTTGATGGAAACGTGAAGTGCTGGATTGGATTTTGGGCGCAATTTACTAAAATACATGAAGATAGCAGCCTTAAAGATGAAGACAAATTTGTTTATTTGATTCAGTGTATGGAACCTGGTTCGTGTGCTCAGAAGTTGGTAGAAAACTTTCCTCCTTCAAAGGAAAACTACAGAAAGGCTATAGAATTGTTGAAGTCTAGGTATGGGAAGGATGAGTTACTCATTGAGTACTATGTTAGGGAACTTTTGTCCTTGGTGTTAAAGAAGGATAGTTTAAGATCCATAGCCCAACTGTATGACAGTCTGGAGGGACAGTTGAGAGCACTTGATTCCTTGGGAGTAACAAAGGAGAAATACGCTGCAATGTTATTTCCACTAGTAGAGAGTGCCTTGCCAGAGGTTATGTTTAGAACTTGGGACAGGTATCGTGTATCAAAAGAAACATCTACCAAGGAACCTGACTGTTGCTTGAGTGAATTGTTAGCCTTCTTAAAGACTGAGGTAGAAGGTGAAGAACGGCTTAAGCTAAGACATAGTTCTTTTGAAGTTAACGAGAGGACGGATCGAGTTAAGCAAGACGATAGGACCAAGACTAAGAATAGGGACGTACCTTCAGCGGCTTCTTTAATTTCAATAGAGGATGTTTCAGTCAGTAAGGGAAACAGAAATAACAAAGATACGGCTTGTATATTCTGTGGCAGAACCTCACATCTTTCTCAAGACTGTGCTGTAGCTATTGATTATTCTCAAGAAGAACGCCAAGTAACGTTAAAGAAAAAGGGAGCTTGTTTTAGGTGTCTACGACCGGGACATGTCAGTGTTAAGTGTAAGATGTTTGTGAAGTGCCCATTTTGCAAGGGGAAACATTACGCTTTGATGTGTGCGAAAACAGCCTCAGATGAACCAAAAGGTAATTCGGTTCCAAAAACAGTTAGCATGATGGCAGGTAGTAATAAAGGACATGTGACCTATCTGCAGACTTTAGTTGCTAGAGTAGTTGTTGGTGGATCCACGCACAGAGTAAGAGTTCTGTGTGATAGTGGATCGCAGAGAAGCTACATAAAGAAGTCTTGTGCTAAGAAATTAGAGTTGAAACAAACAGGAAAGGTAACACTAAGTCAAGAATTATTTGGAGGTAGGAAAACAGCACCTGTTTGTTTCGAGTCCTATCAAATAACTTTGCTGGGTATGAACGAGGAAAACAGATGTGAGGTTGCAGTGTTAGGCTCTGATAGTATCAGTGGAGGTGCTCCCCTAGTTGATGCTGACTTGTTTAATTTACTGAGGGACAAGGGAGTTGAACTTAGTGATGATGGCCAAGATAATGGTGGCAACAGTACTGACATACAGGTATTGTTAGGAGCTGACGTGTGGGCTCAGATAATCACGCCAGACTTTCTACATGTAAACAAGAGTCTAGTAGCTGTGAGAACTTGTTTAGGGTGGACACTTATGGGCTCTTCTGAGATCACCTCAACTACTGCCTCGTCTTACACTCTACTTACTTTAACTCAATCAACAAAAGTGGCGGATTTGTGGGAAATTGAGACTTTGGGTATTAAAGATCCTGGTGAACAGATAAAGAAGGAAGAAAGGGAACAACAAGTTCAGATGTTCTTCGATAGGACTGTGAAGAGAGAAGAGGAATCTGGGCGCTACATTGTCAAACTACCCTGGATTGATGGTTGTACTTCTCTGGAAACGAATCGTGAAATTTCTCAGAAACGATTATTGAACACTTCAAGAAAGTTACGAGGGATGCAGAAATTTCAGGATTATGATGAAGTGTTACAGGAATGGGTAAACAAAGGAATTATCGAAGGTGTTGAAAATGAGGTTTTGGATGGACCTACACATTATTTGCCTCATAGAGCTGTGCTGAAAGATGGTGGCACTGCAAAGATAAGGCCGGTGTTCGATGCTTCCAACAAAGACAGAAATGGTCATTCCTTGAATGATTGCCTCGAGCCCGGACCCAACCTCATCGACCTTGTTCCATCAGTGCTGACCAATTTTCGAACCTATCCTATAGGTCTAATAGCTGATATAGAGAAGGCATTCCTGCAGATTATAATTGATCCTGAAGACAGGGATATGCTCCGTTTTCTCTGGTGGGATAATGATAAGATTACCACTTTTCGACATTGCCGGGTGGTTTTTGGTGTTTGTTCCAGTCCCTTCCTATTGGTTTCTGTACTGAACAACCTTCTGGAAGCGCCCCCAACTCTTTTGAAGGAAGTAGCTACAAAAATGAAACCTGCATTTTATGTGGACAACTGTCTTACTGGAGTCGCTTCAAAGGAAGAAATTGGACCCTTTATTTTAAAGGCACAAGAATTGATGTTATCCGCAGGTTTCAATTTGAGGGGATGGCTGAATTCCTTTGATTGTGGTGTTGGTAAAACTGAGAATGTCTTAGGACTTCGTTGGTATTGCGACGTAGATGAACTTGGATGTAACTTCAGCCCGACTACAGGTTTAGTAACCCGAAGAGTGGTACTATCCAGCGTGCAAAAAATATTTTATCCGATTGGATTTTCGGCCCCAGTAACTTTGATTCCCAAGATCATTCTGCAGAAGACATGGCAGAAAAGTATAGGATGGGATGAGGTTTTACCAGGAGTCATTTGTGAGGAATTCTATCGATGGACTCAGCAGTTGAAATACCTACATGACTGTCGGATACCTAGAAGGATTTTCCTGAATGACAACAGCACTTTGCATGTATTTGTGGACGCTAGCAAAAGAGCGTTTGGTTGTTGCATATTTCTGAGAACGGAAGAAGAAGGTAAGATCAAACTGAGTCTTCTGATGGCTAAATCTAGAGTGGCGCCTCTCAAAGAACTGACACTACCCCGCCTTGAACTGATGGGAGCGCTCCTTGGAGTTAGAATGTCTCGGTTGAGCCTTCGATGCCTACACCGGAATGACATACACACAGTGTTTTGGTCCGATTCAACAGTAGTCTTGGCCTGGATTGCTAATAAAGGGCTTTGGTCGGTGTTCGTAGAGAATCGGGTGAAGGAAATTCATGAGTACAGTAAGGCTAGTTCATGGAGACACATACCGGGCAGCCTCAATCCTGCAGATCTCCTGTCTAGAGGGTGTTCACCAACACAACTTTGGAGATCCAGATGGTGGGAGGGTCCGTCTTGGCTTAAACGTAAAGAAGAAGAAGGGTATTTAATCGTCCTGAACCATTGTTGGAAGAAGTCAACAGGGAAAGGAGGAAAACAGTTGTAGCTGCTAAGAACACTGTTGTGGAAACGATTTTACTGCAATTAAGTTCACGATTCTCTGGATACATCAAAATCGTTAGGACCATTGCTTGGATTTTGAGATTGAAACAAAGGAATCGTAGAGACCACGTATCAACGGAAATTGATAGCGAAGAGTTTCTCAATGCTGAGAAGAAACTGTACTTCCTTATCCAGAAGGAAACTCTTTATGAAGAAGAGAGAAAAGAACAATTGAAGAATCTGGAGGTGTTCACAGACGATGAAGGAATTCTACGCATGAAGTCAAGAGTCGTTGATTCTGACAACACTCCTGAGTATACCTATCCAGTTGTACTTCCATCAAACCATGTGATGGTTGAAAGAATGATTGAACAATTTCATCGATTCCATAACCATGCTGGGACGCACACACTGCTTGTTTTGTTGCGCCAAAGGGTTTGGATAATTAGAGGAAGAAGGACGGTGGCAGCAGTTGTTCGGAAATGCGTGATCTGTCGTCGTAACTCTGCTAAGGGTTTTGAGGTACCTTTTCCTCCGTTGCCACAGGATCAAATCAAGGCATCGAGTGTTTTCCAGATCACGGGCACAGACTTGGCCGGCCCTGTGTTTCTACGAGGAGGAGAAAAGGGATGGATTGTGATATTCACTTGTGCAGTTTATCGGGCTGTACATCTGGAATTGATCACTTCACTTAGTACAGTAGCGTATATCCAAGCACTATGCCGATTTGTGGCAAGAAGAGGAAGAGTGAATACCATGTATTCGGACAATGGGACGAATTTCACCGGACTTCGCAGAACCATGGAGCAATTGGATGGGACTGAAATAGAGAGGATTTGCAGCCTTCTGAAGATTAAATGGAAGCTGAACCCTCCCACTGCAGCCTGGTTGGGAGGATTCTGGGAAAGGTTGATTAAGATTCTAAAGGATTTGCTTTGCCGTAATTTGGGTAAAGCTTGCCTAAATTATGAGGAAATGTGTACTCTTCTGTGCGATTGTGAGAACCTGATGAACAATCGACCTTTGACTTATCTTTCTGAAGAAGATGAACTGAAGCCACTCAGACCCTCCATGTTCCTACAGAGCCTAGAGGGTAATGATGTAACCGACTTAGACCAAATTCAAACCAGCAGTTTAAACGACAGATGGCGTTATCTACAAGCTGTTCGGGAGAGCCTGAGAAATCGCTTCAAAAAAGAATACCTGGGATTTCTCCGATCACGGAGCAAAAAGCAACAGGGATCCATACAAGTAGGAGACATAGTACTGGTGGAGAGCGACAACAAGAAACGTATCAACTGGCCCTTAGGGAGAGTGGTGGAGCTGTTACCTGGAAGAGACAATGTGACTCGTCTGGTTAAAATTAAGACAGCAACTGGCATTCTACTTCGTCCAGCACAGCGACTTTATTCGTTAGAGATAAACTGTCTTAACAAAGGTGATTCTATCAACACTTCACAACACCGACTAAGTGAGCCGATCCTTAATGAAGATATTCCCTGCAGTAACTCAGGAACTGAAAAGGAGAGTGAATTCAAGACTCGTTGTGGTAGAACTGTTAGGCAACTCAAGAAACTAGACTTATAGTGGTTCACATTCCTGAGCTCAATGTTCAACTATAATTTTAGAATGTTTACTTCAGTTTATGAGTGTGTGTTGCAAAACTACCTTTTGCAAGGTGGGAGAATGTGGAGAAAGTGAACTAAAGCTCTTTCGAGCAATCTACTTCCTGTAGAAAATAGACAGTGTTTTGATTTAGAAAATAGACAGTGTTTTGATTTACATAGTTTTGGTTTTGTTATCTTTGAGTGTAGTGTCTTTGGAATGTCTTTTGGACGCGATGTTGAGTTGTGTTAATAAAATATTGATTACTGTATATTAAAATGATTTGGTATGGTATAGTATTAGAGGTCTAGCTAATAAATGGATAGTCTTACTTAACAAGGCGTAAACAAATAGTAAGCTTGAGACACAAGGATGATGGAACCAAATTACTTAATGAAACATTGTCCAATGAGGGAATTATTGAATTTGGAGTACCCCAGGGATCGGTTTTGGACCCACTACTCTTTCTTCTATATATCAATGATATAACACAGAACGTTCATTCACATAAGGAAATTTTGTTTGCGGACGATACAACACTCGTAATAAAAGGTGAAACTAAACAGGTCATACAGCAGTCTGCTGACTCCGTTACAGGAGAGTTAACCAAATGGTCACAAGATAATCGCCTCATAATAAACTATAAAAAAACAGTATGTCTAAATTTCCACACTATACAGAATAGGAATCCTGCGAAACCCAATATAACGTTAAATGGTCATCAAATAGAAAATAAATCAGAAACAAAGTTTTTAGGTCTATGGATACAACAAGACTTGAAATGGAATAAACATATAAAATATCTGAATACTAAACTGAACTCGATGTGCTTTACGTTACGTATTTTGAAAACCTGCACTAGCATGCACACATTAAGAAATACTTATTTTGCTTATTTCCATTCATACTTAAGATATGGGATCATATTTTGGGGTATGTCGCCAGATATACTAAGCACGTTTAGGATACAAAAGAGGGCCATTAGAATTATGGCAAATGTAAACTCTAGAGAATCATGTAGACCTCTGTTTAAAGATTTAAACATTCTCCCACTGCCCTGCATATATATATTTGAAAGTATTATGTTTTTTTAAAAGAATTTAATGAATTAAGATGTTTTTCTTAAAACAAACAATGATGTTCATAGGCATAACACAAGACAGAATCAAAACATTCATATTTCACACACGCACACAAGCATATATCAAAAAGGAACTTTTCACACTGGAGTTAAATTATACAATAAACTACCCCAGTATATAGAACTGGCCCCAAAAATAAAAACTTTTGATAGAATGTTGAAAGCTTATCTGCAGTGCCATTGTTTTTACTCAGTAGTTGAATATCTTAGCGTATAGGAGCGATGAAATCTATAATTATATTTTACTTTTTAAATTTAATTGTAATACCTAGCTGTATGTTGTTGTATTTATAGAATTAAGTTTTCATATTATGATAATAGAGTGAGGTGTAAATAGTTGTGCAATAAGATTGTATCTATTAAGAATTGCTATTATAATAAGCTATAAATAGTTATAATATTAGTAATATATACCTGTTAGTTCTTTTATTTTATATATGTAAATTCTGACGTGTCCTATATCAAAAATGTATTGAATGCATGTATTTGTCAAATAAGAGTTTAGTGCTTTTCACCGACTGAAAAGCACTAAACTCTTGTTTACTAAGGCAACACTGAAAATATGGCTTCAAACACCACAATATTTGTCAAATGGAATTAATAAAAATCTATCTATCTATCTATCTATTTCAGCAGATAGAACCATCTGGTTCGCAGCCTAGCAAACTTTTGCAGATAGAACCAAATTTATCTGCTTAATGACTGGAAACGGGAAATGATACGGATGTTGCTGTCATGGATAATGATAGTACTTATCTCTCTGTACCATTTACAACGAAAAAATCAAAATCCTCAAAAAGTGTAGATAGAACCCTCTGGTTCTCACCTAACGTAATGGTGAATGCTAAGCTAAGTTCATAGATTCTGGCATTTACATGCGTGAATAATGCCTAGTACGTGCTGCTGTGTACCACTGTGTAAAAATAGAGGTGGGTATAGGTTTCCAAAGGCTCCCAGTTTGAGAAAACAATGGACAAAACAAATTCGGCGTATTAAATGGAATCCAACTGACAGCAGTGTTGTTTGTTTCGACCATTTCGCACCCAAGGATTATATAACCTCTACTTGGCGAGGTAGGACGTGCAATTCAATCATCAGTAACGTATTTAGAAACTAATTGTCCCATAAATGTCTGATTAGCGCCTCCAGAATTTCCTATTTAATTCTAACCTTTAATCCTGCACTTACGACAGGCATGTGCAGTAGGCCTATAGCTATTGCCCTAGGCCTATATATCAGAACGATCTGCGGAAGTCATAGCTACTGCTAGCCTATTTAAGTTACGGTACATTAAATCTTAATCCTAAAATAATATCTGCTATTCCATAACATGCCACAATGTGTTCATTTTCAGGAGACAATATACCTCTTAAGAAGACCTTGCAAAAGACAGCTATGCCTACAGTATTTGCATGGACAAAAGCAAAAGATGGCAATGAAACAGGAAAGAAACGAAAAGAAAGACATGAAAGGAGACAGCAAATGTTAATCCGAAGAGGCCAAGATAGCAGTGTATGTGTGCCTCCTGCGAGTAGCCTGAATAATTTGGAGGTTATTGATAACATTTGTCTCTTTCCAATTTGTGAAGAATTAGAGGTTTCTACAACTGATCATCCCCCTGACCAAAATACAGCAAGGCCACCATCTACAAGTACTGCAACACAGACTGATGAAATAGGCCTACAGTTAAAAAATGCAATTTCTGGAGTATCTCTCTTCACCCAAACTAAAAGAAAATTTGTCCCATATAATATACATAATTTTCAAAGAAATGACAGCATGCTGCACTATTACACTGGTTTGGAAAGTTATGTGAAATTTATGTATGTTTTTATTCCCTAGGATCTGCATCATATCATCTTAACTATACAAATAGCCCACCACCTACCCATTTAGAAGTTCTAGATTTATTCTTTTTGACTATGATTATTCTAAGAAGGAATTTACCCTACAAAGAGGTGAGATTCATGTTTTCTACTTCTGTCTCCCAAGTCTCAAACATTTTTAACACTTGGATAAGATTCATGTATCTCCAGTGGCAAGAGATAGATATATGGCCTTCAAAACAGCTGGTGAAGTTTCAAATGCCAACTGATTTTAAAATTAAGTAACCAACCACACCCTTGATCATTGACTCAACTGAATGCCCCATCAAAAAACCATCTCTTCCAACAGCTCAACAAGCAACATTCTCCTCCTACAAAAATAGAAATACAGTAAAGGTTTTGATTGGTTCAACACCAGGGGGGTTGATTTCATATATTTCACAATGCTATGGAGGTGCAACTAGTGATGGACAGATGATGGAAAGAAGTGACATTCTGGAAAAATTTCACTTTGGTGATTCCATTATGGCTGATAAGGGATTTGATATACAAGATATGCTTGTTCCTCATGGTGTCACTGTTAACATCCCAAGATTTTTAAAGAAAATGAGCAGGCTTCCAAGGGAAAATTTAAGAAGAGACAGGAAAATAGCCAGTAAAAGGCTACATATTGAGAGACTGATAGGCTTGGGTAAAACATATAAAATACTGCAATCTCCAATGAGTCTCTCACATACCAGCCTGTCATCAGAAATCATATTTATTTGTTATATGCTTTGCAATTTTAGAAGAAATATTGTAGGGAAGGATGCTTGATTAGTAGCAGTGAAGTCAGTTTAATTACAAATCATAATAAGTTACTGTAGTTTTAAAATACAATGGCTTTAAAAACAGAACTTCTAGTGATGTGTAGCATTTTCCATTATACTTGATCAGTTATAGGCTTACAGCCTTTTAGGATATAAACACAGGTGCTTATTATTTTAGGAATTAAGTTTATGAACAGAAATGATGTAACAAAATAAATGAAATATATTAAATAGTGATTTCCCTTAAGGCATATGCTGCTGCAGTAGCCTAGTAAGATTACAAAAAATCCTTGTGTTTCACAATGTTAACTCATCTCTTATTCATTGCCTAAGTATAGGAACTTATTTATGATATACGATTTGTGATGGTTATTGTGAAAGAGTTTCAGTGAAGAAATCATATGTTTAATAAATTCTTAATTCCTATGAACAAGGATAACTTTCATGTCCCCGAAGGTGTATATTACAAGCCTGCAAACACTCCTTGCAGCTCAGTACAACTGACCTTGTATCTGATAGTAGTACGAGTGATCAGTTTTCAAAACTAGGTTTCCTGAAACTTCACAAAGATACAAGTATTCTACAGTTTCACAGGAAACCATTTGATCTCTGCAAGAGTATGGGCACTTGATTTCAAGAAGTTCATTCTCATCCAGAACTCGGTCAGGTGAGGCACACAAGTATGGATATTTTGTGCTTATGAATAATCCACACTCATGTGCCTTCATAGAATAAAGTTCCTCAAAAGCTTTTACTGCCACAGCTTCATACTTTCTTCCATGAAGAATAGCAGATGTAGACAATTCATGACTTGATGTTAGTTGTGCTAAGAATTGTTTTGTGTCAGTCCTCTCGGTAAGGTGACAAACACGTTTGTACATTGAACTAGGTATTTTGATGGAGCGTTCTGTGAACCAAAGTGGATTTGCACTCTGTCCCTTAGTTTTAAGTTCCACATCAGTACAATCCCCTAGAGAAACATCTTTCAACTTTCTAGAAGTTAAGAATTTCTCCTCACCGGATCCAAAATAATCATGATCATTATAAATAGCTTTAAGATGTGCAGAGGGATACAACTGTAAGATTGGCATGTGATTTGGGGATGGGTAATTTGCAGTGAAGTTTATGGATACATTTCTGAAATACTCATTGTAAGAAGAAGTATTTCGGAACTGGTGTGGCCGGGGATCATGACTTCTTATATCTTGAACAGATGACTTGACCCGGACTGTCTTTAAAACTAGTGCATTTGCCTTAATTGGGGAGGCTTTAAATTTTTGCACTTCTGGAAAGATTGTAGCTGGCTGGTACAGGTTTCCTGGCAGATGAAGGTCTTGCTGGTATTGAAATCCAACAATGCATGTAATGTAGTGCATACATGTTTGCAATGAGCAAATGGCCCCATACCAGCAGTACATTCACACTGGCACTCCTCAATTAAGAAGTCTGCTACTTTCAAGTCTACATGGTATACCACGTTCTTTCTGAACTCTGACGCAACTCTGTCTTTTAAAAAAGTAAATTCACCTTCCACTGCCCAACTCAAGCACAACAAGTACGTCTCTTTATACATATTTCTACCCACACCTGAATCACTTTGCTCACAGTACTTTAAATATCTAGAAAAACACTGGGCTGTCACAGTTGGAAGGTCTGTACTTTCATTAACATCCTTGTATACTGCTGCACTTGGTACTTTCATGACGTAAATATCCTCCTCATCCTGCCGATTATCCGCATTAAATGTGGCATCATAATCTTCGAGCCTATAAAGGATAAAATACGAAATTTTAAGCGGATATTGACGAGAAAAACATCCATGGAATTGGTACTGGACTAGGCCTAGACCTATGTCAGGTTAAAAAATATAGAAGTGATATTCCAAACAACAATACCTCTTTATAAGTTCACCCTTCCTTCCATAAACTTTCGCATTTCTTCTCCTGAGTTCCGCCTTCAACTGAAATAAATTCCAGTTCCCATACTCCTTTTTTTCATTCATTTGGATGCCTGAGAGAAAAGCTGATTGCATTAGAAAGAATGAAGGATGCCCACCAATTCGTATGCGCCTGGACCCATCCTATGCCTGCTGCGCTCTTGTGGTGACAACACGAAGTTCGTCTGGAGCACGCCCATTGGGTGTGTGTTGGATTTTGTCTGATACGGTAGCCTGTGATTCTGTGGTGACTGTAGTTGACTTACAAGTGGACCGTGCCTACTCGTCGTCACCAATTTCGTCCAAATTTTCTGGCAAATGCAGGGTTTGGCCAGAAATAAAAGTGACGGAAGTGGGAGCTCCAGATCACCAAGCGTTTAGAAAATAATAGTATTTTTGGCATGGGTCGGGTAAAGCATAACTCAAAAGAGAGAGAAAAAAAAGAGATTTCGTTATAAAAGAACTAAATTGACAATGCTGCCGATGGCCAAACTTGGCTGTTTCTTCTATCGATATTGGTGTTGGTTGTATCGATCAGGGGCGTATATTTTTGTCACATATATTATTTGTTTATGAATTAAAACATTAAAAACTAATATACCGGTATAGCAAGGCAACGGTAGAGCGATGTAAACAGTGTGACAATCAGTTTGCTCTGATCTTATGTGTAACAACATAACCTCTTATTACTCTCGAGTGCCTTCGCTTTAATGAACCTACCAAGAACAGCAACACGTGTCCTTGAATCGTGTGACAAAAGTCTTTTCCCCTGACGTATATACCGTTATCAAACTTTTGGCAAATTTCCCTCTCTCTGTAGCTACCGGTACTGCCGAACGGAGTTTGAGTTGGTTGAAAACATAGTTAAGAAATTCTACTTCTGAAAACAGACTCAATGGTCTAGTATTGTTAACTTATCATTCTATTCACAGACACATACATCTCACTGTCAATGGAGTTAAAAACCGATTTGGTAATGCTTCAGGAAACCTTGACTTTATATAATAGTGTAAGTTGTAAATCAAAACAGTACCTGTAACTTTAATTCTTTCCATGTAAACACTATCAAGTGAGCAAGATGATTGTATTAATAAAAATTAACCTAAAAGGGTCTTATTTGTGTTCGTCATTAACCAACCATAAAAAATCACAACAAATTGGTTGAAAAAGTGATGCCAGATAGTCTTAAAACTCATCATTTTGCACCAAATTATACAAAAGTTTCCTGGGGAGAACCCCGGATGCCCAATTCTTTGGGGCCTATGGCAACTCAAACTAACACTTGGGACGCTGCGGTCGGTCTGGATAAGTAGGGTAAACATACTCAATAACACGCGTTTGATATGGAACACGTTTTATTTTTTGGTTATTATCAGTAAATGTGGTCCCTAAAATAATAACAGTGTTATTTTTAATTGTAAATATGTATAACTGAGCGATACACGTGATCTAATTTGTGTGTTCCGCTGGATTTTATGTGTCAATTGCATATTATCAAGCATCTGTTGTCTGCTGGTATTTGTTTTTGAGCAGTTCGAGTAATGGCACTGTTAACTTTAAAAGCTATATTTGAGTTTGCACACTGTACCATAGACTCTAGAAATTATTTGTTGATTGGTAGGGCGAAGGGATGAGATTAACTTGTAAAAACTCGGGGGGGGGGGGGGGGGGGACAGGAATTGGATCGTTTGGATGGTTTGTTGTTGAATATCGGACTGGTAGCAGGTTCTCGCAGAGTAGATGCTTACCCTGCGAAGTCAAATTAGGCCTATATGACTCGAAGTGGAATGGCTCGGATATCGCAGAGCGAGGTGATGGTGGTTGGTAGGGTTATTGAAAATGAACTAGGGAGCGGGGAAGGATACCTGACTGATGAAGCTTGGCTCTCTTGGTACGGCTTGACTCGGCGAGACTGTGCTTGGCAGTCTAGGTGCGGCTTGGCTCGGCGTAACAGTGAACAACCCGTCCTGTCGTCAGTGAGTGTAGTGGTGAGTGGTCCAACCCGCTCCTGTTTACCGTATTTATTTGGTATCGTCACCTTTCGGCTATTGCTACTTGCATCTTTTGGAAAGTGATGAAAACTTATATCCGCGGCCCTCTTATACATCGACTTACAGCCGTGAACTAAGCAATATACTTTCGTTTTACTCATTTTGCACTCTATCAACGAGTAAAACTTATTACTTATGTATAAAGACACGAAGAATTTACCACTATCTGCTAACCAATACAAGAAACTATATACAAACAGGCACCACGTGACAAATGTACCCTACTTGGTAAGTTTCTCAGTTTTACCGCTAGATGTCATATCAGATAGCTGGAGTTGCCACCCCTGTTGGGCACAGCCCGAATTAAAACTCTATATACGCCCCTGGTATCGAAGGATCATTCAACCAAGACAAACTGTTGTACAACTTGACTTTCTTCAATTTTAGAGAAGCGATATCATAATCCTTTTATTGTTTATGTTAGAAATCTATAGCATTAAAAGAAAAATGTCTCTTTCATCACTGCGTAGAGGTATTTCTCAAAATGGAGTTCACCATATTCTTTGCTGGGGTTGGCTATGCTGATTGATTTTTTTTGTTTCATTGTTTACATGTACCGTGTGAGTGAGTGTATCACGTGTAGATGAAAGATTGAAGTTGTTATTAAAATGGGTGACCAGACAATAGAAGTGGTCTTTACTACATCACAACAACAGTAAGTTTGCTTTTCCTTCTATCTTCTTGAAATGACGGGAAAAATTTTCCGCCCTCTTCGTAAATGGTACATTAACAAGCAATGTTGAGGTTATAAACGTGCTTGGCATTTCAGTTTTAGGGTATTTTAACATCCAGATCCTAACAGTGTTTTGAAGTTCTTTGTTTATTGTTATAATCAGGACCTTATGTGAGGAAAGCTCACAGAGGAGATAGTCAAGAAGCTGGCAGGAGATAAGAGAAAGGGCTTTTAGGCCTATCCAAAGCTCTCAGCTGGAATATGCTGCAGGTGTGTGGGATCCATAGGCTATAATAATAATAATATTTATGACAGCCAATGGCCATGTTACATACAATCATGCTTTATAAATGAGTTGGAAGGGATGCGAAGGAAGGCCGCCAGCTACAGAATTAAGGATGACAGGTGGACAAGCAGTGCGTGTCAATTCAGAAATTGATAGACGATCTGCAGATAGATTGAGTGTATGTTTTTAACTTATAAGGGAGAGGATGCGTGGGAAGATATTCTTTGCAGATAGATTGAGCGTAGGCTATATTTTTAAGGTATAAGGGAGAGGTTGCATGGGAAGATATTCGGTAGCGCTGCACACCGCGAGAATTTGTGTTTAAAAAAGATTAGTAATGAAATTAGCCAAAGTACCTGTAGTAATGGTATCTGGAGATGATAAATTAATAGATGTTGACTCGTCCGCTGTCATAGACCCACCCAGCCATCCCAAATAGCGACACTACTTATATAGTTGAAAATGAAGTATCGGGTAGACATCTTGTCACTATGTCAGGAATGCCAACCCCGCGCGTTTGGTACTATCTCGCACCGTGTATAGAAAGAAACAAAAGAGCGTCGATAATGTAATTTATAATTGCGCCAAATCCAAATCGTCAGTCGTAATTTAGCCATGGATTGCGTGTCATGTATTAATGTTTTACATACAAAACCAAACCTAACCTGGGGCTTAGGCCCCAGACCCCCTTGCTTGTGGTACTAGCAGTAATTTTCGGCCAGGCAGTACCTAACCTAGTAGCGGACATAAATTGTATCTTATTAATGTTTTACATACAAAACCAAACCTAACCTGGGGCTTAGGCCCCAGACCCCCTTGCTTGTGGTACTAGCAGTAATTTTCGGCCAGGCAGTACCTAACCTAGTAGCGGACATAAATTGTATCTTATTAATGTTTTACATACAAAACCAAACCTAACCTGGGGCTTAGGCCCCAGACCCCCTTGCTTGTGGTACTAGCAGTAATTTTCGGCCAGGCAGTACCTAACCTAGTAGCGGACATAAATTGTATCTTATTAATGTTTTACATACAAAACCAAACCTAACCTGGGGCTTAGGCCCCAGACCCCCTTGCTTGTGGTACTAGCAGTAATTTTCGGCCAGGCAGTACCTAACCTAGTAGCGGACATAAATTGTATCTTATTAATGTTTTACATACAAAACCAAACCTAACCTGGGGCTTAGGCCCCAGACCCCCTTGCTTGTGGTACTAGCAGTAACTTTCGGCCAGGCAGTACCTAACCTAGTAGCGGACATAAATTGTATCTTATTAATGTTTTACATACAAAACCAAACCTAACCTGGGGCTTAGGCCCCAGACCCCCTTGCTTGTGGTACTAGCAGTAATTTTCGGCCAGGCAGTACCTTTACGTCTGAGTCATTATTTACGTCTCAATAATATGTGTGTCAAAAACAATTTCTAACTTTACGTGTGAAATAGTGAATTTTGTGTGCGACATGTTGGTAACGTAGTCACATGGTGTCACACATGGTGTCACATGACGTGTCCAAGATGGCGTCCGTAGTGAAACGAACACGATAAGAATTCTTTATTTTCGTGAAACAATTATTATTGAGGTGCGGCACTTGATGTTGAGATTGTGAAACGACTCCCAAGAACTCCGTAAAAGGTATGTAAATCATAAAACCTATATTTTCAATAATATACCTCGTAAAAATTCGCAAAGTTACGAAAAGGCAAATTCTCACGGCGTGCAGAATTACCAGATATTCATGGGAGATTGGGTATGGTGGGGGGTATATATGGGCTGGTTTGATAATTCTTGTAAAGTTAGGCTAAGGAATTGATTAATTCTGAATGAAGCTCATTTCATTTTCACTTCATTTTGATAATACTGTAGCCTAATATGATTTTCATACCTCGTTTCATCTTCTGGGGGAACATCAACAGTTGAAATTACTTACCTGGTCACTACTGCACAGACTGCACTAGTTATAATTATGTGCTAAATTACATAAACACATATTTTTATTTATTGCTCACTTAACAACGGCAGCCATGATTGACAACGTGTGAGGTCTCATCAACCTCACCAAAGCACACACACCGAGGTGCACACGTTGTTGCCAACACTTGGGATACAAAATACACCACACTGATTAAAGATTATTGGCGCGTGACTACCTCACTGACTGTGCGTGACAAAAACCAAACAATTATTGGTCTAGACAAATGCCATTGGCCTGGATTCAACAAATTTTACAGTACTACCATAAGCGTGGGGTTGGCAATCTTTATTTTAGACAATAATTGATCCGCTTAATGGCGGTCACAGCTGGAATGTTACTATATAAGTCGTGATCTAAATAAAGGATGACGGGTGGGTTATGGACAGCGGAGGAGTAAGTATCTGTTACTACATCATTTCCTGATTTATTTTTCACCATCAGAAGAGGTATTTTGGCTAATTTCAGTACTTAAGAAAATTTTATTGTACGAGTGATGTCTCATTCAGTGTTCAGGAGTGGTGAACCAGGATTCTACACTTGCACTGGGGTAATATATTATGACTTTCATGATTTTCATACCTTTCAGTAGCCTATTTGATATTCTGGGAGTCATTAGGCCTACAGTACTAATTGAAATTACTGTCCATTACTGTACCATTACTGCACTGGAAATACAGTCGAACCTCCATAACTCGAATTTTCAATATCTCGAAGTAATTTCTACTTCCCAGCCATTTGTCCTATTCTTGACGTGTATTTATTTCTCTATTACTCGAAATTCGATTATACGAATTTCTCGATTTTTCGAAGCAAACTTTTCCGGTTGTAGTATATATCGCGAGTCCCGGGGTTTAGTGGGATGTTAGTGACATCCATGACGTCACCTATGACGTATTTGTGTTGACGCTCATTTGTTGCCGATGATACTTGACCTGATTGGTCAGGAGACGTTCATTGCCTTGAATTGTGATTGGCCAGCTGATGTGCGCTGTGATTGGTCAGCGCCATCTTGAATTTTAGTCGCCGGGGAGATTTTGAAATGCTCGGTTGCTATACTTATGCGTTGCGAAAATAAATTAAAATAAGATTTAGTTATGGTATACCGTAATGTGGATGGTATATTAATAGTGATTGTGGTATTTTTGATGGTTGGTGGTGTGAATGTAAGAAGGCAGTGTCTGTGCATGTAAATTACACCTAATGAAGTTGCTGTTGGACTTCGGTGTCGAATGGGGTACTGTAAGTGTTGTATTTCTTCATATGCTTATTACAGTGCTTCTGGTAGTTGAAGGATCAACATCCCATGTATGTTTCCCTGTGTATCGCGATTGTTTGAAAATGAGGTGAAATGGAAAATTTTCGGCCGCGCAGAAAAAGTAAAGATTGCGATACCCATGACAAATTGCCATTTCTGCTAATTTTCAAGCAATCGCCTTAACGCAGAAAAAAAAAAATCTCTATACCCATCACAAATTTGCCATTTCAGCTCTTTTTCAAGGAATAGCGCTACGCAGAAAAAAAGTACAGAAGCTAGTGGGGCACTGTTCACACCAAACCATTGGTCTGGGCGGTTAGGCTGTAACCATAGTCAAAACCATTGGATTGGACGCAACGAAGGTTAGAAGTCTGTGGGTAGGTGTGCGGCAGCTAGTGGGGCACTGTTGACACTAAACCATTGTTCTGGGCGGTTAGGCTGTGACCATTGTCAAAACCATTGTATTGGACGCAACAAAGGTTAGAAGTCTGTGGGTAGGTGTGCGGCAGCTAGTGGGGCACTGTTCACACTAAACCATTGGTCTGGGCGGTTAGGCTGTAACCATTGTCAAAACAATTGGATTGGACGCAACGAAGGTTAGAAGTCTGTGGGTAGGTGTGCGGCAGCTAGTGGGGCACTGTTCACACTAAACCATTGGTCTGGGCGGTTAGGCTGTAACCATTGTCAAAACCATTGGATTGGACGCAACGAAGGTTAGAAGTCTGTGGGTAGGTGTGCGGCAGCTAGTGGGGCACTGTTGACACTAAACCATTGGTCTGGGCGGTTAGGCTGTAACCATTGTCAAAACCATTGGATTGGACGCAACGAAGGTTAGAAGTCTGTGGGTAGGTGTGCGGCAGCTAGTGGGGCACTGTTCACACTAAACCATTGGTCTGGGCGGTTAGGCTGCGACATTGTCAAAACCATTGGATTGGACGCAACGAAGGTTAGAAGTCTGTGGGTAGGTGTGCGGCAGCTAGTGGGGCACTGTTCACACTAAACCATTGGTCTGGGCGGTTAGGCTGTGACCATTGTCAAAACCATTGTATTGGACGCAACGAAGGTTAGAAGTCTGTGGGTAGGTGTGCGGCAGCTAGTGGGGCACTGTTCACACTAAACCATTGGTCTGGGCGGTTAGGCTGTGACCATTGTCAAAACCATTGGATTGGACGCAACGAAGGTTAGAAGTCTGTGGGTAGGTGTGCGGCAGCTAGTGGGGCACTGTTCACACTAAACCATTGGTATGGGCGGTTAGGCTGTGACCATTGTCAAAACCATTGGATTGGACGCAACGAAGGTTAGAAGTCTGTGGGTAGGTGTGCGGCAGCTAGTGGGGCACTGTTCACACTAAACCATTGGTCTGGGCGGTTAGGCTGTGACCATTGTCAAAACCATTGGATTGGACGCAACCAAGGTTAGAAGTCTGTGGGTAGGTGTGCGGCAGCTAGTGGGGCACTGTTTACACTAAACCATTGGTCTGGGCGGTTAGGCTGTAACCATTGTCAAAACCATTGGTTTGGACGCAACCAAGGTTAGAAGTCTGTGGGTAGGTGTGCGGCAGCTAGTGGGGCACTTTTTTCACTAAACCATTGGTCTGGGCGGTTAGGCTGTAACCATTGTCAAAACCATTGGATTGGACGCAACCAAGGTTAGAAGTCTGTGGGTAGGTGTGCGGCAGCTAGTGGGGCACTGTTCACACTAAACCATTGGTCTGGGCGGTTAGGCTGTAACCATTGTCAAAACCATTGGATTGGACGCAACGAAGGTTAGAAGTCTGTGGGTAGGTGTGCGGCAGCTAGTGGGGCACTGTTTACACTAAACCATTGGTCTGGGCGGTTAGGCTGTAACCATTGTCAAAACCATTGGATTGGACGCAACCAAGGTTAGAAGTCTGTGGGTAGGTGTGCGGCAGCTAGTGGGGCACTGTTTACACTAAACCATTGGTCTGGGCGGTTAGGCTGTAACCATTGTCAAAACCATTGGATTGGACGCAACCAAGGTTAGAAGTCTGTGGGTAGGTGTGCGGCAGCTAGTGGGGCACTGTTTTCACTAAACCATTGGTCTGGGCGGTTAGGCTGTAACCATTGTCAAAACCATTGGATTGGACGCAACCAAGGTTAGAAGTCTGTGGGTAGGTGTGCGGCAGCTAGTGGGGCACTGTTCACACTAAACCATTGGTCTGGGCGGTTAGGCTGTAACCATTGTCAAAACCATTGGATTGGACGCAACCAAGGTTAGAAGTCTGTGGGTAGGTGTGCGGCAGCTAGTGGGGCACTGTTCACACTAAACCATTGGTCTGGGCGGTTAGGCTGTAACCATTGTCAAAACCATTGGATTGGACGCAACCAAGGTTAGAAGTCTGTGGGTAGGTGTGCGGCAGCTAGTGGGGCACTGTTTACACTAAACCATTGGTCTGGGCGGTTAGGCTGTAACCATTGTCAAAACCATTGGATTGGACGCAACCAAGGTTAGAAGTCTGTGGGTAGGTGTGCGGCAGCTAGTGGGGCACTGTTCACACTAAACCATTGGTCTGGGCGGTTAGGCTGTAACCATTGTCAAAACCATTGGATTGGACGCAACGAAGGTTAGAAGTCTGTGGGTAGGTGTGCGGCAGCTAGTGGGGCACTGTTTACACTAAACCATTGGTCTTGGCGGTTAGGCTGTAACCATTGTCAAAACCATTGGATTGGACGCAACGAAGGTTAGAAGTCTGTGGGTAGGTGCAGCATTTGGCTGTGGCCACAGAGGGGCACCAAAAATCAATTCCTTTAGGCAGGTTAGGCTGAAACTATTGACAAAAACAGTGTGTGCGTGTGTGAAATATTTTAAATGGACGGAAATGGCAAATTTGTAATTGGTATCGCGATCTTTTCTTTCTTTGCGTAGCGCGATTGCTTGAACATGAGTAGAAATGGCAATTTGTGATGGGTATCGCGATCTTTATTTTTCACTGCGTAGCGCGATTGCTTGAAAAAGAGCTGAAATGGCGGATTTGTGATGGGGTATCGCGATCTTTATTTTTCACTGCGTAGCGCGATTGCTTGAAAAAGAGCTGAAATGGCGAATTTGTGATGGGTATCGCGATCTTTATTTTTCACTGCGTACCGCGATTGCTTGAAAAAGAGCTGAAATGGCGAATTTGTGATGGGTATCGCGATCTTTATTTTTCACTGCGTAGCGCGATTGCTTGAAAAAGAGCTGAAATGGCGAATATGTGATGGGTATCGCGATCTTTATTTTTCACTGCGTAGCGCGATTGCTTGAAAAAGAGCTGAAATGGCGAATTTGTGATGGGTATCGCGATCTTTATTTTTCACTGCGTAGCGCGATTGCTTGAAAAAGAGCTGAAATGGCGAATATGTGATGGGTATCGCGATCTTTATTTTTCACTGCGTAGCGCGATTGCTTGAAAAAGTGCTGAAATGGCGAATTTGTGATGGGTATCGCGATCTTTATTTTTCACTGCGTAGCGCGATTGCTTGAAAAAGTGCTGAAATGGCGAATTTGTGATGGGTATCGCGATCTTTATTTTTCACTGCGTAGCGCGATTGCTTGAAAAAGTGCTGAAATGGCGAATTTGTGATGGGTATCGCGATCTTTATTTTTCACTGCGTAGCGCGATTGCTTGAAAAAGTGCTGAAATGGCGAATTTGTGATGGGTATCGCGATCTTTATTTTTCACTGCGTAGCGCGATTGCTTGAAAAAGTGCTGAAATGGCGAATTTGTGATGGGTATCGCGATCTTTATTTTTCACTGCGTAGCGCGATTGCTTGAAAAAGTGCTGAAATGGCGAATTTGTGATTGGTATCGCGATCTTTATTTTTCACTGCGTAGCGCGATTGCTTGAAAAAGTGCTGAAATGGCGAATTTGTGATGGGTATCACGATCTTTATTTTTCACTGCGTAGCGCGATTGCTTGAAAAAGTGCTGAAATGGCGAATTTGTGATGGGTATCGCGATCTTTATTTTTCACTGCGTAGCGCGATTGCTTGAAAAAGTGCTGAAATGGCGAATTTGTGATGGGTATCACGATCTTTATTTTTCACTGCGTAGCGCGATTGCTTGAAAAAGTGCTGAAATGGCGAATTTGTGATGGGTATCGCGATTTTTATTTTTCACTGCGTAGCGCGATTGCGTGAAAAAGTGCTGAAATGGCGAATTTGTGATGGGTATCGCGATCTGTACTTGAGCAGGGGAGCTCAAGTAAAGATCGCGATACCGGCTTTTTTTAAAAAATGCGGTGAAATGTGGATCTTTTTCTTTGTATCGCGATTGTTTGAAAATGAGGTGAAATGGCAAATTTTTGATGGGTATCGCGATCTTTACTTGAGCGGGGGGGCTCAAGTAAAGATCGCGATACCCATCCAGTTTTCACGTTTTTTGTTGTTCCCCACCCAAAACCCCCTATTCCCCAGGCTTTTCCCGTAAGCTTGCTAGAGGAGTATTTCGTGACGTCATTGATGACGTCACGGACGCCGCCATTTTGTTTTAGGGGAATATGGTGCCGCCGGGACTCGCGATCTATACTAATCCCACTTTTCCTCCCTAGAAGCAAAAATTGTTCTCTAACTCGAATTTTGTTCCTAAGCGTTTATATTGCGGCTTATCTGTCCACCCCTGCTCTGACTGCCCACCCCTGCTCTGTTCATTAACCTTAGCTGGTGTGAGAATTCCCAGTGCTGATAAGATTCCACGGGCCATCCCCGCGCATTGCGTCAGCACCAGGAAAACTTGCAGCTTGTATCTGGCTGTTCAGTGTACGCTTACAGCCCTGTAGATGCAATCATGGAGAAACGTAAAGTGAAATGCCTGAGCCTGAGTGAAAAAGTTCGAGTGATAAGTGAAGTGGTGAAAGGTCAGAAAAAGAAGAAGGATATTGCAGCTGAGTATGGAATTCCTCCCAGCACATTATCTACAATACTGAAAGATAAAGACAAGATTCGTCTGGCTGTGGATGAAACACGATTTGCACCACAGCGGAAGAGGCTTAAAACTTCAACATTCCCGGAGCTGGAACAAGCAATGATTCAATGGGTGACCCGTGTGAGAGACAAAAACATTCCAATAACCGGTAGCTTAGTTCGTGAACAAGCAGAAAAATTTGCTAAAGACTTCGGTTATGAATCTTTTCAGGCCAGCAGTGGGTGGCTGGAAAAGTTTAAACTTTGGAATGGAATAGTGCAGATGGTAATGTCAGGTGAAAGTGCTGCTGTCAGTGAAGTGGACTGTGAACATTACAAAAAAAAACGTTTTACCAGCCCTGTTACAGGAGTACAGTTCTAATGACGTGTTTAATGCTGACGAGACTGCTTTATTCTACAAATGCCTGCCTGGAAAGACACTGGCTTTTAAGGGTGAAAAGTGTTTTGGTGGTAAAAGAAGTAAAGAAAGGGTTACGGTAATGCTGGGAGCTAATATGACGGGAACAGAAAAACTAAAACTTTTAGTGATCGGAAAATCGGCGAAGCCTCTCTGTTTTTCGGGTGTTAAGTCTTTACCGGTCCTGTACCAAAGCAACCGGAAGTCATGGATGACAAGCTCCATTTACGAATCTTGGCTGCATGGTATTGACAAGAAGTTTCAACATGAACGGAGGAAAGTTCTACTTTTTGTAGACAACTGCCCAGCTCACCCCAAGGTGCTCACTCAGGAGCTGAGAGCAGTGCGCGTGGTCTTCTTGCCACCGAACTTAACATCCAAACTACAGCCAAAGGACCAAGGGGTGATTAAAAACTTGAAACATTACTATAGGAAGAGGGCTGTTCAGAGAATTTTGAGAGCAATTGACTCCGAGGAGTCATTAACAGACATCAATCTACTAGAGTCGATAACAATGCTAAGTAAATCGTGGGCTGATGTGAAACAGGAAACAATTGCTAAGTGCTTTCGCAAAGCAGGATTTTCGAAAGATTACTCGCAAGCTGCAGAAGACGAAGAGGACGAAGTCATTTCTGTTCCTGAGGAATGGGCGGAATATCAGCAGCTTGTTAATTGCGAAGCTGATTTTGAGAGTTACATAAATGTGGACTGTGATGTTATAGTGGCGGAACAACCTACGGGTATCGTCAACACTGCTGCCGAGCAAGAAGAACTGAAAGAAGACGACGATGGTGATTCCCAACAAGAAGAGTTGGAGCTGCCCTCTCCCGCACCGTCAGCAGATCAGGCGTTAAGTGCAGTGGCTGTTCTTCGATCGTACATACAGAGTCAGCTGTATGTAAATGACAGTGTTTTCACAGCAATAAATGTTGTTGAAAACTATGTTGAGGAAAAGAAGCGTAACAGTAAAAAACAAAAGAAACTAACGGATTTCTTCCCAAGGTGCTAACGGAGGTACTGTATGTTCCTTTTTTAATCACTGTACGTACGTATTCTGTCTGCTACTGTAAGCTATACGGTATACCAAGGTACAATTGTTATACTGTAATTGAAGTTATGCCATAAAGTACTGTATGAGTTTTTTGTTGTTAAATGCTGTCAGATATTGTTGCACTGTATTCCGTAATGGTTCATAGACAAATGTGATTAAATAACGCGCTAAAGATGCCTAAAATCGGTATTTCTCTATTTCTCGAAATTTCGATAACTCGAAATAAAAATTTTCTCCCGAGGTGATTCGAGATATCGAGGTTCGACTGTATATGCTAAATTACATAATACCGTATGTGGCTTTAGTAAGTTATTTTGTGTTCACAGCCTTCGGGCTGACTACCTAACAGACAGACAACAATGGGAATTGTCATTGCTTGTCGTTGCTCAAATGCTACTGAAAGAGGTACATTAGGTATCTTTAACTGTTACCGAGACGCACACAGGCACATCCATTGATATCACATTAAGTTACTGTTGGCAATGTTTGGTAGAGTACCCGCAAGAAGAGCTTGCCGAAAATCAACGATGCGCTGAGAACAATATCAATCGGCTTATTTTAATGCTCATTGCGGGGCACCTGTGTCTCTCCCGATTGCGGATTACCGGGCTCACTGCTCACTCCTTTCTTCAACCCTGCGGGCTTGCTGCAGGACACGGTTTACAGCTGTAAATGAAGCGTAGAGTGCAGGAAGCAGAAAACGTGTGTATATTATTACTAATTTATGTACTGTATATAAGAAACATTTATTGCAGCCAATGGTTGTATCAAATAAATTAATACATCATCATCATCATCTTCATTTCCCCTTTTCCAGTTGACACTGGGTGGGGGCAAATATGGTTCCTCTCCACTTTGTTCTGTTGTTCCACCATTACTCTTCCGACACAGTGTTCCAATCCAGGTTCTGTTTTCTAATACTATTCTTCACCGAGTCCATCCAACGCATTCTTGGTCTTCATCGTCCTCTCTTCCCTGTCATCCGTCGTTCCAGTGCTCGTCTTGGTAGCCTTACTTCATTCATCCGTTTGACATGTCCAAACCATCTCAATCTGTTTTGCTCCAGTTTGTCATTTAGTTTCTGTACTCCCAGTTCTTTCCGTATATCTTCATTTCTCACTCTGTCCCTCCTCGTTTTCTGGACCATACTTCTCAGGAATCTCATCTCTGCTGCTTGTACTCAGCTCTCATCCCTCTTAGTCATTGTCCAAGTTTCTGCTGCATATGTCATTATAGGATCATAATATGCTTTGTACATAACTTCTTTAGCCTTAATTGGTATATCCTTGTTCCATACTAGTCCCCGTACCTGTTGGAAGAAAGCACTCCCGAGTTGTATTCTTCTGCTAATTTCCAAATCTAGTCTTCCATCTTCAGTCAATTTGCTTCCCAAGTAATTGAAGTGTTTCACCACTTCCAATTCCTTATCTCCTTCTTTGATTACTCCTTTTCCTTCTTTCTTATCTCTACTCATACCACTGTTTTATTCTTCTCCACATTTATCTTCAATCCCCATTGCTCAATCTTTTCATTTATTATGTCTAACTGTTCTAGTACCTCCATCTCATCCTCGCCCCCAGATCACAACGTCGTCTGCAAACAATACATAATATAATAATAAGGAAATACACACTGTGTGCAGATTACATTAATAATGAGAATCTCGCACAATGTGCATTAATTGGCACAGAATTGCGTTAGAGACATCTTGTGTTCAATATGTGGAAATAATACGTATGCAATGCACACATTTGCATCGCAAGGTGAGAGAAGTAGACCCAGGGGTGGAATAACGTGTCTATACTCTGAATTACCAATAATGATCACTGACAGCTGTCAAAGCTAGCACCTGAGGAAATGCTGCATTGCCACTGAGGCAGATCATGACTCACAACATTCCAAGAGGCTTGCAGGAAGACACAAATACTGGGGAAGTTAGCCCCCCTTCCTGGCGCTCTAATGACCGTGACGAGTGAAGACACGCTGAGTCAAACCATGTGCTTACTGCTGTGTCGGCATGCATTGCAACATTGCTTGCTGTTGCTGTGGAGACCGTTACCCCTCTCGTCTCCACTCCTCACCTCACCCTTCAAGCGGATGACAGCTTTCACCGAGCATCTTTTGTAAATCAGAGTATAGTAAATCCGAAACTTGCTCCATCTAGAACGATATATAGCAGCCCTAACATAATAGGCTAATGGTTGAAACAAAATACTTAGAACTGTTAGGTGGTTATTTTCAACAAGAATTTAGACAAGAGGACATAATAGCGGAACTACACTTCGTGCTACAGAAAGCAAATAGAAATGATTGATCATTTTATGTATAATACGTAGCTGAAACTGCGTTTGTTATACCTAAAGCCTTGAAAATTGTTTATAGTATTCACTGTATTTAGCAATGCCATAGTTTCGCTCTAAATTAGGGAGTGCCAAAACTTTACCCAGTCAAGCTAGGGAAGTTATTCATAATGTGTATAAATTCATGAATAACAAAACACATTCCGCTTCGAACATATGGGCAATTCAGAAGAAAGTGGCTGAAGCAACAGGTGTGTTGGAAAAGTCGGTGCGGAACATAATACAAGGCGCCAAAAAAATTGAAAGTGGTAAGGTGGATTCATTTTCAACGCCTGGAAAGAGAAGACCAAAATCCGTCAAGTAGTGTGAATTAGACGATTTTGATAAATGCGTGGTCGGCGTACGATTCATAATTTTCATGATAGGCCTACTGAAGGCTAAGAGGCCAACGCTGGAATAGATTCGTAGGAAACTGGTTGAGGATATAAATTTTAAAGGTGGTGTACGAACATTAAGCAAGATAGTTCGAGATCTAGGTTTCAGATGGAGGAAGACATGAGTAGAATACTTATGCAGTACTTAGAGAGCATAAGGCGGTACCAACAACAGGGTAGGCCTGATGAGACATATTTGCATAGTTCGCACAAAAGCCAAGTGCTTGGAGTGACGGTTCTCTTCATGGACTGAAGTCACCTAGCTCGAAAGGGCAAAGATTAATAGTGGTACATACCGGTTCAGATGCAGGTTTCGTTCCAAATGCTTTGTTGGTTTTCAAATCCAACCAAACAACAGGGGACTATTGCGATGATATCAACTATAGAAATTACGAAAAATATCTGACAGAGAAATTAATTCTTAATTTGCTCAGGTTATAACTACTGTCTAAGGCAGGACTGCCTAACCTACGGCCCGTGGACCGAATACAGCCCGCAAGACTATTTTCTCCGGCCCGCCGCTCCGCCTCCGCACCGTGTCTCCAAAACTTTGAAACAACTAAAGCCACCTGGACAAAGAAGTGCGCGCGCTCTCCTACCCAAAGCAGTTCCAGTCGTCGCACTAAACTAAATTATCATGAACTTTATTTCATAATTTGATTAATAATTGTGTCAAATGAACTTAAATACTCAGTCTTTGTTATTCATGCTGTATTTGTGTTGATTATCATCATACTTCTATTTTAAAGGGATTTATTAAAATGCGTAAATTTATTTTTAGTGTTTTATTTTTTATCCACTACAAATAAATATAGAAAACTGCAACAATACTAAGAAAACTAAGCTCAGACAGCCACAAATCTCACCATATTGCACCTATATTTTTAAAAATTTCCAGAACCCCCAAACCCCACCGGAGTGTTATTGGCCCTCAAGGTCCCACAACTATTTACAATGTGGCCCTTAGTTAAAAAAGGTTGGGTACCCCTAGTCTAAGGCATTACATACACACGCTGAGATCTCCCTTGAACCCCAGTCACAGTTCAACCTGCCATGCCTGGGCAGACAATCCGTTCAGAACTGCTGCCAGCAAGCTACTGCAGCGAAGTGGGAGGGGCGTGTTCTGCAACTACCGAGCTCACCCGAACATTGCCGAAGATCTGCGCAGCATTCCGCGGCAAGCTTTTCTTGCACGTATTCTACACAAAATACATGACACAGGTCATGCGGAGCGAGAAACTAAATCGGTTTACAAAATTTTCAATAAATCTGAAGCGATTCGTGTGTGAAGTCTTGTTATGATGGGCTTAATGCCCGCTACTAGGTTAGGCACTGTCTGGTCGAAAATTACTGCTTGTACAGTACTACAAGGAAGGGTCAATCCGTCGTAAAATAATATTGTTACAGTTTGACTAATTACTAGGCTAGTTCTGTTTGGCAAGTTTGGCCTCTTGAATATCAAACAATTTACAATACATCTTCCAATTTCCTAGTGTCTAAGATTTCCAATGAGACACCACAGAATACAAGCACAATGAAGCCAGTGGAGCATAAAACAAACACCACTTGGCTGTGCTTACCATATGCATGGGGTTGGCAATATTTTATTTGTCCTATAGATCACGCCTACAATGGCTAACACAACTGAAATTTCACTATATAAGTTGTGATATAAAAAGGGGATGGTGGTTGGGAACCATCTATTGCCACAACATTTCCACAATTATTAATCATTACAAAAGGTATTAATTCAGAGCAAAATCTGTGTAGAAAATATCATCATTGAACGGTTTAACTCTTTTAACTAGGCCCTTTCTTGGCTACAACTTATTAATAATGTTCTTGGTTTTACGTCCCTTTTAACTACTGTGGCTTTTAGAGATGCCCGGGTGCTGGAATTTTGCCTCGAAAGGGATCTTTAACGTGCCAGTAAATCTATTGACACAGCTCCCTCGCATTTGTCAACTGGCTGCGCCAGGATTCGATCCTGCAACCTTGGGCTTAGCAAGCGAGAACGTTACCGCTGAGCCACGCAGCCAGCCGGTTACAACTTATCATTCCTGGATGAAAAATACATGGCAGTCAAAATCTCAAAATTTATTTAAATTACTGGAGTAATCAATCAAGTTTTCAAGCCATCTCAGGTACGACGGCACACTAGACTAGAAGTAGGCCTATATCAAACTCTTGCTAGGCCAGTTCTTGCAAATGGATGTGAGGCCAGGACCATCAGGAAGGCAGATGATAAAAGACTAACAGCAGCAGAAATGAGATTCATGAGACTAACTTCTGGTTACGCCTTACTCTATCATCGGAGGAATGAAGGCATCCTGCAAGAACTAAAAATCACCCCAGTTGTACAGCATATATAACAGAATAGGGAAAAATGGAAATAAAATGTGGACAGGATGAGTTCTAGCCGAGTCCCCAAACAGATTCTTCCGTATGCTCCAAGTGGTTGAAGAAACCTGGGATGACCAAAGACGTGATGATGACAAAAAGTATTTCAGCTAATTTAAGTAGTTTTTTAGAAGGTTCACCACTACTGAACTGTCACCAACGTTATGCCCTCAATACAACAATTATATTTTACAGATATGCTGTTCCAAGTACACCTCTCTCTGTGTCGGCTACTGTGGGTCCAACAGAGTTGAATGCATTAGTAAATGCTCTGCTTGAAGGTAAGTAGGCCTATTGGTATACATTTTGTAGATCCCTTGAAATTTTCATTGAATACATTGACTTTATCTAGCCTATTTGAAAATGTCGCCAGCAAAATCTATTTTATAGGAGATACAAGAAGTAGAATTTTTAGATATGCTTCAGACATTTTAATTCTCATCTTGTGGTGTAGCCGGGCATGATAAATCACTCGCCAAGACCGAGATGGGGAGCTGCATCAAGTTTGGAGATCTGTGTTTTGAATCATGACGCTGGCAGCTAATATCTTGATTGTGGTTTTCCTTTGGTTTTCCACACTCCCTCCAGGATAATGCCATGATAGTACCTTATTTTAAGTTCCAGGACATTTACCCTATTCCCTACCCTAATAATTACTTACACACACTACTGCGTTCAACACAGAGGCACAGGCAATAAGACAACTTGCTTCAAGTATATACCGTAATATGTATGTGTCGAGGGGAAATTTTAATATAGTGTACATTTATGTTTGTTGGAAGTTGGGGCTTGAATTGCTGCAATATTACTCGGCTGTATTGAGTTTCAAATAGTGCTTTGTTACATGCGGATGCATTCTCATGTGTTCAAGTGCGAGGTTTGGTGGTGAGTTACGAATGTTCATAAATTGCTTTTAGTTGTTCAATTTAATTGAAAGTTTGCACTGCATTCTTATAAAGCCATGGTGAGACAAAGCCAATGGTCATCACTAGGTTAGACGTCGGTCTGGGCGTAACCATTGGTCGCTACTTGGTTAGACCACTGTCCCTACTGTGGGACAGCAACAAACCCCTGAAAGCAAAATTAACCATGTTCAATACTGTACTTACTTTGTACCAATTCTGGTGTATGGACTGGAGACATGTACTTTACTGGATAAAGACCCTAACAAAATCCAAGCAACAGAATTGAAATTCATTAGAACCATGAATCAAACGACCAGAAAAGACAAGATCAGAACGAAAACAAATAGGAAAGAAGCTGGGATACAGGAAACTGTTGCTAATGTTATAGGGAAGCGCAGACTCCAGTGGTATGGACATATGATGCGAATGAATAACACTAGAACAGCAAGGGACTACTTCAATGGAGAACTGAAAGGGAAAGGACCGAGGGGAAGACTCAGAAAACGATGGATTGAGACCGTGAAATCAGAAGTGGAGTAAAAAGGGCTGAATTGGGAAGAAGTTGTAGAACGAAAGTTGTCCAATGACAGAAAGCAGTGGCGAGGGCTAGTCTACTGCACCCGGGAAACTGGAGACGGAAAAGGATGATGATGGTGATGATGAGTACAAGCAAGGGGGTCTGGGGCTTAAGTCCCAGGTTGGGTTTGTGTTTGTATGTAAAGGCTCTTATAGTGCCATGCGGCCAATAAATCGGCCAAGGAAACTTCCTCTAAAAAATATGCCACCGGCTGATTTATTGGCCCAATTTTTCTAAATTTTGTAGTGTTATTTCCAGCCACATAGCGCTAATACTGTTGTAACCAAGACAAGACGGGAATCATTGTTCTCAGATTATATCGATGTGTTTATGTTCCGTGAATAACTGGATTTGTAATATTCTTTGAACAGGCTGCAGTCAGCTGGCTTCCCGCGTGTGTTATCTTTTGAAGTCGTGTTTGTCACCTTTCAGTATAGCCGTGTGCGCGTTTAATCGCTCCCCATAACCACAGTGGAGAGTTGCAGCAAGTCTGGAGATTGGGTGGTTTGAATCCGGCATACACAGCAGTTATCATCAGTGTGGTTTAATCACAAGTTTTACTACACTCCCTCCAGGAAAATGCCGGGCTAGTACTGTACCTTATTTCAAGCCCAGGGCTCCTACTCCATTCCTGGCCCTAATACAGTTCCAAACACTACAGTAATACATTTACTGCAGAAACGCAAGTTATCAGAGAACTTGAACACACACAAGTAAATGGGGCTGATGACCTAGAGGTCCAAAGCCTCTAAATTGAATTAACACCATCAACTTTGACATTTTTTTGACCAATAGTGACCGCAGGATCAAGCCTACGGCTAAGGGAAAAATATATAAAACTGTCGTAAGACCAGCATTGCTGTATGCGTCTGAAACATAGCCGACACGGAAATCACACACAATCGGGCTTGACGTCACGGAAATGAAAATGCTCAGGTGGACGAGTGGAGTGACTAAGCTTGATAGAGTGGAAAATGTCAAAATAAGAGGAACATTGAAGATTGTGGAAATATCTAAGAAGATACAAGAAAAGCGACTTCAATGGTACGGGCATGTGAGAAGAAGGGAGGAATCCGACGTGGGGAGGAAGATGCTAGACATGCAAATACAGGGAGTGAGAATGCGAGGCAGACCTAAACGACGATGGATGGATTGTGTACAGGAGGACCTCGGAGAAAAAGTTGTCGGTCCTCTGCATCTGCGTACACACGACGTACAGTGTGTATACCGTTATACAGTACAGTACTGTACTGTAGTTACTACCTACTGTACACGTTTTGTACTATACATTATTAAGTGTACTGTACTGTATTTGCGATTTATGATTTTTATTACGTTTAAGTATTTAGTAACTTTATTTCAATTTTTGAGAAATAATTTTCAGTTTCAAAACCTTCCTTTTTTATAAAAATGATCTACAGACACCGCGGATAAACCGCCCGCAGATAATCAAGAGTTTACTGTATTTGGTATAACGTTTGAAAATCTTTCTGCCTAGTCAATACTTTATTCAATAATCACTACGTGGAAAGATTTCTTGTATAATTTTCAAACATTATACCAAATATAGAGCACAACTACGCTGTGGGGTCTCTATTATTTGTTTTTTGTGATACTTTAATTCTCTTATCTTGCATTTCTTCTTTGTTCCATTTAGAGAGTCAGTCTGATTGGAAGAAAATTGATTTTGACTTCCTAGTCTCCCATGAATTTATTCGGGGGTCCCTGAGGGATTTACTCGGTCCTGCTGGTGGAGAAACTAAAGTCGTAATCGAATATCTCGAGAGTAGACCAGCACCAGATCCAGAGGATTGTCTCCTGCATGATGACTGGGTTTCAGCAGTACAAGTCAGTGGTAAATGGTAAGCACTGTATTTATTCCTATACAGTATAATGTGCATTTTTCTTGGGCTTTTGACCTCCAGAACATTTCGGTACACATTAAATTCTAATGCTAACTTTTAAACACCACTGTTCACCCATCCTCCCTGGTACTACTTCCTATAATGCCTGATGGTGCAAACCTGCGCTAACCCATGAGCGAAGAGAGGAAAGGAGGAGAAGGAAGGTAGTGGAGGGGGTCATTGCTGCTGTGCTACTCGGAGACACTAACATGTGATACCATTCCAGTAATAGTACAGGGTCATTATCTATGTGCGCCAGATAAACACGGCAAGCTAAGCCAGCTGTGACTGGCGCATATCGTGGGCGCGCTTACATGGTTCAGCTGGTGATTGGCGCGCTCCGCTGACTCATATTGTTAGTTCACACCTGTTTTGTCATTCATATGGGCATGTATTTGCAAAGCTTGGACGTTAGTGTTGCACGTTTAGTGAGTATTGTGATTACTGTGATTGTTGGTCATGTCTACACACCAATTCACAACGTGCGGACGTGTGTATATTGATAATTCGTATATGAAAAGCAGAAAATCTTGTTCTGAAACAAAATGAAAATTTCGAATCAAGTTTCCAGGAAGACCTGTGCCTAATGCCAGTACAATTAGGAGGCTCACTAAATGATTCAAGGAAACAGGCAACGTAAATAATAAAAGATTTGACAGACATTCTTTCATCAGAAGATGTCGGGTGTGTGTTACAAGAGAGGGAGGACACTTTCAGCATCGCCTATGAGCACTTTAAGTAAACATTAGTGAACATGTTTGACAAAAGTGTGAAAGTGCGTGCCAACCACCGGTTGAACCTTGTATGTGCACCCACGATCTGCGCCAGTCACAGCCGGCTTAGCTTGCCGTGTTTATCTGGGCACACATAGATATTGACCCTGTACTATTACTGGAACGCTATTGCATGTTAGTGTCTCCCAGGAGCACAGTTGATGGGAGCATTTCTATAGCAAGGAGCGAAGTGAATGTTCCTCTCCTCTCAACCATGCTGGAGCACATGGACTCGCCCGCATATGGAACTCGTTGCTTGAAAATGAAAATCCACAGCCTGCTTCCAGTCTCCGACTGGGTCAGGAATGGAATGAATGAAGCCCCCATCTAGCGGCGAGGGTATGAACTGTGCCGGCTGCCGAGGCCTGACACAATCCTCTGGGGCTATGATTAAATGAACAAAAAAGTCAACCCCTGGCACTATACAGCCCATGACGGGCTAAGGCCGACCAAGCGACTGCTGTCCAGCCATTTGGCCTGCAGATATTGGGGTGACGCGTGATCAGCGCGTCGGGTCCCCTCGGCCGTTAATCTTGGTATTCGTGATCGGGGCGCTGTCTCACTGTCAGACGGCTACTCAATTGTCCTCACGAGGCTGAGTGCACCCCGTTCCAAACCTCATGTCAGTTTTAAAATCCCTGACGGAGCCGGGGATCGAACCCGGGGCCTCCGAGTGAGAGGCAGGCGCGCTACCCCAACACCACGGGGCCGGCATGATTAAATGAAGGAAAGATGAAATGAAATGATAGTGGAGAGTGTTGCTGGAATGAAATGTTGACAGGGAAAACCAGAGTACCCGGAGAAAAACCTGTCTGCCTCCGTTTTGTCCAGCACAGATCTCACATGGAGTGACCGGGATTTGGAACACGGACCCAGCGGTGAGATGCCGGCGTACTGCCGCCTAAGCCACGGAGGCTTCCCCGGAACTAGTTGCTTACAGGTAATAAATATTTGAGTCGAGGTGGTACCAAACTCTACCCATCCGATCTTCTATGGGGTCTTTTGCCTGCCATATGCAATACATTGAGAAGAATCTAAGAATCTAACTCTGTAACATTGCGATAGTAACTTTCAGGGACGCTGAAATTGCGCTCTAATGATGGCCGCTGGAACATATATCTTCCTGTGAACTCGTTAGGTTTGCTGTGGTGATACTCACAATCGGCTCGAGAGTGATGCTAACAATTTTTACAGACATGCACTTACTGTAATATCTGGATATTGACTCCCACGACTGTGAAAACTGTGTCCTAATGATGGCTGATGGATCACATATCTTAGTGTGAATGCATAAAGTTATCAGTGGGAAGAAAAGTGGCTTCAGTGGCGTAGTTGGTAGCATGCTGAACTGCTGTGCCCAAGATCATCATCATCTTCATTTCCCGTTTCCAGCTTCCTGGGTCGGGTTGTGAATTAAGGACCTCCAACGTTTCCTGTCTCTCCACCACTCCTCTCCTGTTTTTAGTACTTCTTCAGGTTTTCCTCCTCTCTTCTCTACACACTCCCACACTGTATCTGCCCATCTCTTTCGGGGCCTTCCTCGTGGTCTCTTCCCTGTCATCTTTTCACAGAAAGTTTTCTTTGGTACTCTCTCCTCTCCCATTCTCATCATATGTCCATACCACTTTAACTTTGTTGTTTCTATCCTGTCCTGCAGCTTCAAGATTCCTGTCCTTTTTCTAATCTCTTCGTTTCTAACTCTATCTCTTCTGGTCTTGCCCTCTATACCTCTTAGGAATTTCATCTCCGCGGCTTGTATTCTACTCTCCTCTCTTTTTGTAGTAGTCCATGCTCCAGCTGCATATGTTAGTATGGGTCTGTAGTAGGTTGAATATAATACATTTTTACATTTCTTTGGGACATCTCGGTTCCACAGAATACCCCTTATGCTCTGGTAAAAACTGTTCGCTTGTTGTATTCTCTTTCCAATTTCCTCAGTGGCGTAGTTGGTAGCATGCTGAACTGCTGTGCCCAAGATAGCGGGTTCTAAAACGGCCAAAGTCGTCAGATTTTTTAAGAGCCTTAAAAATCCTTCAGTATGCCTTCCTTCGGAGGGGAAGTAAAGTCGGTGGTCCCATGTCATAGATTTATGGCATGTAAAAGATCCTTTCACAGTCTAAACTTGTGTAAAGCTAAATTGTTAGGTTAGATTTCATCAGAACGCTCTATCAAAGTTCCAACGTTCACCACTAGGTATCATTGATATCTGGTAGTGAAAGTTGGAACTACTTGAAATTGAACGGAACTTGTAGCTCACCCTACTAAGGGTGTCCGCTGGAAGCAGCTACAGACTCAGGCGAGCCGAACATGTCCTCGGACATTCCCGGCACTAAAAGCCATACGATAAATAAATAAATAGTGGGAAGAACCATAATAGGCTCATGAGGGACAAATGCTATTTCTGGCTGTGCACTCTCTATAATATGAAGAAGTGAAAACAGCCGTGAATTCTTGGTTGTCAGAGCAGGCGGCAAACTTTTAAGCAGAGGGATTTCAGAACTTAGTTTTAAGGTATGACAAGTGCCTAAATAAACAAGACAACTATGTAGAAAAATAGAGGAAAGTATGTAAAACCTAAAAATAAATGTGGTTTCAAAATAAAATGTTCGGTTAATTAAAAAATAATAACGGCCCTTACTTAAAAAACAGCCCTCGTATAACCAAAACTGGTACAATGTACTCAAATATTACATTTTATTGACTGAAGGTTGTGATCCTACTAATCGCTACTCAAATGTCACCGTCAAATTGATCAAGCAATCATCTATTCCAGCGGATGCAGCGAAGACTCTCCTTCCAGGGGATGCTATTCCTCCGAGACTCTATGGTCTTCCTAAAATACATAAAGAAGATGTTCCTCTTAGACCTATTGTTAGTACGATTGGTTCTCCTACATATGCCCTTTCCAAATACTTAGGTAGACTACTTCAGCCGCTTCTGGGTAACACGCCTTCGTACATTAAGGATTCCACACACTTCGTGGAAAAGTTGAAAGCTATAACACTTCAGCCGGGTGATATCCTGGTGAGTCTCGACGTGGTGTCTCTGTTTACGAGAGTACCTATTGATGGTGTTATGTCTCTCATTAATGGCTTTTTCCTGAAGACATCACAAGGCTTTTTTATCACTGCATGACCTCATATCCTCGCCGCTAGAAGGGGGCTTCATTCATTTCATTCCTGACCCGGTCATAGACTGGAAGCAGGCTGTGGATTTTCATTTTCATGACCTCCTCCTACTTTCTATGGAATGGGAATTTTTATGAGCAGACTGATGGTGTGGCCATGGGTAGTCCTCTCTCTCCTGTTGTGGCTAATTTCTTCATGGAGAACTTTGAAGAGAAAGCTTTGTCGTCGGCTCCTTTCAAACCAAAGATCTGGTGGCGTTATGTGGATGACACGTTCGTTGTTTGGACGGAAGGTGAGGAAAATCTTAGCCATTTCCTGGATCACCTTAATCTCCAGCACCCTTCTATTTGTTTCACCATGGAAAAGGAATCTGACGGCAAAATACCGTTTTTAGATGTTCTCGTCACCAAGAAAGAGGATGGATCTTTAGGACACAGCGTTTTTCGTAAGCCAACACACACCAATAGATATCTCCACGCAAGTTCTCACCATCACCCTCCCCAGAAACATGGTATCCTTACAACTCTAACTACCCGGGCTAGGAGGATTTGTGAAGTGTCTTCTTTACAAGAAGAAATTAATACCTTGCGAACCACCTTTGAGAGCAACGGTTATAGCAAGGCTTTGATCTCTACGGTTCTGAAACCAACAAAAAATAATAGGACGTCAGTTGAGAAAAGAGATGTAAGAGGAACTGCTTACCTACCTTACATACATAACACGACGGATCGTATTGCTAAAATCCTACGTCGGCACAACATACGGACTGTATTTGGAACTTCTGTTAAGATTAGGCAACTCCTGCGACCAACTAAGGACAGTTTGCCTAAATTGCAACAACCGGGTATCTACAGAGTTCCCTGTACTTGTGGCAAGGTTTACATCGGGCAGACTTCGAGAACAATATGCACTCGCATTAAGGAACATAATAGATGTATCAGGCTCATTCAACCTGATAAATCAGCTGTTGCCGATCATGCATTAACACCTGGCCATGATGTCATGTTCCAAGGAGTGGATGTTCTTGCCCGTATAAAGCAATATCGTCCCAGAATAATCAGGGAGGCGGTTGAAATACGTAAACACCCAGATAATTTCAACCGCGACACCGGCTACAATCTCAGTGAATCCTGGCTACCTATTATCAGAACCCTGAGAAAGTAATTCACTGCTGCTTTACGTTGTCCCTAACATGGGGCTATAATGGCGTCCATCTTTGGGCACCTTCTATATGTTCTTCGTTGCTTTCTCTTAGCAACATTGTCGTATTCCAGATTATTCCTGACGAAGAAAGGCATGGTTTCTTTCGAAACGCGTCGAATGTTAATATAATAAACACGGCATAAGCCCAAAATTCAACATTATGAATAGTATCTTTTCCTATTTCATTAAACTCTGACAATAAGGATTTGGACAGACATGGGCCTTTTCATGTCATTTCGTAAGTATTTTGTGTGAATAATGATCTCCATTACAACGTGATATATTATGTTTCAGGATTCTGTCAGGCTGCTATGATAACAGTCTCCATATTTGGACCAGGAAAGGTGCTCACAAGCTTAGTATCCCTGCTCATGATGGACCGGTTAAAGGTGTTGCTTGGATAGACAATGATGGTTCAACTGCTACTTTTGTTAGGTATGGCTCTTTTTTTTAAATTTTCTTTCCAAACAATAAATAAAAGATACCATTATCGTTGTTGTTTCTCAAAACCAGGGATGTACCGTATTTACTCGCCTGTAACATCCCCTTTTTCCCGAATTTTTGGCTTCAAAATTCAGGGGGTATAATAGGTGAAAATTTCCCTTGATTTAGGTTAGGATTCGTCATTTCGCTCATATTGGCCCGTATTGACGCAAATTGAATACAGTAAAGTTATTATTTATTCCGCCCTATTCAATACAATTTACAAACTTTGTTCATAAAAAATTATGATACATGTTTCGAGACCATATGGTCCCTTCTTCAGTCTTTGTAATGACTTGATTTAAACTTTAGAAAAACATCATAAGACATCGATAACTTGGACATAATAATCTTTAAAATTCTAAAAGTGATAAAATCACAGGATTCACTTAGGTATATGCCTGTGCGTAAAAATACTTATTCTACTAAAAAACATGTGGGTTATTATGCTAAAGACTACATTGAAAATATATGGCCTTGTGTAGCCTAATTGTATACATGGTGCACTTTGAATTTAAAAAACAAGAAGACATGTTAAAAAACGAGATTAAAATGGCACAGTATTAAATTGTAAAACTCTTGTTTGCGACTGCATATGTCCGTTCATTCTGCAATGTAAAATAATTCTGAATTGTGAATTCTTCTCGGAATGGTGTTCTTCAAATATACGCTGGCCCCTTTTAACCATTGGCGATTGGCGTGGATGTTGTTCAATTCGCATGTGACACGGTGCCGATAGTGAGCGTATATGACGAATATTGTGTTCTGAAAGAATGAAAAAGGAAAAGAAAAGCTATATATAGGTCGTTATTCTCCGAAGAAATGTAGGTAAAGATAAAAGACGGAAAATACACTGACTGACTTACTCATAAAAAATTGAAATTGCGGCATCCAATTCAGTTGATTCGAAGGATTGAGACGTAGATTGTTGGAGAAGAGAAACTGTGCATAAAGAAAAATAAATTAATGAATATTAGCAAACATGACTTATATGATGGTAGGATAGATAACAAGAACTTGAAAAAGAGGTTTCTTGTCAATCAAATGCGCATCTTACCTTGCGTGTGTATGTGCCTTAGCTGAAGCCTCTCCGCTTACTGATGGTTTAAGTTTGGAGCTCTGTCGTGTGGCGTGCGGGGAAGGACACGTCAGAGGGAGAGGAGAGGGGGCGCTGATATGGGAGGGGTAGTCTGGATGGGATGTGCGATGTGTTGGGAGGGGGAGGGAGTGGGGTAGGAGTGTGGTGGTAATTGCCGAGAGCATTAATCATGAATTCGACCCAATCTTTTTTGTCTGACTCATTGGATGCTATTAAATGGGCTCGGTAAAGTTTATTGTTGAGGAAATTCTTTTTAATGTAAAGAAATTTTAATTCACGTTGAATTAACTTGTAATTAATAATTTCTTGGGTCCTCCTTTCAAATTTATTTTTAGCTGTTTTTCGTTGATATGCTTTTAAATGTTTAGGTACTACTCTGTTGTTCCTACATTTCTTCATAAATTCGATGTCTTTGATGATGTTTAAAAGTTTCAGTCTGAGATCTTTATATTTATATTGTGACCTTTTGGCTTGGCTTGCCATTGGATTCGTCATTTCGCTCATATTGGCCCGTATTGACGCAAATTGAATACAGTAAAGTTATTATTTATTCCGCCCTATTCAATACAATTTACAAACTTTGTTCATAGAAAATTATGATACATGTTTCGAGACCATATGGTCCCTTCTTCAGTCTTTGTAATGACTTGATTTGAACTTTAGAAAAACATCATAAGACATCGATAACTTGGACATAATAATCTTTAAAATTCTAAAAGTGATAAAATCACAGGATTCACTTAGGTATATGCCTGTGCGTAAAAATTCTACTATAAAACATGTGGGTTATTATGCTAAAGACTACATTGAAAATATATGGCCTTGTGTAGCCTAATTGTATACATGGTGCACTTTGAATTTAAAAAACAAGAAGACATTTTAAAAAACGAGATTAAAATGGCACAGTATTAAATTGTAAAACTCTTGTTTGGGACTGCATATGTCCGTTCATTCTGCAATGTAAAATAATTCTGAATTGTGAATTCTTCTCGGAATGGTGTTCTTCAAATATACGCTGGCCCCTTTTAACCATTGACGAATTCATGATTCACGTTAATCAAATAACGCAAATTCAAATCAATAGAAAAACCACCATATTAACGAAGAAATTTCAAAATTTAATCAAAAACAAAGATGAACAATCAAATGTGCAACCTGAAAAAACCACACACATCTTCCAAAAACCAATAGTCAACTTAACAAACGTCAAATTCAACCAAACCGAAACACAAATATTAGAAAGAGGTTTCAAACATAACTGGGAAGACAAATACGATAACAACAATCTAACTAACCTAGTAGCCGAATCTGAAGCCGCAGTTAGGAAATTACCCCTTGATCAACAAAATGGCGTTAGACACGAAATAAATAAGAAAATAAAAAACATAGCCAAACAGAGAAACAAACACGGGGTAAAAAATCTTCCACAACAAGATTTCAAGAATCTAAAAACGAAAATAGGACAGAATGAATTAGTTATAACTAAAGCCGACAAAGGCAATACCACAGTTATCATCAACAAAAAAGATTATACAAATAAAACAACAGATTTTCTCAAAAACCGTAATTTTGAAATAAGTCGTAAAGACCCGACCACAGTCATACAAAGGAAACTCAAAAACATCCTAAAAAACACAATTTTCATCCTAGATGAAAAACAAAAGAATAAACTAATCAATATGAACCCAGGACTTCCAACATTAAGATCGTTCCCCAAAATACATAAAGAGAACATACCCATCAGACCAATAGTGAATTACAGAAATAGCCCAACATATAAACTAGCTCAATTTGCCCACAAATTCCTCAATTCACATTATAAACTTAAAGCCAACTTATCATTTAAAAATTCCATACATTTTTGTGAAACAACCAGCAAATTAAACATCGAAAAAACTCACTCCTTACATACAATAGATGTCAAGGACATGTACACAAGTATACCAATAGCAATCACCATAAAAATAATTGAAAGTAATCTAAAGAACAACAGTAACCTATCACAGGTCGAGATATCCGAGTTCATTAATATCCTAACTTTCATCTTGGATAATAATCAGTTCAAGTTTAATGAGACAATATATAGACAAAAAGAGGGTTTAGCAATGGGCTCACCGCTATCAGGTACCATAGCGAACATATTCATGGACAACCTAGAATATGAACACATTAAGAACAAACATGAAGGAATTTTCTTTTGGGGAAGATATGTTGATGACATATTTGTAATTCTGGACAACTCAAAAACAAACATGGAACAATTCTTACCCTACCTCAACCAATTAAGCAGCTCCATAAAATTCACTTCTGAAAGTGAAATCAACCATTCCATAAGTTACCTGGACTTAGTGATCACTAAAGATAAGGATCACCTTAGTTACAAAATATACAGAAAACCAACACAAACCAACACCATAATTAGGAACGATTCCAACCACCCAGCATCCCACAAAAAAGCAGCAATTACATGTTTCATCAATAGAGCCCTAAGCATTCCACTCACCGAAACAGATTACCGTAATGAATTATCCATAATTTACCAAATAGCTGAAGCCAACGGATTCGACAGGAAATATGTTGACAGAATAATTAATAAAATCAAAAGCAAACCCGTTACAAAACTAACTAAAGAAGATAAAGAACCTCTCAAATATGCAGCCTTCACGTTCACCAACCAATCCACCTACCACATCACAAGCACCCTTAAAAAATATAAAATCAAAACAGCATTTCGAACGAAAAATACTAATCAGAAAAAAAAATTTAACTCCAAAAATATTAATGTTACTAACAAATACAATAATTCAGGTGTATACAAACTCAATTGCAATCTTTGTGATACCGATTACGTGGGACAGACCGGGAGATGGATATACTAGAACAAATAGAAATCAACAAAGCACAAAGATTCAATCCCTCGCACAACATCAACGAAATTAATTTCGATTCCAACATTTTATTTGACACCCTAATAGGATTAATATATGACAATAGGTAATTCCACTATAGGTTAATTATCCATAGCACAGGACCATAATAGGAATTTTAACGTCTTAATGCTCTCGGCAATTACCACCACACTCCTACCCCACCCCCTCCCCCTCCCAACACATCGCACATCCCATCCAGACTCCCCCTCCCATATCAGCGCCCCCTCCCCTCTCCCTCTGACGTGTCCTTCCCCGCACGCCACACGACAGAGCTCCAAACTTAAACCATCAGTAAGCGGAGAGGCTTCAGCTAAGGCACATACACACGCAAGGTAAGATGCGCATTTGATTGACAAGAAACCTCTTTTTCAAGTTCTTGTTATCTATCCTACCATCATATAAGTCATGTTTGCTAATATTCATTAATTTATTTTTCTTTATGCACAGTTTCTCTTCTCCAACAATCTACGTCTCAATCCTTCGAATCAACTGAATTGGATGCCGCAATTTCAATTTTTTATGAGTAAGTCAGTCAGTGTATTTTCCGTCTTTTATCTTTTCCTACATTTCTTCGGAGAATAACGACCTATATATAGCTTTTCTTTTCTTTTTTCATTCTTTCAGAACACAATATTCGTCATATACGCTCACTATCGGCACCGTGTAACATGCGAATTGAACAACATCCACGCCAATCACCAATGGTTAAAAGGGGCCAGCGTATATTTGAAGAACACCATTCCGAGAAGAATTCACAATTCAGAATTATTTTACATTGCAGAATGAACGGACATATGCAGTCCCAAACAAGAGTTTTACAATTTAATACTGTGCCATTTTAATCTCGTTTTTTAACATGTCTTCTTGTTTTTTAAATTCAAAATGCACCATGTATACAATTAGGCTACACAAGGCCATATATTTTCAATGTAGTCTTTAGCATAATAACCCACATGTTTTTTAGTAGAATAAGTATTTTTACGCACAGGCATATACCTAAGTGAATCCTGTGATTTTATCACTTTTAGAATTTTAAAGATTATTATGTTCAAGTTATCGATGTATTATGATGTTTTTCTAAAGTTTAAATCAAGTCATTACAAAGACTGAAGAAGGGACCATATGGTCTCGAAACATGTATCATAATTTTCTATGAACAAAGTTTGTAAATTGTATTGAATAGGGCGGAATAAATAATAACTTTACTGTATTCATTAGGTTAGGATGGCGTGGTTTAAAGGCACACAAAGGAACACCTAGCACCCTTAAATCAATATACAAAATAGTTATTTTAACCTAGACTTTATTTATGATAAAAGTGATAATAGCCCATTTAAATAGCCGCTTTCTTGCATCATCACAGCTGACTGGCCACAGTGCTGCAGCCGCACAGCATTGCGTGCATCGAGTTCAAGGTTACGCAGTGTTGCAATATGTTACGCGTCAACTAGGCTTACCGGAAATACGGAAGTTTTGTTTCTAATACCGACCGACCACATTTTCGTACTTTCATTTTTTCACACCGCGGAAGGACTTAAGAAGTTTTCTTGGTTCCCAATAATTTGTCCTTCTAGTTGCGCCAATAAGGAATCACACGGCTGCACTTCATATTTACGACTCGCTGCTTTCACTCTTATTTTCTGCAGCAAATTCTAGCACTTTTAATTTGAAGTATGCCGTAAAACTTGTTCTCTTGCTCATTTTCAGTCCTGCTTGTGTACTGTAAGCTTCTTAATTATACACTACACATGGCCGTGCGGGACGCGAGACACGGAACTCATAAGGGGGAGTGAGTAACCATTGACGAGTTCAACGATGCACAGGTGGTGCAGGCAAAAGCGCGGATTTTACCGTTAACTGGAATCTTGTAGGTCTATTTGCTACATTTTTCTGATTATTTCTCCTTCGCAATTCCTTTTTTTTTTTACAATTATTTTCCCCCCCAATAATAGTAGATAATTGAGGGGGCGGGGGGTGTTTTAGGCGAGTAAATACGGTATGTTGCTCCTATATGATAAAGGTGGATTTATTAAACAAATAGTAAATCATACAGGCAAAATATGCATTAAATGTAAGACACTATTGGTCGACACTCGACTGTGTAAGAGATAGTTGCCTCTGTTCACACCACACTTCGTTCCCCACCACGAGCATACACATTCTGGGGCTGGTTGGTGGTATTTCTTGTTAATGCTTACTTTATAGTGGAATCTGTGGTGGTGTAGTTGGTAGCATGCTGAGCTTCTATGCCCAAGATAGCGGGTTCAAACCCGGCCGAAGTAGTCTGATTTTTTAAGAACGTTAAAAATCCCTCAGTATGCCTACCTTCGGAGGGGAAGTAAAGCCGGTGGTACCATGTCATAGATTTATGGCATGTTAAAGAACCTTCCACTAATTACACCTGTGTGAAGCTAAATTATATATAGGTTAAACATTTGACTAACGTTCTTAGGTTCCTATGTTTGTCGTCAAGAGCCGACTGCGGTGGCACCTGGGAACTAAGTTCTGAACTAGTTGGTCGTTGATGGTGGCGTTTGGCAGCAAAAATAGGAACTACTTGAAAAAATTCAATGTCTGCAGTCCTTACTTGAATTAAAACAGATACATCACAATTAACACCGGTTATCAGACAGATTCTACAAACACCCAAAGTACACGGGGCTACATGACCGCGTTGTCGCAGCCCCTAAACTGAGGAACCAACGAACCAGTCTCGAATCTGGTTGCGACGTGGGGTAGTTCGCGTAGGCTTAGCATCCATTCTTTGTCTATCATCGCATCCGTGCTGTAGGAGTTGCTCCAAATGTCGTTGCTCCTATATAAGATGCAGTTTATATGAGCTACCTAAATTTACTTTTCTGTATATTTGTAGAAGTAGCATGTCATTAATGCAAGCTTTCTTACGTGTCAATTTTTCTCTTACTAGTGTTCCGTTAATTTATAGCAGTCCTGTAGCTATTGTGTTTACATTTTTGCTCTTGTTTGAGTCTTCAGTTATTTGACTGATTTAATACGGCTCTCCATGCCTACTTGTTCTGAGCTAATCATTTCATCTCTACATAGCTACCACACTCTACATCTGATAGTCTACCCCTACAGTTCCTGTCATCAACCCTTCTTTCCATAACTCAGTTTGTTATTCTTGGGTGTCTTAGTATGTGTCCTACCGACCTATCTCTTTTCTTCATAAGCAGTGCCAGGAACATCTCTCCTCTCCCACTCGCCTTAATACCTCTTCATTTGCCACTCTATCTACCCATCTGATCTTAAACATTCTATAACAATATATTTCAAACGCTTCAATTCTCCTCTTCTCCCCCCCCCCCAGGGGCTCACATCTATTGAGATGTGGGTTGGCGACCACGGGGCCCCAGCTGAGTCCGGCATTGCTTCCACTTACTTGTGCCGGGCTCCTCTCCGTCTTCTTTCCTGTGGACCTCACTTGGTCAACTCTTTTTCTCTTCCGACCCCGACGGTATTAGGGTATCCGAGGCCTAGGGAGTCTCTTCCTTTCCTGCCTTAATTGGCCCTTGTCTCATCTTTTCTGATACCCTCCTTCTGTGAGGGGTCAGCCTTCTTTTTCATTTCCTTTTACCTCCTGCCTTGTGCTCAAGGCCCTTAAGGAGGCAGGGTGTATGTAGCCCCACCACTTCTGGTGCACCCTAGATATTGCTACACCCTCAGGGGCTCACAGCTGGTGAGTTCGGGAGTTGGCGACCCTGAGGGATTCCTGAGCTGGGTCCGGTTTTCCCCCTTTTATCCATTACCTGTGGGGGCAGACCCTCTCCTCTTTCCCTTTCCTATCTGCCTTTTATGGCTCTCCTTCCTTCCAAGTCCCTCAATCTGCCTTCTTCGAGGATTTTGGGCATTTCTTTTCCTCCTGTCCTTTATTTGCCTTATTCTCCTTTTGTTTTCCATTTCTTCTTCTAGTATATACGTTAGTAGTTAGTTTTAGTTATAGTTTACATTTCATTATCATCTTCACGATCACACAAACCATTAGGGGCCGAAAACCTAGATATTAGGCCCCTTAAAACAACACTTATCATCATTATCATCATCTCCTCTTTTCTGTTGCGCCAACAGTCCAAGTTTCACTTCCGTACAGCGCCATGCTCCAGACAAAGGCTTTCAAAAGTGACTTTCTAATACCCAAATCTGTATTTGATGTCAACATATTTCTTTTCTGTAGAAATGCTTTCCTTGCCTCAATAAGCCTACTTTCTGTATTCTCTTTGCTTTGTCCATCACCGGTTATTTTGCTTCGTAGGTAGCAGAAGCCTCCTACTTCCTTTAGCTTTTCATCTACCAATTTGATATCAATGCATTGTTAGTACTAGTTTTTATAATTAAATAGTTTTACAATTGTTGTGGATAAGTTTTATGAACATATCTGCCAAACCTTAAAAAGGTTGGTTGGTTGTTTCCTTAGTTTACGGGCTGCTACAACATGGTCATTTAGCCCCGTATACTTTCGATGTGTGTAGAATTTGTCCGATAACAGGTGTTAATTGTGATGGCTGTATTAGTGTGTGTTATCTGTCATTCAGGTAGAAGGACTGCAGTCGATTGATTTTTTCAAGTTTGTTCCTACTTTTGCTACCAAATGCTACCATCTACGACACCTAACGGACGTGGCTACTAAGTGCCATCGCAGTCAGCACCCGGTGGTAAACGTTGGAACTAATAGAGCGTTATCAAACTAACCTACTAATTTTAGCTTCCACAAGTGAAGTTAGTGGAAGTTTTTTTTAATGCCATAAATCTATGACATGGGCCCGCCGGCTTTACTTCCCCTCCGAAGGAAGGCATACTGAGGGATTTTTAACGCTCTTAAAAAATCAGACTACTTCGGCCGGGTTTGAACCCGCGATCTTGGGCATAGAAGCTCAGCATGCTACCAACTACGCCCCCGAAGCCGCTAAAAAAGGCTTTAAGTGAACAGGGTCTGACGATATTCATCTGATGAAAGAAAAAAAAACAATCTCTAAAAATAAAGTCAGTGTAACATTTATATATTTTGACAGGGAGATTGTTGCTTGCAACTTTGCATTGTTATCCTAAACACTTCCATGAACTATTGATCTCTTGTTGATGTCCAGTGCCTCCTGTGACCAGACAGCGAAGGTGTGGAAATGGAATGTTGGCAGTGATACAGCCAGGTGCATGTATGTGTGTCGAGGTCACGAGAGATCCCTGTCATGTGTAGATGTGAACCCAACTCATAAACTAATGGCCACCGGCAGTTGGGATTCTCTGCTCAAGATTTGGTCGGCAGGTAAGTTTATGATTAGAGTTTGTGGTTTTTAGCATTAGCGATCGATGTAAAATTTACCTAAAACATTTGTTGTTGTTTCCTATGGCTAGCGCGGATTCCAATCCATCAGCTTTCTTGCGTTCCAATAGAGTTGTGTAAGGTTTCCAGAAGTTCTAGCAGTCACATCAAGTTTGTTGCAATGTATCAGGTGCCCCATCCATTTTACTTCCAGGTTCATGACAAAGTGTGCATTCTTCAGATCTCAGGATGTTGATTCGTTTCAGATGAGCTGCAAGGCAGTCGTGGCCAGTATTAAGTCTGAAGAAGGCTACAGCTTCTCTTCTTGGTGTTAATTTATATTGATCCCATTTAGCGTCAATGTCTTTCCATAATTTGGTTTCTGCTCTTTTCTTTGCCATTTCTTCATACCTGTTTTTGATAGTATTTTTCAAGATCCTTTTTGCTGACATAAAATCAGTCTGACTGACAGGTTGTTGTAGTGTGGTACCTTTTTTTGCTAATCTGTCTGCCTCTTCATTTCCTGCTATTCCAACATGAGAAGGGATCCACTGAAATGAGATCTGTTTGTGGAGTCTTTGAAGGGTTTTTATCATACAAAAAATTTCTTTAAGTTCTTTATTTTGGGGCTTATAATTTGGCGAGATGGCTTGGATGGCTGCTTTTGAATCTGTAATGATAACGCATTTTTGATAATCAATGTTTCTGCCTAATAACTGATGGAGTGCATGTGAAATTGCTCTTATCTCAGCATCAAAGTTTGTTTTGTTTTGGCCTACTGGGAAGTAGAGTGAGAAGAGAGATGAATGTATTCCTGCTCCAGTTCTATTTTCTTTGTCTTGTGAGCCATCTGTATATATTTTTAGCCATTGGTTAGATGGATATCTTTCTTCTATTGTACAGAGGGCCAGTTGTTTTAGATCTTGTGGTGAATAGTCTTTCTTGCAGACCTCTTCTAACAAAGTAAGATCTGTAGTCACTTGTATATATTCAATGGGGTCGACTGGCATACAGAGTGGTTCAAGTTTTATTTGCAGATTGCTCTTATTGATATATTCTTTGGCGAGACTTAAGGGATTCTTTTTGTGTTTTAAGATAGGGGCTAGAAACTGTTTTTTTGATCAATGTCATTTGAGGTAGTCTTTGTATACTGAGATATGCATTGGCTGTTTGATGTTTCATCTCTTCTTCTATTGGTAAGTTGTGGGTATATAATTGCAAGGCGGTTATAGGTGTGGTTTTTATTGCACCTGTTATGATTCGTAGGGCATTATTCTGACACCTCTCGAGGCGATCAATGTTTGACTGGGGTGCTGTAAAGAGTACTTCACTGCCATATTTTATGATAGGTTTGATGTAAGTATTGTAGGTTTTGTTGAGTGTGTCTTGAGTGCTCCCCCAAGTAGCTCCTGCTAGTCTCTTCAGTAATTTCATCTGTTTGCTTACCTTATCCTCCACATGTTTTATGTGTTTGGTCCAGTTCAGCTTCTTGTCCATGATGATACCTAGGTACTTTGTACTTTCACTTTTTGGAAGGTCTTGATTACTAAATTTGAGACTAAAAGTTGGATTGTGGTGTCTCAGGGAGAAAAACTGGTATACTGTTTTGGAAGTATTGATTTCCATATTATTGTTTTCAGTCCAGTTTTTGAGTTTTATAAGTGCCAGGTTCATTCTGTGTTCAAGAAGCATTTGCTGATTTGGGCTGTTACGTGCTGTGGTCCAAATGATAACATCGTCTGCAAACATGCTGATATTCACATTACCTACTTTCTTTATTGTGTTTGGAAGATTGTTGATGTACACATTGAATAAAGTTGTGCTTGATACAGTTCCTTGTGGGAGGCCTAGTTTTGATTGCTTGCAACCTGAAGTTTTGTTGTTGTAACGAACATTGATCATTCTTTGTGAAAGGAATCTTGAAAACCAGTTTAACGTACATCCATTTACTTTGAAGTTGATAAGTTTCTTTAGCAGCATGTTTCGCCATACAGTATCATTGGCTCCTTTAAAATCGATGAAAACTGCAAGAACACTTTCCCTTTTGTGAAAGGCTTCTTTAACAGCTTGTGTAAATCTCATTATTTGGTGGGAGGAGGACCTGTTTTGTCTAAACCCTGCTTGTTCTTCTGATAGAAGAGATTTTGTTTCCAAGTACCAATTGAGTCTATTTGTAATCATCCTTTCTAGAATTTTTACCAGAATGGAGGTAAGTGCTATAGGTCGGTACGAGGGGACTTGGTGTTTTGGCTTGCCTGGTTTTAAGATTGGAATGATGGTTGCTTTAGTCCAGTCTTTAGGTAGGTTATCATTTGATGTCCAAAATTTGTTGAATATGTGTAGCAGTATGTTTAGAGCAGATGGACCTAGATTCTTTATGAATTCTGGGAATATCTCATCTGGTCCTGGTTGTTTTCTGACTTGTGTGTTCTTTATTGCTAACATTAACTCTTCCATTGAAAATTTATTGTTAAAGATATCATCTGCATTGGGGGATGAAGTTACTCACGTCTGCAGCATACCTTAAGCTGTACGTGTCCCCTGGGTGGTGCTAAACGAGTAACAATTTTGCAAAAACGTTTCAGAATAGAGAAACATGAGCAAGCAAATGCAAACAAATAAAACTGCTCTTTTCAGAGCAAAACAACACGAAGTAAGAATACTGCAATGGAATGCAGGTGGTCTATCAACAAAGAAACTTTTGGAAGTAAAGAAAATCATGATAGACAGAGATATAGACATCCTTCTAATCAATGAAGCCAACACTACACCTGAAAACATACAATATTTAAAGATCCAAGGGTATACCATCTACACTCTCTTCAAAACAAGACTAATAGCAAGTGGAATATTTGCAGCAGTGAAGAACAACATCATGTCAAAATTCAGAATTGTAAAAGAAATGGACCCAACAGATACATCAGAAATTATCTAATTATCCATATGGATCAACAACAAGAAAATAACAATATTCTGTGTTTACAGTCCTCCAAACAATAAAAATCTGAATCTTCACCTTCTAGAAATCAAAACAGCTACTATTTTTATAGGAGACTTCAATGCAGCTTCTCCAGTCTGGGGCTACAACTACACAAATTCAGCTGGTAAAACAATAAAAGACCTTATAGAGAGTAGCTCTCTTGAGCTATTATATAGTAACAAAGACCCAGCAACATTCATTCACCACTCTGGTTCCACAACTAACCCAGATCTCATATTAGTCTCAACAGATCTTACAAACCACAGTCATCGATCAGTACTCGAAGATCCAGGCAGTGGACATAGAATGTCCCTTCTTACTATTACATCATACAGTGAATCAGCTCAAAGTGCAGACCAGAAGATTCGGTGGAACTTTAAAAAGGCAGACTGGGAAAATTTCAGAAACAAACTTGAAACTAAAATGTCGGAAATTGATCTTGATGCACCTACTAACATCATCCTGAATAAATTTACTACAGCCATAAAAGACATAGCCAAACTGTGCATACCCAGAGGTGCCCAAACAAAATATAAACCTTTCTGGTCAGATGAATTGAACAATCTTAAGTCCGCCAGAGACAAAGCAAGAAGAACAGCTGAACTTACTCAGGTTCAAAATGATGTTCGGAAATGGCGACAAGCAACAGCAAAATTGAAACAAGCAATAACAATATCAAAAAGAGAATCTTGGAACACATTTTTAACAACAGTTGACTATAGGACAGACAGCAATAAAGCTCACAAACTTATCAATTCTCTTAACAACAAACACGTAGTCACTCCTTTGAATCCTATTATGATAAATGATAAGGAAATTATAGACTGTCATAAAAAGGCAAACCACTTCTGTAAACATTTCACTTCAATTAGACTATCAAAACAGAAAAAGAAAGAGGACAAGACTCTCAAAAGAATAGTCAAAAAATTCATGAATAATAATGCAGATGATATCTTTAACAATAAATTTTCAATGGAAGAGTTAATGTTAGCAATACAGAACACACAAGTCAGAAAACAACCAGGACCAGATGAGATATTCCCAGAATTCATAAAAAATCTAGGTCCATCTGCTCTAAACATACTGCTACACATATTCAACAAATTTTGGACATCAAATGATAACTTACCTAAAGACTGGACTAAAGCAACCATCATTCCAATCTTAAAACCAGGCAAGCCAAAAAACCAAGTCCCCTCGTACCGACCTATAGCACTTACCTCCATTCTGGTAAAAATTCTAGAAAGAATGATTACAAATAGACTCAATTGGTACTTGGAAACAAAATCCCTTCTATCAGAAGAACAAGCAGGGTTTAGACAAAACAGGTCCTCCTCCCACCAAATAATGAGATTTACACAAGCTGTTAAAGAAGCCTTTAACAAAAGGGAAAGTGTTCTTGCAGTTTTCATCGATTTTAAAGGAGCCTATGATACTGTATGGCGAAACATGCTGCTAAAGAAACTTATCAACTTCAAAGTAAATGGATGTACGTTAAACTGGTTTTCAAGATTCCTTTCACAAAGAATGATCAATGTTCGTTACAACAACAAAACTTCAGGTTGCAAGCAATCAAAACTAGGCCTCCCACAAGGAGCTGTATCAAGCACAACTTTATTCAATGTGTACATCAACGATCTTCCAAGCACAATAAAGAAAGTAGGCAATGTGAATATCAGCATGTTTGCAGACGATGTTATCATTTGGACCACAGCACGTAACAGCCCAAATCAGCAAATGCTTCTTGAACACAGAATGAACCTGGCACTTATAAAACTCTAAAACTGGACTGAAAACAATAATATGGAAATCAATACTTCCAAAACAGTATACAGTGGAATCTCGTTAGTACGTTTTTCAAGGGACTGAAAAATTTGGACGTCATATGCGCGAAAACATACTACCGAAAAACGCCATACTGCATTTACAACGTATAAGAAAGAACGCGGCGTATATATGGATGTCAAATCGCCGACCTTAGTGATTGTATGCACTACTACAGTCACGACATAAACATAGATTATCAGTAACTTACATGGAATAAATAACATAAAAATGAATTACTGTACCACTACAGTATAATACAGGGTCTTTATTTCTGCTTAGCAAGGACATTCTCGCTCTCGCGCTCCACCAGTGACGGCTCAGTTGGCTGCAACCGCGCACGCATATGTTTGAAGCACGGGCTTGCTTGAACCACTTCAATAAAGCGCTTTCTAGTTGAGGAAACTGTCCCTCTCGCACACGTTTCCTTTTGCCGCTCATTCCTTCTTCAAATGCACGTTCGATTTCCTTCCTTTTGCCGAGAATCGTGTTCAGTGTAGACGGAGGAATGTTCCACTTTCGCGCTATATCCACACGCTTCATGTGAGGATTGCATTCCACGTCTCGAATGTATTTAATCTTCTCATCATTAGTTATCTGCCGTACTTTCTTCTTATCCATTATGAAACACACAATAAAATAGGTCATAACTGTGAACACTAAGAACTAGAAGACAATAGTGCGGAATACGAAGACAATAATGTGCCTACGTGAGAAATAAACAAAGGGAAAGGGGTGGAGGGCAGCGGGAGAGAGACACGTCACCTGTGTTGTGTCATAGCTATAGCCACTTCTACGCCGTCAAACACAATAAAATCATCTACACTGTAAATAACTATCAGAGAATATGCGGCAATATCGCGTCGTGTTTTCCAGAAGCCGAATTTTATAATCAAATAAGAATAAAATCTGGTTCGTTTACAAATAGTACAACGGAAATTTGATCGTCGTAAGCGGGAATAGAGAACGTATTAAGGGGATATATCAACATGTATTTTGTAGAATTGGGACTGGGACTTGAGAAAATCATCGCGCTAAATGGGAAAACGTCGTAACCGAGAACGTGCTAACGAGATTCCACTGTACCAGTTTTTCTCTCTGAGACACCACAATCCAACTTTTAGTCTCAAATTTAGTAATCAAGACCTTCCAAAAAGTGAAAGTACAAAGTACCTAGGTATCATCATGGACAAGAAGCTGAACTGGACCAAACACATAAAACATGTGGAGGATAAGGTAAGCAAACGGATGAAATTACTGAAGAGACTAGCAGGAGCTACTTGGGGGAGCACTCAAGACACACTCAACAAAACCTACAATACTTACATCAAACCTATCATAAAATATGGCAGTGAAGTACTCTCTACAGCACCCCAGTCAAACATTGATCGCCTCGAGAGGTGTCAGAATAATGCCCTATGAATCATAACAGGTGCAATAAAAACCACACCTATAACCGCCTTGCAATTATATACCCACAACTTACCAATAGAAGAAGAGATGAAACATCAAACAGCCAATGCATATCTCAGTATACAAAGACTACCTCAAATGACATTGATCAAAAAAACAGTTTCTAGCCCCAATCTTAAAACACAAAAAGATCCCTTAAGTCCCGCCAAAGAATATATCAGTAAGAGCAATCTGCAAATAAAACTTGAACCACTCTGTATGCCAGTCAACCCCATTGAATATATGAGGCGCCTAGAATCAAAACCCGCCAAATCCATATTTTGGAAATATCTGTTCCCGTAGGAAACAGGATGTAAAATTGTCCGATTGAGCCATGTACATCAACAAACCCACAAAGAAATTTGATACAATGGTCCGGTTAGCTCAAAACAGTTGCCAGCGTTTCGCCCCAGTGCACCAATGGGCTCCTCAGTTGGTTATGGTACACCTCACTGGGGCGAAACGCTGGCAACTGTTTTGAGCTAACCGGACCATTGTATCAAATTTCTTTGTGGGTTTGTTGATGTACATGGCTCAATCGGACAATTTTACATCCTGTTTCCTACGGGAACAGATATTTCCAATATGGATTAGCTAGGTAAGCTAACATTATTTTTGAAATGAAGTATTGACTTCCATGGTACATTGGCGCTGCTCGTGGCAGCATTTGTGCCTTGCAGCGGCCTTCACAGTATGTACTAGCCACGCGTCTTGGTGAGGTGTACCATAACCAACTGAGGAGCCCATTGGTGCACTGGGGCGAAACACTGGCAACTGTTTTGAGCTAACCGGACCATTGTATCAAATTTCTTTGTGGGTTTGTTGATGTACATGGCTCAATCGGACAATTTTACATCCTGTTTCCTACGGGAACAGATATTTCCAATATGGATTAGCTAGGTAAGCTAACATTATTTTTGAAATGAAGTATTGACTTCCATGGTACATTGGCGCTGCTCGTGGCAGCATTTGTGCCTTGCAGCGGCCTTCACAGTATGTACTAGCCACGCGTCTTGGTGAGGTGTACCATAACCAACTGAGGAGCCCATTGGTGCACTGGGGCGAAACGCTGGCAACTGTTTTGAGCTAACCGGACCATTGTATCAAATTTCTTTGTGGGTTTGTTGAAATCCATATTTTATGAAAATTGAGACAAGCATTGTTTCATATAGCTTTTGCTGCGCTGAATTCATTAAAACTATTATTTTGTTACAAAACCCGCTACATCCTACTGTAAAACGAAGTCAAAGTTGAGGCTTAGTTGCAATATCCGCCAAGTCCAACGACAGTTTCGCCATTTTTGGTCACAAAACCCGCCACATCCACATCAGCCAATAGGAGCACCCAGATCCGCCATCTTACCTTCCATGATGCTTTGCGAAGTGTGTACTCTTTACCTACGTGCATTAGTCAGAGAATGTACCCCTGCCTGACGTGATTAGAATGGTTTATGTTGTTGTACTTTCTGATAATAATTTGTTTTGGATAATTTTGACAAAGAACAAGAAGAACAATAACATTCTGGTCTGGGTGATGTTTTCCACAGAACTGACATTTGCGAACACAAACGTGTCACGAAACCTGATTTTGATATGACTCACGTAAAGCCAGAAGCCATAAACAGAGGGATTGTCCTTCAGGCACAAGAAGTGAAAGATGTTTCGAGACTGCTTTCGAAGCATTCTGGAGAAAGATGGAGGGAAAATGTATGCAGTTTTATTGCAATCTGCAAAGTCGTGGCGAACACGAAGAGAATGATGATGATTGAGAAACTACTATTGAGGATGAGGTAGAAACAGAAATTGTGTAGCTATAACTTCCAGTAAAGAATGTGATTTAATAGTTGAATGACGATAGTTTTGTCTCTAAAGGCCTGGACCATAGTAATTGAATATTAATTTAATTTGACGCTTTTCCTTATTATTGTTCAGTACTGTAGGCTACAGTATTGCCGGCCCCGTGGTGTTGGGGTAGCGCGCCTGCCTCTCACCAGGAGGCCCCGGGTTCGATTTCCGGCTCCGTCAGGAATTTTGGAAACTGACGTGAGGGCTGGAACGGAGTGCACTCAGCCTCGTGAGGACAATTGAGTGAGGCAGCGCCCCGATCACGAAAACCAAGATTAACGGCCGAGGGGACCCGATGCGCTGGTCATGCGGCACCCCAATATCTGCAGGCCAAATGGCTGGGGATTAGGACCTTCACGGGCTGTAGTGCCAGGGGTTATTTACTGTACAGTATTATTACCCTTTCAGGAATTGATTGCCGGCGGTGGAGATGGGAACTACTCTTTATGTAATTTTGTCACACGTCAGCTTGTTTCGTTGACAGGTACAGTTGCGCGTGTAGGATATGACTCAGCTCCAGTTTTGGATTTAACTGTCCATGGTGACATGAGCTCCTGTGACGATTATCTGACGCAATGCAGCGTGACCTATGTGCAGATTGCACTCTGTCATCGCTGTGTCCTCCGCTTCGCCCCACAGAGCTCATGCTACAATAAACATAAACGCTGGCACAGCCACACTCAGCGGCAATCAATTCTTGAATGGGTAATATGAGTTTTATTCTTTTTCTCTTTATTCTAATAAAACACAACCACCCCTTAAAACAACAATAACAACAACAACAAAACACAAAAATTATACGTTTTTTTAATTTTGTAACCTATATTTAGTTAACTTTCATTCAAATATTAATTTCTGAATAAAGCTTACGCAGTTTCTACAATCTCTTCGCAACTTCAAATGTATAAGGGCTCTTTGGTATCAAAACCTGCCAAATCCAAATCTTAGTAACAAACCCCGACAAATCCGAATTATTGCTTTATATTTTTCTAGAGACATTTTGAACTATATCGGGGATCAGCTTCGTACTTCATCACTGTTTTTAAAAATAATTCATTCATTTTTTAGTGACAAAAGTATTTCGTTTTGGGTATTGGTTCATTTGTGACAGATTTTGCCAATTTGCCGATTTGATTCTAGGCACCTCATATACAAGTGACTACAGATCTTACTTTGTTAGAAGAGGTCTGCAAGAAAGACTCTTCACCACAAGATCTAAAACAACTGGCCCTCTGTTCAATAGAAGAAAGATATCCATCTAACCAATGGCTAAAAATATTTACAGATGGCTCACAAGACAAAGAAAATAGAACTGGTGCAGGAATACATTCATCTCTCTTCTCACTCTACTTCCCAGTAGGCCAAAACAAAACAAACTTTGATGCTGAGATAAGAGCAATTTCACACGCAATCCATCAGTTATTAGGCAGAAACATTGATTATCAAAAATGCGTTATCATTACAGATTCAAAAGCAGCCATCCAAGCCATCTCGCCAAATTATAAGCCCCAAAATAAAGAACTTAAAGAAATTTTTTGTATGATAAAAACCCTTCAAAGACTCCACAAACAGATCTCATTTCAGTGGATCCCTCCTCATGTTGAAATAGCAGGAAATGAAGAGGAAGACAGATTAGCAAAAATAGGTACCACACTACAACAACCTGTCAGTCAGACTGATTTTATGTCAGCAAAAAGGATCTTGAAAAATACTATCAAAAACAGGTATGAAGAAATGGCAAAGAAAAGAGCAGAAACCAAATTATGGAAAGACATTGATGCTAAATGGGATCAATATAAATTAACACCAAGAAGAGAAGCTGTAGCCTTCTTCATACTTAACACTGGCCACGACTGCCTTGCAGCTCATCTGAAACGAATCAACATCCTGAGATCTGAAGAATGCACACTTTGTCACGAACCTGGAAGTAAAATGGATAAGGGGCACCTGCTACATTGCAACAAACTTGATGTGACTGCTAGAACTTCTGGAAACCTTACACAACTTTATTGGAACGCAAGAAAGCTGATGGATTGGAATCCGGGCTAGCCATAGGAAACAACAACAACAACATATCATCTGCATTAATATTCATGAATTTTTTGACTATTTTTTTGAGAGTCTTGTCTTCTTTCTTTTTCTGTTTTGATAGTCTAATTGAAGTGAAATGTTTACAGAAGTGGTTTGCCTTTTTATGACAGTCTGTAATTTCCTTATCATTTATCATAATAGGATTCAAAGGAGTGACTACGTGTTTGTTGTTAAGAGAATTGATAAGTTTGTGAGCTTTATTGCTGTCTGTCCTATAGTCAACTGTTGTTAAAAATGTGTTCCAAGATTCTCTTTTTGATATTGTTATTGCTTGTTTTAATTTTGCTGTTGCTTGTCGCCATTTCCATACATCATTTTGATCCTGAGTAAGTTCAGCTGTTCTTCTTGCTTTGTCTCTGGCGGACTTAAGATTGTTCAATTCATCTGACCAGAAAGGTTTATATTTTGTTTGGGCACCTCTGGGTATGCACAGTTTGGCTATGTCTTTTATGGCTGTAGTAAATTTATTCAGGATGATGTTAGTAGGTGCATCAAGATCAATTTCCGACATTTTAGTTTCAAGTTTGTTTCTGAAATTTTCCCAGTCTGCCTTTTTAAAGTTCCACCGAATCTTCTGGTCTGCACTTTGAGCTGATTCACTGTATGATGTAATAGTAAGAAGGGACATTCTATGTCCACTGCCTGGATCTTCGAGTACTGATCGATGACTGTGGTTTGTAAGATCTGTTGAGACTAATATGAGATCTGGGTTAGTTGTGGAACCAGAGTGGTGAATGAATGTTGCTGGGTCTTTGTTACTATATAATAGCTCAAGAGAGCTACTCTCTATAAGGTCTTTTATTGTTTTACCAGCTGAATTTGTGTAGTTGTAGCCCCAGACTGGAGAAGCTGCATTGAAGTCTCCTATAAAAATAGTAGCTGTTTTGATTTCTAGAAGGTGAAGATTCAGATTTTTATTGTTTGGAGGACTGTAAACACAGAATATTGTTATTTTCTTGTTGTTGATCCATATGGATAATTAGATAATTTCTGATGTATCTGTTGGGTCCATTTCTTTTACAATTCTGAATTTTGACATGATGTTGTTCTTCACTGCTGCAAATATTCCACTTGCTATTTGTCTTGTTTTGAAGAGAGTGTAGATGGTATACCCTTGGATCTTTAAATATTGTGTGTTTTCAGGTGTAATGTTGGCTTCATTGATGAGAAGGATGTCTATATCTCTGTCTATCATGATTTTCTTTACTTCCAAAAGTTTCTTTGTTGATAGACCACCTGCATTCCATTGCAGTATTCTTACTTCGTGTTGTTTTGCTCTGAAAAGAGCAGTTTTATTTGTTTGCATTTGCTTGCTCATGTTTCTCTATTCTGGAATGTTTTTGCCAAAATTGTTACTCCTTTAGCACCACCCAGGGGACACGTACAGCTTAAGGTATGCTGCGGAATGAAAATTTCATGTTTTATATCTCAAGGTTAGCCATTTTGTATTTGTGATGGAATGCTCAAAGTTCAAAACTACTCTTTTCCCGCAAAATAAAACCACTTTTTTTATGAGTATTTTTCTTACTGCCTTATTTCTTCTTACAAAGAAAGGTTGGCTGCGTTGCTCTGCGGTAACATTCTCGCTTGCTGTGCCCAAGGTTGCAGGTTCAAATCCTGACATTGGAGAGTGTGCAAATGCGAGGGAGCCGTGTCAGTAGATTTACTGGCATGTAGATTTACAGGATATACCATCTTCTGGAAAGGAAAGGAGGAGGGTGAATGTCGTATTCATGGTGTGGGCTTCGCTGTGAAGACCAACCTGGTAAATTATCATCAGCTTACGCCCATTGCAATCAGCGAAAGGCTCATGACTCTCCGCATACCACTCTCAGGAGGTTCCTTTATGACACTCATCTCTGCCTATGCTCCTACCTTAGATTCTGATGATGAAGTAAAGGCTCAGTTCTATAATCAGCTAAGTGAAATCATCTCCAAGGTACCATCTGCAGATAAACTCTTGCTCCTCGGTGACTTCAATGCCAGAGTTGGGAAAAATCACAGGCTATGGAATAATGTGATGGGCAAACAGGGACTTGGAAAATGTAATCCCAATGGACTGTTGCTTCTTGGTCTTTGTGCAGAACACGAACTTTTCATTACCAACACGCAGTTCTGGATACCTAACCGCTTCAAAACCACGTGGATGCATCCTTGTTCAAAACATTGGCACTTCCTTGATTATATCATTACCCGGCAATGTGATAAGAAGGACACTCTTATTACAAGAACAGCAAGGAATATAGACGATTGTTGGACAGATCATAAACTTCTTATATGTAAGCTCAGGATATCCATCAGACCTAAACCACCCAGGAACATCAAAAATTTGCAAGAAAGAAGTTTAATACATCCAAACTTCAGAATGAATCCATGTATAAACATTTTGGAAACAGGATCGTCACCCAGTTATCAGAAAACCCTGTAACAAATGACATTCAGCAAGAATGGGCCACACTACATGAGGTTATCACACAGTCAGCTGAGGAAACCATTGGTTTTATAGTGCGGAAAAGACAAGACTGGTTTGATGACAACAATGAGGAAATTCTGTCTCTCATCAATGCCAAAAGGAATGCCTATCTTGCCCATCTTCAAGACCCAACTTCCAACACAAAGAGAGATAAACTACTGGAACTCAAGGGTAAATGCCAGACGCAGATAAGGCAGATTAAAAATACTTGGTGGCAACAGAAGGCTCAGGAACTGCAGAGACTATCGGATGCTCGAGACTTGAGGAACTTCTATGCAGTACTCAAGGAAATATATGGACGATCTCGCTCATCAGCAGGTACACTGAAAAGCGCTAATAATTCTACTACCTTTACTGATAGTTAAGAAATCTTGGAACGCTGGAAGGATCACTTCTCCAATCTCCTAAATCGTCCATCAGCAGCTGCTGAAGACTTCCTTTGTGATGTGCCGCAACAACCTGAACAACTGTGGTTGGCAGTACCTCCTACTTATCATGATTTCAGTGCAGCTCTCACCCAATTGAAGCCCAGAAAAGCACCTGGCCCAGATAACATCCCTCTGGAACTAATTTAAGCCGGAGGTCATTCCCTCAAAACAAGGATTTTCACCCTTATCCTCAGAATATGGAAATCAAGAAATGTGCCTGGAGGCCTAAAGAATGCCACTATCGTCACTATCTTTAAAAAGGATGATCGCAGTGTCTGTGGCAACTACTGTGGTATATCACTGCTATCAATTGTGGGGAAGATTCTTGCAAGAATTCTACTTAACCGCTTCAAGGTTATCTCTGAGAAGATCCTCCCAGAGTCACAATGTGGATTTAGAACTTCCAGAAGCACAATTGACTTGATTTTCTGTGTGAGACAGCTACAAGAAAAATGTAGAGAACAACAGAATCCACTCTTCTTAGTCTTTTATGACTTGGAAAAGGCATTTGATTCGGTTCCAAGACCAGCCATGTGGGCGGTGCTGAAGCGGTTTGGTTGCCCTCAGCGATTTGTAGATCTAGCCTAATCAAGGCTCTCCATGATGGCATGACAGGTTAGGTTTGCCATCAGAATAAGATGTCCGATGAATTTCCTATTACCCATGGACTGAAACAAGGATGTGTACTGGCTCCAGCGCTTTTCACGCTGTACTTGGCTGCAATGCTTTATGATTCACCCACAAACATCCCAGGTGTGGATGTCAAGTATCGTTTTGACGGAGGGCTTTTCAACCTAACTCGTCTCCGCTCCTTGAGGAAAACTCAGGTTACTAAGGTTACTAACATGTTGTATGCAGATGATGCTGCATCGCCAACTCTCACACCAGAAGAGCTGCAAGAGTCAGTTAATTGTTACAAAAGTGCATGTGATCGCTTTGGTCTTACCATAAATGTCAATATGACTAAAGTCTTGGTACAACCTTCACCAGGCACACCTCTTCCTCAGTTCAATATCTCCATCTCAAATTTGCCATTAGAACAGGTAGACCACGTCTCATACCTGGGCAGTACCATTTCTGTGAGCTGTACCTGTGAGCAGGATGTGGATAAGAGAATTGGCACAGCCCATGCAGCATATGGACGATTAGCGCACCGGGTCTTCATGAATAAAAATCTGTCCATGAGTACAAAGCTTATGGTGTACAAAGCAGTAGTCATTTCTACATTGTTGTATGGCTGTGAAACGTGGACCCTTTACCGACGTGATCTTAGGAAGCTTGAGCGTTTCCACCTACAAAAACTTTGATCAATCCTGAGGATTAAATGGGAAGACCGCATTACCAGTATTGCTGTTCTGGAAAAGGCTCAAATCAACAGCATAGAATCATCCATATAGGTCACCAATTTAGCTGGATTGGTCATGTCCATCGGATGGATGATGTGAGATTACCTCGTCAAATGCTATATGGTGAGTTATGCTATGGCACCAGACCTCATGGTGGTCCTAAGAGGCGCTACAAGGACCAATTTAAGCAGGCCCTGAAATTGACAGGTCTTGATTCACAAACCTGGGACATGCTGGCTGAAGACCGCTCAACTTGGCGCCGTACCATCTCGGATACTGTAAAGGCGTTTGAAAGGGTTCGACGCACACATGAAGAGGCCAAGTGTGAAGCTAGGAAACTTCGAGCAGCTCAACCACGTCTTCCTCCAGCAATACTATGTGACTTGTGTGGTCGCTTGTTCCATGCCAGGATTGGACTCTTTAGTCACTGTAAACACATCCACAAACTGGACTTATGGAAGAAGATTTATACTCGGATTCGAGTTAAAGCCGATGATGACTGGTATGTTAAAGATCCCCTTCGAGGCAAAATTCCGACACCCCCGTGTCTCTAAAAGCAACGTAAAACCAATAACATTATTATTCTTACAAAGGAAAATATAAAAAATAGTTTTAAAATATCTAATTTTTGGAAGGATGTCTATATTTTGTATTGATGAATGTAATTTTTATCTTTTTTCCATTTAAGACCAAAATTTTAACTCTTAATTAATAAATTCAAATTTTTTATTGTTAAGGGAATCAGGATTTGGGGAAGATGACCTTGCTGTTCCGTCCCTTAAAACAATAACATTACGGAATCAGGATTTGTTCACGAAATCACAACACAACTGGTAGCATGCATTACTAAACACTAAATCTATTACAGCTACTAGACGCAATTATCTACACTCGCTGTACAATTCTCACAGAGTAGGCTGCCAAGTTCACACTTCACAGTCCTCCATTGTTCAGTGGTGCTCTGCCGTGAGGTCTATGCCAGAGCCCCGCTTCGCAGTCCCCATGTCTATCCATGCACGCCTTCGAACCCAGGGCCTCTAGTGATGTCCGTTCCTACTTTTGCACAACGCTCCATGGCACAACACGCTCCTCACACAACCGTATTGGTTCACTCCTTGCTCCACTACACACCACCAGAACTTCCACTTGTCACGGCTGTCAGTCACTGCTTGGACTCGCCCCAACTGAACTCAACTACAGGTCCCTCGTCTGGCTGGTCTTTAAATACCAGTTAATAATAATAATAATAATAATATCATATGACCTCGGGTGCCGGATGCAAGCTTTGTTATTTGACACCCAAAGGGTAGCTTGTATGTTGAATTTCGTTGTTCCTTGAAGCACTATGAAAGTCAAGGAGGTTAGATATCTAAGCTCCTTGAACACTTTCTGGTGGAGAAATGAGGAACCTTGTGTTGGTGGAAAATCCCGAGATTAATTTTGCCATTATGAACACGGCCTACTGAATTCAAATGGGTTCTTTGACATGCCAACATCGTATGACATGGTGTCGTAATTTTTTGCCGCCTTTCAAAAATCACTTACCACGGCCAGGAGCGAACCTGCAAGATTGGGGTTAGTAGACCGACACGTTGACCACTCACCCACCCTGGCAAGCACCAGTTAACAGGACCTCTTGTAGATTCTTGGCTACTCCAAGCTATTGGCTGATGTCATTGGCTTGCTTCGTCCAGCCCTTTCTAGAACAGAACAATCCAGCACGGCAATGACCTTACATGATTCACAGAGGCCTTTCTTTAGCGAAGGCAACCCCGTGGCCAGCAGGAGGGATGCGGTCCGGGAAACTGTTCACTGTGTGGCTAGCTGGATGGATCTGCCGCAGTATATTGCAATTTGTATATTTTCAGGCATTTTATATATTAAATTGTGAACAATGTTACGTGATGTTACACATAAACATATTTTTCAGCCCATTTGGTCATCATGCCGGCCCCGTGGTGTTGGGGTAGCGCGCCTGCCTCTCACCCGGAGGCCCCGGGTTCGATTCCCGGCTCCGTCAGGGATTTTGAAACTGACGTGAGGGTTGGAACGGGTTGCACTCAGCCTCGTGAGGACAATTGAGTAGCTGTCTGACAGTGAGGCAGCGCCCCGATCACGAAAACCAAGATTAACGGCCGAAGGGACCCGATGCGCTGATCACGCGCCACCCCAATATCTGCAGGCCAAATGGCTGGGCAGCGGTCGCTTGGTCGGCCTAGGCCCTTCATGGGCTGTATGGTGCCAGGGGTATTTGGTCATCATCATCATCATCTTGCATAGTTTCCAGCCACTGGCCGGGTGTGTTTGGAACTTAAGCCTCTCCAACGTATTCTGTCTTCCCACCCTCTCTCACCCTCCACCCTTGTCCAGTCTTCTCCTTTCTTCTTCACGCTTTCTTCCAACCCCTTCAGCCACCTGTCTCTCGGTCTTCCTCTCGGTCTCTTTCCTTCCCACTTCGTCTCGTGTATCCTCCTGGGTATCCTCTTTTCCTCCATTCGTTTTACATGTCCATACCATCTAAGTCTAGATTTCTCTATACCATCCTGTAATGGTTCCTCCTTCATTAATTCTCTGGCCCTCTCATTTCTTATTCTGTCCATCTTTGTAGCTCCAATACTTCTTCTCAAGAACCTCATCTCACTGGCCTGTATATTGCTCTTTTCCCTTCCTTTCCTAACCCAGGTCTCCGAGGCATACGTCAGGATAGGGACATAGTACGTCCGATATATGATCTTTTTGCAGTTCTGAGGGACATCCTTGCTCCATATCATGCTTCTCACACTCCTCCGGAATGCTTCTGCCTGTCTCTCCCGCTCATTTATTTCTCTACCGTTTCTTCCATTATCTTGTACCAGGCTTCCCAGATACTTGAAACTCTCCACTTTCTTCAGCTGTCCCCACCAATTGTTATTCCTGTTGTGGTTCTTTCCTTCTTCCTTGTTGTGATCACCATCTCACTCTTATTTATGCTAAATTTCATCCCATATCCTTGTATTATTCCATTTGGTACAGAATGCTAAATCCGAAAAGCTTAGATGCTCCAAACCTCAAATGTACTATTTAAAATGCTAAATTTTTGAAATTTTAATTGCTAGAAACTACAAACTATATTTTTGATTGTTGCCCAACTCTCATAGTTAGGGGCAAACACTTCTCCTGGATAATCCTCGTGCCAATTGCTTCAGGGAATGTGATGTGGATGGCTTGAGTTGTATTGACTATGGTTGGTTGGTTGGTTCCTTAGGTTAGGGGCTGAGACAACATGGTCATGTAGCCCCGAATACTTATGTATGTAGAATCTGTCTGATAACCCGTGCTAATTGTGATGACTGTATTAGTGTGTGTTATCTTGTTTATAATTCAAGTAAGGACTGCAGACGATAATTTCAAGTAGTTCTTTCGCCACCAAATGCTACCGTCCATGACACCTAGCTGTGAATTTGGCTACTACTAGATACCATTGTAACCAGCGCCTGGTGACGAACGTTGGAACTTAATAGCATTAATCAAACCTAACCTACAAATTATGCTTCACACAAGTTTAGTTAGTGGAAGGTTCTTTTACATGCCATAAATCTATGGCATGGGACTGCCGGCTGTACTTCCCCTCCGAAGGAAGGCATACTGAGGGATTCTTAACACTCTTAAAAAATCCGACTACTTCGGCCTGGTTTGAACCCACGACCTTAGGCATAGAAGCTCAGCATGCTACCAACTACGCCACCGAAGCCGCTGAATTCCCTATCAGGTTTCTGCTTATCCTGTATATTGGTAATGTCCCTCAAACAAAGCCTGAGCACAGACTGTATGTCTACACCTTATTAATCCCGTTTCCAATGGGGTTGGGGATGAGATGCGATTAAATTCTATGTGATGGATTTTTACGGTTGGATGTCCTTCCTGACGTCAACCTCATGAGAGAAGTAAATGAGAGATGAAATGGATGAAGATGAATGAAATTGGGCAAGTTCAATTCAAGTAGTTCCAACTTTGAATACGAGACGCCACTGTCACTGACACCCAGCAGCACACGTTGGAACTTGATAGAGCGTTTTTAACTAAATAACCTACAAATTTAGCTACACACTGCCAATTGTAGTTGTAGGTTCTTTTTCATGCCATAAACCTATGACATGAGCCCGCCAACTTAATTCCCCTCTGTATGACTTTCGTCATACCGTATATACTCGAATACCACCCGCCCCTGAATAAGACCCGCACCCTTATTTTGAGGAACAAAATTTAAAAAGAAGTTTATTCAAAATTATTTACAATCTTTACTACATAAACAGAATAGCATTTCTCCAAAATAGTTTCCAACAGTTTTGAAGTCGTCCTAAAATAACACACATCAAACAATTAAAAATACAAATAAAAGTACACAAACACTTCATTCATCATCGTCGACAGAAGTACCAACTTCGGAACTTTTATCACCATCACAATCCCACAAAATGTCGTCATCGCTGCCATCCATAGCATTAGAAATACTATATTTCTTGAAGCTCTTCCATATGAGATCTCCAGAGATTCGATTCCATGCTGTCAGAATCCACGAACAGAGCAGCTGAACCTCCGGGCGCTGAATGCGACCAGTTGGAGTCAGTGTGTGGCTATCGGCCGCCATCCACTTGGTATACAGCTGTTTCAAGGCTGCTTTGTACATTTTTTTCTTTCTCCAACCTCGAATTCATAACTTGTCAAAATCATATTTTCTACCGGTGGCACGATTTCCAATAATTTCAGCTTCCCTCACAACTTCCAGTTTCTCACTCACAGTAAACAACCGCAAACGCTTCGTTGAATTCATGTTTACACTCAGAGAACATGCGCGAGACTGTATGACGCAGCGTGCTTACGGAAAAACTAAGTGATAGCCGGAAGAAGGCTAGCACCATCTAGCGGATACTCGCAACACCCTATATCTCGCGTGGCGGACAATTTAAATCTTTAAAATTCGGATGGCTCAAATAAGACCCGCACACCAATTTTTCACGTTCGAATTTGTTTGAAAATGTGCGGGTGGTAGTCGAGTATATATGGTAATTACCATTATGGCCGTATTGAAATTTACAGTTGCTAATTGAGACATCCACTATTCAATACAACTTTAGTTTTAGTTTTTATCCCAAGTTATACATGATACATGTTTTGGCATATTTATGCCTTCATCAGTCATTTTTGTTTACAAAAATAATTCAGACACATTTAACAAATCCTTTTACACTGGCTGTTTTTTTTATATACATGAAACTATAATTTGTCGTATGACTAATTTCAAATATAAAATTCTTAAAATGCAGGTTTTTTTTGTAAAAAAAAACAGAATAACATTCCTTTGTCTTTAAAATTGTTGATGAGTAGCCTCCTCTGATGACTGCTACTTAATGTTTCCCAAAGCGTGTGATAGGAAAAACAACCCATGTCACGTTTTTGTCGAAAACGTGTTATTGATATCATTGTAAGTTTATGCTTACGGTTTCTAGAAAAACTGCCCTGGTCAAAGAATATAGCCTTCAATAATTTCACTGGTTCTGGAAAAACAATCTATGTCAAGGCTAATTCTGGAATGAAGCTGTAATGTTTTCTCACTCCCCAAAATGTTTGTATTGACAAGGGTTGTTTTTCCTATCATACCTTCAATTACTTCCCCTCTGAAGGAAGGTATACTGAAGGATTTTAACACTCTTAAAAATCCAATGAATTCGGCCGGGTTTGAAGCCGCGATCTTGTGCATAGCCGTTCAGCATGCTACCGACTAAGACTGTATGGTTGGTTGGTTCCTCAGTTTAGGGGCTGCGACAATGCGGTCATGTAGCCCCGTATACTTTGCGTGTGTGTAGTATCTGTCTGATAACCAGTTTTAATTGTGATGGCTGTATTAGTGTGAGTTTTATGTAATTTAGGTAAGGACTGCAGATGATCAATTTCAAATAGTTCCTACTTTTGGTACCAAATGCTACCATCAACAACTCCTTGCTGTGAACTTGGCTACTAGATGCCACCACAACTGGCACCTGGCTGCGAACGTTGGAACTAATAGAGCGTTAATAAAAAATAACCTACAACTTAAGCTTCACACAATAATTATAGTTAATGGAAGGTTCTTTTACATGCCATAAATCTGACAAGGGCCCGCCGGTTTTACCTCCCTTCTGAAGGAAGGAATACTGAGGGAATTTTAACGCTCTTAAAAAATCGGACGACTTTGGCTGGATTTGAACCCGCGATCTAGGGCATAGAAGCTCAGCATGCTACCAACTACGCCACGAAGCCACCTAAGACTGTATACCGTATTTCTTAATTTAACAGATTAAAATGAGCTAATGTGAGCTTATATTCATTACATTCTGTTGTTTCACTCCTCAGAATAATTTTAATAATGCTTGGGCCACACTGAAAAATGGCTTCTAATATTTCAGTAACGTTAGCTGAACCATTCTCAGGAGTGTGTAAACTGTACTCGATGGACTCGCACATAAGCGGATGTGCTTCCGAGGAACATGTATAATGCCCTATGTTCCCTCTCTCTCTCTCTCTATTGAGGAGCTGCCAATTAGGCTATGTGATATTCCTGATCCTGTGATTGGTTTTTATAAAGTATGGGGTAATTTATCTCATTTAAAATGTTTCTGCATGAAATGTTTTCCCAGTTAATTATTATTATTATAAAGGTGTGCCCAAATGGGCATTCCATACATTTCATTATATTTCTTCACTATAAAAGTTAAGGGATTTCGTTTGTTCTTACAGGTCGTAAAGTGATACTGTTCACATTTCTTATTGCCTAGTGTACAAAAGCACTGAGCGTTGGCCCGATGAAATTTTTTGTTCGCACACAGTTTATGGTGAAAACCATGTGTTGTCAATCTTATGAGAGCATGTCTTTGTGTCTGGTTGGTTCTGGTCCAGTCTCTGTTCAGCATTGCATCCGTCCCGAAGAAGTTGATGTCGATGTCCTCTGATTTTCGTTTTCGCGCTGCTATGAATTTGTTATATGGTTCAGTAGATGGCAGTTGGAGTTTGGTCCTTAGGTCTTCGAGGAAGAACGTTTCTCTTGTTTGGGTGTATATCATTCTGCTTGGTGCAAATTTTCCTGAGCCAAGGGCTCTTTTTAGAAATCACACTTTGATGTTCTCAGTTTTAGTGAGGTCAGTAATGTTTAATTTTTCCCACTTAAATACTTCAGATTTTGAATCCTTCGAGAAGCACAATGTTTTCTCAGTGCAAGTTGTGCTCGGTGTGTGAATGGTTACCAGATAGACTGGGAGCTTGTCTTAAAAACAAAGATGGGCCTTTCTGAGGACCTAATGGGGTTATGTGTATGGAAGACATGTGCAAGTAAAAAAAACTTACGCAAAAAAAAACTACCGTATTTACTCGAATACGACCCGCCCCTGAATAAGACCCGCACCCTGATTTTGAAGAACAAAATTTAAAAAAAAAAATTTTTACTCAAAACTATTTACAATCTTTACTAAATAAACAGAATAGCATTTCTACAAAATAGTTTCCAACAGTTCTGAAGTCGTCCTAAAATAACACACAGAAACAATTAAAGATACAAATAAAAGACACAAACACTTCATTCATCGTCATCAGAAGTACCAACTTCGGAACTTTTTTTCACCATCACTTTCCCACAAAATGTCGTCATCACTGCCATCCATAGCATTGGAAATACTACATTTCTTGAAGCTCTTCCGTATGAGATCTCCCGAGATACGATTCCATGCCGTCAAAATCCACGAACAGAGCAGCTGAACTTCCGGGCGCTGAATACGACCAGTTGAGGTCAGTGTGTGCTTATCGGCCGCCATCCACTCCGTATACAGCTGTTTCAAGCTGCTTTGAACGGTCAGTTCACGCAGACATCCAGTGGCTGTAGCATAGACGTCATTCCACCCGGGATGATTGCTAGGTCGTTTTTCCCATCCTTGACGAATTTCTTCACAGTGTCTGTTGTATGGCCGCGGTAACTGTCCAGAACAAGCAAGTTCTTTCGTCGTAATAATGCACCAGGGCGACGTTGCCAGACACACTTTAACCAGTCTTCCACCAGTGAACTGTCCATCCAACCAGAGTCCTGAGTTCTAACGATAATACCAGCGGGTATATTTTTTGGAAGAGTCTTTCGCTTGAGAACAACGTACGGCGGAAGTTTGGTTCCATCAGCGAGTATACACAACATTACCATGCACTGTTGTTTCTCATTACCACCTGTTCTGATAGTCACACTTTTAGATCCCTTAACATTCACAGTACTGTCCAGTGGCATTTCAAAGTAGACTGGCGTCTGATCTGCATTACCAATTTGGGAAATCAAATATGAATTTTCCTTCCGCAACTTAATTATGTGACGCTGAAAGGAAAGTAACTTTTCTTCATAGGCACCAGGAAGACGCTGCGAAATTGAGGTACGCCTTCGTATGCTCACCCCATTTCTTTTATAAAAATTTTGAATCCATCCTCGGCTTGCTTTAACCCCTACCGTAGAAAGTTCCTTTGCGATCTGTAATGCCTTTAATTGACACATTTCGGTCGACACCCCATTTCCCAATTCCCGCCTTTCTGTTACGTATTTATAAAGTTGTTTTTCAATTTCCGGAAACTGTACACTCGGTCTGCGGAAAGCTCTACGAGCACCACTACTTGTTAGCAACACGTTTTTTTTCTTTCTCCAATCTCGAATACATGACTCGTCAATATCATATTTCCTACCGGCGGCACGATTTCCAATAATTTCAGCTTCCCTCACAACTTTCAGCTTCTCACTCACAGTAAACGACCGCAAACCCTTCGTAGAACTCATGTTTACACTCGGAAAACGTGCGCGAGACTGTATGGTGCCGCCTGCTTATGGTAAAACAAAGTGATAGCCGGAAGAAGGCTAGCACCATCTAGCGGATTCTCGCAACACCCGATATCGTGCGTGGCGGGCAATTTAAATCTTTAAAATAAGGATGACTCAAATAAGACCCGCACGCTAATTTTTCACGTCCGATTTTGTTTAAAAATGTGCGGGTGGTATTCGAGTATATACGGTACATTGTTTAGAGATTCTTCCATAATAGGTGTGCTTTTAATGTGCAAGGTCTTATTTCTTTTATGTACTGTATGTTTGTATTTACTTACTTAACAAACTGTAATGACCTTCTAGGGTTGGAAGAATCTTCTCCTGTAATTACAGACGAAGAAACACCTGCAAAGAAAATGAAACATGAAAAATCTCCAGTTAGGGTAAGTATTTAATATGTATACTTTACAGTGAAACTTTTATTTAGCATACATTTTATGTTTCATTATAGTTAAAAGCATCTGTATTGATATTTCATTCCTAAATTCATTTGGACTATTTATATTATGAATAACAATTAACACTGGTTATCAGACAGATTCTACACACACCCAAAGTATAGTTCATCTACTGTAAGTTTGCACTTTTTTGGACAGTTCTCGTGGGAACGAATACTCCTACAGAACATATCAATCCGCCTCTACCACATGCCTAAAGCTACATTCATCTCGCAATATCAATTCATTGTCCTTTTTAAAGGAAACTTGTATTTCTTTGTGACATTATCAGATAATCGTTCTAACAGCACACCCACTGACGGCTCGCTGACAGAATAATGTTACATCATTGGACGCACAATGACCAAGACCTTGGCTATGACAGACCAGCTGATAACTTACATGTGAGAGTGGAATTATTTTAGGCCCATCATTTCACAGCTCGAGGAAAATGCTTACTAAGGTATGGTGTAAGATGTCCTTAAGACGATACGATCATTACTTGACCTGTTGGATTGATATTAAAATAAAACGTACGATACATTTCACAATGTAAGTTAACTTTTAGGCCTAAAAAACAAGTCATATTTTAGGCCTACTTTTTTGCACAAATCATGCCATATGAAAAAGAAGGAAATAAAATAAATATCTTGAACAAGAAATTCCCTATCTGCTTCCTTCTCGATAGTCAAAACAAAGATGTCCGACCTGGAGACCTCTCAGGCTACATATTTACTCAATATTTAAGTTCCGATTGATAATGCAACTTTTCAGTCTGGCCGACAGAATATGTTGCCAATATATTCACAATTACTGGGACAAGCGAAAAAATAACCTGAAAAAACTTACATGTGAATAAAACATGTTTATATTTGTTATGGACTACAGGTTATAAATTGAGTCTTTCCGTATGAAGGTTGGCAACCCTAGCTGTCAAAAAAGTGCAAACTTACAGTAGATGAACTATACACGGGGCTACATGACCGCGTTGTCGCAGCCCCTAAACTTAAGAACCAACCAGAATTTCACAAGTTAATATATGTAGTGCCCAATAAGATGCATGCTTTGGATTCACTTTGACATATCTTTGTTTCACACTCCAATTAATCTGATCAATAACAATTCATATTTCAAGATACACTTTGCTTATCTCTTCTCGCATCTCAGTCTGTTTCCCAGCAATTTGCCCCAGTTCACCATTGGGCTCATCAGTGGGCATTATTTGAGTCAAGGTTGGTATCAATCATTTCCCATCAAAATTTCAATTACCTCTTTTGGCACACCACATGCGAGATATGGTGGAAAGACTCTGATCGTATCTCCGAGCATGTGTGCTCAGAAATATTGTGATACTTTGACTTCCATGGATGCTGCAAATCTGCCCTATATGGTGACGCCAAACTTATGTACAGGTTTGTGTGCACTGTAATACCGCAATGCCGTCTTCTGCAGACAACAAAACTGGGCCCTAATAATTGCCGGCAGAAAGCGTATCTTACTGCAAAATCACTATGATGTCAATGGCTAGCAGAACACACGTCTTACTGGAGACTCTCAACTTTGAGTGGAGAGATGTATCGAGAGGTGGAGAATTTCAACATCCATATTCCCTGGCATATTGGTCACCATAGCATACCGTATTTGCTTGCCTTGGAATGACGAGTTTCAATAAGCCCACCATACAAAGCGCTGCTAATTCCAGCTCACCCACATGAAAATAGGCCCGACTGCTATTGACGAAGAATTACGCAAGGGCATCATCATCATCATTTTCCAGCTCCAGCTTTCTAGATGTGGTGTACATGCGCTCACTATTTCTTTCTGTGAGAGTAGAGTTACTGTTCTTCTACATCTTCTCATTTCACATTACATTTATTGACCTCAGACTTCACTGTGTCTATCCATTGATTTCTTGGCCATCCTTCCGGTCTCCTATCAAAATAATGTCTTGGTGTTCTATTTCTGTCCATTCTCATGACATGTCCAAACCACTGTAATCGTCGTCTTCCTAGGGAAATGGAGCAAAAAAGTCTATATCAACATATGTCCGGAAATGCATCGTTGCCACGGTAGACATCATCTGGACTTCCTGCATACCACGCTGCCACTATTGCTTGATAATGTTCCTTTGGTAACACGACAGGTAATGTGGCTAATGCGCAATGGAGCGCCATCCCACTTCCGCATTACTGTTCGTCGACAGATCCCCAGATGGCGGATAGTACTCGGAGGCCCTGTTGAATGGCCTGTTCGATCACTGGACCTAAACCCTCTGCATTTTTACTTGTGTGGTTATCAAAAAAGTGGTGTGAATGGGTGAATGATGCACCCTTCAATAGTGTGTCCGCAAAGCCCGTGATGCTGTTCGAGTACAGGCCGGAACATTCGAAAGAGTGCTGCAATCTATGATGCGACGTGTGAACTCTGACATTGCATCCAAAGGAGGTCGCTTTGGACTGTATTGTGACTGGGATGAGCTTCAGACCGTGTACTGTGTGCTGGGACTACTTGCTGTCGTTGCACACTCGCCGTCCATTTCCGGACATATGTTGATAAGAACTTTTTTTTCTCCAATTCCAGTCAGGAAGCCCTTCCTGCAGTTCGTCGGTGTACTTAAAATTCACCCTGTATATACAGGGTTAGCACAAATGATTTAAGCGATTTCATTTACATGTACTATTGAAAGTATAGCCTACAGCATTCATACATATACCAATGAAAAGAGAAACTCCCCGAGTTTTGTCTGAAGTTTACTGAGGAAAGGCTTAGTACACTGGTTGGCCGCTAGGTGTGTTATCTGCCCAACAGGTGGGCGGAATTCAATAAAAACCCATCTTGGTCAAATCTAGAAAAGTCAATATGGACCTAAGCAATGGATATTAATCCAATTGATCTTTATGTGTGAGTATGTGAGATGTAGGCGACAGGCGTGGAGCGTGCTTATTGTGTTCTTGAATTTTTACTCAAGTAAGTCTGTAAGCGCTGTTCAAAGACATTTCCGCACTCGATTTCACAAGGAACCTCCAAATGAAAACACTATATGTGCATGGCATTCGAAATTTGTAACCTCAGGATGTCTGTGTAAGAAATAATCCACCGGTTGCCCGTCTGCCTCCAACATAACTGTTGAGCTCTCCCACATTTCCACCTTGCAGTGCACCACTATCTTAATGAACAACTTCCTGAATGTTGGATTGGATGGGCTTCGATAACAGATTGGTGTCTTATGCACTGGCCTCCCCGGTTGCCTGATCTGACCCCGTGTGATTTTTTTTAAAGTTTTTTTTTATCAAAGATGAAATTGATATACTACCCATGCAAGTTAATATTGTTGAACTAAGGAATTTAATCCATGCGGCTGTAGCTAAAATTGACCAGGATATGCTCGAGTGTTTATGGTCGAAGTTGATATTTGCAGTGTGTTGCGAAGAGGGCAAATCGAGCATTTTTAGCAAGCAGACTCTAAGAAACTTGATGAGTTTCTCTATCAATTGGTATATGTGTCAATGCTGTAAGCCAGATACTTTCAATAATACATGTACATGAAATCGCTTAAATCATTTGTGCTAACCCTGTATACTGTATATTGTAATGGACTGTTGAAAAAAGAGAAAACTAAGGGATGGCATGTTTTGCTCGTCAAGCGAGCATCATCAGATCCGAATTTACAAAACAAATGGTTCCACAAAACACCACCAAACCCACAGTGACACCCACAGATAGTCTCTGCCCTCAGAAAATAAAAAACTGTCAGAAAACTTAGTACCGTATATACTCGAATACCTCCCACACATTTTTATACAAAATCGGATGTGAAAAATTGGGGTGCGGGTATTAATTGAGTCATCCAAATTTTAAAGATTTAAATTGCCCGCCACGCGCAAGTATCCACTATTATGGTGCTTGTTCGGGTGTACTTGTTTATTTCCGTCTAATGGCTTGACCGGTCGCGCAAGCCAAACACAAGTGTAAGTTTCGTTAGTTGCGTGATAGCATCGCATCAGTAAAGGCTCGGTCAAACAGGAAGCGGGCTGACCGTGCAAACTCGGCCGCTGCGAACTCTGTATTGTGTAATATTGCATCATCTTGGTTAAACAGAAGGCGATCTACCGTGGCGGGTAAGTGAGCAGTTGTGATTTTTCACAAAGTTTGCGTCTTGACTTGTCCGTATTCAGTTTGACCACCCCAGTCCACGACGGGGGACCGGGAATATCGGACGTCTTAAGTGGAAAAACTTTTTATGCGGTCGTTCCGTTCGCGCGGGCAGCTCGTGTCCTGTTTGACCGAGCCGAACTCGGCGCACGCACTGGACTGGAATGTTCAAACTTCGCTGCTGTTTAAACCATACCAGCAGATCTTGTTCTACGTCGTCGTATTTCCTGATTGTAATTTTCTTGCAGTTTGCGGAAGTATTCCCGGCAGAAGCCAGTGTTTTCCATATCTCCTCACACATGTTTCAAGGGTAACACTGTCCAATGAGCTGCTGCTGTCATGGCGTGACGTCATGTAGCCTTGACGTAGTTCCCCCGGTCAGATGATTCACTGGAGACCTGTGGACACTCGGAACTGCTGTATTCTTTCACTCGGAACACCGGAAGTATCTTTCGCGGAGATTGGCGAGATTTGATTCGATTGCGGGACCGAGAATATCAGACGTCTTAAGTGGAAAAACTTTTTATGCAGGAACTTCTTAACCGAGTTTTACTGTAATACAGTGTTAATAGTATACATTTTTGTTTAAAATTAAGTGTCAAAAACAAACAAAAAAGTTTTTTTTTTAAATTTCCATACAAAAATGAGGGTGCGGGGATTATTCGGGGGCGGGTAATATTCGGGTATATACGGTACAGTAGAACAACTTTTTAACGAATCTCAGGGGGATTAGATATTTCTGCCTTGGAAGGGGTTTCAAAGAAAATAGGCTATATATCACAAGAAATAATAATACATTTATGTCTTCAACTAATCTAATGTCAAGAAATAATAAATGAACATGTTAAGAAATACTAAAAAGTCAAATTAACACAAGAATAACAGAAAATATTTATGAAACAGCAGAGGTAATGGATTCCTTAGTGGTCCATTGGGAGCACAAGCTGCAGCAAGGAAAGGAGAAATAGGTATTACTGACTTGTAATTGTAACTTGAAGGAACAGAGGCCTAATATGATATATTAAGGATATTTGTGAAGGCAGACCATGAGAATAAGCATAAGGTATAACCTTCACTTTCTGAAGTAGTCCAGTAAAGTAGTTTGCTTCCTCTTGCCCAGATGTCTCGCGGAAAGAAGTTTTCTCTCAATTTGGTTGAGACTACACTGAAGGAGGAGAAGTACCGGCGGACAATATCCAGTCCTTCCTCTGCTGCCCCAAAGTTGGTTCTGCTAGATCCTCTTCTTCTTCTTCCTCTTCAGTACTTTGCCATTTTGCATCATCACAAGGGTCTCCAACATCCATCTGTAGTGCTGAGGTTAGGATATCATCATCACAAGTAACAAATTCTTCCCTAATGATGTCGATCTTTTTTTGAAGAGTCAGCTTCTTACGTTTATCAGCCATAATGAACGTGGTCCGCCGTAACTCGCAGTACAACTCTTATCACAGAGTGACACAAGTGTAACTCGAAGCACAACTTCCAACAACACAGGAACAAAAACAGAGAATGAGGCTGGGGATGTTCTTCAGTCCGTGCCCCTCGAGTCCGTGTGATTCCTAAGCAGCGATTGGAGCAGCGGGACAGAAGTGCCTAGCTGGTGTACCAGCACTGCGGCTGTAGGTTAAGGCAACTGACCTCACTGACCACTACTAAAACTCCCTAACGGTTGGAAATAAGTATATGCGCTCGCGGACTTTTTTTGTAGAGCTTGAACAGCTCTACATTTCGTGTGCGTATACATGGGGGCTATCAATGACGGTTTAGCCAGCATAAGCCATGGAAGGCACGACTTTCTGCTTATTCCGTAATTTTTTCTAGATTACATTTTCATTTTGTAGAATATCCATATCCATTTTCAGTTTCTTATTGCTTTTAATCTTCTGAAATATATCTTTCACCGTAAATCACCTTTAGCCTAAATATTTATATTTCGTGAAGTTACCTGAGTTTCGCGGCGTATACGCGTAGGCCCTACGTCAATCATGCCTCTAAGCCGTATAGCTAGTCTCAAGGTAAATCACACTTCGTTCTACCTACAGTTCAATGGGCATAACTAACCAACAGCGTCTAGTATGATATTGACTGCTGCTTGCTGGTAACAGTGATTTCCAGAGGCCGCGCAAATTTATCACGGTTCCATACATTGCTTAAGGAGCGATTTCGTTCAGTGCATTAACTTCGGACTGAGATTACGTCAAAACGGAAGTTAATTTACATTCAAGTTTAGAAAAAAGTATCTTATCGAAATTTACGTTACAACGGGATGCCCGATCATAATTTATGTGAAATATATTCCTTTTCCTTATATCGGGGTTCGTTAGAAAGGGGTTTAAATAACACTGTGCTTATGGCGATTTGGCTCGGTCTTACGAAAGTCTTCGTTAAAAGCGGGAATTCGTTAAAAGCGAGCACGTTAAAATGGGGTTCTACTGTAAGTGTGGTAATTACTACTTATAATTACTAACGCATTAGGCACCCAAAAAAAAAAAGAACCTATTTATTTTAATGTTGCAGAACTTAGGAATAACTATCCCATCTTCCTCCCCCAACTAATATATGAAGGTGTAACTACTATTTCTGTGATACACTTAAGCAATAAGCCCTAAACTATTATAGAATTGTGAACTATAAGGTGCGTTCAAAAAGTAACGAGCCGGAGGCATAATTACAGAAATAAGTACCTGTATGTTAGAAGTATTGGCCTTGGCTGTTGAGGCACTTGTCCCACTGTGACACGAGGCGGTGAATGGCTGTCTCATAAAATTCCCTGGGCTGCGATGTGAACCAGTTCTGCACGTACAGCTGGACGTCGGCGTCCGAGGTGAATTGTTGGCACCGCAGAGCCCTTTTCAGGGGACCAAATATGGCGTAATCACAGGGAGAGAGATCTGGACTGTATGGAGGGTAACCGAGAACCTCCCATTGAATTTCTGCAGGAGTGCCGCGACTGTGTTGGCTGTATGAGGTCGTGCATTGTCGTGGAGCGACCACGGCGGCTATGACGTTCACTGTCACTCGTGGTCCTGGGTAATGAGTGCATCAACCAGCTGAACGTTGTCATCGGTAATGCAGGGGGGTGCCCCAGACCGGGCATCATCGGCTAATGACACCCGTCCTTCCCTGAAGCTCTTGTGCCACGCCTTGACCCTTGCAAGGGACATGCAGTGTTCGCCATACACTTGTGACATTCGGCGATGAATGTCTGTTCCCCCTACTCCTTCCGCTGTCAGAAACTGAACAACACCTCTTTGCTCTTCGGTTGACGTCTCCATGTCACTGTTTGCAATGCGACTGGCAGCGTTGGACGATTGATGCATGCTGCTGCTCGCTTTGTATAGTGACGTGCACGCGTGCCCTCTAGCGACGGGCTGTGACCTTCCTCGCTCTCGTCGGAACCACACCTCGTTACACACACCACGATTAGCCGATGTAGTCACCGGTTTGCGCATTCTAGCCTCCGGCTCGTTACTTTTTGAACGCACCTTATAATATGAAGAAATTAGTAATATGACCTACAAGTACTGGACTGTAATGATAGGGAAAGGTTATAAACTACAACATACGAAATTGTGTTTGTCTACTGTTAATGTGTTGGAAGATATGATGTGGATACTTATCTGAATTATGGAAAGTCTACAATTTCAACTAGTAGCCTATCAGAGCTTCGCGGAGCTCTTTCCGGTCACAGACAGTGTCCGTCATTTTGCCAGGCTTAGAATAGGTCATACAAGATCCAACCACTCGTACCTAATGAGACGGGAAGACCTCCCACTTTGTACCTGTGGAGCCGTTTTTACCGGGGCCCACATTTTAACCGAGTGTGTGGATCTTGCAGAAACCTTGGTTTGCAGATGTCACTCGAACTTATATTAGCCGATAACGCAGTGGCTGCTGATCTCGTCATCCGCTTTATAAGTGAGAGTGGTTTAGGGCCAGCAATCTAAATTTTCCAGTGAACATTGTCTCAACGACTTGTTCGTTTTTGAATGATGATTTTTGTTTTTCTGTAATTTTTTGTTTATTTTTTATAATTATTAGTTTTATTTAAATTTTTGTTTTATTAATTTTTGGTCTTTTCAAATTTAAGTGCCCACCTCAAAATTTTAAAATCCATTCCAAATTTGTATACTTTAATCTGTGTTGAGAGGGGCAGATGACCTCGTAGTTCCGCCCCTTAAAACAACAATGCTAAAATGTGCTGACTATAGATGTTATATGTTTTGTTACTAGCCTATCACAGCCACTGAAAACCCCAAAACTAAAATAAATTCAATTCCCTTCCTAAAATTAGGGTGTAGGTATTATTCTATGGAAAGTAATATTCGTGTATATGCAGTAGCCACCTGGAATAACTGTCTAAAAGCACACGGATTAACAATAAACAAATCAAAAACGGTAGCGATGTCAGTCAACAGACAGAACAATAAAGGAGAAATAAGGCTTGAAGGTACACAGCTTGAAACAGTGGACCAGTTTAACTATCTTGGGTGCATTATTTCAAGCAATAACAGGATACAGCATGAGATCAATAGCCGAACCCAAAAAGCAACCCAGTTCTACCATCAAGTTCGGAACCTACTCTGGAACGAACAAGTCCCCTTGAGATCAAAACAGATGCTCTTTCAATCACACTTTACCCCCATAATAACATATGGCCTAGAAACCTGCACAACAACCAGCTGCAGAAATGAAGTTTCTACGAACAATGGTACAAAAAACTAGGAGGGATAGGGTAAGAAATGAACAAATTAGGGAAGAAGCTGGAGTGTACCCAACTTTGAAAGAAAAAGTGACAAGGGCCCGTTTGAGATGGTTTGGCCATGTCAAGCGAATGGACGAGGGGAGGATAGCAAAACAAAGACTACACACAGATGTGGTTGGTAGAAGGCCAGTAGGAAGACCAAGGAAGAGGTGGCTAGACCAGGTGAAGGAGGACATAGGAACAAGGGGAGTTAGCTGGGATAGAATCCTGAGAGAAGAATTGTACATGGACTGACGCAAGTGGAGCGCGCTCGTAAACTACACCCGGGCAACTGGAGTAGAAGACAGATGAAGATGATGCAGTAGCATTCAAGGCATTTTCTGGAAGAGGAATAATTCTTTATTTTTTTCATAATGCTAAAATGTGCTGACTATAGATGTTATATGTTTTGTTACAGACACCCGTTATAACACTGAAGGGTCATCAAGGAGTTATTTCCTCCACTGTATGGACCGAGGTGAACGAGATCTGTACTGCATCGTGGGATCACACCTTGAGGATATGGGATGCTGAGCTGGGTGGTGTTAAACTAGAAGTGACCTTCAATAAGGCTTTCCAGTGTATAGACTGGTCTCCACTTAATAAGACACTTCTCTCAGCGTCTGCAGATCGACATGTCAGACTGCACGACTTGAGGTCGGAGGGTAAGTTCACACGTTTATTTAGTTAAGATCAGTGTTAGGTCGTGTAATACACAAATGGAAATTAGAGAACCGACAGCGGTAGCTATGCTCGCTAATGCACAGAGCTAGATATCTGCGGACTCGGTGGGTGTGGTTTCGAGCCGTCCTTGAAATGGTTTTCCATTGTTTACCATTTTCAACTCCAGGAAAATGCTGGAATGGTACCTTCCGACAGGCCACAGCCGCTTCCTTCCACATCCTTGCCCAGTTTCATTCATCTTCATTCATTTGATCTCTCATTAACTCCTCTCATGAGGTTGGCATCAGGAAACATGATGTCCACAGGCAGGAAAAGTCAGGAATAGTCAGGAAAAGTCAGGAATTTTTCTTTTGGTCAGGAAAAGGTGTGAAAAAAATGGCGTGAGTCAGGAAAAAAAATGGCGAAAAGTATTAGAAAGTCAGGAATTTTATATTAACCATACAGTATTTTGTGTTTTACAGCCATATTTTGATGTTACCGACTGTAGTGGCTACGCTGGCTAAAGCTCAGCATTAGGTCATGGGGCCAAGCTCTGCTGACTCGGTAGACGCGTGGGTTCGAGCCCCACCGTCGGCCGTCCTTGAAATGGTTTTCCATGGTTTCCCATTTTCAACACCAGGCAAATGCTGGGACGGTACCTTCTGACAGGCCACGGCCGCTTCCTTCCACATCCTTGCCCAATTTCATTCACCATCATTCATTTCATCTCTCATTAACTCCTCTCATGAGGTTGGCGTCAGGAAGGGCATCCGGCCGTAAAAATTATCGCCATAAAAACTTCCATCGCATCTCATCCCCGACCCCGTTGGAAAACGGGAATAATAAGGGGTAGACATACATACAGCCATATTTTGATGTTACTAGTTCAACTAATCTCTGAAGATAAAAAGCAATAACTCACTGGACATTATGGTAAGTTTCCATTTTTAGGCTACAGTACATCATAGTAAAAACCTGTTTTACCTATTTTTTTTTGCGTTGGCGTAGGTATCTGGCGACCCCATTGCCCAGCACATTGCACTATGTGTCTGCAATCAGGCTCTAAAATATTGTGACTTTACATTCGTAAACTAGAAAATTTAAATGCCAATCACTTGATATTTCCTATTTCCATAATGGCAATTTTTTTTTATATATATATTTGTTTGCTCAATAAACATTTTTTCCGATGCTACGATGACTTCACGAGTCAGAAATTTTGTTGAAAAATGGTCAGGAAAAGTCAGGAAAATTGACATCGTAATTTCTGTGGACACAATGGAAGGCATCCGGCCGTAAAATCCACCCTCCACATAGACTTTTATTGCATGTCATCCCCGACCCCGTTGAAAACGGAAATGATAAGGCGTAGACATACAATGGAAGTTAGATAATTAAAATGTCTGGCCCCATTGGGAATTACCGTATTTGCTCGCGTATATCTCGCACTTTTTTGACTGAAAATATGTGTGAAAATTTCGGTGCGAGATATACACGGGGAATGTCCGTATTCCCAAAAAAACGCAAAATTTGCATGATTGAAACTAGACAACTGGCATACGGTACTCGCCCTATTCATTATCACTGCTGCCAATCTCCGAGGTACTCTCGCGTGCATCATTCTGGTAATCATCCCATACTGCTCCTTCCTGCCTTCCGTCCAATGCATTTGCGATGCCTGTCTTCAAAAAGCTCTTCACAACAATGTCCGTCGACACCATTTATTTCTATTCGTCATGGTTATGCGACATTAAGAACCTATGAAAAAGACGGCATACGCTCGTTAAGGATGATTCAAGGCAGAAAAGGAATTTAGAGTGCAGACGCTTAACGATCGATACGATCGATCATCTTCCATATTGATTCCTCGCTACATGCACGAGCGTGCTCTAACTTAGCCGACCGCGGCCGGAGACTAACGATGTACCACTTGCTAATAGTCACGCCGCATGCCTGCACGAGTGCACGCGGCCGAGCTCTGATGAGACGCAGTGCGTAAAGACTAAATCATTGAGATTCGAGAAGACTGAACTGTGTTTCTCTGCGATGTAACAGTAGGCCTACTTGCACAATCTTTGAAACATAAGAGCCTATTGGCGCGAGTGGTGTAGCACAGATTTCTTTATCTTCGAAGCCAGAGTACCGGTGCTGATGCCTACAAGGCAACTGATGGGCAACAATAAAGTAAACCTCTGCCGCCAAAACGAACGAGAACATTGAGTATTGATGACTGTTGTGGCGCGCTAATCGCTAATTCGATCGTGTTTCAAGGCGGCGCCTTGTTCCCTAATCGGCTCGTATCGGACAAGTTCGGATCAACTCGTTGTTGTTCCCTCTTCCTGTCAGTATCGCTTCGGGTAAGTTCCTGGACAATGACGACTGTTGTGGCGCCCTAAATTGAACGTGTTTCTACCTCAAGATTATTACGGTCATTTATATGACGGCGTCAGAGATGAATGCGAGATATATGCGAGTACTTTTTTCTCCCTGAAATTGCAAATAAAACAAGAAGTTCCGTGAAGAACTAAAGAGCCTACTTTTCTTAAAATTTAAGATCCATGCCAATGATTAATCTATATGGATCTATCTAGAATAATGACGAAATTAAGTTGGTAATATCGAAATTTCTAATTAGTTCGAAATAATGTATACCTGGCATAATGCAGCCTAATAGAGAACTACAGTTGGCAGCCCTGGTGACTGAATATATTCTTAGTTCCATCTCTTAAGGTACAGAATACAAAATTTGGTTGAAGTCCAATGGATAGCATAGACGTTACATGCAGTTAAACATTGGATCTAAAAGCGCACGTAAAATCATGTTGGCAACAATGACATACATGTATTGGTGAGAAATAATCTGAAATAATATGTTCTATTGTTGTGTCAATTTTGAATGAAATCCATTAGTTAGTATAGAAGTTACATGCATTTTAAAATTGGACCTATCAGCAGGCTTAGAATCATGCTGGCAGCACTGACGTATATAAGTTACTCCAAATTAATATAGAATGTCGGGTACTATACGTGTGCATAGTTTAAAGCTGTCGGCTTGCATACTTCCTGATATATGGGTATTTGGATTAAACAAATTGAGAGCATTTATTAACAGTTGGCAGCCCTGGTGGCTCTTAAGAATATGCTCAGTCATATCTGCTTATGTACAGATAGCACATACAAAATTTGGTTGAAATCCAATTGATAGTGTAGAAGTTACATGCATTTAAAATTTGGACCTATCAGCAGGCTAATAATCATTTTGGCAACACTGCCATGTATGGCCTCTTGGAAATTAAACTGCAATATTATTATCTATACGTGTGCCAATTTTGAAATAGCTCCCATTCATACCTTCCAAGATATCCAACATGGAGCACAAATTTCAATTGCGATTTTCAGCAGTTGGTAGCACTGACATTTTCAAATATGGCCGTGCGATATTCAGGTATAGATCTTTACTCATACCAAATTTTGTTTCGATTGCTGCAGCCGTTTAGGAGTTGATAGGGGGACACACACACACACACACACAGCCAGACAGACAGAAGGACAGTCAGGACAGACAGACACACATTTGCCCGATCTCATAACTCTACTTTTTCCTCATTTTTTCAAAATGTGAAATGTAGGCTAAAAATGGGATGCGAGATATACGCGAGCAAATACGGTACTTCCATAATTTTTCTATTATTCTCCTACTGATTCCGGTGTCCTGATTAAACATACAAAGAATGATTGGCGTATTTTCCTAATTGGTCTCATTACCAGTTGTAGCCATTAATAACCTTCCAATTGGTGCCCGAAAACCTAAGGCACTGTAAGTTTCTATGCTCTGCTATTCTCCCCATGCCTAGAGGTGAGTCAAGTCTGTTGTGAACACATAGTTTTTCGCTAGAACCTGTGCCGAATGTGGCAGATACGTGCAACCATTGTAGTGAATTTTTCAACTTCTGATTTAGATTTCGATGTAGCATAAAATACATTCCTTACACATCGAAGGTTTTGTGGTATGTTTGGTTTATCATGATTTTTATAAAACAACTTTGGAAACGTGTGTGGTATGGGTGTATGTGATACACTCGACCATTGGTTGAGTTATTGTTCCTTATTTCCCCTTGAAAATATTAGTATGTAGCATACCCAAAACATTAAATGCATTGTTGTAAATAAACATCTTTGACCTCTCACTTTTATGGCCAGCAATGAGATAAATCTAGGCCTTCTAGGTGAGTGTCTCTCACAAGGACGTGACTGTGAAATTTTGGAACACGCGCATATTGGAAGGTTAAAGAATATATCACAAATGAAGGCTGCTTGTGTAATGCACGAATAGTGCAAGCCATGTAGATGGAAGTTAGAGCATTAAAATGTCTGCCCTCAGTGGGACTTGAACTGTGACCCCAGGCTTTGTACATCAATGGGCTACCTATAGATGACCAGGTTTGGAATTGTCTATTCTTGGAATCTAAAGAATATATTTCTTCCCAGAATATAATTCAGTGTTTCAACATTTTTTCACCCAGCTTTTTGTCCTTAGAACTTTGGTATTGATGGTACTTGAAAAAACGTTCAAACAGAATACGTGGTACTTCAGATACACACATCAAAAAAAGTTTTGCATCACCTCGGTTCCCAGATCTCCGGCATATAGACGTTGACTGTGTATATTGTATCCAAGATACAGTCCCTTTGACTGTTCATAGATGTCACTAAAACTGCTCAAAGATGTAAACAACCATGCATGAGCAGGGCCTATTAGACGGAGGGGGTACGACAGCCGATCAGTTCCAGTCATTCCACCAGGACGAAGGTACGCTGCTCATGTTGTCTGTAGTTCTACCATGCCTAGAAGGTCAATACCGCAGTTCGATCGCGTCCGCATTGTTACTTTGTGTCAAGAAGGGCTCTCAACAAGGGAAGTTTCCAGGCGTCTCAGAGTGAACCAAAGCGATGTTGTTCGGACATGGAGGAGGTACAGAGATACAGGAACTGTCGATGACAGGCCTCGCTCAGGCCGCCCAAGGGCTACTACTGTAGTGGATGACCGCTACTTACGGATTGCCGCTCGGAGGAACCCTGACAGCAATGCCACCATGTTGAATAATGCGTTTCGTTCAGCCACAGGACGTCGTGTTTCAACTCAAACTGTGCGCAATAGGCTGCATGATGCGCAACTTCACTCCCGACGTCCATGGCGAGGTCCAGCTTTGCAACCCCGACACCATGCAGCGCGGTACAGATGGGCCCAACAACATGCTGAATGGACCCCACGGAATTGGCATCATGTTCTCTTCACCGATGAGTGTCGCATATGCCTTCAACCAGACAATCGTCGGAGACGTGTTTGGAGGCACCCTGGTCAGGCTGAACGTCTTAGACACACTGTCCAGCGAGTGCAGCAAGGTGGTGGTTCCCTGATGTTTTGGGGTGGCATTATGTGGGGCCGACGTACGCCACTGGTGGTCATGGAAGGCTCCGAAACGGCTTTACGATACCTGAATGACATCCTCCGACCCATAGTGCAACCATATCGGCAGAATATTGGAGAGGCATTTGTCTTCATGGACGACAATTCTCGACCTCATCGTGCACATCTTGTGAATGCGTTCCTTCAAGATAACGACATCGCTCGACTACAGTGGCCAGCATGTTCGCCAGACATGAACCCTATCGAACATGCCTGGGATATGTTGAAAAGGGCTGTTTATGGACGTCTTGACCCACCAACCACTCTGAGAGATTTACGCCGAATTGTCGTTGAGGAGTGGGACAATTTGGACCAACAGTGTCTTGATGAACTTGTGGATAGTATGCCACGGCGAATACAGGCATGCATCAATGCAAGAGGACGTGCTACTGGGTATTAGAGGTAGTGGTGTGTACTGCAATCTGGACCACAAATGCTGAAAGTCTAACTGTATGATGGTACAACATGCAATGTGTGGGTCTCATGAGCAATAAAACGAGCTGAAATGTTGTTTGTGTTGATCTCTATTCCCTTTGTATTTAACGGTTCCGGAACTCTTGGAACCGAGGTGATGCAAAACTTTTTTTGATGTGTGTAAATGGGTTGGGAGATCTTAATTTAAGTCTTACTGGAATGTCACAACCTTAAGGTCTTGTGGTATATTGGGCTTTCACGGCCAAGGAATTAAAATTCAGCAATTTTTCTAGGTTTATGCCATCCGGGCACGGACACCAAGAGTCCGCTGATGATCCTATCTTGGTGTTCCTAGGCAGATCCCATACAAGTCACGGCATAAACCTAGAGAAATTGCTGAGTTTTAGGGACTTAAATTATTATACTAAGGCAACTCGAGAACTTAGCGATTGCTGTTTCATCCGTAATTTCATTACTTTTCAGGGTGTGGTTTCTTACCCCCCTCGTGTGTCTCATGTGCTTAATATTCACCCTGTCATGGTTTCTACTTTTTCAGAGTATTCTCAAGTCCAAGCAACTTTCACAAACCATTCAAAGTTGGTGACATCAGTTCATTGGTCAAGAGGTGATGAGAACCTCTTTATATCTGGAGGACATGATAATGAAGTGAAGCTGTGGGACAGAAGAAGGTAAATACAGTTTTAAAGTTTGTCATGTTGGTATGTTGTAGGCAACTACAGTAAGCTCTCGATTATTCGGGCACGGATTATCCCTTTTGCGAATCATCCCTGCAATAAAAAAGAAAGGGAACTCCTCTTCTGTGCCAATTCGAAAACATAATTCCCTCCCGGCATAAATGTACTGTTTATTGCCACCAACCCAAATGTATTCTCGATTGTATTTCCCCCTCCTCAGCCAGTCTGCCAATTCTCTGGTTAGTCATCATATGAAATTTTGAAGCCATTTTTTCAGTGTTGCCTGTACAGACTGTCGATTTATACTTTTCAGCTGGTCAACACACTTTTTGCCTGTTATGATTGGGCAGGGGTACACTATATTCAAAGATACGAGAAAAAAGCATTTTTAAATGGATTTTGTTGTTGTTGTTGTTGTTGTTGTTTGAGTCTTCAGTCTTTTGACTGGTTTTATGCAGCGCTCCATGCCTCCCTGTCCTGAGCTAATCGTTTCATCTCTACATAGCTACCACACCCTACGTCCGAGGCAATGTGTTTAACTTATTCTAACTTTGGTCTACCCCTACAGTTCTTGTCCTCGACTCTTCCTTCCATAACTAAGCTTGCTATTTCTGGGTGTCTTAGTATATGTCCTACCAACCTATCTCTTCTCTTCATTAGCAGTCGCCAGAAACATCTTTCCTCTCTCACTAGTCTTAATACCTCTTCGTTTGTAACCCTATCTACCCATCTGATCTTCATCATTCTCCTGTAACACCACATTTCAAACGCTTCAATTCTCCTCTTTTCAGCTGCACCAATAGTCCAAGTTTCACTTCCCTAGAGTGCCACGCTCCAGACAAAGGCCCTCAAAAATGACTTCCTAACACCTAAATCTATATTCGATGTCAACAGTTTCCTTTCCTGTAGAAATACTTTCCTTGCCTGAGCTAACCTACTTTTTATATCCTCTTTGCTTCGTCCATCACTGGTTATTTTGCTTCCTAAGTAACAGCACTTTCATTTTGAAAAATAGCATTTTGTAGCATTTGAAAGTTTGTCACCAGGTATGATAAAAATTGAACAGTTTCAAAATGAATATGCATGGATTTTTTATTTATTAAGTGTTTGGAGTGTCCGAAGACATGTTTGGCTCGCCAGAGGCTGTAGCTGCTCCAATGTGGACACCCATGGGGTGAGCTACAAGTTCCGTTCAATTTAAAGTAGTTCCAACTTTTGCTACGAGATGTCGCTGACACCTGTCGGTGAACGTTGGAACTTTGATAGAGAGTTTCAACTAAATCTAACCTGCAAATTAAGCTTCACACAAATTTAATTAGTGGAAGGTTCTTTTACATGCAATAAATCTATGACATGGGGCTGCCGGCTTTACTTCCCCTCCGAAGGAAGGCATACTGAAGGATTTTAATGCTGTTAAAACTAATTCAAACGTGTGCAGGATTGGGTATATGGGTGTTTCTGACGAAGGGCAGCATAAGCATTTAATATAATAATGTGAATCGTACATTTACCGGTACTTAACTTCAGATCATCATCATCATCTTGTACAGTTTCCAGCCCCAGGCTGGGTCTGTTTGGAACATAAGCCTCGCCACTTGGTTCTTTCTTCCCACCACCTCTCCGCTGTCACTTTGGTCCAGTCCTCGCCTCTCTTCTTGACACATTCCTCCACTCCTTTCAGCCATCTATCTCTTGGTCTTCCCCTTGGTCGTTTCTTCTGTATCTGCATCTCATGTATCCTCTTGGGAATCTTCTTCTCATCCATTCTCTTTAAGTGTCCATACCACCTCAGTCTTGATGTCTCAATCCTACCTTGCAAGGGCTCCTCTTTCACCATTTCCCTGACCTTTTCATTCCTCACCCTGTCTCTTCTTGTTACTCCGATCCTACTTCGCATGAACTTCATTTCACCTGCCTGTATTCTGCTTATGTCTCTTTTCTTCATTGTCCACATTTCTGAAGCATAGGTCACTATCGGGATATAGTAGCTTCTGTATAACACTTCCTTGCTTTTTTGTGGGACATCTTTATTCCACACTAAGCTCCTAATGCTTCTCAGAAATGCTTCTGCCTGTTTGCCACGTTCCGTAATCTCTCTGTCATTTCTCCCATTTTCCCCCACTATACTTCCCAAGTACTTGAGACTTTCCACCTTCTTCAGCTGTCCACCTCCAAGTGTTATCCCACTCATTGGTCTGTCCTTTTTCCTGGTCGTTAACAGGATCTCACATTTACTGATGTTGAACTTCCATCCGTACTCTTCCACTGTTTCATCCCAAGCCTTCAGTTGCTCCTGAATTTCCTCCTCCTTGTTTCCCCAGACCATGAGATCATCTGCAAGCACCATTGCTTTCATCTTATCTTCTCCTATCTTTCCTGCTATCCGTGTCATTACCTCGTCCATAACCACAATAAAGAGAAGGGGTGACAGTGCACTACCCTGTTTCAGGCCACTCATTTGTCTGAACCAGTCTGTTCTTTCCCCTCCAACTTTCACACAACTCACACTTCCACAATACATCTCCTTCACTCTGCCTACAGTCCCTTTTTCCACTCCCATGTTTTCCATTGCTTTCCAAACCTTCTCCCTACACACACTATCATAGGCCTTTTCGATGTCCAGGAAGGTCATCAGCAGATCCTCTCCAAATTCGTAGTGGTGTTCCTGGACCTGTCTCACTGAAAATATGAGATCCACTGTTGATCTCAGGTCTGAATCCATACTGCTCCTCTCTCAATGTTCTCTCCACTTTGGCTCGTATTCTACTTTCTAATATCTTTTCATATATCTTGGCACAGTGAGGTATGAGTGTGACTCCCCTGTAATTTCTGCACTCCTTTCTGCTTCCTTTCTTAAATATTGGGACAATTAATCCTTTCTTCCAATCTTCGGGGGTCTTTTTCTCCTTCCATATCACCCTCATCACACGGTACAGCCACTGTTTCCCAACCTCCCCTGCTGCCTTCACCATTTCAACACTCACTTCATCCACACCTGGTGCCCTTCCTCCTTTCATCTTGTCTATAGGCATTTCCAGTTCTCTCCAAGTCAGGTCCTTTTCCATTCCTGTGTTGTCTTCTCCATCTTCCAATACATTGTCTTCCTCCCTATGACCATTTGGATTCAGCAAATCCTCAAAGTACTCTTTCCACACTGTCTTGAGTGTTTCTTTGTTGTGTACCTCATTTCCGCTTTTGTCCATCATTACCACATCCTCTCGCAGACCTCTTCTCTTACTTTTGACCATCCCATAAAGTACTTTCTTATTTCCTCTGCTGTCTTCCTCCATCATCTCTGTCCACTTTACCATCCACTTCTTCCTCTCCTCTGCGACAATCTTGTTTGCTTCTTTCTTCTTTATCTTAAAATCTTCCCTTGTCAGATCAGTTCTTTCCTGGAACCACACTCTGAAAGCCTTGTTCTTCCTTCCCACAGCTTCTTTTACTCTCTCATTCCACCATGGTGTCTCTTTACACCGCTTTCTGTTGCTTGTTCTTCCACATACTGCCACTGCAGCTTCCACCATTGTGTTTTTGAATTGCTTCCATTCCTCTTCCCCTGTTTTAGGATTGTCTGTTGGCATCCTTTCCCTTATTATCTTCTGGAATTCTTCATTGACTTCCTTTTCCTTGAGTTTCCATACTTTGATTCTCCTTTCCTGGTACTCTGTCCTCTTGCTATCCTTATCAACTCCCAGGTTCATTACAAGTGATCTGTGGTCGCTATATAAGGCCTCTGATGGTATTACCTTTATATCTCTGACACTTCTCTTCATTTCCCAGTCGTACAGCATGTAATCTACCAAAGATTTCTTTGTTAAATCACTGCTGTACCACGTTACCTTGTGGCTTTCTTTCTTCCGGAACCAGGAGTTGCCTACCACTAAACCGTTTCTCTTGCAAAAATCCAGCAACTTTCTCCCTTCTTCATTCCTGCTACCCCATCCTTCTGCTCCCAATACATTTTCATATCCTTGCCTTTCACTTCCTACATGTGCATTCAAATCTCCCATGACAATGATGCTCTGCCCATTCAACTGCTGTTGTAGCTCCTCCTCAAAGTCTTCCTTCTCTTGAGCTGTACATCCAACTTGAGGGGCATACACCTGGGCTATCTCCAGGCTTCTTCCCTTTACATTTACTCTGATCTTCATGATCCTGTCACTTATTCCCTTTACCTCTTCCTTCATTCCATCTCTCACAACTACTCCTACTCCGCTGTTCCTTCCTTCACTGTTCCCACTCCAGTACAACCGGTACCATTTCCTCAGTTCTCTGCGACCTTCTCCTTTCCATCTTGTTTCTGCCAAGCCCAGTACATCCAGTTTTCTTCTCTCTATCACATCTACAATCTCCTCCACTTTTCCTGTCAGTGTCTGTATGTTTAATGTCCCAACTCGTAGTCCATTAGCATATCCGGGTCGTCGTCGTTTGCATCCGTCCTTTCCGAGGCCTGTTCCTGGTTTGAAAGCAAATATGATATCCACTACTGGCTTGCTAGGCCTATCGTAGCTTCACCAGAGCCCCGTCAGCCGTCACTTTTCAGGGTTCCCATAGAGCCTTCACAGCTACCGTAGCGGTCCCGGGGCACACAAAGTCCCCACTGTACTTCACCCCTACAGGCAATCCCCTACTTCATGCCGTTGCCTGTCTCCCACCACGTGGAGGAGGGGTTGGACTTGTGGGAGACACTTAACTTCAGATAAATTAACTAAATAATGAAATGTATGCTTACCCCCTCATTATTCCCTTTTCAATGGGGGCGAGGGACGAGGTGCATTGATTTTCTATTTGCCGGGTGGTTTAATGGTCAAATGGCTCTTCTTGAATCCAACTTCATAAAACAAGTTATTCAATCAGCTTCTAAAGGCAATGCTCTGTCTCCTCAACCATTACGGTCTGTCTTCAGCACCTCGTTTCATCTCACAGTAGGATCCATAATGAAGAGTTAGTTTGTTGTCTTGCAGGAAACATTTTCTCGGTCGACCTCGGCCTTTCCTCCCTGTGATCTTTGCTTCTAGGAGATTAGTTAGGAAAGCGTTATGTTGCAAGATGTGGCCTGTGAATTTAGCTTTTCTTGTATGGATAGTTGATCTCAGTTCTCTTTTCCCTTGAATTTCTTGCAAGATGCTGATGTTGGTCCTGTTTTCAATCCATTTAACCTGTAATATTCTCCGCCAGACCCACATCTCAAGCGCTTCAAGTCGCTTCCAATCCTGACCTCTGATTGTCCAAGATTCACATCCATACAGAAGCACACTCCACACAAAGGACATGACCACATGACAAATTTCTTTTTAATTGGAGTATCCAAATTCTCATTGATCAAAAGATTTTTCTTATTATTGAATGCCTGCTTTGCGAGTGCTATCCGCCTTCTAATCTCTTTACTACACCTGTTGTCATTGGTGATTAGACTTCCCAAATAAGAGAAACTGGTGACTTGTTATTAAAAGAAATTAATGAAACTAGGGAAACCACACAAAAGGATTTCATAGACATCTCACAGAATTTGAGCCACCGAGTCCAGGACAGCCCGGTATTGTCGTCCTTCCCCCAAATGCTTCCGCACAGTAAAATTCATAAGACATGCATTGTCTCCTGACCACAGCTCGCTTTATTCTAACAATCGGCACCTTGGTATCAGTGAACTAATACAACTCTCTGCTAGACCTCGATGTTCTCTCCATCTCGATTGTGGAGTTAGCATCGCACTGATTACACCAGCAGCTCATGGTAATTTGAGTTGCTGCACAACAACTGATATTGTTGATTGTATAATGAGAATATGACCTTAGGATCTTTTCAACTTAACTCAGGTGCCCTCGTCTCACGTCATACAACCAACCGACAGCACTTGAGCTCAATCTTGCCTAGTAGCCAGGCTGATGCCTTTATTTTCAGAGATCTCACATTTCTGAAAAATGTTTGGTGTCAGGTTTCAAAATTTTTTAAATACTGATATTGGCATTTTAGTACTTCTATCCCTATATATAAAATTCCAACAGGAGACTTAAAACTGCTGCCAATGCAACTTTTATAGACGAGTGTTGACAATCCTGTGAACTTTGTTACGTATCTTTTATGTCTACTCCCAAGATTTAAATGATCACATTTTATCAGTCTCAAAATATTTTTTAAGTTAAGTTATACAGAATATGCAAAAATGCAATTACTCATATACCTTTTTGCGACTCATGACTGACAATCTGTAAAATAGTATCCCTCCGAATTCAAGGAGAAATCGCTGGACGGAATTTTACATAACCTGTAACTCACACATTGTAAAGAATACATTCATCATATTAAACAACTTTCCCCAAAACAAGAATGCCAAGCAAACATTCATATCCTGATACGTACATGACAGTTTTATTATAATGGTTAATAATATAATATCGTATGGCCTCGGGGGCCGTGTGCAAACTTTGTAATTTGACACCTAGAGGGTAGCTTGGATGTCAAATTTCGTTGTTCCTTGAATCACTATGAAAGTCAAGGTGGTTAGATATCTAAGCTCCTTGAACACACTAGCGCTTTCTAGTAGAGAAATGAGGAACTTTGTGTTGACGGAAACTCCCGAGATTAATTTTGCAATTATGAACACGGCCTACTGAATTCAAATGGGTACTTTGACATGCCAACATCGTATGACATGCGTATCGTATTTTTGCCGCCTTTCGAAAATCACTTACCACGGCCAGGAGCGAACCTGCAATTTTGGGAAAAGTACCGTATTTTAGCAAAATGAACTCGCGAAAGACACGAAATCTGATTTATTGTGCGAATTGCGGAAATAATCACAAAATATACTCCACTTGGTACGAAAAATGCTAAATATTATCGAAAAAACTCTCATAAACGTTTAAATGCTTCTGAGGAATTGACCATCGTGGTTTCCTTCTCATTTAATTGGATTGATAGTGCTGCATATTGTTCCAGCCCCAGCCCTTATACAAGGGCTGCACCTATACCTACATACAAGCTACTTAGACGGGAATAACGGCATAGCAACACGACTGCAAGGGAAGCAGCAGGTCATAGCCCTAAGGTCCACCAGCAAGCAGGTTAGACAGGACACAGCGGACATTACACTTTCGAATACCGCTGAGTAGACTGACCCTGCACAATTTCCTTATAAATAGAAGATACGAGCACGCGCCGCTCTCTCTTGGAGACTCTTACTTGGACGCTATTACTCGACGACAGTCTTACGCTCTATCGGAGCTGTGCTACAACGGACCGGTACGGGCGCCGCCCCTTACCGGGTCCCAATGCCACCAACATCATGGCAGACCGGTATCAACGGTGGGGTGAGTGAACACGTGTCTACTAAACTCCTTTTCCCCCTAATTATTATTTCAATCCTCCCCTCTTTTCATCGCCACTAATAAGCAATAAGCAATAGATAGATTTATGGCATGTACCTCCCACTAACTAAACTTGTGTGGAGGTAAATTTGTAGGTTAGGTTTCATTAATGCTCTTAAGTTCCAATGTTCGTCACCAGGCGCTGGTTGCGATGGCATCTAGTAGTAGCCAAGTTCACAGCTAGGTGTCGTGGACAGTTGCATTTGGTAGCGAAAGTAGGAAGTACTTGAAATTATCGTCTGCAGTCCTTACTTGAATTAAAAACAGATAACACACACTAATACAGTCATCACAATTAATACCAGTTTTCAGACAGATTCTACACACACCCAAAGTACACGGGGCTACATAACCGCGTTGTCGCAGCCCCTAAACTAAGGAACCAATCAAGCATACACACAATCACTCTGCCAGTTGAGTTTGTCTTCTACAGTGAAAATTTCTCACCCACAAAGAGAATTTGGCAGTGACTGCCTTTTGCATACTTTCCCAGTAAGTTCTTGAGACTTTTCTGGAGAAACTTTAAAGTGAAAGCTGCTGTCCCATGCTTTTCTGTATGCTCCTAGCTTAAGGTCTTCTTTTATGATGCGTGACATCTTTTGCAGAGGGATGACCCATTTGCCGTGCCATGACTCTTTTTTTGCAGAGCAGATTTCTTCGAATTCTCGTGCCGATGACATTGATGGCTGCTGGCATCTGGGTCGTGCAAGGCAGACCTTGTCTAGCCCTGTCGTTGAAGGAGAAAGTCTCTGTGTATCATATTATAGATTGATGCACAAATTTCCTTGTTATTTTTAGTGCTCGCAACAAGTTAATAATCTCAACTGGTATCTGGTATAACACCGACAGCCGTGGCTATGCTGGCTAAAGCGCAGCATTAGGTCATGGGGCCAAGCTCTCTGCTGACTCGGTAGATGCGTGGGTTCGAGCACCACCGTCGGCCGTCCTTGAAATGGTTTTCCGTGGTTTCCCATTTTCCACACCAGGCAAATGCTGGGACGGTACCTTCTGACATGCCACGGCCGCTTCCTTCCACATCCCTGCCCAGTTTCATTCATCTTCATCCATTCCATCTCTCATCCTGACGCGCAGGTCGCCCATGGGCGTCGACTTGAAAGACCTGCACTCGGCCTCTCAGGAGGCTACACGAAAGAAATAAAAAAATAAAAAATCTGGCATAACGCAATTATGTTATTATGCAATTCTCTTTCACTCCCCATTTCATGTTAACTAAGTGGCAGCCGACCTTCTACTGCCTGCTTGTCAAGCTTCAAGCTCACTCTGCAATGCGCCATCCTGCTGGCGGCCCCATAAAATTAGGAACAGAACTTTCTTTTTGCAAAATATTTGTCCTGTTAAACCTTTCGTGCCTCTCCATTTAACCGACCCGAGATAATCGATCTCTTGCCTGCCCGAGCTATTTTTTTTTTTTTTTTTGGCAAATATTTCCTGTACTTAATTTTTTTTAATATCACTTGTGTCCTTTCTTCGGTTTCACGTTGAAATTGCCAGGCCAACGTGACGTCGGGGAAACAGGCTCAGCTTGTTGGTGAAATGCATGTTGCCAACTAACAAGTCAATCTAAATTTTCCAGTGTACATTGACTCACGACTTGTTCGTTTTTGAATGCAGAATTTTTGTTTCTTCTGTAATTCTTGTTTATATTATAATTTACTAGCGGACCCGTGCGAGAAATTTCGCCTGTTCATAAGCCATACTTTCCCCAATAGATTTATAATGAGTGACTTAACCCCCTTAGCGTGTACGGCGCAACGGTGCGCCCACTAGCCTGCTACGTTCACAGCGTGTACGGCGCAAGGGTGCGCCGTCGAATTTGAATCGCCTGCTACGTGGACTTCGTAATAGTTATTTATTTGGTCGTAAGATGGCAGGAAGAGGCAACTTTTGGCTACACTTCGAGCTACTTATTACTGCCAGGAGGTGTCACATATCTTCACAGTCATTTATTTTTCAGATCTCTGCACACGTGTTCCCGCTTTTGTGGACCGTGAGTTTGCTTGTAAACATGGCAGGTCCTGGCACAGTTATTGATGACAAAGAAATAGCTAATTTGCTCGATAATAGTGCCAACGAAAGTGATTCAAGAGACTGACAGCGATATAGAGGATGTGTTCGCTGTAACTTCCAGTGAAGAGGGGTCAACGTTGCTTCACGTCCGTAGGTTCTACCCTTAAAGTGCCCTACACGTGATCCCCGGGTGGTGCTAAGTAAGCAACAACAACAGGCTGTCAGACTATCTTATAGATCTCCTGACAAAATTGAATATGCATACATCACAGTTTACTGTACCAAACAGTTCTTCTCAGAACTCCTTGACACGAAATCTTGGACAAGGTGTTAAAATCATCATCAACATCATTTCCCCTTATCCAGCTCCTGCCGGGTCGGGGTATTTATGGCACTTCTCCACTTTCCTCTTTCCTTCCACAATTCTTCTTCCACGATCTTGTCCCAGTCCAGATTCCTTTTTCTCACGCTGTTCTTCACTGAATCGATCCACCTTGTTCTAGGTCTTCCCCTTGCTCTCTTACCCTTGCACTTGGCCTCCAGCATCTGTCTTGGTATTCTATTTTCCTCCATCCTCTTTACATGTCCAAACCACCTTAGTTTATTCTTCTCAATTCTCTCATTTAGTTTTCCCATCCCAACTTCCTTCCTAACATCTTCATTCCTCACTCTGTCTTTCCTTGTCTTACCTATCATACTTCTTAGGAATTTCATTTCACTGGATTGGATTCTACTCTCTTGCCTGCTCGTCAGGGTCCAAGTCTCAGCTGCATAAGTTAATATGGGTACATAGTACATTTTATACATTACCTCCTTGCTTTTCCTTGGTACTTCCTTATCCCAAACAAGTTTTCTTACACTTTGATAGAATGCATTGCTCTGCTGTACCCTCCTGCCAATCTCCATGTCCAACCTACCAGTTTGCATCAATTCACTTCCTAGGTATTTGAACGTGTCCACAATTTCCAAACTCTGACTTCCAATTTTCACAGTGCCCTTTCCTTGTCTTTCCCCTCTTGTCATCACCATGGTCTTGCTTTTCACTATACTGATTTTCAGGCCATACTTCTGAATATTTTCGTTCAGTGCATCTAGTTGTTTTTGCACTTCTTCGGTGTTCCTTCCCCAGACCACAATATCGTCTGCAAATAATAGTAACTTCATTTCTTTTTGTCCATATGCTTCCTTTGTTTCCTTTACAATTTCATCCATTACCATTATGAATAAAACAGGTGACAGCACACTCCCCTGTCTTAGTCCAGTCTTGTTCCTAAACCAATCTGTCTTTCCAACTGGGGTCAGTGCCCTGCTAACACAGTTGTTGTACATTGCTTGCACCATTTCCAACATTTCTCTTCCCAGTCTCTTCTTAACCATGGTTTCCCATACCTTCTCTCTGGGGACACTATCATATGCCTTTTCTAGATCTATGAAAGTCATGATCAAATCCTCTCCATATTCCCAGTTCTTTTCCATCACCTGCCTCAAGCTAAAGATTGGGTCCACTGTGGATCTTCCACTCCTGAAGCCATACTGTTCCTCTTGCAACTCTCCTTCCACCTTTCTTCTCATTCTTCTTTCTAATATCCTTTCCAGTATTTTCACTATCTGTGATAAGAGGGTGATCCCTCTATAGTTATCACACACCTTCTTGTCCCCCTTCTTAAACACTGGTATTATTAGCCCTTTCTCCCAGTCTTCTGGTACACATTTCCGTTTCCACACACACTTTAGCAGTCGATACAGCCATTGCATACCAACAGGTCCAGCAGCCTTTATCATTTCTACACTGATTTCATCCACCCCTGTTGCTTTTCCCATCTTCAATTTCTGTACTGCTAATTCCACCTCCAGCATTGTTATATCATCTTCTGTTATAGAGTCATCAGGCTGTGTCACTTCGATCTCACCAGTACAATTGCTCACATTCAATAGCTTATCGAAATACTCCTTCCATCGTCCCTTGATCTCTTCTGGGTGTGTTAACAACTCTCCATCTTCCTTTTTCACCAGCTTTGTAGTAACTCTTTCTTTCCTCTTACTTCTTAGAAGCCCATACAGCATCCTTTTACTGCCACTTACATCTGTTTCCATTCTTCATGTAAATTCTTCCCAACTTTTCTTCTTTTCTTCTCCTACCACTTTCTTACACCTCCGTTTGCTGTCGTGATACTTCCTTTTGCTTTCTTCTGTTTGATCTCGGTTCCATTCTTTCCATGCAGACTTCTTTTCTTTCACTGCTTTCCTCACTTCCTCATTCCACCACGGTGTCTCCTTCTCTTTAACTCTTGTTGACGTCCTACCACAAGCACTCTCTGCTGCACCAGCAAATGCCTTTTTAAAGTGGGACCATTCCTCTTCTACATTTCCCAATTCAGTAACTGGGATTTGTTGCTTCAATCTCTCCTGAAAATCTTCCTGTACAGCTTTGTCTTTCAATTTCCATACTTTTATTTTACTTTCTCTAATCTCCTTTAGGTTTTCCAATTTTCCCCATCTAAATTTTGCCACCACAGCTCTATGGTCCCCATCAAATGCTTCTCCTGGTAAAGCTGTCACATCCATCAGCTTTCTGCGATTTGTCCTTTCTACCAGGAAGTAGTCAATTACTGATTTTGTTCTTCTATCACCCCACCCATATCTCGTAATTTTCCTGCTGTTTTTCTTCCGAAACCATGAATTACCCACTATCAGTCCATTCCTTTCACAAAAGTTTACAAGTTCCTCTCCTTCCCGGTTCTTTTTCCCATATCCATATGGTCCAACGACTTCTTCCTTTCCTTGTCTCTCAATTCCGACTTGTGCATTCATATCTCCCATGATCACCACTTCTACATCTGAGATTACTCTTTCTACATCCTCCAGGAATACTTCAATATCTTCTTCTCTGTTTCCAGTCTGTGGTGCATACACTTGTATGAAGTCCATCACGTCATTCTTCATCTTCATTCTAATTTTCATTATTCTGTCACTCACACACTCTACCACTTCAACATACTCCTCCAGTTGTTTCGAAGTTATCAGTCCCACGCCATTTTTTTGCCTCTTGGCCACCACTCCAGTATAAAGTATATCCTTTCCTCAATTTCTTCCTTCCTTTACCTTTCCATTTCACTTCACTCAGCCCCATCATTCCAACCTTCTCCCTCTCCATGAAGTCTACCACCTCCTCCACCTTGCCTGTCAGGGTCATGACATTCATGATTCCCACTTTCATTTCGGTTACTGGTCGCCCATTTCTCACAGTTCCCCCAGTACCAAAGGAACTGCGCGTCGCCTGCAGGGTACGCCCTAACCTTTTCCGAATCATTGGAAGTGCCATTTCCATTTTAGGCTATTATTACGATGGGGTCGCCACTCCCAAAGGCATTTTATGAAGCTACTGCCAGCTATTATTCAGGCCGCCCCTAACATGGAGAACAGACGCCCTTGCAGCCGCCCCTAACATGGGAAACAGACGCTGCCGATTGATGCTGTACTCATACTATTCCCTGAGTACTGGGTTGCCTCTTCCGCAATCTCCACCGTTCTGAAGTCCATCTTCTCCGCTGTAGATTCCGTTGAGGTCTTCGCACGTAACCCTGTGCTCGGGGCCTATGTTATACCCCATAGGACTGGGTCCTCACCAGAACAAGGTGTTAAAATATGCCAATTAAATATTGAAGGTATCAGTCGATCCAAATGTGACTACCTATCTCGGATTCTCCGTGAGAATAATGTACATCTGGCTCTTATTCAGGAAACCCACACTAGCAATGAGGATGAACTCAGAAAAAGAGGCAAGATCTGTGGGTACACAATGGTTGGTGCAACTTATCACAGAGTATATGGAGTAGTAACATATGCTCGTAACAATCTGGAAGATATCCATCTTATTTCTGCTTGTTCTGACAACAACATTCATTCTGTTGTAGTAAAACTGCAAGATATTACAGTTGTAAATATCTACAAGCCACCTACAATTCCTTGGCCTGCTACTGTTCTCTCACCTGCGAACCATCCTGCAATTTATGCTGGTGATTTCAACAGTCACCATGAAAATTGGAAATACGCCAAGAATAATGACTGCGGTGTTGCTCTTTCTGACTGGGCTGATGAACTCAACCTACATCTTATCTTTGATGCAAAAGATCGAGGGACATTCAGATCTGCTGCTTGGAAGAATGAACATAACCCAGATCTATGTTTTGTCTCTAGTGACAACAAGGGCCAATTCCTACCTACAACAAGAAGAGTACTAGCTGACTTTCCACGAAGCCAACATAGACCAGTACTTATAGAAGTAGGGCTATCTATCCACTTAATTACATCATTTCCTCATCCTCGCTGGAACTTCCTGAAGGCAGATTGGGAGAAGTTCTCAACCGACTTAGATAAATGCATCAGGTTTATTCCGGCAAAAAGCAGTTGCTATCAAAGGTTTGTTGGCCTGGTGACTTCTGTGGCAAAGAAATACATTCCAAGAGGTTTCAGAAAAGAGTATGTTCCAGGATGGAATCAGCAGAGTGATACACTCTACAATGAATATCTAAGAAATGGAGGCCGTGAGGTAGCGGAGGAACTGTTACGAAGCTTAGATGCGGCACGCAGGGAAAAATGGTCCAAGACTGTTGAAGAGATGGATTTTCATCCCTCCAGTAGAAAAGCTTGGAGCTTACTGCGGAAACTTGGGGGTAGCACACCAATAATAAAAGAGAAATCTAACATTACACCAGATGAGATTGCTAAGCACATTGTCTCAACTTCCAGGATCACTCAGGATGTAAATCACACAAGACTGGTGAAAAGAAAATTAAAACTCAAAGCCTCTTCACCAACTCATTCTGCATACTCTGGACCCTTCACTCATGAAAAAATCAACATTGCCTTGAAGGACATCAAAGCTAGAAAAGCACCTGGCTTTGATGGTATCCATCCCGAGTTCCTCATACATATGGGAAACAATGCAAAAAAAGGCTGGCTCGTTTCTTCTCTGATATTCTCCGAACAGGAATACTCCCAAAGCAGTTTAAGAAATCCAAAATAATTGCCATCTTAAAACCTGGGGAACCAAAAGATTTGCCTGAGAGCTATCGACCTATAGCCCTACTTAGCTGCACCTATAAGCTTCTTGAAACACTGATTTTGAACTGAATCAGCCCCAGTATCACCCAAGGCATCCCCATTGAGCAAGCTGGTTTCCAGAAAAACCGAAGTTGCTGTGATCAAGTTCTCGCTCTTACATCTCACATAGAAGCTGGTTTCCAACTTCACCAGAAAACAGCCGTTGCCTTCTTAGATTTAACTGCTGCGTATGATACAGTTTGGAGAGAAGGTCTACTGTATAAATTCCTAAAAGTGATTCCCTGTAAATCTATGGCCCAGCTTATTGACAATACGATTAACAATAGACATTTCCAGGTTGTCTTGGGATCAAAAATCAGCAAACGAAAGAAGCTAACTAATGGCCTCCCATAGGGTTCAGTACTGGCTCCTCTCCTCTTCAATCTGTACTTATCGGATCTACCAGAAACAAACTCAAAAAGTTTTGTTATGCTGATGACATAGCATTGGCCACTAGACACCAAAATATGGAAGATTTGGAAAATGTACTTGAAGATGATTTGGCTAAACTTGGAAGATATTTCCACAAATGGAGGCTCCAACCCAGTGCTACAAAAACTGAGGTATCTTGTTTCCACTTGAGCAACATATTGGCTAATACCCAACTCAATGTAAAATTCGAGGGGAAGATTTTGAAAATATAACAAGTTCCCAAAGTACTTAGGAGTAATACTAGACCGAACACTCTCTTACAAGCAACACCTCCAGAGCACAGCAGCTAAAATTAGAAGCCGCAACAATGTATTGCTGGAGCTATGTGGAACATCTTGGGGAGCTTCTGCCACTACTGCAGGATGCTCTGCCTTAGGTCTGGCCTTCTCTGTGGCTGAGTGCTGCGCCCCAGTTTGGCTCAGTGGCCCGCATGTCAGGCTCGTTGACGCCCAGTTGAGCGACGCCATGAGACTGGTCACTGGTTGTATAGGAACTGCACCGGCATGTTGGCTTCCAGCCCTCAGCAATATTCTTCCACCCCACCTTCGTCGAGAAGTTGCCTTGCTACAGGAGTAATACAAGATCATGGATCACCCTACACTACCAATTCATGAAGACATCCCCTCTCTTCAAATGAACAGGCTCAAATCCAGGAAGCCACCCATTTGTCATGCCCAGAGGCTTGTAAGGAACCATTTTGATTCCAGCATGCAGTGGATTACTGAATGGACACTAAAAGCTTGTCCTGAGTCGAGCTCCTTCCTGGACCCTACAAGAACATCCACTCCAGGTTCCGATCTGCCTAGGAGGGCTTGGGCAACTCTCAATAGGATTCGGACAAACCACGGAGTATGCAATGGTACTTTGTTCAAATGGGGAAAAATTTTGTCTCCTCATTGTGATTGTGGTGCTCCTAATCAAACCATCCAACACATTACAACTGACTGTCCTCTGAGGGCATATGGAGGGGACTGGATCGACTTCCTGTTGGCGACACCTGACGTGGTCCAATGGATAGACTCATTAGACCTGAGACTGTAATAATAGTGTAAACAGTAAAAATAATGTACAGTAGATTTTATAGTGATTTTCATTGTAACTTTCTCTGAAATCTTGTATTGCCAAACGATAAATAAATAAATCCAGTGAAGATAGTGACGCTGACAATGTAATTCGTGTTAGAACGCCAAGAAAAACAAACACATGGGGCGACTGTGATATTGTCCCTGTACTGACGTGCCGCTGACCAGGGATAATCAGGTTATTGAAAGTTTATAATATTATGTTATATATTGATGTTATTGTGTGTCTTTTTTGAAAACTTTTGCCAGTGTGTTTGGAATTATAGCGAAATGCATATGATACCACGCTTAGCATTGGGAGTAGGCTATAAATAATGCACGTTTTGGGTGCAGCCCAGAGTTTCACAATATCACGCTTGAGGGGTTAAGGAGGAAGGTTGTAATCTTTTAATTTCAACCAAATGATTATAGAACACAATTTACATTTCATTTAGATTCCAAGCTCTACGTTCTCTAACGTCAGAAGGAAATCACTGAAAATCGGTTCATCATAGTTATGTGCTTAACTTTTCAGAAATATGTATTTATTTATGTGCTTAAAAGTGGGAAAATATGTGATTAAGTTTCCAAAATATGTTCTTAAATTTGTACCATATTTATGTCCCCCATCATCATCATCATTTCCCCTTATCCAGCTCCTGCCGGGTCGGGGTATTTATGGCACTTCTCCACTTTCCTCTTTCCTTCCACAATTCTTCTTCCACGATCTTGTCCCAGTCCAGATTCCTTTTTCTCACGCTTTTCTTCACTGAATCGATCCACCTTGTTCTAGGTCTTCCCCTTGCTCTCTTACCCTTGCACTTTGCCTCCAGCACCTGTCTTGGTATTCTATTTTCCTCCATCCTCTTTACATGTCCAAACCACCTTAGTTTATTCTTCTCAATTCTCTCATTTAGTTTTCCCATCCCAACTTCCTTCCTAACATCTTCATTCCTCACTCTGTCTTTCCTTGTCTTACCTATCATACTTCTTAGGAATTTCATTTCACTGGCTTGGATTTTACTCTCTTGCCTGCTTGTCAGGGTCCAAGTCTCAGCTGCATAAGTTAATATGGGTACATAGTACATTTTATACATTACCTCCTTGCTTTTCCTTGGTACTTCCTTATCCCAAACAAGTTTTCTTACACTTTGATAGAATGCATTGCTCTGCTGTACCCTCCTGCCAATCTCCATGTCCAACCTACCAGTCTGCATCAATTCACTTCCTAGGTATTTGAACGTGTCCACAATTTCCAAACTCTGACTTCCAATTTTCACAGTGCCCTTTCCTTGTCTTTCCCCTCTTGTCATCACCATGGTCTTGCTTTTCTCTATACTGATTTTCAGGCCATACTTCTGAATATTTTCGTTCAGTGCATCTAGTTGTTTTTGCACTTCTTCGGTGTTCCTTCCCCAGACCACAATATCGTCTGCAAATAATAGTAACTTCATTTCTTTATGTCCATATGCTTCCTTTGTTTCCTTTACAATTTCATCCATTACCATTATGAATAAAAGAGGTGACAGCACACTCCCCTGTCTTAGTCCAGTCTTGTTCCTAAACCAATCTGTCTTTCCAACTGGGGTCAGTACCCTGCTAACACAGTTGCTGTACATTGCTTGCACCATTTCCAACATTTCTCTTCCCAGTCTCTTCTTAACCATGGTTTCCCATACCTTCTCTCTGGGGACACTATCATATGCCTTTTCTAGATCTATGAAAGTCATGATCAAATCCTCTCCATATTCCCAGTTCTTTTCCATCACCTGCCTCAAGCTAAAGATTGGGTCCACTGTGGATCTTCCACTCCTGAAGCCATACTGTTCCTCTTGCAACTCTCCTTCCACCTTTCTTCTCATTCTTCTTTCTAAAATCCTTTCCAGTATTTTTACTATCTGTGATATGAGGGTGATCCCTCTATAGTTATCACACACTTTCTTGTCCCCTTTCTTAAACACTGGTATTATTAGCCCTTTCTCCCAGTCTTCTGGTACACATTTCCGTTTCCACACACACTTTAGCAGTCGATACAGCCATTGCATACCAACAGGTCCAGCAGCCTTTATCATTTCTACACTGATTTCATCCACCCCTGTTGCTTTTCCCATCTTCATTTTCTGTACTGCTAATTCCACCTCCAGCATTGTTATATCATCTTCTGTTATAGAGTCGTCAGGCTGTGTCACTTCGATCTCACCAGTACAATTGCTCACATTCAATAGCTTATCGAAATACTCCTTCCATCGTCCCTTTATCTCTTCTGGGTGTGTTAACAACTCTCCATCTTCCTTTTTCACCAGCTTTGTAGTAACTCTTTCTTTCCTCTTACTTCTTAGAAGCCCATACAGCATCCTTTTACTGCCACTTACATCTGTTTCCATTCTTCGTGTAAATTCTTCCCAACTTTTCTTCTTTTCTTCTCCTACCACTTTCTTACACCTCCGTTTGCTGTCGTGGTACTTCCTTTTGCTTTCTTCTGTTTGATCTCTGTTCCATTCTTTCCATGCAGACTTCTTTTCTTTTACTGCTTTCCTCACTTCCTCATTCCACCACGGTGTCTCCTTCTCTTTCACTCTTGTTGACGTCCTACCACAAGCACTCTCTGCTGCACCAGCAAATGCCTTTTTAAAGTGGGACCATTCCTCTTCTACATTTTCCACTTCAGTAACTGGGATTTGTTGCTTCAATCTCTCCTGAAAATCTTCCTGTACAGCTTTGTCTTTCAATTTCCATACTTTTATTTTACTTTCTCTGATCTCCTTTAGGTTTTCCAATTTTCCCCATCTAAATTTTGCCACCACAGCTCTATGGTCCCCATCAAATGCTTCACCTGGTAAAGCTGTCACATCCATCAGCTTTCTGCGATTTGTCCTTTCCACCAGGAAGTAGTCAATTACTGATTTTGTTCTTCTATCACCCCACCCATATCTCGTAATTTTCCTGCTGTTTTTCTTCCGAAACCATGAATTACCCACTATCAGTCCATTCCTTTCACAAAAGTTTACAAGTTCCTCTCCTTCCCGGTTCTTTTTCCCATATCCATATGGTCCAACGACTTCTTCCTTTCCTTGTCTCTCAATTCCGACTTGCGCATTCATGTCTCCCATGATCACCACTTCTACATCTGAGATTACTCTTTCTACATCCTCCAGGAATACTTCAATATCTTCTTCTCTGTTTCCAGTCTGTGGTGCATACACTTGTATGAAGTCCATCACGTCATTCTTCATCTTCATTCTAATTTTCATTATTCTGTCACTCACACACTCTACCACTTCAACATACTCCTCCAGTTGTTTCGAGGTTATCAGTCCCACGCCATTTTTTGCCTCTTGGCCACCACTCCAGTATAATGTATATCCTTTCCTCAATTTCTTCCTTCCTTTACCTTTCCATTTCACTTCACTCAGCCCCATCATTCCAACCTTCTCCCTCTCCATGAAGTCTACCACCTCCTCCACCTTGCCTGTCAGGGTCATGACATTCATGATTCCCACTTTCATTTCGGTTACTGGTCGCCCATTTCTCACAGTTCCCCCAGTACCAAAGGAACTGCGCGTCGCCTGCAGGGTACGCCCTAACCTTTTCCGAATAATTGGAAGTGCCATATCCATTTTAGGCTATTATTACGATGGGGTCGCCACTCCCAAAGGCATTTTATGAAGCTACTGCCAGCTATTATTCAGGCCGCCCCTAACATGGAGAACAGACGCCCCTGCAGCCGCCCCTAACATGGGAAACAGACGCTGCCGATTGATGCTGTACTCATACTATTCCCTGAGTACTGGGTTGCCTCTTCCGCAATCTCCACCGTTCTGAAGTCCATCTTCTCCGCTGTAGATTCCGTTGAGGTCTTCGCACGTAACCCTGTGCACGGGGCCTATGTTATACCCCATAGGACTGGGTCCTCACCAGAACTTAGCCGGTACTGTAGTTCCATGGTATATTACAGTACCGTTGCCCACCCCCGCGACGTGGACGCGCCTGGCAAGAATTATCCATGTAGCCAATTAGGATTGACTCATGGACCGGGTTAAGGAGCTGTCTAAATCCAGCCTCCAAGGCTTATGTCCCCCAATTACTCTATAAATAGTTGAAACATCCTCAGTACAAATATTCCCGCTTAACAGACCGGTTCTTGCCTCAAATTCCGAATCCTACAATACTTCCTGCAGATGCGTGATATGAAATCATATATGTGCTGTTTTCGAATTTCATTCTAAAGAATGGAAGAAAAAGTCACTTAAGAAACTTTCTCAGCACTGATTGTATTGTCTTATACTGATACTTGAGTGCGTAATTCTTCTCGTTTGACGTGAAAAGTAAATTAAATGTTGCCCCCGGCACAGCTATACAAATGTGCAGTTAAGACAGTTAAACACAGCAACACCATTTTCATTAGCCCTCAGCTGAACTAAAATTCACTATTTGGTTTCCATCAGCAACTACAACAGTATTTTAATGTGCAAGACACTTAAACATTTACACACAAAAATAAACAGAATTTTATAATTTCCAAGTTGTAACATATTCCGGTACGTAAAGAACTTTCCAGTTATTCCACCGGCTGACTGTCAATGTCTAGAACAAAATAATATAGAAGAAAATCACCTGACTTATGCCACTCGAAGCCATGGGCTACGCGAAACTACTTTATTGGAACGTAACATACACACACAGAAAGAACAAATTGTTTTGATTTTACGAATATCTAAGTACGATAGAAGAAAAAACTACACGGGTAGTAAGTACACGATTTATTTGCATAAGTTTATTGTACCCCGGATTCTTTGATAAGACGTTCCTTAATTTGCCCATAACTTGTTTTCCGGGCTCCCCGGGAGAATTCTCAAGAATTTCACAGACATGAAGAATGTCCTGCAGAGCTGACGAAAGTGGTACGTCTTTCTTCTCAAGTTTCAAGATTGTGGAACTTACAAAAGCAAAGTTAGATTTAATGTACACCAAGTCACCTTGAACTCCCTTTGCACACATAGCTTCTACGGACTCGCTGATGCATGCAGCATCATCCTTGTTTAGTTTTTCGAGGACTGAGTTTGTAACCTCAAAATTGTCTGCATAATAACACGCCGCTTCCAGCCAAGTACGCCACCTGGTGCAAACTGGTTGTGGAGGTAGCGGCAAATCAGGGGCACATTGTTTGAATAAACTCACTCGACTGGGTGCTTTAATAAACACTTTCTTCATGGATGCTATTACTCTGTTCACCTTTGGAAAAATACTCCTTCCTGTTTCAGCAACACGGTGCATGCCGAAGCAAACAAGTTAAATGAATCATCTTGCTGTACAGAATTTTCAACCCCTGGGATGCTTTAACCATGTAAGGTTAATTAATAGAAGCACTTTAGCATATCGGATGCCATCAGGCCACAGAAGCACCATAGCATCATTGAAAGCTTTAGCTATTGTGTAACTGTTGGTTTTATCTAGATGAACAGCTGTCAGTAAAAATGACTGTGATGGATCGCATTTTAACGCGCCAACTATGATGTTGGCTACGTAACGGCCAGTATTGTCGGTCGTCTCGTCTATTGTAATCCACACAGCGTTGTCGCCAAATTCACTACGAATTCTGTGCACTGCCTCAGAGTAAAGTTTAGGTAAATAGTTCTTACGCAGTGTTGACTCATCAGGGAGAGGAATTTTGATGCACTTTTCTAACGGGCCACATAGCACTGGATTCTGCAGTTTGTTCAGTGGTATATCAGCCGCAAGAAATGCATGACAAATGTCTTGTGAGAACTGGCAGTTTTCTGGACCAAATCTCACATCCTGCATTTTGGGAAACAAACGTTGTGTGCAAAGATGCACATTCCACGTGTTTCACTGTCGCAACATGTTGCGTAACTTGTGAATGCATGTCTGACGCTATGGTTTTCTCACTAATGTTGCAAAATAAAACAGTTCCTTCAGTTCTAAAAACGTCTCCGAACTCCCGCACTAAACGATTTCGCACTTTTGGGACGCATCGTATTCGTTGAAACGAGAACGCCACTATCAGTATACTCACAAGCTTCGTAGACCACTGTGATTTCAACTAAAATTTCCCGTCTAGGTAAGGATTAGCGGAGGCTTAATTAGTCTGTTAACTCCAGCCCCCCCTACTGTACTTCATGACCGGGAAATCCCTGCCTTGAAATACTACTACAGTATGGAGACAATGGAGCACTGACGAAATAGAGAAGCCAATTACTGGAATTTCAAAGAGTCGAAAATGTGGGCAGCAGTCATCCAATAAGTACAACACATCACCAAATATAGAAAATATGTGCTTATGAATAAATACGCCAGAATATGTATTTATTTATAAAAACTGTAAAAATATGTAAATAAATAGAAAATATTTAATTAAATAAAAAAATATTTAAACACATAACTATCCGGGCCTTAATCATAACACTCACCAGTGTCATATATCGGGCAGAATTCCTTTTTGTTGCTTCTGGGTGCACCCCGGGCAGAAAGCATCTTGATCAAGATTTCCTGCTTTATCTTGTCGGCTGAGGAGCCTCTTTCTCCCTTATCAGGACAGCCCTCGTTGAAAAACTTCTTTATGCCCCGCTTACAGTCAGTGTTAAACTTCTTCATACACTGCCTGCAGGGCAGCTTTCCCGTTCCTGTGTGAGGCGCTCTGCGCTAAACTCCTTTGTTCCTAAGTGCAACGATCAGCGTGGCTGGTTTCTTTCTTTGATACGTATGAAATTGGAATGCAATTCGTCACTGTTAATGCCATTTGTGTGTTGAGTCCATTGATTGACACTTTAGCCGCAACACTCTCCGGTTATTCGATACATTAACTTTCAGTCAGAATTCCAAGTTGAACGTTCCCTAACTTAAGAAGGCAATCACTGAAAATTGGATCATCATAACACTCATCGGTTATTCGATATTTATGAAATTATACGATATGAGTACCAGTGGGAGAAATCTCGCATGTTCATAAGTCATACTTTTCCCAATAGGTTTATAATGAGTGACTTAAGGAGAAAGGTTGTAATGTTTTTATTTCAACCAAATGATTATAGAACACTATTTACGTTTCAGTTAAGATTACAAGCTGGGCGTTGTCTAACTTAAGAAAGCAATCACTGAAAATTGGTTCATCATAACACTCACCAGTTATTCGATATTTATGAAAGCATCTTGGTCAAGATTTCCTGCTTTATTTTGTTGGCTGAGGATCCTCTTTCTCCCTTATCAGGACAGCCCTCGTTGGAAAACTTCTTCACGCCCCGCTTACAGTGAGGCTCCCTTGTTCCTGAGTGCAACAATCAGTGTTAAACTCCTTCATACACTGCCTGCAGGGCAGCTTTCCCGTTCCTGTGTGAGGCGCTATGCGCTAAACTCCTTTGCACGTTACCTACTGGGATGCTTTCGCTTTCTTGAGTGGAGCGTCATCATGAGAGCGTGCTGTGGCTGGTTTCATTCTGTGAACATTGTATACTGCTTCTTTGATCTGATTTTCCATGTTTTCCTGAAGTCTGGTTTTGATGTATTGTGTTAGATTCTGGACCTTTCGGCAAGGGCGGCTATTACCACCTCACAGGATTTATTCATGTCCAGTGCCTCTGGTTTACACATTTCACACAGCCATATCAGTTTCCTGTTCTTTCTTTCAAGGTCATTGACTTCCTGACCAATGAGGCCAGTACAGTTTTCGTGAGTCTTTTCTCTGCACCTATTGCATTTGATTGTGCTGTCCTCATTAGTGCATTGCCTCTGACATATCGGTCAGAATTCCTTTTTGTTGCGTCTGGGTGCACTCTGGGCAGAAAGCATCTTGGTCAAGAATTCCTGCTTTATCTTGTTGGCTGAGGAGCCTCTTTCTCCCTTATCAGGACAGCCCTCGTTGTAAAACTACCTCACGCCCCGCTTACAGTGAGGCTTCCTTGTTCTTAAGTCCAACGATCAGCGTGGTGCTTTCCTTCTTTGATATTTATGAAATTAGAATGCAATTCGTCACTGTTAATGCCATTTGTGTGCTGAGTCCATTGATTGACACTCTCCGGTTATTCGATACATTAACTTTGTCAGAATACCAAGTAGTACGTTCCCTAACTTAAGAAGGCAATTACTGAAAATTGGATCATCATAATACCGGTTATTCGATATTTATGAAATTATACGATTTGAGTACCCAATCCATTGATTTACTAATTCTGAAAACCATGGGAAATGATGGAAGATAGAAGAAAACCCAGTAAAAGAATTAATGTTTAATAGTTCTAAGGTTTTAGACGACGTAATACTCACCCGTTATACGATTAGGGTACTCAATCCATTGATTTACTGTTCCTAAAAACCATTCTAAATGATCGATATTTATGAAATTAGAATGCAGAAGAAAAACCTGTAAAATAATTAACGTTTAATAGTTTAAAGGGTTTAGACGACAACTCATAATTACAGCTTGTTAGAGCATCAGTATTTGCAAATCGCACACTTCTTACAAAAAGTGATATGTATGAAATTAGAATGCAATTCGTCACTGCTAATTTATGAAATTATACGATTTGATTACACATTCCTTTGATTTACTGTTCCTGAAATCCATGCAAAATGATAAAGGAAAGACCTCAGAATGTTAAAATGACATGAAACAGGCATCACAGCGGCCAAAATGTAAAGTGGACACCAATTATGGAGCGTATCTTCCTGCAGCAACAGTAACTGCAAATCGCACACTTCGTACAGTTTTTTAAAAGTAATTTTTCTAAGAAATGATAGATATTTATCAAATTAGAGTGCAATGCGTCACTGGTAATGTATATTCTCTTTCATTAGAATGCTCATTTTTCACGATCGATCGCTTGTGAGTGCCGCAGGAGGGATGCATACTACTGAAATAATATACATGATTAGTTTTATTTAATTTTTTGTTTTATTAATTTTCAGTCTTTTCAAACTTAGGTGTCCACCTCTAAATTTTAAATTCCATTCCATATTTGTATACTTAAATTTGTGTTAAGAGGGGCAGATGACCTCGTTGTTCCGCCCCTTAAAACAACAATAACTACTACTACAACTAACAAGCCCAATGCACCAGGGTGGAACACTGGTAAACAGATTAAGATGACTGGAGAATGTTAATTTCTCAATATTTATTGAATATTCCTTTTACAAGCTGAGATGAAGTAACTGAGAAAACATATTTTTTAAGAAGTCCTGAAGATTAAAAACCTTTAAGTAAATATTAATTTGTACCTTTTATTGTACCGGATTCGGCCACATTGTTGCCTTCCTTGGCGCAAATAATAATACGAATAGAAAAGCAAGACTTATAGGACAAGGACAATTTTACCTTAAAAGAAGGTTGTCCTTCAATCTATTTCTAAAAAATTAATCGTCTAAACACATACACTAAAATTTTAGAAACCCAGGTCTGTTACAAAATAATTCCGAAATCAATTTTCTCATCCCTTGGCGTAATGTAATGGTGGGTCATATCAAATAATTCTCAGACAAAAGTGTTAGGTGTCTATTAGGGGAATTTTGTCCATTTTCTACGGTTTTGATATTGTGCCTATTAAGAGAGATATGATTAATGGTAAGAGGATCCAACAAGCAAACGGGTTTTACCAGAGTGTGAGGGGTCTGGTGTGGAACCAGGAAGTTCCGGAGAAATGTAAAAGAATCTTGTATTCAACATATTACACTCCTATATTGACGTATGCAGCAGGCACGTGGACAACAACTGAACGGGAGGAAAGTAGAATCCAGGCAGCTGAGATAAAGTTCCTTAGAGGTATAATTGGAAAGACCCACAGAGAGAAAATCAGAAACAAGGAAATTAGGGAGAAAACAGGATTCCCAAAGTTACAAGACAAAATCGAGATCAGTAAGCTAAAATGGTATGGACATATGATGCGAATGGGAGAAGACCGAGTCCCAAAGCGATTATTTACTGAGAAAGTCACGGGAAGGTGCCAAAGGGGAAGGCCGAGGATGAGGTAGATGGATACAGTGAGGGAGACCGTTGAGAAAAGAGGAGTGAAAGTGGAGGATGTACTGGAAGAGGGACGAGAGTGGTGGAGAGACAGAAGAGTATGGAGGTCCTTGATTCACACCCCGACCCTGATCACTGGAACTGGGAAATGAAGAAGAAAGATGATTAATGTTTCCCGAAAAACCCACTTTTTTCCACCCCTTTGGTCAATGGTTGGTGCTATCAAAAAGCTTTTTGAACATAAATTTTTGGCACTTATCAGACACATAGTATGAACTTTGAATGGATTCGATATTTCACGTATTAAGAGAGTTATAGCGATATTTCACATTTTCGAAAAAAGCCCCCCCATTTTCACCCCCTTCTACCAATTTTGCCCATTAATGAACTCGACCGAGATTTTAAAAGGATTGTGTAAAACATTCAAAGTGATTGGTGCAAAATTACGTCAGTTATCGTGTCCACAAGGAACTGATATATATATACATAAATTATACATAAACTTTTGAACTGAAGGTGGTTTTGGGGTCTGGGGGATGTGAAATGCGAAGATATGTCAAAATTTTCCGGAAGTCGAAACATGGTAACCATTGCAATAGTTAGCTTTCTGATGAAATCGACCTAAATATGTTAAAGAAGATTAAGAAAGAATTTGTTTCTCATTTCTATCTTAATCTTCTTTCTAGATCACTGTTCCTTCTTCAAGCTATTTTGATATCAAGATTTATTTCTTTCGCATTTAACATATTTTTGTAACATATCTTTTTTTGGTATATTGGCTTTCACGGCCGGTGAATTAAAACTCAGCAATTCTTCTAGGTTTGTGCCATGTCTTGTGTGGGGTTTCGCCTAGGACACCAAGCTAGGCTCATCGGCGGGCTCTTGGTGTCCCCGCCCGGACCCCCACAGGAGTGACGAACTGCGCGCCACCTCCCTTTATATAAGGTGCAACTGCACCACTTGACTACGAGAACTAAAAGCCCAAGCAGCCTTAACCTCCCTATGAAGGCTTCCAAAAAGATGGTATATTGGCTTTCACGGCCGGTGAATTAAAACTCAGCAATTCTTCTAGGTTTGTGCCGTGTCTTGTGTGGGGTTTCGCCTAGGACACCAAGCTAGGCTCATCGGCGGGCTCTTGGTGTCCCCGTCCGGACCCCCACAGGAGTGACAAACTGCGCGCCACCTCCCTTTATATAAGGTGCAACTGCACCACTTGACTACGAGAACTAAAAGCTCAAGCAGCCTTAACCTCCCTATGAAGGCTTCCAAAAAGATGGTATATTGGCTTTCACGGCCGGTGAATTAAAACTCAGCACTTCTTCTAGGTTTGTGCCGTGTCTTGTGTGGGGTTTCGCCTGGGACACCAAGCTAGGCTCATCGGCGGGCTCTTGGTGTCCCCGCCCGGACCCCCACAGGAGTGACGAACTGCGCGCCACCTCCCTTTATATAAGGTGCAACTGCACCACTTGATACGAGAACTAAAAACTCAAGCAGCCTTAACCTCCCTATGAAGGCTTCCAAAAAGAAGGTATATTGGCTTTCACGGCCGGTGAATTAAAACTCAGCAATTCTTCTAGGTTTGTGCCGTGTCTTGTGTGGGGTTTCGCCTAGGACACCAAGCTAGGCTCATCGGCGGGCTCTTGGTGTCCCCGCCCGGACCCCCACAGGAGTGACAAACTGCGCGCCACCTCCCTTTATATAAGGTGCAACTGCACCACTTGACTACTAGACCTAAAAGCTCAAGCAGCCTTAACCTCCCTATGAAGGCTTCCAAAAAGAAGGTATATTGACTTTCACGGCCGGTGAATTAAAACTCAGCAATTCTTCTAGGTTTGTGCCGTGTCTTGTGTGGGGTTTCGCCTAGGACACCAAGCTAGGCTCATCGGCGGGCTCTTGGTGTCCCCGCCCGGACCCCCACAGGAGTGACAAACTGCGCGCCACCTCCCTTTATATAAGGTGCAACTGCACCACTTGACTACGAGAACTAAAAGCTCAAGCAGCCTTAACTTCCCTATGAAGGCTTCCAAAAAGATGGTATATTGGCTTTCAGGGCCGGTGAATTAAAAACTCAGCAATTCTTCTAGGTTTGTGCCGTGTCTTGTGTGGGGTTTCGCCTAGGACACCAAGCTAGGCTCATCGGCGGGCTCTTGGTGTCCCCGCCCGGACCCCCACAGGAGTGACGAACTGCGCGCCACCTCCCTTTATATAAGGTGCAACTGCACCACTTGACTACGAGAACTAAAAGCTCAAGCAGCCTTAACCTCCCTAAGAAGGCTTCCAAAAAGATGGTATATTGGCTTTCACGGCCGGTGAATTAAAACTCAGCAATTCTTCTAGGTTTGTGCCGTGTCTTGTGTGGGGTTTCGCCTAGGACACCAAGCTAGGCTCATGGGCGGGCTCTTGGTGTCCCCGCCCGGACTCCCACAGGAGTGAAGAACTGCGCGCCACCTCCCTTTATATAAGGTGCAACTGCACCACTTGACTACGAGAACTAAAAGCTCAAGCGGCCTTAACCTCCCTATGAAGGCTTCCAAAAAGATGGTATATTGGCTTTCACGGCCGGTGAATTAAAACTCAGCAATTCTTCTAGGTTTGTGCCGTGTCTTGTGTGGGGTTTCGCCTAGGACACCAAGCTAGGCTCATCGGCGGGCTGTTGGTGTCCCCGCCCGGACCCCCACAGGAGTGACGAACTGCGCGCCACCTCCCTTTATATAAGGTGCAACTGCACCACTTGACTACGAGAACTAAAAGCTCAAGCAGCCTTAACCTCCCTATGAAGGCTTCCAAAAAGATGGTATATTGGCTTTCACGGACGGTGAATTAAAACTCAGCAATTCTTCTAGGTTTGTGCCGTGTCTTGTGTGGGGTTTCGCCAAGGACACCAACTAAAAGCTCAAGCAGCCTTGACCTCCCTATGAAGGCTTCCAAAAAGATGGTATATTGGCTTTCACGGCCGGTGAATTAAAACTCAGCAATTCTTCTAGGTTTGTGCCGTGTCTTGTGTGGGGTTTCGCCTAGGACACCAAGCTAGGCTCATCGGCGGGCTCTTGGTGTCCCCGCCCGGACCCCCACAGGAGTGACGAACTGCGCTCCACCTCCCTTTATACAGTCGGACACTAAAGTCTACATACACCCCCTTTTTGTAGCATGTTGTGTACAACCTTGGATGCACAGAGGTGGGCGTACACCTATGTCTGCGTCCACGTCCACAACAACATAAACCAAGGTCTTCAGACCGGTATAGTGCATTACAAGCGTGTTAGATGCAACCGTGTGTGTTTACTGCGGTACATAAGTCAACATACACGTCGAGTCTGTCGTCAGTTGTAGGAGAGCCGTTGCAGTGAACGCAGTCAAGGTGGTGTGGTTTGTTGATACAGTAGACGTGTATTGCAATACAAACTGTAATTCGATCGCGTAACATGGATCCAAAGAGAACCGAAATACCAGTGGAGGTGAGGAAAAATATAATTGAGCTCAGTAAAAGGGGCTTTTCACTGCGGAAAATTGGGGAAATTGTTAGAAGAAGCCATTCAAGTGTCCAAACCGTAATAAGAAACTACAATGATCGAGGAAGTGTAGAAGACAAAGCTAGATGTGGACGACCACCTAAATTATCTAACAGGGAGCGCCGACACATCATTAGAAAAGTGAATGCAGATCCCAGAATTACAGCTACGGAGTTGGCGGTAGATGTCGCAAATACTAGTGGAAATATCATTCATCCCATCACAGTACGAAGACTTCTGCGCAAGCATGAGTTTAACAATAGAACAGCAAGGAAGAAACCGTTCATAAGCAGGGTCAATGAACAGAAGCGCCTTGATTTTGCAACTCTGCATCGAAATAAAGATTCCACATTTTGGAATACAGTGCTTTTCACTGATGAGAGTAAATTCAACATCTTCCAGTGCGATGGAAAGCAAAAGGTGTGGCGAAAAAGGAACGAAAGTTTGAAGAAGAAAAATCTTGTCCCATCAGTGAAGCATGGTGGTGGAAACATTCTTGTGTGGGGTTGCATGTCAGGAGGTGGGGTTGGAAATTTAGTATTTATTGAGGACATTATGGATAAATGGAAGTATCTGACCATCTTAAAGGAGAATTTGAAACAATCTGCGGAGAAACTGGGACTCGGAACAGACTGGGTGTTTCAGCAAGACAATGACCCGAAGCATACGGCCATTGTCGTAAAAGAATGGCTACTTTACAATGTACCAAAACAGTTGCATTCACCTCCCCAGTCACCAGACATCAACCCAATTGAACATCTGTGGGGAGAGCTGAAGCGTAGGATAAAAAAAATACAACAGCAAAAGCAAAGCTGATTTGAAAGCAGCCTTAGTGAAAGAGTGGCAGAACTTCACAGCTGCGGACACACAAATATTGGTGGAATTGATGCCTCGCCGTTTGGAAGCTGTGATCGAAGCAAATGGCGGCAATACAAAATATTAAATCGTGCCTGCAAGTGAACAATATTACAGTGTATGTTTACTTTTGTACCAGACCGATGTTCCATTTGTATGCTCAAGATGTCAGTATATGGAACTATTATTCAATATGAAGTATATTTGTTGATTTTTTTGGTTCCTAAGATGCCTTGTTTATGTCACAGAAAGTAAATACAGAATATTTTCTTGATTGATTGTGACTTTGTGTTAATTTTAGGGTGTATGTAGACTTATGTGTCCGACTGTATAAGGTGCAACTGCACCACTTGACTACGAGAACTAAAAGCTCAAGCAGCCTTAACCTCCCTATGATGGCTTCCACGGCCGGTGGTCCGGGCGGGGACACCAAGAGCCCGCCGATGAGCCTAGCTTGGTGTCCTAGGCGAAACCCCACACAAGACACGGCACAAACCTAGAAGAATTGCTGAGTTTTAATTCACCGGCCGTGAAAGCCAATATACCATCTTTTTGGAAGCCTTCATAGGGAGGTTAAGGCTGCTTGAGCTTTTAGTTCTCGTAGTCAAGTGGTGCAGTTGCACCTTACATAAAGGGAGGTGGCGCGCAGTTCGTCACTCCTGTGGGGGTCCGGGCGGGGACACCAAGAGCCCGCCGATGAGCCTAGCTTGGTGTCCGAGGCGAAACCCCACACAAGACACGGCACAAACCTAGAAGAATTGCTGAGTTTTAATTCACCGGCCGTGAAAGCCAATATACCATCTTTTTGGAAGCCTTCATAGGGAGGTTAAGGCTGCTTGAGCTTTTAGTTCTCGTAGTCAAGTGGTGCAGTTGCACCTTACATAAAGGGAGGTGGCGCGCAGTTCGTCACTCCTGTGGGGGTCCGGGCGGGGACACCAAGAGCCCGCCGATGAGCCTAGCTTGGTGTCCTAGGCGAAACCCCACACAAGACACGGCACAAACCTAGAAGAATTGCTGAGTTTTAATTCACCGGCCGTGAAAGTCAATATACCATCTTTTTGGAAGCCTTCATAGGGAGGTTAAGGCTGCTTGAGCTTTTAGTTCTCGTAGTCAAGTGGTGCAGTTGCACCTTATATAAAGGGAGGTGGCGCGCAGTTCGTCACTCCTGTGGGGGTCCGGGCGGGGACACCAAGAGCCCGCCGATGAGCCTAGCTTGGTGTCCTAGGCGAAACCCCACACAAGACACGGCACAAACCTAGAAGAATTGCTGAGTTTTAATTCACCGGCCGTGAAAGCCAATATACCATCTTTTTGGAAGCCTTCATAGGGAGGTTAAGGCTGCTTGAGCTTTTAGTTCTCGTAGTCAAGTGGTGCAGTTGCACCTTATATAAAGGGAGGTGGCGCACAGTTCGTCACTCCTGTGGGGGTCCGGGCGGGGATACCAAGAGCCCGCCGATGAGCCTAGCTTGGTGTCCTAGGCGAAACCCCACACAAGACACGGCACAAACCTAGAAGAATTGCTGAGTTTTAATTCACCGGCCGTGAAAGCCAATATACCATCTTTTTGGAAGCCTTCATAGGGAGGTTAAGGCTGCTTGAGCTTTTAGTTCTCGTAGTCAAGTGGTGCAGTTGCACCTTATATAAAGGGAGGTGGCGCGCAGTTCGACACTCCTGTGGGGGTCTGGGCGGGGACAGCAAGAGCCCGCCAATGAGCCTAGCTTGGTGTCCTAGGCGAAACCCCACACAAGACACGGCACAAACCCAGAAGAATTGCTGAGTTTTAATTCACCGGCCGTGAAAGCCAATATACCATCTTTTTGGAAGCCTTCATAGGGAGGTTAAGGCTGCTTGAGCTTTTAGTTCTCGTAGTCAAGTGGTGCAGTTGCACCTTACATAAAGGGAGGTGGCGCGCAGTTCGTCACTCCTGTGGGGGTCCGGGCGGGGACACCAAGAGCCCGCCAATGAGCCTAGCTTGGTGTCCTAGGCGAAACCCCACACAAAACACGGCACAAACCCAGAAGAATTGCTGAGTTTTAATTCACCGGCCGTGAAAGCCAATATACCATCTTTTTGGAAGCCTTCATAGGGAGGTTAAGGCTGCTTGAGCTTTTAGTTCTCGTAGTCAAGTGGTGCAGTTGCACCTTATATAAAGGGAGGTGGCGCGCAGTTCGTCACTCCTGTGGGGGTCCGGGCGGGGACACCAAGAGCCCGCCAATGAGCCTAGCTTGGTGTCCTAGGCGAAACCCCACACAAGACACGGCACAAACCTAGAAGAATTGCTGAGTTTTAATTCACCGGCCGTGAAAGCCAATATACCATCTTTTTGGAAGCCTTCTTAGGGAGGTTAAGGCTGCTTGAACTTTTAGTTCTCGTAGTCAAGTGGTGCAGTTGCACCTTATATAAAGGGAGGTGGCGCGCAGTTCTTCACTCCTGTGGGAGTCCGGGCGGGGACACCAAGAGCCCGCCGATGAGCCTAGCTTGGTGTCCTAGGCGAAACCCCACACAAGACACGGCACAAACCTAGAAGAATTGCTGAGTTTTAATTCACCGGCCGTGAAAGCCAATATACCATCTTTTTGGAAGCCTTCATAGGGAGGTTAAGGCTGCTTGGGCTTTTAGTTCTCGTATTCAAGTGGTGCAGTTGCACCTTATATAAAGGGAGGTGGCGCGCAGTTCGTCACTCCTGTGGGGGTCCGGGCGGGGACACCAAGAGCCCGCCGATGAGCCTAGCTTGGTGTCCTAGGCGAAACCCCACACAAGACACGGCACAAACCTAGAAGAATTGCTGAGTTTTAATTCACCGGCCGTGAAAGCCAATATACCATCTTTTTGGAAGCCTTCATAGGGAGGTTAAGGCTGCTTGAGCTTTTAGTTCTCGTAGTCAAGTGGTGCAGTTGCACCTTATATAAAGGGAGGTGGCGCGCAGTTCGACACTCCAGTGGGGGTCCGGGCGGGGACACCAAGAGCCCGCCGATGAGCCTAGCTTGGTGTCCTAGGCGAAACCCCACACAAGACATGGCACAAACCTAGAAGAATTGCTGAGTTTTAATTCACCGGCCGTGAAAGCCAATACACCATCTTTTTGGAAGCCTTCATAGGGAGGTTAAGGCTGCTTGAGCTTTTAGTTCTCGTAGTCAAGTGGTGCAGTTGCACCTTATATAAAGGGAGGTGGCGCGCAGTTCGTCACTCCTGTGGGGGTCCGGGCGGGGACACCAAGAGCCCGCCGATGAGCCTAGCTTGGTGTCCTAGGCGAAACCCCACACAAGACACGGCTCAAACCTAGAAGAATTGCTGAGTTTTATATCTGTTTTTGTTTCTTTAAATTTTAGTGTATGTGTTTTTTTTAGCCTTTAGACGATTAATTTTTTAGAAATGGTTTTGAGAACAACCTTCTTTTATGGTTAAATTTTTCATGTGCTGTAATTCTTGCATTTCCATTCATATTATTATTTGCACTGAGGAAGGCCACAATGTTACCGAAACCGGTACAATAAAAAGTACAAATTAATATTGACTTAAGGTTTTTAATCTTCAGGACTTATTATATAGGGTCTTTATATTTGCTTGGCAAGGATATTCTCGCTCACGCGCTCCGCCAGTGACGGCTCAGTTGCCGGCTGCCGCGTGCGCGTATGTTCGGCAGAATACGGTGCTTAAAATCAGTATCATGCATTTTCTCTCATTACAGTAAAAACTCGACTAACCGTCATTGTCGGGACCGTGGTCGTGACGGTTGAGCGAATAGACGGATAAGAGAAACCCTGTATTATTCCTCCAAAACATGACCTCAATCAATTATATTATAGACAGATATCACTCTACAGTAATGTAATATATTTTGGAGCGAAAAGAAATTAAACACGATTGTATTTATTACATGATAAAATGCATCCGTATAATAGCTACAAATGTGGCAAAATAATGTACCGTACAGTAATATAAACTTACAGGTGAAATAGTTCATGTAGCTTGAAAATAGTCAGTCATTTTCTTCTGCCTCTTTGATGCTCGAGCTTTCACCGCGGCAATATTTCGTATTTTTCGGAGCAGTACTGTCTGCGTTGCATTGGCCTCTTCTTGACTTTCAAACCATTCTATACACTTGGACAGCATTGTTTCAGCCTCTGAGTGGCTAATAGTTTGTTTTTCGTCATGGTTTGAACACTCGTCCATTCTATGGCGGGCAGGTACACTCACTTCCCACTAAAATAGAGTAAGTAAACAAAGCGAACGCGTCACTGCATCTTAAAGCACTTTGTTATTGCAGTATTATTATGCTATTACAGCAATGACGGTTAACAGAAACTGACGGTTTAAAGAGTGACGGTTAAACGAAGTTTTACTGTATGTTTACAGTTGATGCTGAAAATGTTTCCCATCCGCTGCCAAACATAATTGGCATCTTCTTATAAAGTTTCTGGTTAATCCGGTTAATTTAGCTTCAGTAAGGTAATAACGACCTTAATGTCTATTTTTATTCTTTACTGAACCTGTACGTTTGAATCTCAAATTAACCCTTTTTTTTATTGTCCGATTTATAGGAATGGGTCTCCCTGGAAATTTCACTCGAAACTTTTGTCTTGTTCTAGTGTATGATTTCCTGCACTTCCTACACGTTCAAGTAACGAATATTTCACATAAGGCATTACAGCACTATATACAATCACAATAAAATAACTGGCTAAGAGATTCAAACATACAGGTTCAGTAAACAATAAAAATAGACGTAAAGGTCGTTATTTCCTTAGTGAAGCTAAATTAACCGGAATAACTGGAAACTTCATAAGTAGATGCCCGTTATGTTTGGCAACAGGTGGGGAAAATTTTCAGCATCTACTGTAAGCATGGTGAGTAAAAATGCATTATACTGATTGTAAGCACCAACTGAGGCATCACTGGCGGATCGCGTGGGCGAGAAAGTCCTAGCCAATCAAATATAAAGACCCTGTACTTCGTCAATAAGGAACAGGGCTAATATGGTCATTTTCATATCACATTAAATTTTTCAATTATAATACTAGTCTCAAATCCTGATAAATGTGATTTTGGACTTACCACCTTCTGTTTCTCAGGTACAGATTTTAATATTAAGGCCCGTTCTTACAATCTCCAGTAAAGTGACAGTAAACTTTAACTGACAGTTGGCTTTACGGTCGGAGTAATCATTCGATCCTTCTTACCATGTTCCGGTTAATGTTTACGGTAGGTTAGCAGATATGCGTGTAATTTTCAACAGTTGTACACATTTCTGGTTCGATTTACATATTTCTTGATACCTCTCAATAGTTGGCATGAGTGGGCCTGCATCAGGGAGTAAATCATAAATACAGTATATATTTTATATTCCTTGATCTTGATCTGTGTTCTTGGCGCAATCCTTTTTTTACGTGATGATTATAAAGAGAATATTAGATATGGAAGGACAATTATCTCCAAATGAGACAAATAAAGGCTTCTAGAGGAAAAGCTTCGTTAAACGGAATCGTCTAAAAAAAGTCTTGATCATCTAACTCCTCATAATAATCACTTCGATTCTTATATACTTTTCATCTCCTTCTTTGAACAGCATCGGCATTTACGAAACCCATGAAATTACAGATAATTCTTGGCATATTGACGATGTATGTAATCAGCTGGCGTTGAGATTATAATAGAAAATCTGGCAGTAAAGCAGTTTACGGGAGGAGAATCCTCTGGTAAAGTTCACTGCCGGTTAAGGCTTATTTTACTGTCAGTTAGTCGCTAACCGGGTATTGTAAGAATCAAGTTCCAGTAAACTTGCCGTATAAGTGCCAGTAAAGATTTAACCAGAGATTGTAAGAACGGGCCTAAATTGTTATTCTACCCATGCTGTACATGTTCTTTGTTCTCTTGGTTTTCTATATTTTATTGTTTCATTACAGCTTCAGAACTCCCCTCTACAACCTCGGTGGGCATGAAGACCAAGTCCTTTGTTGTGATTGGTCAGAGCCACAGCTGATTGTGTCTGGTGGTGCAGATAAAACAGTACACATATTCAAAACAAAGCATGCAAAAAAGTATCTGTTGACTTGAAGTTAATAAATGATTTTTTTTTTTGTGTTTGCAACTGGTTTTCTCTCAATTCCAGCATAGAAAGAATGTCAATTCATGTTATCCTCCATCCTTTATTTTTTACAGTATTATTTTAACCTTGCCAGTTTCAGCAAATTTTAAGGAGTTATAGCACAGCAGTCAAGTGCTTGCCTCCTACCTACTGTAGATGGACTGGATTCAGTTCCTAAATAATGCCTCAATCTTAACAGTGAATATGTCGAACAGTAACTTTTGGTAGTAGGTTCATTTTTTAGGTAGATATCATTAGAAAGCTAACTATTGCTATAGGTACCATGTTTCGTCTTCCAGAAAATTTCGACATATCTTCGCGTTTAAAATCCCCCAGACCCTAAAACCACGTCAGTTCAAAAGTTTATGTATGTATTTATATATGTATATACATATATCACTTTCTTGTGGACACGATAACTACCGCAATTTTGCACAATCACTTTGAAGTTTTTACATAATATGTATTCCTTTAAAATCTCGGTTGAGTTCGTTAATGGGCACAATCGGTCGAAGGGGGGTAAAAATGAGGGTATTTTTCGAAAAGATGAAAAATCGCTATAACTCTCTTAATGTGTGAAATATCGAATCCATTCAAAACTCATACTATCTGTCGGATAAGGGCCAAAAATTTATATTTGAAAAGTTTCTTGATAGTACTAACCATTGACCAATGGGGTGGGAAAAAGTGGGTTTTTCGGGAAACATTAATCATATCTCTCTTAATAGGCACAATATCAAAACCGTACAAAATGGACAATATTCCTCTTATGAAAATCTACAGCCTGCTTCCAGTCTCCGACCGGGTCAGGAATGGAAAGAATGAAGCCTCCATCTAGCGGCGAGGATATGAACTGTGCCGGCTGCCGAGGCCTGACGCAATCCTCTGAGGCAATGATTAAATGAATGACAGATGAAATGAAATGATAGTGGAGAGTGTTGCTGGAATGAAATTTTGACAGGGAAAACCGGAGTACCCGGAGAAAAACCTGTCTGCCTCCGTTTTGTCCAGCACAGATCTCACATGGAGTGACCGGGATTTGAACCACGGACCCAGCGGTGAGAGGCCGGTGTGCTGCCGCCTAAACCACGGAGGCTTAATATTCCTCTTATAGTTACCTAAAACTTCTGTCTGAAAGAATTGTTGATTTGACCCACCATTACGCCAAGGGATGAGCAAAATGATTTCAGAATTGAAAGAAAATGCCAAGAGCCATCAGAGGTTGCCATGACAACGCTATTAAATTGATGAGGGATGAGCCATCAGAGGTTGCCAAGACCACGCCATTGCACGAGATCACATTCAGTTTTCCATCTGACTCTGTGGGAAACGGCTCCGGTGACGTAACTGGTAGCATGCTGAACTTCTACACCCAAGGTCGCGGGTTCAAAGCCGGCTGAAGTCGGCGGATTTTCTAAGAGCGCTAAAAATCCCTCAGTAAGCTTTCCTTCGGAGGGGAAGTTCCAACGTTCGTTGCAAGTTGCTGGTTGCGGTGGCATCTAGTTGTAATATACCCATGGTTAAGTAATCCATAATTACGATACACATTGTAATAATAACTGTAGTTACGATACACATTATTATATAACCATATTTACTATGCACATTGTAAAAAGAAAGAACCGTGGTTACGGTAGACATTATAATAAAACCATGGTTAAGAAATCCATAATCACGATACACAATATAATATAACCATAGTTACGATACACTTTGTAATACAATCATGGTTACAAACCACATTGTAACAAACCCATGGTTACTGTACACATTACCGTTGTTACGATATTAACTAATCCTAACCCTACGATTGCGTATTGTGAAGGACACGTGACCATCGCAGCGTGACGACACCTACCTTGGTTTTAGGCCATTGGGTGTAACTTCTTTTACCAAGCAGCTACTCTGTTGTCCTCACAAGGCTGATTGTGAGTTCACCCTATTTTATACGTCGCGCAGGATCCTAAGTTTCTGGCACTGCCAAAACCCGAGACCTCCTAGGCAAGAAAGAGGCAGTACCATGGGTAATGTGGCTACGACACATATTATAACAAACCCTATGCTTTGAAACATATTTAAAATGCTAAAGTCTTTCAATCATTTGGAACAGCTATTTTTGATGTTCTAGTCAGACGATTTAAAAACATTGAATCCTTCTGTTGCTTTTCCTTTTATGCAAATAACACTTATTTATTCGGTATTGGTATTTATTTTTTCACCAAAAAACTTACCTCAAATAGAGCAGGGGTTCTGTTGCACACGCCATATTGTGTATGCTCCAGCAAACATGCTTTGACTGGCGAGCAGAATCCACTGTCTCCACCTGTCGCGAGTTAGTAACAGTACCTAGTCTAGCCATAAATACTGTCACAAACTATTTTGTGAATAAATGGAAAATCGTTTAAAAGAAATCAATATCTTTTTACTATCTTATAGACACATACATTATGCACAGGTTGCACCAAACAGACTTCAAAATGTCCACCATTAGCATGCACACAGTCTCCTTGGCCAGTCATCTATCGCAGAACGGATAGTATCAATTGGGAAATCTGCCACTGCTGCCACCAATGAGGGCTTCAAACTTTCAAGTGAAGGGTGCCTTTTCTTGCAGACCATTCCCTCTAGCACTGACCATAGTTTAAAATCCAGAGGATTGAGATCGGGGCTATCAGAAGGCCACTCAGCAGTGGAGATGAAGTCCGGTACATTGGCCTGCAACCACTGTTGTGCCATCCTTGCCTTATGAGCTGGTGCAGAATCTTGCTGGAAGGTCCAGGACTCATTGTTGAACATTGTGTTGCTCAAGTCCTTCACAAGAGGGTCCAGAACTGTTTCCACATACACTCTGGCACTTGTTTTTATCCCCTTCTCACAGAAATGAAGATTGGTGGGGCCCTCGTAACTCACCCCCCACCAAACCATGACTGAGGCACGGTGATGACCTCTCTGGACCTTAGAGATGCTCTTACAAGCTTCTTGAGAGCTTGCTGCATACACTCTATCATTCTGTCGATTGAAGCTCTCTTCAATGGTGAAGACTTTCTCATCCGTAAAGAGGATTCTCCGATGCCCATTGTTCGCGTACCACTGGAGGAGCTGCGTTGATTTAAGTTTCCCCTGCTGCTTCAGTTGCATCGTTAAGTAATGTCCGGTACTCTGCTGATAAGCTCTAACCCCAAGTTCATCAGAAAGTACCCTGGACATTGATCGTGGTGAAATGCTGAGCTCCCGTGCCATTAGCTTCTGCTTCCGGACAGGATTTCGCCGAATACGGGCCACCACTGTTCTCACACTGCGAGGACGACCAACCCTCATGCGATCATTCACACTGCCTGACTCAGTAAATCGCTAGATTGCCCGGTAGACTAACCTCTTGCTGAGTTTCAACTTTTTCAGGGTTTGAAAAATCGCTGTTGGTGACATTCCAACCCTGTGCAAGGCAATGACAGCTACCCTGTTTTCGTAATCACCCCACTCCATGCTTAAGCAAAGAAGATTCAGTGTTTCTCTTTCACTGTTGTACATACAATGCTCAAGACTAACCTTCAGCCCAACGATTGTTTGTTACCTTGGAAATTGGTTCTACAGTCCAATCCAGAAGTTTGTGGCAGTATTTATGGCTAGACTAGGTATATTGTAGCTACTTTTGGATTATGTAAAATGTTGTCTGTAACTTACAACCTCGCGAAGGCTGAAGGCAAGAGCAGGGCGAATAGAGTAATAAGTGGTGGATTCCGGTAGTTGACAGTTCCTGCCGCTAGGTGGTACTAGTGTTCTTTGGCCTGGACGTGCAGCTGGATGGTCAGTCTGGCTCGTTTATTGAAAAAAGTCTTGCACTGAGACGAAGCAAGTTGTGAATGAAAATGAAAATCCACAGCCTGCTTCCAGTCTCCGACCGGGTCAGGAATGGAATGAATGAAGCCCCCATCTAGCGGCGAGGATATGAACTGTGCCGGCTGCCGAGGCCTGACGCACTACTCTGGGGCAATGATTAAATGAATGACAGATGAAATGAAATGATAGTGGAGAGTGTTGCTGGAATGAAATGTTGACAGGGAAAACCGGAGTACCCGGAGAAAAACCTGTCTGCCTCCGTTTTGTCCAGCATAGATCTCGGATGGAGTGACCGGGATTTGAACCATGGACACAGCGGTGAGAGGCCGGCGTGCTGCCGCCCTAGCCACGGAGGCTTGCCAAGTTGTGAATAACAGAAACAAATCTTCAAGGAAATACGAACATATTGAAAAAAAAAACTATCCAGAACACACTAAAATACATTTCTACGTAAGAAGAGTAGAGCTTTCCTCTAAGCAGAAGACACCTTCATTATTTTTCTAGCTGATTTTGAGGACGATCTGGATCATAGTTCCCTGGACATTTCTTTTGCGCGGAAAATGAACTGGCATTTAATGTAATGAAACACTATCCTAGGGAAATATAATAACAGGTGATCCTCTGAGCAGCACACATTTCGGAACACAGGAAATTCTCAGATCATATCCACACAATCTGAAAATATATCGCCCCGCAACGCGCCTTCTTGCTCCAACTTTGCCTCCACTACTGCATCTACACGTTTCATCACGAGAAATGAAGATAAGGACGGGTATTTGAGAAATTTAGATTCACTTCCGCCAAAGTCTCTCAGCTTGGTGAGGATACATACCTCACTAACAGCATTAAATGTTTCGGAATCACTTTCAATGACCTAATGAAGGAAGTACTGCCCAGGTCTAAGCTCTGTGAACTTGCAGGATGAAGGGCAGAGGCAGGGAAGGAGCAGGCGAGAATTGAGAAGCCTGTCGACAGCCTGCCGTGTTACCCGACATTCTCGTCTATTCCAATACTGCTAACATAGGGTCTTTTCTGAAACCAGTGTGGCATTGCGAATGAGTGAGTGAGTCATTGACTAATGTAGTTGGTTCTGTTACTATGAAAGGACCGACAAACCTCAACTCGTCACCATCACTTCTTAGAGTCCGTGATGCACATTCCTCTCAGGTTCACGCTGCTTAGACCCGAGCAGTAGACTACATTTCACCATCTTCTTTGCTGCTGTGTGAATCAGGTAGCCACACAAATAATGACCAACGTTTATCGCCTGCCCCAGGGCCGGCGAAGGGGGGGGGGGGGGGGGGGGGGGGGAGGGGCAAATGCATAGGAGCCCGTGAGCAGTGAGTGCACCTTAGTTTCAGTTTAATGTAGGTACTATTATGTAAAACAAGTCACCTCCAGAATCCCTTATTAGCAGTTAGCATTGCGGTCTCCTCTGCTTCTACACCTCTCATTCGAAATTGTTCAACACTGAATCTAACCATCGCCTCATAGGTCTACCTCTGCTTTCTTACCCTCTACAGCCAAACTCCTTAACCCAGGGGTGCACAACATTTTTATAAGTGGGGGCCAAGTTTAATTTTACATAAGTGGCGGGCCGCAAGTTACCTTTCCACATACGCACTCTCTATACCCTACTGCTAAAGCTACCGTATATACTCGAATACCACCCGCACATTTTTAAACAAAATCGGACGTGAAAAATTGGGGTGCGGGTCTTATTTGAGTCATCCTGATTTTAAAGATTTAAATTGCCCGCCATGCGCGATATCGGGTGTTGCGAGTATCTGCTAGATGGTGCTAGCCTTCTTCCGGCTATCACTTTGTTTTTCCGTAAGCAGGCGGCGACATACAGTCTCGCGCACGTTTTCCTAGGGTAAACATGAGTTCTACGAAGCGTTTGCGGTCATTTACTGTGAGTGATAAGCTGAAAGTTGTGAGGGAAGCTGAAATTATTGGAAATCGTGCCGCCGGTAGGAAATATGATATTGACGAGTCATGTATTCGAGATTGGAGAAAGAAAAAAAAACGTGTTGCTAACAAGTAGTGGTGCTCGTAGAGCTTTCCGCGGACTGAGTGTACAGTTTCCGGAAATTAAAAAACAACTTTATAAATACGTAACAGAAAGACGGGAATTGGGAAATGGGGGTGTCGACCGAAATGTGTCATTAAAGGCATAACAGATCGCAAAGGAACTTTCTACGGTAGGGTTTAAAGCAAGCCGAGGATGGATTCAAAATTTTTATAAAAGAAATGGGTTGAGCATACGAAGGCGTACCTCAATTTCGCAGCGTCTTCCTGTTGCCTATGAAGAAAAGTTACTTTCCTTTCAGCGTCACATAATTAAGTTGCGGAAGGAAAATTCATATTTGCTTTCCCAAATTGGTAATGCAGATCAGACGCCAGTCTATTTTGAAATGCCACTGGACAGTACTGTAAATGTTATGGGATCTAAAAGTGTGACTATCAGAACAGGTGGTAATGAGAAACAACGGTGCACGGTAATGTTGTGTATACTCGCTGATGGAATCAAACTTCCGCCGTACGTTGTTCTCAAGCGAAAGACAATTCGAAAAAATATACCCTCTGGTGTTATCGTTAGAACTCAGGACTCTGGTTGGATGGACAGTTCACTGGTGGAAGATTGGTTCAAGTGTGTCTGGCAACGTCGCCCTGGTGCATTATTACAACGAAAGAGCTTGCTTGTTCTGGACAGTTACCGCGGCCATACAACAGACGCTGTGAAGAAATTCGTCAAGGATGGGAAAACCGACCTAGCAATCATCCCGGGTGGGATGACGTCTATGCTACAGCCACTGGATGTCTGTGTGAACCGACCGTTCAAAGCAGCCTTGAAACAGCTGTATACGGAGTGGATGGCTGCCGATAAGCACACACTGACCTCAACTGGTCGTTTTCAGCGCTCGGAAGTTCAGCTGCTCTGTTCGTGGATTTTGACGGCATGGAATCGTATCTCGGGAGATCTCATACGGAAGAGCTTCAAGAAATGTAGTATTTCCAATGCTATGGATGGCAGTGATGACGACATTTTGTGGGAAAGTGATGGTGAAAAAAGTTCCGAAGTTGGTACGTCTGATGACGATGAATGAAGTGTTTGTGTCTTTTATATGTATTTTTAATTGTTTTTGTGTGTTATTTTAGGACGACTTCAGAACTGTTGGAAACTATTTTGTAGGAATGCTATTCTGTTTATTTAGTAAAGATTGTAAATAGTTTTGAGTATTTTGTTTTAAAATTTTGTTCTTCAAAATCAGGGTGCGGGTCTTATTCGAGTAAATACGGTAATTTTACTATTATCTGAATAACCTATTTTACCAGCAGACAAAAAATGTGTTTCGATATAATTTTTGTGTCCTCTAAATGGTTTAAATCCATTTTTGAAGTTTTTTTTTGGCTAATTGCGTTATTAGGTAATCGAATTACTGATTTACAATCAAATAAAAACCCTTAAATAGCCTCGCACTGCACCACTTCAAGGTCAGACAGCGCCCCCATCATCCCCTGCCGCACGACGAGACGGTGTGTCAGTCACGTGCTCGCATCCACTTGTATTGCAAGAGTGTCTCTACAGCCAGTCGATACCTTGCAGCAGTCTGGTTATGCAAAATATAAAATCTGTCCAAAAATTGTTTACTTTTAAATTTATTTTTAACGAAACGTTTTTATCATTTTCTTATTTCAACTGGGGTCTACAATAATCGGAAAAATCTCATCGTTCACAACACAGTACTCCCTTTGTAATCCGGCATCTCAGCTCTCCAGCACTCCCAGTAATCCGGCGTTTTGTATTCGAGTACGAGCTCCACACTTGATTTGACAATGTGTCCCCAATACTATACAATGTTTCCCACGCAGCGACAAGACTAGTGTCTGAATAAACAATGCATTGGCGCCAAGAGCGATGACTCACGCAAGCCCCCCCCCCCCCCCCCCCCTCAGGTGCGTAGTTGTAGGACAGTTGTACTGTAGTGGTGTTGTGTTGAAGATGGCATCTGTGCAGAAAAAACGTAAACATAAAACTCTATCTTTGTTAGATAAACATGAAATCCTAAAGCGGCTTCAAAAGGGCGAAACGTTAACTAGTGTTGTTAACGAATACGGTGTTGGTCGAGCTACAGTTCATGACATAAGAAGAAACAGTGATAAAATAAAGTCGTTTTCTAAGACGAATTTAAATTTAAAAAGTAAACGACAGACATTGAAAACTAGTGAAAATCCTAAAGTTGACGATAGCCTCTATGCTTGGTTTTTACAAGAACGTGGTAGGCATACACCAATTTCTGGTGAAATCCTTAAAGGAAAGGCTAGGAAATTTTACCGGAAAATTACAAAAAAAAGAAAGGATGATTTCCAAGCCAGCGAGGGATGGTTGCAGAAATTCAAACGACGTTATGGAATTAGACTGCTAAGTACAACGGGTGAGAAACTTTCATGTGACAAAAGCGCTGATGTATTTTCGTGCTTTTTTACTTTGTATAGTACAATGTAATTAAAACTGATTTTCAAATGATATCTGCGTTTTTATGGGTATTTTCCAGTAATCCGGCAGCTCTGGTCCGATATCTGCCGGATTACCGAGAGAGCACTGTATATATATTCACGTTTTCAATAGTATAAAATATTAATCCGCATGCCACGGGTTGTGCACCCCTGCCTTAACCTCAGGTAATCTCTCCTCCCCCATTCCCATCACATGACTCCACCATCTAAGTACGCTGATACGAACAGCTTCAACTGGTGTGTTTATTTCTAACGTAACCTTTATCTCTTCATTGCGAGTACCTTCCTGCCATTGCTCCCATCTATTTGTCCCAGCAACCATTCATGCTACCCTTATATCAGTTACCTCTAGCTTATGACAGCTTTCACTTCCATACAGCAAGGTCGGTCTAAATACTGAGCGATGTAAGGAGAGTCTCATCTTTCTTGCAGAATACTGTAGATCGCAACTGAGAACTCACTGCATTGGCTTTTTAATATTAGTTTCGGAACCATGGGAGAACTGTCGCAAGCAGGACTAGATTTGTGAATGTACGTACCGGTACGCCGTACCGAAACCTCTGATCGGGGGGAAAGTCGAATACATGGGTTGGTTTTTTAGTTTTGGCACCTTAGTTATAACTGGATTAATAACTCACTTAGATGGTTCCAAGTTTCACAGGCCCTCGATGTAGTCCCCACTGTTGCGTACAACGTGTTCCCAGCGATGCGGAAGTCGTTGGATCCTGTTGGCACTGCCCAATCTATTGATGGTACGAAGAGAGTGCTCGGCAGCCTGCTTAACGTCTTTAATGGTACGGAAGCGCTCCCCACGCATTGTCATCTTCATCTTCGGGATGAGATCATAGTCGCAGGAACTGATGTCGGGAGAATATGGAGGGTGATATAGGACCTCCCAGCCCCAACGATCCAACAATGCCGACACAACGCCTGCTGTGTGTGCCCTAGCATTGTCATGCAGAACGATGGGCGGTGTAACCATGTGGTGGCGCCGTTTCCTTCTCAGAGCTCATCGGAGATGGTCTTGCAGAAACGAACAATAGTACGCCACATTAACGGTTTGCCCCCGGGGAACAGTATGGTGAATGATCACACCATCCCAATCATAGGCAAGAATCAACATTACCTTCACATTGGTGGGGGTTGGTCGAACTGTTTGTTTCCGTGGTGCCGCCACTCGTTCGATTGGCGTTTTAACTGTGGCTCATAAGATCTGGCCCACGTCTCGTCAATGGTTATGATACGCCGTAAGAAGGCTTCTCCTTCGCGCTCATAACGCTGCAAGTGCATACGACAAGCGTCATATCGCAGCCATTTGTGCATGTCGGTTAAGTCATGCGGAACCCATTTGGACGCAATCTTCCTCATTTTCAGTAAGTCCTCCAGAATGTGGAGGACAGTTGAATGCGCCAGTCCGGTATCTTGCTCTAATTGACGAATCGTTACGTTCCGATCCACCTCTACTAACGCGGACACCATCTGTATATTGTCATCACTTACTGGTGGGTGACCAGATGGACGCACGTGCTCCACACGTTCGCGCCCATCTCGAATGACTGCAACCCATCTTGCTACCGTTCTGAACGGTAACGCAGCTGCACCGCACGCTTCCTGCAATCCTCGGTGACACTGTTTAGCACTGCGACCCCCAGCACACTGAATTTTTATGCACGTTCTCTGCTCCTGCTTGGAAAACATTGCGACTGTCGTTCGCGAGCGCTGGTCTCACATTACTCATCTAACAGGCGCGACTGCGCACGAGCGGTGGTGAGGACGGGCGAGGTCATGTGCTCTGAGGGAGGGGATGCAGGGCAGCAACCGTCGGTAAAAGTGGCAGCGCCCAACATTGTTGCCACTTGGCACTGAAGCATTGGTGCCACAACTAAAAAGAACAACCCATGTATATAACATAATTTTTAGAACTGTGGAACGTTATTTGTAAGTCAAGGTCAACTTTTCTAAACTTTGAACAATTTTATGAATTGTGAGGTAAAACATGTTTAAATAGTACCTTTTATAATAAAAAAATAAAAAAACTATATAAAAAGAAATAAAAGATTGTTGGTGAACATTTGTGTATTTTGAAACCGAATGTATTTAATTTTTAAATTAAGTAAAAAATTTAAATTGAAATAACGTACATTGTTTGAATGGTAGCCTAGTTGGCCTACATTAAAATGTAATATAGGCCAACGGCTATGGTAGGAAAAATGTTGCTACAGGAGTCTCAATTTGATTTAAAATTGCAATCAAAATGAGATTGCTATTTTGACCACTGATAAATTTTTAAAGGTGTTCAGAAAAGCGTAAATATATCGTTTTTAGAACTCTATATTTCAATATTCCATAAAGCCTCCACCCCCCACCACAAGGTAGCCGGCAGTACTGCTCGGTTCCAAGCTCGGTGAACTTGCGGGATGAAGGGGAGAGGCAGGGTAGGAGCAGGCGAGAATTGAGAGGCCTGTCGACAGCCCGCCGTGTTACCTGTCATTCTCATCTATTCCAATACTGCTAACATGGGTCTTTTCTGAAACCAGTGTGGCGTTGGGAATGAGTGACTGAATCACCGACTAATGTATTTGCTTCTGTTACTACGCAAGGACCGAGAAACCGCATCACTCGTCACCACCACTGATAATACTCATAATAGCCTACGATGCACATTCCTCTCAGGTCCACGCAGCTTAGACTCGAGCAGTACCAGAACCTCTTTTTTTAGAAATCAAGCACTGGTCGCAAGTGTATAAGCCACTGGTATGCTGGCTCAACGCGACAAACAAATAAATGTATTTCCATTGCCTTTTCAAGAAATGCAAGATTTTTCCTGTACTATTGAGACGATTTGGAAGACTTTGGTACAAACCTCACCTTCTAACTCTCTCTGGTTTAGGAGCTTGAGTTTTGTGAAACATACACCTTAGCATGTTATATAGTAAGATGCTGTTAGATGAGGTATCTGAGTTTGCCATGACAACGCCACTGCACGAGATCACATTCAGGTTTCCATATGTCTCTGTGGGAAGCGGCTTCGGTGGCGTAACTGGTAGCATGCTAAACTTCTATGCTGGTTCAAACCCGGCCAAAGTCGTCTTTTTAAGAGCGTTAAAAATCACTCAGTATGCCTTCCTTCGGATGGAAAGTTCCAACGTTCATTGCTGGTTGCGGTGGAATCTAGTAGCCAACTTCACAGGTAGGTTTCGTTGACGATAGCATTTGGTAGCAAAATTAGGAACTACTACTTGAAATTGACCGTCTGCAGTCCTTACCCGAATTACAGACTAATACAGCCATCACAATTAACACCGGTGATCAGACAGATTCTACACACACCCAAAGTACATGGGGCTGCATGACCGCATTGTCGCAGCCCTTAAACTGAGGAACCAACCAACATCTCTGCGGGAGATTTAAGAACTAACAGACCGTTACATAGTTACACATCAGTGTCGAAACCTTGCATAAGGACAGTGTGACCACAAGTATAAATATAAAAATGGACCCAAAAGACGAGAAGGTCAATAAGACAATGAGACAATAAAATGTTAAAAATATGCATAAAAAGATGAAAAACAAAGTTAATTAAGCTCCAATTGTAAAATACTTTCTCGCAATGAGGTGTATAAAATGAGGTCTGATTTTTCTATGAAAACCTCCATATTTTGCCTATTTTCGCCTATCCCCTAGTTTGCCCGGTGAAATCTACCTCCGCCTTCCGGTGTGCCGAGAGGGATTTTTAAATTTACAAAGGTCTTTGCTGAATGGACCTTCGGAGGTTGAGTAAGGAACCGCCATCATATACTGTTATTATGTTGTATTTTGAGCAGTGTCTTCATAATGATGCTCGGATGTCTTAACTAGATACCCTCATGGGCTTACAACTTGTGGGTCATTGGTTGGCGACCACTGGACCCCAGCTGAGTGTAGCATTGCTTCCAATTACTTGTGCCGCGGTCCTCTCGATCATCTTTCCTGTCAATCTTCCTTAGTCAACTCTTGTTCTCTTCTGACCCCAATGGTTGGTTGGTTCCTTAGTTTAGGGGCTGCGACAATGTGGTCATGTAGCCCCATGCACTTTGGGTGTGTGTAGAATCTGTCTTACTCTGATAACCGGTGTTAACTGTGATGGCTGTATTAGTGTGTGTTATCTATTTTTTTAAAATTCAAGTAAGGACTGCAGACATTCGATTTTCAAGTAGTTACAACTTTTGCTGCCGAACAGCCCCGTCAACGACCAACTAGTTCTGAACTTGGTTACTAGATGCCACCGCAGTCGGCTCCTGGCGACGAACGTTAGAACCTAAGAGCGTCAGTCAAATCTAGCCTATAATTTAGCTTCACACAGGTGTAATTAGTGGAAGGTTCTTTACCATGCCATGGGACCGCCGGCTTTACTTCCCCTCCGAAGGAAGGCATACTGAGGGATTTTTAACGCTCTTAAAAATCCGATGACTTCGGCCGGGTTTGAACCCGCAACCTTGGGCATAGAAGCTCAGCATGCTACCAACTACGCCACCGAAGCCGCCTGACCCCAATGGTATTAGGGTATCCGAGGCCTAGGGAGTCATTAACTTTCAGGCCTTAAATTGGTCTTTGTCTCATCTTTCCTGATACCTCATTCTCCTGCCTTCTGCTCGAGTCCAGTGAACATTGACTCAACGACTTGTTCGTTTTTGAATGATAATGTTTTGTTTTTCTGTAATTTTTGTTTATTTTTATAATTTTTATTTTATTTAATTTTTTGTTTTTGTTTTATTAATTTTTGGTCTTTTTAAAGTTAGGTGTCCACCTCAAAATTTTAAATTCAATTCCAAATTTGTATTCTTTAATCTGTGTTAAGAGGGGCAGATAACCTCGTAGTTCCACCCCTTAAAACAACAACAATAACTAACTTCTGCTCGAGGCCCTCAAGGAGACAGGGTGTGTGTAGCCCCACTATTTATGGTGCACCCTGGACAGTGCTACACCCTCAAGGGCTCACAGCTGGTGAGTTCGGGAGTTGGCAACCCCGAGGGATTCCTGAGTTGGGTCTGATTTTTCTATCTGCCTTTCAAGGCTCTCCTTTCTTCCAAGTCCCTTAATTCATATTCTTAAGAGGGTTGAGGGCATTTCCTTTCCTCCTTTACCTTATTTTTAGCCTACTTTTCACATTTTGCAAAAATGAGGAAAAAGTAGACTTATGAGATCGATCCGGGAAAATGTGTGTCTGTCTGTCTGCCCTTCTGTCTGGCTGTGTGTGTGTCCCCCCCTATCAACTCCTAAACGGCTGCAGCTATCAACACCAAATTTGGTAAGAGTAAAGACCTATATTTGAATATCTCACGACCATATTTGAAATTGACGTCAGTGCTACCAACTGCTGAAAAATCGCAATTGAAATTTCAGCTCTATGTCGGATATCTCAGAAGTTATGCAGGCGAACTATTCCAAAATTGGAACACGTATAGATAATAACATTCCAGATTAATTTTCTGAAGTTCATACATGCCAGTGTTGCCAATATGATTCTAAGCCTGCCGTTAGGTCCAATTTCTAAATGCTTGTAACTTCTATATTATCGATTGGATTTCAACCAAATTTCGTATGTACTATGTGTACTACAACACATATGACTGTGCATATTCTAAACAGCCACCAGGGCTGCCAACTATTAATAAATGCTCTCACTATGTATCAACCCTAATGTCAATATATCAGGAAGTATGCAAGCCAACAGCTCTAAACTTTGCACACGTATAGTACCTGATATTCTACCCAAGTTCGGTGTAACTTATATACATCAGTGCTGCCAACACGATTCTAAGCCTGCTGATAGGTCAAGTTTTTAAATGCATATAACTTCTATACTAACAAATGGATTTCAACCAAATTTCGTATGCTCTTTGTGTATCATAGCAGTTATGATTATGCTTATTCGTAGGAAGCAGCAGGGCTGCCAACTGTTAATAAATGTTCCCTCTATTTGATTAACCCTAATGTCAATATATCAGAAAGTATGCAAGCCAACAGCTCTAAACTTTGCACACTTATTGGCAACTCCAGCTATCTCATATGACATCTAGCGGTAAAAATTAGAAACTTACCAAGTAGGGTACATTTGTCACGTGGTGACTGTTTGTATATGGTTCCTTGTATTCGTAAGCAGATCGAGGTAATTTCTTCGTGTCTTTATACATAAGTAATAAGTTTTACCGTTGATGGAGTGTAAAATGAGTAAAAGCAACTTATATTGCTCAGTTTACGGCTGTAAGTCGATGCATAAAAGAGGGCTGCGGATATAAGTTTTCATCACTTTCCAAAAGATGTAAATAGCAATAGTCAAAAGGTGACGATACCAAATAAATACGGGCAACAGGAGCGGGTTGGACCACTCACCACTACACTCACTGACGACAGGACGGGTTGTTCACTGTTTACGCCGAGCCAAGCCGTACCAAGACAGCTAGGCCTACACCAGCCGACTACAGCCAAGCTTCATCAGTCAGGTATCTTTCCCCCTCCCGAGTTCATTTCCAATTACCCTACCAACCGCCATCACCTCGCTCTGCGATATCCGAGCCATTCCACTACGAGTCATATAGGCCTAATTTGACTTCGCAGGGTAAATACCTACTCTGCGAGAACCTGCTACCAGTCCGATATTCTACACCAACCCCACCAGCTAACCATCTAAATCGAGCAATTCCTGTGTCCCCCGAGCTTTAATACAAGTTAAACTTATCCCTTCGCCCTACCAAGCACAAATAACTTCTACAGTCTATGGTACAGTGAGCAAACTCAAATATAGCTTTTAAAGTAACAGCGCCATGACTCGAACTGCTCAAAAACAGATACCAGCAGACAACCGATGCTTGATAATATGCAATTGACACATAAAATCCAGTGGAACACACAAATTAGATCACGTGTATCGCACAGTTATACATATATACAATCAAAAATAACACTGTCATTATTTTAGGGACCACATTTACTGATTATAACCGAAAAATAAAAAGTGTTCCATATCAAACGCGTGTTATTGAGTATTTTTACCCTACTTATCCAGACCGACCGCAGCGCCCCAAGTGTTAGTTTGAGTTGTCAATAGTACCTAATATTCTACCCAAGTTCGGTGTAACTTATATACTTCAGTGCTGCCAACACGATTCTAGGCCTGCTGATAGGTCAAGTTTTTAAATGCATATAACTTCTATAATAACAAATGCATTTCAACCAAATTTCGTATGTGCTTTGTGTACCATAACAGTTATGATTATGCGTATTTGTAGGAACCAGCAGGGCTGCCAACTGTTAATAAATGTTCTCTCTATTTGTTTTTTAATCCTAATATCAATATATCAGAAATATATGCAAGCCTTCAGCTCTAAACTTTGCACACGTATAGTACCTGACTTTCTAGATTAATTTGGAGTATCTAATATACCTCAGTGCTGCCAACATGATTCTAAGCTTTCTGATAGTTTCAATTTTAATTAAATGTAACTTCTATACTAACAATTATTACCAATTGGCACTAGGCTATAATAGATCGTATTATTTCAGATTAATTCTGAGCATCACATACATGACATTGTTCCCAACACGATTTTACGCGCACTGATAAATCCAATATCAAGCAGCATGTAACGTCCGTACTATCCATTAGTCTTCAACCAAATTTTGTATGTGCATTCTATACCTTAAGAGAGGGAGCTCAGAATATATTCAGAGTCACCAGGGCTGCCAACTGTAGTAAGTTATATTAGGCTACATTATTTTAGGTGTATTTCAAACTGCAGTACTTAGAAATGTTGGTATTAGGAACTTGATATCGTTATTATTGCAGATAGGTCTATATAGATTGGCATGAATCTTACATTTTAAGAAAAGTAGGCTGTTCAGTTCGTCACGGAACTACTTGTTCCTTTTGGATTTCCACTTTCTCTTCTACTGTATAGTAAGTTATTTAAGTCGGTAGTTAGTTTTAGTTGTATGTTGTTAGTTTTAATTTCATTTTCATGATCACCCAAACCATTAGAGGCCAATAACCCAGATCATAAGCCCCTTAAAACAATTATAACATCATCTTAACTAGCTGAAAGTCAGAGAGGCTTCAGAGTGGAAATTCCAGGGAGCCAACTAACCTTAACAGGGTAATTGATTCCAATGCTGACCTTATCAAAGGACTAAAACAGGGTTCATTTGTGTGCTATTATTTAATGCTACAGCTATTCTCATTAAATACTTTTATTTACTTGAAATTATACAGTAAATATCCACTTTTGGTATACAGTATATGGTCCCAAATTGCAAACAAATATCGTCAACTATTTTAAACATTTTCTCCTAAGGAGAAAAAGTCCATGATCTCATATTTCTTTTCCCCTTGAACACGAAGATTGGTGTATTGATAATTGAGATATCAATTGGCATGGAGTCCAGATGTTGGAGTTGTCCGCGTACTGAAACACAGAAATATACAATTGCATTTTATCAGATATGGAGAATTTTTTTAATACATTTTCATTTGAGACTGTTTTGCTTTTCAGCATCCAGTCTAGTCTGCAAGCCTCAGTTTGTGAACTAGTTATCTCCATGATCCCCTATTAGCATTTAGCACTGCAGCCTCCTCTGCTTCTACATCTCGCTCTCTTAAATAGTTAAACAATGAATCTACCGATCACCTCCTAAGTCTACCTCTGCTCCTCTTTCCCTCTAGAGCCGAACTCATTAACTTTTTAGGCAATTTCTTCTCCTCCATTCTCTTCACATGACCCCACCATCTCAGTCGACTCATGGGAACAGCTTCATCTAGCGTGTTACTTTCTAACTTAGCCTTTATCTCTTCATTATGAGTACCTTCCTGCCATTGCTCCCATCTATTTGTCCCAACAATCATTCGTGCTACCCTCATATCAGTTACCTCTAGCTTATGTATCAGATATTCTGAATCTACACAGCTCTCACTTCCATACAGCAAGATCGGTCTAAATACTGAGCGATTAAGGGAGAGTTTTGTCACAACACTAAATTCTTTCCTGCAGAATACTCTTCATCGCAACTGAGAAATCACTACATTGGCTTTTCTGCACCTGGACCCTTCTTTCTCCATATACTACCATCCTGGGATAATACACAGCCTAAGTACTTAATGTTCCACCTGCTCCCATTTGGTTCCTCGTATCTGGCATTCTATTTTCTTGTGTTGCTTCCCTACCAATATCACCTTCATTTTTTAAATCCTGATTTTTATTCCACCGAAGAAGTGCAAGAACAACTACTGTAGATGCACTGAACGAAAATATTCAGAAGTAGGGCATGAAAATCAGTACAGAGAAAAGCAAGACCATGGTGTTGACAAGAGGGGAAAGACAAGGAAAGGGCACTGTGAAAATTGGAAGTACGAGTTTGCAAATTGTGGACATGTTCAAATACCTAGGAAGTGAATTAATGCAAACTGGTAGGTTGGACATGGAGATTAACTGGAGGGTACAGCAGAGCAATGCATTCTATCAAAGTGTAAGAAAACTTGTTTGGGATAAGGAATTACCAAGGAAAAGCAACGAGATTATGTATAAAGTGTACTATGTACCCATATTGACTTATGCAGCTGAGACTTGGACCTTGACAAGCAGGCAAGAGAGTAGAATTCAAGCCAGTGAAACAAAATTCCTAAGAAGTATGATAGGAAAGACAAGGAAAGACAGAGTGAGAAATGAAGATGTTAGGACGGAAGTTGGGATAAGAAAACTAAATGAGAGAATTGAGAAGAATAAATTAAGGTGGTTTGGACATGTAAAGAGGATGGAGGAAAATAGAATACCAAGACAGATGCTGGAGGAAAAGTGCAAGCGCAATAGAGCAAGAGGAAGACCTAGAACAAGGTGGATTGATTCAGTGAAGAACAGCATGAGAAAAAGAAATTTGGACTGGGACAAGATCGTGGAAGAGGAATGGTGAAAAGAAAGAGGAAGGGGGAGAAGTGCCATAAATACCCCGAGCCGGCAGGAGCTGGATAAGGGGAAATGATGATGATGATGATGACTCCCTGCATTTCTGTTCAAGTTCTAACATGTTGCCTTGGAAGCTTTTTGTAGAGTCTTGTCATTAGAACTAGGTCATCAGCATAAGCCAGACTGCTTACCTGGTTTCCACCTAACGAATCCCACCCAGCCAGTTTATGCCCTTCAGCAAATGGTCAAAATATTAACAGTATCAACAGAGTTACATTGGTATAGAGGTAGGTAACCTTGATTTTTTAACCCCAGACAATAACAACTTTCACTATAGAGTTATTCATTTACTTTATTTACAACGGGGGGTAATTCCCCGGTGGCAAATTGTACACTTACAGAAAATTGCCAACAGTAATATCAAACACTCTTAATATACACAAGTTGCGATTTGGGAAATATCGTAAGTTAATTACATTGTACGTTAGTCTAAAAATGGTACGGCACCTCATAAGTCAAGTTTTGGCCATATTGAGAATTGCATATTAAATTTTGTGGCAAAAATAGCTTGCCTTTCTAGAATAACCTCGTAAGTCTTCAACAATAAATTTCCCTACATACGAGGTTACTCTAGGAAGGTAAAGCTATCTTTGACACAACTTTTAATAAACAATCCTCAATCTGACCAAAACTTGACTTACGAGGTACAGTACCACTTTTAGACTAATGTGTAGTATTTATACAAAATTTCAATCTTCTCTTAAACACATCAATATGCTGGAGGAAAGGTTCTAAGACTGTGGCAGGTAATGAATTCCAATTATCAATACCATGATTAATGAAAGAATATTTCCCATAATTTGTACGCTACAGTCGATGTGGATGATCTGCCCTGCTCGGGTAGGGTTTTTTTTCCCAGACGTTTGCTTAGTTCTCCCAATGCTGGCCGATTAGTGTAAGTGCTAAACATAGCTTATAGTCTGGATTTCGTCCTTGCATCTTCCAGAGATAGTTCTTCTATCGTTTAGAGTTACACTACTTCTAGCATTAAAATGACTATTATGGTGCATTATGTAAAAAATTAAGCACAACTTAGGCAATAATAATAGAGGCATGTGGCCTATTTGGGAAAGCCTAGTGGAGGTCGTTCGAGTTGATACCCTTGGGTGACCTGCCCATTATGAAATGAATGTCAAAAATACGGGAATTTAATTTTTTTGAGGTAAAAATCCTCACGGCTTGGTCAGGAATTAAGTCCTTTAGGCCAAAGTCTAGCCCATAACTACGTAGCTACGGGATTGAACAATCAAGTCATTACGATATTCACATGGAAATTAATTTCAAGTCTAGCAACCCCACAGTGTATTGGTACATGCTGCTACTCATTAAAAATGTACATGAATATTTAATTTCCTTAGTCTGCCTCATGGTGTAGTGGCGAGCATTCTGCACAAAAAAGGGGGGTACTTAATTAATTATCCAATTAACTAGCCCCCCGCCATTTCTGTGCATAAAAGCATGTTATTTTGTGATAAATATTTCGTGTAATATTTCTTTCAGGTTTGGGAACTTAACCCTTATAGTGCCATGGGGCTGATATATCGGCCGAGGGAGCTTCTGCTAAAGATGCCACCGGCCGATCTATCAGCCCAATTTTCTAAATTTTTTAGTGTTATTTCCAGTCACACGCCGCTAAAACTGTTGTAACAAAGACAACGCAGGAATCATTCACTCTCAGAATATATCAGTGGCTTCGGTGGCGTAGTTGGTAGCATGCTGAGCTTCTATGCCCAAGGTCGCGGGTTCAAACCCAGGCGAAGTCGTCTGATTTTTTAAGAGCGTTAAAAGCCCCTCAATATGCCTCCCTTCGGAGGGGAAGTAAAGCCGGCGGTCCCTTGTCATAGATTTATGGCATGTTAAAGAATCTTCCACTAATTACAACTGTGTGAAGCTAAATTATCTATAGGTTAAACATTCGACAAACGCTCTTAGGTTCCGATGTTCGTCGCCAGGAGCCACTGCGGAGGCATCTGGTAATCAAGTTCTGAACTAGTAGTCGTTGACGGTGGCGTTCGGAGGCAAAAGTAGGAACTACTTGAAGAAAAAAAAATCAATGTCTGTAGTCGTCACTTGAATTGAAAACAGATAACACACTAATACAGTCATCACAATTAACACCGGTTATCAGACAGATTCTACACACACTCAAAACACGGGGCTACATGACCGCGTTGTCACAGCCCCTAAACTGAGGAACCAACCATCAGAATATATCGATGTGTTTAAATTCCGTGGATAACTGGATTTATAAGTATTTTTTGAACATAATGCAGTCAGCTGGCTTCCTGTGTGTGTTATCTTTCGAAGTCGTGTATGTTTATGATCTTGCTTGGAGCTACTTAAGATCCGTGGTGATAAATATTTCAACGAAGGGGAAATAAGTAAGGTTTTAACGCTGAGTGAAGTGTGCAAGAGTGAATTATCGACTGATGACGACGACTTAGATTCTGATGACGACAATCCATGTAATGCTGCAGTACTGTATACGCATATCTTTGTAGAAATTGATTGTAGGCCCTACTCAAAACCTATTTGATAGAATTACTCTATACTTGGGATATTATTACACAATTCAATAAGTATTAACATTTATATCACAAAATATACTATTTTGATTGTGTAGGCTGTCAAATTTATATTAAAATTTCCAAATTTTTGTTATTTACCGGTAACAGAAATATCTTTTAAAGATTTTTTCAGTAGTCAAATGAAGCAAAATATTAATTCTTGAGCATCAAGTACGTTAACAATATGTTTACCTGCTACAGGAGAAAATATCAATATTATATCTTAAACAAGATGTTGAGCTATTCCTTGGTGTCCTGGTATCTGCCCTACCAAACTATCTCTTTTCTCCATTGGCAGTCGCCAGAAATATCTCTCCTCTTCCACTCGTCTTAATGCCTCTTCATTTGTTACTCTATCTATCCTTCTGATCTTCATCATTCTCCTGTAACACCACATTTCAAATGCTTCTATTCTCCTTTTTTCTGCTGCTCCAACGGTTCAAGTTTCACTTCCATAGAGTGCCACGCTCCAGACAGAGACTTTTCAAAAATGACTTTTATTACCTAAGTCTTTATTGATGACTATAAATATCTTATCTGCATAAATGCTTCCTTTCCTTCTAGGGATTAAATTAGTTCAATGTCTGCTATTGTAATTATAAGGTATTGAGTTATACTTACAGTAAGTAAGAAGTACTCTAAACTGTACTTCTGACACTTCTCTTGCCTGGAGCATCATCACTCAGTAGATGCCTCAAATCATTACCAGAGTTAAGCATGTCTTGGTAGTCGCAGGCTCTGTTAATGCCACCGCCAATATAACAGGACCGTTTCCTGGGGAAAAGTACCAAACATGGAATTCATAATTTTATTCAAGAGCTCATCAAACAATCAAGTTTATTGTCATCAGAGAATGTTTAATTCAAAAATAAATAATATTCAGTATGCTTGAATTAGAGAGGAAAGTATAAGTCTGTATCACCTCAAAGGAGTTGCTAAAATGTAAAAATGTCCAAAATGAGAAATATTACTGTACATGTAAATGTTTTGTACTTGACATGTTTTTGAAAGTTACATAGATAAACGTGCAGTAGTGTCCTTTATCATCGTGCCAAATTTCAGGGTGATATCAGTAATAGTTTCGGAGATATAGAATGCTAGTGAAATATTTCGCACAGCCGCCATTTTGAGGTTATCTAAACAATTGAACTAAATTAAATGCCAGTGCATTACAATGTGTATAAACATTTGCTGTACCAAGTATCATTACGCTTTGATGGTTAAATCGCGAGAAAGGTCTATTTAAAAGTCACAACTTCGCTTGGCCGCCATGTTGGTTTAGTACTTACCGGGTTTTTGAAAGTTCCATAGGTGAACTTCTAGTAGTGCCCTTTATCACCGTACTTCAGGGTGATATCGGTAATAGTTTTGGAGATATTGAATGCTATATTTCGCACAGCCGCGATGTTGGATTGGCGAGACATAGTAAAATTTGAAGGACACGGTCGGGGTCGGCCGAAATGGTGCTATGACCTTACCGAGTTTCATTGAAATCGCTCCAGCCGTTGAGAAGTTATTAGGGGGGGGGGCACAGACACATACGCACACACACAGACAAAAGCCTATTTTATTCATAAAATAAAAATAGGCTAATAATGGGGTTATTCAATAGAAACATCAAGCACATGTTAAAAATTTCTATGCATCCTTTCGAACATAAAATATAACTACACTAATACCGGGTGAGTTAGCCGTGGTCGTTACGGCATGACTGCTGGCAGTCGCTCACATCCGGGAGGCGAAGAGGTTCGAATACCTCCGCCGGCAACCTTGAAGATGGTCTTCTGTGGTTTCCCATCTTCCTTCCAGGCAAATGCCGGGGTTGGTCCCTAACTACAGGCCACAGCCGCTACCTTCCAACTCCTTGTCCTTACATTCAAACTTTCCTCCCCAGACAACACTCCACACGCGACGGTACGTGTAGCTCACCTCACCCATTGGGTGTCCTCCTCGAAGCAGCTACAAAACTGGCGAGCCGAACATGTTCAATTAAGGAGAGTTCAAATTGAAAGGCACACAATTGGTCAAAAATAATAGACTATTGAAATTCCGACAAAGCAGTCGCCTTACATGGTTCCAGTTGTCATAGAAGATTCTGTTATCTTTCGAACACCATTATAATGTTTATTGTAGCCTGTGGTCATTATGAAAGGTATGTACTGTATATTTATCGCGGCTTGTGTATGCCGTGACAGGACAACTACCAATTATGGAAGATCTCAGATTGCAGTTGCTCCTGCCATACACACCGAGATTTGGGAATTTCTTAGCCTACATGTCCTTACCGCAAAGATAAATGATATTTGGGATGAATTTTACATGACTGACGCAATGACTTCTCAGGACTTGATGCAAGAATCCTACGAGCTAAGACATATCTTGACACGCTTTGCGGTCCATGGTTTTCCCCACCGGATCTGCACAAGAGACATCTTACCATCAACCAGTTGAACTATGAGTGTGCAAACTTTGTGGTGGCCCATGCGACAGATACCCCGTAAGGACATGCAAATGCAGAGAAATATCTCTGACGCAATTCTGTGAAAGTGAGACTTAAACTCTGTACTTTACTTATGCAGATTGTGCGCAAATTAAATTGAAGGTTTGTACATATGAACTTACTGAACGACTTCCATGTTGCTATCCATATCGTCCAACAGATTTCTCAATAGCTGTACTGTGCGACGACTCTCCTGCAGAGCCTGCAAGTGACTACAGACAGAAACATTACCATCTTTATTTGGATTGGCAATCAGTGGACAGGAACACGTATAAATATGACGGGAGAGGTAAAAAGGGATAAACACATCAAATTACAAGGGTAAGATCCACAGCTGGACACACTGCCATCTTTAGAGGTGGGCCTTCAAACGATCTGTACAATCAGGAGAGTATATACAATTTTTATCATTTTAAATGATCTTGTCGACTTCGTCGTTACGCTGATGTCTGGCGTTACGTTACGGTGACGGGACGAAAAGTACCTAGAATGCACTGAGGTATGTGACGTCATAGTACGATGTAGCAGCCGAGTACCAAGAAGGCAGTGCGAGAACAATCAAGTAGGCAGTGAAGAAACAAAATAGAATCTTGAAACTCTGTTCTCGCACTGCCTTCTTGGTACTCGGCTGCTAGCATTTAAAATTATATAAAGTCCAGTCTTTCAGACTGACTATCAGTCTCATTTTTTTTCGGGGGGATGGTGGGGGGCTGACTATCCTGGAAAATTGTGAGTATTCTTAGGGGACTGTCACTGCAAAATACCCAGAAATATCAACCAATATTTTAGACCATATAACTTTGTGTAATTATTTTAGATAAGAGTTAATTGTCCTGAAAATGGTTTTCGTGGTTTCCCATTTTCACCACCAGGCAAATGCCGGGACGGTTCTTTTCAATAGGTCCACGGCCGATTTCCTTCCAATATCCCTTCCCTGACCCGTCCTGAAAAGAAAAGTACATGGCCATTGGCTGCATTAATAATTTAAAAAAATGTAAAATTCTAAGTTACAATTAGTGGCAAACAAAAGTTTATTAGTTCCGCCTCATCAATACAATATATTTAAAACTTCATGAAATAATCACATGTCACACTCTCCTAATGGTACATGTTTCATCGCCTACATATATTGGCGTCATCATCAGCCTTATATCGTATTAGCAGCACTTTAAAAACAGTTGGTAAAAACATATGTTACAAGTAAAATATTGACATAAAACACTCAAAACACATATACACTGATCATATTAAAAGTTTCCTTAAAAAGTTTTATAATTATGGTCGGCACTCGTTGCAAAAAAAAACTGAAGTTTTAAAAACCCATTTTGAGGTATACACCGTTCAGTTCTTGTTGTTGGCACCTAACTTGCTGAAGGGTTTCCATTCGCAAGTAATTTGCGGCAAGAGCCACACATAGCCGTGCTGTGCTATCTGAAGGCTGTGCTGGGTGACTGGGTGAGTCAAAAAGAATTACTGGCAATACAAAAGAAGTTTTATTCGACTCAGTTTTTACGAAATTTGTTCAATTTCAAGTCCTTGAAAAGTAGAAGGTCGTTAAGTTCTTTGCAACTGCTGAGGAAAATTTTAACTGGCAAAGGTAACTGCCAAGAATTATTTCAATTCATCATTTTTCATGTACCGCAAGTAAGATCTCGACAGCAAGCACTCTTTCACATCCCAAGATCTAAAAGTGTTCACCATTCTAATTCGCCTTTAGTTAAAATATTATCATTTTATAATTCAATTGATGTTCAAGTAGATTTATTCGCTGGCGCTAACTTATTCAATAAACAAGTAAAAGCAGCTGTTCCTTGAATACTGGGTACCGGTACTCTTTTCTTCTTTATTTTTGTATATTCTTTTTTTTTCTACTTTGTGCAGTTTTCTTTTCATTTTATGGTTTATATTTTCACGATCTCCTTTGTAGTATTTATGTTCTGTTCTTCATTTGTGTAATTTGTGTAATTTATATAATCTGTATTCTCTATTTTTCATTGATACATGTTGTTGTTTAATCAGATAATGTCAAGAAGGAATGTATTTGGGCAGGTGCCTGTGTTCCTTCATATTGATAAATAACACACACATAAAATTGCATACTTAATGAATTTTCTATTATGGTCTATGGAGTATGAATGGCAAATAGCTAAATATTTGTCAATTTATTAATCCGAAAGGTAAAGTTTTTTTTTTACACATTGATAATTTATTTATCAAAACTACCGTAGTGTGGTACCCCGTTCCAACCCTCAGACCAGAATTAAAATTTCTTGGCACAGCCAGGAATCGAATTCGGACCTCCGGGGCGGCAGCCAAGAATGCTAGCCGCTACACCACGAGGTAGTCTAATTTCAATCTTAATATTGTTTATAACTTAGCCAATAAGTTAAGATTAGGGTACAACCAAATTTATAATTATTTTATGCTTTTACAAAAGCAACACATTCTTAATTTTTATTGGCTTATATACCAACAAGCTCCCAGTCTTATCAGGGCGGTGGGCAGGAACTAGTTTTCCTGAGATCTACTGTGGTTGATTGAATTTTCATGTGCCAAATGAGTGTGTTGTACTATATTTGGAGTGGGTAACTTGAGGTTGTTGGTATTAACGGTAATAAGGTTCTGTCTGTCAGGAGGTCAGCCCGGATGATGGTCTGACCCTAAAAAAGTGCCACCATAGGTTATGAAAGCTGAAAAACACAAAAACCGTAGGGTGTACTATATTGAGGCAGACTAGTTAAGGTAAGAAGTGAAGTAGTTTGCCTTTGCTTTCCTCACTGAATCGGTACAGCGATACTGACCCTATGAGTAGAACCTTTCACAGGCACTACCTGTGCCCCAAAGGCCATTACTCAAAATACCCATACCTCTCAGTACGGTAGCTTCCATGTAGGCTAATCACAGCCATGAATAGCTTGCCACGGTGGGTGAGTGGATAGCGTGTCGGTCTACTAACCCCAAGATTGCAGGTTCGCCCCTGGCCGTGGTAAGTGATTTTTGAAAGGCGGAAAAAATACGATACGCATGTCATACGATGTTGGCATGTCAAAGAACCCATTTGAATTCAGTAGGTCGAGTTCATAATGGCAAAATTAATCTCGGGAGTTTCCGCCATCTCAAAGTTCCTCTTTTCTCTACTAGAAAGCGCTATAATGTTCAAGGAGTTTAGATATCTATTATCTAACCTCCTTGGCTTTCATAGTGATTCAAGGAACAACGAAATTTGACATGCAAGCTACCCTCTAGGTGTCAAATTACAAAGTTTGCACCCGGCACCCGATATTATTATTTACAGCCATGAATGAAACTGAGTTAGTTATTGTTATTTTAAGGGGTGGAACAGGGGTCCCTCGTAACACAGAAAAGAATATACAAATTTAGATGTAGCTTATTTAAAATTTGGAGGTGGATACCTAAGAATGGAAAAAGACTAAAAATAATAAGATAAAAAATTAGATAAAATTTGTTGTTTGAGTCTTCAGTCTTTTGATAGCTTGATGCAGCTAACCATGCCTCTTTGTCCTGAGTTAATTGTTTCAAATATACATAGCTACCACGTCCTACATCCGAGACAATTTGTTTAACATATTCTAATCTTGGTCTACCCCTACAGTTCTTGTTCTTGACCCTTCCTTCCATAACTAACTTTGCTATTGCTGGTGTCTTAGTATGTATCCTACCAACTTATCTCTTCTCTTCATAAGCATTTGCCAGAAACATGTTTCCTCTCCCACTCGTCTTAATACCTCTTCATTTGTTACTCTATCGACCCATCTGATCTTCATCATCCTGTAACACCACATTTCAAATCCTTTGTACTCTCCTCTTTTCTGCTGCTCCAACAGTCCAAGTTTCACTTCCATAGAGCGCCACGCTCAAGACAAAGAATTTCAATCGTGACATTCTAACACTTGTCTGCAGATATGCTTTCCTTGCCTGAGCCAACCTACTTTGTATATCCTCTCTTAGTCCTGTCCTCTCCAATCTGTCTGTTAGGTAGTCAGTCTGGAGGCTGGTTGGATCCTCAAAAAGCACCACCATTAGTTATGCGGTAGAAACCCACAAAACCGATGCAGTACTATAATGAGGCGTACTAGGCAAGGTGAGGAATGGGGTAGTTTACCATTGCTTTCCTCACTGAGTCAGTACAGCTGTACTAACCCTATGAGCAGTACCTTTCACAACACCCACAGGCACTAGCTGTGCCCTGAGTCCATTACTCAGCACCACTCATACCTCAGTAGCTTCCATATAATCACAGCCATGAGTGAGACTGAGACATCGGTGAAAAGCCACATTCTTCTCTAGCCTGTGCCAACAGACAAATGCAAATGTACTGCATTTATCAAGAGATGGTAAACAGGCAGCCCTCTCCCATAAAAAAATCAAAAACAAGAAGTTCCGTGACGAACTAAAGAGCCTTCTTTTCATGCCAATGATTAATCTACAGTATATGAACCTATCTAGAATAATGACGAAATTAAGTTGGTAATATCGAAATGTCTAATTAGTTCGCAATATTCCTGGTATAATGTAGCCTAATAGAGCACTACAGTTGGCAGCCCTGGTGACTGAATATATTCTTAGTTCCATTTCTTAAGGTACAGAATAAAAAAATGTGGTTGAAGCCCAATGGACGTTACATGCAGTTAGACATTGGACCTATCAGCACGCGTAAAAGAATGTTGGCAACAATGTCATGCGTGTGCTGGTTAGAAATAATCTGAAATATTATGATATCCTGTTGTGCCAATTTTGGATGAAATCCATTTGTTAGTATAGAAGTTACATGTATTTTAAAATTGGACCTATCATCAAGCATAGAATCATGTTGGCAGCACTGACTTATATTAATTACTCCAAATTAATCTAGAATGTCAGGTGCTATACGTGTGCAAAGTATAGAGCTGTTGGCTTGCATACTTTCTGATATATTGATATTAGGGTAAAAATATATAGACCGACAGTAGTGGCTACGCTGGCTAACGCGCAGCATTAGGTCATGGGGCCAAGCTCTCTGCTGACTCGGTAGACGCGTGGGTTCGAGCCACACCGTCGGCCGTCCTTGAAATGGTTTTCCGTGGTTTCCCATTTTCAACACCAGGCAAATGCTGGGACGGTACCTTCTAACAGGCCACGGCCGCTTCCTTCCACATCCTTGCCCAGTTTCATTCACCATCATTCATTTCATCTCTCATTAACTCCTCTCATGAGGTTGGCGTGAGGAAGGGCATCCGGACGTAAAACCATCGCCACAAAGACTTCCATCGCATCTCATCCCCGACCCCGTTGGAAAACGGGAATAATAAGGGGTAGACATACAATACAATAGGGTAAAAATATATAGACAGCATTTGTTAACAGTTGGCAGCCCTGATTGCTCTTAACAATACTTATAGTCATATATGTTATGTAACACATAGCACATACGAAATTTGGTTGAAATCCAACTGATAGTATAGAAGTTACATGTATTTAAAAATTGGTTCTATCAGTAAGCTTATAATCATGTTGGTAGAACTGACGTATATAAGTTTCTACAAATTAATCTTAAGTGTCAGGTACTATACGTGTGAATAGTTTAAGAGCTGTCGGCTTGTATACTTTCTGATATATTGCTATTTGGATTTAAAAAATAGAGAGAGAGAGCAATTATTAACAGTTGGCAGCCCTGGTGGCTCTTAAGAATACGCTCAGTCATATCTGTTTATGTGCACATATTACATACAAAATTTGGTTGAAATCCAATTGATAGTGTAGAAGTTATATGCATTTAAAAATTGGACCTATCAGAAGGCTTCAAATTATTTTGGCAACACTGTCATGTATCAGCCTATCTCAATTACATAGTCCTTTATAAATTATATTTAGAGTATGTCTTCTCACCTATTAATGAGTTCCTGGGAACTGTCACGTGGTAGGGCCAGAGTTGTTGCCACCAAAACAAGCGAACACAACAGAAGCATTACTGTCGACATGATGGGAACTGTTGACAGAAGCAAATATAAGTATAGCAGATTCTCAATAGGTCAATATCCTCTTAAATTCTAGCTGGAAAAGTCGAATGTATAAACATAAGTCATCAGTTTTAGTACACATATGATCGGTTTTCTACAATATCGGTACTGCACTGTTATGTTTAATTTTCCTTTTGTTGAAATGCATTGTAAAGTGAAGCTGTATCTTTATGAAGATACACCTTGTTTTATTTGTCAATTTCAGTGTTCTTTTAGCGAAATTTATATCGTGTAACTTTTAGTGGAATTTCTAAAGTGTAAGTTACCCTTTAGATCAAGATTGTCGCGTTGCGTAGCTGAGCTCGTTAAATCATGCACCGCGGCTGTGAGGGCAGTTGCAGCAAGATCGGAGATAAATATCCCGGCACTGCCAGCGGGACTACTGCGAAACTGATTTACTTACACGCTGTCAACAAAGCGCATGAGATTAGACTAGCGGCTGATGGATCGGCTGCACGCTTCAGCGCGCTCAGCCAGCCAAGCTCCTCCCACCATTTCTGAAACTACCTTCCAACAAAGCGCTCGGGGAGCGCTGTCTGGATGGCCCTGCTCTAAACATTATCCGCTATCCGCATCGTGTCGTCTCAAAACTCACGAGTCTTAAAACTCACGAGTCTCAAAATTCACGAATTTCAAGATGAGCGTTAATAAAAGTAGGTTCTAGCCGGTTTCTGTACCTGGGCCAGTCTCAAAACGCACTAGCCAAGCCATAGCCACCTATAAGGTTATAAGTAGCCTTGGCCAAGCCAGTTCATTGGGAAAAGGTCCATTGTTAGAGCCAGCCAGAACTGCTTGCCCTCTTGTAATTGTCACCTACCTCATCAAGTTGTTGTTGTTTTCTTTAGGGGCTTCGCGACATTGTGGTTATGTACTTGGGTGTGCATGGAATTTGTCTGGTAGCCTGCGTTACTGTGACATCTTTACAATACAAACGAAATCCCATTCTAAAACTGGGTGGACAAACATGGGCCGAAGGACAGTGTGGTCTCCTGAGTCGTGAGTTTTGAGACTATTGTTATAATGCTCATTCAGTTACTAGTTTATTGTCGTGAGTCTTGATACTATTTGTTTCTACTTTTAGTTCGTGAGTTTTGAGACTCGTGAGTTTTGAGACGTAACCATCCGCATAGCTATGCAAACTATATCCGCATGGCGAAATTTTTGCGGTTATCTGCGGATATCCGCGCAGGGCTTCACTTATAAGACAGGCCTCATTCATACCTGTGTTAATTTTCTGTATCATGCAACACGATGTCTGAAACCAGCTAATTCACCTGTTTGAGCCAATAGCTTCAGTCGACATCTTTATCAGTTTCTACCGCCCAATTTTCATTGGTTAACGTGCCCACGTGTTTCAAACAGAATATATTCACAAACCTGACCTTATGCATCGAAATTAAAATACTACTTAAACAAATTAATAGAAATTCTCTAGCTGCTCCTGAAAAACCACCACCGTTTTAAAAGTAAATGTAGAGATCCCGAAGCAACAAGCAAGCCTTGCATATGGGTCATGCGAAAGGAAGACCAAGAACAAAGTTTGTCGGCGATTGACCAAAATCATTCAACAAAATGTCCGGCACCGTGGCTCAATAGTTAGCACGCTAAGCTTTCCCCTAACGTGTCCCGGGTTCGATTCCCGGCTGGGTTGTTAGGGATTTTAATCTCCTAGGGTTAATCCCCGTGGCTCGGGGACTGTGTGTGTGTGTGCCGTCTTCATCATCACTTCATCCTAATTACGACGCGCAGGTCGCCCACGGGCTTCAACTAGAAAGACCTGTACTCGGCCTCTCAGGGGGCCACACGATCATTATTATCCAACACAGTGACTATACTGGTCTGAAGTAACCAACTGAATTTTTTTAACTGGCTGGGTAGCGCAGCGGTAACGTTGTCGCCTGCTGAGACCAAGGCTGCAGGATCGAATCCTGACGCAACCAGTTCGCATTTGAGGGTGCGCAAATGCGAGATAACCGTGTCAGTAGGTTTACTGGCACATTATAGATTCCCTTCATGGTGAATTCCGGCATCCTGGCGGCGTCTCTAAAGGCCTCAGTAGTTAAAAGCCACATAACACCAATATTATTATTATTATTATTATTCAACATTTTGAAATGCCGTATATTTCTTTGCAAGAAGCAGGGCCCTTATAAGAAAAGCCTAACAAGTTTACTTGGTACTAACATCAGAATATTACATTTAACATTGGCGAACTTGATTACAAATTCAAATATAATTTACGGTTTAGAAGGATGATATAAATTGCTTTCTTGCATTACATTTCTAAAAATCTTCGCATGACTACCGGTAACATTAATATTTCACTGCATTTTGTCACTAAACAGATCCTATCGACTATGCATTGGACAAGCCGCGTTCAATAGAGGTGTTGCTGTATAAAGTGGCAATGAAAAACAATATTGTCCTCAAATTAAAAAAAAAATGAAGTACTGGCTGTTTAAAAAAAAGAATAAAAGAACCATAAACCCTCGATTCTACGGACTTCGGATTTAATGAAGAGAATTAGACCGAGATTTTATTTTTTTTTAGCTTTCGCGCGCCCACTTAGCACGTTCACAACGAAACGGAAGTGTTATCTAAGTGCGTGTGCGTCCCAAATTCTTCTTATTTAAAAAGTTCAGTAAATACTAAATCCAGCAAGACCTTGATCATTAGTGGCCGACACGATATAGCCTAAACTGTAAAAGGAATAAGTAAAACATCGTATACCAACCAAATGAAACATGAGATAATTTTCCCGAAAACATAGTTTTATCGGCCATAATCGTGAATGAAAAAACAACATAGAACACATCTAAACGATCGTTCCGCGAGCAATACAATCATTCGACAATTCAAAAATATCGATTATACATTAGTTCAACGAGAGCTGCGCAATTGAAGACGCGCATGGTGGCGCAGCGTTCAAGCTCTTTGCCTCTCACCAAGGTGGACTGGGTTCGATTCCCGGTCAATACATGTGAGATTTTTGAAGTGAAATGCCATGTCCTGTGGTTCGGATTCCACGTAAAAAGAGGTCCCGTGGCTCATGATCACGAAATTAACGGTCACGTAAAACTACAACCTTCCTTCCTGAAAGATTTGACCCACCGCTGCATTCGTGAAATAATTAGAGAAGATTAGACAAAAGTGTGTACACACTTTAGGAGTACCATTGGTGTGAGATGCGAAGTGTACCTAACTCTCTCCAACATTGCCCCTCACTACCCGAACTCGCTGATAGACACAAATGTAAACAAAGGACAGTGCACTCCCTTCAAAACGGCACTCATCAAACTAGTAATATCTAGAGTAGGCTGTTCCAGCCGAGCTACTCGCCAGTGAGCAGCGGAGTACTCCCCGCCTTGCGTGAGTAAAACTGCAACATGGAATATAGCTGTGGCGTGGGGGTTGCCGTCACTGTGCGATGGATACTCAAGACTGACAGGAGGCGCATGGACTTGTGTGCTATGACCTTCGCCCAGTGACGTATTGGCTATCACCCCCAGTCCCTCTCCAACCGTACTCCGAGCATAACTGCTGAGTACTCGCGTGTTCGCATACTCAAACTCGTGGATTTGGAACAGCCTTATCTAGAGCCCTGCGTGGATGCGGATCCGCAAATTTTTTCGCCATTCGGATATAGTTTGCATAGCTGTGCGGATAGCGGATAAACTGCGAATAATATTTGGGCGAAATTTGCGGATAGTTTTTAAAATACAATCCCAACTTGTTGAATATCATTACTGTACTAGGGCCCGGATGTTCATATTAAGCATATTTTTCCGGTATGTTTTTTTTTTTTCATGACAATATAAGATGATATTTAAGCTCAGGCGCGGATCTAGAGCTAGGCTTTGGGGGGAGGGGGAGGGGAGGGGGGGGGGGGGTCACAGAATCGAAATTTTCAAGAAAAATGGTATCACTAACAACGCAATCACAAAATAACCAAACGTACAAAACCAGACCAATTTTTTTTGCAAGCTACATGGATAGAAATTTGATGCGTTTAGCGCACCAAAAATATTCGTACAAATTGCAACGGCGTGTTTTGCGACTTTTACATCGAGCTTCGAGAAAAGTATCAAGGTACGTTACAGTTTCGGCAAGTCGAGTTGGTACCGACAAAGGGAGAAAGTCACAGCTTAAATTGCCAACCAAGCTTGCAGTTTGGACGTCGGCAAAATTTTTTGGTGCGAGAAAGGCCCCAAATTCCTATCCGTGCATTGCTGCACATTCATCGTGACATCACTATCGACATCGATTCGGTAATCACAAGGTTTGCTAAACAAAATAGACGAGTTGATTTTGTTATATAAATAATCGTTTTTATATAACAGGTATGAAGTTGTAAATACGTACAGTCGTAACAGAACTTAATAATTGCAATAAAGATATTTTCAGTAATGAATAAAATGAAAAAAAAAAAACTGTTTTTCAGTTAAAATTCGTTAAGTTTTATATGTCTGGTTATTGTGTTTTCGTTTTTTGAGTTTGCAAAAAAAAATTGGTCTCCGTTTGGGGGTGGGGGTCATGACCCCCGTGACTCCCCCCCCCCCTTGAATCCGCGCCTGTTTAAGCTAATCTCATTCAAATAATGTCATTAAGCACAATTAACACTCCGAACTGAAAAGCGTTGCAATTCTGGCTGTATAACATTCATTTTATACATAGATCATGCCATAGGCCTACATAGCTTAGGGAAAAGACTTTCTCCGCAAATGCCTAAATGTGTGGCTTTAATATTTTATCTAATTAAAATATTATGTATACCAGTAGATTCGGATAACACACGTGTGGATGCGGATAATAGTCGTGCTGATGCGGAAAACGTTTTGTTTGTCCGTGCAGGGCTCTAGTAATATCAGTGCGCGCCTGCTTAGGGGCAAGGTACGCGGTAGACCGTCACACTTTCAATGTGTAACACGCAAATTTTGGCTTCACTCCCAGCAGATGCGGCCCTAGCAAGGTTTTCAGGTGGTGCGAGATCTCATTGCGGCGCCCCCTCCCTGTGGAGGCTAAACTGTATATAGAGTCTGTATATAAGATACATTATTTGTAACTCAGACCTCCGAAAGTAATAGTGTGGATGTGAAACAATAACAGTAAAAATACATATCTTTTAATTCAACTGCTTGTTGTTGTTGTTGTTGTTTGAGTCTTCAGTCTTTTGACTGGTTTGATGCAGCCCTCCATGCCTCCCTGCCCTGAGCTAATCGTTTCATCCCTACATAGCTACCACACCCTACATCCGAGGCAATCTGTTTAACATATTCTAACCTTGGTCTACCCCTACAGTTCTTGTCCTCGACCCTTCCTTCCATAACTAAGCTTGCTATTCCTGGGTGTCTTAGTATGTGTCCTACTAACCTGCCGGTATCTCTTCTCTTCATTAGCAGTCGCCAGAAACATCTCTCCTCTCCCACTCGTCTTAATACCTCTTCATTTGTAACCCTAATAATCCATCTGATCTTCATCATTCTCCTGTAACACCACATTTCAAATGCTTCAATTCTCCTTTTTTCTGCTGCACCAATAGTCCTAGTTTCACTTCCATAGAGCGCCACGCTCCAGACAAAGGCTTTCAAAAATGACTTCCTAACACCTAAATCTATATTCGATGTCAACAATATCCTTTTTTGTAGAAATGCTTTCCTTGCCTGAGCCAACCTACTTTTTATATGCTCTTTGCTTCGTCCATCACTGGTTATTTTGCTTCCTAAGTAACAGAAGTTTCCTACTTCCTTCAGCTTTTCACCTGCCAATTTGATGTCCCTAGATGTTTCTGATTTATTTCGGCTATGTTGCAGAAAACGCTCACATCATGCATACAGTAGCCTACGTCAAATTTACATCGTAAATAAATTTAAAATTGAAAAAATAAAGGTAGCAATATGAGCTTCTATGCCCCAGATCGCGGGTTCAAACCCGGCCGAAGTCGTCAGATTTTTTAAGAGCGTTAACATTCCTTCGAAGGGGAAGTAAAGCCGGCGGTCCCAGGTAATAGATTTATGGCATGTTAAAGAACCTTCCACTAATTACACCTGTGTGAAGCTAAATTGTAGGTTAGGTTAAACATTTGACAAACGCTCTTAGGTTCCGACGTTCGTCGCCGGGAGCCGACTGCGGTGGCATCTGGTAACCAAGTTCTGAACTAGTAGTCGTTGCCGGTGGCGTTTGGTGGCAAAAGTAGGAACTACTTGAAAAAATTCAATGTCTGCAGTCATTACTTGAATTGAAAACAGATAATACACACTAATACAGTCATCACAATTAACACCGGTTATCAGGCAGATCTACACACACCCAAAGTACACGGGGCTAAATGACCGCGTTGTCGCAGCCCCTAAACTGAAGAACCAACCAACCAACAAACAAATAAAGAATACCGTCGAGATTATACCGCCTTCCTCGCTTTTGCGCTGGCATTTTTTAAAAATTAATTCTGAATAATTTAAGTCCTGGACAATACTATTTTCTGTAGATAGATATTGGTTTCAAATCGTTAATATTTCTCGAACGTTAAGTGCGAATTTCACGCTAAATGTCCTATACCTTTGAAATGCGCACACCACAGCTCACTGATATAAGAATTATTTTTTGTGGATAGGGTTAATTAGTAATAAAGTGATTCGGTTTTATTTTTTGCGCATACAATCTATCATTGCCTATACTGCGCCCCCCCCCCCCTCCCCCCATATGACAGCGCCCGGTGCGGTCCCACCGATCGCATCGCCCTAGGACCGCCCCTGACTCCCAGCCCAAAAGCATATCCATGTTAATTAGACATATCTGGTAAAGGCCAGACGGTTGGTAGACCTAGCCTAGCCACTAAATGAAATATCCAGAAATTATTCTAGTTCTATAGGTTCTCGATTCTTACCTTTGTGTGATGTGTGCCCCGGGAACGTTTGCTTCGTACGATGGACTGGTGCTTTGGTTGCCCACAATTTATAGTATATCCACCCTCCAGTTCTAAGCCTCTCGACCAATCACACGGCCGGCAATCGATGACGTAGCTCTCTTCCTTTTCAAGTGCTTTTTCTAGGGTAAGCAAACACGCAAACGTCACTTTGTCCAGAGAGTGGTTTAAATGGATTTTCTTTATTGTCCTACAACCTATGCCGACACAAATAAGGCTCAATGAGATGAGAGTGTTAATGAAGTTTCGAGGCTGGTAAATTGTCTCTCAAGACTCATATGGACATTCGTAATGAAGCGATTCTACTAAACCAATCCGAGAGCGAAATGAAACGGTAAAATACTGAACAGTCGATCCTCACGTTATTATATTCAATTAGCCTAGTGAAACCTCTCTTTACGGACACTTCTCTGATGCGGACATTCCCTAGAAAGGGACAGAATTTTCTTCCGAATTAAGTTGTATCTACCTGCTAATAAAATGAACTCTCTTTTACGGACACGGACATCTCTGATTAACCTCCGTTATTCGTAATAATTGTGGCAAAAGTTCCGCCTAATCAATACCTTTATTTTGATAAATGATCACTTGGTGGTCATTGGGTACATGTGTCGAGGTCTAATTGTTTTGGCCCCTTCATCAGCCGATTTAGATTAAAATATCAAGGAAATCAAGGGGGTTGGGAAGCTTAACACTAAAAACATTCCCATCAATAACCTTATTATGGTGCACCATAAGGAAAGGTGGAAGATGCTTACCCCAAAGATACATTAAAAATAAGTGACTGAATATAAATAAATAAATAAAGAAAGAAAGAAAGAAAGAAAGAAAGAAATAGTTGAAATTTGAAAACCAAAAATACAATATGAACAAACTCTAAAATGTCACCCTTTCCTGCAGATTACTGTATTGTGCACTCTTCATTTGGGAAGAACCTTTCAAATACTAAACTCAGTTATTCGGACAAAATCATTCGGGTTTCAAACGTAAATAAAACTGTGAAGGACATGCAAACAACAAAACCAACGGCCGATCAAGACAGTGAGTGTACCGAGAGTGAAGGAGAAGAAGAAATAGATGAAAATCCTCTGACGAATTATAACTCACCTATCCAGGTGGTGGAGCGAATGAAGCAAGTAGTTCCGTGACGAACTAAAGAGCCTACTTTTCTTAGAATTAATGGATTAATCTAAAATATTATGATCTATTTTGGATGTAATCCATTTGTGAGTATAGAAGTTACATGCATTTAAAAATTGGACTTAATAGAAGGATTAAATAATGTTGGCAGCACTGACGTACATTAGTTACTCCAAATTAATTTAGAATGTTAGGTACTATACGTATGCAAAGTTTAGAGCTGTTGGCTTGCATATATTCTGATTTATAGATATTAGGGTAAAAAGATAGAGAGAGAGCATTTATTTACAGTTAGCAGCCTTGCTGGCTCTTAACAATACGCATATTGATATGAGTTATGGTACAAAAGTCACAAACGAAATTTGGTTGAAATCCATTTGTTAGTATAGTAGTTACATGCATTTAAAATTTGGACCTATCAACAAGCTTAGAATCATGTTGGCAGTACTACGTATACTAGGTACTCCAAATTAATGTAGAATATACGTGTGCAAAGTTTCGAGCTCTTCGTTTGCATACTTTCTGATATATTTGTATTAGGATAAAATAATAGGGAGAGCATTTATTGACAGTTGGCAGCCCTGGTTGCTTTTAAGAATACGCACAGTCATATTTGTTATTGTACACATAGTACATGCGAAATTTGGTTGAAATCCCATTGGTAGTGTAGAAGTTACATGCATTTAAAAGTTAGACTTATGAGCTGCCTTAGAATCATGTTGGTAACACTGTCATGTATGGCCTCCTGGAAATTAAACTAAAATATTATTATCTATATGTGTGCCAACTTTGGAATAGCTCCCTTGCATACCTACCAGGATATCCAACATTGAGCTCAAATTTCAATTGCGATTTTTCAGCAATTGGTAGCACTGACATCATTTTCAAATATGGCCGTGAGATATTCCGGCATAGATCTTTACTCATACCAAATTTTGTTTCCATAGCTGCAGCCGTTTAGGAGTTGATAGGGGGGACACACACACAGCCAGCCAGACAGACAGACAGACAGACAGACAGAAGGACAGGCATTTTCCCGAATTGATCTCACAAGTCTACTTTTTCCTCATTTTTGCAAAATGAGAAAAGTAGGCTAAAAATTGTGCTCTTAGTCGCAGCGATATTGATGCGCTGTCATTAATACAACAATAGATCATATTATTTCAGATTATTTCTGACCAATACATGGATGACATTGTTGCCAACATCATTTTACGCACACTGTATTAAGTCCAATGTTTAACTGCATGTAAAGTCCATGCTATCCATTGGACTTCAACCAAATTTTGTATTCTGTACCTTAAGAGATGGAACTAAGAATATATTCAGTCACCAAGGCTGCCAACTGTAGTGCTCTATCAGGCTACATAATGCCAGGCATATTTCGAACTAATTAGAAATTTCTATATTACCAACTTTATTTCGTCATTATTTTAGATAGCCTAGGTCCATATAGATTAATCATTGGCATGAATTTTAAATTTTAAGAAAAGTAGGCTCTCTAGTTCGTCACGGAACTTCTTGTTTTTAAAGAAATCATCATAAAATCGTAAGTAACTATACTGTACTGCATTCCTGCTTTTATTTACAGTAATTAGAGATTTGTATAAACTAACGATAGTACGGTTTTGTATTTTGTTCAGTATGTAATGTACATAATGCATTTCTAAGTCCGTCTTGTCCCAATTTTGTTTTTAAAATGTGCCCCTCCCATTTAAGGACACCTCCCATATACGGACAAATTATTTCGTCCGATTAGTGTCCGCAATCGAGAGGTTTCACTGTATTCCTTTATTTGCACTTTTTTCTATCCATCAAACTTAAAATTGAAATGATACCCTAATATTTTCCTGTTCCTACTTGCCGAATGTTCTAATTTACAAGCTATATATACACACATCAAAAAAAGTTTTGCATCACCTCGGTTCCCAGATCTCCGGCATATAGACGTTGACTGTGTATATTGTATCCAAGATACAGTCCCTTTGACTGTTCATAGATGTCACTAAAACTGCTCAAAGATGTAAACAACCATGCATGAGCAGGGCCTATTAGACGGAGGGGGTACGACAGCCGATCAGTTCCAGTCATTCCACCAGGACGAAGGTACGCTGCTCATGTTGTCTGTAGTTCTACCATGCCTAGAAGGTCAATACCGCAGTTCGATCGCGTCCGCATTGTTACTTTGTGTCAAGAAGGGCTCTCAACAAGGGAAGTTTCCAGGCGTCTCAGAGTGAACCAAAGCGATGTTGTTCGGACATGGAGGAGGTAGAGAGATACAGGAACTGTCGATGACAGGCCTCGCTCAGGCCGCCCAAGGGCTACTACTGTAGTGGATGACCGCTACTTACGGATTGCCGCTCGGAGGAACCCTGACAGCAATGCCACCATGTTGAATAATGCGTTTCGTTCAGCCACAGGACGTCGTGTTTCAACTCAAACTGTGCGCAATAGGCTGCATGATGCGCAACTTCACTCCCGACGTCCATGGCGAGGTCCAGCTTTGCAACCCCGACACCATGCAGCGCGGTACAGATGGGCCCAACAACATGCTGAATGGACCCCACGGAATTGGCATCACGTTCTCTTCACCGATGAGTGTCGCATATGCCTTCAACCAGACAATCGTCGGAGACGTGTTTGGAGGCACCCTGGTCAGGCTGAACGTCTTAGACACACTGTCCAGCGAGTGCAGCAAGGTGGTGGTTCCCTGATGTTTTGGGGTGGCATTATGTGGGGCCGACGTACGCCACTGGTGGTCATGGAAGGCTCCGAAACGGCTTTACGATACCTGAATGACATCCTCCGACCCATAGTGCAACCATATCGGCAGAATATTGGAGAGGCATTTGTCTTCATGGACGACAATTCTCGACCTCATCGTGCACATCTTGTGAATGCGTTCCTTCAAGATAACGACATCGCTCGACTACTGTGGCCAGCATGTTCGCCAGACATGAACCCTATCGAACATGCCTGGGATATGTTGAAAAGGGCTGTTTATGGACGTCTTGACCCACCAACCACTCTGAGAGATTTACGCCGAATTGTCGTTGAGGAGTGGGACAATTTGGACCAACAGTGTCTTGATGAACTTGTGGATAGTATGCCACGGCGAATACAGGCATGCATCAATGCAAGAGGACGTGCTACTGGGTATTAGAGGTAGTGGTGTGTACTGCAATCTGGACCACAAATGCTGAAAGTCTAGCTGTATGATGGTACAACATGCAATGTGTGGGTCTCATGAGCAATAAAACGAGCTGAAATGTTGTTTGTGTTGATCTCTATTCCCTTTGTATTTAACGGTTCCGGAACTCTTGGAACCGAGGTGATGCAAAACTTTTTTTGATGTGTGTATAAAAGAAAGAAACATAAAAAATACTGAATTGAATATAGGTGATGGAGGTAGCATAGTTTCGGTGTGTGCTTGATTAATTAATTCGTTTATTTACGTACCGTATTTCTCAATTTGAATGTATGTGGCGTTGACCCATGACTGACTTTTAAAATATATTACGCATAATTGTGCCGAAATAATGACCGACGTGTTGCCCTGCGTATTATTTGAATCAGCTGATTTACAGCAATAATAAATACATTCACACTTTCCTCCCCAGACAACACTCCACACTTGTAGCTCACCCCATTAGTGCCCGCATAGGAGCAGCTACAAACTCTGGTGAGCCGAACATGCCCACGGACACTCCCGGTGCAAAAAAAAAAAAAGAAAGCTCCCGCCATATTCTTCACGTTATTTCTTTCGAAATACAGGGTATAAAGTTTAGTTAGGGTGGTAACTCTCAACAGAAAACAAATGTGACTAGAAGTATACAATCGTTCATCACACACATTATTAAGTTAATTTCTAGCCCTTATTATTCCCGTTTCTTCTAGCTCAGAGATGAAACGAGATGAGTTTCTATGTGACATTTTTACAGCCGGATGTCCTACGTGACGTCAACCGCTTTAGATGAATGAATGAGAAATGAAATGACTTGGAAATTAAAGGGGACAACGATTTTGAAAAGTGGCGTACCCTATTTTATGAACTTGCACGGTAATCCGCGAAATAACGCCGGCCGTTAACTCTCTTCAGCGTATCTCAAGTGTTTGGGATCGTCGGAGCCACCCTGACTCTATTTGGTCTTGGCCTTCTTCACAACAGGTCATTTCTCAGGAGAAAATTCCACTTTATAGTCACGGGGATTCGAAATTCCAATGTTCGAGTGAAAGACAAGCAGCTAAGCCACTGCATCGTCACGCCCCTTCCCCTCTTACACATACACGCATTCTAAAATAACAGAATACTACAGTAATCCTGTCCGAAAATACTCTTAAATTACCTACCAGACCTTCGTCTGTACTGTACGCCACAGCGCACAGTGTGTCGAATCCCAATTCTAGGTGGAAAAAATTAATAACTTCGTTAATAGGGCTGGGATTCTGTTAAAAGTTGGCAATATACCGTTTTCGAGGTCGCCGAATTCATTTCTGGCATCGTATAAAGTGTACGATCTTCGGGAGTAAATATAAAGGGGTGAGGGGTAAGGTGAAGTGTAAAAAATGACCGAAAGCAACACAAGAATCGTCCATTTTTGGTGGTAAAAATCACGATTTGGATGTGTATATGATAGTTTATGACAGTGGTAAACATACTATTTAAAACTGGATAAAATGTGAATAACAATGAGACTTTCAGTCAAGTATTCTTGTTACACCTTATTTGAGGTAATAGACGAAAAGTGTCTATCATCCAGATTAAAAACGTATATTAAATTGTTATTAAACATCGAACAACGAAATATGCACAAAAATAACACTTTTTCTAAAAATAAAAAAATATTCATCGAAATCATACAAACAATTTCTTTGTAACAAAATGTCAGTTTACAGTCCTGTTAATGACGTATTTTTAGTAAACATACTTCACAGACGAAAACAATATTATTTCTCTATAAAAGCATGGAAATAAAGACAACATATATTTAATATTAGGCCTATTTCTCCTATTGCAAATAAAAAGAAAACGTCCATTCGTCAAGTAATGTTCTCATTAATCTCACTCCCCTTAATAATAACAAACTGTCTAATGTTCATTCGTCAACTGATTCTTCCGTAGAGTCCAGAGCATCGTAGTCATTGCTCTACTGGTCTTCATCATTTGATGTCAAAGTTCCTTGGGGGCCATTAAGTAACTCAATAGCTTCCATAGGTACATTACCTATGTACGTGGCATTGTTCTTCCTGCACTCTCCCATTTTTGTTAATATTATGTGATATAAACTTAATTTTGTTTCTTAGCTCCTGCACCTGAGTGTCAGTAAGATTTGTCGGATTAAATTTATTCATAACATATTGAAATGTGACGTCTGTACGCCCCTATTTACGACACGGCCACCACGCGTTGAAAAATTCTTCTCGCGGTAATGCCCGCATAGTCACTGAAAATAAAAAAAATAAACCATCATGCACATTCGTGCGCAACCAAACCACTACAGATCCTGAATCTACATTAAATTGCCTATCGAATGACGTTTAAAGTAAAGTGGCACTATGAGGCACTCATAAAGTAAATAATTTATTTAGTGCAGAGAGCTTGTATTACGCATAAAAGTGCGAACACATACCTCTTTTCACAATTCCATGAGCCGCAGAAGACAACACCTCGTTTAACTCACTAGAATCACAACGTTCGGTTCACTCCGAGATCTCCTATTAAATGACGTTATAACTGCCAAGAAGACGTTCAGCACCTATATACTCCCTCCTACGCACCAGAGAGCGGAAAGGAAGACCGAAGGTCACCATCTGGTTTGTTCACTATCGAATCAGCCCAGGCGCGGATCTAGAGTTTGGTTTTGGGGGGGGGGGGGGGGGTCAGAGAATCGATCTAGAGTTTGGCTTGGGGGGGGGGGGGGCGGTGGGGGGGGGTCAGAGAATCGAAATTGTTAAGAAAAATGGTATCACTAAAAACGCAATCACAAAATAACCAAACGTACCAAACCAGACCAATTTTTTTGCAAGCTTCATGGATAGAAATTTGATGCGTTTAGCGCACCAAAAATATTCGTACAAATTGCAACGGCGTGTTTTGCGACTTTTACATCGAGCTTCGAGAAAAGGATCAAGGTACGTAACAGTTTCGGCAAGTCGAGTTGGTACCGACAAAGGGAGAAAGTCACAGCTTAAATTGCCAACCAAGCTTGCAGTTTGGACGTCGGCAAAAATTTTTGGTGCGAAAAAAGCCCCAGTTTCTTATCCGTGCAATACTGCACATTCATCGTGACATCACTATAAACATCGATTAGGTAATCACAAGGTTTGCTAAACAAAATAGACGAGTTGATTTTGTTGTATAACTAATAGTTTTTATACAAGAGGTTAGAAGTTGTAAATATGTACAGTTGTAACAGAACATAATAATTCCAATAAAGATAATTCAGTATTGAATAAAATGAAAAAAAAAACTGTTTTTCAGTTAAAATTCGTTAAGTTTTATTTGTCTGGTAATTGTGTTTTCGTTTTTTGAGTTTGCAAGAAAAGTTGGTCTCCGTTTGGGGGGGGGGGGGTCATGACCCCCGTGAACCTCCCCCCCCCCTTGAATCCGCGCCTGAATCAGCCAGTTTTCGCTTTCATTTGCGACAGTGGATTTTTTCCACCTAGATATGGGATTCGACACACTGTGCAGCGCCGTGAGGGTTGAATGATTTACAGTATTACCGTCTCGCGTACATATGTTACTGCAAGGCGGTGTTAAGATTAGATACGCATGAAAATTACAAATGTGTGCCCGAATATTGAGAAGACGTGTACCGAAATAATTGTGTAACAAAATTTAAAAAAATAGAATATATTTAAATGCCATTCTATCTAAAGAAAATACCATGGGTATTTCATAATCGTATTACACCTTATGTCAATAAATTGAATTAATATACATTAATTAATTATACTAGTTTCGGCCACATCATGGCCCCCTCAGTAATTGTACTTTAAAATAAACTATTATAATTGCAAGCAAGGTTTTAATATACTTGGATTTATTCCTTTGAATATTAATAAAATAAATATACCGTATCAAAATAGTTAAAAAATCAGATCTGTAGCAATATTATGGTATTTAAAATGATCATCATAATTTATTGCACTTATGGGCCTTTAAGGCCTACAAAAGAAGAAAAAAAGAAAGAAAAAGAAGAGAAAAAGTGATAACTTTTTAGCCTATTTTCATTTGCTTGCCACGTTGGGTGAGTGGTTATAGTGTCGGACTACCAACCCCAAGATTGCAGGTTCGCCCCTGGCCATGGTAAGTGATTTTTGAAGGCGACAAAAATCACGATACTCATGTCATAAGTTGTTGGCATGTTAAAGAACCCATTTGAATTCAGTAGGCCGTGTTCAATGGCAAAATTAATTTCGGGATTTTCCGCCAACACAAAGTTCCTCCATTCTCTACTTGAAAGAGCTGTAGTGTCAAGGAGTTTAGATATCTAACTTCCTTGACTTTCATAGCGTTCAAAGGAACGACGAAATTCGACATGCAAGCTACCCTCTGGGTGTCAATTAACAAAGCTTGCACCAGGAACCTGAGGCCATACGATATTATTATTATTATTATTATTATTTATGAAAAAAAATAGGCTTATGAGATCACCTTTTGTCCGTGTGTCTGTGTGTGCGTGTGTGATTCGTGTGTGAGTGTGTGTGTCCCTAATAACCTCTAAACAGCTGGAGCGATTTTAATGAAACTCGGTAAGTTCATAGCACTATTCCGGACGACCCCGACCGTGCCCTTCAAATTTTGTTACGTCTCACCAATCCAACATGGCGGCTGTGCGAAATATTTCACCAGCATTCAATATCTCCGAAACTATTACCGATATCACCCTGGAATGTTTTACGATGATAAAGGGAACCACTAGAAGTTCACCTAAGTGACTTTTGAAAACTTGGCAACTACAAAACCAACATGGCGGCCAAGCGAAGTTGCAACTTTTAAATAGACGTTTCTCGCGATTTAACCAGCCAAACGCAATGTAACTTGGTACAGTATATGTATGTACACATTGTAATGCACCGACATCTAACCTCGTTCAATTATTTACATAACTTCCAGATGGCGGCTGTGCGAAATATTTCACCGGCATTCTATATCTCTGAAACTATTACCGGTATCACCCTGAAATTTTGTGCGGGGATAAAGGGCACTACTGGAAGTTCATCTATGAGACTTTCAAAAACCGGTTAACTACAAGTGGCCAAGCGAAGTTGAAAGTTTTAAATATATTTTATCAGTGTAGATTTATTGCCTAGCTTCATTAGTGAGAATACTCTGTGTAAATATTGCAAATCTGTAGGAACCTTGTACATAAAAGAAAACATTCAAGGTACTGTAGGTTAGGTTTGTGCTCTCAGATCACTCTGAACTGTAGGGAATACTATATTATCCCAGCATTTTACTGGAATGAAAAAGTTTGTTGACCGCATCAGAATTTGAACTTCAAATCACTCCTTCATAGAGGTGGGTGACGCAAGTGTTTGGCGACTAAATGCCCATGCGATGTTCTCAAGCGTGGGATAAGAGTTAAGCCGTGCTTGGAGCTCTGACGACAGGATTATTCATCAACCTTTTAAGCTAAGTCGGTTCACTTCAACAATCTGTCCCGGTGACAACAGAAATCCAATACCGATAATCTCTTTAGCTGTGTTTAAGCTACTGGTTAAATAATGTCGGGTAGAAAGGGAAGATACCATCAGTGGGATATGATCGATAGGATTAGCAATATTCTCAAAATCCAAACCTCAAGAGCAGTGGTGTGTGGTGGGCTTTTGTCCTAAGTATTGCACTATCATCCGGGGGATATTATCATCATCATCAACAACATTATCATCATTATTTTCATTTGAAACTGTTTTGCCTTTCAGCGTTCAATCTAGTCTGCAAGCCTCTGCTTGCGAACAAGTCGTCTAACGTTAGGCTTGCCATACGTCCCGGTATTTTGTTCTTGTCCCGGTGTCCCACCCGGTTTTATCAATGTCCCGGAAAACGGCTGTAAGATGTTAAAAGTAATGAATTTATGTGTTTAAGAATCTTTCATGAATCGGTTACTTTTCAACAATCAACATCGTTGACTATAGCGCACAGTGTCAAAGAGGTCGGAAGTATTGTTTACTCATTAATTAATTGTTTTTTTAGTTTGACAAGAAACGTTTTAAAAAAATTGTTTTTGTAGTTGGACAAAAAGTTGTAGTTTTTCAAAAAATAATAACACTTAGTAATTTTTCAATGAAACAATGAAGTATTTTAAATTGTATTTTACTAACACTTCTTTCTAGATGGTAGACCAGAAAGAATTATCATTAAAAAGGAAAAAAAATGTAGCAAAAATTCCTTTTTTATTTTTAAAAAGTGTGTAGAACTAACAATTTAGGGTGCCAGATTCTCCCCTCCCGTCACTTGCGAGGCTTGGAAAAGGGTTTAAAACTCACCATTTTGTTTCTAATTTTTTAAGAATTTCCCGGACCCCCCTCTCTGGTGGGGGTATTTCATATCCCCCAGACCCCCGGTAAGGCCATCCCGTATTAATGTGTCCCGGTTTCACTCACCAAAAATATGGCAAGCCTATCTAACATAGAATATTGTGTAATATAAATGTCAAACTAAATTTATACTTAACCATTCAGTTGAGATATTATCAACTTTATGTTTCCAAAGAGTGTGAAAAATACATGTATGCAACTAAAAAAACATAAGAATTTAAGTTGCGAGAAAACAGTTTGTTGCATAAGTCAACATGTCCACATCAGTCTATTCCAAAACTTAACATGTCCATAGTATTTTCTTTGTTTTTTTACGTAGTAATATTCTACAGGTCGCCTCTGTAGCGTAGTGGTCAGCATGTTTAGCTGCCGCCCCGGAGGTCCTGGGTTCGATTCCCGGGTCTGACACGAATTTTGAAAAGTGGTATGAGGACTGGACTCAGCCTCGGGTGGTCCAAATGAGTTGTTGTTGTTTGAATCTTCAGTCGTTTGACTGGTTTGATGCAGCCCTCCATACCTCCCTGTCCTGAGCTAATCGTTTCATCTCTACATAGCTACCACACCCTACATCTGAGGCAATCTGTTTAACATATTCTAACCTTGGTCTACCCCTACAGTTCTTGTCCTCGACCCTTCCTTCCATAACTAAGCTTGCTATTCCTGGGTGTCTTAGTATGTGTCCAACCAACCTATCTCTTCTCTTCATTAGCAATCGCCAGAAACATCTCTCCTCTCCCACTCGTCTTAATACCTCTTTGTTTGTAACCCTATCTACCCATCTGATCTTCATCATTCTCCTGTAACACCACATTTCAAATGCTTCAATTCTCCTCTTTTCTGCTGCACCAATAGTCCAAGTTTCACTTCCATAGAGCGCCACGCTCCAGACAAAGGCTTTCAAAAATGACTTCCTAACACCTAAATCTATATTCGATGTCAGCAGATTCCTTTTTTGTAGAAATGCTTTCTTTGCCTGAGCCAACCTACTTTTAATATCCCCTTTGCTTCGTCCATCACTGGTTATTCTGCTTCCTAAGTAACAGAAGTCTCCTACTTCCTTCAGCTTTTCACCTGCCAATTTGATCTCCATAGAGGTTTCTGATTTATTTCGGCTGCATTCCAGTATTTTTGTTTTACATTTATTAATTTTCATCATGAATTCTTTCCGTAAGATGGAGTCCATACCATTCAAAAACTCATTCAAATCCTCAGGCTTGTCGGCCAAGATGACGAGTAGAGGGGGTTCAATTCCCACCTCAGCCATCCTCGAAGTGGTTTTCCGTGGTTTCCCACTTCGTCTTCGGGCAAATACCGGGATGGTGCTTACTGTAAGGTCACGGCCGCCTCCTTCCCTCCTCTTTGCCTATCCATCCCAATCTTTCCTACCCTTCCCATCCCTCATGAGGCCTCTGTTCGTTTTGCAGGTGAGGCCGCCTGGGTGAAGTGCTGATCACACCTCCCCAGTTGTATTCACTCTGACCAAGTGTTCCCAGCTCTAGGACACTGCCTGGAAAGGCGGTAGTGGCGAGTTCTATTATTGAGTCCGTGGGAACCACCAACCTGGAGGGTAAAATTGACTATAAAAGAAAATATATAGGCTATATATTCTACAGATTTCTGAAACTTTCACATAGAATTCCTAATAGCTATACCAATTTTAGGGATTATTTTAAAGATCATAATTTTATAAGGAACCCTTCTGGACTTTTCTTGTCATTTACTCGATTTTCAACTTCGTGGACATGTTAACTTTTGGAACTCATCAACTCATATAAACTTTTTAACTGACGGTGGTTTTGATGTGAAACGCGAAGATATGTCAACATATTCCAAGGGTCGCAACATTGCAATAGGTAGTTTTCTCGTGAAATCTACCTAATACTGCCTTACACAGGTTTCACTGTATATACGAGAACCAATTACCCGAGAATGTTGCTCTGCAACTCTAATTAGATTTTGAAAATATGAATTAGTTGTTTTACTCGATTCATTAGTCCAACGCTAATCCCTTTTAATCAAACATGTGAAATAGCTTTTAAATTTATTTAAATTCATTCTGTTTAAAATTAAATGATCAATGTTTCCGTAGAAATTAACTTTATATTGTCCATTGAAAATATGAAGCTATCAGCTTTTGTAATAGAGTCAGATTAAATACTGTTCAAAAATGAGTTACGGAATGTACGAGGGGTGATCAGAAACTAAGGTTACAAAACCTGCAGTGAAACGTATACGTGAGTACAATTTAAACAAGATATTCAGTAAAGAACATATAGCCTACTTTCTCCTAACTGCATGGGTATTGTTATAACTCTTTGTCCTTTTCAAGGAGTATAATTGATTGTTGATTGTAGTAGCTTGTTGAAATACAACGTGTTATACGGATATTAAACATGAATATGAGGTGCCCTTTGCTAGTGCTACCTTTGTACCAAATTTCGTTCAATTCGTATTTACTGTGTTTGAATTGATAGGGGGAATCGATTTTCACACATACATGGACGCCATATGCAAACTATTGGACTGATGACCTTGTAGCTTGGTCAAAGAACGCTTCTCACATAAAGGTATGTTGTTGCAAAATGTTGTAGAGATGAGATGATTAGGTTGGTCGTAATTTGATTTAAGCTTTTAACATTTAGGTGGCTGCCATTACGTTTCCGTCAAGATGGCGACAATAAAACATGACACTGAGTTGCATTTTGCATGTGCTACCTCCGTACCAAATTTCGTTCTATTCGGTTTCACCGTGTTTAAATTGATAGGGGGAATCGATTTGCACACATACATGGTCGCTATCTGCAAACTATAGGGCTGATGACCTCGTCGTTTAGTCAAAAGATGCTTCCCACATAAAGGTATATTGTTGCAAAATTTGGTAGAGTTCGGATGATTATGTTAGTCGTAATTTGATTTAAGATTTAAACATTTGGGTGGCCACCATTACGTTTTCGTCAAGATGGCGGCAATATAAAACATGACACTAAGGTGCCCTTTGCTAGTGCTACCTCTGTACCAAATTTCGTTTAATTCGGTTTCACCGTGTTCAAATTGATAGGGGGGACAGACATTCAGAGTACACACACTCACACACAGACAGACACACAATTTTTCGCCCTGTGTTGATCTCATAAGTCTACTTTCATTTTTTGCAAGAATCGAAAGTAGGCTAATAATTACAATGTAGTACTAAATCAATACAATAAACAAAATTAAACAAATAATAGCATGCACTAGAAAATGCCAAGTTTACTTACTTAGTAGTCGAGCCTCCATGGCTTAGGCGGCAGCACGCCGGCCTCTCACCGCTGGGTCCGTGGATCAAATCCCGGTCACTCCTTGTGAGATTTGTGCTGGACAATTTGGAGGCAGACAGGTTTTTCTCCGGTTACTCCGGTTTTCCCTGTTCCAATTCCATTCCAGCAACACTCTCCACTATCATTTCATTTCACCTGTCATTCATTTAATCATTGCCCCAGGGGAGTGCGACAGGCTTCGGCAGCTGGCACAGTTCATATCCTCGCCGCTAGATGGGGGCTTCTTTCATTCCATTCCCTGACTCGGTCGGTCGACTGGAAACAGGCTGTGGATTTTTTCACTTAGTAGTGCGTCTCCGCTCAGTGGTGTTGTATCGTCCAACGGCCTGCCAGTACCGACCTAGTAGTGTTGACCGACTTAAGAGCTACGAATGACAATATAGTATTGGCAACCCTGAAAAGAATGGCTCAATTGCGCATGCGTGAGGCTCGTAGACTGTCTTCAGTACGACTGCGAAACCTGGACTGGCCAGCCAAAAACTGTGTGTGAACTGTACAGCCATCACAATATCACAGGTTATCACACATATTTCACGGAGATATAAGACCACGATATCACAGCCCCTAAACTAAAATCAACAAAAACAACAACATAATCCTTTGACTTGCTCGTGCTCGTTCTTCTATCGAGAATACTCTGGTTTTTTCGTTTTCTCGTCGGACTGATCTTTCACTCCCGTAACTTTTCTTCTGAACATTACTCTGTTTGCTATTTCTTCTGTCTTAATGTCACACTTTTCTAAATACCGGTGGACTTCTTTCACCCATGGGACTTGCGTCTTCCTGTTCTCCTGGAAGGTGAGAATCCTGTTGGTGAACCTTTTTGGTCCCAACCTTTTAACATGTCCATAGGAAGTATATCTTCATTGTAGTGGTGATATTTTCAAATCTTTTGTACAATATTTTCGCTTGGTCATAAGTTGTCGATAAATTCATCTTTTGTTTCCCTGAGTTCAATGAACTTTCTCAGAAACTTTCTTTCTTTTTTCTTTCTTTCCTTCTTTCTTTTACAATCTGATTATTATTATTATTATTATTATTATTATGAGGGACGAGGTAGGTGCCCCGGGACTTGAAGTAAGGCACTATCCTGGCATTTGCCTGTAGGGAATATGAAAAACCCTGAGAATTCAATATAGCCACTGTCAGGGCCGATATTCGAACCTGCGATCTCCGGACTTGCTGCAGCTGCCCTCGTGGCCGTAGTGCACGATTTAATAACACGCATACATCCACCGCGGGACATGGCGATGGCCAATTGAGATACATCGGTGTTTAACTTGAAAACAAAGTGGTTGTTTGCTCGATTCGACGATGATGATGATGATGATAATAGTTTTTAAGGGGCCTAACATCTAGGTTAGCGGCTTCGGTGGCGTAGTTGGTAGCATGCTGAGCTTCTATGCCCACGATTGCGGGTTCAAACCCGGCCGAAGTCGTCAACATTTTTAAGAGCGTTAAAAATCCTTCAGTATGCCTTCCTTCGGAGGGGAAGTAAAGCCAGTGGGCCCATGTTAGAGATTTATGGCATGTAAAATAACCTTCCACTAACTACAATTGTGCGAAGCTAAATTTGTAGATTTGATTAACACTCTGTCGCAGCCCCTAAACTTAAGAACCCACCAAATTCCAACATTCGTTGCCAGGCGCCGGTTGCTGTGGCATCCAGTAGCCAAGATTACAGGTAGGTATCGTTGACGGTAGCAGAAGTAGGAACTACTTGAAATTGATCGTCTGCAGTCCTTACCTGAATTACAGATAACACAGCCATCACAATTAACACCGGTTATCAGACAGATTCTACACACACCCAAAGTACACGGGGCTACATGACCGCGTTGTCGCAGCCTCTAAACTGAGGAACCAACCAACTAACATCTAGGTTATCGTCCCAAATTACTTTTCATCGGGATGTTTTATTGTTTCATATTTTGTTTGGCTTGTAATTAAAGTAATTGTGCTGCATGTAAGTGAAGGTCTCTGTGCCTTAAGGGTATTTTGCGATACGTTAGTTAGTTAGTTAGTTAGTTAGTTAGTTAGTTTTTGTTGCCTTAAGGGGCGGAACAGCGAGGTCATCAGCCCCTTGCGATAGGTTAATATTCACAGAGAGATGATAACCGTAGACCCGACGTTACTCAAATAGAATGGATTTTATTATAATTCTTTGAAGATGTTTTCTTTTGATTTTATTGAGACTGCCTAGAGTTTGCAGAGTTAACGTAATTGGTAATTGTACTTGTGTAATGAATCGGAGTAGGTACGGTACCGGTATGCTGTTCTGCATGCCCTAGTGTGGCGAGTTATTAAGTGAATTAAATTACTTGAAGCTCATATGAAATGAATGTTGTTGAACTTCAGGTTATCTAATTAATGTCGTCTTCGGTTATTAGTTTGTGTTCTTGCGTTGAGGTTAATGCCATTACTGTTGCGTCTTCTTGTCTTGTCATGAATTTGAGCTTAGGGTTTGGTTTACGTTAGAATGCAGTAGAATGTAGAATGCAGGAAAAACATTGTATGACAAAAATTAATTTATTAAACTAATGAGTAGGATTTTTTCGGCAGTTATTACAGTAGTTTAAAATTACTGTAAGTTTATTTTTAGTTCTAAAATCAAACCACAACAGCATTTAAAGACAAAATCTTCCAGGGTACATACTGTATGGAACTGCTTCATTGACATTTTTTTATTTTAATTTTTTATTTTACCTTTTTCTATTTCTTTTACGTGTTTAAAATTTTTATTTTTTATTTTTGAATGTTTTAATTTTTTATTTGTTTATTTTTTGTTTTTTTAATTTTTTAATTTTTAATTTGTTTTCAAATTTTTCCTTTTTACATTTTACTTTCTAATTTTGTAATTTTTTTCAGTTTCTTTAATTTTGTAATATTTTAAACATTTTTCAAGAGTTTGGCTGCAAGGAAAATATTTTATAGACAGCTAAACCACTGACTCTGACTGATATGTTCAAGAAATGACACTAAGTTCCCTCGTTGCGTAGTGGCTAGCTTTCTTGACTGTCACCGCGGAGGCCTGGGTTCGATTCCCGACTCTGCCAGCTCTGAGGGCTGGAACAAGTTACACTCAGTCTCGTGAGGCAAAACTGAGAAGAGGCGGGTTCGATTCTTACCTCAGCCATCCTGGAAGTGGTTTTCCATGGTTTCCCCACTTTTACTCCAGGCAAATGCCAGGATGGTACCTAACTTAAGGTCACGGCCGCTTTCTACCCAAATTCTACCTCGATTACAAGTGCACACAGTGACACAGGTTATCAGACAACTTCTACACACACCCAAGTACATGGAGATTAGAAGTCCCCTCGCAAGACTCCGAGGTTTGCGTGGATCGTTGGTTTAATGTTGAGCGTTTAACGGGAGTTCAAAACTACAGAGCAATGACATCTCTTTCCTACCTGAGCCATCGTGGAAGTGATTTTCCGTGGTGTCCCACTTATACTCCAGGCAAATGCCGGAATGGTACCTATGTTAAGGCCACAGCCGCTTCCTGCCCAAATCCTACCTCAATTACAAATATACACTCGAACAGACATTACAGAGACACAGGTTGCCAGACAACTTCTACACACACCCAAGTACACGATGTAGAAGATATGAGGTTACATCTGCACCTACCGAATACAAAGGCATATAAGAAAACCTGTACAATTTTGCTTGAGAAAAGGAACGACATCTGGAATGAGTTCAATGCAACAGACGCAATACTAACAGAAGACTGGAAACAGGCCGATTATAAACTGAGTCACGCCATTACACGATTTGCTGTGCATGGCTTCCACTACAAGTTATGCATCACCAAATGATTCCATTACCCAAATGAGGAATGTATAAATGTGAACTGTGTGGGGAACGTCTCCATTATCATTTTAAAATATTTATAATGCATTTTCTGCTGTAATTTATCAGTCCCTAACGAATAAATGGGGGAGTTGTCCGAAACTAATTACAGAGACAGTTTCGCAAGACAGTTAAATGACGTACCTTTGAATCAACTTTTACAATTAATTTAAAAAGTAATGGTTGGTTCCTCAGTTTAGGGGCTACGACAACGCGTTCATGTAGCCCCGCGTACTTTGGGTGTGTGTACAATCTGTCTGATAGCCGGTGTAAATTGTGATGGCTGTATTGGTGTGTGCTATCTGTTTTTAATTCAAGTAAGGACTGCAGTCGATAATTTCAAGTAGTTCCTACTTTTGCTACCAAGTGCTACCGCCCACGACGTTGGAAACGGGACTGTTAAGGGTTAGACATGCTGCTCGGTTCCAAGCTCTGTGAACTTGGGGGATGAAGGGCAGATGCAGGGTAGGAGCAGGCGAGAATTGAGAAGCCTGTCGATAGCCCGCCGTGTTACCTGACATTCTCGTCTATTCCAATACTGCTAACATGGGTCTTTACTGAAACCAGTGTGGCGTTGGGGATGAGTGACTGAGTCACCAACTAATGTATTTGCTTTTGTTACCACGCAAAGACCAATAAACCTCATCACTGGTCACCACCACTACTCATAGTCTGCGATGCACATTCCTCTCAGGCCCACGCAGCTTAGCCACGAGCAGTAGATTATTATTGTAATCTGTGCCTAATAATAAATTTATGACACGCAATGATTTCAATTGTTTTTATACTTCCCACCTTATATAATATACATGTTGACAGATTGAAAAGTTTTCAATTAATTGTTACAAATAAGCCATTACATTCACTTACACCCTGTATTTCTCATTCTCACTGGATAAAGTAAACGGATGTACTTGCGTTGCTCGCCGGAGGAGGCTCATAATCCACATTCGCTGATCACCCAGGAGAGGCCAAATATTTACACTTCCGACACGTGGAGTGTGTCAGGCTTCAGAAACCGTAAAATATAAAGTATTTTTCACTTGGCTAGAAGATGGTTTCTTAGAATATACATGTAAATGGAATTTTGCAACACCTTGAAGGAATGCGGTGCACTATTGGAATAGCAGGGATCTCCAAACTACGGCCCGTGGGACAACACCGGCCCGCACAATTTTTTTTTTCAGCCCGAGCCCAGCCACAGTATATATTTCCGAGCTTCTTATTGGCTGTTATGTCAAGCCATTCTCCTGGTTCCGAAACGAGACGGTAGATAGCAGGGGTCACATCCGATCAAACATGGAGGAACGTTATCGAGTGAGATGTGGACAATATTCGATGTTGAATTGCATTATTAGCGTGAAACAGGCATGAAACTTGCTTTAGTTCAAGTTTAAAACAACTCACGCAGCAAATGAATGCGTTCCAATCAACATTTAAGGTCTAAGTGAAATCATTTGACATTTAATCACATGTATTAGTACCTATGATATAATACAGCATATTCGAGGGTAGATGTGCACAAGTGGTAGCGAGAGAGCTTGGTAACTTTGAGGTCCCGGGTTCAAATCTGCCCTAGGGTACAGATTTTTACTTCTTTTGAATTATTTCATAATATCCTCCCTACCTTTTACAGCATGTTTTATGCCTTGTTTCATTGAAATTATCTGTATGGGTGATTGAAATAATAAACATTGTTGTGAGGAATTCTTCCCTATTCTCACTTGAATTTATATTCCCCCGCTTACTGTTCAACGCGGCTAGCGTTCTTTGCTGTCTCCCCAGAGGTCCGGGTTCGATTCCCAGTTCTGCAGAGAAAACTTTGTAAACATATTATTAACAGTATACATACAAAGTAAAAATCACAATTACAAATTGTATAATCAAACTTCTTTGAAGTGAGGTAATTTGGGGTGACAGATATTAAATCGCATTTCATTTTATTAACGTAATTGGAAGTTTATTTTATTTATGGTAGGGATTTGATCAGAAGTATTCGTGATAGTAAATTTATGAACATAATTTGTTGGTTTTGGTTCCAACTTAATTCCGATTGCAGCGATAGGACAGGACTCATTAGTATAGTCTGTACAATATTTGGACCTGATACCCTCACTACAGATTTGTAAAATTGTTTGTGGCTGTTTGCTAATTAATAGCAAATGTTCATTATTTAATGGTATAAATATTTGAACATCAATGTTAATTTCTGCAAGTTCACACCCTGGTATATCAGTAAGATTACATGTGGTTAATCTTATATTAAAATTATTACATACATAACCTATAGTATCTTTTATACATGGCATTCTTGACAATTTTTCAATGAACAGTCTGTAAATGTTTAATAATATTTTTCAAGTCTTTCGGTGATAATTTCTTGATGTTGGTGATATCGTTGAAGGAGAGACTGATTGTTTCTTCTAGATCACTCACTAGCTTGTCGAACTTGGTTACACACGACACTACAGTATGTTCTGATATTGTCTAATACATTGATTTTGAAATGTTGTTTTGGAACACACCGGTACCTTTAAACAGTTTGGTATTGGAATCTATTCAATTTAGTTTATTCATTAAATATGGAGCACTGTAGTTAGTATATGGTTGTGTGTCTTGTAGATTATCGTAATATTCCTTTAACGTTGTGAGGTTCGGAGCTGTGGGTGCTCTTTTAAAGTTGTTTAAGAAAGCATCACATTTTGCAACAGAATAATCTAGGCTGCACGAAGAGCTTCCGTTACATTCAGTCAGTAGCTGAATATGGCAAACTCAAATTTAGATAAAGCTCACCAGTAAGTAGCTGAATATGGCAAACTCAAATTTACATAAAGCTCAGACATTCTGAATGTATAAACACAGAGCAGTGAATAATAATAAAAGCCACTAAATTATTATTATTATTATTATTTTATGAGCTAAGTCTTCATTCAAATGGCACAGGAAAAGCGACGTATCGTTTGAACTCACTGAATCACTTATTCATTTTAAATGCAAAATATTTAATTCTTACCTTAGTATCTATGTACTAATTCGTGTCTAAGATAGACACGTATAATGAATGTTTTTTTTTTCCAAAGTGGCCTCACTTTTCAAAAAAAACAACAACTGTATCCTTTATCTTGTTTGAACACAAGGATCTAGATTTCGGAGTGAAAACAGCACTGGCATTCGAAATAGTCAGAACTGTGTGTCAAATCTTACAATTATATTTGACAAGTTTCACAATATTTAACTACTGTATTTACAATATTGATGTACCATTGTCCATTGGACTTATGAGATATAATAAAACTAAACACTTTTGTACTTGTTTGGAACTTATTGTTATTGTTTACAATACTTTACCCTTTGACATGCGACGTATCGTTTGAACTCACTGAATCACTTATTCATTTTAAATGCAAAATATTTAATTCTTACCTTAGTATCTATGTACTAATTCGTGTCTAAGATAGACACGTAGGCTATAATGAATGTTTTTTTTCAAAGTGATTCATGTGATTTTTTACAGTGGCATTGTGCTTCCACATTTATTCACCAAACAACGATTCAGTGATTCATGTGATTTTTTACAGTGGCATTGTGCTTCCACATTTATTCACCAAACAACGATTTGCCATTGTGACTCATTAAAGGCTGGTCCACCTTGGTGAGGCCAGCAGCTTGACCACTGCAGGAATTGACGCTGATGTTGCTCTTGTTCATTTGAGTAACTTGGACATGGTGGTCATTGAGCCCTCCTACTTGTAAATAAATAAATAAATAAATAAATAAATTTCTCTGATAACCTGTGTCTGTAGTATGGTGAGTAGTTGATATTCAGGTGAGGATTCGCAAGGAGGCGGTCGTGCTTTTGTTATGAACAATTTCGGCATTTGTCTGAAGTAGAAGTGGAAAACTATGGAAAATCACTTCCAAAATAGCTGGGGAATCGGACACACCTCTACTCAGTTTTGGCTCATGAGGCCGAGTGTACCCCGCTGCAGTCCTCACACCAGAATTGAAATTTCTCTGCAGAACTGGGAATCGAACCCGGACCTCTGGGGAGACAGCAAAGAACGCTAGCCGCGTTGAACAGTAAGCGGGGGAATATCAATTCAAGTGAGAATAGGGAAGAATTCCTCCCAACAATGTTTATTATTTCAATCACCCATACAGATAATTTCAATGAAACAAGGCATAAAACATGCTGTAAAAGGTAGGGAGGATATTATGAAATAATTCAAAAGAAGTAAAAATCTGTGCCCTAGGGCAGATTTGAACCCGGGACCTCAAAGTTACCAAGCTCGCTCGCTACCACTTGTGCACATCTGCCCTCGGATATGCTGTATTTTATCATAGGTACTAATACATGTGATTAAATGTCAAATGATTTCACTTAGACCTTAAATGTTGATTGGAACGCATTCATTTGCTGCGTGAGTTGTTTTAAACTTGAACTAAAGCAAGTTTCATGCCTGTTTCACGCTAATAATGCAATTCAACATCGAATATTATCCACATCTCACTCGATAACGTTCCTCCATGTTTGATCGGATGTGACCCCTGCTATCTACCGTCTCGTTTCGGAACCAGGAGAATGGCTTGACATAACAGCCAATAAGAAGCTCGGAAATATATACTGTGGCTAGGCTCGGGCTGAAAAAAAAATTATGCCACCGGCCCACGTACAACACCAATCCGGTCCGCCATATTTTATTTTGATTACATTGTAACATTTACAAAGTACAGGAAGTAAATCATACAAAATAATAATCATATGTATTTTTATGTAGCAACCAATTAAAAAACACAATAACTGAATTACATATAGAAACTGAAAACTAAATTAATGACATGAGATTTATCATAAAAACTTACCTTTTTAGCGTACTGGTATGGCTTTTAGTGCCGGGAGTGTCCGAGGACATGTTCGGCTCGCCAGTTTTTTTTTGTAGCTGCTTCGAGACGGACACCCAATGGGTGAGCTACAAGTACCGTTGGGGAGGGAAGTTGGAATGGAAGGACTAGAATTTGGAAGGTAGCGGCTGTGGCCTATAGTTAGGGACCAACCTCGGCATTTGCCTGGAAGGAAGATGGGAAACCACAGAAGACCATCTTCAAGGTTGCCGGCGGGGGGATTCGAACCTCCTCGCCTCCCGGATGTGAGCGACTGCCAGCAGTCATGCTGTAACGACCACGGCTAACTCACCCGGTAAAACTTACAATAAGTGGCATGCATAGGCAGTTTGCATAATGAAATTGAACATTATAATTAATAATTAATTTTGATTAATGAGATGTATGTAGCTATTTTTCTCTGACAATTGTTCGGAGTTGATCAAGTTTACTAAAGGAAATTATCAGCAGTGACTTCAAATGCTCATCAGTTAATTTGGATCTGTAAATATTTTTTGTATATTTCATTTTGGAGAAATTTAGGAAAAGACGCCTACAGTTATATGGACACATGTGGAGGTGAAAACCGACTCACAAAGAAAATTTTTAACATCATTAATACAAGTAATTATTTTAAAATTTATTTAATATAGTTACATCCCGTGTTTCACCTACAGGTATACCACGGGTTATTTACAGTTTTAAATGCAAAATTAACATGAATAATATTATTGAAGTGAGTGGAAGTTTTTTTTAAATAAATTCTGTTATTTCGAAAGTATTCCAGTGGTTTTTCATAATGGTATGCAGTGGTAATGATCGTAGTACAGTTGGTCGTTCTCCCGAGTACGTGGTGTAGGTGATGAGCCGTCTGTTGAGTTTTTTCCTGACAGCTGCAAATTGGTGAATCAATAATGTTCATTTTATGAAGATAGGATTCGAAGCGACCATGATTTGTGATAAACTGGGTGGTTATGAAGTTGGGCCAGAGAGATGAGGAAAGGCTGTGTGGTATATTAGGAAGGAATAATTTTGTATGTAAGGAGTCTTCTGAATTGGTATATATGGAGTTCCATATATTTGTATAATGCTCAGTTAGTACCTTTTTTTGCCTGGTTTAGGTGTGGTGATCTATTGCAGTTCTATGGCTGGCAGCAATCCTGGCGAGATAGTCAGCTCTCGCATTCCCCCAGAGTCCTGTGTGTCCTTTAATCCATTGAAAAGTAATCTTTCAACTTGTTGAGGGCAATAATTTTGTCTCTTATTTCAGTGGCGAGAGGATGGGTATTTTTCTGTTGGCTATAGCAAATATTGCAGCTCTTGAGTCCACAAGAATAGCATAATTTACAGTGCAATTATTCTGTAGTTCAATTCATTCAACTGCCATGATGATGCCCATTAATTCCCCTTGGAAAACTGAACAATTAATATCTAACCTTTTTATACCAATACAGATTTCTTTTGATTTTTTTTCTCGACTACCATTCCTGCTCCGACATGGTTTTTAGTTTTCGATCCGTCTGTGAAGATGAGGACGTCTGCTTTTTCTACAGCTCCTGAAATAATTACGTTTATATGATTCTCTCTCGGATGGTATAAACTTGATATTTTCGGGATTTCTGTTTCTTTTAGCGAGGGAACTACAGCGTTTGTAGGCCGACTTCTGGAAATGGCTTTGATGTCATTGTGTAAAAGTATGGCTGCGTCTATGGGCATAGCGGAGGCTATAGCCTGCAAAGCATTGTTAGAGACCGTTCTCTATGTCTTTGTCGCAAAAATCAGAAAATATCTTTGTATTTGTTGCAGTTTCACTTTGGCTCTTTTTTGATAAGGAGATGCTCCAAATTCTGCGGCATACATTATGACGGGTAAAATAGCATGATTGTATATCGTCATCAAATTATGAAAATACATGCCCCAAGATGCTTTGGAACATCTGACTAAGTTGTTCCTGATTTTCATAACTTGAATGTCAGGTGTTCCATATGTGGGTACCAGTCCATTTTGTTGTCCGGCATTACTCCCAAATACTTCATTTTCGACACAACGTTGAGATCCCTAATTGTACCTGAATGATGATTGATATATACTTCTTTCTTTCTATCTTTCTTTCTTTCTAATGTACATTGGCATTAGTGCTGACTTTTCCTTAGATATTTCAAGTAAATTTAATACCAGTTGGACGAGAGAAACTCAAGAGGACCTGGAACGTTTCCAAATCTCTGAAGACGATATTAAGGACAGAAATCAATTCATAAACAAGAAATGTGAACAAGTCTCAAGAAAATAAACAATACCGTAGGGAAAAAATGGACAGAGGAAAGGAAGAAAAAACACAGTGAATTAAGGAAGAGGTTTCCGGAAGTAAAGTAAAGAGGAAAAGGAAGTGAAGCTGTGATTGGCTCAAGTTCGCACGCTCTCCCTAAGGGGAAAAGTCGATAATAATAATAATAATAATAATAATAATAATAACAATAATAATAATCATCATCACCATAATAATAATAATAATAATAATAATAATAATAATTTTGGAGAATATTTTCCACACAGATAAGTAATGTCGAAAGCGGGAAAGCAAACGGAGTAGAGTCCACCCCCGCGCCCTGCGTCATAGATATTTCACTCGCCGTGCCGGTTAGTCACGAAACGAAAATTTGCGGGTAATTCAAAACTACAGTAAGCTATGTTGGTATGATGAGCTAGTGGAGGTACTTAGTGGAGGAGTCCGTGTAGCCCTTAGGCTAAAAAGATTGGAGACCTCTGTATTAGACCATGAAGTAGTCCATCCAGGCCATTCGAATGATGCAGCAATCCTTCCTCATTGTTGTCCGTCTAGTTGGATCTGTGCCGGGTCTAAGATTGTGTCTACCTACATTTAACCACTACTGCCATAGTCGTGTCTGCCAGCGGAATTCTTTCATCCCCATATTTCTGCCGTTCAGTCCCGCCCAACTAGTTATGAGGGTTCGGTGTCAGTTTCCTTTCTCTCGACAACATATGTCCCTCGTGATTTAATAGTACATTATGCAACGAGCCTATAATGGCTATAATTAAGACACGAGTATTTTTTATAAAACGAGCGTATGCGAGTTTTATAATTTCCATACGAGTGTCTTAATTACCATTATAGGCGATTTGCATACGAATGTTTACGTTCGACGAAAATTATAACTTTATTATATGTTTTAACATAAATATTCATAAATATCTGTTCAGTCACTAGAATGTTGTGATCGGGTGCTGCGGTGGGTAGTATATCTCTGTTTTCCAAGCTCTCTGGACAACCGACGCATGCGCTCTGTGTGCTTCAATGCCATATGTTCAGATTGTGCTCCAGTATTCAGTAAAACTGTCACCGAAGTCGTTTCAAAACCACGCGCTGTGTAGAAATTGATTTTGGGGATATTAAGGTACAGTGCCATTTCTTGTCTCATATTCACCAGTTTATTTACGCGAACATATGGACGGTGCAATTTCGGTAATTTATATAGACATGTTGGATTTTGAGCGCATGCGCGAAGGTATCCTTATCTAATTGGTCACACAACTGTTTCTTGAGCTCTGATTGGTGGGAGAAACTGTTTCATAATGACAAATAGTGTTATAATGAGCCTCATTATGATACAGTTTTCTGACACATAATAGTTAGGGTCGAACATGAATGTATTTAAAGGTGATGTGGCAGTATAACTATTGTATAAGTACATGTATAAATGCGAAAGCGGTGCTATCGCAGCATTAGCCCCTCTTTAGGGCTCGGAGCGAACTGGATGACTTCAGCAAACTATTTGCATACTGCATCTTTGTGAGACCAGTTATGGAATATGCCTGTCCACACACATCAAAAATTACAGGTAACTCAGAACAGAGCGTTCAATATCCGAATCTGTGTGGTACGAACGTAACGTTGAACTGCACGCTGATTTTCAGCTCCCGTATGAATTGACACAAGCCTCACTTTATCACAAAAACACACAAAACACCAATCCTCTAATTCACAGGTTGGGTGATCACTAGGGCTCGGATGTTTAAGACCTAAAAATAGTCCAAAAATGCAAGAATTACGAAAAATCACTCAAAAATGACAAAATGACTATTATTATTATGTGTGAATGGACCCAGATGGATCACGCAGTACTTTTATGATTCGCCTTTCTGATCTTCCATATAGACCTCATTCTCTCTCTGTGGGCCATCTTCCTTTCCTCAGTCCACTTGGTTCCTGGTCTCTTTGGAGCGTCATTCTCTGGTGTTACATTCCATCCAGTTACCCTACATAGGAATAGGTTCCTGTCAAAGACTTCCACTGTTCTTACTTGGGCCTTATCCAAGTCCTGTTTGACTTGCTGAATCCACGTTATATTCTTCAGTCTTTCTGCGTAGGTGTGTAAGCCTAGTCGGTGGAAGTCTTTGAACATGCCCATTAAACTTAAATCTTAGTTTCCTGATGTCCGCCGCAAGATTAGGTAATTTCTCAGTTGCTTTGCGAGAGTTCTACCTGTATCCATCTTCTGTTCTTTCTGGGCCAAGAATTTCCCTCAAGATCTTGCGTTCTTCCTTTAGGATATTGTTGTACCCCTAGGGTAGGCTACCCCCATCCCCTAAGGAAAATCTATAAAATCCCAAAACTACAAACTTCTGATCTAAAATCCTTATAAAATACCACCTACAAATTACATGAAGAACAATTAGCACATACAGGAAATCGGGTAGCCTCGTACCACAGGCAATGACCTGGAAGAGGTGCACGACTCGGTAGGAATGTAAGGATTCCGCCGAGCGAGCACACTAAAGCTATAAGAACCCCAGAGGTCAAGTGCCGGGATCATCAATCATTCAGTCCTCACTCAGTGCACCGACGTGTTGAACCTCTGCTGTCTACAGGCCGGGTAAGTGTCTTAGCGATCTACACACTAACCACTACACCACACACTCCCCTCCCTCTGTGCTTGGACTGTATTTATTTCTTATTAATTATTATTTTGAACTGCTAGCTCTATTAGTGTATCTCCAGATAGAGATACACATTAAACTCCTAAATAATAGAAGCCACTGGTCTCACTCTTTTATTTATTTAGTTAGTAAGTTCCTACCCCTAATAGATTCCACTTTAGGTAGGACTTAGAAATAGCCTTATTGCGTACTTGCTTAATCGCTGCTGGTATTCAGCTGAGCGTCCTTGCTCCGCGCTGACCACAGCGAACTCTCCACTTATTCGCGTGCTTACGGCTCACTGCAGACCGCGTGGCGCAGTCGTCGCGCTTTGGTTTATAACTTAATAGCTCTTGCAAACTACCCCTTTACCTAGAACTACCCCGTCAAACAGTACATTGGGGAGTTTTCCTGGCTGATCGCACGATCGATCTCCATTCATAAAACACTTACAGTTTTCGCCAAGCTCAACCCCCATTTTAGACTAATTTCATCCCCTAGATTTATTATTTGTACAGGCATCCCTCACAGGTACCTTACAATATTTTCCAAGTCACCCTTCCTGTTAAGTATGAGAGTTTCAGTTGCATACAGAGCTTCCGGTTTGATCACCGTGTTGTAGTGTCTGATCTTTGTATGTGTGAATATGACTGATTTAAATATGGCCGTTTTTAAAATTTTAAATACAAGCGAAAATCCCTTCGAAATTAAATTGTTAACTAAATTATTTATTCTTATTTTCATATTAATTTTCTGAATATGCATTTTAAGGGGTTATGACATCCAGATTCAATTTCTGTCAACACTACAGTAGTTCCCGTTCAGTAAACTGAGGATGATTGCACACCTATAGCTGCCGCCAAACTACCAAAATATAATGGTCTTACCAAAGAAATGCTCAAAATATGATCTAATGGTAAAAAATGTTCGAAATATGCATTTATATGACAAATAAAAACCACCGTATTGTGACGATAATCACTTGATTTGCATCAGAAACCAATCGGGCGTGAATATAGAGGCTAAGAAAAGAATATGTATTTTCCTTAAGGTTGGTTGGTTCCTCAGTTTAGGGGCTGCGACAACGCGGTCATGTAGCCCCGTGTACTTTGGGTGTGTGTAGAATCTGTCTGATAACCGGTGTTAATTGTGATGACTGTATTAGTGTGTGTTATCTGTTTTCAATTCAAGTAAGGACTGCAAACATTGACTTTTTTCAAGTAGTTCCTAATTTTGCCACCAAACACCACCGTCAGCGACTAGTAGTTCAGAACCTGGTTACCAGATGCCACCGCAGTTGGCTCCTGGCGACGAACGTTGGGACCTAAGAGCGTTTGTCAAATGTTTAACCTAACCTAATTTAGCTTCATACAGGTGTAATTAGTGGAAGGTTCTTTAACATGCCATAAATCTATGACATGGGTCCGCCGGATTTACTTCCCCTCCGAAGGAAGGCATACTGAGGGATTTTTAACGCTCTTAAAAAATCCGACGGCATCGACCGGGTTTGAACCCGCGATCTTGGGTTCTGCTACAAACGAGCACTTGTCTTATAACCTGTGTCACTGTGATGTTTGTATGAGTGAATATTTGTAATTGAGGTAGGATTTGGGCAGAAAGCGGCTGTGGCATTAACTTAGGCACAATCCCGGCCTTTGCCTGGTGTAGAAGTGGGAAACCGTGGAAAATCACGTCCAGGATGGCTGAGGTTTTCCTCACAAGGCTTTGTGTACACCGTTCCAACCCTTCAGACCAGAATTAAAATTCTCTTTGCAGAGCCGGGAATCAAACCGGGGCTCCGCTCTTTTCTTCCCAAAATCTCTTCATTTTCTCGGAATGCTCCTTCTTTCGCTCAGCTGTCGTGATGTTCTTTGCTCAAACTTAACATTAGTGATATTATTGCGGCATTCGGTGCGGTCCTCCAGATGTTCTATGTTGACCTGTTGTAGGTCCCTTTGGACCTCTGTCAGCCGCATTTACTCTTTGTTATGATGTTGAGTAGTTTCTTTGCCGTTCTGGAGTTTTCCAACATGTAATAATAATAATAATAATAATAATAATAATATTAATAATAATAATATCGTATGGCCTCGGGGAGCCGGGTGCAAGCTTTGTTATTTGACGGCCAGAGGGCAGATTGCATGTCAAATTTTGTTCTTCCTTGGAGCGGTATGAAAGCCAGCGAGGTTAGATATCTAAGCTCCTTGACCCTATAGCGCTTTCTAGTAGAGAAAGGAGAAACTTTTGTGCTGGTGGAAAATCCCGAGATTAATTTTGCCATTATGAACTCGGCCTATTGAATTTAAATGGGTTCTTTAACATGCCAACAACGTATGACATGCCTGTCGTGATTTTTGTCGCCTTTCAAAAATCACTTACCATGGCCAGGAGCTAACCTGCAAGCTTGGGGTTCGTAGTCCGACACGACAACTACTCACTCACCGTGGCAAGCTTCTAATCTGTATATGTGTGTGTAAAACTTCGCTTGGCGTTTTCTGATTTCGTCTGTTATTGTGTTGGTTTTTTGATAGAGTTCGTTCTGAGGTCTCTTCATCCAAATGCCGTTTTTATTGACTGCCCCGTAAATCTTCCTGAGAAATTTTCGTTACTGCTTTTCTATGTCCTTAAATTCGGAATGACCGTCGATCACCGTTGTTTCGGCTACGTAGGTTGCTTCTGAAAGAATCGCTGTTTTATAGTGCCTTATTATTTATTTAGCGCATGGCAACAAGTTAGATACATAGCCTATATACAAGTACAAATATACTCAGATAAGAAACATGTTTCCCGGTAGCAAGTAATTATATTGCAATGACCAGTTGGATGATCCAGTGTATGGCTTCCTCCATTGGTTCCAGAAAGTTATTTGGCCTACCTGTATAGGAACGTCGCACACATTCACTTACAATATGGGGGATTGTTTGTTGAGAGGTACCACAGTCACTCTCCGGTGATGTAATATATTTCCACTTATAAAGGGCGTCCCCACATCGTCCATGATTTGTTCTCATCCGATTCTGTGTGTTCCAGAGCTTTCGCGGTAGATGATGTGTACTAGGAAGATGTTCATCAGAAAAGATGTTGTGTAGGGAACTGTCTGTGGTAACTTTCCAGCGACTGCTCCATTCTTCAAATTGGTAGAAATTCCCATCGTTCAAAGCAACAGCATCACGCAAAGATGAATGACGTGACTTCAGCCTCGGTATCTTGAGAGCGGGAATATCATCCAGAACAGGCAATTGAGGGTTCATTTCAATCTTCCTGTACTCTCGTATGAGAGCATTTGATCTTCTTAAATCAAACGGCATTATACCTGACAGAATTGGAAGCCAATACAGTGCCTTCATTTTTCGTTTGTCGAAATGCACTTCTTGTTGTAGTGAACCCATGTCAGCTTGTAGGCCTTGTGTAGCTTGGTGATTTTTTTTTCATTGGCGATTCGGTTTAGTCCCGAGGACTGTATGGTTTCACCAAGGTATTATTATTATCAGCAACATGAACTTGCAAATCAATCAATCAATCTGTCAGTCAGTGTTGTTCTAATGGGCGGAACATCGAAGCCATCTGCCTCAGATATATCTCTACATAATATAAAACAAAGTCCCCCATTCTTGGATGTAACGGGTAATCTCGAGAACCACTGGATGGATTTTGATGCGGTTTTCACCATTCTGTAAATGATGTCTCGAGGAAGATTTCTGTAGAAAAACATTCATTAAAGACCAAAGGAAGCCGAGCAGTAACAATTTCAGTGAATCGAGTCGAAGAAAAACCTACCTTCCATGCGCCTTTTAAGTTTACGCTGGGGAAACCGTTTAACATATCTATATACGGTACTATAAGTGTAAGAATTGTTCAGAATGAAAAGTTCTACAAAAAAGTCCGTGACAGCATATTTCTATCTTTAATACATCACCCATTTTAGGTGTTTTACGTTTTTATTTCTTCTAACAATCTCCTATCAGTGAAAATGTAAATTGCTAGCTTCGGAGCGAGTGAGGCCCCATCTTTGGCCAGCTTCAAACTGTCGAATCGTGTCGAGTTAAGACTTCGGAGAACAGTATATGTGTTTGGAGTTTCGCTGTTCATCTCGGATTTTGTGAATAGCATCTGGGGCCTGCCGTCCGACCGCCTTTAAGCTTACGCTGGGTAAAAAATAACCCGGGGTAACCAAGTTTTGAGCTCACCTGCCGTGAACCCTTTAGAGTGCGCCATGTGTGGTGGGGTTACACATGCCGTGCCTCCTTTAGGGCCTTTGAAGTGGTCTGCCACCTGCGGATATGAGGATGTTAGGAAAGACTAGTGTGAATTAGGGCGGGAAACTGCAATGCACCCTAGATCCCTTATACTCTAATACCGTTGAGATAAAATAGTATATTATTAGGCTATCACTCGTGATACAAGTATGATTGTCTTCCAAGGTGGTATAAATCTTCGCCGTAAACCAATTTTAGGCCTTGTCATATTGCATGAGTTCTTTGGTGACTGTCAAGTCCAATCCGAGGACCACAGACTCTTCCACAAGATTGGCACACAAGGTCTTGAGCAGCCAATGGATCTTGGGGGTTGATCATTCTGCGATCCATGCGATCTTTTCTGGAACTTTCTTTTTCGGCCTGAAGTCTTCTTCTCTCTTGTTCGAAGAGCAAGTGGCCTTGATGGACGTTGCGGCGCCACTCTGATCGGTTGGATGCGACAGCCTCTCAGTTAGCTGTATCAATTTGACATTTCTTCGTGGTGGTCTTCAGAACATCTGTATAGCATTTTCTGTTGCCCACCTTGCTTTCTCTGACCGACATTCAGCTGGCTGGAAGAGTATACGAGTTGATGAAGTGAGTTTGCAAGGAAGGATGAAAGAGAGAAGTCTGAGGCAAGTACTGTAAGTTGAAGTAATACCGGACTCAGCTGGGTTCACGTGATCGCCAACTCACGTCGCACTAGTTGTGAGCCTCTGGGAAGGGTTGGTAGGTTCCTCAGTTTAGGGGTTGCGACAACGTGGTCATGTAGCCCCGTGAACTTTGGGTGTGTGTAGACTCTGTCTGATAACCGGTGTTGTGATGGCTGTATTAGTGTGTGTTATCTGGTTTTTTTTAGCCTACTTTTCACATTTTGCAAAAATGAGGAAAAAGTAGACTTATGAGAATGATCCGGGAAAATGTGTGTCTGTCTGTCTGTCCTTTTGTCTGTCTGGCTGTGTGTGTGTGTCCCCCCTATCAACTCCTAAACGGCTGCAGAAATCGAAACCAAATTTAGTATGAGTAAAGATGTATACTGGAATATCTCACGTCCATATTTGAAAATGATGTCAGTGCTACCAACTGCTGAAAAAACGCACTAGAAATTTGAGCTCCATGTTGGATATCTTGGAAGGTATGCATGGGAGCTATTTCAAAATTGGCACACTTGTAGATAACACTATTTCAGTTTAATTTCCAGGAGGCCATACATGACAGTGTTGCCAAAATAATTTTAAGCCTTCTGATTTGTCCAATTTTTAAATGGCTATAACTTCTACACTATCAATTGGATTTCAACCAAATTTTGTATGTAATATGTGTACATAAACAGATATGACTGAGCGTATTCTTTAGAGCCACCAGGGCTTCCAACTGTTAATAATTGCTCTCTCTATTATTTTATCCAAATACCAATATATCAGAAAGCATACAAGCCGACAGCTTTAAACTAAGCACACGTATAGTACTTGACATTTTAGATAAATTTTGGAGTAATGCCTATAACTTCTACACTATCAATTGGATTTCAACCAAATTTTGTATGTAATATGTGTACATAAACAGATATGACTGAGCGTATTCTTTTGAGCCACCAGGGCTGCCAACTGTTAATAATTGCTTTCTCTATTATTTTATCCAAATACCAATATATCAGAAAGTATACAAGCCGACAGCTTTAAACTATGCACACGTATAGTACTTGACATTTTAGATTAATTTTGGAGTAACTTATATACTTCAGTTCTACCAACATGATTGTAAGCCAGCTGATAGGGGCAATTTTTAAATACATGTAACTTCTATACTATCAGTTGGATTTCAACCAAATTTCGTATGTGCTATATGTAACACAACAGATATGACTATAAGTATTCTTAAGTGCAATCAGGGCTGCCAACTGTTAATAAATGCTGTATATATTTCTTTAACCTAATATCAATATATCAGGAAGTATGCAAGCCAACAGCCCTATACTTTGCACACGTATATCACCTGACATTCTAGATTAATTTGGAATATTTAATATAAGTCAGTGCTGCCAACATTATTCTATGCCTGTTGATAGGTCCAATTTTAAAATATATGTAACTTCTATACCAACCAATGGATTTCGTCCAAAATTGGCACAACAAGATATCATAATCAGATTAGGCTATTTCTGACCAGTGCACGCATGACATTGTTGCCAACATGCTTTTACGCGTGCTGATAGATCCATGTATAACTGCATGTAACGTCCATTGGACTTCAACCAATTTTTTTATTCTGTACTTTAAGAGATGGAACTAAGAATATAATCAGTCACCAGGGCTGCCAACTGTAATGCTCTATTAGGCTACATTAGGCTATACCAGGTATATTTCGAACTAATTTGACATTTCGATATTACCAACTTAATTTCGTCATTTTTCTAGATAGGTTCATGAAATGAAATCCACAGCCTGCTTCCAGTCTCCGACCGGGTCAGGAACGGAATGAATGAAGCCCCCATCTAGCGGCGAGGATGTGAACTGTGCCGGCTGCCGAAGCCTGTCACACTCCTCTGGGGCAATGATTAAATGCATGACAGATGAAATGAAATGATAGTGGAGAGTGTTGCTGGAATGAAATTTTGACAGGGAAAACCGGAGTACCCGGAGAAAAACCTGTCTGCCTCCGTTTTGTTCTAGATAGGTTCATATACTAGATTAATCATTGGCATGAAACTTAATTTTAAGAAAAGTAGGCTCTTTAGTTCGTCATGGAACTTCTTGTTTTTAATTCAAGTAAGGACTGAAGACATTCAATTTTCAAGTAGATCCTACTTTTGCTACCAAACGCCACCATCATCGACAACTTGTTCTGAACTTGGTTACTAGATGCAACCGCAGTCGGCTCCTGGCGACGAACGTTGGGACCTAAGAGCGATACTCAAATCTAACCTATAATTTAGCTCCACACAAGTGTAATTAGTGGAAGGTTCTTTTACTTGCCATAAAACTATGACGTGGGACCGCCAGCTTTACTTCTCCTCCGAAAGAAGGCACACCGAGGGATTTTTAACGCTCTTTAAAATCCGACGACTTCGGGCGGATTTGAACCCGCGATCTTGGGCCTGGGAAGGGTCTGTATGCTATTACAAATGTGTTCCAGGTTGAAATCCTCTGCCGACCATACGGCAGGTTCCCAGATAGGCTTCAATAACACACACACACATACCATGGCAAGGATTACCAACCCGGGCAAGACAAATTGCCCGAGAGGAACAAAGGGAGGTGCCATATATCAACCCACCTCACACCCCATCCCCTACCAAATACCCCACACATTCGAAATTTAAAAAAATCGTTTCTCACGCACGCCATAGGATTGAATAACTTATCACGTGTAAACAAATGTCACATACTGGATTTAGTTCCATTCATCAGTTCGTTGGGAGTAACAGAAAACAAAAGAATTTAAAAGTTTTACCGCAACCAAGGTGAATTGTCAATATTTGGAATTAATGCAACAGCAAATTACTATCGGAAATTACATATTTCATTTCTAAGTAAACTTATGGAAAAATATAGAACTGCCACCTCAAAAGATTCGCATCATATGTGAATTTCTCTGTCTCTTTATTGTACGATCAGTGATTGACGATGAATAAGTCACGATGCCAAGATTCGATTTCCACGGCCACATTGATGACCAAGGAGGCTCTCAGTTATTAGGTACAACAAGTACCCTCAAATGACAACTGACTGCGCTAGGATTCGATACTTCAACCTTGGGCGCAGCATGCGAGAACGTTACCGCTGCGTCACGCAGCCAGTCAGGGAAGGAGGAAAAAGAAGAGAAGAAGGAAGGAAGAGATGGGACGAAGGGGAGAAGGGGCGAAGGAAGAGATGGGACGAAGGAAAGGAAGGGGTGAAGGAAGGAAGGAAGGGAAGGACGAACGAAGGAATGGAGGAAGAAAGGAGGGAAAGAAAGAAAGAAAGAACGAAATAAAAGCTTGCATGCAGTTCTACATGACCATTAATCTCGCTCTAATAAGTCACGAGACCTTCATATTTTATGTGGAATCCCAACATTAATCACATCCAAATTCTTGGTCTAGTTACGATGGGTTTGGTAATTGGTGTAATCCTATTGTGACTACAAAGTTAATTTGTACAGTGTTTGAATAAGATCATTTCAATAAATAATAATAATACGAGCGCTGTATCAATTGCACATGCCTCTGTACGGCTGCGCAACCGGGGTTGACCGGCCAAAAACTGCGGCGTTAACTGTGTGTGTAGAATTTGTCTGATAACCTATGTTATTATGGTGTTAATAGTAGTGTGTGTATTTAAAATTGAGGCTAAGATTGGCAAGGAGGTGGCCGTGTCCTTAAGTTAGGAACCATCCCGGCATTGGCCTGGAGTAGGATTAGGAAACCATGGAAAACAACTTCAAAGATGGCCGAGGTGGAAATCGAACCTACCTCTTCTTCGTTCTCCCTCCCGAGAGTACCCCCGCTCCATTTCTCTGACCAGGATTACATTTCTTGGCAGATCCGGGAATCGAACCGGATATTTGGGAGCAACAGCCAAGAATGCTAACCGCTACATCACGAGGGGGTCCCCTTTTAGAGTAGCCAGGGAATGCGGTGAAAGAAAGGAAGAGGTCTGATCCATGAGGGGATATCAGGACAGAATAGACACCGGTCAATTAACCCATTAGTGGACATTTTTTTAAAAGAATATTTATTTTTATCAACTTTCTTCTTGGCAGTTATATAAAGTGCAATAATGTTATCAGAATCGAAATCTAATGGGAAGTGTCGTAATCAGAGTGTTCCATTTTTGGAACAGTGGACACGGGTGGGTACATCTCATTTATACAAAATAATCTTTCTATTTTTATTTCTTTTTAGGAAATCAGGATGGAATCATGTTGGAAAACAAAATTTGAAAGAAAAAAAAAGTTCATAAGGAAACTAAAACCAAAATGAAAGTAAACATCGAGAATTTTGTAATCCATTATGGTTTGTGAACACTTGCTTCCCCATTTACTTTTGACGAGCAGGTTGTATCCCCTCTCAGAGCCATGGGTCGATCAGACCGGCTCTCGCTGCTCGCGCCGAAAGTGCCAAAGCCGATTCAATCGGCGCGCTGTTTGTCTTATATTTGTAGATTTATGTAGGCATATGTCCGTGATTATTTCATACTGTTGGAAAGGCGAGATTTCAAGCTTGCCTGTGCGGTGTTTACTTTTATCCTTTGAAGTCCGTTACGCGATAGGTTTGAGTTTGTATTCACGTCCTCCCTTTGCGCTCCCCCAATCAAGCGCGTTCCCGCCAAAATTACGGTGTGGTTGTTTTCTTCTTGTTGAAGTTTTCTGCCTACAGATGTATCTAAGAACATTCTACTGCTGGAAACGTAGTGTTTTTTTTCAAATATGACTCTTAGGTGTCCTTAATTTAGGCTCAAACCTGATTTTTACAAAAAAAAAATGAACAATTATCAGAATAATCTGAATTGAAAAATTTTAGATGCCGTATTTACTTTTATGAACATAATGTATGATAGAATGAAGTATTGGTTATAATGCAAAGCAAAAATAATGATTCTATCGTTGGGAATATGGTATTTATGTTTTTTTTTTTCGAATAGTCTGCATGACCATTTAAAATGGCTTGGCATTCTTGACACGTATTTCAGGAAATGGCATATGTAAAGGACTGCAAAGCGGAATGTTAGAGCAAAATTGGCCACATCTCAGTTTTCCAATAGAAGTCATCTTTGTTGTAGTGTGTGATGACGGCTTCGGCACCGCTGAGAAGTTGGTTTCTCGTGAAGTGATCTATGTGGATAGCCTATCTTGAGAATTATCTCATCACCACCATTGTTTTCTGGAAGCTCAAGGTAATTGTTAGCTTCCTCATATTCAGAATATTGTCCTCGAAAATTTAGAGAATATCATTTAAAGTTAACGTGTTGAAGAAAAATTATAAACAATCTGTTCAGTGAAATATACATGTGGAAGGAAGGGACACCAACTAATCTTAAATACTTACTTACTGGTCGGCGCTACATTCCCTGAAGAACCTTGGCCTCCTTTATCACCTGCCTCAATTCATCTCTATCTTCCACTTTCCTTCTCCAGTTCCTGATTCCCAGACTCCTAAGGTCGTCTTCCACAACATATCCTCTTTCCTTCTCATTAATCTATTCCTTTGCCGGTTCGTCATCGGGTGAACAGCATTCCGAGGCACTTGTGAGGTATCCGTAGCATTTAGATATTTTACAGGGTAGGGTTGTTAACTCTACGCCCAACCCCCAACCTGGAGGACCAGGGTATCCCTCTTAGTCTGGCCCATCACCTTTGACCTGTCCGGCATGGGTGGCCCTACCAGGAGCTTACGCTCCCGCCGGCATAGTTCGCAGGATCATTTGGGCTCTCATGCCCCCACATCACGTCAAGATGAGAATACCATCGTGAGGGACATAATCTTAAATAACTATTGAAAAATTCTACCTCGTGTGTATTAATTTTGGTTGAGTATCCGATAAAATGTTATAGGAGTAAGAACTCAGATGTATATCTAGGTGTGTATCCAATCGTGACCACTGTTCCATTTCTGCAACACGGACTTTTAAACCATTCTAGAATAACTTCTGTTCACTGTACAACTATGTCTTTGCTGCAGTATGACAATGTAATATTTTGGTCACATCAACAAGATTAGTTAGTTGTAGTTATTGTTTTTTTTAAGAGGCGGAACTACGAGGTCATCTGCCCATTTTAACACAGATTAAAGAATACAGATTTGGAATTGAATTTAAAATTTTGAGGTGGACACCTAAATTCAAAAAGACCAAAAATTAATTTAAAAAATTAAATAAAAATAAAAATTATAAAAATAAACAAAAATTACGAAAAAAAAACATTCAAAAGCGAACAAGTCGTTGAGTCAATTTATACTGGAAAATTTAGATTGCTGTCCCTAACCCACTCTCACTTATAAAGCGGATAACGCGATCAGCATCCACCGCGTCATCGGCTAATATAAGTTTGAGTGTCATCTGCAAACCAAGGTTTCTTCGTAAGTCAGCAAGATTCACACACTCAGTGAAAATGTGGGCCACGGTGAAAACGGCTCCACAGGTACAAATTCGGGGGTCTTCCCTTCTCATCAGATAGATTGGACACTTCATTGTTCAGCCGTATGTTGCAATAATACTTACTTCTCTCTGGAAGCCATTGTCTGTCTACACCATTACAAGACGCCGCTTGGTGTGAATGTAATAGTAACAATAGAAAATTGTGTGAGATGTAAGGCAGGTATACCAACTTCACTAACCCATAGCGAAATACCTGACAACTATTGAAAATTAAAAAAAGTCCTCTCGGCACGCCGGAAGGCGGAGGTAGATTTCACCGGACAAACTTGGGGATAGGCGAAAATAGGCAGAATATGCAGATTTTCGTAGAAGGATCAGACCTCATTTAATGCGAGAAGGTATTTTATAATTGGAGCTTAATTAACTTTGTTTTTCATTATATGCTTATTTTAAACATTTTATTGTCTTATGGGAACAGTAACCTTCTTGTCATTTGGGGTCCATTTTTATACTTGTGGTCACACTATCCTTATGCAAGGTTTCGACACTGATGTGTAACTATGTAACGGTCTGTTACTTCTTCACGCAAAATTATATCTACCGCAGAGATTTTGGTTGGTTCCTCAGTTTAGGGGCTGCGACAACGCGGTCATGTTACCCCGTGTACTTTGGGATGGCTGTATTAGTCTGTAATTCAGGTAAGGACTGCAGACGGTCAATTTCAAGCAGTAGTTACTAATGTTGCTACCAGGTACTACCGTCAACGACACCTAGCTGTGAACTTGGCTACTAGATGCCACCGCAACCAGCAACTAGCAACGAACGTTGGAACTTCCCCTCCAAAGGAAAGCATACTGAGGGATTTTTAGCGCTCTTAGAAAATCCGACGACTTCGGCCGGCTTTGAACTCGCGACCTTGGGCATAGACATTCAGCATGCTACCAGTTACGTCATCGAAGCCGCTTCACACTTAGATGGAAATCTGAATCTGATCTCGTGCAAGTGCGTTATCTTGGCAACGTCTGATGGCTCATCCCTCATCAATTTAGTAGTGTTGCCATGGCAACCACTGATAGGTCTTGGCATTTTCTTATAATTCCGAAATTATTTTTCTCATCCCTTGGCATAATGGTGGGTTATATCAAAAATTCTTTCAGACAAAAGTTTTAGGTAATTATTATGGGAATATTGTCCATTTTGTACGGTTTTGATATTGTGCCTATTAAGAGAGATATGATTAATGTTTCCCGAAAAACCCACTTTTTCCCACCCCATTGGTCAATGGTTGGTGCTATAAAAAAACTCTTCAAACATACATATTTTGGCTTTATCCGACACATAGTATGAATGTTGAACGGATTTGATATTTCACATATTAAGAGAGTTATAGCAATATTTCACTTTTTCGAAAAAAAAAGCCCCCCATTTTCACCCCCTTCGACCGATTTAGCCCAGTAACGAACTCGACCGAGATGTTATAGGTATACATATTCGGTAAAAAATTCAAAGTGATTGGTGCAAAATTACGGCAGTTATCGTGTCCACAATAAACTGATATACATATATACATATACATACATAAATTATGTATAACTTTTGAACTGACGGTGGTTTTGGGGTCTGGGGGATGTGAAACGCGAAGATATGTCGAAATTTTCCGGAAGTCGAAACATGGTATCCATTGCAATAGTTAGCTTTCTAATGAAATCTACCTCTCGTGTGTTCCTCAGTTTAGGGGCTGCGACAACGCGGTCATCTAACCCCGTGTACTTTGGGTGAGTGTAGAATCTGTCTGATACACGGTGTGAATTGTAATGGCTGTATTAGTCTTAATTCATGTAAGTACTGCAGACGGCCAATTTCAAGCAGTAGTTCCGAATGTTGCTACCAGGTACTACCGTCAACGACACCTAGCTGAGAACTTGGCTACTAGATGCCACCCCAACCAGCAACTCGCAACGAACGTTGGAACTTCCCCTCCAAAGGAAAGCATACTGAGGGATTCTAGTGCTCTTAGAAAATCCGACGACTTCGGCCGGCTTTGAAACCGCGACATTGGGCATAGACATTCAGCATGCTACCAGTTACGTCACCGAAGCCGCTTCCCACTTTGTCAGGCGGCTTCGGTGGTGTAGTCGGTAGCATGCTGAGCTTCTATGCCCAAGATACCGGGTTCAAACCCGGCCGAAGCCGTCGGATTTTTTAAGAGCGTTAAATATCCCTCAGTATGCCTTCCTTCGGAGGGGAAGTAAAGCCGGCGGTCCCATGTCATAGATTTATGGCATGTTAAAGATCCTTCCACTAATTGCACCTGTGTGAAGGTAAATTGGATAGGTTAAGAATGTATGCAACGCTCTTAGGTTTCTATGTTCGTTGCCAAGAGCCGACTGCGGCGGCGTCTAGTAGCTCAGTTCTGAACTTGGCCTCGTAGTCGTTGACAGTGGCGCTTGGCGGCAAAAGTAGGAACTATCTGAAAAATTGTTAGTTGCAGTACTTAAATTAACAAACAGATAACACACACTAATACAGTCATCACAATTAACACCGGTTATCAGACAGATTCTACACACACCCAAAGTACACGGGGCTACATGACCGCGTTGTCGCAGCCCCTAACCTTTAGAACCAACCAACCAACCACTTAGTCAGATGGAAATACTGAATCTGATCTCGTGCAAGTGCGTTGTCATGGCAACGTCTGATGGCCCATGCCTCATCAATTTAGTAGTGTTGCCATGGCAACCACTGATAGCTCTTAGCATTTTCTTATAATTCCGAAATCATTTTTCTCGTCCCATGGCGTAATGGTGGGTCATATCAAAAATTCTTTCAGACAAAAGTTTTAGGTAATTATTAGGGGAATATTGTCCATTTTGTACGGTTTTGATATTGTGCCTATTAAGAGAGATATGATTAATGTTTCCCGAAAAAACCACTTTTTCCACCCCTTTGGTCAATGGTTGGTGCTATCAAAAAACTTATTTGACATAAATTTTTGGCACTTATCCGACACATATTATGAACTTTGAATGGATTCGATATTTCACGTATTAAGAGAGTTATAGCGAAATTTCACTTTTTCGAAAAAAGCCCCCCATTTTCACCCCCTTCGACCGATTTAGCCCAGTAACGAACTCGACCGAGATTTTATAGGTATACATCTTCGGTAAAAAATTCGAAGTAATTGGTGCAAAATTACGGCAGTTATCGTGTCCACAAGAAACTGATATACATATATACATATATATATATATACATAAATTATATATAAACTTTTGAACTGACGGTGGTTTTGGGGTCTGGGGGATGTGAAACGCGAAGATATGTCGAAATTTTCCGGAAGTCGAAACATGGGACCCATTGCAATAGTTAGCTTTCTAATGAAATCTACCTAAAATCCCAGAGGTTTATTTGAGCGTTCCATGTTTGGAACAGTGGGACAAAATGGGGCAGGAAGACTAAAGACGCCTTAGGCCTCGGATATGGGGTTGCCAGGCATTCCGTTTTACCCGGAACAATCCCGTTTTTTCTGGTTTTGTTCCGCGTTCCGTGTTAATCTTTAACGGAACGTCAATTATTCTGTTTTTGGTTAATTTGATAATATATTCAATTTCGCATCGAATTTCAAATGTCCCGCTTCAGAATTGATTGTAATATCTAGCTTGTTTTCTGGCGATACAGGTGCAAGTTTGAAAGAGGAAATGAATTCTATGTCTGTGTCAGTTAGTTGGGTACAATACATGTTATAGATTTATTAGGGGCAAGAAAATTAAGGAATATCTTAGTCCTTGTGGAGTTAATACTCAGCATTTTCCCCTCCAATGCTTTTACGGAGAGAGTTTTTACTGTCATGAATATCAAATGGAGAGATGATAGAAACAGAAGCTCCATTAGTTTGATAAAACAAGAATTGTTCACATATTACAATTATGATGAAAATTGCAGTGAATTTTATCAGAAGGTACTTACAAATAAAAAATCCTTGCAAGGGGTCGTTCAAATGAACAGAATTTGTAAGTTGCTGGTGTCATAGGCCTAGGCCTATATGATATGTCAGCAATATCTAGTTTTAATTTTGTGTATTTGATTATGTAATGCTCATTTAATACATATGTGTATTATTTATTACAACATTCAACAACCTTAATAAAAAAACAACACTATACGAGCCTTACAGTAGTCGCATATGATGTGTAACATCTGACATAGAAGAAATCTCACGTGAAATTGTTGATACACCGGTATTTTATAATATTATTGGCACAAATATTAATCTATTGTAAAAGGGAGTGTTTTACAGATATTGTAGTTTATTATATGGAACTCATTTTGTTAGATGATTTGTAGCTTCCACCAGCACTAGCCTAAATAAAGAATACGATATGGATCAACTAGATTAATAGACGCAACACCGCTCATAACCTTAAATTCCTTATAAACAGGCCAACTTGCGAGTAGGCTAAATGCAATGAGCTCAACAGTAGATCATGAAAGGCTTGCCCAGTTCCCGGACCTCTTGATTCACAGACCAACACGTAATTTCATATAGATTCTGTTAAAATGAGTCATATTGATATGATTAGCAGCAGAGTATCAAGAAGACAGTGCGAGAACTATCAAGAAGGCAGTGCGAGAGTAGAAATATCAAATAGGCAGTGAAGAAAAGAAATAGTCTTTGAATTGTTATGTATTATTAGTGTGAAAATAAAAAAAAAAGATTTTTGTGTGTTGATGAATGTCCAGGAGGGATACGTTCCAGATGGCAGTGTCTTACACACTTCCGTCCGATCCACTTCCGTCCTATTTTTCAAAATCACTCCCACAAAAATATCCAGCAACTGAGTGGAAAGATGTTACACATAAAAAAAACATGTTTTGGGACGTGTGTTCCATTCTTGAAATCCGTCAACCCTACGGTCGGGTACCGCAATACAGTCGAGATCGAAAGAGAACGAGTGTTGTCCAAGGGAGGTCGGTAGGAAGGATGATAGTGATAAAACCAGCCTAAGCAACAGGGAGCAATTCCGTGGTCACCAACCCACGTCCCACTTGTTGTGATCCCCTGAAAGGGAGGAAGAGTAAAGTAGAGAGAAGGGTGGACAGATTGTCAATTTAACTGGACACCCCTGAGTCTGCAAAACTGCGTCACACAACAATTAAAATTTAATAAATTGCAGTGAAAATAGCCCCGAGGTCTATTAAAAATATGAGTGGAGGGATCCTGTCCAGTCCAGTATATCCTGGAGTGCTATCACACACGTTATTAAGGCAGCTTCATTCGCATAAAAAAATATTATCATTGTAATAAACTTGCAATGTTTATATCTGGTGCAGAGTTTTTTCAAACTTTCATTGCGACGTCACGTTTTATTCATGTATCTGGGCGATGTGATAGATGCAGTCCGTACGCTCCTGTCATAAAGTGTTGCGTCGCTCGTTCATATCTGCAGCGGACAAAAGGAATGGCAGTGAAGTAACATCCCTGGTATTTGAATCAGCTGTTAACGAGGGATAATCAACAAAAAGTGTAACCATAGAAATTACTTTAAGAGATACCTCGATGGCGTAGCCGGTGGTCTCATTTTTTGACTCTTATTGGACAGATTTTATAGAATCATCACTATTCATCCATTCATTTCGTATAGGCCATCTATGGACCGCGTCATTCCGACTGTCTCCTACAAGCTTTGGTGTTTGCCCAGTACGCCCGCATTCGTTCTCGGTGGACTTCCTTCCGTTCCTGGGTCCAAATATTTCCCGTTTTCAGCTTCGGGTTTTCTTGGAAACCTTTACAAGCTTGAAGTTTCCTTTTGAGTGGGGCGCGCTCCTGAATGTCTGTTGGTGTAATCCCCACTTCTTTCAGATCTTGATCCAGTTGAATGAACCAGGCCCATTTTTCTTTCCTCGACTGAATGTAAGTTATGTTGCAGTTGGTCAGTCTCGCTGGGCTCATTCGTTTCACATGTCCAAAAAAAATCATCTTCTCTTCCAGATGACGTCACTTATCTTCTCCACATGAGTATATAGTTCATGGTTATGCCGTCTTCTGTATTCCCCGTTGTCTTTGATGGGACCAAATATCTTTCTCAAAATTTTCCTTTCTTTGGCCTCCAGTTTTTCGACCAAGCCCTTTTTTGTTCATCGTGAGGCATTCAGAAGCATACAAAACCTCCGGACGGATGACACTGCAGTAATGTTTTAGTTTTGCGTTGAAGGATATTGACCTTTTCTTATAGATGTGATTAGTTAAATGGAAGGCCATTTCCATTTAGCTCATGTGTGATGTGAATGCTTCTTTCTCTGATACATTAGGTGTTATAATTTCTCCCAGGTACTTAAACTTTGCAACTCGCTAATTTTTCCTTGTTCCACAGCAAGGTGTTTCGGCGCCGGTACGATATTAGTTATGAACACAGTCTTCTCAAAGGAGATCTGGAGTCCTGCCTTCGCTGCTTGTGCACTAAGCTGATTAATCACCATAATTATTTTTATTATAATTTATATTATTATTATTATTATTATTATTATTATTATTATCATATTTGCCAATAGACCACTGAGGATCAGGTAACAATTTCATTTCTTTTTCGTCTTAAGCTTCCTCTTCCTCCAGGATTCCTTCACATGGACGCCATTCGTGGCGAAGACGTCCCCTTGCTTACATTCATTCGATTTCCTTATATATGTATGTTTATGAAATACAACCTCTGTCCGAAAAATTCGGTGAATGGCTCTATATTACGAACGGATTGTTGGCTTACATGAAACAGCAGTTAATGTCCTTCGAAGTAATCCCCGTGGATGGTTATGCACTTCTGAGAACGTTTGTATAAGTCCTGGAAACTCCTGGCTTAGTCTTCTTTAGAGATAGCCTTCAGTTGGGTCGTCACATTACGACGGATGTCAGAAATGTCCGAAATCATCTGGCCCTTCAGGGCTTTTCGGCGACTCTGGACCCAGCCACTCCATACTTTGACGCTTGCCTTCGGGATCGTACCTCAAGCACCAAGTCTCGTCGCCCGTAACGACGGTTTTCAGGACCATTCCATTCCACGGAACATTCACCCTTCTCACTGCCACCCGTGGAACAGGTGTGCATGGTAGGTTGCATAAATTCACCCTTCTCACTGGCGCCCGTCGATCAGGCGTGCATGATGGGTTGCATAAATTCACCCTTCTCTCTGCTAAATTTTCGCTTTCAATTCCGAGTTTTGACGACCCAACTGAAGGCTATCTCTAAAGAAGACTATGCCAGGAGTTTCCAGGACTTGTTCGGTAGTTCTCAGAAGTTCATAACCATCCACGGGGATTACTTCGAAGGACATAAGTGCTGTTTCAGGTAAGCCAACAATCCGTTCGTAATATAGACCCATTCACTGAACCTTTCACACAGAGGTTTATTATTTATAGTGTGCCACATGGTATTTCGTCATTCGAATGTTTCGAATTGTCCGTTGTGAAGAAAATACTAGGGATGTACTATATTGTTTTCTTCTTCTTCTTCTTCTTCTTCTTCTTCTTCTTAAGACGCGGTCTCCAAAACGAAGGTTGGTGATCCACGTAGCCAGCTCTGACCTTGACATTGCAGTATGAAATGCTTCCTCCGATGTACACACCGGTGCCACCTTCTTATGTCCTTAAACCATACATTTCTGCGTCTCCCAACGGATCTTTTTCCTTGTATCTTTCCTTCAATAATTTTACACTTTATTTTTTTCTACCCAAATGAAGTACATTACACATCAGTTGTTACGTCCATCTCCTCAACATAATCTCCTTGTAACTTTATGCACTTTTGCCATCGATGTGACAGTATCTCCAGACCTTCCTGAAACCATTCTTTAGGAGTGCTGCGTTTCAGGAGAACGTAGGAACAAGATAAGCTGTATTAAGTCTTAGGCTGATTTTGGAAGCTAGAATAAGGAAGGATAAGAGAACGTTCATGGCATTTGTAGACTTAGAAAAGGCTTTTGATAACGTTGATTGGAGTAAGTTGTTTGACATTTTTAAAACGATTGGAATAAAGTACAGGGATAGAAAGGTGCTCTACAATCTATACAGAAACTAGACAGCAGTTATTCGAGCGGAAGAACATGAGACACAAACTGGTATTCAGAAAGGTGTAAGGCAAGGCTGCAACTTATCACCCATACTTTTCAAGCTATACATTGAGCAAGCAATGAAGGAAATTGGAGAAAAATTTAAACTAGGAGTAAAGATTCAAGGAGAAATAATTTCAACTCTGAGATTTGCTGATGACATCGTCATCTTGGCCGACACGCCTGAGCATTTGAATGAGTTTTTGAATGGTATGGACACCGTCTTGAGGAACAATTCATGATGAAAATTAATAAATGTAAAACAAAAATATTGGAATGCAGTCGAAATAAATCAGAAACCCTTATGGATGTCGAATTCGCTGGTGAAAAGCTAAAGGAAGTAGGAGACTTCTGTTACTTAGGAAGCAAAATAACCAGTGATGGACGAAGCAAAGAGGATATAAGAAGTAGATTAGCTCAGGCAAGGAAAGCGTTTATACAGAAAAGGAATCTGTTGACATCAAATAGTGATTAAGGTATTAGGAAGTCATTTTTGAAAACCTTTGTCTGGAGCGTGGCACTCTATGGAAGTGAAACTTGGACTGCTGGCGCAGCAGAAAAGAGGAGAATTGAAGCGTTTGAAATGTGGTGTTAGAGAAGAATGATGACGATCAGATGTGTAGATAGGATTACGAATGAAGAGGTATTAAGACGAGTGGGAGAGGAGAGATGTTTCTGGTGACTGCTAATGAAGAGTACAGATAGGTTGGTAGGACACATACTAAGACATCCAGGAATAGCAAACTTAGTTATAAAAGGAAGGGTTGAGGATAGGAACTGTAGGGGTAGACCAAGGTTAGAATATGTTAAACAGATTGCCTCGGATGTAGGGTGTGATAGCTAGGTAGAGATGAAACGATTAGTTCAGGACAGGGCAGCATGGAGGTCTGCATCAAACCAGTCGAAATACTGAAGACTCTAACAACTAACAACATGGCAACACTGAAAAATGGCTTCAAATCAATCGATATTCATTCTTTCATTGTATTATGAGTTCGTTTGCAGTCTCCGAATATCGACAAACTCTGTATGAAATCACGCCAACTCTCGGAATAAAGTGTATGATTACGTATAATAAGGGCCACATGACCTCGTAGTTCCTCCCCTTAAAACAACAATAACTAACTACGTATAATAACTAGCATTCTTGACTGTCACCCTGGAGGTATGGGTTCGATTCCTAGCTCTGCCAAGAAATTGTAATTCTGGTCTGAGGGTTCGAATGGGGTACACTCAGCCTCGTGAGGCAAAACAGAGAAGAGGTAGGTTCACATTTCACCTCAGCCATCCTGAAAGTGGATTTCTATGGTTTCACCATTTCTACTCCAGGCAAATGCCGCAATGGTTCCTAATTTAAGGCCACGCCGCTTCTTTCCAAATTCTCACGTGAATTACACATACACAATACCAATACAGCCATCACAATAACACAGGTAATAGGACAAATTCCACACACACCCAAGTACACGAGGATACATGACAACTATGTCGCTAAGCACCTAAATCAATCCCTTTAAGTTTTTTTTAAATAAATGTTGATGATTGGTTGAATGTCAATTATATTTGATGATTCTTATGCCAAATATAAAATCATTCAGCAGAATATTATTAACTACTGTATTTTGGCAGAAAGAGTGCCATTGTCGTAGTAGTTTAAATACTTAGTGAGTTAGCCGTGGTCGTTACGGCGTGGCTGCAGGCAGTCACTCACTTCCGGGAGGCGAGGAGGTTCGAATCCCCCCGCCGGCAACCTTGATAATGGTCTTCTGTGGTTTCCCATCTTCCTTCCAGGCAAATGCAGGTGTTGGTCCCTAACTGTAGGCCACAGTCGCTACCTTCCAATTCCTCGTCATTACATTCACACTTTCCTTCCCAGAAAACACTCCACAAGCGATGGTAGGCCTACTTGTGCTCACCCCATGGGTGTCCGCATAAAAGCAGCTACAAAACTCTGGTGAGCCAAACATGTCCTCGGACACTCCCGGCAGTAAAAGCCATACGCTAGCAACAGTAGTTAAATGAATAATAAATATTTTACTTCTAAAACTTAAAGGAAAGAACATTTCTACGAACGATTTCTATGAAGACTTGTACATCCTGTGAGTTGCTGCATAGCAGCCAAACGGGTTGGTTGTGGCACTTGCTTGCTCCGCGGCGCGCTATCTATTGAGATACGAAGTAACTGTACGTTTGTGTTAGTGAACTTATTATTTCGTGTGAGTGTTTTAATGTCTTTTTAGCGTATGGCTTTTAGTGCCGGGAGTGTCCGAGGACATGTTCGGCTCGCCAGTTTTGTAGCTGCTTCGAGACGGACACCCAATAGGTGAGCTACAAGTACTGTTGGGGAGGAATGTTGGATGGGAGGGTCGAGGAGTTGGAAGGTAGCGGCTGTGGCCTGTAGTTAGGGACCAACCCTGGCATGTGCCTGGAAGGAAGATGGGAAACCACAGAAGACCATCTTCAAGGTTGCCGGCGGGGGGATTCGAACCTCCTCGCCTCGCGGATGTGAGCGACTGCCATGCCGCAACGACCTCGGCTAACTCACCCGGTAGTGTTTTAAATACAAACAGTGCATATGGCAGTCTCCTCATAACATGACTGACCTCTCCCAAGGGTTCGGAGAGGTAATTCACACTGCTATAGAAACATGTAAGGTGACATCGGAACTATATTTAACACCGATTTCGACTTCCGGACACAATCAGATTCGTGATTTCAACATCGCGAATGAACCAGGTATGTCTACATTTATTATTGTTATTATTAATCTTGATTGGTCGCATTGGACCACTTGAGTCGTTCCACAATCACTTCTTCTTTCAAGGTAGTTTTGCTTGGTTCTAGCCCTCTTTCCAGCACTTTTTCATTCTTTCAGATCGGGATATTCTCAACTCATCTGAAATCTCCATAGACTCTATGTGTCATTTATGCAGAAAATTTGTGAGTTTTAAGAATGGTGTTAATTTTATTTTTCTCCTCAGCATCTGTTATCTTGGATCCATTTTCCTCCAGCTTTCTTTCCTGGATTTCTCATCACTAGTTGGAGTACATTTCTGTTTTCTGGAAACCGTAAGATGTGAAAAAATAGTTTCAACATTTACTGTACTACATCCCATTTTTCTCAGTAACTAAGGTTGGTTGGTTGGTTGGTTCCTCAGTTTAGGGGCTGCGACAACGCGGTCATGTAGCCCCGTGTACTTTGGGTGTGTGTAGAATCTGTCTGATAACCGGCGTTAATTGTGATGACTGTATTAGTGTGTGTTATCTGTTTTTTGATTTAAATAGAGACTTCAACTTAGAATTTTTTTAAATAGTTCCTATTTTTGCCGCCATGTGCCACCGTCAACGACTACTAGGCCAAGTTCAGAACTTAGCTACTAGACGCTACCGCAGTCGCTCTTGACAACGAACGTAGAAACCTAAGAGCGTTGTTTACATTCTTAACCTATCCAATTTAGCTTCACACAGGTGTAATTAGTGCAAGGTTCTTTAACATGCCATAAATCTATGACATGGGACCGCCGGCTTTACTTCCCCTCCGAAGGAAGACATACTGAGGGATTTTTAACGCTCTTAATAAATCCGACGGCTTCGGCCAGGTTTGAACCCGCTATCTTGGGCATAGAAGCTCAGCATGCTACCGACTACGCCACAGAAGCCGCTCTCAGTAACTAAGACAGACTTTACCGTGAAAGTTACAGAAAGTGTAACACTGAATGAGACATCACTCGTATGATAATTTTTGCAAAAGTTTGAAATTAGCCAAAATACATTTTCTGATTATGAAAAATAAATCAGGAAATTATGTAGTAATAGATGCTTACTCCTTCGCCGTTCATAACCCACCCACCTTCCCCTTTTTAGATCACGATTTACCTAGTAAAATTCCAGCTGTGTCCGCCGTTATGCGCGTGAATTATCGTCAAATAGAGTATTGCCAACCCTGCGCTTACGATGCTAATGTAAAATGTGTTAAATCAAGACCAATGGCTTTTGCCTGGCCAATAATTATTAGGTAGCGCGGCCAGCCATATACAGTATACTGTACACCCTCAGGGCAGGATTTAGATTGTATGTGCTGCTAGGCCCGTGGGTTATTGCTGCTCCCTCTTCATACCATCGTAAAGGAGAGAGAATTTAGACATCAGAAAGGTCTTGGTGAAGGTAATTTTATCATTTTAAATGATCTTGTCGACTTCGTCGTTACGCTGGGGTCTGGCGTTACGTTACTGTGACGGGACGAAATGTGCCCAGATGCACTGGGGTGTGTGACGTCATAGTACTGCTTGGTGCATGTGTTCCCCGACATTCTCTACTTCGTTAGTATAAGACAAAAATCCCCGATTCTTGGTTGTCACTGGTAATCTCGTGAATCACTGGATGGATTTTGATGCGGTGTTCACCATTCTGTAAAGGATATCTGGAGGAAAGATTCTGTAGAAAATAATTTATGTATGATGAAAGGAAGCCAAGCAGTAACGATTTCAGTGAAAAAGTCGAAAACAAACTTGGCGTCCGTGCGCTTCTTAAGCTTACGCTGGGCAAACCGTTAAGCATATCAATATACTATGAGCGTAAGAATTGGTGAGCATGAAAAGTTCTACAAAAAAGTCCACGAGAGCATATCTTTATCTTCAATACATCGCCCACTATAAGTGTTTTTAGACTGGATTGAAGGGGCACGTCCCCGCGCATTCTGATGAGCGTGACGGCATCCCGCGTGATCACTTTTCGTGATACTTTCAATGTTTAGCTTGGCCCATTTGTCGGTCAAATTTTGTTTCTTGTTACCGAGATCGCCGAATGGTAATTATTTCTTTGTAAATGTATTAATTGCTTAAACCACATGCATAATCTTGTTATCAATCACCTATTCATAGATATTATAGTTCTCACCTTGAGTGTTCCAGTCGCTCGCTACTTCAAGCTCCCACACTCCCGACATACAGGGCTCTACTGGTTGGTCTGCTGTCTGCTGAGTGGGGTCGACTGACGTCACCCTGACTTTCGTTCGACCAATGGCAGGTCTTTGTCTGGTCGGGCAATCTCCAGCTTCGAGATTGTTCCATGATCACTATTTAAGACGCCACTTGCTGGCGTTCTTCACCCACTTCTGATCAATCATCACTTCTGATCACTTCAACCTGCTGGTCACCGCTACTGCATCTCATGACACCATCGCTAGTCTCTACGCTACCTAGCAGTTACGTCACGAGATCTGCACCTTGACGTATTGCTCAAGATGGCAAGAATAATTGCCAGCTGTCGTACTCTTCAAGCCGTACCTTAGATGGGGTACTTTGATTCGTCTTTCGAAGTAGCTGCAGTCCTTTCGGCTGCCAACCAATTTTCAAAATGCTACTGGATCACCACTTGGACGCTATAAGTGTCATTCCTTCGCAAGAGAAGAAGAGAGAGTTGACCTTTTTTTTATCAATTGTGTACATATCTCTAGGCCATGTACGCCTCCTTCAGAAGAAACTGTGAGGACTTCTCAATCAACGCTTATGCTAGCTGGAACTTTTAAGGAGCTGGCTCTTCAACCCTTTGAGAAGATAAGTTCAATTTTATGAAGAATTTAAATCATACTAGTTATCTTACACTCTTAATCAGTTTTATGGTTCTTTTTATAAGGTGCATTTTTTTAATGTTAAGCTCAACTTCTCTCGAATTAAGCAAGCTTGTTTCATTGGCATTTCCTTAGTCTGGGTTTCTGTCATCAGGCCCTCACACTTTGTTCCATTTATAATTATTCATTTCTGTGATAAGCACTTAAGTGCAATTTGTTTATTGATTATAAATTTATTATTAGAAATAAACATTGTTAATGTATGGCTACCTACATTGGTTTTCTAGTGATGTATTTCATGCCCACTACCCCGCACCGCTTCAGTCTAATTTTCTTGACCAATTGTAGTTATTTTGTCCAGGCTCTCGCCTGATGCGTTCTCCCGTATGGGGAAGTTTTAGGGCAGAACTTTACTCCATATTTTTGGTGCCTCATCCCCGGGAAACATATATGTTGCACCCTGGGAATGTTACAAGTTTCATATCTTGGATTTCACATTAGCAATTTTTGTTCATTGTGTTTCAACACTAATTCACATTGTAAGTTTCAGCCTGAGGCGCATGTTCAGCAGAGGAGGAGAGAAACGTAATCTAAGCCGGTTTCTTCCGCATCAGACTAAACCGTACTACCTAGCAAGCTGTCATCCTCTGGCTTCCAGTACTCGATGTCACAATATTGACGTGAGTAACAAACAACTTTTAACATGCCTAACCTTGATGAAAAACTCAGTAACGCCAGAGCCTCTTGTAAGGGCAAGCTCACACGGTTTCGTACTTTCTTAACGGAGCTTGAACCCCAAGAGCGTAATCTTGACATAATTTCGCAGAGGCTTAAGAATTATGAACAAGCCTTTGAGAAATATGATGAGATACAATGCAGTATAGAAACTCAGCATCCGGACCAGCAAAGTGATAGGTTGGAAGTTGAAAAATTATACTATCAGAGATTTGCTGAAGCTAAACAGCTTATTAGGGCTTTAACTTTATAAGAAAAACAAGAAGATCAAACTTCTGCAGCATCTTCTACATCTTCTTCACGCATTATATTACCCAAATTAGAAATACCCAAATTCACTGGTAAGGACATAGAATGGGAGCCATTTTTTGAATTATTCAATTCTTTAGTACATGAGAATACTTCTATACCAGTAATTCAAAAATTTCACTACTTGCGTCTGGCAGTTCAAGGCAACGCACTTAACCTGATTCAAGCACTTTCTTTGACCAGTGATAATTATGAAGTTGCTCTGAATCTTCTTAAGGATAGATATGGGAACATTCGTTTATCTATTCAACGCCATATACAAAGCTTATTCGAGTTACCTAACGTGCAAGCAGATAACAGTTTATCACTTCGTAAGTTGATTGACACTGCAGAGCTACACGTCAGAGCATTGTCCAATTTAAACCAACCAGTAAATCACTGGGATTTATTTCTAGTCCACCTCATTTCTGCAAGATTGGATGCAAATACATTAAAAGCCTGGGAAACAGAACTTTCCCAAAATTTGCAATGCACTTATGAGGCGATTATTAACTTTTTGAAGGCTAGAAGCCAAGTCTTTTCCGCCATAGCTAATCAAAAAACTAGTATTTCAGATTCAAAAGCCTTCTCAAAAGATAAGGTTAGCAGTTCTAATCAAAGAATTTTAAGATCACAGGCTCTTCCTGTTGATGCTCGGTCACCTAACCAAATGCAAACGTGCGGTCTGTGTCAGCAATCGCATAATTTATACAATTGTGATGAATTTAAATCTTTATCAGTAGATGAAAGACGAAAGTTCATTACGAACAAAAAACATTGTTTCAACTGTTTGTCAGGAACGCATATGTTAAACAATTGCCGTTCACAACGTTTATGCTTTCATTGTAAGGCTAGACACCATTCCCTTTTGCACAGACATGAAAGATCATGGTTATCAGGACCAAGCAGTTCCAATACCAAGTCTAATTCTGAGACTTCTCAAAATAGTGCGCAGTCGTATGCTCAAAGTTCTACCTCTCTTGGCAAAGTCCAGGTTTTATTATCTACCGTGCAGGTTCTATTGAAAAATTCTCACGGGAAATGGGTATCTGTCAGGGGATTATTAGACAATGCCGCTACCAACAATTGTATTAATGAATCTTTGGTACAAAAGTTAGGCCTCCCAAAACATCCTACCTCAATAGAGGTTACAGGAATAAACTGCTCTAAATCGCAATCCTTAAGCTTTGCTAAAGTGGATCTGAAGGACTCTAATAATTTTGGTACGCAGTTGCAATTAGATTGTTTGATTATCAAGTCTATAGGCAACAATATTCCTGGCACTTCTTATCCTATTCAAAGTTGGAATATCCCGAATTTTGTCCAGCTAGCTGACCCTCATTTCAACAGAGCTTCGCCCGTAGAGCTTCTTTTCAGCTCAAGCGTATTTTGGCAATGTCTTCATTCCAATAAAGTAAAAATTGCTCCTAATGTTTTCTTCCGCGAAACTGATTTTGGTTGGATCGCTACTGGCCAAATATACCGTAATCCTATTCAAACTGTATCGAATTGTTATTTTGTTGGTACCGATTTGAGTCAAGAGCTAACCAAGTTCTGGGATCTTGAGAATGTTCAGGCTACTTCTTCTTCTTCTAACGAAATTTGTGAAAAGTTATACAAGGAAACCACTGCCCGTACTGCTGAAGGCAGATTTATAGTAACTCTTCCACGTATTCCTAATCCTCCCGCCATTACGGGCTCGCATTCCAGAGCACTTAGGGCACTATTTGCTATTGAAAATCGGTTCAAACAAGATGCTTCTGTCAAAACTCAGTATGCTTCCTTTATGGAGGAATACGAATCATCCAATCACATGGAGGTAATTTCTAAATCAGAAGAAATTGACCATCCTTTAAATGAAATAGTTTATCTAAATCATCACCCGGTATGGAAAAATTCCTTAACACAAGACAATATAAGAGTAGTTTTCAATGGCTCATCACCAGATTCCAATGGAGTCTCTTTAAATGATACCTTGCATTGTGGTCCCGCGATTCAAACAGATCTTACCTCTGTTTTGCTTAATTTTCGACGGTTTCCTATTGCTGTAATCTCAGATATTAAGCAGATGTACCGGCAGATTCTCGTAAATTCTGAGCAGCAAGATCTGCAAAGAATATTGTGGCGCGATGAGAGTTCCAAACCCATAAAGATATTTAGATTGAAGACTGTGACATATGGCCTGAAGCCTTCAGCCTTTCTTGCGATTCGGTCTCTCCACACGTTAGCCGAGCAAGATGGTCATCTGTATCATCCTTTGGCCTCTGAGTAATTAAAAACGGCATTTTATGTTGACGATTTCTTGTGCTCTTTCCCTAATATTTCTGAAGCACTCCTTGTGTGCGAAGATTTGAAATCCCTGCTCGTAGGAGGTGGTTTTCCGCTCCAAAAATGGACTTCAAATTCTACTGAATTTATATCAAAATTTTCATCAGAGGTCCCAGTTGATGAATTTGTTGCTATTCCTACTGATGAAGCAGCCGTAAAAGCATTGGGTGTTTTTTGGTGTCCTTCTTCTGATACCTTCTCTTATTAGGTACATTTGTCAGAATCTCCCCCTGTAACTAAGAGACAAGTTCTGTCAGAAATCGCAAAGATCTTTGATCCTTTGCAATATATTGCTCCTATAATTATTGTTGCAAAAATGTTCTTGCAAAAGCTTTGGTCATTAAAATCAGACTGGGATGAAAATCTCCCCCTTCCTCTTGTAGAAGAATGGTTAGAGTATCGCAGCAGTTTGCTGGATCTCTCCAAGGTTTCTATACCCCGCCTTTTAATTTCTAATCCCTTATACCAGCAGTATGACCTGCATGTATTTTCTGATAGTTCAGAACGGGCTTATGGCTGTTGTGCATACATAGTAGGACGTTCCTCAGCCACTTTCCCTGGATTTTCTAATTTAGTGTGCGCTAAATCAAAAGTTGCTCCACTTAAAACGGTATCATTGCCGAGATTAGAATTATGCTCTGCTTTAATGGCAACAGAATTAGCCACTAAACTAAATGTCAGTTTAAAGTTAAAATTTTCCCGCACATTTTTTTTGAGCGATTCTTCTATTGTATTAGCTTGGATTTCCAAGCCTTTTTCTCATTGGAATACCTTTGTGGCAAATCGCGTTTCTAAGATTCATGAAGTCTCTCATTCTGAACAATGGAGACATGTTCCTAGCCGTGAAAACCCCGCGGATATAATATCACGTGGTTGCACGCCTAAAAAATTGATTTCTTCAGACCTGTACTGGAATGGTCCTCCTTGGCTAAGTCAGGAATCATCTTGCTGGCCTCGCTTAGCTAATCAATTTGCAGAAGAAATACCTGATGCCCGTAATGACCCTGTCACGTCGCATCTTACTTCTACTTCTACTAGCCTTTTTCATAGATACTCTTCATTTGATAAATTGATTCGTGTAGTGTCTTATATCTTCCGATGGAAATATTTAGTAATTGATCAACCATTGAAGCCTCAACCCTTTCTCACCAGAGTAGAGTTAGAATTTGCTACTTGCAAGATTTTGTTACTTGTTCAGCAGGAAGTATTTGCTCCTGAAAAGCAAGCTCTTATAAGTGGTAAAGATTTACCCAAGTCTAGCAGGCTTTCACCACTCACTCCTTTTCTAGACCAGGACGGCATAATACGTGTGGGTGGAAGATTAGCTATGTCTAGTTGTGAGGATGGGAAAAAGCATCCCATCTTCCTCCCTTCAAAGCATCCTATCACTACCCTTATAATAAAAAAGTTTCATTATAAACACCTTCATGCTGGCACTCGCACCTTGCTCTGTCTAATTCGTGAGCTCTACTGGATCATCAATGGCGTTCATGAGGTTTCTTCTGTTGTCAAAAAGTGTATACCTTGCTTTAAGGTTAAACCACGGCCCGCCACGCAGATTATGGGTAATTTACCTCCATTTCGTTCAGAACCTAGTAAGCCCTTCGCTCTTACTGGGATCGATTACGCTGGTCCTTACGTATATCAGACCAATCCCTCTTCATCTAAGCGCAAAATCTTAGGTAAACTTTACATCTCGTTATTTGTATGTATGGTGACGGGAGCTATCCACCTTGAGTTGGTTACGAACGCTTCTGTATCTTACTTTTTGGCCGCCTTTTCTAGGTTTGCTGCTAGAAGGGGTGTCCCATCTGAAGTCTTTTCAGACAATGCAAACATTTTTGTAAGCGCTTCTGATCTCTGGAAAAAGTGTTAAGCTCCCCTTCTGCTAAAAAAAAAATGTCCAACTTTTCCTATTCTAAAGGTTTCAAATGGCATTTCACCCCGCCTTATGCTCCCCATCATGGGGGCCGATGGGAGTCCTGCATCAAACTTACTAAAAGACAGCTTAAGAGAACTCTTGGTCCTACCATACTTTCTTATGAGGAATTCAACTCTTTAATTATTCAAGTCGAAGGTATTGTAAATTCCAGACCTCTGACTCCTCTTTCAAACGATCCTAAGGATCTTTTACCTTTAACACCCAGTCACTTCCTGATTGGCTGTTCGCTTGCTGCTACTCCGCCTTTGCTGGTTCGACGCTGTGATCCTAAACTACCTATCTTTTGGAGAAAAGTAGAATCTTTGCGCTGTTCTTTTTGGCGCCGATGGAAGTTAGAATATCTCAGCTTGCTAAATAGGCGTGAGAAATGGCGGCTTCCTCAACCAGATGTACGAGTGGGGGACATGGTTCTTCTTCGAGATCCATCTCCGCCTCTCGTGTGGAACCTAGGCAGAGTTATTCACTGCCACTTTGGCCGTGATAAACGCGTCAGAGTTGTTGATGTTTTAACTAGTAAAGGTCTTTATACTAGACCCATCTCTGCTATCTCTGTTTTGCCTTTCGAGTCTTAGTTTCTCCTCGTCTGTTATCCATGTTTTGCTTTGACTGATTCTTTTGTTTGTTTTCATTCGGAGTTCTCGGAGCATGATCACTTTTCGTGATACTTTCAATGTTTAGCTTGGCCCATTTGTCGGTCAAATTTTGTTTCTTGTTACCGAGATCCCCGAATGGTAATTATTTCTTTGTAAATGTATTAATTGCTTAAACCACATGCATAATATTGTTATCAATCACCTATTCATAGATATTATAGTTCTCACCTTGAGTGTTCCAGTCGCTCGCTACTTCAAGCTCCCACACTCCCGACATACAGGGCTCTACTGGTTGATCTGCTGTCGGCTGAGTAGGGTCGACTAACGTCACCCTGACTTTCGTTCGACCAATGGCAGGTCTTTGTCTGGTCGGGCAATCTCCAGCTTCGAGATTGTTCCATGATCACTATTTAAGACGCCACTTGCTGGCGTTCTTCACCCACTTCTGATCAATCATCACTTCTGATCACTTCAACCTGCTGGTCACCGCTACTGCATCTCATGACACAATCGCTAGTCTCTACGCTACCTAGCAGTTACGTCACGAGATCTGCACCCTGACGTATTGCTCAAGATGGCAAGAATAATTGCCAGCTGTCGTACTCTTCAAGCCGTACCTTAGATGGGGTACTTTGATTCGTCTTTCGAAGTAGCTGCAGTCCTTTCGGCCGCCAACCAATTTTCAAAATGCTACTGGATCACCACTTGGACGCTATAAGTGTCATTCCTTCGCAAGAGAAGAAGAGAGAGTTGACCTTTTTATCAATTGTGTACATATCTCTAGGCCATGTACGCCTCCTTCAGAAGAAACTGTGAGGACTTCTCAATCAACGCTTATGCTAGCTGGAACTTTTAAGGAGCTGGCTCTTCAACCCTTTGAGAAGATAAGTTCAATTTTATGAAGAATTTAAATCATACTAGTTATCTTACACTCTTAATCAGTTTTATGGTTCTTTTTATAAGGTGCATTTTTTATGTTAAGCTCAACTTCTCTCGAATTAAGCAAGCTTGTTTCATTGGCATTTCCTTAGTCTGGGTTTCTGTCATCAGGCCCTCACACTTTGTTCCATTTATAATTATTCATTTCTGTGATAAGCACTTAAGTGCAATTTGTTTATTGATTATAAATTTATTATTAGAAATAAAAATTGTTAATGTATGGCTACCTACATTGGTTTTCTAGTGATGTATTTCATGCCCACTACCCCGCACCGCTTCAGTCTAATTTTCTTGACCAATTGTAGTTATTTTGTCCAGGCTCTCGCCTGATGCGTTCTCCCGTATGGGGAAGTTTTAGGGCAGAACTTTACTCCACCGCGCGCTTGACCTTGCTTTGCCCTTGGTTTGCACTTACCGTTCGTGAGTAATTTGAAACAAGGTAAAGTATTATAAAGCAAGATAAGTATTATGCAGAAAATTTTCTAACATGTCGAGAGTCTTTGGCTTCGAGCGAAGCGTGAAGCCTCCAGCCTTTCTAGCATTTTTCAGCATTTGTAGCATTTAAAATGATACAAAGTCTAGTCTTTCAGACTGACTGTCATTTTTTTAAATTTTATTCTGATGTATCGGGAAGTAAATCAATTAAATAAATTAAAGTAATGAGAGAATCAACTGTTTCTAAATTTGTATATACAGGATGTTTCAGGAGGAATAGTAAATATTTTAGGAGGTGGTAGTATAGATGAATTGCAATAAAAATTCCATATTACATGTGTCCTATTTGTATTGTGTGCCGAGATACAGCTGGTAATGAAATATGAAAATCCACAGCCCGCTTCCAGTCTCCGACCGGGTCAGGAATGGAATGAATGAAGCCCCCCATCTAGCGGCGAGGATATGAACTGTGCCGGCTGCCGAAGCCTGACGCACTCCTCTGGGGCAATGATTAAATGGTTGACAGACGAAATGAAATGATAGTGGACAGTGTTGCTGGAATGAAATTTTGACAGGGAAAACCGGAGTACCCGGAGAAAAACCAGTCTGCCTCCGTTTTGTCCAGCACAGATCTCACATGGAGTGACCGGGATTTGAATCACGGACCCAGCTGTGAGAGGCCGGCGTGCTGCCGCCTAAGCCACGGAGGCTTAACAGCTGGTAATATTTAACCCAAATAAATGTAAAACCAAGGCAAATGAGGACATTCAAAGTTGATTTTCAAAAATTCCACCACCAACTTCAATGCATTTGACATCTCTGTTCTTGTGTAAAATTGTCCTTGTAGACCTCGCCTCTCAACCATCCCCATAGCCTACTCAGCATGTGTAAAAACGTGCGGCATGTTTAAACGATACAGTACAGTCAACTTGGCTAACAAAGCACAACTTCCAACGTGAACATCAACACTGGACTGTTGGCAATCGTTAAATACGCCCATACCAACACACGAAACGACAACTGCCCTGGTTACATACCAACATCTGTATGTCTCTACGCAATAAAAATGGGACACATGTTATATGGATTTTTAGCCTACTTTTCACATTTTGCAAAAATGAGGAAAAAGTAGACTTATGAGATCGATCCGGGAAAATGTGTGTCTGTCTGTCTGGCTGGCTGGCTGGCTGTGTGTGTGTCCCCCCTATCAACTCCTAAACGGCTGCAGCAATCGAAACCAAATTTAGTATGAGTCAAGATGTGCACCGGAATATCTCACGTCCATATTTGAAAATCATGTCAGTGCTACCAACTGCTGAAAAAACGCACTAGAAATTTGAGCTCAATGTTGGATATCTTGCAAGGTATGCATGGGAGCTATTCCAAAATTGGCACACATGTAGATAATACTATTTCAGTTTAATTTCCAGGAGGCCAACCATGACAGTGTTGCCAAAATAATTTTAAGCCTTCTGGTCCAATGTTTAAATGCATATAACTTCTACACTATCAATTGGATTTCAACCAAATTTTGTATGTAATATCTGTACATAAACAGATATGACTGAGCGTATTCTTAATAGCCACCAGGGCTGCCAACTGTTAATAATTGCTCTCTATATTATTATTTTTTATCCAAATACCAATATATCAGAAGGTATGCAAGCCAACAGCTTTAAACTATGCAGACGTATATTCTGACATATTAGATTAATTTGGAGTAACTTATATACGTCAGTTCTACCAACATGATTATAAGCCTGCTGATAATACCAATTTTTAAATACATCTAACTTCTATACTATCAGTTGGATTTCAACCAAATTTCGTATGTGCTATGTGTACCATAACATATATGACTATAAGTATTGTTAAGAGCAATCAGGGCTGCCAACTGTTAATAAATGCTGTCTATATTTTTTACCCTAATATCAATATATCAGAAAGTATGCAAGCCAACAGCTCTATACTTTGCACACGTATAGCACCTGACATTCTAGATTAATTTGGAGTAATTAATATAAGGCACTGCTGCCAACATGATTCTATGCCTGTTGATATGTCCAATTTTAAAATACATGTAACTTCTATACCAACAAATGGATTTCATCCAAAATTGGCACAACAAGATATCATAATATTTCAGATTATTTCTGACCAGCACACGCATGGTATTTTTGGCAACATGCTTTTACGCGTTCTGATAGATCCAGTGTCTAACTGCATGTAACGTCCATTGGACTTCAACCAAATGTTGTATTCAGTACCTTAAGAAATGGAACTAAGAATATATTCAGTCACCAGGGCTGCCAACTGTAGTGCTCTATGAGGCTACATTATACCAGGTATATTTTGAACTAATTAGATATTTCGATATTACCAACTTAATTTCGTCATTATTCTTGATAGGTTCATATACTGTAGAATAATCATTGGCATGAAAAGTAGGCTGTATAGTTCTTCACGGAACTTCTTGTTTTTTATTGCAATTCATGTATACTACCACCTCCTAAAATATTTACTATTCCTCCAGAAACACCATGTATAAACTATAAATAAATAGTCCAACGAGATATTAAATAGTACATTATGCAACGAGCCTATAATGTTTATAATTAAGACACGAGTATTTTTTTATAAAACGAGCGTATGCGAGTTTTATAATTTCCATACGAGTGTCTTAATTACCATTATAGGCGAGTTGCATACGACTGTTTATGTTCGACGATAATTATAACTTTATTATATGTTTTAACATAAATATTCATAAATATCTGTGGAGAGTCAGCTACTGGAATTTTGTGATCGCAGAGCGAGCGTTGGGTGTTATATCTTTGTCTTTCAAGAGCTTTGAACGACCGACGCATGCGCTCTGTGGGCTTGCAATGCCATATTATGCAGCCATATGTTTACATCAGCCGTCCCTCAGTAATATTGTCACCGCAGTCATTTGAAGACAATGCGCTGTGTAGAAATTAGTGTTGGTGATTTTAAGGTACAGTGCTATTTCTTGTCTCATATTCGCCAGTTTATTTACGCGAACATATGGACGGTGGGTATTCCATGTCGGTAATTTATTATAGTTCGATGTTGTGTTTATGTCCGACATGTTGGATTTTGAGCGCATGCGCGAAGTTATCGTTACCTAATTGGTCAATGAACGAGCTCTGATTGGCTGGAGAAACTGTATCATAATGGAAAACAGTGTTATAATGACCATCATTATGATACAGTTATCTGACACATAATAGTCAGGGTCGAACATAAAAAAGTTTAAACCATTAATTGAGACTCATTATACACTTACAGATATACATATACACCACATCATACAACCTACAACTATGCGTAATGAATTATTCAAATTAAACTGATATTAATAATCAAGACTTACATTTTCTCCTAATAAATCATAAAACATTTCTGTTCTAAAGCTGAAGTCGAAAAATCTGCTGTTGCAAAACATTTGTTGGACGTAGACGTGCATTGTAGTCTATAACATTATACGAGTCGTCCAGTTGCAAAACTCGTTTAATCCACTTGGGAATAAGGATCATGTCGTAAAATTATTTATTTAATTATTTTATTTTACTTTATTTAATTTTGTATTATATTGTTTTGTTTAATTTAATTTTATTTTGTTTTATTTTTATTTTGTTACTTTATTTCGTTTTATTTTGTTTTTATTATTTTATTTGTTTTTGTTTTTATTTCGTTTTGTTTATTTTGTTTTGATTTTGTTTTGTTTTATTTTGATTTTCCAGAAAACAAACACAGAACCAAAAACAAAAAAACACGAAGCAAAAAGCAAAATTCAAACACAAAAGCAAAAAACAAAAAACAAGAAAAATAAAGCAAAATTCAAAAAAGCAAAAGCAGAAAACAAACACAAAACCAAAACAAAAAAGATGAAGCAAAAAGCAAAATTCAAAAACAAAAGCAAAAGCAGAAAACAAAAAAACAAGAAACATAAAGCAAAAAGCAAAATTCAAAAAAGCAAAAGCAGAAAACAAGCAGAAAACAAACACAAAACCAAGAAAGAAAAGCAAAAAGTTAAATTCAAATTCAAAAGCAAAAGCACAAAGCAAACACAAAACCAAAAACCAAAGACACAAATCAAAAAGTAGAAAACAACAAACACAAAAGATACGCGAAGCAAAGTCCAGAGAAACGTTTCTCATGAAAATGATTCTTATTCACAAGTGGATTAAACGAGTTTCGTAACTTGACGACTCGTATGGAAATTTTCTGACAACTAAAATTGCGGATTAATTTTGCGCCCCTCTCAACATGGTGCGCCCCTAGGCCGGGGCCTATGTGGCCTATTGGTAAATCCAGCCCTGTACACCCCTGGTTCTTGACACGCGTTTTTTTTCGTGTGGCCTCCTCAGAGGCCGAGTGCAGGTCTTTCTATTCGACGCCCGTGGGCGACCTGCGCGTCGGGATGAGAGATGGAATGGATGAAGATGAATGAAACTGAGCAGGGATGTGGAAGGAAGCGGCCGTGGCCTATCAGAAGGTACCGTCGCAGCATTTGCCTGGTGTTGAAAATGGGAAACCACGGAAACCCATTTTAAGGACAGCCGGCGGTGGGGCTCGAACCCACGCGTCTACCGAGTCAGCAGAGAGCTTGGACCCATGACCTAACACTGCGCTTTAGCCCGCGTAGCCACCGCTGTCGGTCACGCGGGGTACTAACGCATCAATAACTTTATCCAGACCAGACCTGTTTGGTGTATTTTGTATCCTACATGTTGTCAACTGTAGTGACGTCAGTGGCGATTCCTCCACGTAGGTCGTGAGGATCATCGTCAGCTCTAAGCTGTATCTGTTTTAAAAAACTAAATTGATTGTTTTGTAAAATAATCTTTGGGCTAACCTTGCGCGCCCTTTCGATAAGTTCGGTCTCACTGTCACTGTCAGTACTTGTAACTAGTTCTACATTTCATCCCTAGATGGGTGAAGTGTGACCTTTACCTCCCGGAGTAGAAAGCTGAGGAAGGAAGCCTTTCATCCCCAAAGCACGTGTTTAAGGCTTTAGAAATATATGGGAGCCATTGAGGGGGAAGGGGATGGTTTGGTCTGTTTAATGGCGCTCTGAGAACGTCGACTGAGATCCTCACGTCTCGCTATTGGTTGAATTTAAACCAACACTACGGGCTTATTGGTTACGATTTCGCGCGGTTAGAATGGATAGTCTGTTTTCAGCGTGTGCACATCTTTGGAGTGGTATTCGATTGTATTGTGTTGTGTTCGTAATAGTACTGTGCGACTGAATAATTAATATTACACAGTCTAATATCTCAAATTAGCCCAGCTATAATAATTATCTTAAGTTAAGCCTATCATATTAGGCCTACGTCCTACACATTACAAAAATCAGCAGTCGCCATTGAGTGACGTCATTGTGTACGCTTCGGTGTGCGTGGCTTGGTAACAGTTGAAGATAAGCGCTGTCGACATGGTTGCCGAGGTTAAAAGAGCAATAAATAAAATCACATATTTACGTAAATTAGCAGATATTTCAGGTGGGGAACGTGATGGCGCAGTGGTTTAGCTTCTTGCCTCTCACCCGGACGGCCGGGGTTCGAATCCCTGTGACAGCGGGGTGGAATTTTCACCTTGAAAATCACATGTCGTCAGGAAAGGCATCCGGCCTTAAATCCCCGACCAAAACCAAAATGAGCCGGTTGGCTCCGGCGACCCGAATTAATTGGGAAAAGCCGAAGAAAGTTTAAGTTTAAGCAGATATTTCAGGTGCAGTAGTGACCAGGGTTAGTAATTTAAATTGGTAATGTCCCCCAGAAGATGAAACAAGTTATGAAAATCATATATTATCGAAATGGAAGTGATAAGGGTACGATTGATTCCCCAGGGGCTCACAACTTGTGGGACTTGGTTGGCGACCACGGGACCCAAGCTGAGTCCGGCATTGCTTCCACTTACTTGTGCGGGGCTCCTCTCCGTCTTCTTTCCTGTCGACCTCTCTTGGTCAACTATTGCTCTCTTCCAACCCCGACGGTATTAGGGTATCTGAGGCCTAGGGAGTCTTTCACTTTCCCGCCTTAATTGGCCCTCGTCTCATCTTTCCTGATACCCTCATTCTTCGAGGGGTCGGCCTTCTATTTCTTTTCATATTATCTCCTGCCTCTGCAAAAGGCCCTCAAGGGGGCAGGGTGTATGTAACCCCACCACTTCTGGTGCACCCTGGATAGTGCTACATTCTCAAGGGCTCACGGCTGGTGAGTTTGGGAGTTGGAGTTGGTGACCCCGAGGGATTCCTGAGCTGGGCCCGTTTTGTCCTCTCTTTCCTCTGACCTTGGGGCGGGCCCCCTCCTCTTTCCCCTTTCCTATCTGCCTTTCATGGCTCTCCTTCCTTACAAGTCCCTCAATCCGCATTCATCGAGGGTTGAGGGTATTTCTTTTCTTTCTGTCCTTTATTTGTTTACCATTATTTCTTCATCTAGTATGTAAGTTTGTAGTTAGTATAGTTTTCATTCTCATCTCATCATTCACTATCACCCGAACCATTAGGGGCCGATAACCTAGATGTTAGGCCCCTTTAAACCACAATTATCATCATCATCATCATCGGTACGAATGACGCCTCATTCAGAATTAATACATCGGATATATCCAGTGCTTCCACAGATAATATACGCTCTTTTGCACCACAGGAGCGTATTAGCACAATAATTCCATCAACACAGGCATTACTACGCGACACGGAACTCGCCCCAATTCGACAACCAACTTATCACGGTCCTTTCGCTGTGTTTGTGGAAGGGAGGGACCATGAAATTGGACGGATCTACCCAGTGGCGTCAGTAACACTGACTTAGACACGAACGTACGATCAAATATTCGTAAGTACTGAAATTAGCCAAAATACATTTTCAAAATGTTATCCACCATCCGCAAGACTGTTTTCAGCATTCGCTAGTTTGTTATCTGAATCTACTGGCATTACAATAGTATTTTAAATTAGATAAAGCATAAATTACTAAAGCAACATATTTAGACATTTGAGGAAAAAGTCGTTCCCTTAGGCCAGGCTCTTCCAAATCCACGAGTTTGAGTATGCGTACACGCGAGTACTCAGCACTGATGCTCGGAGCACGGTTGGAGAGGGACTGGGGGTGATAGCCAATACGTCACTGGTGAAGGTCATAACAAAAGTCCATGCGCTTCCTGCCAGTCTTGATGTATCCACCGCGCAGTGACGGCAGCCCCCACAGCAGAGCTGTATTCCATGTTGCAGGTTTACTCACGCAAGGCGGCGAGTACTCCACTGCTCACTAGCGAGCAGCTCGGCTGGAACAGCCTGCCTTAGGCTTTGTATGCCATGTGCTATGTTTAAAATAAATGCTATACAGCCTGAATTGCAACCCTTCCCTGTTCGGAGTGTTAAGCATAATTAAGACTGTGAAAAGGAAAGGGTTGCAATTCGGCCTGTATAACATTCATTTAAAACATAGCACATAATTTGAATGAGATTAGCTTAAATCATCATCTTACATTTATTATGAAAAAATAAAAATAAATATACGAGCCTTACAGTAGTCGCATATGATGTGTAACATGTGACATGTTATCCTACTATGTATATCCCGGGAGCGCAAATCCCTTGTTAACAGTGAACTCTCTTGGTCATTGAAATAACTACTTGTAAAACTCCAGTGCCAAATCCTGACCGTAATACATCATAATTGTTATTTGCTAAGACGTTGTATCTTAATCGATTGAAAACATATTGTGCAATTTGCAATGGAAAATTAAAAGTTTATATTGTAATATTATAGTGCAGAAGTGGCTTTAAAAATCTGAGCCGTATCGGTTGCAGACAAGAAGGCAGCTGATCTCTCATTCTGAACTATATTTCACTGATCGCAGCTCGCATCCAGTCGGCCGTGGCGGAAGCAATCCACTGCCTACTTGATGCGAGCTGCGCTCTATACCGGCCAGTTAGTGAACCCATGCCAGCGATGTTATTGAAAATGTCCTCTTTTTGCCGATAGAGCGCACTGCCAAGTATAGGTGCGATTAAAAATTAGGTGTGCAGAAGGTATATTAAATGTGTTTCTCCCAGTGATACGTTTAGACCAACGAAGTTTCAATTATTGTTAGTAGTCAGTGTTAATATACTGAATTTCTACGTTATTTGGAGTGTTTGTTGATGCGATATAGATTCCACATAGCCACATGGCCGACAGTACATCGAGTGCTTACATTAAATAAGAACAGAGCAAAAGTATGAATATTTAATAAATCGTAATTGTTTTCAGCAAATATGATATAATGAACATTTTCACACCAAAGAACGACAGTTTGAAGATGATTCATTGCAGGAATATCTTAAATGGGGTCTCCAAACCTTGAACTAAACTGTATGCGATATACATTCCCCATAGCCACATGACCTACAGTACGTCGTTGTACCGATCTCCGCTATCACGCGCGCTCATTGTTTCCGTCCCATGCACTTCCGTCCCATCCATTTCCGTCCCTTTTCCAAGATCACTCCCACAAAAATGTCCAGATACCGAGTGGAAAGATGTTAGACATCAAAAAATAACGGATTAAATATGATACCGGTATGTCATAAACAAGTTCGGATTGTATTATAAAAACTATCCGCAAATTTACTCCAAACATTATCCGCAGCGTATCCGCTATCTGCACAGCCTTGCAAACTGCATCCGCATGGCGAAAAAATGTTGCAGATATCTGCGGGTTTATCCATAACCCACCCACCATCCATTATTTAGATCACGACTTATATAGTAAAATTCCAGCTGTGTCGGCCATTATCCACGTGAATTTTTCACAAGTACAGTATTGCCAACCCCTACGAAACCCTACCCATACGCTACGAATTGAATAGACGATCTAGGTAACTTTCTGTGAGGCGTTCAAATAAAAGGAACAGTGGTTTTAACAATGGTTACAGCCAAACACGTCCAATCCAATGGTGTTTTGACAATGGTTACATCCGCGCGCGCCTTGGACGTTGCTCAGTATTGGTAGGCTTGCCATATGTCCCGGTTTGACCGGGACAGTCCCGGAATTTTGCTCTTGTCCACGTGTCCCGCCCGGTTTTATCAATGTCCCGGTAAACGGCTGTAAGATTTAAAAAAGTCAACATCGTTGACTATCGGGCACAGCGTCAAAGAGGTCAGAAATATTCTAAAGAATGACACAAAACAATAGTTGAAATTGTTAACTCATTAATTAAATGTTTTTTTAGTTTGACAAAAAAGTTTTTTTGTAACTGTTTTTGTAATTAGATAAAAAGTTGTAGTTTTTCGAAAAATAATTAGACTTAGAAATTGTTCAATTAAACAATTTTATGAAGTATTTTAAATTGTATTTCATTAACACTTCTTTCTAGATGGTAGACCAGAAAAAAATATAATTAAAAAGAAAAAAAAAATAATTTTGTATAGCAAAAATCCTTTTTTATTTTTAAAAGTTGTGCAGAACTAACAATTTAGGGTGCCAGACCCCCCATCCCGTCACTTGCGAGGCTTAAAAAAAGGCTTAAAACTCACCATTTTGCTTCTAATTAAAAAAAAATCCCGGGACAGGACCCTCCGCTCCCCAGACCCCCAGGTAAGGCCATCTCATATTAATGTGTCCCGGTTTCACTCACCAAAAATATGGCAAGCCTAAGTATTGGCCATGTGCTATATACAGTAAATATACAATTTTACTGTTATATGTATAGCAACTGTACATTTGTATGTTTCTGACACGAGAATAAATAAAAATAATTGGTTCCCATGATGCCTTTAATGATCCTGCACTCTATTATCTTCAGTTCTTCGAGGAGCCCTTTAACGGCATTTAAGGAAAGAGTTTCGGCTGCATTCGTAACTACTGGCTTGAGAACCGTTCCTTAGTGTTTTGGGGTAGGTACTTTTGTTATAAACCGTGCGTGATGTTTGGAATTCTATTGCAAGTTTGCGTATTTAATTATTATTATTATTGAGTTTGCTGCAGAAAAGTTGGACATGATTGGGAAAGGTGGGTTTGAAAATTTCAGAAAAAAGAGAGAAAAATGCTTACGAAAATCCTGGGCACATATATAAAAGATGGAGAGAGAAGAGTAAGACCAAACAAAGAATTGTATCAGAAAACTGAAGGTGTGGTTGAACTGACGAAGAAGAGGAGATTACAGTTCTATGGACACCTCCTGACAATGGATGGCAACAGACTGACAAAAAGAATTTTCGAATTTTTCAGGAAGAGAAAGACAGAGCTCAATTGGTTTCGAGAAGTGAGAAGATAGGGGTACAAGAAGTTCGTATAGCAGATAGGGAGAAATTTAGACGAATAAATAAGGAGTACAGAGGTTTCCAGGAGACGGAGAAAGAGCCAGTGACAAAAAAAGGAACCTACACAGAAGAACAGAAGAGGGAAGTAAGAGAAAGGGTGAGAAGATACTGGCAGAGAGTCAAGGCAGAGAAGGGCAAAACATAATGACTGTGAAGCGTGGTCCATAGAAGGTCAAGACGAAAATAAACAATAAATAAAAAAAGAAATTACGAGCCTTACAGTAGTCGCGTATGATGAGTAACATGTGACATGTTATCCTACTATGCGTCTGCCGGGAGCGCAAATCCCTTGTTAACAGAGAACTCTATTGGTCATTGAAATAACTTCTTGTAAAACTCCAGTGCCAATGATTTATTGTAGGAATATCTTTAATGGGCCCTCCAAACCTTGAAGTAAACCGTATGCGAGATACATTCTTCATAGGGCTGTATGTTGGCCGACAGTACTTCGAATGTTTACATTAAATAAGAATCTTATAGGGGCCTCCAAACCTTGAAGTAAACCGTATGCGATATACATTCTTCATAGGGATGTATGTTGGCCGACAGTACCTTGAATGCTTACATTAAATAAGAATACAGCAAAAGTGTGCAGATTTAATAAATCATAATTGTTTTCAGCAAATATGATATAATGAATATGTTCACACCAAAGAACGACAACTTGAAGATGATTTATTGTAGGAATATCTTTAATGGGGCCTGCAAAACTTGAAGTAAACCGTATGCGATATACATTCCACATAGCCACATGGCCGACAGTACGTCGTGGTACCAATCTCCGCCACCGCGCGCGCTCATTGTTTCCCACCCATTTCCGTCCCTTTTCCAAAATAACTCCCACAGAAAATATCCAGCTACTGAGTGGAAAGATGTCACACATCAATAAAAAAAGTATTAACAAGTCATTCACGCCCTCGCTCACACTATTTGCTATTGTGATGCAGCAAAAGGCGGTAATATTGATCACAATGTTGGTAGATTGTATTCAGAGTCACAGTTTATGAGTGTATTAAGAAGGAGGACGGGTAAATGGATCATGTTCGGGTCCCACTGACAATGGGGGAGCTGAGTGCACTGCCATGTCGACACGGTGTTATCCAGCTTAACACGGTTGTCGCTACACAACCCCGATTATCCGGGCGTGATGCCCTTTTATGTCGAACTCACGACCCGTACTAACCATTCCAAGGGGATTATGATAGGCCCTACACCATCCTTGCCTAATGCAACGGAACGTAATAATCATCTAATTCAATGGCTTCGAAACTTGTGGGGCCTTTCCATCAGAGTTTAAACTGTCATGGCAGATATTAGGACATATTAATTGTTGTTAATTCGCTGTAGGGACTTGGGACAACTTGGTCATCAGCCCCGTGCACTTGGGTGTGTGTTTAATTTAATTCTTTTTTATTTGGCGTATGATGCTCCACAACACAGGAAAAAACAAGTAGTTCCGTGAAGAACTATACAGCCTATTCTCATATATCCTACTCATGTTAATTGCCTCTATCTACATACAAAATATCAGTTTGAAGGTTGTGATAGATTCGTAGATATTGAGAACCGTCTAAATATTTCAGATGGTCGCCTGGTTGGATTGTTATATGTATAGGCCATAGAGTTATGTACCATTCAAGGCCAATTATTGCCTAGGTTCATTATTCAAACTTTCACTTCGATCGCATGATCAAGACACAAGAAATAAAAACTTAATTTTAACATTTCGCACAGCCGCCATCTTGAGGTTATGTAAACAATTCTAAATTAGATACCAGTGCATTACAATATGTAAAATCATTTACTGTACCACATTTCACTGCGCTCAGCTGGTTAAATCACGAGAAAAGTCTATTAAAATGTTTCAACTTCGCTTGGCCGCCATGTTCGTTTTGTACTTGACAGGTTTATGAAAGTTACATAGATAAACTTGTATCAGTACCCTTTATCACCGTATACAATTTCAGGGTGATATCTGTAATAGTTTCGGAGATATAGCATGTCAGCGAAATATTTCGCACAGACGCCATTTTGAGGTTATGTAAACAATTGAACTAAATTAGTCTCCAATGCATTACAATGAGTATAAACATTTGCTGTACCAAGTTTCATTACGTTTGGATAGTTAAATCGCGAGAAAATTCTATTTAAAAGTCTCAACTTCGCTTGGCCGCCATATTGGTTTTGTAGTCACCAGGTTTATGAAAGTCTCATAGGTGAACTTCTAGTGGTGCCCTTTATCACCGTACACAATTTCATGGCGATATCCGTGATAGTTTCGGAGATACTGAATGCTGGTGTAATATTTCGCACAGCCGCCATGTTGGATTGGTGAGAGACAATAAAATTTGAAGGGCACGGTCGGGGTCGGCCAGAATAGTGCTATGATCTTACCGAGTTTCATTGTAATCGCTCCAGCCATTTAGAAGTTATTAGGGGGAAACACACACCATCACACACACACACACACACACGGACAAAAAGTGATCTCTTAAGCCTATTTTATCATAAAACAAGATGTTCAGTAAAGAACATATAGCCTACTTTCTCCTAAATGCATGGGTATTGTTATAACTCTTTGTCCTTTTCAAGGAGTATGATTGAATGTTGGTTGTAGTAGCTTGTTGAAATACAACGTGCTATAGGGATATTAAACATGAATATGAGGTGCCCTTTGCTAGTGCTACCTCTGTACCAAATTTCGTTCCATGCGGTTCCACCGTGTTTGAATTAATAGGGAGAATCGATTTTGACACAAAGATGGCCGCCATCCGCAAACTATTAGGCGAATGACCTATTAGATTGGTCAAAGGATGCTCCCTCCATAAAGGTATGTAGTTGCAAAATTTGGTAGAGATCGGATGATTAGGTTAATCGTAATTTGATTTAAGCTTTGAACATTCGTGTGGCCGCCATTACGTTTCAGTCAAGATGGTGGCGATATAAATCATGACACTTAGGTGCCCTTTGCTAGTGCTACCTCTGTACCAAATTTCGTTCCATTCGGTTCCACCGTGTTCGAATTAATAGGGGGAATCAATTTTGACATAAAGATGGCCGCCACCCGCAAACTATTAGGCTAATAACCTATTAGATTGGTCAAAGGATGCTCCCTCCATAAAGGTATGTAGTTGCAAAATTTGGTAGAGATCGGATGATTAGGTTAATCGTAATTTGATTTAAGCTTTGAACATTCGTGTGGCCGCCATTACGTTTCTGTCAAGATGGCGGCGATATAAAACATGACACTGAGGTGCCCTTTGCTAGTGCTACCTCTGTACCAAATTTCGTTCCATTTGGTTTCACCGTGTTTGAATTAATAGGGGGAATCGATTTTCACACAAAGATGGCCGCCATCCGCAAACTATTACGCTGATGACTTATTAGTTTGGTCAAAGGATGCTCCCCCCATAAAGGTATGTTGTTGCAAAATTTGGTAGTGATCGGATGATTAGGTTAGTCGTAATTTGATTTAAGCTTTGAACATTTGTGTGGCCGCCATTACGTTTCCGTCAAGATGGCGGCGATATAAAACATGACACTGAGGTGTCCTTTGCTAGTGCTACCTTTGTACCAAATTTCGTTCAATTCGCATTCACCGTGTTCGAATTGATAGGGGGGGACAGACATTCAGAGTACACACACTCACACACACACACACACACTCACACACAGACACACACACAGACTCACACACACACATACACACACACAGACAGACACACTTTTTTCGCCCTGTGTTGATCTCATAAGTCTACTTTCATTTTTTGCAAAAATCGAAAGTAGGCTAATGAAAATAGCTAAAAATACAGAATACAGTACTAACAACAACAGACACAGTATGCTCACACTGAAAGTTACACTTTTACATCTAATCCGTTGAGCCAACACACCGCCTCTGGAGTAGCAGGTCCTCCAAACTACCAGGGAAGGCACGAGAGGACAATCCACCACTATGTGTTTCATTGATTGTGGGATGTTAGCACAATCACAGTGTTGATAATATATCCAACCCCATCTATAAAGAACCGGAGCGGTTCTTCCCAAGCCACACCTGATGCGGTTAAGTCTACACCAAACATTCCTTGGCAAAGTGAAACCATTTACTGTCGTCCAAAGTATTATGTGCACTCGAGTTTGAAGGTTGTTTGTGAAGTAACCAATAGACCTACATAAAATCCAATAACATCATCATTTTCATCGTTCTATTACACGTTAGTTCATGCAGGTTTGTAATTTTTAATTTATATTTTAATATTATCGCAGTTGGAGCACAAAAAGTGCACGTTTTTAAGCGTGTTTCAACCATGCGTCACATTTAAGAATTATTATCTCAAAAACCCGTCATCAGATCGAATCCAAATTTTAACACAATATACATTGGAATGTTGTATAACTGGATTATTAATTTCAAAATTTTGCGTGTCCAAGAACAAAAGTTATCATTTTTGTAAGGTAACTTTTTCTCGGCTCGGGGTGGTTGGAAAATGTAGTTCTTGGTTGCTATGTAATCCTTATACATCAAAAAGTTAAGCTGTATGACTGTGAAATACGTAAATTAACTCACTTATTTTATATCGGTTTGTATTTGTAGGCGGAAATAACACATCGTTCACCAGCTACCCGCTCCCGGGAGAGCTGTACAGCGTTGCTGTGATGGAGCCCATCACTTCCGAGCGAGGCACGCAATGATGCGTGTTGGGCTCCATTTCGGCAACGCTGTACAGCTTTTCTGGGAGCGGGTAGCTGGTGAACGATGTGTTATTTCCGCCTACAAATACAAACCGATATAAAATATGTGAGTTAATTTACGTATTTCACAGTCATACAGCTTAACTTTTTGATGTATAAGGATTACATCGCAACCAAGAACTACATTTTCCAACCACCCCGAGCCGAGAAAAAGTTACCTTACAAAAATAATAACAACTTTTTTTCTTGGACACGCAAAATTTTGAAATTAATAATCTAGTTATACAACATTCCAATGTATATTATGTTAAAATTTGGATTCGATCTGATGACGGGTTTTTGAGATAATAATTCTTAAATGTGACGCATGGTTGAAACACGCTTAAAAACGTGCACTTTTTGTGTTCCAACTGCGACAAAAAATACTAAAATATAAACTAAAAATTCCAAACCTACATGAGCTGACGTAAAATAGAACGACGAAAATGATGATGTTATTGGATTTCATGTAGATCTATTGGTTACTTCACAAACAACCTTCAAACTCGAGTACACATAATACTTTGGTCGACAGTAGTTTCGCAGTTGGATTTGCGATTTTTATAATGCCATGTGGTGGGAGAAACTAGCGGAGCGGAGAAACTAAAGGAAGTAGGAGACTTCCGTTACTTAGGAAGCAAAATAACCAGTGATGGACGAAGCAAAGAGGATATAAAAAGTAGGTTGGCTCGGGCAAGGAAAGTATTTCTACAGAAAATAATCTGTTGACATCGAATATAGATTCAGGTATTAGGAAGAAATTTTTGAAAACCTTTGTTTGGAGCGTCGCACTCTAGAATGGAAGTGAAACTTGGACTATAGGTGCAACAGTAAAGAGGAGAATTGAAGCGTTTGAAATGTGGTGTTACAGGAGAATGATGAAGATCAGATGGGTAGATAGGGTTACAAACGAAGAGGTATTAAGACAAGTGAGAGAGGAGAGATGCTTCTGGCGAATGCTAACGAAGAGAAGAGATAGGTTGGTAGGACACATACTAAGGCACCCAGGAATAGCAAGCTTAGTTATGGAAGGAAGGGTCGAGGACAAGAAATGTAGTGGTAGTCCAAGGTTAGAATATGTTTAACAGATTGCCTCGGATGTAGGGTGTGGTAGCTATGTAGAGATGAAACGATTAGCTCAGGACAGGGAGAGCTGGATAAAACCAGTGAAAAGACTGAAGACTCCAACAACACCACACGGTGGGAAGAAGTCCACTCATTCCGACAGGTGTCCTTAAGATTGAATCGCTTGGTTATCAGTTCCAAGGCAGGTTTGCGGGACTTCAGCCTGGATGATCCTAGTTGACTCACATCCTCATGAATCGGGAGTGTTGGGTTCTTGAGCATTCTTGACCACAGATGAACAAGATGTTTTTGTCTTCTGATGTGAGGAGGTGGTATGTTGCTCAACAATGGGAGCCACCGAACTCGAGTGGAAAGCAATGTTCCAGTAACTATAGGCATACTGTGACGGAGCTGAACATCCACCAGATGAGTGTGGTGGCTGTTAATCCATACCGAAGAGCAGTACTCGGCTGAAGAATAGACAAGTGCTAAAGCAGTCGTACGTAGTGTGTTGGCATCAGCCCTCCATGATGCTAGGCGCTGAGGAAGGTTATTGCGGCTCTTCAGTTTCGCAGCAGATTTATGTAAGTTATTGTTTTATGTCCCCTTTAACTGCTGTGACTTTTAGAGACGCAAAGGTGCAGGAATTCTGCTCTGAACGTAAATCTGTTGACACGGCTCCCTTGCATTTGCGCACCCTTAAATGCCAACTGACTGCACCAGAATCTCAACATTTCATAATAACTTCGTCATACATATGATGCTTGATGTGTATATGCCAGGTAGATAGATATTGTAGAGGGACAATTTAGTCATCAGATCTGTCTATCCCCCAGGGGCTCACATCTAGTGGGACGTGGGTAGGCGACCACGGGACCCCAGCTGAGTCCGGCATTGCTTCTACTTACTTGTGCCGGACTCCTCTCTGTCTTCTTTCCTGTCGACCTCTCTTGGTCAACTCTTGTTCTCTTCCGACCCCGACGGTATTAGGGTATCCGAGGCCTCGGAAGTATTTTCCTTTCCCGCCTTCATTGGCCCTTCTCTCATCTTTCCTGATCCCTCATTCTTCGTGGGATCAGCCTTCTTTTCATTATAGTTCCTTTTCTCTTTAAGATTCCCGCCCTGTTTTTTTGAATTGGCTCCCGGTGTCTCTACATTCCATTTTGTGAGTTTGTATTTTAACTCAACCACATTTTGTAAGTATTTTCGACCTAAACTCCATTTTGTAAGTATTTTCAATCTCAATTGCATTTTGTAAGCACAGTATTTTGAATCGCGGGCTTCCACATATTGTGAGTATTTGGATCTACCATACATTTTGTAAGCATTTTCAAATTCAATTGCTTTTTGTAAGTATTTTGAATTTCAATTGCACTTTGTGAGTATTTTGAATCTGAACCGGCCTTTTTCAATCTCACTTGCATTGTGTACTGTATTTTCAATTCCAATTGCATTTTGTAAATATTTTGAATTTCAATTGCATTTTGTTGAGTATTTCAAATCTACATTGCATTTTGTAAGTACAGTAGAGCGTCGTTTATCCGGACTAATTGGGACCGAAAGTGCTCCGGATAACGATTTTTCCGGATAATCAAAATGCGTTTATTTGATAGGAAAAAACATGCACAGTACATTATGGTAATACCCACCAAGCTTCTCATTTAGCTGCAACGCTTTCTCACATATCAAAGGTCCAGAAATGGGATTTCCCTTACTTCTTGTCTGAATAAACCATGAGTACACCGCTTCTTCCAATTTTTATCCGTAGCTGATCTCATGGTTCTACTCTTTTTAAACCCTTTTTCCCTATCTAACTTCGATGCATAATTCAGAATTTCAACTTTCCTTTCTTCAAATCATAAATTGTGGATTTTCTAACACTAACTTTTCATTAGACACTGCACACTCTCACCTCTATCCAGTTTATTAATGATCTCCACCTTCTTCTCAATCGATAAAACATTGCGATTTCGTTTTTCTTTTTTGTCACTCGTAGAAGCCATTTTCACAACGTAATACAGTACTGTACAGCACAGTGCAGTGCACACACTCAGATACTGTAACACATTGAAACATTATAGAGTAAACAATCGGAAGGTGACATAAGATACAACAATTGAAAACGAGAACCGACTCACTACTGTAGGCAGCGCGCGCTACTATTTTTTTTTTGCTCGTCCGGATAATTGACATTCCGGTTGTTTGACGTCCGGATAAACGACGTTCTACTGTAATTTGAACCTAAACTACATTTTGTGCGTATTTTTCAATCTAAATTCCTTTTGTGAGTATTTTCCTTCTAAATTACCTATTGTAAGTATTTCCACTCTACATTTTGTGAGCCATTTCAATCTGAGTTCCATTTTGTAAGTATTTTTAGACTCACTTAATGTTCGTTATGGTTTCCATTTCATTGCCATTTTCACTATCACCCAGACCATTAGGGCCCGATAACCTAGATGTTAGGCACCTTAAAACAACAATTATCATCATCAATATTAATTGTTGTTAATTCGCTGTAGGGACTTGGGTCAACTTGGTCATCAACCCCGTGCACTTGGGTGTATGTTCAATTTATTTAAGGGGGCGTGGTGGCTCAGCGGTCTAGCTGAATGCCTCTCACCAAGGCAGTCCGGGTTCGATTCCCGGTCAATGCATGTGAGATTTTCGATGTGAAATGCCGTGTCCTGTGGTTCGGATTCCACGTAAAAAGGAGGTCCCGTGGCTCATAATCACAAGATTCACGGTCACGTAAAACTACAATCTTCCTTTCAATTTATTTAATAATATAATGTTATTGTTTTATGTCCGTTAGGGGCAGATGACCTCGCAGTTCCGCCCCTTAAAACAACAATAACTGACTACTTAACTGTTTTATGTCCCTTTTAACTGCTGTGACTTTTAGAGATGCAAAGGTGCAGGAATTCTGCTCTGAACGTAAAACTGTTGACACGGCTCCCTTGAATTTGCGCACCCTTAAATGCCAACTGACTGCACCAGAGTCTCAACATTTCATAATAACTTCGTCATACATTTGAGTCGTCCGGTTGCAAAACTCGTATAATCCACTTGTGAATAAGGATCATGTCGTAAAATTATTTATGTTCGACCCTCACTATTATGTGTCAGAAAACTGTATCATAATGATGGTCATTATAACACTCTTTTTCATTATGATACAGTTTCTCCAGCCAATCAGAGCTCGTTCATTGACAAATTGGGAACGATACCTTCAAGCGTGCGCTCAAAATCCAACATGTCGGACATAAACACAACATCAAACTATAATAAATTACCGACATGGAATACCCACCGTCCATATGTTCGCGTAAATAAACTGGCGAATATGAGACAACAAATAACACTGTACCTTAATATAATTTCTACACAGTGCATTGTCTTCAAACAACTCCAGTGACAATATTACTGAGGGGCGGCAGATGTAAACATATGGCCTGCATATGGCATTGCAAGCACACAGAGCGCATGCGTCGGTCGTCCAGAGATCTTGAAAGACAGAGATATAACACCCAACGCTCGCTCTGCGATCACAAAATTCAAGTAGCTGATTCTCAACAGATATTTATGAATATTTATGTTAAAACATATAATAAAGTTATAATTATCGTCGAACATAAACAGTCGTATGCAACTCGCCTATAATGGTAATTAAGACACTCGTATGGAAATTATAAAACTCGCATACGCTCGTTTTATAAAAATACTCGTGTCTTAATTATATCCATTATAGGCTCGTTGCATAATGTACTATTACGTTCGACCCTGACAATTATACGTCTGAAAACTGTATCATAATGATTAGAGCTGGGATTTTTATGTAATATCAAGTGGCATAATATGTACATGAATATGTAACAAAAAGCACCAAAATATGAGCAAAATATGTAGATTGGGCAAAATATGTAATATCATATAAATAATATAAACTTACCATTTTGTCAGTTACAACACGCTTTATATTACATTGAGTAGCACTGTGAACAATTAAGTATTTTTCATTGTTCTTTGGAGTCGTATTATATGAATATAACACACACATATTTAATAGAAGCTTATTATTTTCATAACTCAAAGCACGTTTATTCATTAAATTTTGTAGCACAGTGAACTATTAAGTATTTTTCGATGTTCTCTGGGGTCATAGAAAGGCGTTTGTCACTTAGGATGTTCCTATAAGCAGAGAAAGATCTTTCAACATCACATTATCTAACTGGGGCAAATTTTAGGAAAGAAATTTTCGCTGGAGAAATTTCCTCGGGAGGATCAACGTCATCTCCATTTAGAATTCGGCACACACGGTGAAATGTTGAATAACCAGGATATCTCTCCAACACTTTTGCAATTTACTCAATACACTTGCACCAGTTTCCCCATGCACAGCACTTAGTTTTTCAATAGCATCCACTATGATGGCAATAGAATCAGTGGCACAGCCCCACATAAGTGTGAAACTTCAATTTAGCAATTTATTTCATATGAAAACAGGAAAATGCTGAAATATGTAATTTTATGTAATATGACTAACAATATGTAGAATACCCACAAATATGAAAAAATATGTAAAATATGTAATTACATAGAAATCCCAGCTCTAATAATGATGGTCATTATAACACTCTCTTGCCCTTGGGACAGGAAACTTTCCCTAAAGGCGGATGGACCACCTGTGGTCAACGGCATAGAAAGTCCTCAACGGAGGACCAGGCATAAGGGCAATGAGTCCCTTCTTGGCTGGAATGGCGGATGAAGGCTGCAGTGACTAGGATTTATTCAATCGTCTTGCATTTGCTTGCCATTGAACATCTTTCCTAGGTCATCAAGGAATGTGCGTTTGTTGATGTGCAGCAACATTCTCACGTTAAAAGATTTCACGCACAGCAGTCTTCCAACAACATTTGACTTTCTTCAAAGTCCTGCGGCGATCAAGAAGTTGCGACGGGGGCAGGATTGTGATGTCTGGGAGCCTCTAGTGATAACTTGGCACGTAGGCGGTAGATGTGTGATCGGTCGTCTTGCTTAGGGTTGTGGCTGTTGAGCAATTCGGCCGCTGCAACTACGACTGAGCAGTCCTATTTAGGGTCCACTCTGCTCACCCCACATGGGGAAGGGGCTAGAAAAGATGCCCTAAACATAGTCAGCCACTTATACTACCGATTGGATAGCCGCGTCCAAAGGTGTCACCTCCATGCGGTCGAAAATGTGTGAGTAACAAATTTTATTTTGCAACCTGGAATGTAAGAACACTCACTGATGACCCCGCAAATGAGAGACCTGAAAGGAGAACAGCTATTGTGGGCAGAGAGCTACGGAGATATGACATTGACATAGCAGCACTTCAGGAGACCCGTCTTGCTGAGGAAGGTCAGTTGAATGAGCAAGGTGCAGGGTACAGCTTCTTTTGGAAGGGTAAACGTGAGGACGAACACAGAATACATGGAGTTGGCTTTGCCATTAAGAGCAAGCTTCTCAAGGATCTGTCAGATCTTCCAACTGGGTATAATGAACGCCTCATGACACTAAGACTTCGGTTATATAACAACCAGCATTCCACGGTGATCAGCGCATACGCCCCCACACTAGATGCTGATGATGACATTAAGGAAAGGTTCTATTCAGATCTGGATACCGTCCTATCAAACATCAACCGTGAAGATAGGATCATCTTACTCGGAGATTTTAACGCTAGAGTGGGCAGGGACTACAATGTTTGGAATGGTGTCATTGGTAAGGAGGGAGTTGGGAGCGAAAACTCCAATTATATCAGACTGCTCTCCAAATGCACTGAACATGAATTGGTAATCACCAATACTATCTTTCGCCAAAAGAATCGCTTTAAAACATCATGGCAGCACCCTAGATCGAAGCACTGGCATCTTATTGACTATGTGATTGTACGCAAGAAAGATTTACGAGATGTTCTTATCACCAACGCAATGACAGGAGCCGATGACTGTTGAACTGATCACCGGCTTATCAGATCAGTTATGCGTATACCATTATCCACACAGAGGAGGAAGCAACAGAAGAGCTGTAGGCATATTTTTGATACCGAGAAGTTTGGTAAGTCAGAGCATATCTCCCAATATAAAGAGTTGCTTAGCCAGACACTGCCACAGGAATACCATCCAGATGTAACACTGCACTGGGAGAGTCTGAAGACCGCTATTCAGAATGCTTGCAAGGAAACGCTGGGATATAAGACCAGGAAACATCAAGACTGGTTTGATGAAAATGATGAAGAAATTGAAGCATTAATCTCAGAAAAGAGAAAAGCCTTGCAAACTTGGAGAAAAGATATGAACTCCCTTACTAAGAAAGAAGCATTTTGTCTTGCGAAGGCAAATGTCCAAAGAGGAACTCGTGCGCTCAAAAATGCATGGTGGACATCCAAAGCTAAAGAGCTGCAATATCTAGCAGACAAAGATTCGCGACAGTTCTTCCAAGCCACAAAAGCGATTTATGGCCCCTCCACGTTTGGTAGAAATCCACTTTGGTCCAGTGACAAAAGTACACTTCTAAAAGATCAATACTCCATCATGAATAGGTTGAAGGAGCATTTTGAAGACCTCTTGAACCAGGACTCAGTTATTGATGAGCAGGTGTATGATATATTAGAACAAGCACCCATCAAGGAAGAACTCGGTACCCTGCCAACACTAGATGAGGTTGAGTGTGCTATTAATCAAGCAAAGCGACACAAAGCCACTGGATGTGATGGAATACCAGCGGAAGCTCTCAAAGAAGGAGGTGAGGAACTCATAAGCCACATACATGATCTTATCATTAAAATTTGGAGAACTGAAAAAATGCCTGCTGATTTCAGAGATAGTCTGATAGTTCCCATATTTAAGAAAGGTGATCGTGCAGACTGCAACAACTATCGTGGTATATCTTTGTTATCATGCCTTGGAAAGCTTATTGCTCGTATTTTGGCGAATCGTATTCTATCCCTGGTGGAGAAAATACTCCCAGAGAGCCAATGTGGTTTCAGGCCTTCTAGAGGAACTGCAGATATGATATTCACTGTTCGTCAGCTTCAGGAGAAATGTAGAGAGCAAAATAGACCTCTTTATATTGCCTTTATAGACCTCAGTAAGGCATTTGACTCGGTAAACTGTGAAGCCTTGTGGAAGATTTTAGCATTGTATGGTTTTCCACTGATATTTATTACCATCTTAAGACTACCCCACACTGATATGAAGGCAAATGTCATTGGTAACGACTCTATTGGAGAACCATTTCATATAAATACCGGCGTTAAACAAGGCTGTGTGATTGCCCCTACATTGTTTTCTCTGTACGTTGCCACTGTCATGCAGTTAGTCAAAGATGATCTTCATACAGGCATACAGATAACTTACAGGATGGATGGAAAGATCTTTAATTTGAGCCGTCTAAAGGCAAGGACTCGAACATCTCCTGCTGCATTGGTTGAGTTACAGTACGCTGATGATAATGCGGTAGTAGCTCAATCAGAGGACGAACTTAGGAAAATCCTGAATGCTTTTCCTTCAGCATACAAAAAGATTGGGCTGAAACTCAACACCAGTAAAACCCAAGTCCTCTACCAACCAGCCCCTGGACAAGGACAAAGAAACATCAATGTCACCATCGACGGAGCGAAGCTTCAAGAAGTTAACACCTTTTCTTATCTTGGCAGCACCCTGTCATCAAGTGCAAATATAGATTCCGAAATCCAACACAGGATTAACCGTGCTGGGGCATCCTTTGCAAGATTGAGGTCTAGAGTTTTTGACAACCATGATATCAATGCTGCAACGAAGATCCTTGTGTACAACTCGGTTGTAGTTCCCACCTTACTTTACGGATCTGAATCCTGGACATGCTACAGACGTCATTTTCAAAAGCTGGAGCAATATCACCAGCGTTGTTTGAGGAGAATTCTTCGTGTCACATGGCAAGACAAACGCACAAACACCAGCATTCTCGAAGAAGCACAGACTACCAGTGTTGAAGCCATGCTTTTAAAACGTCAGCTGCGATGGACAGGACACGTAATCCGCATGCCCAATAATCGCATTCCCAAGCAAGTGTTTTGCTCTGAACTAGCTGAGGGCAAGCGCTGTGTGGGAGGTCCGAGGAAGCGATTCAAAGACGTACTAAAGGCTAATATGCAAATGTGCCATATTGATATCAACAACTGGGAGACCTTAGCTCTTGATCGCTCATCCTGGAGATCAATTGTTCATCGTAGTGCGATACTTTTTGAAGAAAACCGCCGACGTATGATAGAAGATCGGAGGCTACGCAGAAAGAACAGAGTGTTCATTAGAAGACAGGGAATGAATGCGAATTTCTCACCTGGACCTGATACTACCTGTCATCACTGCGGGAAACTGTGTCTCTCCCGCATTGGGCTTTTTAGTCACCTCCGGACTCATCGATGAAGAGTCATTCAGCATTGGAAGGCCAACCTACTCGAGACGAGTGTTTGCTATCATCATCATCATTTTTCATTATGAAACAATTTCTCCCACCAATCACAGCTCAAGAAACAGTTGTTTGACCAATTAGATAAGGATACCTTCGCGCATGCGCTCAAAATCCAACTTGTCTATATAAATTACCGAAAGTACACCGTCCATATGTTCGCGTAAATAAACTGGTGAATATGAGACACTGTACCTTAATATCCCCAAATCCAATTTCTACACAGCGGGTTGTTTTCAAACGATTTCGGTGACATTTTTACTGAAAACTGGTGCTCAATCTGCACATATGGCATTGAAGCACACAGAGCGCATGCGTCGGTCGGTCAGTCAGAGAGCTTGGAAATCAGAGATATTCTACCGTGCGCAGCACCCGATCACAAAATTATAGTGACAATCTCAACAGATATTTATGAATATTTATGTTAAGACATATAATAAAGTTATAATTATCGTCGAACATAAACAGTCGTATGCAACTCGCCTATAATGGTAATTAAGATACTCGTATGGAAACTATAAAACTCGCATACGCTCGTTTTATAAAAATACTCGTGTCTTAATTATAGCCATTATAGGCTCGTTGCATAATGTACTATTATTTAATTATTTTATTTTATTTGATTTTTTAAATTTATTTTATTTTGTTTAATTTTGTTTGGTATAATTTTATTTTAATTTGTTTTGTTTTATTTTGATTTTGTTTTGTTTTATTTCGTTGTATTTGTTTTATATAATTTTTTGTTTTGTATTATTTTATTTTGTTTTTATTTAGTTTTGTTTATTTTGTTTAATTTTGTTTTGTTTTGTTTTATTTTCATTTCCAGAAAACAAACATAAAACCAAAAGCAACAAAAAAACGAAGCAAAAAGAAAATTTCAAAAATAAAAGTAAAAGCATAAAATAAAAAACAAGAAACATAAAGCAAAAAGCAAAATTTAAAAAAGCAAAAGCAGAAAACAAACACAAAACCAAAACCAAGAAAGAAAAGAAAAAAGTAAAATTCAAAAGCAAAAGTACAAAGCAAACACAAAACCAAAAACACAAAGCAAAAAGAAAAAGTAGAAAACAACAAACACAAAAAATACGTGAGGCAAAGTCCAGAGAAACGTTTCTCATGAAAATGATTCTTATTCACAAGTGGATTAAACGAGTTTTGCAACTGGATGACTCATATGATGCTTGATATGCATAAGACAGGTAGATAGATATTGTATAGGGACAATTTAGTCATCAGATCTGTGTAGTTGGAATCGTTAAATCGTGCACAACAGCCACGTGGGCAGCTGCAGAAAGTCCGGAGATCGGAGGTTGGAATCTGGCAGCGGCTATCCTCAGTTTGGTTTCTTCCCGTATTTTCCACACTCCTTGCAGTCGAATGCCGGGATAGTACCTTGCTTCAAGCCCCGGGGCACCTACCCCATCCCAGTCCCTAATACAGTTACACACACTGCCACAGTCATCAAATAAATGTAGGCTATCAGACAAGAGCAGATAATATAAGTTTTACAAATGACTGCGAAGTAATCATTCAGTGAAAAAATGGAAGTCCACAGCCTGCTTCCAGTCTCCGACCGGGTCAGGAATGGAATGAATGAAGCCCCCATCTAGCGGCGAGGATATGAACTGTGCCGGCTGCCAAGACCTGACGCACTCCTCTGGGGCAATGATTAAATGAATGACGGATGAAATGAAATGATAGTGGAGAGTGTTGCTGGAATAATAATAATAATATCGTATGGCCTCGGTGCCTGGTGCAAGCTTTGTTAATTGACACCCAGAGGGTAGCTTGCATGTCGAATTTCGTCGTTCCTTTGAACGCTATGAAAGTCAAGGAGGTTAGATATCTAAACTCCTTGACACTACAGCGCTTTCAAGTAGAGAATGGAGGAACTTTGTGTTGGCGGAAAATCCCGAGATTAATTTTGCCATTGAACACGGCCTACTAAATTCAAATGGGTTCTTTAACATGCCAACAACGTATGACATGAGTATCGTGATTTTTGTCGCCTTCAAAAATCACTTACCATGGCCAGGGGCGAACCTGCATCTTGGGGTTGATAGTCCGACACTATAACCACTCACCCACCGTGGCAAGCTGGAATGAAATGTTGACAGGGAAAACCGGAGTACCCGGAGAAAAACCTGTCTGCCTTCGTTTTGTCCAGCACAGATCTCACATGGAGTGACCGGGATTTGAACCACGGGCCCAGCGGTGAGAGGCTGGCGTGCTGCCGCCTAAGCCACGGAGGCTTGAATCATTCAGTCATAATGACAATTTAGCGTGCAAAGGTACAGTACATGTGACATAAACGGAGCATGGAAATCGAAAGGGGCAACAACACAGTCATGCTTATAGTGCATTTAGCAGGAACGCTAATGCCAATAGTACATTATGCAACGAGCCTATAATGGTAATAATTAAGACACGAGTATGTTTATAAAACGAGCGTAGCAAGTTTTATGTTCGACCCTGACTTTTATATGTCAGAAAACTGTACTATAATGAGGCTCATTATAACACTATTTTTCATTATGAAACAGTTTCCCCCACCAATCAGAGCTCAAGAAACAGTTGTTTGACCAATTAGATAATTAAATGCTCTGAGTTCCACGGCCTTCTACTTTAAATTTCACTCCCTGGCCTAGTGTCATAGTAGGGCAATCGAGGAGGCCATGGTCAAATACAAGGCATTCTCTGCGTCTCATGCACTCTGTTCAGTACATAAAACTGGCAAAATCTCGACAGATATTTATGAATATTTATGTTCGAACATGAAATAGTTATAATAATTATCTTCGAACTTAAACAGTCGTATGCAACTCGCCTATAATGGTAATTAAGGCACTCGTATGGAAATTATAAAACTCTCATACGCTCGTTTTATAAACATACTCGTGTCTTAATTACCATTATAGGCGAGTTGCATACGACTGTTTATGTTCGACGATAATTATAACTATTTTATGTTCGAACATTAATATTCATAAATATCTGTCGAGATTTCACCAGTTTAATGTACTGAACAGAGCGCATGGAACGCAGAGAATACCTTGTATTTGACCATGGCCTCCTGCAATACCTCACTATGACACTCGCCACGCAGTGAAATTTAAAATAGGGAGCCGTGGAAGTGAGCGCAGGTGCGATGATATCCTTACCTAATTGGTCACACAACTGTTTCTTGAGCTCCGATAAGTGGGAGAAACTGTATCATAATAAAAACTTGTACTATGATGAGCCTCAATATAGTACAGTTTTCTGACATATAATATTTACATTTCGCCAGGGTCGAACATAAAATTATGTATTATTTCATACCAACCAATAGTAAAAACGAAATTCAGGAAAAAATGTTCAAGTCAGACAATTTAATTGTGCAATGGAGTTCGACAGAAAAAATAAAACGCAGTTGTTCACTACTGTACGTTTTTAAAAGAATATTTCCTATCATTTTAAGTGCAAGAAACCTGCTCCTTTTAGAGCCGTATGACATCCACAATGGCAGAACAATCCTAGAAGGAAATGAATACCGGACAACCAATTGTATGAACTTCAGCCCTTAGGTCGATTCTTGTTCCGAATGTGTAAATGCAGTACATGATATGAGTCGTCCAGTTGCAAAACTCGTTTAATCCACTTGTGAATATGGATCATGTCGTAAAGTTTTTTTTTTTTTTTTTAGTCGTTTACCCTCCAGGTTGGTGGAACCCACGGACTCAGCGAGGGAACTCACCACTACCGCCTCTACGGGCAGTGTCCTAAAGCTGGGAACATTGAATCGGAAGGGATACAACTGGTGAGGGGGGATTGGCACCTCGCCCAGGCGGCCTCACCTGCAAAGCGAACAGGGGCCTCATGAGGGAAGGTAAGGAATGGTTAGGATGGAGGGACAAGGAAGAGGGAAGGAGGCGGCCGTGGCCTTGAAGAAGGTACCATCCCGGCATTTGGCCGAAGACGAAGTGGGAAACCATGGAAAACCACTTCGAGGATGGCTGAGGGGGAATCGAACCCCCTCTACTCATTCGGGCCACCCGAGGCTGAGTAGACCCCGTTCCAGTCCTCGTGCCACTTTTCAAATTTCGTGGCAGAGCCGGGAATCGAACCCAGGACCTCCGGGGCGGCAGCTAACTATGCTGACCGCTACGCTACGGAGGCGACGTCGTAAAGTTATGTATTTAATTAGTTTATTTCATTTTACTTTATTTTATTTTGATTGATTTTGTTTTGTTTATTTTATCATTTCAAGTGATCTTGTCGACTTCATCGTTATGCTTTGGTCTACCGTTATGCGTTACGGTTACGGCGTGTATGACGTCATCATGTTGTTCAGTGCATATGCACCGAGTCTGAGTTTACTCCTGGGCTATGGCGTTATGCGATACGGAGACGGAGAGCGCGTGACGTCATGCAGCAGAGTGTACCTCCCGCTCTCCATTCCCCGCGCGGGAAGCCTAAGTTAATGGGTAATGGAGTCTGTTGAAAGAGTCCTGGAGCTTCGAGCGAACCTTTCTAACATGTGTAGCATTTGTAGCATGTGTCATTTGAAATGATATAAAGTCTAGTCTTTTGTTGTTTTCTTTTACTTTATTTTGTTTAAAATTGTTTTGTTTTATTTTTTGTTTTGTTTTGTTTTGATTCATTTTTTTGTTTCTGTTTTTTTGTTTATTTTGTTTTATTTTGATTTTGTTTTGTTTATTTTGTTTTATTTTGTTTTGTTTTATATTGATTTTCCAGAAAACTAACACACAACAAAAAACATGAAACAAAATTCAAACACAAAAGCAAAAAAAGAAACACAATACAAAAAGCAAAATTCGAAAAAAGCAAAAGCAGAAAACAAACACAAAACAAAAACAGAAAAGACGAAGCAAAAAGCAAAATTCAAACACAAGCAAAAGCAGAAAACAAAACAAACAAACAAAAAAACAACAAAACGAAACACTGAGCAAAAGGCAAATTTCAAAAATAGCAAAAGCAGAAAACACACACAAAACCAAAACAAAAAGGACGAAGCAAAAAGCAAAATTCAAACACAAAAGCAAAAGGAGAAAACAAAAAGAAACACAAAGCAAAATGCGAAATTCAAAAACAGCAAAAGCAGAAAACAAACACAAAACCAAGAAAGAAAAGCAAAAAGTAAAATTCAAAAGCAAAAAGTAGAAAACAACAAACACAAAAGATACGTGAGGCAAAGTCCAGAGAAACGTTGCTCATGAAAATGATTCATATTCACAAGTGGATTAAACGAGTTTTGCAGCGCTGATTTCGATTAGTCGCATCCACCAGCTTTTTTTCTTCTTTTTTAGCGTATGGCTTTTAGTGCCGGGAGTGTCCGAGTACAAGTTCGGCTCGTCAGTTTTTGTAGCTGCTTCGAGACGGACACCCAATGGGTGAGCTACAAGTACCGTTGGGGAGGAAAGTTGGAATGGAACGACGAGGAGTTGGAAGGTAGCGGCTGTGGCCTGTAGTTAGGGACCAACCCCGGCATTTGCCTGGAAGGAAGATGGGAAACCACAGAAGACCATCTTCAAGGTTGCCGGCGGGGTATTCGAACCTCCTCGCCTCCCGGATGTGAGCGACTGCCAGCAGTCATGCCGTAACGACCACGGGTAACTCACACCCGGTAGCCACCAGCTATCTTGCAGCAGTGGGATAACATCCTACTGTTTCCTTCTCCGCACTTTAAGCACGCTCACCAGTATGGATGGATTAACTGAAAGAAACTCACACCTTTTTCATAATACTTCAGATTTTTGTTTCAAGAATTTGAGAGGTCAGTATAATAAATTTCGCGTGGCAGCAATACTTAGATGTACAGAGAAGTTAAGTTTAACGCACTTTTAGTGATTACTGTTTGTTCCAGACGAACACTATTTCAAGAATATAAACAAGATGTTCAGTAAAGAACATATAGCCTACTTTCTCCTAAATGCATGGGTATTGTTATAATTCTTTGTCCTTTTCAAGGAGTATGATTGAATGTTGGTTGTAGTAGCTTGTTGAAATACAACGTGCTATAGGGATATTAAACATGAATATGAGGTGCCCTTTGCTAGTGCTACCTCTGTACCAAATTTCGTTCAATTCGGTTTCACCGTGTTTGAATTGATAGGGGGAATCGATTTGCACACATACTTGGCCACCATCTGCAAACTATTGGGCTGATGTTCTTGCAGTTTGGTCTGAATATGTTCCCACATAAAGATATGGTGTTGCAAAATTTGGTAGAGACTAGATTATTAGGTTGGTCGTAATTACATTTTAGCTTTTAACATTTGGGTGGCCGCGATTACGTTTCCGTCAAGATAGCGGTGATATAAAACATGACACTGAGGTACCCTTTGCTAGTGCTACCTCTGTACCAAATTTCGTTCCATTCGGTTTCACCGTGTTCGAATTGATAGGGGGAATCGATTTTCACACAAAGATGGCCGCCATCCGCAAAATATTAGGCTGATGACCTATTAGTTTGGTCAAAGGATGCTCCCTCCATAAAGGTATGTTGTTGCTAAATTTGCTGGAGTTCGGATGATTAGGCTAATCGTAATTTGATTTAAGCTTTGAACATTTGTGTGGCCGCCATTACGTTTCCGTCAAGATGGCGGCGATATAAAACATGACACTGAGGTGCCCTATGTTGGTGCTACCTCTGTACCAAATTTCGTTCATTCGGTTCCACCGTGTTCGAATTATTAGGGGGAATCAATTTTGACATAAAGATGGCCGCCATTCGCAAACTATTAGGCTAATGGCCTATTAGATTGGTCAAAGGATGCTCCCTCCATAAAGGTATGTTGTTGAAAAGTTTGGTAGAGATCGGATGGTTATGTTAGTCGTAATTTGATTTAAGATTTAAACATTTGTGTGGCCGCCATTACGTTTCTGTCAATATGGCGGCGATATAAATCATGACACTGGTATGCCCTTTGCTAGTGCTATCTCTGTACCAAATTTCGTTCCATTCGGTTTCACCGTGTTTGAGTTAATAGGGGGAATCCATTTGACACAAAGATGGCCGCCATCCGCAAAAGTATTAGGCGAATTACCTATTAGATTGGTCAAAGGATGCTCCCTCCATGAAGGTATGTTGTTGCAAAGTTTGGTAGAGATCGGATGGTTATGTTAGTCGTAATTTGATTTATGCTTTAAACATTTGTGTGGCCGCCATTACGTTTCTGTCGATATGGCGGCGATATAAATCAGGACACTGATATGCCCTTTGCTAGTGCTATCTCTGTACCAAATTTCGTTCCATTCGGTTCCACCGTGTTCGAATTAATAGGGGGAATCAATTTTGACCTAAAGATGGCCGCCACCCGCAAACTATTACGCTAATAACCTATTCGATTGGTCAAAGGATGCTCCCTCCATAAAGGAATGTTGTTGCAAAAATTGATTGAGATCGGATGGTTATGTTAGTCGTAATTTAACTTAAGCTTTGAACATTTGTGTGGCCGCCATTACGTTTCTGTCAATATGGCGGCGATATAAAACATGACACTGAGATACCCTTTGCTAGTGCTACCTCTGTACCAAATTTCGTTCCATTCGGTTTCACCGTGTTTGAATTAATAGGGGGAATTTATTTTCACACAAAGATGGCCGCCATCCGCAAACTATTAGGCTAATGACCTAGTCATTTGGTCAAAGGATGTTTCCTCCGTAAATGTATGTTGTTGCAAAATTTGGTAGAGATCGGATGATTAGGTTAATCGTAATTTGATTTAAGCTTTGAACATTTGTGTGGCCGCCATTACGTTTCCGTCAAGATGGCGGCGATATAAAACATGACACTGAGGTGCCTTTTTTAGTACTACCTCTGTACCAAATTTCGTTCCATTCGGTTGCACCGTGTTCGATTTAATAGGGGGAATCGATTTTCACACAAAGATGGCCGCCATCCGCAAACTACTACGCTGATGGCCTGTTGGTTTGGTCAAAGGATGCTCCCCCCATAAAGGTATGTTGTTGCAAAATTTGGTAGAGATCGGATGATTAGGTTAGTCGTAATTTGATTTAAGCTTTGAACATTTGTGTGGCCGCCATTACGTTTCCGTCAAGATGGCGGCGATATAAAACATGACACTGAGGTGTCCTTTGCTAGTGCAACCTTTGTACCAAATTTCGTTCAATTCGCATTCACCGTGTTCGAATTGATAGGGGGGGACAGACATTCAGAGTACACACACTCACACACACACAGACACACACACACACACACACAGACAGACTCACACACACACATACACACACACACACACAGACTCACACACACACATACACACACACAGACAGACACACTTTTTTCGCCCTGTGCTGATCTCATAAGTCTACTTTCATTTTTTGCAAAAATCGAAAGTAGGCTAACCAGTTGTTTCTCGTACAAACAACTCACAACCTACAAAAATACTCATAATATCCCACTTCATTCATTGCCATGTATCTCCCTCATGCCCCCCCCCCCCCCCCCCCCCCTGTAGCCAAAATTTATGAGAGCACATATTTTGACATTCTAAGCATGATGAGAGAAAGAATTACAACTTCTTTCTTCCTCGAACAATTATCTTACTCACTTGATAGTAATTAGATGTAAAGAATTAACAATACTGTTTTGATTTACAACTTACACGATAATATAATGTCAAGGTTTCTTGAAACATTACCAAATCGGTTTATACCTAGGTAACTTCGTCAGTGATTTGTATATTTCTGTGAATAGATAACAATATTAGACCGTTGAGTCGGTTTTCAGAAGTAGAATTTCTTAAATATGTTTTCAACCTATTCAAACTCGAACTCCGTTTGGCGGTAGCTACAGAGAAATGCAACATTGCCAAAAGTTTGATAAGGGTATAAAAGTTTGTTGCTTGAGTCTTCAGTCTTTTGACTGGTTTGATGCAGCGCTCCATGCCTCCCTGTCCTGAGCTAATCGTTTCATCTCTACATAGCTACCACACCCTACATCCGAGGCAATCTGTTTAACATATTCTAACCTTGGTCTACCCCTACTGTTCTTGTCCTCGATCCTTCCTTCCATAACTAAGCTTGCTATTCCTGGGTGTCGTAGTATGTGTCCTACCAACCTATCTCTTCTCTTCATTAGCAGTCGCCAGAAACATCTCTCCTCTGCCACTATTCTTAATACCTCCTCTTTTGTAACCCTATCTACCCATCTGATCTTCATCATTCTCCTGTAACACCACATTTCAAACGCTTCAATTCTCCTCTTTTCTGCTGCACCAATAGTCCAAGTTTCACTTCCATAGAGTGCCACGCTCCAGACAAAGACCTTCAAAAATGACTTCCTAATACCTAAATCTATATTCGATGTCAACAGATTCCTTTTCTGTAGAAATGCTTTCCTTGCCTGAGCTAACCTACTTTTTATATCCTCTTTGCTTCGTCCATCACTGGGTATTTTGCTTCCTAAGTGACTGAATTCTCCTACTTCCTATAGTTCTTTACCTGTCAACTTGATGTCCATAGAGGTTTCTGATTTATTTCGGCTGCATTCCAACATTAGCCTACTTTCGATTTTTGCAAAAAATGAAAGTAGACTTATGAGATCAACACAGGGCGAAAAATTGTGTGTCTGTGTGTGTGTGTGTGTGTGTGTGAGTGTGTGTACTCTGAATGCCTGTCCCCCCCCCCCCCCCCTATCAATTCGAACACGGTGAACCCGAATTGAACGAAATTTGGTACAAAGGTAGCACTAGCAAAGGACCCCTCAGTGTCATGTTTTATATCGCCGCCATCTTGACGGAAACGTAATGGCGGCCACCCAAATGTTCAAAGCTTAAATCAAATTACGACTAACCTAATCAATCCATCTCTACCAAATTTTGCAACAACATACCTATATGGGGGAGCATCCTTTGACCAATCTAATAGGTCATTCGCCTAGTAGTTTGCGGATGGCGGCCATCTTTATGTCAAAATTGATTCCCCCTATTGATTCGAACACGGTGGAACCGAATGGAACGAAATTTAGTACAGAGGTAGCACTAGCAAAGGGCATCTCAGTGTCATGATTTATATCGCCGCCATATTAACAGAAACGTAATGGTGGTCACACAAATGTTCAAAGCTTAAGTTACATTACTACTAACATAACCATCCGATCTCTACCAAATTTTTCAACTACATACCTTTATGGAGGGAGCATCCTTTGACCAATCTAATAGGTTATTAGCTTAATAGTTTGCGGATGGTGGCCATCTTTATGTCAAAATTGATTCCCCCTATTAATTCGAACACGGTGGAACCGAATGGTACGAAATTTGGTACAGAGGTAGCACTAGCAAAGGGCACCTCAGTGTCATGTTTTATATCGCCGCCATATTGACTGAAACGTAATGGCGGCCACACAAATGTTCAAAGCTTAAGTTAAATTACGACTAACATAACCATCCGATCTCTACCAAACTTTGCAACAACATACCTATATGGAGGGAGCATCCTTTGACCAATCTAATAGGTCATTAGCCTAATAGTTTGAGATGGCGGCCATCTTTGTGTTAAAATCGATTCCCCCTATTAATTCGAACACGGTGAAACCGAATGGAACGAAATTTGGTACAGTGGTAGCACTAGCAAAGGGCACCTCAGTGTCATGTTTTATATCTCCGCCATTTTGACGGAAACGTAATGGCGGCCACACAAATGTTCAAAGCTTAAATCAAATTATGACTAACATAATCATCCGATCTCTACCAAATTTTGCAACAACATACCTTATGGAGGTAGCATCCTTTTTACGACTAACATAATCATCCGATCTCTACCAAATGTTGCAATAACATACCTTTATGGAGGGAGCATCCTTTGACCAATCTAATTGGTCATTAGCCTAATAGTTTGCGGATGGCGGCCATCTTTGTGTGAAAATCGATCCCCCTATTAATTCGAACACGGTGAAACCGAATGGAACGAAAATTGGTACAGAGGTAGCACAAGCATAGGGCACCTCAGTGTCATGTTTAATATTGCCGCCATCTTGACGGAAACGTAATCGCGGCCACCCAAATGTTCAAAGCTTAAATCTAATTACGACCAACCTAACAATCTAGTCTCTGCCAAATTTTGCAACAACATACCTTTTTGTGGGAAGCATATTCTGACCAAACTGCAAGATCATCAGCCCAATAGTGTGCATATGGTGGCCAAGTATGTGTGCAAATCGATTCCCCATATCAATTCAAACACGGTGAAACCGAATTGAACGAAATTTGGTACAGAGGTAGCACTAGCAAAGGGCACCTCAGTGTCATGTTTTATATCGCCGCCATCTTGACGGAAACGGAATGACGGCCACCCAAATGCTAAAAGCTTAAATCAAATTACGACCATCCTAATCATTTGATCCCTGCCAGATTTTGCAACAACATTCCTTTTTGTGGAAAGCATCTTATGACTGACTACAAGGTCATCAGCCCAATAGTTTGCAAATAGCGGCCATGTATGTGTGCAAATCCATTCCCCATATCAATTCAAACACGGTGAACCCGAATTGAATGTTTTTTTACAGAGGTAGCACTAGCAAAGGGCACCTCATATTCATTCTTAATATGCCTATAGCACGTTGTATTTCAACAAGCTACTGCAACCAACATTCAATTATACTCCTTGAAAAGGACAAATAGTTATAACAATACCCATGCATTTAGGAGAAAGTAGGCTATATGTTCTTTACTGAACATCTTGTTTTTGTTTTACATTTATTAATTTTCATCATGCATTCTTTGCTCAAGACGGAGTCCATACAATTCAAAAACTCATTCAAATCCTCAGGCGTGTCGGGCAAGATAACGATGTCATCGGCAAATCTCAGCGTTGAAATGATTTCTCCTTGTATCTTCACTCCCACTATAAATTTTTCTCCAATTTCCTTAATTGCTTGTTCAATGTAGGCCTACAGATTGAAAAGTATGGGTGATAGGTAGCAGCCTTTCCTTACACCTTTCTGAATATCAGCTTCTCTCTCATGTCCTTCAGCTCGAATAACTGCTGACTGGTTTCTGTGGTCTATAGATTGTAGATCACCCTCCTATCCCTGTACTTTATTCCAAGTTATAATAGTTAGGGTAAAAAAAAAAATTTGTCACACGTTTCCAGGGCTTGGTAGGTTCTTAAGAGCGAAGGTACTGGAGCGTAATAAGAATAATAATGTTATTGGTTTTACGTCCCTTTTAACTACCCTGGCTTTTAGAGACGCCGGTGTGCCGGAATTTTGCCCCGAAGGGGATCTTTAACGTGCCAGTAAATGTACTGACAGGGCTCCCTCGCATTTGCGCACCCTCAAATGCCAGGTGACTGCGCCAGGTTGAGCGTAATAAGAGGTTATGTTATTATGTAGGTACACATACGATCAGAGCAAACTGATTGTCACACTGTTTACATCGGGCTTGTCACTCGCTTTGCAACGTTGCCATATGTCGCTTAGTAACTATAGTACATGATAAGTATATAGGTGCTTGCCACGGTGGGTGAGTGGTTAACGTGTCGGTCTACTAACCCCAATTTTGCAGGTTCGCTTCTGGCAATGGTAAGTGATTTTTGAAAGGCGGCAAAAATTAACGACACGCATGTCATACGATGTTGCATGTCAAAGAACCCATTTGAATTCAGTAGGCCGTGTTCATAATGGCAAAATTAATCTCGGGAGTTTCCGCCAACACAAAGTTCCTCATTTCTCTACTAGAAGGCGCTATAGTGTTCAAGGAGCTTTGATATCTAACCTCCTTGACTTTCATAGTGCTTCAAGGAACAACGAAATTCGACATGCAAGCTACCCTCTGGGTGTCAACTAACAAAGCTTGCACCCGGCACCCGAGGCCATACGATATTATTATTATTATAGTATATTGGTTTTGAATGTTTTAACTGAAAAAGAAAATCCACAGCCTGCTTCCAGTCTCCGACCGGGTCAGGAATGGAATGAATGAAGCCCCCATCTAGCGGCGAGGATATGAACTGTGCCGGCTGCTAAGCATGTCGCACTCCTCTGGGGCAATGATTAAATGAATGACAGATGAAATGAAATGATAGTGAAGAGTGTTGCTGGAATGAAATTTTGACAGCGAAAACCGGAGTACCCGGAGAAAAACCTGTCTGCCTCCGTTTTGTCCAGCACAGATCTCACATGGAGTGACCGGGATTTGAACCACGGACTCAGCGGTGAGAGGCCGGCGTGCTGCCGCCTAAGCCACGGAGGCTTCAATGTTTTTATTCATGAACAAATATTATGTGTGACAATATTACCCCCCCTTGCTAACAATAGTTAACTTAAGCAAAACTGAAAAATTGATTCTAATATTTCAGTATTTATATAGGGTGCGCACAAATGATTGAAGCGGTTTTAAGGAACTCCTGTTTGTTTATTATTTGTTGTAACATTACTAATTTTTATAGACAGACAGAAAAACTGACAAAGATTTTTTTTTGCGCATACAAGTGCTCGATATGTGCCCGATGAGTGACTCTAGACACATCACTGCTGTAGTCAAGTTCGTCCGACACCCGACGTAGCATGTCGCTGTCAATTTGTCCAAAGGCGTTGGTGATGCGGACCCGCAGTTCTGTTAGATCAGCCGGTAATGATGGTGTAACAACTGCGTCTTTCACATAACCCCATACGAAGAAGTCGCAAGTGGTGAGGTCCGGAGAGCGTGGAGGCCAGGACATGAGGGCGTGATCTTCATTCCCGATATGACCGATCCATCTTTCTGGAAGTCTGCTGTTCAGTAAGTCACGATCATCACCATGGAAATGAGGTGGAGCACCATCCTGTTGGTAGATGAAGTTCATGCCATCGGTCTCCAACTGTGGCATGAGCCAATTCTCCAACATATCCAGGTAGATGTGCCCTGTAATGGATTTTCCAACGAAGAAGAAGCGACCGTAAACTTTAAATTTCGAAATGGCATAGAAAACATTGAGCTTGGGTGAGTCACAAACGTGCTGCACAGAGGTACTGGGATTTTTAGTCCCCCAAATGTGTATATTGTCCCTGTTACCTTTACCTCTCAGAAAAAATGCTGCCTCATCACTGAAGACAAGGTTATCACAAAATTAAATCATCTTGCATACGCTCCTGAAGACGTGTACAAAACTCAAAACGGTTCACTTTGTCAGCTGGAGACAATGCTTGGAGCAGATGCAAATGGTAAGGGCGCATCCGCAATCTTTTCCTTACGACTTTCCAAACGGTTGAACGAGGCATGATCATTTCCCTGTTCGCTCGACGAGTTGACTTTTGCGGGCTAGGTACTAAACTGCGTCGCACACGCTCAACCGTTTCTTCAGGCACACTAGGACAGCCTGTTGATTTTCCCTTGCAAAGACATCCCGTGGATTTGAATTTGAACTGTTCAAACCATCGGCGTATGGCGCTGGCACTGGGTGGATCTTTTCCGATACATTGTTCTAAAGTTTCGTCGCACGGTTGTCACAGATTGGCTGGAATGAAATTCCAGAACAGCTTACGTTTATTCACTGTTAGTCCCCATCGTTGCAACTGTTGGAGTAGAGGACGCATCATGTCTGCCGGATATTGCAACTGTTGCGCTCTCGCGGGCTTTAAGAGAAGCACAATGTATGGAGGCTATTCAAACAAAACAAAACAAAACAAAACTTGGAGGGATAATTGCCTTACAATATCAACACCATCATCATAGCTCTATTAATATGGCTAGAAATAATTGACAAAACCGCTCCAATCATTTGTGCGCACCCTGTATCTCCACAACGTTTCAGGAAATGTTTGCGATGGACGTTCTCATTGGCTCTCCCTCGTATTTACACAACAATCATCTGATTCCTTTATTGACTCCATACTCCAGGTAGAGAATCTATTATAACCACCTGTTTGTTACGTTTGTTTACCGTAGTTCCCTCTTTTCCACCATCCATCTCAGGAGACTGCACAGTCTCATCACGGGATCTTGATTACCTTCGGTGTTTATCGGCGTCTCCATTTGTCTCCATCTTCTTTCTCCCTCCTCCCTCTGAGTCAAGGTAATTGGGCGCATGCCACACCTAGGAACATATAACACCCCTCCAAGTATAGCTTCCTTTAATTTTCCTCGCATTAAATGCTATGTCCAATAAAGTTCATCATGGAAGTACAGTAGATACGTCTGCGTCGCGGTGAGCTGTGTGGATTAGTTGCTCAGAGATTATGGGTTCAGTCCTTATGCACGGTGAAGCATTTCGAAAGAAAATCTTGTGGCCAGGATCAGGAATAATAAGAATAATAATAAGAATAGGCTAATAATATGGATTAAAAGAAAAACCACAGATTTGTACACGGTAATTAATAAGTTCACTAATACCGTGCGTAAGAGACAATTGAAATTTTATGGTCACTCTGCAGAATGGACAACACCAGATATGCAAATATACTGCTTGATATAATTAATTCAAAGAAGTTCAAAATCAGTTGGTTAGAAGAAATCAAACAGGACTTAAAAGAAGTAACGTTACAGAAGATATCATCATGAATCGCAAGACGTTTGGAACTCCAGTTACAAATCACTCTTTCACCGAAAAAGCTAAGAAGACCACTGGAAAAAATGGTCGGAAGAACGTAAGAAGAGGCATAGTGAGTTCATGAGGAGATTATGGGAGGAGAAGAAGAGGAAAACACCATCAACCAAAGTCAACATGTTTAAACGCGCTCCATAAGTGGGTAAAACAAAGAAAGAATAGGCTAATATGCAACATTTCAATAACATTCCAAACATCACGCACGATTTATAACAAAAAGTACCTTCCCCAAAACACTAAGATACGTCACAGTTCTGAAGCCAGTAGTTATGTATGGAGCCGAAACTCTTTCCCTTAATGCCGATAAAGGGCTCCTCGAGGTACTGGAGGAAAAAGAGCGCAGAATCATTAGAGGAATCATGGGATCCAATTACAAGAATAGCATCCACCAAAACAGATCCAACAAGGAAGACCCCTGGAAATACAGCCAATGAAGGGCCTAGGCCTACCAAGTGACCACTGCCCAGCCATTTGGCCTCCAGATATTGGGGTTACACGTGGTCAGCGCATCGGGTCCCCTCGGCTGTTAATCTTGGCTTTCGTGACCGGTGATCCAACAATGAAGCCTATAGTAAAGTAAAGAAGCTTACAGACCATATCCGTAAAAGACAGGGACAATTTTATGGCCACGTCAGAGGAATGGACGGCAACAGATTGACAAAGAGGATCTGTCACTTTATGATTCCAACCACAAAACCACGATGCCCTGGTTTAGAAACACCAAAGAAGCCTCCAAATACTCCAAATCAATCCCTACGACGCACTGGACAGGGATCTCTTACGCCAAAAAATAGTGACGAGCAGCTTTAGCAGAGTCTTGCCTCCAAAAAGAAGACAAGGTGTCCCTTGGACGGAGGAACGCAAGCAGGCTCATTCCCAAAGGATTAGGGAATTCTGGGGGGGCAAAAGACAGCTGGCCCGATCGAAGGACTTGAAGTTAAGGAAAGAAAGAACATTAGGACAATTCTTGGTCCTAAGTTCAAAGATGGAGGTTACAAGCTCTGAAATAATTCTGAAATATACTCCCACACTGAAAAGATCTCAAGTGTAATCCGGAAACGGAGAATAACATTCTACGCCCACCTCCTCAGAATGCCAGTCAGTAGATTCTCCAACCGTCTATTATCATACTTCCGAGGTTTAAACGTGATGCCTCTTTAGCTGGTGGAAGTGGACAAGGACTTGTTAAAGTTTGACATTTCTGAATCAGATATCTTGTTCAGAACCACATTGAAACAAAAACACCGTCAGGTTCATCAAGATGATATGTTCACTCGGATGAATGGAAGAAATCCCATTCCGAAAGGATGAAGGCATGGTGGGCTAAAAACAAAACAAGTAGTTCCGTGAAGAACTATACAGCCTATTTTCATATATCCTACTTATATTAACTGCCACTATCAACATACCCAATTTCAGTTTGATTGCTGTAATAGATTCGTAGATATTGAGTACCGACTGAATATTTCGGATGGTTCCCATTGTTGGATTTTATATAGCCTATGTAGGTCCTAGAGTTATGTAATGTTACATGAAGATTATTGTGTACGTGTAGCATTCAAACTTCAATCGCATGATTAGGACACAAGAAGTAACAAGGAGATGTTGTGGTTATGGAATCAATTGATATAAATTAGATGCCAGTGGATTAACATTCGTATAAGGATTTACTGTACCAAGTTTCACTGCACTCGGATGGTTAAATTGCGAGAAACGTCCATGTGAATATTTATAATTCGCGTCGCCACCATGTTGGACTTGTGGTCACCAGGTTATTTAAAGTCCTATAGGTGAACTTAAGTTCATAGCCCCTATGAATATAAAGAAATCAGCTTGATTGCTATAATAGATTCGTAGATATTCAGACTCGTCTGAATATTTCGGTTGGTCGCCATGTTGGATTGTTAAAAGTATAGGCCATAGAGTCATGTATCATTAAAGGAAAATTATTGCATAGGTTCATTATTCAAACTTTCACTTCGATTGCTTGATTACAACACAAGAAAAATAAACTTAATTTTTAAATTCGCACAGCCGCCATCTTGAGGTTATGTAAACAATTGAACTAAATTAGATACCAGTGCATTACAATGTTTATAAACATTTCCTGTACCAGATTTCATTGCGTTTAGAACATTAAATCACGAGAAAGTTCTATTTAAAATTTTCAAATTCGCTTGGCCGCCATGTTCGTTCTGTAGTTAACCGGTTTTTGAAAGTCTAATAGATGAACTTCCAGTAGTGCCCTTTATCTCCGTACAAGATTTCAGGGTGGTACAGCTAATAGTTTCAGATATATAGAATGCCGGTGAAATATTTCGCTCATCCGCCATCTTGTGGTTATGTAAACAATTGAACCAAGTTAGATTTCGGGGCATTACAATGTGTATAAACATATACAGTACCAAGTTTTATTGCGTTTGGTTGGTTAAATCGCGAGAAACGTCTCTTTAAAAGTCGCAAATTCGCGTGGCTGCCATGTTGGGTTTGTAGTTACCAGTTTTTCAAAAGTCACATTGGTGAACTTCTAGTAGTTCCCTTTATCAACGTAATAAATTCCACGGTGATGTCGGTAATAGTTTTGGAGATATTGAATGCTGGTGAAATATTTCGCACAGCCGCCATGTTGGATTGGAGAGACGTAACAAAGTTTGAAGGGCACGGTCGAGGTCGCCCGGAATAGTGCTATGAACTTACCGAGTTTTATTGAAATCGCTCCGGCCGTTTAGAATTTATTAGGGGGGGGGGGGGAGACACACACACACCTCACACACACACGCACACACACACACATGGACAAAAGGTGATCTCATAAGCCTATTTTTTCAAAATTGAAAATAGGCTAAAAAACCAGTTGAGATCGTGGTCCCTAGTGGCCACAACGATAAAAGAAGAGGAAGAATTTTAAAAATATATCTCGGAACACAAATTTAAAACACTTCTTCTTCTTCTCCAAACGAAGGGTGGCGATCCACGTAGCCAGCTCTGACCTTGACATTGCAGTATGAAATGCTTCCTCCGATGTACACCGGTGCCACCTTCTAATGTCCTTGAACCATGAATGTCTGCGTCTCCCAACGGATCTTTTTCCTTGTATCTTTCCTTCAATAATTAGCTGTAATAATTGGTACCTCACGTTTCGCATGATGTGACCTAGGTATTGTGTATTTCTTTGCTTTATAACATGTAGCAGTTATTTTTGCATTTTCATCCGATGTAGGACCTCTACATTTGAAATTTTCAATATCCAAGGTATGCGCAGGTGACGACGATATAGATACATTTCAAAGGCATCGATTCGTTTTTCAATAGGAGGATCCATGGCCCAGCATTCGCAACCATATAGAAGAACAGAAAATATGTAACAATGGATCATGCGGATTCGCAACTGTAGACTGAGATCTGATCGTACAAAGAATTTCCGCAAGGTAAAGAATTGTTTCCTGGCCTGTTCAATTCTAGATTTTATTTCTTGTTTGGAGTCACATTGCTCGTTCAATATGGTGCCCAATTATTTGAAGGAGGACACTTGTTCAACTATATATTATTTATTGTGAGATTTCCTCTTATTGTCTTTTTAGTGAACACCATCATTTTTGATTTTAAAGCGTTTACACACAAGCCGAATTCTTCACTGTGTTCTACTAAGCAATTTACTATGTGGTGAAGGGTAGATAATTTATCTGCTATGACAAGAGTATCATCCGCATATCTAATGTTATTAATACATTTTCCATTTATATCGATCCCTCCACCTTCTACCAACGATTCTTTAAATATTGCCTCAGAATAAATGTTGAACTAAAGCGGTGACAGTACACAACCCTGACGAACACCTTTTCTGAATGAAGCCGTTTCTGAAGTTCCTTGAACTGTTTTAACATCCGCAGTCTGATTCAATATAGATTACTTATGATCCGTAAATCATAGCGGTCAATACCAGTTGATCTCAGAATTTCTATCAACTTTTCATGTCTGACACAATCAAAAGCTATTTTATAGTCTATAAAACATGCATATACATCGAAATTCATGTCTACACATCTCTGTATTAGTATATTCAAGGAGAAGAGTGCCTCACGCGTACCGACCCCATTTCTGAGCCCAAACTGATTCTGTTCCATGTGTGACTCACGTTTCTTATATATGCGAGTGTGAACGATTCGTAAAAATGTTTTGAGTACGTGAGACATCAAACTAATCATTCGATAATCATCGCATTGAGAAGAGTTAGGATTTTTTGGTAATGGTATGAAGGTTGATTTCAACCAATCAGATGGTATAACTCCAGAAATATATAATTTATTGCACAGCGATGTTAGGATATTAAGGCCGGTAGATTCTTGCTCAATCATTACTTTAAGAACTTCAGCATGAACTCCATCTGGCCCTGTGGCTTTGCCATTCTTTTGTAGTTTTACAGCATGCACAATTTCTCTTGTTATTATTCCAGGCCGAGGCTCATTTATTCTTTCATCAGGCGAAGGAGGATCATTTCTTTCGTCATGAGAAAGAGTATCAATATATTCTTTCCATATTTTGAGTTTCCCTTCGATATCCGTGAGGATTTCACTATTCAACCTGAAGCATTATACGCATCAGAAACCCTAATCATTGGAGGCAGATCACTAACTAAACATTTAGAAAAACAAGGAAGGACCGTGGCATGCGCGGACTAGTTGAATAACGAAATCCACGAGTGTAATTCTCCCAAAGTCAATGTGTGGTGTGGGTTACTTCATGACCAAGTTATTGGACCTTTCTTTTTTGCTGAAAAAACAATTACAGGCCTAATTTAGCACGACATGCTTGAACAGTTTGTCTTCCCTCAAATAGAAGACATCGGACAAAAGACTGGACAGTGCGTCATTTTATGCAAAATGGGGCTCCGCCTCACTACCCTCGCGTGGTACGCGATACACTCGACGCATGTTTTCAAAACGGTTGGCAGAGAAGCCCCCGTTTCCTGGCATCCCAGAAGTCCAGACCAAAAACCTTTGGATTTCTTTTTCTCGGGGTTCATTAAAATCGTTGTCTACGCAGAAAAAACTCGTGATTTGGGGCGAGCGAATTGCTGCTCCCATCTCTACTGTTACTCCAGATATGATTCAACGCGTGTCTCGAAGGGGACTACAGATTAGACGCCTGCAGAACAACAAACGCAACTCACATTGAAACTTACTAAGGTATGGAAAATGAAAGTATCTTTTTCACTCATTTTAAGGCTAAACCCATTAAATTACCTTTAATAGTTTGTTATAGCGATTATTTAAAATTTAGGCATTATTTTTCGATGACCCTGTGCCATGTACACTGTATTACAAAGAATTGGGTCAACCATTTTAGAACTCATTCCTGTGGATCAGGCAGGCTTCAGACCTAACCGAAACTGCTGTGATCAAGCATTTTCATTAACATCTTACATTGAGGCCGGATTCCAGCAAAAGCTTAAAACATCTGCTGTCTTTGTGGATTTCACTGTTGCCTTTGATACCGTATGGAAGGAAGGATTGATTTATAAATAACTCAGAGCTATACCCTGCGGAACAATTGCACAGCTTATCAACAACATGCTCAGTGACAGGAAATTTCAGGTCTGTTTAGGTGAAAAGGAAAGCTCAGTGAGAAAAATGCATAATGGTTTGCCCCAGGGATTAGTTTTGTCGCCACTACTGTTTAATCTATACATCTCTGATCTTCCAGAAACAATATCCAGAAAGTTCTGCTATGCTGATGACTTGACCCTGGCCACACAACACAAGATCATTGAGAAAACTGAAGATATTTTGATTAAGGACTTATCCACCCTGACAGAATATTTCAGGAACTGGAGACTCAGACCCAGTACAGCCAAGACGGAGGTCTCTTGTTTCCATTTGAGTAACCGGCTTGCTAACTTCAAACTAAATATTACCTTTTCCAATAGAGTACTTAATCACAATAGGTTTCCGAAATATCTTGGTGTTACCTCGGATCGGACTTTATCCTTCAAGCAACATCTTTTGAACTTGTCGAAGAAACTGAAAATCCGAAACAATATTATTCAGAAGCTAACTGGTACTACTTGAGGATCTGCTGCGAGCATCCTGCGCTCTTCAGCCTTAGCACTGGCTTTCTCTACTGCCGACTATTGTGCTCCAGTGTGGGTTAATAGCCTGTATACGAAGTATATTGACCCACAATTGAATACCAGCATGCGTCTTATATCTGGCACCATCAGACCAACTCCAGTCCACTGGCTCCCACTGTTGTCTGGTATAATGCCACCTGACTTAAGAAGATCCAGTGCTCTTGTTCGAGAGTACAACAAGTTCTGCAAGAATCCTCTGCTACCTGTTCTAGGCGACATACCAGCTCTTAGTCTCCAAAGATTGAAATCACGACATCCACCTCTTTGTGATGCTGCTCTGAAGACATCCACCAACTTCGATGCTTTGGAGGAATGGAAAGGCCGCTGGAATAACTCCACTGACCTGCCCCTACATAACATATTCAGAGGGGAAGAAATTGCTAACGGATTCCAATTACCGCGGGCAAATTGGTCCAGACTGAACAGGATCAGGACAGGTCATGGAAGGTGCAGGGATTCTCTCTATGAGTGGAACGTTATACCATCCCCAGAATGTGATTGTGGAGCCCCTCGCCAGACCATTCCCCACATTTTAAGCGAGTGTCAACTACGGGCTTATCCAGGTAGATTGGAAGACTTTCTATCACCAACAGCGGAGGCACTGCAGTGGGTTCAAAAGTTGGACATTCAGCTATAACGGATAACACTAATGCCTGAAGTGAATCAATGTTTTTTGTTATTGTGTATATATTGTATATATTATGTATATAATTTCGTTGCCATACGCTAATAATAATAATGTATAACAAAAAAAAAACGACGCACCAGGAAGGAATTGTCGGATGCAATAAAAAACGGTGGATGTGAGGAACGGACATAGAACAACAAACGATCAAAAGTGCAGAACAATCGAATAATTTATTCCAGAGTTAGAGCGTTACAAAGTGAGGACGTCAATAAGGTGTTGGTCCACCACTGGCCTGGATGCAAGCTGTCATTCACGTGGCATGAACTGATCAAGTTCCCGGATGGTGTCCTGCGGAATTTCGTGCCAAATGGTCTCCAACTGTTGGGCTAAATCGGCGACATTCCGGGATGTTCGCAATTGGCTTCCCACGCCGTCCCAAATGTGCTCTATGGGAGAGAGATCAGGCTACCGAGCTGGCCAAGGAAGGATAGGGCAAGCTTGAAGACAGTCCATTGCAACACGTGCCATGTGCGGCCGGGCATTGTCCTGTTGAAAAGTAAGGCCTGGATGTCGCTGAAGGAACGGTAACACAACCGGCCGTAGAATATCATCAACATATCGCTGTGCTGTCAGTGTGCCAGGAATGACTGCCAGAGGGGTCCACCTATCAAAGGAGATGGCACCCCAGACCATCACCCCCTGTTGTGGGGCTGTGTGGCGTGCGATAGTCAAGGCAGAATCCCCACGCTGGCCTCGACGTCTCCAAACACGTCTGACGTTGTCATCATGGCGCCGTTGGAAACGGGACTCGTCACTAAAGACTATACGTCCCCAGTCAGCACAGTTCCACGTTGCTCGAGCGCGGCACCACTGTAATCTGACTTGACGGTGAACAGGCGTGAGTGGTAAGCGGCGTAACGGGTGGTGCGAGCGCAATTCCTGTCGCCCAGGCATCTGTTAATGGTCATGGTCGACACATGTGTGCGGGTCACACGCTGGATCGTTGATAACGACGACTTCGGTGCTGTGACAACTGTTCTGACAATCGCTCTGTCTTCCCGTGCTGTTGTGGCCCTCGGTCGACCACTGCCGTCCAGACGCTGATGCCTGCCGTTGCTGACCCACGCTTGCCAGCATCGTCTGATCGCCGTATCACTTCGACCCAAATGTCCAGCGACAGCTCAATTCGACCAACCAGCTTCTTTCAATCCGATCGCACGACATCTGTTCGTAATGAGCACGAATCCTTCGGCGTGGCATTCTTACAGCCGACGTTCAGATATCGCAGTCAAATGCAACAGCTAATTTGAGCATACGCTTCCGAATCGTGCGTGATATACGCCTGATGCATGCGCAGTTTGGATGTGCGGGAGCTTCCGCTATTCATTCATTGGACACAAAGCTTCAGTCCGAATGTCTTTGCACACGTAATTTCCTTACAATCGGGCAACGCCTTCCCGGTGCGTCGTTCTTTGTTTGTCATACAGAGGCTTTGGTAAAAAAAAAAGCATTTTGTTATACACATTTATCTTTTTAATTTTCCATCGAAGATTGAAAAGAAAACAGTTAAAACTTAAGCAATATATGTGAAAGAGTGGAATAGAAAAACAAAATGTTTTTGAAGTGAACCGAGTTGAAATACATTTATACAACATAATGTAATGAGATTTGTTGGTCTTGATAACGAAAAGAGGAAAGTACAATGAGGAGATTCAGACGAGTGCACACGCAGAAGCAACACAAATGTTATCTATATATTTAAAACAGTAAGGTGATTTTTGTTATCACGAGATTGAGAGAACGACAGAACCGATTTACTTCGTAGAGCACTCTAATGAAAGCTCTTGGTCTATAGTTTTGCAGAGTGTCTCTAAAATAAACAAATATATTACGGTATATTTTTAAATTAATACAGAAAATAGCAGAATTCCTACCACTCACGCATGCGCACAATCCGCCTGGGCTCATGACAAAATGGCGGTGAGAAGTCCTTTAAAATGTAAGTTATTTAATAAGCTTCCATGTAATTGAAATCATACATTAGCCAAGTTATGACTATAAAATATAATAACAGTATGAACGTATACGAATGTGCAACATTGATTTTTTTTATAACGAAATGGATTATTTCCTTCAGACAGCGGCTTTTGAATGTAGTGAATGCTTTTGTCTGCTGCTGAATGAGAGTGCGCGAGTAGCTATGTGGTGAAGGCTACTGACTGCGGTTCCAAGGAGCTCAGGTTCGATCCCATCACTCGCCAGTTTTTTTTACCACTGAAATATTGTTTAATCAAGGAGTATTAGTAAGGTTTTATGTATGTTAAAGATACATATTTCTACATTCCCTCTCAATATGTTTTATTTCCGTTTTACCATTGCATTACAGCATGTGATCAAGAGAGCTAACTGTTGTCCTCAATACGCCGTACGAATATCTGCAATCAGTTCCAGTAACTGACAACAGATGGCAGTACCTCGCCCATATATTTCCTGTAACTGACAACAGATGGCAGCACCATTGCATCGCTACATTTAAAACACAAGACATGGCGCGTTTTCACGTGATGGAGAATTATAAAGGAGGGGAATATTTAAGAAGGGAAATGTTGAAGAACATTAACTGACAGTTGATTGTGTAGGCTATGTTGTTTATGTACCTCAATATTGCAATTCTTCCCAATGCTTCGGAGGTCAAGTTATTAGCGTCCTAGACTAAAAGTTATAATTGTGCATCGTTGATATACTCTTAAATTATTAAAGAAAAAAGAAGTTTTCCAGGCACTCGCGCGTGTCCACAATTGCTTTCGCCACGAGAGACACTTGGCACACATAATTCGTTTGAAGGGCTCCGACATCGTGGTCACTCAGCTCCGTGTACTTTGGTGTGTATGTGTAAAATTTTCTCTGATAACCTGCGTTATTGTGATGGCTGCATTAATGTGTGTATTTGTAATTAAGGTGGGAAATGACAAAGAAACGGCCAAGGCCTTAAGTAAGGAACCATCCCGGTATTTGCCTCGAGTGGAAGTGGGAAACCACGAAAAACCACATCCAAGATTGTCGAGGTGGGAATCAAACCTTCCTCTTCTTAGTTATAGCTCAAGAGACTGAATGTGCCCCGTTTTTGCCCTCAGACCCGAATTAAATTTCTCGGCAGAGCAGGAAATGTAACCCGGGTCTCCGAGGCGATAGCCAAGAATGGGTGGGCTTCCATGTGTTAATACGATTTTTGACATGCACGGGACATAGAATTCAAAAACTGCCTGCATTAGGGTGACTGCCGAAGTGAGTATTGAGTATAGGCAAGGCCTATGGTCACTCCAGTAGTTGGCGAAGTGATTCTATGTTCTCCTGCAAAATGTACCGCCATAACCTATAACAGGTGATGGAAATTGCTTATTTAGAGCAGTTTTGTACTGTTTATAACAAAATGAAGAACGTCATTCTGAGCTGCGTTTTCAAGCTATAGCAAAAAATTTCGTTGGCAGGAACAATTATAAGGAATTTATTTTAAGCGATCAGTCTCATCGCATTCTCCTCACCAACCAACTTGAGTATGAAAGTCTCTGGACGGTCATCTTGAACTTCATTGTATAAGACAATTGTTTAATGATTATTTGTTTAGAGTACTGAGTCTAACTACGCAGTTGATTTCGGCAATGGAAGTATTATTTGCCATTTAATATTTAGCGGCTCCGTTATTGCAGGACACTATAGTTTTATCGAATAATACGAAGCCACATTTAAAATCCAATATAAATAGGCCATTTCAGAAACAATTCCAGATATTATGCAGTACAGTGTACTGTAAGGTCTTTGACGATCAAATGTAAACATTGTTCTAAATTGTATTTCTCTTGCGTAAAATCTACGCGTGGTTATTTTGGCCTTTACTGTTGTGATGGTAAAATTGATATGCTGGAATATACAGTATAATACATGTATTTGCCAATTTGCAACAATGTAATGATATTAATTTAAAAGTCATTGAACTTATGTCCAGTAGTTCAAACACATACATCAGCGTTAACAAATTGGATACTGAAGATGAAAGCCAGCTACTTCATTTCCCTATTATAGAATTCTTCAATTCCTTGGAATTAAGTGATTCGCTTCCACATACTCCGAACGTTTGAGCCATAGTTATGCTCCTTAGAAATCTGAATGTTTCCCAAGGACTCATATATGGAAATATATAAATTATAAGAAATATGTAAGAAATTGCTTGGATTCGGATATAATAGGTGTAGTAATATTAGGCAGAGAGCTCAAATCCTACGACTTGATTTAACACCTTCCGATAAAACATTTGCAGGTACAGTACATTTTCTTTTAATAGGCAACAATGTCTTATTCGCTCGGCCTACTTTATCACAATCAATCAAGCTCAAGGAGAAACTCTGGAACGTATTGGGCTCTTTACCTCATCACGTTTTCAGTCATGACCAACATTATGTTGCAATGTTGAGAGTGCTATCCTTTGACGCCCTTTAAGTTGCAATAGTGCTAAAAAGTAATCGTACAAAGAATGTAACTTATATAAGAAGCTTCTTCAGTAAATATATATTTCCATTGTCCGTCATGTTTTGACGGGTTTCATCTAGTTTGTATAAAGAAGTTAATTGAAATAAAAGACAATAATGAACACAGAAAACAAGGCTCAGGATTTCTGTGCATTTATGTTTAAATTAAAACAGAAAATAATCTTTAACATCATTTTTAGAGGAAAGGGGACAAATGCCAAATAGACGAGACTTGTTCGAAATGGCCTCGAATTTTTAGAGTTTGATTCCAAGGATATGCTGATCAGAACATCCGACACTCTCCAGTCATTGACAACTAAAACATTACGTGCTGAAGTTGGAGTGAAGTGGACTCAGGAAGGGAAAGGAACCCATAGTGCAAAGATAAAGGAATACTGGGCTAAGTAGGAAGCTCGCCAGAGTTAGGAACCACGTGGTCCAAGGTGTCTCAACGAACCAAGAAGGAAACAGAAACGATAACGCAATTTGTTGGTTGGGAGACAAACGTTTGGTGCTTTTCAGTCGGTCAACACGAATGTACCCAACAGAGTTGGGTTATTCCCTAATCCTGAAAAAAATTACATGAGATTAATAAATACACTAGGATGACCAGTTTCGATCGTCAAGCGATCATCATCAGATCCATTACACTTCGGCTATAAAATCTATGTTTGAGAATACAGTTGAAAATATTTACAATATATACAATTATTTAGTTGCAGTATTGGTAATGCAACTTGTCAGTGTATGCTAGGTGTAGTATATAATTGTGATGTTAGGTGAAATGCTAAAATGGTGATAGAAATCTGGAATTTGTCTGTTTGAAGTGACTATCTGGTTGTAAAAGTCAACTATGGTTGTACTGTATAATGTAGGCTATTACTTATCTGGTTGGATGTCTTACGCGCTGTAGATGCGAGTAATTTTTTTCTGGATTAGGGTATAACCCAACTCTGTTGGGTACATTCGTGTTGACCGACTGTAAAGCACCAAACCTTTGTTTACTAAGGCAACACAGAAAAATGGCTTCAAACCTTACAATATTAGTTGGGATGCTAAAAATATTTTTAGTGCGAGAGTGTCTAAAGGTGAAACCTTTGGGTGCAAAAAGACCATTCTTGAATGTTTTCTGATATACTATTTTAATATCCCTTTTTAATCATATTTGAACTTTCTTCGATATCTATAATTTTCGACACTTGTCATTTTTAGCCTATTTTCAATTTTGAAAAAATAGGCTTATGAGATCACCTTTTGTCCGTGTGTTTGTGTGTGATTCGTGTGTGTGTCCCCCCCTAATAAAATCTAAACGGCAGGAGCGATTTCAATGAAACTCGGAAAGTTCATAGCAATATTTCCGGCGACCTCGACCGTGCCCTTCAAATTTAGTTACAACTCACCAATCCAACATGGCGGCTGTGCGAAATATTTCACCAGCATTCAATATCTCCGAAACTCTTACCGATATTACCCTGACATTTTCTATGGTGATAGAGGGAACTACTGTAAGTTCACTTATGTGACTTTTGTAAACCTGGTAACTACAAAACCAACATGGCGGCCAAGCGAATTTGCGACTTTTAAATAGACGTTTCTCGCGATTTGACCAACCAAACGCAATGAAACTTGGTACAGTATATGTTTATATACATTGTAATGCACCGACATCTAACTTCGTTCAATTGTTTACATAATCACAAGATGGCGGATGTGCGAAATATTTCACCGGCATTCTATATCTCTGAAACTATTAGCGGTATCTCCCTAAAATTTTGTACGGAGATAAAGGGCACTACTGGAAGTCCATCTATAAGATTTTCAAAACCCGGTTAACTACAAAATGAACATGGCGGCCAAGCGAATTTGAACATTTTAAATAGACCTTTCTCGCGATTTAATGTTCCAAGCGCACTGAAACTGGTACAGGGAATATTTATACACATTGTAATCCACTGGTATCTAATTTAGTTCAATTGTTTACATAACCTCAAGATGGCGGCAGTGCCAATTTTAAAATTAAATTTTTATTTCTTGTGATGTAGTCATGCGATCGAAGTGAAAGTTTGAATAATGAACCTACGCAATAATTTTCCTTTAATGGTACATGACTCTATGGCCTATGCATTTAACATTCCAACATGGCGACCATCCGAAATATTTAGACGATACTGAATATCTACGAATCTATTTTAGCAATCAAACTGCATTTTTTAATGTTCATAGAGGCTATGAACTTAGTTCACCTATAGGACTTTAAATAACCTGGTGATCACAAATCCAACATGGCGGTGACGCGAATTATAAATATTCACATGGACGTTTCTCGCAATTTAACCATCCGCGTGCAGTGAAACTTGGTACAGTAAATCTTTATCCGAATGTTAATCCACTGGCATCTAATTTATTTCAATTGTTTCCATAACCTCAAGATGGCAGCTGTGAAAAAAAATTAATCTCCTTGTTTTTTCTTGTGTCCTAATTATGCGATTGAAGTTTGAATACTACACGTTCACAATAATCTGCATGTAACAGTACATAACTCTAGGACCTACATATATAAAATCCAACATGGCGACCATCCGAAATATTTAGTCGGTTCTCAATATCTACGAATCTATTACAGCAATCAAACTGAAATTGTGTATGTTGATAGTGACAATTAACATTAGTAATATATATGAAAATAGGCTGTATAGTTCTTCACGGAACTACTTGTTTAAGTAGTTCTTTTTTATCTCTTACCCCGATAACTCTCAGAATTTTTAGTATAAATTCTTGAATTCTTCTGCAGTGAATAGAAAATAACAACCTGTAGTCAAATTAAAGCTCTGTTATCTTAATAAGTTATAACCCCTGGCACTACAGCCCATGAAGAGCCTAGGCCTACCAAGCAACCGCTGCCCAGCCATTTGGTCAGCAGTTATCGGGATGACGCGTGGTCAGCGGATCGGGTCCTCTCGGGCGTTATTCTTGGTTTTCGTGACCGGGGCGCTGCCTCACTGTCAAGACAGCTACACAATTGTCCTCACGAGGCTGAGTGCACCCCGTTCCAGCCCTCACGTCAGTTTCTAACATCCCTGATGGAGCCGGTAATCGAACCCGATGCCTCTGGGTGAGAGGCAGGAGCGCTACCTCAACACCTCGGGGCCGTCATCTTAAATAAGTTACGGACTAATAATGTCATTGGTTTTAGAGTACGTCTCTTTTAACAACTGCGACTATTAGAGACGCCGGGGTGCTAGAATTTTGCCCCAAAGGGGATCTTTAACGTGCCAGAAAAACTACTGACACAGATCCCTCACATTTGCGCACCCTGAAATGCCAACTGGCTGCGCTAGGATTCGATCCTGCAACCTTTGGCAAAGTTACTATGTGACGTTATCATTTGTCCCTCATACATGGTGTAACTAGCACCCTCCCCAGCTTCGCCCGGAAACTAAATCATCACTTATATAATTTATGTTCGACCCTGACTATTATATGTCAGAAAACTGTACTTTAATGAGGCTCATTATAACACTATTTTTCATTATGAAACAGTTTCTCCCACCAATCACAGCTCAAGAAACAGTTGTTTGACCAATTAGATAATTAGATGCGCTGAGTTCCACGGTCTTCTAATTTAAATTTCACTGCCTGGCCTAGTGTCATAGTAAGGTAATCGAGGATGCCATGGTCAAATACAAGGCATTCTCTGCGTCTCATGCGCTCTGTTCAGTACATAAAACTGGCAAAATCTCGACAGATATTTATGAATATTTATGTTCGAACATAAAATAGTTATAATAATTATCGTCGAACATAAACAGTCGTATGCAACTCGCCTATAATGGTAATTAAGACACTCGTATGGATATTATAAAACTCGCATACGCTCGTTTTATAAACATACTCGTGTCTTAATTATTGCCATTATAGGCTCGTTGCATAATGTACTATTATGGAGGAATCATAATTCATAGCAGAATTCTCTTTGTCGGACCTCAAACCATGAACATGTCTTCCCTTTGTCAAAGGAGATTTGGGGATGACTCCCTTTGTCTTAGTGAATTCTTTCTTTCTCTTTCTTGTGACAATCGAGAAATTATTTGTTGCTCAGTTTCACTGTTACGTGATAAGCGTATTTTTGTCGATTTCAATGAACTACGACTTATATCCTATTTCCGTCTCGGCATGGTGGGTTAAAATCGCTGACTGGACTATTAATTATATTATCATGGAGATAGCATGTACAAGCGAAGTAAAGAAAAGCGAGTTAAAAATCCCTCAGTATGCCTTCCTTCGGAGAGGAGGTAAAGCCGGCGGTCCCATGTCATAGATTAATGGCATGTTAAAGAATCTTCCACTAATTACACCTGTGTGAAGCTAAAGTGCACAGGTTAAGAATGTAAATAACGCTCTTAGGTTCCTAAGTTCGTTGCCAAGAGCCGACTGCGGTGGCGGCTGGTAGCTAAGTTCTGAACTAGTAGTCGTTGACGTTGGCGTTTGGCAGCAAAAGTAGGAACTGCTTGAAAAATTCAAAAGTCTGCTGTCCTTACATGAATTAAATAACAGACAACACACAATTAACATCGGTTATCAGACAGATTCTACACACACCCAAAGTACACAGGGCTACATGACCGCGTTGTCGCAGCCCCTAAACTTAAGAACCAACCAACCAACCAATCGCACTTCCAGGAAAAATCCAATCACATCCATCCACTCTTGATATGCCATAGCCAGAAGTAAACTTTCAATTAGCTTATATTATTCAACATACCCTCCAAACTTCCAATCTTCAAACTAGAGTAAAAGGAGCCCAGTTCACGGGCACCAGACTCTTACCTCTTCCTGCATTCACCTCCCCGGAGGTGCTATGCTTGTCACTGCATAGGAGTAGTCTCGAAACGACACGACAGTGTCTGGGGGTGATAGGCTCGCTCGCCAGCCTGCTAGCTCGTAAACTGTCTCGACGCTAGTATTGAATGGAGATTGTTGGAAGAAATTAAAACGTAAAAACACTTATAGTGGGCGTGGTGTATTCTTTGGAATACACGGTAAGATAGAGTAAGCTTTTGCTTCTCTTTGCTATAGTTCATTCCTTCCTTTTTCTCAAACACCAACAGTGATCTTCTGATTTCTCCTTGTTGGTTATGTCTCTCATGTTACCGGTGAGTCTGTTACAGAGATATATCTTCCATGACCCACCTAGCGTCATCTAGCAGCGAATCTCTGAAGTTCCTCAATTCTTCCCTGTACAAGAGGACTTCTTTATCAATCTGGCCACCAGATCTCGTCGCCATCGCCAGCTATCATCTCCGTGATCAAGAGAACTCCGTCTACTTTTTCACCCTCCAGGCTGCGCTAGTGTTGCCTGCTATCAACTCTTTGAAGATCATTTCATCATGAGAAATTAACGTTTCAATGTTGGTTATTCTTATATGTATTCCTTTTGTCTCCTACCCCCACTCTTTTCCTTTCCTTGGTCCCTCCGTGCTCCGTTGAGCGTGTCTCACTTGTACGTCTGAAGTCGACCCAGTTAGTTAGAGCTCCACTAAAGCTCGCCTCCTCAACTCGAGAGGCAAACTTTTAAATTCTACGCCATGTTAGAGTTTTAGTATCAACCGTCAAAGGGAACATCACCTTTGCCATGAAGCACAGCTAAGTACTACTTCTACGTTCATCAACTTATTTTAATTGATTTTAAATAGCTACATGCTTTTTAATGATAATTTTATAGGCAGTGTGAGATTTCTATATTTGGGGCAATAATCATCCTTCGCGGGATTTTCTATGTTGGGCTTTTGTCTATCTAAGCCAATCTTAACAGGAAGCAGCATTTCTTATGCTTATTAAATGAGAGATTTTCTCACAACGTGGGATACCATTAAATTACTCACTGTCTATAAAATACTTAGCTCGTTCCACCGCTGGACTAACGTTTGCCCTATTCTTCAGTCATGATTGCTCTGGAACCTTCCAGAATCTGCACTCTATCTACCAGCTATACTGTCATGTATTTTCCACTCACATATGGGAATACTTTTTCAAACTAAGGAATCTTCCTTATGAACTACTAATCAATATCTAATTTTTCTTCCTCCGTTGGGATTTTTTTCTGGCGCATTCATCTATAATCTACAACTTTCTCAAGCAATAGACTCTCGCAAATCTAGTGTAACTAGTTACTTTCCACCATTGCAATAACTTTCTTTGCCATAAACTTTTTGTGCTACTACAGTGAACTTTTCAACTATATTAACAGACTATAGTGAAGTCAGTGCTTGTTCAACCTTTCATCCGCGTCGCGTTCGTCCGAATACAATAAATACGGCCATGAACACTTTTCCTCAATCCCATTTGATCTTTCCCAAACCCCTTACTAACAAACCAAAATAATAAAATTGTTACTTTAGGTCTTTTTTCAATGAGGTGTCACTCTCAATTAGTGCCCTCCCTCTCTTGCTTATGTATAACGAATTAATGTCTGTAAAACTTCGTGTCCAGTACACGCCTTAAATTATTTTGTTTCTCCCTTCTAATTAGGGAATACAATTCTTTCAACTCATAAATGAGTTATCTCTAGGTTTCACGAAAGGGAAACTTGCCCCATTTGTCTCATGATCCCTACTTAAACATAGGAATTCTAGAAACTTCCTTTCGATTTTTCTCTTCAGGTTTCACAATAAGTGACCTTCCCTATTTGTATAATCATTAAAAGTAATTCAGCATCAATAAAAGAAGTTATAGAAACTTCTATTTTATTCTTCCCGCTTTTGTTGTTGTTACTTTCGAAGTTGTTACTCTTTCTAAGATATTTACCTAGAAATTCTTAAAGTACACACCTTGTACTTGATTTATTGTGTAATCTATTAATATAACCAAGCTATTTTCTTTCAGCCCCTACGTTGGGCGACATTGTAATATATTAATATAACCAACCTGTTAGCCACCTCAGGTTGTGGGGCAATATTCTTGCTTGAATGCACACAAAGACTAGGACACCAACATTACAAAATTCACACAATTTATTTAATATAGGCAAGCTTCCAGTACCTAGGCCTTGGCATCATACACCCAATCAACACTGTCACCATTTCACATTACATTTTCTAAAAAAAACTTCAGCTCCCGTCTTGCCTCAAATTCCACTGCAAACAACCCATGTCCATACTCCTTATATCAAAACTCAGAGTTATTCAATCTTTGATTTATCGAAACAAACAAACAAAAGAAACTATGTTTCATATACAAATATTCACCAACTGTCCTCCATCTTGACACAAAACTCGTCCTTATCAACAACTCATCATCATGGCAACGTCCACATGCCATCTTGACCTTCTAGATCAAGGAAGCTATCATATGCAATAGCCAAGGCCAGACCACCACCAAGAATCTCAAAGGCGCTGAACTCATAAAACTCTCTGTGGTGGCCTACCAAATAAATGTCCATGGCTGGCAACCAGATAAAATAAAACAAACTAAAATACCTAAAAGAGTCTCTGTAACTTAACCTACAATTGTTAGGTTACAGACGCCCCCTTTGAGAGAGAATTTCTAATTGAAGGTTAGAAATTCACTCTCAACCCTCAAAACAAAACATAAATGAAATACATGAAGCAAACACTAACAAAAACAAAATCACATACAGAGAAACAAATCACGCATCAAAGTCAGAAAAAACATTGGCACAATCATCGCAGAAACAACCATTCAAAGTTCACCAGAATCACCAGCATAAATACTTTCTTCTGATCGAGTAGCCGAAACTATCTGATCGAGTCTATCAGACCCTCCTCCAGCCTCGAAAAAAAATCCTAAATCATCATAGTCAGAAGAAACGGCAGAATCGTCATCAGACCTGTCTGTGCCGTCATCATAATCATCTATGTCTTCATCAACATCATCATCATTAAGTCTTTCCCATTCTTCTTCTTTCCCTTATGTTTTCGGTCTTCCTCATCTGCTTCACTGTCTTCAGACTGTGTCTCACCTGCTCCTTCAGTCTTCTTGGCTGCCTCCTTCTGTTCCAGTTTCTTCTGCGCCTCCCTTTCCTCCTTGTGTTCCATGCTGCCCTCTGACTGCAGGGGGACCTGGTCCACAATCTCCACCTCCACCTTATGTTCTTCTTGCTGCTGCTTGGTCTTGTTGCGCCGTATCCTGGTGCCGGGTCGAGGAAACTTGCGGTCGTCCACCGCAGACAGTTCCATGCCTTGGGCCATGCAAACCTGTAGCAGGGCCTGAGCACGCGCACGGTCTGTCTTCTGCTTGTGCGTCAGCCACTTGCCTTTCGCCTTCATTCTCTCCTTTCCCTTCTTTTTCTTCATCTGCCTTATCATGCGTAGCAATTTCTTTCTTCTCATCTTTTCTTCTCTCTTGGCCTTAATCCCTTTTTCTTCTTCTGATCCTTCAGTCTCTTATCTCGATCTGCCTGACACCTCTTCCTCTTCTTACTTCTTCTCTTTGCCTTCCATCTGGTCCATTTCTTCCTCCAACTTGTTCTCCTGCGTATCGTCATCTTTCTCCTCCTACGCTTCTTCACGTTATTTTCTATCTCATCGTCCTCCTTGTTTTCTGTTATATTCCCCTCCTCCATTTGACATACTCTTCTGTTACGTCGGTGGCGACCTCTGTGTCTACCCCCGCAATTGCTCTCTCTTCTTCGTCTGCTATGGTCTCTCCGATACCTCTACAACCTCGTCTTATCTTTTTCACTTCTCGATTATTTTTCATACGCCCCCTAGCATCAAGTACTTCATAGATCTTCTCCTCTTCCTCTACAGACACACTCACAGATTCTTCTATTTCAACTTTCTCATCTACAATGCATATGCTAATCACCTGCTCTTTGACCTTGTCAAGCTTCTCAGACATATGCTCACTGACCTCTTCAAGGATCTCACCAAGCTTGCTAGACCTTATCTTTTCCACTTGTTCACGCCCTCTAGCATCACGTACTTCACATTTCTTCTCCTCCTTCACAGACACACTCACAAATTCCACCACTTCAACTTTCTCTTCAACAACACATATGCTAGCCACCTGCTCTTGGACCTTGTCAAGCTTCTCAGATATTCTCGACTCCATACCATCCATCCGGCTGGTCATCCTCTCCTCCATACCATCCATCCGGCTGTTCATCCTCTCTTCCATGCTATTCATCTGGCTTGTAATCCTTTCCTCCATCTTATTTCTCCTCTCATATCGGACCAGAAGCGTCTCCAACATGGTCATCATTGACAGTTCCTTATATCTACCACCTTCAGCCATCCCCACACCTGTCTTTGTATGATTCATTTTCTTCTTGCTTACACGTTGGGCGCCATTGTAATCTTTAAAAACTCCACCAAGCTATCTTCTTTCAGCCCCTACGTTGGGCGACATTGTAATATATTAATATAACCAACCTGTTAGCCACCTCAGGTTGTGGGGCAATATTCTTTCTTGAATGCACACAAAGACTAGGGCACCAACATTACAAAATTCACACAATTTATTTAATATAGGCAAGCTTCCAGTACCTAGGCCTTGGCATCATACACCCAATCAACACTGTCACCATTTCACATTACATTTTCTAAAAAAAACTTCAGCTCCCGTCTTGCCTCAAATTCCACTGCAAACAACCCATGTCCATACTCCATATATCAAAACTCAGAGTTAGTCAATCTTTGATTTATCAAAACAAACATACAAAAGAAACTATGTTTCATACACAAATATTCACCAACTGTCCTCCATCTTGACACAAAACTCGTCCTTATCAACAACTCATCACCATGGCAACGTCCACATGCCATCTTGACCTTCTAGATCAAGGAAGCTATCATATGCAATAGCCAAGGCCAGACCACCACCAAGAATCTCAAAGGCGCTGAACTCATAAAACTCTCTGTGGTGGCCTACCAAATAAATGTCCATGGCTGGCAACCCGATAAAATAAAACAAACTAAAATACCTAAAAGAGTCTCTGTAACTTAACCTACAATTGTTAGGTTACAATTGTCTAACTTTAATTACGTCAGTTATCTTTTTCATTTCCCCGTGGCTTATAATCACAAGATTCACGGTCACGTAAAACTACAATCTTCCTTCCTTCTTCCTTCTTTTTCATTTCAAAATCTTACGAAGATTTAAAGCATATAAAAGGTTTGAAACCAAAAGAATTGTTAATTGCCTGGCGCAAGCTTTAGATGTTTTCGGAGGTCTGCGACCCCAATTGTTTATAGAGATCAAAATTATATATTTGTTACAAAACTACTACCCAACATTGTTAAATTAATTCAAGATTTCTTTTTGGCTTTATCATTTCTCTAACATAACGGTTAGGCAAGATCCTGTCTTCCTTGACTCTTCCCACTTAATGCAAATAAATCTATTGATAGGGTTTTCACCACTTGTTGCATTTGAGCAAGAACTCTTAGTTGATAACTTAGTAAAGTCTCTCTTAGCTTTAATAGCTAATTCTAACTGGCCAGTAAGGCAAGCATAGCTCGCTACGGCAGCTTCCCGCTTGTGGAGATTCTCTCCAACACTTATGGTTGGTTTTTCAAAATATAAGTGTTTCTCATTGTCTAAACTTTTAGTCGGCGCCTTGCTGGGTAAAAGCTTGGCCATTTCTAAATGCAACTATTGGTATACTTACCAAAATTATTCCCAAAGGTATAATTGCTTTATCCCTATCCTTCTTGGAAGCATTTGGTCGCTCTTTAGGAATTCTACAATTTCGAAAACTAAAATATCAAAGCCGATTCAAATTATTGGCATTCTTCAAATTACTTGTTTAGAAACAAACTCCTTTTAACAGACACACAATAAATCTGTTACTCTTTGTCTTGCCAGACCATCACCCTTCCCCATAGTAGGCATATGTATGCTTGAGAGGGAATACACTAAAGCAGCTTTCTCGAGAACTGCCCAAGTTCCAGCTGCGTTTCCCGTTAGCTTCGCCCAGGTCCCTACCCACTTTAGGTATCGGAGAGCGGATTTGCAGTGGCAGCTGCCTTAGAGTATATTTAAAGTTAAACTTATAACTTCTTTTGGACTCTCTTTCTATTTTTCCATCTTTTTCTCCAGTCCGAAACCCACTTCCTTTTCTTTATCATCTTTCCTTGGGGGTTAGGTTATTCTCAAGCTAATAATCTACCCAGGGCGATATATTGAAGATAGAGATATGCTGTCGCGGACTTATTTTTGCAGAACTTTTCATGCTGAACAATTCTTACACTCATAGAATATAGATATTTTTAACGGTTTGCCCAGCGTAAGTTGAAAAGGCCAACGGTCGCCAAGTTATTTTTCGACTTTTTCACTGAAATCGTTACTGCTCGGCTTCCTTTAGTCATAAATAAATTATTTTCTACAAAAACCTTCCTCCAGATATCAACCGCATCAAAATCCATCCAGTGGTTCTCGAGATTACCCGGAACATCCAGGAATCGGGGACTTTGTTTTTTACTAACAAGGAGAGGTCGCCATGTGGTTTGCTAGAAAAGCGTTCAAATTTGGAGGATATGTTCTTCATAAAAATATTTTGCCCCTGTTAGAGCGTTTTTACCAATGGGCCTTAGTGTGTTCAAAATTGAACGTTTGAAATCAATCGTCAAACGTTTGTAGTCTTATTCCCGCACACGTTCACTGCTCGTCTCCGTGGCGTAGTCGCTAGCGCGTCTCCGTAGTAATAACCAAGAATGCTAGCCACGACGCAACGAGGTGGACTAAAATAAAATACAATCCCGGCATTGGCCTGGAGAGAGTGTGGAAAAACCGGAGAAATGCCACACTCAGGATAGCTGCTCTCAGTGCCTGGATTCGAACATCCGATCTTGAACTTGCAACAGCTGCCCATAGCGGTTTTGGTGAGTGATTCAATGCACTCGGATACGCCAAGGGGGAAATTCACTTTGCACTGGACTAATTTTCAGATTTATTTCCTATTTTCCCCTGCCAGAATATTCGTTTGGCAAATCTCATTTATTCACAGTTCTCTTGTTTCCATTAAGTTACGCAAGTAATACGAGTTTAAACGACAAACGATATATAGATTTAGTAACCTTCTGTTATCATAACTTAGGGGTGACGTCTTCAAATACTTTAGAAATCCTTAGCTTTGTTCGTTTAAAGGCCTCTCAAATATTTGTGTTTCTCTTAAGACGGGGTTAATTCAATGAAGCGGGAATAATATCTGTCTCTTTCCAGCTCTAGAAGAGAGTTTCATTAAGGAAAACAGGGGGAAGAGAATGGAGAAAGAGTTAAGTACGTCCTTACGTATTTCTTCTGTAAATATAAGAAACGGAGCTTTAAGATTGTTGACTAGATACGGTATTTAATTTGCTGTAAACTTTAAAAGGACAAGCCAAGGAAAGAAAGGGGAGTTTGTCTACGAAACGTGTGTGTAAGAGAAGGGACCAGGGAGGCGTAACATTAAGTAGTAACCTAGTTCTTCTTATTTTGCACCACACAGGTTCACGAGAGGGAAGCTAAAATGTAATTTAATATTGCTATTACTCAACAGCAGCAGCAATAACAACACTACGGTACTAGAGTGGATGAGGGGAAGAGATCTAAAATTGTATTTTAAAATATACACATCACAAAAAGTTTTGCATATACCTACCACTTCGAGCGGTACTGGTACGAAACTTCCTACAGGAGTCCGCCATTGCACGAATGGAATGGCCTGCGATGTCGCCGGACATGAACTGTATCGAGCATTTCTGGGATATGCTGATATTGCTCCGCTTTCACGCCCTCCCATAACCCGTCAAGAGATCATGGAGGTTGCCGCCGTCGAAGAGTGATATCGCCCGCCTCATGAGGATCTGGACATCTTCATCTGTGGTATGCCACGGCGAGTAAGAGCCCTGCTGGACGCCCGTGGTGGCCATGTTCCTTAATGAAACGTCACAGGATGGCAAGATTACAACACATATCAGTCCCTGTTTAATAGGTCAAATGTCTTCCTGTACGTATAGTCTGTAATTTTCTTTTCACACATGGATCAAGTCTGCAGGATATTTGTCAGAATGCAACCCATAAGTTTTGCATATACCTAGCACTTCGAGCGGTACGCTCTGCATGATAGCAAACAAGTGTTATGCAAAACTTTTTTATGAGTAAATTGGCCTATTTTCATATTGGAAAAATATATATTTATTCCCCAATACATAATATGATATCATACACATCAAGTCAATAAGCATCGTAATTACTGTACAATATCTGCGTATAATTAATTACTGCTATCTTTTAAAGGCAGCAAAATGCAATTTTCAGTTGATGTAGAGACGACATCTTCAGAGCACATGCAGGGTGTTTCTAAATTCCCATTGCAGACTTTGGGGACTTGTAGTGGGGAGCAAGTAGGTTAAGTTTTGCGTAGGAACTTGTGACCGGAAACCTACCGTCTTCCCGCTACCCCCCCCCCCCCCCCCCAAAAAAAAGAAAAAAAAACACCACAACAAACAAAAACACCACAGCACACGTTCAAATCTCCCGCATTTACGGCGCTCTGTCCGACTCCTGCTGCTTATCGTCTGGGTCCAATTACAGGTGGGGCTCGATGTGACGACCACTGACGTCATCACAGACACGGTACAATGTTCTGGTACACACAATCACCAACATCCTCCGCACCCATGACCCGCACCAGTAGCTCTTCCTCGGATTCCACAGGGGTCTCGTAAATCATGGTTTTCATATGGGGCTTCGGTGGCGTAGTCGGTAGCATGCTGAGCTTCTATGCCCAAGCCCGCGAGTTCAGACCCGGTCGAAGTCGTTGGATGTTTTAAGAGCTTGCCACGGTGGATGAGTGGTTAACGTGTCGGCCTACTAACCCCCAAGCTTGCAGGTTCGCTCCTGGCCGTGGTAAGTGATTTTTGAAAGGCCTCAAAAATTACGATACGTATGTCTTACGATGTTGACATGTCAAAGAGCCCATTTGAATTCAGTAGGCCGTGTTCATAATGGAGTTTCCGCCAACACATAGTTCCTCATCTCTATTAGAAAGCGCTATAGTGTTCAAGGAGCTTAGATATCTAACTTTTATAGTGCTTCAAGGAACAATGAAATTCGACATGCAAGCTACCCTCTGCGTGTCAAAGAACAAAGCTTGCATCCGGCACCCGAGGCCATACGATATTATTATAGAGCATTAAAATCCATCAGTATGCTTTACTTCCGAGGGGAAGTAAAGCCAGTGGGCCCATGTCATTGATTTATGGCATGTAAAAGAACCTTCCACTAACTACAATAGTGTGAAGTTAAATGTGTAGGTTAGATTTGATAAACGCTTATTAAATACCAACGTTCATCGTCAGGTGCTCTTTGCGTTGGCATCTAGTAGACAAGTTCGCAGCTAGGTGTCGTTGACGGTAACCTTTGGTAGCAAAAGTAGGAACTACTTGAAATTCATCGTCTGCAGTCCTTATCTGAATTACAGATAACACACACTAATACAGCCATCACAATTAACACCGGTTATCAGACAGATTCTACACACACCCAAAGTACACGGGGCTACACGACCGCGTTGTCGCAGCCCCTAATCTGAGGAACCAAGCAATGCTCGCATGTGACCCCACAGATAGTATTCTAGTGGTGTCAAGTCAGGTGAACGTGTAGGCCAAGCAATCGGGCCACCCCGACCTATCCACTGTTGCCCAAATCTGTGGTGCAGATGATCTCGTACCGCAAGTGAAAGAAAATGAGCTGGTGCGCCATCGTGATGAAACTACATGTTTTGACGCACATGCAGTGGAACATCGTCTAAGAACTCATGCAGTACTTCTTCAAGGAATACCAAGTGCGCCAAGCTAAACGCAGTGATGAACTAGGTTCGCATTTACCTGAGTGCAGGAGACACCAGGCACAGCAGCGATCTTCTTGAGAAGGATGTAAAACTGGCGGTGGAAGAGAGAGTCGAATAGTTTCGTGCTGGGCCCATTGTTTTGCGAAACTACCGTGCCAGGACTCAAGAAGATGAGCTGGGCAGCCCAGGGTCGTGGACGAACGTACCCTAGTTAAGAGAGTAAGTTCAACCAAGTCCCCTCATATGACAGTATCTCGCCAAACATGAGCCGAGAACGAAAATAAAGAAAGACTATAAGACACAAAAGACAACAAGGGATAAGCAAGAAATTGTCAAGACGACATGTATTTCAAATATGCAAAAGATCCGAAGAGAGAGGAATGATAACAAGCTAGGATGAGCGTAAAATAAGTGGAGCACATCAAGATACGTCCACTGCTGCAAGAGAGTAGGGATAAAAAAAAAAAAAGGTGACGTTCGGAAAGCTGAAGAGGTGCTGACGTAGAGTCTTGTGAAAATCTGGACTGCAACAAAGGAGCTCCCGAGTTAGGTAAAGAGAGAATGAAAGAAAGAAAGAAAGAAAGAAAGAAAGAAAGAAAGAAAGAACGAAAAATACATATTGAGGCGAGAACGAACTACATATTAGAGAAAATCGTGCATAAACACACCGTTAAACAGAAACAAAACGAAATAGACTTACGGAAACATAGCTAAAGGTAGATATCTCAGTAATAGGGGACAGGCAGAAAAATGGGAGGAAAGGATCATGAGAAAAATATTTGCATAACAAACCGCAATCTCACTCAAAGACACGAAAGAAAAGGAACTTTTTTAAAAAATTTATTTAATATAGTTACAACCCGTGTTTCACCTACAGGTATACCACGGGATATTTCCAGTTTTAAATACAAAATTAACATGAATAATATTATTGAAGTGAGTGGAAGTTTCTTTTTATAAATTCAGTTATTTCGACGGTATTCCAGTGGTGTTTCATAATGGTATGCAGTGGTAATGATCGTAGTACAGTTGGTCGTTCTCCCGAGTACGTGGTGGATTCAGTCAACAGGTGACGAGCCGTCTGTTGAGATTTTTCCTGACAGCTGCAAATTGGTGAATCAATAATGTTCATTTTATGAAGATAGGATTTGAAGCGACCATGATTTGTGATAAACTGGGTGGTTATGAAGTTGGGCCAGAGAGATGAGGAAAGTCTGTGTGGTATATTAGGAAGGAATGATTTTGTATATAAGGAGTCTTCTGAATTGGTATACCGTATATGGAGTTCCATATATTTGTATAATGCTCAGTTAGTACTTTTTTGCCTGGTTTAGGGGTTGTGATCTATAATCTATTGCAGTTCTATGGCTGGCAGCAATCCTGGCGAGATAGTCAGCTGAAAAAAAAAGCTTGAGTGCAGTAGACAGTGGTGTAAAATCAAGACATTGCTTGGGTTAGAAAATATAGAAGTATATGATGCGACAGTACTGGTCTGTCCTAAGATCCAGGTGCATAGCAATACCGAAGTAATATGCAATGACCAAAATATCTTACACCAGGCACAGACGAGATCAGACAAACATCATAGCAGTAATATGAGCATCCCAAAAATGCATGAAATGCAAGGAGGCCGAAGCACACATTGCACACACACACACACATGGGATTCCAAAACATGAATGTATGCCCAACGCCAAGTCCAAGAAATACAACACCCAACTAAATACTGAACTCAAGAATAAATTAGAAAAAGGGTAAGGGACAAAAATCATAAACACATTGGAAAAGGAGAACAAAAAGATAAATGCAGAATAGTGAAACATGCTCGTACAAGACGCACGTAACAGTTCACTAATACATGTATATCGAGAAAAGGAACATGGCGACTACTTACCGAGATATTGCTGTGTTTTCGTAAGGTGAAAAGTGACACAAATAAACGAACGAAAAGAAATCCAATTACGTTAATTAATAGAAAAATTACGTATTTCACCTCATCTCAATATGTATACTTATCAAACGAGTTGGAAGCGAAAATTTCCGATAAAATCGGAGAGATCAGAAAGTTGGGTTAGTCGTCCATTGTGAACGAAAAAAGAATTGGAAGAGATGCTAAATTCATGCCACCAGATGGCATCGATAAGAGAAGTAAAGAAAAAGTACAGCGGAGGACTGTAAAATGACATAATACAAGAATTAAATACAATATGAATTTATTTATTTATTTATTTTTCGTATGGCTCTTAGCGCCGGGAGTGTCCGAGGACATGTTCGGCTCTCCTGAGTCTGTAGCTGCTTCCAGCGAACACCCTTATTAAGGTGAGCTACAAGTTCCGTTCAATTTCAAGTAGATCCAACTTTCCCCCCCAGGGGCTCACATCTAGTGGGATGTGGGTTGGCGACCACGGGGCCCCAGCTGAGTCCGACATTGCTTCCACTTACTTGTGCCGGGCTCCTCTCTGTCTTCTTTCCTGTCGACCTCACTTGGTCAACTCTTGTTCTCTTCCGACCCCGACGGTATTAGGGTATCCGAGGCCTAGGGAGTCTCTTCCTTTCCCGCCTTAATTGGCCCTTGTCTCATCTTTTCTGATTCCCTCCTTCTGCGAGGGGTCAGCCTTCTTTTTATTTTCATGTTATCTCCTGCCTCCTGCTCAAGGCCCTCAAGGAGGCCGGGTGTATGTAGCCCCACCACTTTTGGTGCACCCTAGATAATGCTACACCCTCAGGGGCTCACGGCTGGTGAGTTCGGGAGTTGGCGACCCCGAGGGATTCCTGAGCTGGGTCCGTTTTCCCCTTTTGTCCCATACCTTTGGGGCGGACCCTCTCCTCTTTCACTATCCTATCTGCCTTTCATGGCTCTCCTTCCTTCCAAGTCCCTCAATCCGCCTTCTTCGAGGGTTGAGGGCATTTATTTTCCTCCTGTCCTTTATTTGCCTTATTCTCCTTTAGTTTTTCATTTCTTCTTCTAGTATGTAGGTTAGTAATTAGTTTTAGTTTTAAGAGCGCTTTTCATTTTCATCTTCACGATCACCCAAACCATCAGGGGCCGATAACCTAGATGTTAGGCCCCTTAAAACAACAATTATCATCATCATCACAGATCCAACTTTCGCTGCCAGATATCAATGATACCTAGTGGTGAACGTTGGAACTTTGAAAGAGCGTTCCGACGAAACCTAACCTAACAATTTTAGCTTTACACAAGTTTAGTCTGTGAAAGGATCTTTTACATGCCATAAATCTATGACATGGGACCGCCGCCTTTACTTCCCCTCCGAAGGAAGGCATACTGAAGGATTTGTAACGCTCTTAAAAAATCCGACGACTTCGGCCGGGTTTGAAACCGCTATCTTGGGCATAGCAGTTCAGCATGCTACCGACTACGCCACCGAAGCCGCTACAATATGAATTAATATAATAGTAAGGGAATAGATATTTAAATACCATAGTCAGATCGTGTAATAGAAGTGACGGAATAGAAATTTAGGAAAATGGTTCACAAGTACGTAGCATCCGTGAGATTTCGTGGAAGAAGGTATACGGTAGAATGTCAACAAACCTGTAGGGGATATGGGACATGAGGTGATCGTTCAATGACGTACGTACCCTAGTCAGTAGCGCCAAAAATACGGGAGATTTGAACGTGTGCTGTAAGGGTATTTTACGGGTAGCGGAGAGACGGTACGTTTCCAGAAACAAGTTCCTATGCTAAACTTAACCGTCTCCGCTACAAGCCTTCAAAGTCTGTAATGGGAATTTAGTAACACCCTGAATAAAGCCATTTTACGAATAAACGCCGCAATGCAAATTACGCCCTTCTTCCACTCAACCCCTAACAGGTCTCATTTAACAGGGTGTCTATAAAAGAACTCCGGGGTTTTGAGGCAAAATATTGTAATGAAGTAAAAAGGTTATATTAATGTTTAATACATGACTGGAAAGGTTGCATTATCAAGTGTTTTTTAACAATTTAATTAAGTTCATCAGCCCCGTTAGTGCACGGCACACATCGTAACGGTATTCCACCTCTTCCCATGTCCTGGCCAGCATGTCTGGGGGGACGGTTACCACACAATTATTCGTTCCCTGAGATGGCCAACATTATGAATTTTCTCCGCATACACAAGCTTAATGATATGCCCCCAGAAGAAAAAGTCCAACGGAGTCATATCAGGGCTCCTTGGAGGCCATGGAATAGGTCCTTCCCTTCCAATCCATCTGTTGCCGAGTCGAGCGTCAAGTGCCTCACGCACTCGCAAACTGAATTGTGGCGGTGCCCCATCTTGTTGGAAGTGGACTAGATTTCTTAGGGCTTCGAAGGCATGAAACTCGGATTCTGTCCACATTATCTTGTGACACACGCGGACTACCCGGCGACTTTTGTTTTAAAACACTTCCTGTTTGTTTGAAAGCACTTAACCATTGGCGAATGGTTTTATTCGTAGGCGTATCAACACCATAATTACGTCAAAAGTTTTTTTGTACCGTAACCACAGAATTAGTTTCTATTAGGCAAATAACGCATTGAGTCTTTTGTTGCGGCGTCGCCATAGCGCGGCAATCCAGACAGCACTGACTGCCACTACGTTGTATCAAGGTCAATGCTCCGCAGCGCTGCCAACTGTTGATGAAAACATTCCCAATTGGTATGAGTAAAACTTGATGAGCTACTCGTTTCAGAGAAATTAACTACATTTTGCTATCTTTTACAGTTATTAAGATATGAAGTTTTAAAACCCCGGAGTTCTTTTATAGACACCCTTGTACAATAGGCATATAGTTATCGACCCGTCAAAGATACCAGTTGGGTTAAATTCCCATCTGACCACATGCAGGAGGTATGCATGTTTACATTGCCCTGCAGTGCGTTGTTTAAACTAACCAAATAATATTCCAGGTGGCTAAAGTACAGGCCTATTCATGAGGGTGAGACGAATGTGATAGGATAGAGGACACGCATTTTCATTGCTCAAATATTGATCGTGAGTATTAGCGAACAGAGCCCTGTTTGTGTGCCCTGTCAACATGGAAATCAACTTATTAATCTATCTCTCATGACGCACGCCCGTTTGTTTTGGTTTTAACTATACAATGACAGGGGAGGGCATAGACAGGCAGGTAGGATGATGACGCAGTTGAATTGTAACCAAAATGCTTTTTATGTTCGACCCTGGCGAAATGTAAATATTATTCGTCAGAAAACTGTACTATAATGAGGCTCATTATAGTACAAGTTTTCATTATGATACAGTTTCTCCCACCAATCAGAGCTCAAGAAACAGTTGTGTGACCAATTAGGTGAGGATAGCATCGCACCTGCGCTCACTTCCATGGAACCTATTTTAAATTTCACTACGTGGCGAGTGTCATAGTGAGGTATTCCATGAGGCCATCGTCATATACAAGGTATTCTCTGAGTCAGGCGGCTTCGGTGGCGTAGTCGGTAGCATGCTGAGCTTCTATGCCCAAGATAGCGGGTTCAAACCCGGCCGAAGCCGTCGGATTTTTTAAGAGCGTTAAAAATCCCTCAGTATGCCTTCCTTCGGAGAGGAAGTAAAGCCGGAGGTCCCATGTCATAGATTTATGGCATGTTAAAGAACCTTCCACTAATTCCTCCTGTGTGAAGATAAATTGTACAGGTTAGGGATGTAAACAACGCTCTTAGGTTTCTACCTTCGTTGCCAAGAGCCGACTGCGGTGGCGTCTAGTAGCTAAGTTCTGAACTAGGCCTAGTAGTCGTTGACAGTGGCGTTTGGGGGCAAAAGTAGGAACTATTTGAAAAATTCAAAGTTGCAGTCCTTATTTGAATTAAAAAACAGATACGCACACTAATACAGCCATCACAATTAACACCGGTTATCAGACAGATTCTACACACACCCAAAGTACACGGGGCTACATGACCGCGTTGTCGCAGCCCCTAAACTGAGGAACCAACCAACCAACCAACCTCTCTGAGTCACATGCCTTCTTTTCAGTACATAAAACTGGTGAAATCTAGACAGATATTTATGAATATTTATGTTCGAACATAAAATAGTTATAAATATCGTCGAACATAAACAGTGGTATGCAACTCGCCTATAATGGTAATTAAGCCAGTCGTATGGAAATTATAAACTCGCTACGCTCGTTTTATAAACATACTCGTGTCTTAATTATTGCCATTATAGGCTCGTTGCTTAATATACTATTTTAAAACTCAGATATCGATTTTTCAGGTCGATTTTTATGGGAGGATATCTCTCTAATAGCCTATTTTAGATTATTCGGGTTTATATTGTTGTGTCATTTGAGGGGATTAGGCATTGTGGTCATTTATCCCCATGTACTTGGGTGAGTGTGGAAATTTTTACTCTAACATGTGTTATTGTGATGGCTGTATTCGTGTATGTATTTGTAACTAAGCTCAGGATTAGGAAGTAACAGGAGTCTCTTTGTTCCTTTAGTTTTTCACGGGCCAATTTGACGTCCATAAGGGTTTCTGATTTCTTTCTTTCTTTCCATTATTTTTTATTTAAATTTATTGATCTTTCCTCAAGATGGAGTCCATACCATTTAATAACTCATTCAAATCCTATGGTCAACCCCCAGGGGCTCACATCTAGTGGGACGTGCGTTGGCGACCACGGGGCTCCAGCTGAGTCCGGCATTGCTTACACTTACTTGTGCCGGGCTTCTCTCCGTCTTCTTTCCTGTCGAATCACTTGGTCAACTCTTGTTCTATTCCAACCCCGACGTTATTAAGGTATCCGAGGCCTAGGGAGTCTCTTCCTTTCTCGCCTTAATTGGCCCTTATCTCATCTTTCCTGATACCCTCCTTCTGCGAGGGGTCTGCCTTCTTTTTCTTTTCATGGTTATCTCCTGCCTTCTGCTCAAGGCCCTCAAGGAGGCAGGGTGTATGTAGCCCCACCACTTCTGGTGCACCCTAGATATTGCTACACCCTCAGGGGCTCACGGCTGGTGAGTTCAGGAGTTGGCGACCCCGAGGGATTCCTGAGCTGGGTCCGGTTTCCCCCTTTTTATCCATTACCTGTGGGGCGGACCCTCTCCTCTTTCACTTTCCTATCTGCCTTTTATGGCTCTCCTTCCTTCCAAGTCCCTCAATCCGCATTCTTCGAGGGTTGAGGGCATTTCTTTTCCTCCTGTCCTTTATTTGCCTTATTCTCCTTTTGTTTTCCATTTCTTCTTCTAGTATATAAGTTAGTAGTTAGTTTTAGTTATAGTTTAAATTTCATTATCATCTTCACGATCACCCAAACCATTAGGGGCCGATAACCTAGATGTTAGGCCCCTTAAAACAACAATTATCATCATCATCATCACATCCTGTGGTGGATATTCTAGGATGACAATGCTATCATCAAATCGCACAAATTCCAAGGAGCCGTGTTAGTAGATTTACTGTCACGTTAGAAATATCGCTGGCTACGTTGCTCAGCGGTAACGTTCTCGCTTGCTGAGCCCAAGGTTGCAGGTTCGTATCCTGGCACAGCCAGTTGGCATTTGAGGGTGCGCAAATGCGAGGGAGCCGTGTCAGTAAATTCACTGGCACGTTATAGATCCTCTTTGTGGCAAAATTCCAGCACGCTATCCCGGCGTCTCAAAAAAAGTCTCAGTAGTTAAAAGTGATGTACAACCAATTACATTATTGCTCCATATTGAAAAAGCAAATTAACCAGTGATGGAAGATGCAAGGAGGATATAAATAGTAGGTTGGCTCAGGCAAGGAATGCATTTATACTGGAAAGGAATCTGTTGACATCGAATATAGATTTAGTTATTAGGAGTGGTTTTTTGAATGCCTGGAGCGTGGCGTTCTATGGAAGTGAAACTGGGTCTGTTGGCACAGCAGAAAAGAGGATAATAGAATCATCTGAAATGTGGTTTTACAGGAGAATAATGAAGATGAGAGAGATGGTTAGATAGAGTAAAGTATGAAGAGGTATTAGGAGGAGTGGGAGAGGAGAGATATTTCCGATGACTAATATGAAGAGAAGAGATAGGTTGGTATAATAATAATATCGTATGGTCTCGGTGCCGGGTGCAAGCTTTGTTATTTGACACTCAGAGGTTAGCTTGCATGTCGAATTTCGTTGTTCCTTCAATCACTATGAATGTAAAGGAGGTTAGATATCTAAGCTCCTTGAACACTATAGCGCTTTCTAGTAGAGAAATGAGGAACGTTGTGTTGGTGGAAACTCCCGAGACTAATTTTGCCACTATGAACACGGCCTACTGAATTAAAATGGGTTCTTTGAAATGCCAACATCGTATGACATGCGAGTCGTAATTTTTACCGCCTTTCAAAAATACTTACCACGGCCAGGATCGAACCTGCAAACTTGGGGTTAAGACCGACACGATAACCACTCACCCACCGTTGCAAGCGATAGGTTGGTACGACACATACTAAGACACCCAGGAATAGTAAACTTAATTATGGAAGGAAGGGTCGAATTTTAGAACTTAACAGGGTCATTCTGGTTCCGTATTGATAAACTAATTAGTCTAGAGATCACTGGGTGGTCATTAATAGGACATGTTTCGAGGCCTGAATATTATTATTGGCCCCTTCATCAGCCGATAAGACAGAACGATACAAGGATATTTTTTGCGTAGCACTTAAAACTCCCTTAGAAATGAATCTTGTATGGTGCACCATAAAGAAAGATTGAAACATTTACGCCTAATATGAGTTACGGTATGTCAAAAGTCTTATGAACTACTGTAGGCCTATAAACATTTTCAATGGACGCCTCACGGTAGTACTTTAGATGTTATTGAAGACACAAATGTATGGTACCGGTTCGGTACGTCAGCAACAGTTCAGAACACCTTTGTTGGAATCAGCTGGAGGAAAACTTAATTACTCAATACTTCACCAGCAATATAAAGATGATAAAATCAATGAAGTCACTGCACTGAAGACAAGAAATGTAGGAGTAGACGAAGGTTAGAATATGTTTAACAGATTACTTCGGATGTAAGGTGAGGTAGCTATGTAGAGATGAAACGATTACCTCAGGACAGGGAGCCATGGAGCGGTGCATCAAACCAGTCGAGAGTTTGAAGACTCAAACGCAACTTGAAAAAGTAACGAGCAGTTAGTATTGAAAGTTTCTGTGTTACAGATGCTGTTACTGAATTTCATTAGTAACGCTTTATTATCATTATTATTATTATTATTATTATTATTATTATTATTATTAGCGATTGGTAAATCCCATAAAGGGCAAAGGCCTCCTGCTAGCAGGGTAGCTCTGAGATATTTCATCAGATGAACTCATTTACCTTAATCTTATATATTAAAATAGATTTCAAAAAATTACACCCTTTACTAAAACTGAAATATCTCGGGAAATATTTGCGCTACGACGACGTTTGTTGTCTTAAAATGTAATGCCTGTCAAGCACCGTCGATTGATACCCACATTACTTGATTATATGATTCGAGTATTAAAATAATTGCGAATATTACTTCCTTCAAGGTCTCACGAAAATAGAATATCGAATGACTTGACGGACATATTGTCGCTAGACGACAACGACTAAAACTGTATCATGATATTCAACGCCGCCCCAATAATAAATCTAATTTGATATTAACAGAGAGTTCCCTAATTACGTCATGATATCGTTAACTTCTACCTGCTCCACTCGGGCGCTAATGTCGCATGTATCCATACATGATATCGTTAACTTCTACCTGTTCCACTCGGGCGCTAATGTCGCATGTATCCATACAATACGTAGAGGGGGATTCTGTGCACATAATTTTATTAAAACTTCTCAAAAATGGATTACTTTGAGACTGAATTGCTCATGCACAATCAGCGGTCATTTTGGTAATGACACTGTCATGTCAACATCTGTTTGAATGACAACAAATACTGTATACGAAAGACAACTAATTTCACGAATATGCCGCTACAGTCGAATGTTGTTGGAACCGCCATTTTGTATTGTGTATCCGATCTTTCTGTTATATAGTCTTTGGTCTCACCAGCTACAAACTGTCTTCTTTTCGTTTCATCATTCGTCCTTATAGGTTGTGTGCTCAATCAATACAATGAATCATATTATGATGAATGAGAGGCGACACTCAATTACAAATGTTATAAAGATTAAAGGTGACGGTAATTGTCTGTTCAGGTCATTGGCATATTGTGAGTACAACAATCAGAGTTTATTTACACAGGTTAGAAAGCGAATTGTAAAACATGTTACATACAAGTGGAATAATTATTCTTCCTTTATTGTTGGCAACAGCGATATGTACGAAACTGCTATCAATACGAGCGATGATTACAAAATGTATATGTCTATGAATGGTGTTCATGGAGGTCATGTTGAGTTAGTTGTCGCTGCTCAAGTTTGTAAAATGGATATTTATTCGTGGATTACTACTGTCGTATGGAAGGTGACCGGTTAAAATATATACCGTACGTCATCAACAAACGAAGTTACGAGTTGATACATAAGCCGGTTTAGCAGACGCCTTGCATGTACGAGCAGAAAATGAAAATCTCAGAGTCGGTCGTATTGTAGTTTTGCCATCTTCTTTTACAGGTAGCCCAAGGAAAATATTGCAAAATTATCAGGATACGATGGCGATAGTGAGGAAGTTTGGAAAGCCAGATTTATTCATTACGTTCACCTATAATGCGGGCTGGCCAGAAATACTTAACAGCATTCATCTCTGGGAAACGGCTAATAATAGGCTTGATATTGAAGTGAGAGTTTTCCATTGCAAAGTAAAGGAATTGGTACGATTGATTAATGTTAAGGACATTTTCGGTAAAAGCATATCTATATACAGTGGAATTTCAAAAACTAGGTCTCCCGCACATCCATTTACTCTTAACATTAACGGAAGATTGTAAGTTTCGAGAAATTTCTGACATTGACAGTGTGGTGTCAGCCGAAATACCAGATCTCGAGGATGAAGCGCTATACGAGTTGGTAAGGCGTCATATGGCACATGGTCCTCGCGGATCTTTGAATCCTGCTTCAGTATGTTTGAAAGATGGCGTATGTAAGAAAGATGTCCCTAAACAGTTTCAGGAAGAGACCAAAGATAATGCCAATGGTTATCCTTCGTATAGGAGAAGAAATAATGGACGGATTTTTATAAAAAGCAATTCGAGGCATTGACATTCAAGTCGATAGTCGATTCATTGTTCCCTACAATCCATTTCTTTTACTTTACGTGCAAGCTCATATTAATGTTGAAATATGCTCAAGTGTTCGGAGTGTTAAATACATCCACAAATATCTTATATATTATAATCCACAAGTACAGTATGTGTATAAAGTCATGACTGCTGCATTGTTAAAATATGTCCTGAAGGCGAAACGGTGAACTACGATGAAATTACTTCTTTCCTAAATGCTAGATATGTTGGTCCAACAGAAGCCGCATTCAGGATATTTTCATTTCACATGCATGAACAGTCACATTCTATCGTGCGATTACCAGTTCACTTGCCAAACTTGCAAAATATCTATTTTTAAAATGATAACGCTCCTGATATTTTACTTCAACCACAGTTGCGCAACACAGAATTACAAGCGTGGTTCAAGTTAAATCGATATTCGCAAGCCAGAAGTCCGTATATATATATATCCTGAAACACCAGTACATTACGTCTGGAATAAGAGCAACTGAAAGTGGCAAAAAAGAAAAAAATGTTTCAAAAACTATAGGCAGATTGTATAATGTTTCGCCTACAGAAACAGAAAGGTATTATTTACGCCTGTTATTGCTACACGTCATAGGTGCTACCAGCTTCCAGGATCTACGAACATACAAAGCAGTTGTCTATTCTACTTTTAAAGAAACAGCTAAGGAGCGAGGTTTGCTGATTGACGATTCTGAAAGGCAGCGTTGTTTGGAAGAAGCGTCACAATTTCAGATCCCTTCTCAGTTACGACAACTGTTTTCTTACATATGTATCTTTCAGACCCCTTCAAATGTAAGATAGTTATGGGACATTTTCAAGAATTCATTATCAGAAGATTATCTGCAGTTTCACGAACCTAACATTGCATATCAGTTCACTCATACATATTTCTAATACATTAAAGCTCCATGGTCTTCCCATTACTTCTCTCGAATTGCCAGCTAATATTGATAATTTCACTCAGACAAATTTACCAATGAATTATCCAAAACTTAATGAGGATCAATTAAGTAGGATGATAAACCAAGCAAATGGAAACCAAACGGCTATAATTACAGACATTTTGGGGTTAGTACAAAACAGCAATGAAAGGTTGAGTAATGTATATTTCATTGACGGTCCAGGGGGCACCGGGAAAACATTTCATTACCAATGCTTGATTCACAGTTGCACAAATACAGATCAACGTGACTTTGCAAACTTCTTCATACAAATTGGTAACGGTGAATACCTTCAAGTCGATGGAGAAAATTCAGAATTAGTCCCACGCTGAAAAATATTTCACGCTTTTCAAAAATAGCGATTTTAGCACCTAATATGAACATTGTAAAGAAATCAATGACAAAGTTTTAGACCTAATCCCAGGATCATCGAGAACTTACATCAGTGTACTAAAGATGAGAGTGAACTTCTACAATTCCCAATAGAATTTTTAGACAGCATAGACATAAGTGGATTGCCACCTCATATCTTTCGACTAAAAGAAGGTTCAATTGTGATTTTGTTGAGAAATATTAATGTTACCCAAGGTCTGTTGAACGGTACTAGACTGTTGGTTTGGAAGATGCATGACTATTGCTTACACCTGGAAATTATTACTGGCGTAAATGTTGGAAACAATGTCCTACTCCCTCGCCTTGACCTTACGCCATCACATACTTCTATGCCATTTTCCTTCAAAAGGAGGCAGTTTCCAGTACGTTTGGCTTTTTGTATAACTATCAATAAAGCTCAAGGTCAAACACTAGATCAAGTAGGCATTTATTTACCTCAACCGGTGTTTAGCCACGGACAACTTTACTGTATGCCGCACTATCGCGAGCAAAATCCTTTCATGATGCCAAAGTTCAAATAGAACCAAAAGGCAAGCGAACAGCAAATGTCGAATGGAAGGAAGTACTATTATAATTTTGAAACGAATGTTGCGGAAGAGCACAGACCTCAGCAAACGGGGCACAGATTAAATAACAATTATACAAGGACGTCCGCATCCCTAATACGATAATTATCCTGTGGTAATGGTAAAAAAAAATACTATTGTCCTACATCGGTGATTACTATCCTACATCCTGTTATTTCATTCCCTCAGTTCTATAACAAAGATATACTCAATCAAATTTACAGCTTAATAAATATTAATTCCTTCTGTGTGAGTAATCTTTTCATTTCTCATCAATAGCCTTTACTTACTATTCTATCTGTAGGGGTGGAGGCGATAGCTGTCTTTACAGAGATGTGCAAATTATTAGATTCGATGTCAGTTTTCCAAAATTGCATTTTTACTTTTCACGGTTTAATGCACTAACAATAAGTATGTTTACAAGGCGATGAAATTACTTCAAATGTTAACCAAGACTCCTAATTATATTTTCATTTAAGAAACTCAAATTAAAATGATTTTTTTAAATTTCCACTAACAGAGGAGCCTTGCAAATGCAAAATGCCACACGTTTCGTTTTTATTACTTCACTCTACTTTACGTGTGAATTTAGAGTGGAGGGATTTGGGGTCTTTTAACTGATGAACGCTATTGAACTATTCAAAGATTCATGAACTGTGCATTGAAATCACCTGACTTGAATTCTAAAGTCAATGAAAAATTGAAAATGGACCCAGCTCAGATATCCCTCAGAATCCAATAATCTGAACGTTTCCAGACGCAATTCCGTATGGGAAAATGTGTAATTCCACGGGAGAGGAAACACTACTAAGTAGGACAAAAAAAGAAGTTGGTCAATAAAATGATTTTGAATAAAAGTAATTACGACTAATTAAAATTATTTATTTAATTCTATTAATTTGCACACCTCTATATGTTAACCAAGAGTTACATCTCTAAATTAAAATATAAGAGACCCGTCTTTTATTTTAAATTTATACTATTGTTCATAAGTAGACAAAACACCAAATTGTACCGCTGTAGCCTTAAATTGTGTGGATATCTCTATCTACTTAGTATAAAACAAAGTTCCCAATTCTTGGATGTAACGGGTAATCTCGAGAGCAACTTGATGCGGTTTTCACCATTCTGTAAAGGATTTCTCGATGAAGGATTAGGTAGAAAAACATTTATTTATGACCAAAAGAAGCCGAGCATTTACGATTTCAGTGAATTGAGTTGAAGAAAAACCTAACGTCCATGTGTCTTAAAAAAAATCGATATTCTCTGAGAATAGTTCAGCATGTAAAGTTCCGCAAGGAAGTCCGTGACAGCTCTCACATCGACCACTGTAAGTGTTTTTACGTTTTCATTTCTTCCAGCAATCTCCATTCTGTGGAAATTTAAATTACTAGCTTGAGAGTGAGTTTACGAGCTTGCGAGCGACCTATCACCCTAGCTTCAGCGAGCATCAAACTGCCGAGTCGTGTCGAGTTAATTCTTCAGAGAAGAGTATAGCTTATGTGTTTGGAGTTAGCTGTTCACCTCGGCTTTTCAGAATTGCGTCTGGAACCTGACGTCCGTGCACCTTTTAAGCTTACGCAGGGTAAATAGTGGAACACACACACACACACACACAGAGGACAGGCAGACACCCACACATTTGATCTCATAAGTCTACTTCATCATTTACCCAAAACCGACTGTACCGTAAATGTCTGTTCAGGTCACTAGCATGAAGACATGCAAATGTCATATGCACAGAAGTGCTGTAGGATTGTTGAAGTGAATGCTGCGGAGCAGCACGGGCCTTCTAGTAGTAACTTAAAACTAATTGTGCTAACTATTTTCATTCTTATTCATCTTCCTCACAAATGATCGTATTATGTTAAACATTTTCACTCGTAAAACTTGGACCTAGTTCATATTTGCCTGAAAATTGATCTAAGCTGACGATGAGTCTAGGGATGCTTCGAACAAACTGTTTCGATGACAGTCCTCCACGAAATCCGTTGACCTGCCGCTCTCATCCACTGCTTCCCGATCGTCGACTGGAACTCGTCTGACCATCTGGTCTTCGGACGGCCGGGTTTTCTTCTTCCATCTCTGGGTTCCCAAACTGTAGTTGAGTAACGCTTACAACAGTAAATAGAGAAAAGCTGTGGGAGTAAATGGAGATGTTTGGAATACCAAAGAAAATTATAAATCTTGTAAAAGTAGCATTAGAGTGAACATGGAAGGAGTATACTCAACAGCGTTTGACATAAACACAGGAGTAAGACAAGGAGACGGACTATCACCACTGTTATTCAACCTAATTGTACAGGAAGCACTGGAAGTGGTAAACGCAGAAAAAGAAGGAATCAGCGTAGGAATAAAAATGAATATATTAGCATTCGCAGATGATGTAGCAATAATTGCTGAAAATTCGGAAGACTTAAAAGGCCTGGAAAAAAAGTTCTTCAAAAAAATCAGGGGAAGTTGGACTAGAAGTGAATGATGAAGAAACAAAATTCATGAAGGTAGAGAGAAATTACAAGACAAGAGGACATGGAACTTTACAAATTGATAACCATGTGTTTGAAGAAGTAGAAGAGTTCAAATACCTGGGGACACTAATAAACAATTGAAGTTAATAACAAGAGTTATATAGAAGCGAGGATTAAAGCTGCATCCAGAGCATCATATTCAGTTAACAAACTACTCACATCTAAATTGTTATCAAGAGGGACCAAAATATGCATTTATAAAACTATAATTAGGCCAGTATTACTATATTGTGCAGAAACACGGAGAGCAAATGCACAAAGAGAAAGATATAGGTTCTTGTAAATAAAATCCTCAGAAAGATTTTGGACCAATCTGTGAAGCAGGTAAGTGGCGAAGGAGAAAGAACAAGGAACGAAAAGAGTTGTATAAAGAACCCGATGTTGTTGCGGTAGCTAAGACAAGAAGGCTGAGATGGGCTGGTCACGTGTATAGAAGAAAAGTGGGATCTAGACTACGAGAAGTGTGTGAGAAAAAGTCAGACGGAGGAAGACCTATAGGCAGACCAAAAATGAGATGGAGAGACCAGGTAACCAAGGGCATCCAGCTACTACGAGCGCGAGAGGAAGATGCCATGGACAGAACAAGGTGGAAGAGGCTGCTTGACGAGGCCTAGAACCGACTGCGGTTTGTGGAGCCAGGAGAATAAGGAAGTAAGTTCTAGAAGAGGAAGCGCCGAAAATGTCCTTTAGGATCCAAGATGGCGGCCATTTTTGAACACGCGTTAAAAAGATACGAAAAAACTACATTTGGTAAGAGTGGGGTGCGTTGTGTTGTATTCGACTAATTTTGGCATCCTAAACACAGCTAAAATATTTATTTATAATATACTTTTATTGCAGCCAAATAGCCATTGAAAACGAAATATAAAAACGTTCACTAAAATTGCACTCTGACACTTTGAGTTGCATAGTCGTTGATTGATTTTGTCCTTTTCCTACAGAGCTCTAAGTGGTAGCGATCACATGCTTGTCCACATAGTTGGCATACACACGTCACTGTAGGTTCATGGAAATATTTGCTAACACAAATAAGGTGGTGAAAACCATGGACAGACAGACGTGTGAACACATGCCTCAACTCAAAGTTGGCTGGTGTCCACGTCCGGTCAATCATGGCTCTGGTTCCATAAAATTATTGAGGTATGTCTTCTCGTTTTTTCTTCAATGATGTTAGTAGCTATTCCGAGGCTCTGGTATTTGGCAGAGGTTTCTAAGGTCTTCTATAAGAAATGATTCTCGTACCAGGAGGTAGACGAATCGTGACCTGGTAGTTTTTGACACTCCGGTTGCTTTCTTTATGAATAATGCCTTCACTCATTCTAGTGAGGAAAGGTTCTTTTCTGTTGGGTGTTGCCAAATGACTTCAATGCCATATATTAGAATAGGCATGATTTTATTTCTCAACAGAGCCATTGCTGTCTCTAAGCTGAGGATTCTCAAGTATCTAATTTCATGCATTGCCCGTCCTGCTTGCGTGTGATATGTGAAACATGTAGCACATGTTTAGAGCGTGATACCCAAATATTTGAATTCCTTTACGATGTTTAAACGTCAGAAGGCATATAAGTACGTTTCGGGGGGCAAAAAATACCGTTATTTTTTAACAAACGTGAAAAAATTGAAAAATATAAAAAAATCACAACATTTTGGCCGCACTGTTTTGATTAATTTCGACATTCCAAACACAACTATAATAAGCCCCTCGTTACCATAAAAGGTAACTGCTACAAGCAAGGACGTTACGAATAACGGGTTACTCCCCAACTCTGGACGCCATCTTTTGTAGTACAGGTTACCAAAACACATCTTCACACTAAATTACCTCCGTAGTACAATATTCGGGTTGTCATTTTTCTTTCATGGTGCGTGTTTGGATTCATCATCAGAAGAGAATATATTATAAAGGAGAAGTCTTTTTATTTGTTTTGTTTGTTATCAGAGTAATAATTGTCATCTGGTGACACGTGAATTCCCCCTCCCCCCCGCTTCCCGCTCTCTCGTTACGAAGCTCCGACCACCAGCCCGCAACAATCGACCATTGTTATCAAGATTCAGGCCTGATGAACTCTGATGACAACGTTTCGCTGAATTGACGCTTCCTCTCTTTTTTGCTGATATACTGTAATTCCCTCTCACTCAATTATAATTTTCAAACATTCACCTTCTCACTCTCTCTGTTCTGTTTCTCTTCAATCCGCTATGTTCTTTCATCTTTCAAACAACGAAATACAGGGGTTTGCAAGCATTCAGCGTCAGTACCGTATTAGCCTACTTTTGATTATTACGAACAAATAAATAAAAATTAAAAATCAAAAATTAAAATAAAATTTAAAAATAAAAAAATATATTTAAAAATCAACTTGAAAATTCAAACTTTTAACTTAAAAATTAAAAATTAAAATTTAAACTTTAAAATTATAAAAATTAATATTTAAAATTTAGAATTTAGAAATTAAAATTTAGAATTTAGGAATTTATATTAAAATTAAAATAAATATTGAAATTGAAAATAAAATTAAAATAAAAAATAAAAAATAAAAAAATAAAAATAAAAAAATTAAAAATAAAAATTAAAAAGAAAAAAAAAGAAAAATACAAATAAAAAATTTAAATTTAAAATAAAAACATAAAAATAAAAAATAAAAATTAAAAATTAAGAATTAGAATTAAAAAATCAAAACCAAAACTAAAACTAAAACTCGAAACAAATACTAAAAGTAAAATTAAAAAATTAAATTTTGAAATTTTTGAAATTTTGAAATTTTAAAATTTTGAAATGTTAATCATAATGTAGGTAAGTCGAGATGGTGCTAATATTCCCCTTCCTAGTAGGCTACTTTTTCATATAAAGAGAGATATTTTGCCCGAAGGCAGGTCAGTGCCTCCGAAGAGGCTCTGGCCATAATTGTTTCTAGAGTTAATAGGTCTCCGGCTGTAAGAGTCTCCCATATTATAGTGAGCCCATAGTTATCTATCGCCAGTATTACTGTTTGAAAAAGAAACATTCCAGTTTAGATTGAGACTTGTTGGAGATTTTTAATGTTATACGTTGCTCTTTGCAGCAGCAGATCTTTTTTGCACATGTATTCTGGATGATGTCAGTGTTGTTTGAAGGGTAACACCCAAATATTTAAATTGTGAAATCACTTACAAACGGTACTCGTAACGTAGTAACGTTTAAGAAATAACACTCATTCCTGGTTAAAGCGAATGGAGAGAACTGCCAAGTAGCGCCTAGAATTCTAACAGAACATTAAAGTCGATTACTTTTCTTGGGCGTCCCTTCTCGGAGGGAGAGTTTTCTCTTTTATCAGGTCACACCAATCGCAACCGGAACCGGAAACGGGACTTGATGTGCTGACTAATAGTTGGCGAGCACGAAGCTGATGATAGGATAACAATAGGACACATTTACCGCACTAGTGATCCATCTTACAGATAAACAAGTAACTTAGCTATCACAGTCAACTAACTTTTTGCCAAAGAAGAATGGAACTGATGAATACAGTAATATTTCTAAGTCACATTGGAAGTGTCGAGGAAGATCTTCATTTCCCCTCAGCTGATGGTGAAGAGTTATAACGGTACAGTTCGTAATCTGAGACAATGATTTATGCTCTAGTAACTAGGAGTCATTATTCCTTGTTAAACAAGTAGCTTGGATAGAATTCTAACGTCAGCCTGCTCTAAACATAATGATAATAATAATAATTCCTGTGGAACAAGGAGTAGCATACAAGAAGTCAAAATGGATTTGGAAAGAAACAATATCAGAGAAGAAGATACACCACAGAGAGATATTTTTAGGCCAAAAGTACTAAGAATTGAAGGATTTCAAGGGAGGAAGGGAAAGAAAACAGGCTCAAAATGGTTCGAGGAAAGGAAGAGGAAACACAGTGAGATGATGAAGGAATATTGGAGAAAAAAGAAGGAACAGCAGAGGACAAAGCATTGTAATTGGCTCGAGGTCCCTAGATGACCGAAACGATAATAATATATATATTTACGAGGGAAGTGGAAAAATCTTGCATAAGACCTTGAGAAGGGTCCGTTCTCCTCAAAAGTGTGGGATTCTTACCCACTAAAAAACCACACCCTGTCCTCTTGACAAAACCCATCCCGGGACCACTTTCGTATTACTGTACTTCAGGATGGAGCCATTTTCTTTGCTTCACAAGCACCATCTTACTTCTCAATTCATAGTCCACGGATCGCAGACTTAATCAACTAAATCAAGCAAGTCCCCATCCGACTTCTTCTGACGAAGGACCACCTCAACGAAGAAAGCGACAGTATCCCAGCTGAGCTCGTTCCTCAGCATAATTCCAACTATATTGTCCGGCGTTATTGACCAACCTCAGCTTCAAGTCGTTTTTCCGCTGCCCAACGAGCGCAGACGAAGAACGTATGATATACGTCATCTCGTTCGTTCTCGCAGTAAATACATACTGGACTCCTTACTTTGGCCATACGATGAAGGTAACACCGAAAGTAGCCATGACATGTCAACATCTGAGTCAGAAAGTAATTAGTTTCTCCATGTTTTCTACTTGTCCACTCGACTAGACTCGGTATCAGCCGAGCTGTCCATCTTCCTCTGAGATCGCCATTCCACCTCTGCTGCCAAAGCTCCATCTTGCTTGCTACGCCTTCCTTCCGGGCTTGAGCCTTGCCCAGTTCTACTCTTCGGAAGTATATGTCTTTACGTTCTTGCGCGAGTAAGTCTATTGGCGCAACACCTGAGACAACCAGAACTGCAGGTTCAGAAACTGTACGGTAAGCACACGCCACCCTCAGAGCTCCTCTCCTCTGAATTGCAGCTAGGCGTTTCCTATACTTCTCTATCCTCAGCGAATCAGACTAAATCTCCGCTCCATACAGGAGAATAGACTGCGCTGTGGACAACAGTAGTCGACGCTTGCTTTGTCTAGGACCATGCACATTAGCCATGAGTATATTAATGGCAGCTGTCACTACTTCCGCCTTGTATGCTGCCTTCCGTATATGAGACCAGTATGTCAGTTTCGTGTCAAGAGTAAATATTAATGATAATAATCGTGATGCAAATAAAGAGTACATCTCTAAATTGCAGCTAAACTTTATCAATCAGTGTATCGAATTATATAATTTTGTGCTGAAGAAGAACCGAATGTAGGTTTGAAGCATGTTCATAGTTTATGGATTAAGTTTTTGTGATATAATGACAGTCTTTCTATATCAAGCGTCGACTACAGCGCAATCTATTCTCCTGTATGGAGCGGAGATTGGGTCTGATTCGCTGAGGATAGAGAAGTCAAGGAAACGCTTGGCTGCAATTCAGAGTAGAGGAGCTCTGAAGGTGGCGTGTGCTTACCGTACAGTTTCGGAACCTGCAGTTCAGGTGCATCAGGTGTTGGGCCAATTGGCTTACTCGCGCAAGGATGTAAAGAAGTACACAGTACTTCCGACGAGCAGAAATGGGCAAGGTTCAAGCCCGGAGGTTTGGAATGAGTTTTTAATGGTAGGGACTTCATATTAAGAACGTAATTCAAGATTAAAATCAATAAATGTAACCAAAATCATGGAATGCAGCCGAAAGAAATTAGAAACCCATATTGACTTCAAATTGGCAGGTGAAAAGCTACATTAAGTAGGAGAATTTTGCTACTTAGGAAGCAAAATAACCAGTGATGAACGAAGCAAAGAGGATATAAAAGTTATGTTGGCTGAGGCAAGGACGGCATTTCTGCAGTAGTAAATTGTGTTGACACCAAATATAGATTTAAGTAGCCTATAAGAATGTCACTAAAAAAACTAGGACTCTTGAAGCAGGATAAAAACGGAGAATATAAGATCCTGAAATGCGCTGTTACAGGAGAATATTGAGGATGAAATGGGTAGTAGAACAACATATTGAAAGGTATTTTAATGTGTAGGTGAGAGGAGATATATCTGACGACTACCAATGAAGCCAGGAGCTAAGTTGGCAGGACATATTCTAAGACACCAAGGAATAGCTAACTTAGTTAAGGAAGGAAGTTATGAGATTAAAAACTATACGGATGGACCTTTGGCAGCAGAGTGGGAATGACGATCTTAGAGGAAGATGGGCAGCTCGGTTGATACCGAGTCTGGTTGAGTGGACAAGTAGAAAATATGAGGAAACTAGTTACTTTCTGACTCAGATGTTGACAGGTCACGGCTACTTTCAGATTTACCTTCATCGTATGGCCAAAGTAAGGAGTCCAGTATGTATTTACTGCGAGAAGGAACTAGATGACGCATATCATACGTTCTTCGTCGGCGCTCGTTGGGCAGCGGAAAAACGACGACTTGAAGCTGAGGTTGGTCCAATAACGCCGGACAATATAGTTGGAGTTATGGTGAGGAACGAGCTCAGCTGGGATACTGTCGCTTTCTTCGTTGAAGTGGTCCTTCGTCATAAGAAAACGGATGGGAACTTGAACGATTTAGTAGATTAAGTCTGTGATCCGCGGACTGAGTGTGAATAGAGAAGTAAGAAGGTGCTTGTGAAGCAAAGAGAATGACTCCATCCTGAAGCAATACGAAAGTGGTCCCGGGATGGATCTTTGGCAAGAGTTCAGGGTGTGGTTTTTAGTGGGCAAGAATCCCACCCGCTTTAGGAGTGTGGACCCTTCTCAAGTGTCTTATGTAAGATTTTCCAATTCCCTCGTAAAAAAATAAAAAAGATACGAGCCTTACAGTAGTCGCATATGATGTATAACATCTGACATGTTATCCTACTATGAAATTGAGATGAATGGATAACGAACAACACTAAAGAAAATACAGCAATAGAAACTAGAGAGCACAAATAGTAAAGGATGTTTCATAGGACAAAAACTATAGATAACAAATATAACTTGTTCTGGAACATGAAATTAAGACACTACCAAACAGTGGTCAGACCCAAAACTCTGTATGTGGCAGAAACATAAAAATAATAAATCATAATTGTTCTCAGCAAATATGATATAATGCATATTTCCACACCAAACAACGACAACTTGAAGGTGATTTATTGTAGGAATATCTTTAATGGGGCCTCCAAACCTTGAAGTAAACCGTATGCGATATACATTCCACCTGTAGTCACATGGCCGACAGTACGTCGTGGTACCAATCTCCGCCACCGTGCGCTCCTTGTTTCCTCTTACACATTACCGTCCCATTTGCGTCCCTTTTCCAAAATCACTCCCACAACATAGCCACTTGGCCGACAGTACGTCGTGGTACCAATCTCCGCCACCGCGCGCGCTCATTGTTTCTGTCCCATTTCCGTCCCTTTTCCAAAATCACTCCCACAAAAAAAATCCTGCAACCGAGTGGAAAGATGTTACACATTAAAAAGAATAATATTTTTAAGGTTTTTCAATGATTGACAGGATTTACAGCCAACCATAACATCATCAGCGTGAAGCAGGCCACGCCAACGCGAGCACTTAGTGCTTGCGTGCCCCGGTGCCGCACCGAGCGGCACTGGTGCTTTTCCCCTCCTTCCCCTCTTTCCTCCCCGTGTAGTGGCGGTAGCACAGTCAGACGTGGATGATGAGCAATGGATCGCTGATCTCGCTTTCATGAAAGACATCACATGGTAATGAAATGATTTAAATGTCTCGTTGCTAGGCAAAAATAAATTAATCAGTACTATGTGTGACCGTATTGAAAGTTTCAAATTGCAGCTTATGCTTTTTAAAAGTCAGCTACAAGAAGGAAATTGGGACAGTTTTCCCTCTCTAAAATCCTTGAATTTAAGTACTAATGAATACATCAGTGGACACACAAAAGCGTTGTAGTCATTGCATAAAGAATTTGAAGATAGGTTTGAAGAAATAAAACAAGTAAAACCGGCACTCAAAGTTTTTATGACGCTTTTTTCGGTGCGCCCAGAGGATGCCCCATCAAGTCTCCATGTTGAGCTGATAAAACTACAGAGCGATTCAATTTTGACAGACCGCTATTACCAATACAATGGTGATTTGATTCCATTTTACAAAGGCGTTGAGGATCAATAACTCCCGAGGATTCATGTCCTTGTACTAAAATTTGTTGCTATGTTCGAAACAACGTTCGTTTGTGAACAAATGTTTTCAGTTCTGAATATTAACAAAACAAAAACAAGGCTAAGTTTGTCTGATATTTCCTTGGAAGCTATACTTCGGATTGCAACTGCCAAAACGATTGTTCAAAATATCAGCAAATTAGTGGCTTCAACGCGATGCCAAAGACAAAGAAAGAATGTTGAAACTTAGTGCAAAATCAGGAGCGCAATAAAACTATTATTTCTGTCTGTACACGAAATTGGCATTATTATTATTATTATTATTTGTTTTCAAACCGGTACGCCACCTGACGCGCACTGATTTGCCCAGACCCATTCACCAAAGAACAACAAAAACGCTTCTCTCGCCTCGGTAAACGCTACCGGCGACACGCTCGTTTAAACACAACCGGTACTGTTTCAAAATGTGTCGTTAGCCCCTTTGTAATTTTTTTGAAAAATAAATAATAAATTCAAAGGGGGAACGTCACTCCAAGTCATTTGACACCTCGTACACGTCTCTAGCATTATTGGTTCGCGAGATATAACAAAAAGTCTAAAAACATGTTTTACCCCAAAATCCATTTCCAATATTCTCAAATATTCATCCTATTAAGAAAATAAGGTCGCCATAAGATAGATCAGAAAAAATACCCTTAAAACCACTCCTCACTGGACCATCTAGCACCATTCCTTCCTTCACAAGACCGCCAGGGGATCACAACTTGCTAAGTTAGTTAACTTCCCCCTTCTTCCACTACGCGTTCCTACAGCTTTTGCCAGTGCCGGCCGGTGTTCACGAAGCACCTACGTTTGTGTGGCCTGGCGTAAAGTATAAGGTGCGTTCAAAAAGTAACGAGCCGGAGGCTGTAATGCGCAAACCAGTGACGACATCGGCTAATCGTGGCGTGTGTAACGAGGTGTGGTTCCGACCAGAGCGTGGAAGGTCATATCCCGTCGCTAGAGGGCACGTGTGCACGTCACGTGACGATACAAATCGAGCAGCAGCATGCATCAATCGTCCAACGCTGCCAGTCGCATTCCAAACAGTGACATGGAGGCGTCAAACGAAGAGCAAAGAGGTGTTGTTCCGTTTCTGACAGCGGGAGGAGTAGGGAGAACGGACATTCATCGCCGAATGTCACAAGTGTACGGCGAACATTGCATGTCCCTTGCAAGGGTCAAGGCGTGGCACAAGCGCTTCAGGGAAGGACGGGTGTCGTTAGCCGATGATGCCCGGTCTGGGGCACCCCCCTGCATTACCGATGACAACATCCAGCTGGTTGATGCACTCATTACCCAGGACCGCCGAGTGACAGTGAACGCCATAGCCGCCGTGGTCGGATTGAGTGTCGGAAGTGTGCGCACCATAAATGAAGGAACGACTGCACTTGCGCAAAGAGTGTGCCCAACGGGTGCCGCACAGTCTTCAACCACACCAGGAAGCATGTCGAATGACCCACTATCTTGGTCATCTGCAGCGCTATGCGAGGGAAGGGAATGGGTTCCTGGCACGAGTGGTGGTTGGAGATGAGTCATAGTGTCATCGCTTCGAACCAGAATCCAAACAACACTCGCACTGGTCGGAACCACACCTCGTTGCATACGCCACGATTAACCGATGTCGTCACCGGTTTGCGCATTCCAGCCTCCGGCTCGTTACTTTTTGAACGCACCTGATATATATCCAGGGCTCTTGTGGTACCACTTCAGTGCTGATGATGTCAAGGAATATCAATAAAAAATGCTTTGTCCAAACGATAACTTATTTTTTATTTAGACAAATATTGTAAATGACCTGCAAATGTTCAGCCGGTAATATCATTATTTAATTACATTTTAATTCAAGAGAAGCTCAATATGCAATCCTCCATTAATTGATACAGGCACACGCACACCCACTCAGAGGAAGCCCTAATTGATCTTTCTACATGGGGGATAAGTGCGTGTAATAGTTATTCATAAAGCTAATGAGCTCTCGTCAAAATATACCATAGTGAAACCCAACTCGAACGATCGATTGCATGTTAGCAAAACAGCCCGATATTTTAATTTTATTCCTGATGAAATATAGTAAATAGAATTTAATTTCATTGCTCTAGTATCATTGTATTACTGGATTAATATGATCAAAGAGGATCATGGGTAGGTTGGAGTTAATGAATATGGCATTCAAAGTACGGTACTAGAGTGGCTTCTAAAAGGGATTTCAATCTATGCCTGCTGTAGTATTTGATATGTGGTTAACTGGACGTTTGATGTCAATTGGAAGAGGAAAAATTCTATGCTCGCAATAATGAGAGATGACAGGCGGATAAATTTCTAGTTGTCAAAAATTCAATTGAGAGAATTATTTAGAATTGCACAAACGGACCAATATATTCATGGTTACCTGATAATTGTGCGGCTCTATGGTGATCGGAGGATGTGCGCTATTGAGATTATTTTCGAAATAATGAGTCGAACATAGGGCGTGTGAAACTCATGTCATAGTGCTATGGAACAACGCATAAACATCTAATTTTGTTAAAAAACACGCTGCAATCCGTGTGCGCAACTTCCTGCCTAAGCGGTACGTAACTCTACTCAACGTCCACTGTACTCTCCGGATCTGGCACCTTCGGACTTATTTTTGTTCCCCACCTCGAGAGAATCCTAAACGTTACACGTTCTGCTGACATACTGAGTATACGTGTGAGATCAGTCCGTCGATCGATTCCAAAACATTCATTCACTGTCAGTTTCCAGCAGCTGTATACACGTTGCCAAAAGTACAACTAACTACTGACTTACATCTAATGTGTATACTAGATCATGGGTTCCCAACCGGTGGTTCACGTGGGCGGTACGATTGTTCAAAAATACAGGAGGAGAATTTATCTGCATTTCCTGCTCTAGCAACAATTTGTGAAGAAAATGAAATATCTAAAAAAAAGTGCGTTAATAATAATTAAATATGAAGTTCTCTCAGTAATTTAATTAAAATAAAACAACGTATCGAAACAGTATACACGATCTGGAAGGGTTTAAAAACGAGATAAGTGCTCTACAAAGACCGGAAAGCTTGGACGGAAAACCAACGGCAGCAGCACAGCGAACGTATGAAGAAGTGCTGGAGGCAGAGGAAGCTACTTACAAATCAGAAAAAGTGAAATTGTAGCGTGATCCTAACTGATCAATTCACAAATAAACAAGTAGTTCCGTGAAGAACTAAATAGCCTATTTTCATATATCCTACTAACATCAATTGCCTATCAACATACAAATTGTCAGTTTGATTGCTGTAATAGATTCGTAGATATTGAGAACCGTCTAAATATTTTGGATGGTCACCATGTTGGATTATTATATTATAGGCCTTAGATTTATGTAGTCTACTATTACATGAAGATTATTGTGTAGGAGTTTTATTCAAACTTCAATCGCATGATTAGGGCACAAGAAATAATAGCGGGATTTTAAAATTTCGCTCAGCCGCTATCTTGTGGTTATGAAAATAATTTAAATGAATTAGATGCCAGTCGATTAAAATTTGTATAAGCATATACCGTATCAAGTTTCACTGCGCTCGGATGGTTAAAACGCAAGAAACGTCCATTTGAATATTGAAATTTCGCGTCGCCGCCATGTTGGATTTGTGCTCGCCAGGTTATTAAACGTCTCATAGATGAACTTATGCTTATAGCCTCTATACACTTACAAAATTTCAGTTTGATTGCATTAGTAGATTCATAGATATTGAGAACCGTCTAAATATTTCGGATGGTCGCCATGTTGGATTTTAATATATGTAGGCCATAGAGTTATGTACTATTAGGTGATGATTATTATGTGCGTTCATTATGCAAATGTTGATTTCGATCGCATGATTAGAACACAAAAAATAAAAAAATAATTTTCGAAATTCGCACAGCCGCCATCTTGAGGTTACGTAATCAATTGAACTAAATTAGATACCAATGCATTACAATGTAAATTAACATGTGCTGTACCAAGTTTCATTGCGTTTGGATCATTAAATCGCGAGAAAAGTCTATTTAAAACTTTCAAATTCGCTTGGGCGCCATGTTCGTTTTGTAGTTAACCGGTTTCTGAAAGTCTCATAGATGAACTTTCAGTAGTGCCCTTTATCTCCGTACAAAATTTTATGGTGATACCGTTAATAGTTTCAGAGATATAGAATGCCAGTGAAATACTTCGCACAGCCGCCATCTTGAGGTTATGTAAACAATTGAACGAAGTTAGATGTCGGTGCATTACAATGTGTATAAACATATACTGTACCAAGTTTCATTGCGTTTGGTTGGTTAAATCGCCAGAAACGTTTATTGAAAAGTCGCAAATTCGCTTGGCCGCCATGTTGTTTTTGTAGTTTTCAGGATTTCAAAAGTCACATAGGTAAACTAGTTCCCTTTATCACCGTACAAAACTTCAGGTTGATGTCCGTAATAGTTTCGGAGATATTGAATTCTGGTGAAATATTTCGCACAGCCGTCATGTTGGATTGGTGAGACGTAACAAAATTTGAAGGGCACGGTCGGGGTCGCCCGGAATAGTGCTATGAACTTACCGAGTTTCATTGAAATCGGTCCAGCCGTTTGGAAGTTATTACTGGTGGGGGTGGGTGACACACAAAAATCCTCTCTCTCTCTCTCTCTCTCACACACACACACACACACACACACACACACACACACACACACACACACACACACACACAGACAGACAGACAGACACACGGACAAAAGGTGATCTCATAAGCATATTTTTTTCATAAAAGAAAATAGGCTAAAGAATCAATCAAGCCTTTGGGCACTTTTCGACAGTAAATATATTTTTCTAAAAAAAATAAAAAATGTAAGGACTGATGGTACACCAAAATGTCTAAGATTTTCAACTGGTACGCTGTTACTAAAAGGTTGGGAACCCCTGTACTAGATGAATAAATGGACAAACCAGGAATAAGGGAAATAAAAGAGAGGGAAAATAAATTCCCTCAACCCTCGAAGAATGAGGATTGAGGGACTTGGAAGGAAGGAGAGCCACGAAATTCAGATAGGAAAGGGGAAGAGGAGAGGGTCCTCCCCACAGACAACGCTAAAAGGGAAGAACGGACCCAGCTCAGGTATCCCTCCGGGTCGCCAACTCCCGAATTCACCAGCCGTGAGCCCTTGAGGGTGTAGCACTATCCAGGGTGGGGCTACACACACCTTGCCTCCCTCCTTGAGGGCATTGAGCAGAAGGCTAGTCTGTCTGTTAGGTAGTCAGCTCGAAGGCTGGTTGGATCCTCATAAAGCACCACTGTTAGGTTATGAGGGTAGATACCCACAAAAACCCAAGGCAGCGCTATATTGAGGCGTACTAGGCAAGATGAGAAATGAGGTAGTTTGCCATTGCTTTCCTCACTGAGTCAGAACAGCAGTACTAACCCTATGAGTAGAACCTTTCACAGCATCCACAGGCACTGAATGTCATTACTTAGCACCACCCATACCTCAGTAGCTTCCATATAATCACAGCCATGAGTGAGACTGAGACATCGGTGAAAAGCCACATTTTACTCTAGCCTGTGCCAACAGACAAATGCAAATGTACTACATTCATCAAGAGATGGCAAACAGTCCTTCAGAGGGCAGGAGATACCAGGAAAAGAAAAAGAATAGATTTGTCCCCTTGAAGAATGAGGGAATCGGGAATGATGAGACAAGTGCCAAATAAGACGGGAAATATAAAGACACCCGGGTATCGGATACCCAAATACTGTCAGGGTCGGAAGAGAACAAGAGTTGACCAGAAAAGATGATGAGAGGAGCCTGGCAGGAATAAGTGGAAGCAATGCCGGACTCAGCTCGGGTCACGTGGTCGCCAACCCACGTCCCACTAGTTGTGAATCCCTGAGGGAAGTTAGTAAACAAGGAAATTCCGAGTTATCTCACGCCCAGTTCGACCTTCATGGGTCCGGTAGCTATTGTAGCTCTATCAGTTTGTGTGTTTAAATATGTCTGCTGTATCATCGCGTTTTATGTTAGCACAGATACCAGCGTTTAGCTCTGCACTTGACCTTGAGAGGTCAGTGGAAGGGGAGGGGTGCGGGGAATATCCCGAATATTTCCCTATTTAAGAACGGGTTGTATGGAACTGCGCCCAAGCTTCACTAATGACCCTGGTCATTAACATAAACCTTTCAAAAGTGGCAGTGAAACTGCGCCCATTGAGAGCGGTCAGGTAGATTCCCTCTCTCCACCGAATTATGTTGTGTCGAGTGGTGTGAATTTGAAGAGACTCATTTCAAATCGGTTGTGTCTTGATTGCGAACAAGTAAAAAACCGTCCAGATTGCGAACAACTAAATATACCCTGTACAAATTGCGGACAAGAGATTAGTGTTGGCCTGGGATACATAAAACAGGTACAGTTTTCAAAACAGACTAATATTTAATTTTTGTTCTAGCAATATTAGCATTAACTGGTACATAGGGATGTTTTCGACAACCTAACGATATTTTAAAAATAGTTTTGTTATTGCAAATGTTTAATAATCTAGTTTGAGGCAATCTTACCATTTAGAAGATTAGTTATTGTATAACAAAACTAGAAGGGTAGTTATTTATGGTGGATTAGAGAAATTTGAATTATTATTATTATTATTATTATTAGTATAGCCTCCGTGGCTTAGGCAGCAGCGCGCCGGCCCCTCACCGCTGGGTTCCGTGCTTCAAATCCTTGTCACTCCATGCGAGATTTGTGCTGGGCAAAGCGGAGGCGGGACAGGTTTTTCTCCGGGTACTCCTGTTTTCCCTGTCATCTTTCATTCCAGCAACATTCTCCAATATCATTTCATTTCATCTGTCATTCATTAATCATTGTCCCGGAGGAGTGCGACAGGCTTCGGAAGCCGGCACAATGCCTATCCTCGCCTCTAGTTGGAGGCTTCATTCATTCGAACCCTGACCCGGTCCAATAACTGCAAAAGGCTGTGAATTTTCATTATTATTATTAATATTATTATTATCATTATTATTATTATTATTCGCCTCTGTGGTGTAGTGGTGTGATTAGCTGCCACCCCCGGAGGCCCGTAGTACAGCTGCTTATCGGGACGGGGGACTACCTCTTATTCTCAGCAGTGCAGAAGCTAGTGGTGGGAGACAGTCCGTCACTTCCCCTTAAACCGACCTTGGGCTAACAGCCGACTGGACTATGGGCGCAGTTCAATAGGCCTAATTAACAGGATCTGGAAATACCACTGATTATGGGCGCAGTTCCATATCTCCCTTGAGAACATTGACGTGCGTGACAATCAGTAGGTTCTCACAGCCAGACTCAGACACGCTGAGGGTGGTAAATGTTTTACGCTGCAGTAGTATACTGGGGGGAGTGGGATGGGGAAGTGCAGAGCTCAGTGGCGACTGCTGATTTTTATAATGTGTCCAGAGGAGTATATACAAAATAGCGCCAATTTCAAAAACAACAATTTTCAAAAATTGTTTTAATAAAACCAGCACACATTTATAGCAAAGAGGACGTCACCCCAACGCCAACAGCACCTCGTTCGTTAAAATCCGACCATGCGTTCGGGAGATATCGGCAAAGTTCGCGAGAAAGTTGGCTATCATTTTGTTTTGTCCTACACACTTGAAACTTGCTGTCTACCTAGAGGGCCTACGAACCTTTCATTAACATCAAACACACTTTTTTCTCCAAAATTCACCGTTTCCAAAATAGCGCCAATTTAAAAAACAACTATGAAAAAAAAGGAAAATTCAAAATACCAACACACATTCTTAGCAAAGAGGACGTCACCTCAACCTCAACAACACCTCGTTCGTTAAAATACGACCATGCGTTCGGGAGATATCGACAAAGTTCGTATGAAAGTAGGAGAGGAAGTAGAACCGGGGGGCGGGGCTGGGTATCCTGGAAAATTGTGAGTATTCTCAGGGGATTGTCACCGCAAACCCAGAAATATCAACCAATATCCTAGAGCATATAACTTTGTGTAATTATTTTAGATACATTTATATAGCCTAAAATTATTGACAATACAAAAAAAGTTGTAAAATACAACACACAAATACAATTTTATATAATGAATTTTCTATTATGGTCTATGGAGTATGAATGGCAAATATCTAAATATTTGTCAATTTACTAAGCAGAAAGGTACCGTAAACAGTTTTTCTTTTCTTTTTACAAGCTGATAATTTATTTCTCAAAAGTACCATAGTGTGGAATTCACAGTTTTGCCTTACAGGGCTGAGTGTACCCCGTTTCAGCCCTCAGACTAGATCTTTTTTGGCATAGTCAGGAATCGAATTCGGACCTCCGGGGCGGCAGTCAAGAATGCTAGCCACTATACCACGAGGTAGTCAAATTTCAATCTTAATATTGTTTATAACTTAGCCAATAAGTTATGATTAGGGTACAACCAAATTTACAATTATTTTATCCCCTTACGAAAGCAACACTTTCTTAATTTTTATTTGCATTTTTCGGGGGAGGGGGGGGGACGCTGGAGCCCCCTCAGCACCTCCCTTATATACGCCCCTGTGTAGGACGTAATATGATAGGCTTAACTTAGGATAATTATTATAGGTGGGCTAAATTGCGATATTAGACTCAGTCTAATATTAATTATTCAGTCGCACAGCACTATTACGAACACATTACACAGTACAATACAATCGAATATCACTCCAAAGATGTGCACTCGCTGAAAACAGACTATCCATTCTGATCGCGCGAAATCGTAACCAATAAGCCCGTAGTGTTGGTTTAAATTCAACCAATAGCGAGACTTGAGGATCTCCGTCGACGTCCTCAGAGCGCCATTAAACAGAACAATTCCGACATCTGCTCTCGAGTCGAACAGACGTCTCTGCGCCGAGCTCCTGCCACGCTCACCAAATCAACCACGCAACCGATGTAAATTGATGATCCACCTTCCACCGAGACATCGTCACCGCATCGCTTTCATCGTATCCTTCCAGAAAACCTCTCCCTTCTCACCCGCCATCCAAGTTTAAATCGACAATCACTCCTAGCCAACCACCATTGTTGCTCCTCCAACACCAAGCCAAACACTTTACCCGCCATTTTAACCATCCCAATCAAGCAAATCCTATCAAACCGAGCACAAGCCAAGCTCTACTCCTTCCATCCAACAGCAGCAGCCAATAATTAATTAAAATTTTTAATTAATTATTTAATTTAATTCAAACCGACTCGTCCACTGTCGCAGCCCATCTGCAATAACTGGTAACCTTGGACGACCGGTATTTTTCTTTCTTGGGCGAAGCCATCTACGAGCTACCAGGTCTACCACGGTATTTGACCTATTCCTCCCTTTCACCAATAACGCACATTACAGTCACACTATGTACTCCACGGACACAGGCCTCACTAGTCATGCCCCCATCCCTTCCTTCGATTTCAGTGAACACTTATTCTACTCTCACCCCAAGCTCGAGGCACCGGGGGCTACAATCATCTTGATTAAGCCATCACGGGACCATATTGCCAAGCGAGCTGCTGTCATAGAGGTTCTAAAACCAATATGGCAGTACATCACTGAAATAGAGGAAACAACGCACGGATACATCATCATTACACCGACAAACAATAGACGCCTGGAGAGTATCAGGAAGGCCCTCTGGAGCCACCCTGCTATTTCTCAGCACCTATTCATATCTCCCAAAATCTCCCTACCCACTTCCGGCGAAACTACAACTGAAACTTTCAGCACATCAACTCAAACCATTCCTCTTCCCCCTTCCATGCCTCCAACACTCAAATGCTCCAAAACAACTCAAACAAAAACACAGACCGATCCTTCATCGATTCGCACCCCCACGCAAGCCACTGACACGCCTACAGGCCCCAATTCACTAAACCCTTCCAGCAATACTCTCTCTCCTGCCCAAACCCCACTCAAACCCAAACACAAACAGCGCAAACCCAAAACTCGATCACAGGCGTCGCGACGCCGCTCTCCCTCAGAGACCGACGTCACACCAGTCATCTCCACTCCCACTAACACTGTAAATTCTTCCCCCAACCCAAAAAGACAGAGGCCACGGCCTCCCCCTTCCAAACAACACACGACTCTAGTTTTTCAGTGTTTCAACTGCCAAAAATTGAACCACAACTCCGCGTGTTGCCCCCACAGGATCCGCTGCAACCGGTGTGGTGATAATCATCACCATTCGGTCTGCAAGATCCCAAAAGACAAACCTAAGTGCGTCAATTGTGGCGGTGCGCACGCGGCCTCATTTGGAGGTTGTCCCTACATAAAAACAGCAATTAGGCGAAAGCAGTTGGAACACAGACAACGCTCTCACACAAACATTCCCCCTCTCATGTCCCTCAATGTCCCCTCACCTACATCTAACTCTAAATCAGCTCTCACACAAATACTGCACTTCATTCAACACCTTGCTTCCACAACACTTTAAAACACTTCAGTCAGTCCCCCCCCCCCCTCATTTAAACCATAATCCCTGACCCTGTGGCTCAATCTGCCCAGGAGGCAAGGTGTAACGCCAACCTACCCGGGATGAGGGGCCGCGGGTCAAGGGACCGCCATCCGCCTACAAATAAAATCATAAACAAAAATTAATACCACACAACTGAGGCTTATTATTATTATTTTCTCTCAAACCACAAACCTACTACAGGACTATTAATTTCACCTTCTATAAAACCAAACCTAACTAGAGGTCTTTCACTCTTTCTTAAACACTTAAAATCAGTCTTATGAAAATTACACCCATTATTATTATTATTAACCTCGCTGAAGCGACCGCTGCCAGGCCATGACAAAGCGAACTAAGCGTATCAACAACAACTAGCGCCGCCGCGGGTCGAATGGTCAATAGCCTCGCCGCTGACCCAAGTTCGAACCCGCAGCTCTTCAGGCACAGCACAAGCTTTAGTACTCTCAACAACTAACGATAAAATTAAACCAAAGTATAATAAACCACTCGACTGCAAACTCCTAAGGACTAATTCTCCTATTAAAGCATTATCCAGTAATGTTTTTAAGGGAGAAAAATTATAAAGCAGTAATCAAACTAAATTTACCCAAATTAAAAAATTAAATACCAATTAATAATGGAGTGAAAGGAGCCCAATAGGGCACCAGACTCCAAGCATTTTTCTATCGCTATAGCGATAATTCGACAGCACGAGAGTACTACTACTAAACAGAACAAACCTGCCCCTTTCTCCTCAAGTGCTCCCATACATTTCTAAAGCTATAAACACGTGCTTTGAGGACGCAAGGCTTCCTTCCTCAGTGGCTTTCTACTCCGGGCGGACACACTTTACCCATCTAGGGGTGAAATGTAGAACTAGTTACAATTACTGACAGTGAACAAAAGTTTGGTGCTTTTCAGTCGGTCAACACGAAGGTACCCAAAGGAGTTGGGTTATACCCTAATCCTGAAAAAAAATGCATGAGATTAATAAATACACTAGGATGACCAGTTTCGATCGTCAAGCGATCATCATCAGATCCATTACACTTAGGCTATAAAATCGATGTTTGAAAATACAGGTGGAAAATATTTACAATTTGTATAATTATTTAGTTGCAGTATTGGTAATGCAACTTGTCAGTTTAGGCTAGTTGTAGTATATAGCCTATGATGTTAGGTGACATTCTAAAATGGTGATAGAAATCCGGAGTTTGTCTGTTTCGAGTGACTATATGGTTGTAAAAAGTCAACTATGGTTGTACTGTATAGTGCAGGCTACTACTTATCTGGTTGGGTGTCTTCCGCGCTGTAGCTGCGAGTAGTAGACTATCAACTTCCCTCTGGCATCAGTGACGGTCGACTGAATTGGAATGTTATCTGACTGAACTGGTTTTTCCCTCTCCCCGCCCCGTATTCCTATGTGTTGTCTGTAGTCAATGCATGTGTACTGGTGGCGTGTTGCCAAGTCTAGATAAGATGTATGTTATTGAATTCAGGAAGGTCTAAAAACTATTAAAGACCGTGGATCAGTCCTCGCCACGCCTAAGCTGGAAGCCCTGTACAAGCACTGCCGGTCTTTGGGGACGTCCCGGCACCTTTAATAGTGCCGTGAATGCCGGCCTAGGTTTATTGAAGAAAAAAGTACATCGTACTCCTGATCCAGATAACATTTACCTATTAAATTTTCAAATTTACCTATTCAAACCCCATAATACTGACAGTGAGACAGAGCTTATCGAGAGGGCGCGTAAGGTAGCCCCAAATACTATTTTACAAGACAATCATTTTTTTAGCCTACTTTCGATTTTTGCTAAAAATGAAAGTAGACTTATGAGATCAACACAGGGCGAAAAAAAGTGTGTCTGTCTGTGTGCGTGTGTGTGTATGTGTGTGTGTGAGTCTGTGTGTGTGTGAGTGTGAGTACTCTGAATGCCTGTCCCCCCCCTATCAATTCAAACACGGTGAACGCGAATTGAACGAAATTTGGTACAAAGGTAGCACTAGCAAAGGGCACCTCAGTGTCATGTTTTATATCGCCGCCATCTAGACGGAAACGTAATGGCGGCCACACAAATGTTCAAAGCTTAAATCAAATTACGATTAACCTAATCATCCGATCTCTACCAAATTTTGCAACAACATACCTTTATGGGGGAAGCATCCTTTGACCAAACTAATAGGTCATCAGCCTAATAGTTTGCGGATGGCGGCCATATTTGTGTGAAAATTGATTCCCCTATTAATTCGAACACGGTGGAACTGAATGGAACGAAATTTGGTACAGAGGTAGTACTAGAAAGGGCACCTCAGTGTCATGTTTTATATCGCCACCATCTTGACGGAAACGTAATGGCGGCCACACAAATGTTCAAAGCTTAAATCAAATTACGACTAATCTAATCATCCGATCTCTACGAAATTTTGCAACAACATACCTTTATGGAGGAAGCATCCTATGACCAAATTAATAGGTCATTAGCTTAATAGTTTGCGGATGGCGGCCATCTTTGTGTTAAAATCGATTCCCCCTATTAATTCGAACACGGTGAAACCGAATGGAACGAAATTTGGTACAGAGGTAGCACTAGCAAAGGGCACCTCAGTGTCATGTTTCATATCGCCGCCATTTTGACAGAAACGTAATGGCGGCCACACAAATGTTCAAAGCTTAAATCAAATTACGAATAACATAATCATCCGATCTCTACCAAATTTTGCAACAACATACCTCTATGGAGGTAGCACCCTTTGACCATTCCAATAGGTCATTAGCCTAATAGTTTGCGGATGGTGGCCATCTTTGTGTCAAAATCGATTCCCGCTATTAATTCGAACACGGTGAAACCGAATGGAACGAAATTTGGTACAGAGGTAGCACTAGCAAAGGGCACCTCAGTGTCATGTTTTATATCGCCGCCATCTTGACGGAAACGTAATGGTGGCCACACAAATGTTCAAAGCTTAAATCAAATTACGATTAACCTAATCATCCGATCTCTACCAAATTTTGCAACAACATACCTTTATGGAGGGAGCATCCTTTGACCAAACTAATAGGTCATTAGCCTAATATTTTGCGAATGGCGGCCATCTTTGTGTGAAAATCTATTCCCCCTATCAATTCGAACACGGTGAAACCGAATGGAACGAAATTTGGTACAGAGGTAGCACTAGCAAAGGGCACCTCAGTGTCATGTTTTATATCACCGCCATCTTGATGGAAACGTAATCGTGGCCACCCAAATGTTAAAAGCTAAAATGTAATTACGACCAACCTAATAATCTAGTCTCTACCAAATTTTGCAACAACATATCTTCATGTGGGAAGCATATTCTGACCAAACTGCAAGATCATCAGCCCAATAGTTTGCAGATGGTGGCCAAGTATGTGTACAAATCGATTCCCCCTATCAATTCAAACACGGTGAAACCGAATTGAACGAAATTTGGTACAGAGGTAGCACTAGCAATGGGCACCTCATATTCATGTTTTATATCGCCACCATCTTGACGGAAACGGAATGACGGCCACCCAAATGTTGAAAGCTTAAATCATATTACGACCATCCTAATAATTTGATCTCTACCAGATTTTGCAACAACATGCATTTTTGTGGAAAGCATCTTATGACTGACTACAAGGTCATCAGCCCAATAGTTTGCAAATAGCGGCCATGTAAGTGTGCAAATCTATTCCCCATATCAATTCAAACACGGTGAAACCGAATTGAATGAATTTTTTTTACAGAGGTAGCACTAGCAAAGGGCATCTCATATTCATGTTTAATATCCCTATAGCACGTTGTATCTCAACAAGCTACTACAACCAACATTCAATTATACTCCTTGAAAAGGACAAAGAGTTATAACAATGCCCATGCATTTAGGAGAAAGTAGGCTATATGTTCTTTACTGAACATCTTGTTTTTAAACAGTTACAGATGAGAGCTGACTGTAAGATGATCCTCACGTCCTACATGGAGGAATCGCCACTCTGAGCTAAGCTCCGGTTACTGTAATGCATAGGTCATATTGTTCCTTTCCTATCTCATATTCATCTAGTTTTAGTGCATATTTTCTTGCATATTTTGTACTTTTTGAACCCTAGTTATGAGAGTGTTGCGGTTAATTGTCACTCCCCTCACCTCCTGCCTGTACGAAGTATGGCATCTCGCTGTAAATATTCTCATCTTCCTGTAGCACTCAACATGGTGGATGTGTTGCAACAGAGATAGCTGGCATTATTTCGCTAGCCAATCCAGTTAATTTTTATCTTCAAAATTATATCCCTCCCAAAAAAGAGGGAGTTCTCCCCCTCCTCTCTACTGTTTGTTCGAGACGTGGTAGTTAATTAAGCGGACTCATTGTGTGTTGACGTGCCGAGAACAAACGAGCATCACCATGCGCGCAATATACTGTGTCTGTATAGACTACTATCGTGACACGGGATCAGCAAACTTTCTAAAGCTGGTTCACTCCTCATCTCGGTAGTTCAGTGAGATGGTCTCTCCCAATACACTTTCCTGCCCCATAGGTAGAGCCATTCGCGGATAATAAAAACATTATCCGCATCCGCACGACTGTAATCCGCACCCGCCCCGCATCCGCACGACTGTTATCCGCACCCGCCCCGCATCCGCACGACTGTTATCCACATCCTCCCCGCATCCGCACGACTGTTATCCACATCCACCCCGCATCCGCACGACTGTTATCCACATCCTCCCCGCATCCGCACGACTGTTATCCACATCCTCCCCGCATCCGCACGACTGTTATCCACATCCTCCCCGCATCCGCACGACTGTTATCCGCATCCGCCCCACATCCGCACGACTGTTATCCGCATCCACACCGCATCCGCACGACTGTTATCCGCATCCACCCCGCATCCGCACGACTGTTATCCGCATCCACCCCGCATCCGCACGACTGTTATCCGCATCCGCCCCGCATCCGCTCGATTGTTATCCGCACCCAGCCCGCATCCGCACGACTGTTATCCGCATCCGCCCCACATCCGCACGACTGTTATCCACATCCTCCCCGCATCCGCACGACTGTTATCCGCATCCGCCCCGCATCCGCCCCGCAACCGCACAACTGTTATCCACATCCTCCCCACAACCGCACGACTGTTATCCACATCCTCCCCACATCCGCACAACTGTTATCCACATCCTCCCCACAACCGCACGACTGTTATCCGCATCCACCCCGCATCCGCACGACTGTTATCCGCATCCTCCCCACATCCGCACAACTGTTATCCACATCCTCCCCACAACCGCACAACTGTTATCCACATCCTCCCCACATCCGCACAACTGTTATCCACATCCTCCCCGCATCCGCACGACTGTTATCCGCATCCGCCCCGCATCCGCCCCGCAACCGCACAACTGTTATCCACATCCTCCCCACAACCGCACGACTGTTATCCACATCCTCCCCACATCCGCACAACTGTTATCCACATCCTCCCCACAACCGCACGACTGTTATCCGCATCCACCCCGCATCCGCACGACTGTTATCCGCATCCTCCCCACATCCGCACAACTGTTATCCACATCCTCCCCACAACCGCACGACTGTTATCCGCATCCACCCCGCATCCGCACAACTGTTATCCGCATCCTCCCCACATCCGCACAACTGTTATCCACATCCTCCCCACAACCGCACGACTGTTATCCACATCCTCCCCACATCCGCACAACTGTTATCCACATCCTCCCCACATCCGCACAACTGTTATCCACATCCTCCCCGCAACCGCACAACTGTTATCCACATCCGCCCCACAACCGCACAACTGTTATCCACATCCTCCCCACAACCGCACAACTGTTATCCACATCCGCCCCACAACCGCACAACTGTTATCCACATCCTCCCCACATCCGCACGACTGTTATCCACATCCTCCTCGCATCCGCATGACTGTTATCCGCATCCTCCCCGCATCCGCACGACTGTTATCCGCATCCGCCCCACATCCGCACGACTGTTATCCACATCCTCCTCGCATCCGCATGACTGTTATCCGCATCCTCCCCGCATCCGCACGACTGTTATCCGCATCCGCCCCACATCCGCACGACTGTTATCCACATCCTCCCCCCATCCGCACGACTGTTATCCGCATCCGCCCCGCATCCGCCCCGCAACCGCACAACTGATATACGCATCCGTCCCGCAACCGCACAACTGTTATCCACATCCGCCCCACAACCGCACAACTGTTATCCACATCCTCCCCACAACCGCACAACTGTTATCCACATCCGCCCCGCATCCGCACGACTGTTATCCACATCCTCCCCACATCCGCACGACTGTTATCCACATCCTCCCCACATCCGCACGACTGTTATCCGCATCCTCCCCACATCCGCACGACTGTTATCCACATCCTCCCCGCATCCGCACGACTGTTATCCGCATCCGCCCCGCAACCGCACAACTGATATACGCATCCGTCCCGCAACCGCACAACTGTTATCCACATCCGCCCCACATCCGCACAACTGTTATCCACATCCGCCCCACATCCGCACAACTGTTATCCACATCCGCCCCACATCCGCACGACTGTTATCCACATCCTCCTCGCATCCGCACGACTGTTATCCACATCCGCCCCGCAACCGCACAACTGTTATCCGCATCCGCCCCACATCCGCATGACTGTTATCCGCATCCGCCCCGCATCCGCCCCGCATCCGCCCTGCAACCGCACAACTGTTATACGCATCCGTCCCGCTTCCGCACGTTTCTTATCCGAATCTACTGGCATTACTATAATATTTTTAATTAGATAAAGCATAACGCATTAAAGCAACACATTTACACATTTGAGGAGAGCGGCTTCGGTGGCGTAGTTGGTAGCATGCTGAGCTTCTATGCCCAAGGTCGCGGGTTCAAACCCGGCCGAAGCCGTCGGAATTTTTAAGAGCGTTAGAAATCCCTCAGTATACCTTCCTTCGGAGGGGAAGTAAAGCCGGCGGTCCCATGTCATAGATTTATGGCATGATAAAGAACCTTCCACTAATTACACCTGTGTGAAGCTAAATTATAGGTTATCTTTGAGTAACGCTCTTAGGTTCCAACGTTCGTCGCCAGGAGCCGACTGTGGTGGCATCTGGTAACAAATTTCAGAACTAGTTGTTCGTTGACGGTGGCGTTTGGTAGCAACATTTGGAACTACTTGAGAATCCAATGTATGCAGTTCTTATTTGAATTAGAAACGGATAACACATACTAATACAACCATCACAATTAACACTGGTTATCAGACAGATTCTACACACATCCAAAGTGCACGGGGCTAGATGACCGCGTTTTCGCAGCCCCTAAACTGAGGAACCAACCAACAACATTTGAGGAGAAAGCCGTTCCTTTAGACTTTTCTTGTCAAGTGCTATGTTAAAAATTAATGTTATACAGCCAGAATTGCAACCCTTTTCAGTTCGGAGTGTTAATTTTGCTTAATAACCTGGCCTAATTTGAATGAGATTAGCTTAAATAATCATCTTACATTTGTCATGAAAAAATAAACATAACGGAAACAAGTAGTTCCGTGTAGAACTATACAGCCTATTTTCATATATCCTGCTCATGTTAATTGCCTCTATCAACATACAAAATTTCAGTTTGAAGGTTGTGATAGATTCGCAGACATTGAGACTGCCTAAATATTTCAGATGTTCGCCAGGTTGGATTTTTATTTATGTACTATTACATTTAGATTATTGTGTACGTGTGGTATTCAAACTTCAATTGCATGATTAGAACACAAGAAGTAAGAACGAGATTTTAAAATATCGCACAGCTGCCATCTTGTGGTTATGCTAACAATTGAAATAAATTAGATGCCAGTGGATTAACATTTGTATAAGCATTTAACGAGCAACATTTCACTGACTCTGATAGTTAAATCGCTAGAAACGTCCATTTCAATATTTGTACTTCGCGTCGCCGCCATGTTGGATTTGTGCTCACCAGGTTACTGAAAGCCCAATAGGTGAACATATGTTCATAGCCTCTATGATCATAAAACAATTCAGTTTGATTGATGTAAAAGATTCGTAGATATTGGGAACCGTCTAAATATTTCGGATAGTTATATGTATAGGCCATAGAGTTATGTACCATTCAAGGAATATTATTGCCTAGGTTAATTATTCAAAGTTTCACTTCGATCGCATGATTACGACACAAGAAATAAAAAAATAATTTTAAAATTTCACACAGCCGCCATCTTGAGGTTATGTAAACAATTGAACTAAATTAGATGCCAGTACATTACAATATTTATAATAAATTACTGTACCACATTTCACTGCGCTCAGAGAGTTAAATCACGAGAAAAGTCTATTAAAATGTTTCAAATTCGCTTGGCCGCCATGTTCGTTTTGTACTCTACAGGTTTATGAAAGTAACATAGATAAACTTGTATCAAGTACCCTTTATCACCGTACGAAATTTCAGGGTGATATCTGTAATGGTTTCGGAGATATAGAATGTCAGTGAAATATTTCGCACAGCCGCCATTTTGAGGTGATGCGAACAATTGAACTAAATTAGACTTCAGTGCAATACAATGTGTATAAACATTTGCTGTACCAAGTTTCATTCCGTTTTGATGGTTAAATCGCGAGAAAAGTCTATTTAAAAGTCTCAACTTCGCTTGGCCGCCATGTTGGTTTTGCAGTTACCAGATTTTTGAAAGTCTCTCAGGTGAACTTCTAGTAGTGCCCTTTATCACCGTGCACAATTTCAGGGCGATATCGGTAATAGTTTCGGAGATACTGAATGCTGGTGAAATATTTCGCACAGCCGCCATGTTGGATTGGTGAGAGACAATAAAATTTGAAGGACACGGTCGGGGTCGGCCAGATTGGTCCTACGATCTTACCGAGTTTCATTGTAATCGCTCCAGCCTTTTAGAAGTTATTAGGGGGGAAACACACACACCATCACACACGCACACACACACGGACAAAAGGTGATCTCATAAGCCTGTTTTTTCATAAAATGAAAATAGGCTAAACATATGATATGTCATCTCATAAACATCCGGAGTCCAGTAATGAAATTCAACGAGTTCGGATTGTATTCTAAAAGCTACCCGCAAATTTACTAGAAACATTATCCGCAGCTTATGCTCTATCCGCAGAGCCATGCAAACTATATCCACATGGCTTCACCCATAGGGGTCACAATTAGTGACCCGTGCGTTGGTGACCACTGAGCCCTAGGTGACTGAAGAATTATTGTTTTCACTCACTATAAAAAAATATACAGTCAGTCGGAAAGACTAGACGTTATATCATTTCAAATGACGCATGCTACAAATGCTACACGTGTTAGAAAGGCCCAGGACTCTTTCAACAGACTCCATTACCCATTAACTTAGGCTTCCCGCGCGGGCACCTCTTTAAGGGTCACCCATTATTTGAATCTGATATCTTGCTAACCTCTTTAAATGTCTCCCTGTATTTGAATTGAATCTAACATACTGTACACCTCGTTAAGTGTCACCCTGTATTTTGCTCTGACATCCTGCACACTTATTTAGGAGGCACCCTGTATTCTTATCTGGCATCTTGTATATCTCTTTAGAAGTCACCCTGTATTCTTGTGTGACATCTTGTACACCTCTTTAGGAGTCACCCTGTATTCTTGTCTGACATCTTGTGCACCTCTTTAGGAGTCACCCTGTATTCTTCTCTGCCATCCTGTTATCCTCTTTAAGAGTCACCTTCTATTCTTATCTGGCATCTTGTATATCTCTTTAGAAGTCACCCTGTATTCTTGTGTGACATCTTGTACACCCCTTTATGAGTCACCCTGTATTCCTTTAGCTTCGCTCGAAGCCCCAGGTCACTCGACGCCCCAGGACTCTTTCAACAGACTCCATTGACCATTAACTTAAGCTTCCCGCGTAGTTGCATGACGTCACGCACTCGCCGTCCATTACCCATTACATTACCGTCTCCGTCTCCGTAACGCATAACTTTTGACTCAAGCATAACGATGACGTCGACAAGATCATTTGAAATGATTAAAGTCGGTATTAAGAAGAAAGAACGCTGACAGATGTCAGAGGCAGCACGTGGCGAAAAAGCAGCATTGCCACTGTGACAGGTCCCAACATCTGTTGTTGTACTTCGTATTTCGTGAAACAGGAGCTCGTCTACACCTATTTTATGCAGTTTTCGCTGTTAGCTGTACAATTTTCTAACCTTTGAAACTACAAGCAAATGGGTAATACTGAGTGATGAGGCAAGGACTCTAACAGAGATGGATTATTGGAGGAGGGCGATAAAACAATCAGGATTGGATAAGATTAGGAGAATCAGCGAAATTATGCAGGTAAAGAAAAATGTAGTACAAGTGGTTGAAGAAGGAAGATTACAATGGTTTGGACATGCGAAAAGGATGCAGAAAAGTAGAATTCCAAATTTATGATTGATTGATTTTATTTTCACGGCTACACTTGGAGCTTAAGAGCTCCTTTACAGTAGCGCCCAAGATAAAATAAGATTAGGGCTTATAAAAATAAAACATTTCATTTACATTCACAATATAAATAATCATAGTCTAACAATTATAGTAACAACAATATAGTAACAATACAATTGTATGTATGTCTACCCCTTATTATTCCCGTTTTCCAACGGGGTCGGGGATGAGATGCGATGGAAGTCTTTGTGGCGATGGTTTTTACGGCCGGATGCCCATCCTGACGCCAACCTCATGAGAGGAGTTAATGAGAGATGAAATGAATGATGGTGAATGAAACTGGGCAATGATGTGGAAGGAAGCGGCCGTGGCCTGGCAGAAGGTACCGTCCCAGCATGTGCCTGGTGTTGAAAATGGGAAACCACGGAAAACCATTTCAAGGACGGCCGACGGTGGGGCTCGAACCCACGCATCTACCGAGTCAGCAGAGAGCTTGGCCCCATGACCTAATGCTGCGCGTTAGCCAGCGTAGCCACTACTGTCGGTTCATAGTAACAATACAATGCATGTATGTCTACCCCTTATTATTCCCGTTTTCCAACGGGGTCGGGGATGAGATGCGATGGAAGTCTTTGTGGCGATGGTTTTTACGTCCGGATGCCCTTCCTGACGCCAACCTCATGAGAGGAGTTAATGAGAGATGAAATGAATGATGGTGAATGAAACTGGGCAATGATGTGGAAGGAAGCGGCCGTGGCCTGTCAGAAGGTACCGTCCCAGCATGTGCCTGGTGTTGAAAATGGGAAACCACGGAAAACCATTTCAAGGACGGCCGACGGTGGGGCTCGAACCAACGCATCTACCGAGTCAGCAGAGAGCTTGGCCCCATGACCTAATGCTGCGCTTTAGCCAGCGTAGCCACTACTGTCGGTTCATAGTAACAATACAATGTATGTATGTCTACCCCTTATTATTCCCGTTTTCCAACGGGGTCGGGGATGAGATGCGATGGAAGTCTTTGTGGCGATGGTTTTTACGGCCGGATGCCCTTCCTGACGCCAACCTCATGAGAGGAGTTAATGAGAGATGAAATGAATGATGGTGAATGAAACTGGGCAAGGATGTGGAAGGAAGCGGCCGTGGCCTGTCAGAAGGTACCGTCCCAGCATGTGCCTGGTGTTGAAAATGAGAAACCACGGAAAACCATTTCAAGGACGGCCGACGGTGGGGCTCGAACCCACGCGTCTACCGAGTCAGCAGAGAGCTTGGCCCCATGACCTAATGCTGCGCGTTAGCCAGCGTAGCCACTACTGTCGGTTCATAGTAACAATACAATACAATACAAATTTAGAGAATAATAATAATAATAAATAATAATAATAATAAATGGACCAGTCTGTACAGGGGGAATCTGGACGAAAAGAAAATCCCAAGACAAGTACCACCACTCGGAGAAAATCTCAGACACATTTAGGAAAATACGATTGGAATTTTACGGGCATATCCTCAGGATGGGCAATCAGAGACTGATCAAAAGGATTCTTAACCTTGCCTTGTCAATGAAAGTTAAAAACGCCTGTCTGCTTGAAGTTGGAAAAGATCTTAAGGAAATAGGGCATCACTGTTCATATTGTACTAGACAGAGCTAAGTTCAGAGAATTAGTCGATAATCACCGCTTTGCAGACCATCCAAGCTCCATCACCAACAAAACCAGGTCAGCAGATCGCAAGAGAAGCCACAGCGAGATTTTGGGAGAAGAGAAAGGCAATGCCATCAGCTAAATAAGTTCAACCGCGCTCCTTATTTGGGCATGACGAAGGAAGCAGAATAAATGACACTAACACGTAGTTCCGTGAAGAACTATACAGCCTATTTTCATATATCCTACTCATGTTAATTGCCTCTATCAACATACAAAATTTCAGTTTGATTATTGTGTACGTGTGGTATTCAAACTTCAATCGCATGATTAGGACACAAAAAGTAAAAACGAGATTTTAAAATTTCGCACAGCTGCCATCTTGTGGTTATGAAAACAATTTATATAAATTAGATGCCAGTGGATTAACATTTGTATACGCATTTAACGTGCAAAGTTTCACTGCACTCGGATGGTTAAATCGCGAGAAACGTCCATTTAAATATTTATAATTCGCGTCACAGCCATGTTGGATTTGTGATCACCAGGTTACTGAAAGTCCTATGGTGAACTTATGTTCATAGCCTCTATGAACATAAAGAAAACCAGTTTGATTGCAGTAAAAGATTCGTAGATATTGAGAACCGTCTAAATATTTCGTATGCTCGCCTTTTTGGATTGTTATATGTAGAGGCCATAGATTTATGCACCATGAAAGGAAAATTATTTTGTAGCTTCATTATTCAAAATTTCACTTCGATCTCATGATTACGACACAAAAATAAAAATAAAAAAAATATTTTAAAATTTCGCACAGCCGCCATCTTGAGGTTATGTAAACAATTGAACTAAATTAGATGTCAGTGCTTTAAAATATGTTTAATCATTTACTGTACCACATTTCACTGCGCTCGGATGGTTAAATCACGAGAAAAGTCTATTAAAATGTTTCAAATTCGCTTGGCCGCCATGTCCGTTTAGTACTTGACAGGTTTTTGAAAGTTACATAGATAAACTTGTAGCAGTGCCCTCTATCACCGTACAAAATTTCAAGGTGATATCTGTAATAGTTTCGGAGATATTGAATGCCAGTGAATTATTTCGCATAGCCACCATTTTGAGGGTATGTAAACAATTGAACTAAATTAGACGCCAGTGCATTACAATGTGTATAAACATTACCTGTACCAAGTTTCATTACGTTTGAATGGTTAAATCACGAGAAAAGTCTATTCAAAAGTCTCAACTTCGCTTGGCCGCCATGTTGGTTTTGTAGTTACTAGGTTTCTGAAAGTATCATAGGTGAACTTATAGTTGTACCCTTTATCACCGTACAAAATTTCAGGGTGATATCAGTAATAGTTTCGGAGGTACTGAAAGCTGGTGAAATATTTCGCACACTCGCCATGTTGGATTGGTGAGACACAATAAAATTTGGAGGGCACGGCCGGGGTCGGCCAGAATGGTGCTATGATCTTACCGAGTTTCATTGAAATCGCTCCAGCCGTTTAGAATTTATTAGGGGGGGGGGGACACACACACATGAATCACACACGCACACACAGACACACGGACAAAAGGTGATCTCATAAGCCTATTTTTTTTCATAAAATGAAAATAGGCTAAAAATACATATATCTCGGATTGTGAATGTTTTCTTTCCAGCAAATATGCTGAGAATGTGTAAGCGCATGCGCAAAATTAATAATTATAATAAATGCACACGTCTTGTGGTTATAGGCCTATTGAAGTATAGCCCAGTTTAAAGTAGGCTATGTGGAGATTGAAGACAAGACAGGCAGTGCATTGTATTGCCGATCAGTTGACGAACTAGCCGCAGTTTGAAAGTGCTTTCCCATGTTACCTGTCACGCACAGTTTTTGTCACGTGGGAGGCGATGCTTTTATCGTATTACCGACTAGAGGTATCGTATCGCATCGCGACGCATCGCACGTCCATCTTATTAGACGTGGTGCATCTCATAAAGCACTTTGAGACTCCCGCAGAGTTAAAACTCGCGAGAAGCAAAGTTATTCTCTTCCATATTTAATACATTATGATTTATTATTAGAGTAGAAAGCCAATTTCGCTAACCTGCTGCGTAGCTGTGCGTGTTAAATTGTTCACCAGGACTGCAATAGGTAGCTGCAGCAACTCCGGAGATTGGAGGTTCAAATCTCTATGTTGATAGTGGCTATCCTACGTATAGTTTTCCCCCCGGTTTTTTTCCACACTCCTTTCAGGCAGGTTTAACTAAAGCAGTGGATACAAGAACCTGGTGTTTTTGTTTCAGGCTAACTTCTTTCAATTTATTGTGTTTCGTTGTTGAAGATGTTGTTGAAGTTGATACTTTTTAGATGCGTTCACGACTGTGCTACAGTATTTGCAAAACAATACACTTCCGTCAGTTGAAAAGTCTTGAAACTCTCGTACATACCTACCCTTTCATTACCTCATTACCGGGTGAGTTAGCCGTGGTGGTTACGGCATGACTAATGGCATTCGCTCACATCCGGGAGGCGAGGAGGTTCGAATCCCTCCGCCGGCAACCTTGAAGATGGTCTTCTGTGGTTTCCCATCTTCCTTCCAGGCAAATGCCGGGGTTGGTCCCTCACTATAGGCCACAGCCGCTACCTTCCAACTCCTCGCCCTTCTCTTCCAACTTTCCTCCCCAACGGTACGTGTAGCTCACCCATTGGGTGTCCGTCTCGAAGCAGCTACAAAACTGGCGAGCCGAACATGTCCTCGGACACTCCCGGCACTAAAAGCCATACGCTAAAAAAAAAAACCTCATTAACAGTTCTCTTCTCCTTAGGCATCTTAAATACAGTAGCTATTTAAGAATTTTTATTTCAAGTCCCGGGGTATCTGTCCTATAGCCGAGTCTAATATTTACAGCTACACACAATGTTACGGTCACCACAAAAACACAGGTTAACGAACAAGTTCAGCACACACTCAGATACGGCGGCTTCGGTGGCGTAGTTGGTAGCATGCTAAGCTTCTATGCCCAAGATCGCGGTTTCAAGCCCGGCTGAAGTCATCGGATTTTTTAAGAGCATTAAATCTCTCAGTATGCTTTCCTTCGGAGGGGAAGTAAAGTCGGCGGTCCCATGTCATAGATTTATGGCATGAAAAAGAACCTTCCACTATCTACAATTGTGAGAAGCCAAAATTTGTAGGTTAGTTTTGATTAATGCTCTTAAGTTCCAGGGTCCGTGGTGGCCTCTCACCACGGGGACCTGGTTCGATTCTCGGTCAATGCATGTGAGATTTTCAAATTGAAATACCATGTCTAGAGGTTCGGATTCCACGTAAAAAGGAGGTCCCGTGACTCATGATCGAGAGATTAGTGGTCACATAAAACTAGAAACTTCCTTTTTTTTTCTTAAGTTCCAACGTTCGTCACCGGGCGCTGGTTGCGATGGCATCTAGTGGTAGCGAAGCTCACAGCTACGTGTCGTGGACGGTAGCATTTGGTAGCGAAAGTAGGAACTACTTGAAATTATCATCTGCAGTCCTTACTTGAATTAAAAACAGATAACACACACTAATACAGTCATCACAATTAATACTGGTTATCAGACAGATTCTACACACACCCAAAGTACACGGGGCTACATGACCGCGTTGTCGCAGCCCCTAAACTAAGGAACCTACCAACCAATACTCAGATTCACACGGTTGAAGACCAAAATGTCCTAAGCCTCCCAAACTGAATTTTTGCTTTGCGGTCATGGCCTTAAGTTAGGAACCATCCTAGCATTTGCCTGGAGTTGAAATGGGGTGGAATCCACTTCCAGGATGGCTGACTTGGAAATCGAAACCAACTCTTCTCAGTTTTTCCCCACGAGGTTGAGAGTACCCCGTTCTAGCCCTCACACCAGAATTAAAATATCCTGACAGAACCGGGAATCGAATCCGAACCTCGGAGTAATGTTGATAGTATTGGCATGCAATGAAACGAGTTGAATCCTAAATATCGACGGTGTCAATGCAAAACCTCGATTCTACTTTTTTGTTGTTGCGATTTTCAGTTTTTTATTTAGAATTACCCGCCGAATCACACTGTACCTTGTGGAGAAATATTGAACTAGTTCGTCAACAATTGACTGATTGTGAGATAATTCTCCCAGCTGTTTGTTGGCGCGAAACTCTCAATTGAATACCTCGCATCAGCTGGTATATCGACAGTCAAATTAGTTTGTGGATTTACATTTTAATTCCTTACCGTAATTTGTACGGTACTTAAAAACAGTAAATATATCTTCGTTTGTTCAGGAAAGGAAGAATAGTTAATTCTCTGAAGAAAATCTTAATAATATCAAAACTGTGAAAGATTTTTATGTAAGGATTATCCTTAAAAAACTATTAGTATAAATATGTTGTATTTTTCATAGTTTTTAAGGATTTATTTATTTATCGTATGGATTTTAATGCCGGGAGTGTCCGAGGGCATGTTCGGCTCGCCTGAGTTTGCAGCTGCTTCCAGCGGACACCCTTAGGGTGAGGTACAAGTTCCGTTCAATTTCAAGTAGTTCCAACTTTCGCTACCAGATATCAATGATACCTAGTGGTGAACGTTGGAACTTTGAAAGAGCGTTCCGACGAAATATAACCTAACAATTTTGCTTCACAGAAGTTTATTCTGTGGAAGAATCTTTTACATGCCATAAATCTATGACATGGGACCGCCGCGCCGGCTTTACTTCCCCTGCGAAGGAAGGCATACTGAAGGATTTTTAACGCTCTTAAAAATCCGATGACTTCGGCCGGGTTTGAACCCGCTATCTTGGGAACAGCAGTTCAGCATGCTATCAACTACGCCACCGAAGCCGTACATACTCATACAAATCTTCAACAGTTTTGATATAATTAAGTTTATCTTCAGACACGGAACAAATGTGACGCTGACCAACAGCATAATCCAATGGAAGTCATCAGTATTCAATTAGTCGCATCTTTATTTCTACCGACAACTTGTTAAGATTGCTGTTGATCACACTGTGGTCGAAACTAGTCTTAGTATATTAAACAACTAATAATTAATGGTACAAACATTAAAATTGGTAACACGATTCAAATATATAGGAGAGTTAATGACACACAACTTAAATGAGAAAGCATCGATTCAAATAAGAACAAACAAGTTATCTAGGGCACATAATTTAACGTGGAAAACTTACAAAAAGAAATGCTTATCAATTAATGCAAAAATTAAACATTACAATACAGTCATAAAACTGAAAGCCACATACGCAGCAGAAACATTATTCAATTTAAATGAACATGCTAAAACCGACAGATTCCAGAAAATCGAAAGGAGAATTGGAAGAATTTGTATCAATAAAAGTTATAAAAGAGAGGGGCAATGGCGAATGATACCTAACAATATTGTCTATAACAACCTAGAACCCATTACTGATACCATGCGAAAGAGAAGAGTAGGATTCTTTGGGGACATCATGAGAATGCCAGATTCACGTCTTCTAAAACAACTAGTACAGTACAATCTTGCTTCAAAAGACACAACTACTGGATGCCGATGGTTAAAAGAAATCAGAGAGGACTTAAAAGAAATTGGCCTAATAACAGAAGATGCTACAAATAAGGAAAGTTTAACTACAGCACTTAAAAATATGACTTCATTTTCCACTCATAAAATAGAAAATTCCAACAAGAATATTTTCTGCCTAAGAAAAGGAAAAAAAATCAATATGAATGAAGAAGTACTGGTACTGGGAAGACCGCAAGGACGTACAGTTCCTGCAAGTCGACGAACTAATAGTTGGTTTAAGTGATCCTTTGTGGTCTCAAAATGCGAAGAAGAAGAAGAAGAAGAAGAAAGAATCGAAAAATACTACATAGCCAAACATTAATATTCATAACAAACTTAGCTAACTTCGTTTCCGGCTGGTTGCTTTTGTTGTATGTAATAATGAAAATAAATGAATTTGAGGCAAGGAGTAGGGAAGAAACGACCGTGATTTGAGTGATCCCATCATTTACCCTCAGGTGAAAATGGAACATTACGGAGGAACAATTTCAAGAAAGTCGATTGAGGGGGTTCAAACTGACTCGTCTGCTAAGTCTGGAGATAGCCTGGCCCGTATGGCCTGGCACATTAACGCACAGTATTAACTTACACTTTGCATGTCCTGAAAAATAGTAGCCTCTGGAGGTGCTGTTGATTACGGTACTGTTTGAAGGGCGAAACAACGCGGTCATCTACCCCAAAAATACTTGACTCTATGTGCTTTTATATTTAACTAGCGGATCCGAGCGAGAAATCTCTCATGTTCGTAAACCACACTTTCCTCAATAGGTTTATAATGAGAGACTTGAGGAGAAAGGTTGTTATGTTTTTATTTCAACCAAATGATTATAGAACACTATTTACATTTCAGTTATAATTCCAAGTTCTACGTTCTCTTACTTAAGAAGGCAATCACTGAAACTCGGATGATCATAATACTCACTGGTTATTCGATATTTATGAAACTATACGATTTGAGTTGGCCTACTCATTCCTTTGATTTACTGTTTCTGAAATCTATGCAAAATGATAAAGGAAGGACCTCAGAATGTTAAAATGACATGAAACAGGCGTCACAGCGGCGAAAATATGAAGTGGACAGCAATTATGGTGCGTATCTTCATACAGCAACAGTATTTGCAAATCGCACACTTCGTACATTTAAAAAAGTATTTTTTTAAAGAAATTATAGATATTTATGAAATTAGAGTGCAATTCGTCGCTGCTAATGTCTATTCCCTTTCATTTGAATGCTCATTTGTCACGATCGGTCGCTTGTGAGCGCTGCAGGAGGGATATATACTACTGAAATAATATATACTAGCGGACCCGTGCGAGAAATCTCGCATGTTCATAAATCACACTTTTCCCAATAGGTTTATAATGAGAGACTTAAGGAGAAAGGTTGTTATGTTTTTATTTCAACCAAATGATTATAGAACACTATTTACATTCCAGGATAAAGGAAAGACCTTAGAATGTTAATATGACATGAAAGAGGCGTCACAGCGGCCCGTGGACAGCAATTATGGAGCGTATTTTCCTACAGCAACGTTGTTTGCAAATCGCACACTTCGTAGAATTTTTTAGTATTTTTTTTAAAGGAATTATAGATATTTATGAAATTATAGTGGAATAAGTCACTGCTAGTTTCTATTCTCTTTCATTTGAATGCTCATTTGTCAAGATCGGTCTCTTGTGAGTGCCGCAGGAGGGATCTATACTACTGAAATAATATATATGATGATCATTTTGTACCTGGCTACATGCAGATGAACATTGAATTCTTCTGTGTTCCAACTTCACAATTCTGTATTTCATTAGCATTTAGATTATAATTTACATTTATATACATAATGGCGTAAGAAATGATAACGAAATGGCTCTCAAAGACTTAAACATTTAAGAAGGAATGAGTTTTGATATTCTTTGCCATTGTACAAAGTACAAACGAGCGTAAGATGAGGGGAAAATTAAAGATAAAAGGAAGATGATTGCTCCTTTCTTTTCTAATTTGAATGTACAATTATGACGTCCCGACTCAAGAAATTAACAGAGAGCTATATCATAAATTAAAGTTAATCAAGGTCAAGCGTTAATTAAAATAGATTAGCTTATTTTTTCAACAAAGTTATACTACGATCAGGATAATTATTAGAGACATGTTCCACGACAGACCCTTACTGTTAGAAAAATATAATTTCAATACAATCCGAACAGGTGTTGTAAATGTTTAAAGAATGAAACCTATTATACAGTAGATGATGGTGAAAATAAAAGGAAAATTTCAGCTATCGCCATACATTAATACATTGATACATACATAAATAAGTAAATAAACAAATGCATAAACAGATACATAATACATGAATACTTAAATACATAAATAAATAAGTAAACACATACAGTAAATAAATAAGTAAATATATAAATGAACAAGTAAATACATAAATATATGAATACATAAATAATTCAGTAAATACATAAATAGATACATAATACATGAATACCTAAATACATAAATAAATAAGTAAATAAACAAATACATAAACACATACATGAATACATTAATACATAAATAAATATGTAAATAAACAAATACATAAACATAAACAAATATCTGAATACATGAATACCTTAATACCAAAATAATTAAGTAAATAAACAAATACATGAACAAATACATAAATAAGTAAAATATAAATGCATAAGTAAATACATAAATACATTAATCACCATCATCATTTATTGTACGTATCAGGCCATTAAGGCCCATGACAGAAAACAAAGAGACATACCAAACACATCAAATATACACTATTACAAAACACTATCCTAATCAATCACACAGGAGGCATTATCCCGATCACAATCTCAAGCATTTGTTACAAATGCCGTTCAATTTTTCTCTATCCATTGCATCATCCAGTGCTGATGCTGGTTCCACCTGCTGCAACGTTCTCATCACCCTATCCTTCCATCTCGTATAAATACATTAATACATAAATAAATCAGTGCATACATACATAAATAAGTAAATATATAAATGAATAAGTAAACACATACATACATTAATACATAAATGAATAAGTAAACACTTGCGTACATTAATACATAAATAAATAAGTAAATAAACAAATATGTAAACAAATATATGAATACATGAATACCTTATTACCTAAATAATTAAGTAAATAAACAAATACAAGACAAATACATGAATACCTTAATACATAAATAAATAAGAAAATACACACATGCAGACATACATTAATACATAAATAAATAAGTAAATAAACAAATACGTAAACAAATATATGAATACATGAATACCTTAATACCTAAATAATTAAGTAATTAAACAAATAGACTACATAAATACATTGATACATAAATAAACAGTAAATAAGTAAATATATAAATGAATAAGTAAATCCATACATACATTAATACATAAACGAATCAGTAAATACATAAATAAATAAGTAAATAAACAAATACATAGAAATATATGAATACATGAATATCTTATTACCTAAATAATTAAGTAAATAAACAAATACAAGACAAATACATGAATACCTTAATAAATAAATAAATAAGTAAATACACACATACGTACATACATACATACATACATACATACATACATACATACATTAATACTTAAATAAATAAGTACATACATAAATAAATAAGTAAATGCGTGAATACATAAATAAATCAGCAAATACATCAATTAATTAGTAAATACATAAGTAAGTAAAATATGAATACATTAATACTTAAATATATGAATGCATTAATACATAAATAAATTCCTAAATACAGGAATACCATACATAAATACTAGAAGAAGAAAATAACAAAATAAGGTTCAAGGGAAATAAAAGCTCTCGAATAAGGGTTTGTTTTGTTACTGTTGTTGTTATTGCTTGTTTTAGGGGCTGCGGCATCGTGATTATTATAGCCGTATGTACTCGTATTTGGGTATGTGCAATTTGTATGATACCTGGTGTTATTGTGATGAGTGATTTCTGATTTAGTGTATCTTATTTTGGTATAAGTGATTAGAAGAATTAAACGTCTTATGCTTTGAAAACATATGCTTGCACTTACTAAATTATCTCATATTAGAAACAAAAGGATTGATTAAATATTATAATTATCGACATAAAGTACAGTTAAAATTTGTCAACTGGTCGTGCTCCAATGACAGTAGTTGTTATGGATCAAAATAGTATTTGATTTATAGGGTTCCTCGGCTGTACTAGTGTGTGGTTTTTGAAAATTGGCGATAGGATTGGGAAGGAGGCGGCCGTGGCCTTAAGTTAGGAATCATCCCAGGGTTTGCCTGGCGTAGAAGTGGGGAAACCACGGAAAACCACTTCTAGAATGCTTGAGGTAGGAATGAAACCCACCTCTTCTGTTTATGCCTGGCGAGGCTGAGTGTTCCCCGTTCCAGCCCTCAAACCAGACTTAGATTTCTTGGCAGAGCCGGGGTTTGAATTGCGGGCCTCCGTGGTGACAATAATAATAATAATGTATGTATGTCTACCCCTTATTATCCCCGTTTTTCAACGGGGTCGGGGATGAGATGCGATGAAAGTATTTGTGGCGGATGATTTCTACGGCCGGATGCCCTTCCTGACACCAACCTCATGAGAGGAGTTAATGAGAGATGAAATGAATGATGGTGAATGAAACTGGGCAAGGATGTGGAAGGAAGAGACCGTGGCCTGTCAGAAGGTACCGTTCCAGCATATGCCTGGAGTTGAACCCACGCGTCTACCGAGTCAGCAGAGAGCTTGGCCCCATGACCTAACGCAACGCTTTAGCGAGCGCAGCCACTACTGTCGGTAATAATAATAATAATAATAATAATAATAATAATAATATATGCATCAGAATGCCTGGCGATGAATAAGAAAGGCCTGGTAGAACAACTCGAAACAAAAGAGAGGAAGATTCTGAGAAAGATCTTGGGCCCGGTCAAGGAACGAGGAGAGTATAGAAGACGACACAACGATGAACTTTATCTACATGTGGAGAAAATAACGGACAACATTCTCAAAAGAAGACTCTCCTTTTATGGCCATTTAACACGAATGAACTCTGGAAGACTGTTCAATCGAATCTGTGCCTACTTTGTGGGAAAGAAAACCAAAGGGATCTGGTTTACAGAGGTGGAAAAATACCTACAAGAACTGGGAATATCACACGAGGACATCTTGGACGTGACTCTTTGAAGACGAAACTTGGGGAGATACAGAGTTTTCAGCCAAAACCTATATTGAAAACCGGCAAGAAGTGGACCGAAGAACGGAAGGAAGCTCACCGAAGAAGAATGCGCGAATACTGGGCCAATGTGAAAGAAAGAGGGAAAAGGCAGTTGAAATAACGTGGTTCATAGACGACCGAAACGATTATATATATATATATAAAATAATAATAATAATAATAATGATAATAATAATAAATGTTATTTGTTTTACGTCCCTTTTAACTGCTGCGGCTTTTATTCACGCCGGAGTGCCGAAATTTCGCCCGGAAGGGGATCTTGAACGTTCCAGTAAATCTACTGACACGACTCCCTCACATTTGCGCAACCTCAAATGCCAGCTGACTGCGCTAGGATTCGATCGTGTAACCTTGGGCACAGCAAGTGAGGACGTCATCGCTGAGCCACACAGTCAGCCAATCTGTGGTGACAGCCAAGAATGCTAGGCGAACAGGCAGCTAAAGACATCTTAGCACAACTCTGTATTCTAGGGACAATTTTCAGGGAAAATCCAAATATGTCCTAATTCGATCACTGTTCGGGTCCAATTAATTCGGATTATGGTACTCCACTGCGTAATAGTTGAAATTGAAATTTAGCTGCAACTAATTGCCACTAATATGCATGTTTATTTTATACATAGTCTTAAATTAAACTAATTAGTCTAAGGAAGAAAGATATATACACTCACCGGCATAAGAAGCGAAACACTACGAATCTCGGACAAAACGCAAATGTTTATCTGTTTCATATCTGTTATAAATTGAATGTTGAAACTTTCCTGCGACATGGCACTGTGTCGTGAGTTAATCATGAGTTAATTAGCTCATTTGATAAGTTTCAGCGCAATAATATTGATACACATTGTTGATCGTGACAATCACGACACTAATGATACCGTTTCCCGCCTTTGGACAAGAATAACCACAAATGGCTGTCTTAAGGTTTATTGCTGTGAATTCTCGTGCCGCGTATTTTTGTGGACATTAGGGTTTGTCTACAGCATTCGTAATCATACAGTGTTACAGTACAATGGATTCCATGTTTCGACATTTCCAAATTCGTGTTTGTGCCCTGTTGCGATTGTCTTGATCAATAATGTTTGTCAATTAATGTACTAATTAAGGTAAATAACTTAACATACATTGCCATATTGTTGTAATGCCATAGCATTTGATTAATACAACGTTTAGAACGGTCCAACATTGAGTTTACTCTGAAATTTGTAGTGTTTCGCTTTTATTGCCGGTGAGTGTATATATACAAAACTGTTTTAATCTACTTAATTAATATGAAGTAATACTATTATTACAATTTTATCATAAACAACTTATACATGTTATAATAATTACACAGATAATATGAGTGAATATACGATTTCTGAGCCTTGACACTCCTCTGCCGTTCTTCGCCCAGTCTTAAATTGTTGTATATTTTCGAGGCATTTACCACAAATTATTTGTTACATTTCATTGTGCGATGCTGAGGGATCTGCAGAGTTGTAGCTGTGAATCTATTGTTCCGATCATGCACTTGACTCATTTGAACAAAGGATTTAGCCAGGTAAGGGGGTGTCTTAGTTTTTAAAATTCGCAATAGTAAGCAAGTCTTTCCCTGCGCTTTAGCCAGCCAATCTCTACTTAGTATAAAACAAAGTCCCCAATTCTTGGATGTTACGGGTAATCTCGAGAACCACTGGGTGGATTATGATGCGGGTTTCACCATTTTGTAAAGGACAACTCGAGGTAGGACTCTGTAGAAAATAATTTATTTCTGATCAAAGGAAGCCAAGCTATAACGATTTCAGTGAAAAAGTCGAAAAAAACAAACCAGCGACCGTGCGCATTTTAAGCTTACGCTGGGCAAACCATTAAAAATATAAATACACTATGAGTGTAAGAATTGTTCAGCATGACATGTTCTACCAAAGAGTTCGCGAGAGGATATCTCTATCTTTAATACATCGCGCACTATAAGTGTTTTTACGTTCTCATTTCTTCCAACAATTTCCATTCAATCACTGAGGCGACAGTTAAGCCTCCGTGGCTTAGGCGGCAGCACGCCGGCCTCTCACCGCTGGGTCCGTGGTTCAAATCCCGGTCACTCCATGTGAGATCTGTGCTGGACAAAACGGAGGCAGACAGGTTTTTCTCCGGGTACTCCGGTTTTCCCTGTCAAAATTTCGTTCCAGCAACACTCTCCACTATCATTTCATTTCATCTGTCATTCATTTAATCATTGCCCCAGAGGAGTGCGTCAGGCCTCGGCAGCCGGCACAGTTCATATCCTCGCAGCTAGATGGGGGCTTCATTCATTCCATTCCTGACCCGGTCGGAGACTGGAAGCAGGCTGTGGATTTTCATTTTCACTGAGGCGACAGTTAACGAGCTAGCTAGGGGCGAGCCTATCACCCCATTACAGCCTAGGTAGTGGGCGAGCCTATTACCCCAGGTACAGCCAGCAGCAAATTATCTAATCATGTTGAGTTAAGACTTCAGAGAAGAGTGGTTGTATTTGGAGTTTCCCTGGAAGTGCAACTCGGCTTTTCTTCATTTCACCTGTGAACATTTCGTTCCGCAAAATACACAGTCAGTTATTTAGTTAGTTAGTTATTGTTGTTTTAAGGGGCGGAACTACGAGGGCATCTGACCCAAATACACAGTCAAGTTAAGATTGGACGGAAGGGGGATTTGTGTTTCATGCACCTCGCCATTCTTAAATTACGTTTGACAACAATTCGTTGCACATGCTCCTCCATGATAATATAATTAATAGGCCAGTCAGTGATTTTAACCCATCATGCCGAGACGTAAAACAGATATTGGTTGTAGTTCATTGACATAAGAAAAAGCGCTTATCACGTAATGCATTCATAACTGTTCTCGGGCGGATCCGGAGTGAGTTTCTAGTGGTTTTATAAAATGGTGTAACATGACATTGTTTACGAATGTAGTTCGTCTTTTGTAAGAATAGAAAAGTAGGCTCTTAAGTTCTTTAAGGAAATTCTCGCTTCCTCATTGTTTTAGTTGTACAGTATAAACTTCCGCTTACTTCTACCATGAGGCATTACATAAAGATCATGGCAAGTGATTTCTCTGGCGAAGGGAAGGCGCTAAATGCGCTGCACGTTCTTTGCTAATTACATAACCACTCTTGATAAATATTAAACAGCGCCACACCACATAGCGTGAGCTTGCGCTTTAAAATATGAATTTCCATCATGAAAATAGGGGATATAAATGAGAGGCGTCTTGGAACGCGAGATCGTCTCACCTTCCTTAAATACTTCCATACATCACGCTGCTACTTACAAGATACTGTTTTAAATTCGTTCATCTTTGTACTGTTGTACCGGCCTCTTGGTGCAGTGGTAGGCCTACCACGATTGCTTCTTAACATGGAGTACACGGGTTTGATTCTTGGATCCATCAGCGATTTTAGAACGGGCGTGAGGGCTGAAATGGGGTACGCTCAGCTCAATAACGTCTTGAGACCAATGTGGATCCACCCGTACTTCATCCTTTTTCTTCTTGCTAAATTGCAAAAATTCTAATGACTTATTGTTTAAACCTTATTTATTTATTTTATTTATTTAGCGGCTTCGGTGGCGTAGTTGGTAGCATGTTGAACTGCTGTGCCAAAGATAGCGGGTTCAAACCCGGCGGAAGTCGTCGGCTTTTTTTAATGAGCGTTGAAATCCTTCAGTATGCCTTCCTTCGGAGGGGAAGTTGGTGTATTCTTTGGAATACACGGTAAGGCAGAGTTAGCTTTTGCTGCTCTTTGCTTTAATTCGCTCTTTCCTTTTTCGCAAACACCAACAGTGATTTCCTACTTTTTCTTTTATTTGTGCATCTTGCTTACTTCGTTTGTAAGTCTGTTATAGACATATATCTTCCATGATCAACCTAGCGGCATCTAGCAGCTAACCACTGAAGTTCTTCAACATTTTCACTCTCAAGAGGACTTCCTTACAAGTCAAGCCACCAGATGTCGTCGTCATAGTCAGCTAACATCTCCATGCTGAAGATGACTTCTTCTCCATTACCATCCACCAGGCTTCGCTATTGACGCCTGCTATCAACTACTTGAAGACCACTTCATCAAGATACTTAATTTTTGTCATGTTTGTAATCTATATGTATGTTCCTTTGTCTGTTTCCTCCACCCTCCTCCCTCCTTGGTACCTTCGTGCATCGTCGAGCGGCTCTCACTTGTGTGTCAGACGTCAAAGCTTACAGTTGGAGCCTAACTAAGGCTTGTCTCCTGTCCATGCGAGACATGTTTTAAATATCTACGCCATGATGTGGATTTAAGCTAACGGTCGCCTGGATCGCCTACTCTTCAGAAATGAACTAAGTACAACTTCAATGGTTTTCACCGCATTTTAATTTGTTTTAAACAGCTAAATGCTTTTTAATTCTTGTTTTATAGACAGTGTGAAATTGCTAAATGCAGTGCAATAACTACCTTCGAGGGATTTTTCTAGTCATGCTCTAACTATCTAAGCTGACTTTCCACTTAAAAATTTAGTGCTTCTTGCACAAATTAACTGAGAATGAGTTCTCACACCGCGGGATTCATATCAAACGAAATACTGTCTATAAAGACTTAGCTTTTTTTTTCCGCGGGACCTATTTCCCAATTCAACTGTTATCATAACTCCAGAACTTTCGACACCGAACTATCTTTCTACAAGTAAAATAACCTAGCATTTCTTAAAATATGGGAATACATTTTCCTCGCTAAGAAATTTATGTTGCATAAACCTCTAATCAACATAATTTGTCTTCCTTCGTTGGAGATTTTCCGCTGAATTCAACTGCAACCTACAAAAGCTACGACGCAATAAACTCTCTCAAGCTAAAATTCAACTAATGATTTGCAATAACTTTTCTCCTTGTGAACTTTCTGTGCTGCAATAGTGAACTTTTCAAATACACCAATAGACTATAGTGAAAACAGTGCCCGTTAAGCCACCAACCGCGTCGCGTTTGTGAGAGCAATAAATATGGCCAAAACCTTTTCCTAAAGTTCCCAATTCTTCCTCCCTAAACACCTTACTAGCTCAATCTAATTAAGTTCTAAATTTAAGTCAATTGATGTACCTAGCTATTAATCAACGAGGCCTCACTTGCCAAAAAGTGCCCTCCCAACTTAGTTTCGCATTTCACGAATTAACTTCTGTATAATCAGTGGCTAGTCCACATTCTAATTCTTTTCCCTTCTAAATGGGGGAATTCTACTCTTTCTACTCATAATTGAGTCATCTATTTTTTTTTCTCTTCAGGTTTCACAAATAGTGACCTTTTCTATTTGAATTTAGCACGGCCGTAATTACTGTATAAATATATGAAGTTATAGAAACTTCTTCTTTATTTTCTCTCTTTTCTTTGTTGTAATTTTTTATAGCCTTTAAGATTTCCAATAGGAATTCAAAAGTGCTCACCTTGTACCTGATATAATTATTAGAGCTTTAATTGCGTTAATTGTCGTTAAACTTCGAATTTGTTAATCCTAGCACCATTTTTTAAATCTTATGCAGATTTTAGTGCTTATAAGAGGTTCCAAACCTAAAAATTTTTAATTGCCGAGTGCAAACTTCAACATTCTAGAGGTTTGAGACTTCAAATGTTAAAAACTAAATTGTACCTTTTATATTTGTCAAAATTCAACTGCAACCTACAAAAGCTACGACGCAATAAACTCTCGCGACGCATTGTTAAATAAATCAGATTATATTTTTTCGTTTTATCCTTGTCTTAGAATAACGATTAGGCAGGACCCTATTTTCCCTGACTCTTCCCATCGGCTTACGCTGTCTTTAAGAAAATCACATACTCCAATAATAAAAGTTTTGCTTCTTGTTGCATTAGAACGAAAACTTCTAGTATCATCTTTTTCAAAGCATCTTTTAGCTGCTATAGCTAATTCTAACGAGCCCTTAAGGCAAGCTTCCTGCTTGTTGAGATTTTCTCTCTAACTTAGGGTTTGTTGTCAAAGTTCAAGTTTTTCATCTTGTCTAAACTTTTAGTCGGCATTTTGCTGGGTAAAAGCTTAGCTTTTGTAAATGCAACAATTGGTGTTTTTACCAAAATTTTCAAAGAAAACAACAAAATTGTTCCCAAAAGCACTATAACTGCTTCACCACTACCCTTCCTGGGAGTACTCGATCAGTCGTCGGAAATCCTACAGTTCCAAGAAATAAAATCATCACGGCAAATTCAAATTATTTGCACCATTCAAAACATTCTTTTAAACTTAACTCTTTTGAAAGGATATACAGTAAATCTGTCATTCTTTGTCTTGCCAGACTACCACCCTTCCCCATAGTATCCAAATTTAGGCTGGGAAGGGAAAGTACGATCGCCGCTTGCTTGCAAATAGCCCAAGCTCCTGCTGCATTTCCCTTTAGCTGTGTCCAAGTCCATACCCACTTTAGGTATCCCGCAGGCTTGCGCAGTGAAAATGGTGATTAAACGTTTACTTTAGTTTAAGTTTATGAGTTATATTGGACTCCCGTCCCATCTATCCATACTTTTTCTCCAGTCCGAAACCCACTTCTTCCCTTTTTTTTTTAGCCTATTTTCAATTTAAAAAATAAAATAAAATAAATAGGCTTATGAGATCACCTTTTGTCCGTGTGTGTGTGCGCGTGTGTGTGTATGTGTGTGAGGGGTGTGTGTGTGTCCCTAATAAATTCTAAACGGCTGGAGCTATTTCAATGAAACTCGGTAAGTTCATAACACTATTCCGGGATACCCTGAACGTGCCCTTCAAATTTTGTTACGTGTCACCAATCCAACATGGAGGCTGTGCGAAATATTTCACCAGTATTCAATATCTCCGAAACTATTCCCGATATCACCCTGGAATTTTTTACGGTGATAAAGGGAAATACTAGAAGTTCACCGATGTGACTTTTGAAAAACTGGTAACTACAAAACCAACATGGCGGCCACGCGAATTTGCGACTTTTAAATAGACGTTTCTCGCGATTTAACCAACCAAACGCAATAAAACTTGGTACAGTATATGTTTATACATATTGTAATGCACCGACATCTAACTTGGTTCAATTGTTTACATAAACACAAGATGGCGGATGTGCGAAATATTTCACCGGCATTCTATATCTCTGAAGCTATTAGCGGTATCACCCTGAAATTTTATACGGAAATAAAGGGCACTACTGGAAGTTCATCTATTAGACTTTCAAAACCCGGTTAACTACAAAACGAACATGGCGGCCAAGCGAATTTGAAAATTTTAAATAGACATTTCTCGCGATTTAATGTTCCAAACGCAATGAAATCTGGTACAGGAAATGTTTATACACGTTGTAATGCACTGGTATCTAACTTAGTTGAATTGTTTACATAACCTCAAGATGGTGGCTTTGCGAATTTTAAAATTAAGTTTTTATTTCTTGTGTCGTAATCATGCGATCGAAGTCAAAGTTTGAATAGTGTACATACGAAATAATTTTCCTTTAATGGTACATGACTCCCTATACATATAATAATCCAACATGGCGACCATCCGAAATATTTAGACGGCTCTGAATATCTACGAATCCATTATAGCAATCAAACTGGAATTTTTAATGTTCATAGCGGCTATGTACTTAAATTCACCTATATGACTTTAAATAACCTGGTGATCACATATCCAACATAGCGGCGACGCGAAGTATAAATATTCACATGGGCATTTCTCGCAATTTAACCATCCGAGTGCAGTGAAACTTGGTACAGTAAATCCTTATACGAATGTTAATCCACTGGCATCTAATTTATTTCAATTGTTTCCATAACCACAAGATGGCAGGTGTGCGAAATTTTAAAATCTCCTTGTTACTTCTTGGGTCCTAATCATGGGATTGAAGTTTGAATGCTACACGTACACAATAATATGCATGTAACAGTACATAACTCTAGGACCTACATATATAAAATCCAACATGGCGACCATCCGAAATATTTATTCGGTTATCAATATCTACGAATCTATTACAGCAATCATACTGAAATTTTGTATGTAGATAGAGGCAATTAATATAAGCAGGATATATGAAAATAGGCTGCATAGTTCTTCACGGAACTACTTGTTTTTTTCATCATCTTCCCTTAGGGAGGGTTATTCCTTACCTAATAACTTACCCAGAAGTAAAGCCGGCGGTCCCATGTCATATATTTATGGCATCTAAAAGATCCTTCCACAGACTAAACTTGTGTGAAGCTAAATTTCTAGGTTAGATTTCGTTGGAACGCTCTATCAAAGTTCCAACGTTCACCACTAGGTATCAATGACATCTGGTAGCGATAGTTGGATTTACTTGAAATTGAACGGAACTTGTAGCTCACCCCATGGGTGTCTGCTTGAAGCAGCTACAGCCTCCGGCGAGCCGAACATGTCCTCGGACACTCCCGGCACTAAAGGCCATACGATAAATTAACAATTAAATAAATACGTGTATGTCATTTAGTGCTGGATGTGTCCGAGGACATGTTCGGCTCGCCAGAGGCTGTAGCTGCTTCAAGCGGACACCCATGAGGTGAGCTACAAGTTCCGTTAAATTTCAAGTAGTTCCAACTTTCGCAACCAGATGTCCCTGACACCAATTGGTGAACGTTGGAACTTTGATAGAGCGTTTCAATGAAATCTAACGTGAAAATTTAGCTTCACACAACATGAATTAGTGGAAGGTTCTTTTATATGCCATACATTTTTTACATGGGACCACCGGCTTTACTTCCCCTCCGAAGGAACGCATACTGAAGGATTTTAACGCTCTTAAAATCCGATGACTTCGGCCGGGTTTCAACCCGCGACCATGGGCATAGAAGTTTAGCATGCTACCGACTACGCCACCGAAGTCGCTGTTTAACCCTTGGGAGCTAGCGTGAAAAAAGTATTACACGAGGACTGGCACCGGGTCATTTTGACCCATAGTGTGTCATTCCCTTTCTGTCGTAGTCGTACGGATTGTAATGAAGTACTGTAATTTTACACCATGTTTCTTCCTATGAACTATTCCCAATATAAAATGAGGTTAGAGGTGCATATCCTCGGGAAGAGCATTTCGGCTGTAGTTTCCCGTTGTTTTCAGCCGTGCAGCAGAACGCAGTGTAGCCATTAGTTGTCTTATATTATCAATATCTTAATCATCTATAAGACAAGTAAGAATTGATTTATTCTGAAAGGCTGCTATTGCCTTTCAGAATAAGTATTAGAGCAATTCTATGGACTCCGTCTTGAGGAATGAATGCATGATGAAAATTAATAAATGTAAAACAAAAATACTGGAATGCAGCCGAAATAAATCAGAAACCTCTATGGATATCAAATTGGCAGGTGAACAACTAAAGGAAGTCGGAGACTTCTGTTACTTAGGAAGCAAAATAACCAGTGATGGACGAAGCAAAGAGGATATAAAAAGTAGGTTAGCTCAGGGAAGAAAATCATTTCTACAGAAAAGGAATCTGTTGACATCGAATATAGATTTAGGTATTAGGAAGTCATTTTTGAAGGCCTTTGTCTGGAGCGTGGCACTCTATGGAAGTGAAATTTGGACTATTGCTGCAGCAGAAAAGAGGAGAATTGAAGCATTTGAAATATGGTGTTACAGGAGAATGATGAAGATCAGATGGGTAGATAGGGTTACAAACGAAGAGGTATTAAGACTAGTGGGAGAGGAGAGTTGTTTCTGGCGACTGCTAATGAAGAGAAGAAATAGGTTGGTAGGACACATACTAAGATACCCAGGAATAGCAAGATTAGTTATGGGAGGAAGGGTCGAGGGCAAGAACTGTAGGGGTAGACAAATGTTAGAATATGTTAAAAGGATTGCCTCAGATGTAGGGTGTGGTAGCTATGTAGAGATGATACGATTAGCTCAGGACAGGGAGGCATGGAGCGCTGCATCAAACCAGTGAATAGACTGAAGACTCAAATACACAATGAGGTTAATTTTCAAATTTAACATGCAGAAGAATGACAATTAAACTTTTTCCATAAGGAATTCTGCGGACATGGTTTTATTCATGTCATTTCACATAGAGGGTAACCTTCACTGCAAAAGCCTTTTTCCATGGCTTCATCTCCACCCTAAATCCAGATAGCAAGCGAAATATATGAGGAGATCAAATAACCCGTTACACGCCTGGTCTCAGTCAGTATCGGAGAGAAACAAAAATGCAAACAGAAAGGTAAATAAGTGTAAATTGTTAAAGAAAATTAAATTGATGTTTAGCGAGAGTTATCACAGCCTAATGAAAAATCAAAGCAAATAGCCTTTGGCTTACCATTCTGTTTTCTATCGTAAGTCCACGTTGATTTGATTACATTTGTGAACTCGGGAATGAATTTCGCGTTTTCTCTCCCCCCACCTTGTTTTGGATCGTATCCTATTGTACGTGTAAATTGAGGCAACGTTACCTTATATATATGTAAATTTTCGAGTTGATCGAATTTATCTGCTGTGTTACATGTACAGGTTGTACCACTCAGTACAAAGAGAAATCATGTTACCAATTTATAAAACAACCCTGGTACACACACATCAGCATTACATACACTCTAGGCTTGACATTCTAGCAGTGCGCCAGGATTGCGACACACTGTAATTACTAGTCAATAATATTTTTTATAAAACAATGATTTTAAGTTATTTTACTGTTACAGTCTGAAAGATGTATGTCACAAATTTATCAATAACCTATTGTTGTAATACCAATAGGTAGTAAATGATCCACTATTAGTTGATAAATTATTGAATGCTAGCAACCCGCCCCGGTTTCGCCCGGGAACAGTTTTGAATGCATTACGTGATAAGCGCTTTTTTATGTTAATGAACTACGACCTATATCCGTTTTACGTTTCGGCATGATGGGTTAAAATAACTGACTGGACTATTAATTATATTATCATGGAGATGCATGTGCAACGAATTCTTGTCAGACGTAATTTAAGAATGGCGAGGTGCATGAAACACAAATCTCCCTTCCGTCCAATCTTAATTTGCTGTGTATTTTGCGGAACGAAAACTTCACAGGCGAAATGAAGAAAAGCCGAGTTGCACTGCCAGGAAAACTCCAAACAAGACCACTCTTCTCTGATGTCTTAACTCAACATGACTCGACAGTTTGTTGCTGGCTGTATCTGGGAAAATATGTTCACCCGCTCGTTAGGCTGTAACAGGGATGATAGAATCGCCTCTAGCTAGCTCGTTAACTGTCGCCTCATTGAATGGACATGGTTGGAAGAAATTGAAACGTAAAAAAAACTTATAGTGGGCGATGTATTGAAGATGGAAATATGCCCTCGCGGACTTTTTTGTAGAACTTTTAATGCTGAACAATTCTTACACTCATAGTATTTAAATATTTTTAACGGTTTGCCCAGCGTAAGTTTAGAAAGTGCTCGGACGTCAGTTTTTTTCGACTTTCCCCTTGAAATCGTCACTGCTCGGCTTCCTTTGATCATAAATAAATAATTTTCTACAGAAGTCATCTTCGAAATATCCTTTACAGAATGGTGAAAACCGCATTAAAATCCATCCACTGGTTCTCGAGTTTACCCGTAACATCCAAGAATCGGGGACTTCGTTTTATACTAAGTAGGAGATCTATTGTAGTAATACCAATGGGTAGTAAATGATCCTCTAATAGTTGATAAATTATTGAATATAAATTATTTATTTATGTACCAGTTTCCGACATATTGTGTCCTTCTTCAGCACATACAGGGTATTCAACTAAGAGGGTCACCTCAAATATATACGGAACTTTTTAAGATATCGTCATTCTGTTTTCAAATTCTTCAATCGTATCAAGAGACTCATACAACACGGTCCATTTCGTCCCCAGCACATACGTATTTACCGAGAAACCGGTAGCAACTTTGGTTTCTTAAATGGAACTAGGCACCTATACTAATTTCACCATTCATCTGAATGCGATGAAACTTGGGAGACTTGTTGTGTACAGTCCTGCGAATGTTTCAGAATTAGTAAATCCATTTTACAATAGGTAGCGTACGAGTAGATTCAACAAATGTGTGATGACGCGCGAATGGTTTCAACAAAATCCCGTATGCGTTCATATACCTTTCATCCGATTGGAATGAAATTTTGGTGAATTGTTGTTCCCACTCCCGCGAAGGTTTCTGATTTAGTAAATCCATTTCACAATAGGTAGCGCATGGGTAGATTCAACAAATGAGTGACGGCGCGTGAATTGTTTCAACAAAGTCCCATACGCGTTCATATACCATTCATCCGATTACGTTGAAACGTTAGTGAGTTGTTGTGTATACTTCTGTGAAGGTTACTGACTCAGTAAATCCATTTTGCAATAGGTAGCGCACGAGTTGATTCAAGAAATGAGTGACAGCGCACAAATCGTTTCAACTCAGAATTAAGTGACAATTTTAGTGATGTGCTTACTTTTCAAATACGACGAGTAATTTTGGATATTATTTGTGTAGACTGCAATGTTTTCCCAAGTTCAGAGATGCATCCATGCTGGCACTTTGAGTCTTATACGGTTGGACCTAGCTGCTTGGACAGTAACTAAACCGCGGTGGTTTCTCGGTTTCTTTTTCGTCTACGTCATAAGATGTGTAGCTTCATGAAAGAAAAGACGACTTTGCCACTGCTGTGGGAAATAAAAACTTCTCTCACTGCCTTCTAGATAATGGGCGAGAAGAAAGCGGCAGGGATGAGTGGAAGTCATGGCACAGGTGGCCATGCTCTCAAAGAGCAAAACACATCACTCTTATGTGGCGTGTGGCCATTTATACTCCGCTAATGCTTTGACGGCGAGAAGTATCAAGAAAGCAGTGACAGAATATCCCACCACCTATCTAGTAATTTATGAGATCTTAAGGAGCGTCAACCGATATGGTACTGGTTAACTTTTCGCCTACTATCGATTTTGTGAAACATCATAGATCAGCACATGTCCGTATGTCTCAGTGAATGTACTTTACCTTGCCCCGTATCAGTCCTAAGCTATTGAGCCGAATTGAATTAATTAGGGGCAGCCTTAGTAAAGGGACCCTTAATGCCAATTTTTATGTTGTCACCATCTTAACGAAAACAATATGGTGGCCACTTGAGTGTTTAATTCCAAAGACAAGTAGCGGCGAAAATAATCATCACATAACTGTTATAATATAATCTAGAATGTTTGTCTGTTTGTTCGTCATTTATGCGTTCATATACCATTCATCCGATTGCAATTTTGGTGAGTCGGGATCGTTATAAGCATAGTAAAGCCAATTGGCAATAGATAGCGCGCGAGTAGTTTCAACAAACGAGTGTTGGTGCGCGATTCGTTTCAACAAAGTCCCACATGCGTTCATATACCATACATCCCATTGCGATGAAACTTTGATGAGTATTGTAGTTCTCACTCCCGCGACGGTTTTAAACTTATTATATCCATTTTACAATAGGTAGCGCACGAGTAGATTCAACAAATAAGTGACGGTGCGTGAATCGTTTGAAAATAATCCCGTATGCGTTTATATACCATTCATCCGATTGCGGTGAAACTTTCATGAGATGTTGTATACACTCCCGTGAAGATTTATGGCTGTGCAAATTCATTTCACAGTTAATAGTGCATGAGTAGATTCAACAAATGAGAGACGGCGCACGAATCGTTTCAACAAAATCCCGTATGTGTTCATATACCATTCATCCGATGGCGATGGAACGTAGGTGAGTTGTTGTGTATAATCTTGCGAAGATTTCTTAATTAGTAAATCTATTTTACAATGGGTAGCGCACAAGTAGGCCTAGATACAACAAATGAGTGATGGCAAGCGAATCGTTTCAACCAAGTCCCGTATGCGGTCATATAGCTTTCATCGATTGCGATAAAACTTTGAAGAGTTGTTGTGTATACTTCTGTGAAGGTTTCTGAATTAGTAAGTCCATTTTACAATAGGTAGCGCACGAGTAGATTCAACAAATAGCCCAGTCATTTGGTGCTCAGAAGTGCCTGTTTCAAAAAAAAATTAGGGTAGAAGGTTTCTCGACGGATTCTTATGTTTTTCGGTGTGCTGAATCCGAATCTGAAGTTTGCCAACAAAAAAAAATGACGGCTTCACTGTGAAAATCGCAAAAAATCCTAAAAATTTCGGACTTTTTTCACAAAATCGCTTATAAGATGAAAAATATGCAACCTAGTGAATTTCTCATTATTTACAAAATTAAAGTAGACAAAATTTCTTTCAAAATGCACTGGGCACTTTTAGTTTTTGAGTGCAGGGTATCGCCGCTAGAGCGCGCTGAAAAAGAGCGGCGTTTTGGCACTTAGGCAAAAACGAGAGAAACTCAGCCCTAACTAGCCCCAGACACTTTCTATTCGTGTTTCCTCCATTAATACGTGTTTTATTCATGTTCTATGCTGGTAACATGATTGAAAGTTCGTTGGAAAAAAATTTGATAAATTAATATATTCAAGTTAAGTCCATCTGAACTTATCCACCTAATGGTAAAGTGTGAAAGTGATGAGGTGAGTAATGTAAAACAGTTTTTGTGATTTTTCACTCAACATCTCACCATGTCACACATATCTCACACATTCCTAATAGCCCAGTCAAATGGTAGTCTTGACCAAAAAAAATTAGGGTAGAAGGTTTCTCGACGGATTCTTATGTTTATCGGTGAGCTGAATCTGAATCTGAAGTTTGCCAACAACAAAAATGACGGCTTCAAGTGAAAATAGCAGAAAAAACTAAAAATTTCGGACTATTTTCACAAAATTGCTTTTAAGTTGAAAAGTATGCTTCCTAGTGAATTTCTCATTAGTTACAAAATTAAAGTAGCCAACATTTCCTTCAAAATTCACTGGTCACTTTTAATTTTTGAGTGCAGGGCACCGCCGCTAGAGCGCGCTGAAAAAGAGCAACTTTTTGGCACTTAGGCAAAAACGAGAGAAACTCAGCCCAACTAGCCCCAGACGCTTTCTTATCACGTTTCCTCCATGAATACGTGTTTTATTCATGCTCTATGGTGGTTACAAGATTACGAAGCCCTTGAAAAACATTGCCCACGGAGTGGTTGGAATTCATAAAGGACCGATCAAGCCGTTTTATTATTTATTTAAAAATTAAATTAAATGAATATAATGAAAAGGAATGTAATTGCAATTAACTATTATTACATTACAATTGATTTCAATTCTTTAATTGAGCTTCCTCCTTTTTGGCCTTGATGGAGCAGCCTCCGGTTACCGATCAGAAGGTCCCGGTTGATCGCTACCGGTCGGTAACTCCACTGGAAAAGGAATTGTACAAATTATTGTCCACAATACTTTCAGGTGTCGAGTTGGAAAACTGTTCGAAACCCAGTGAAATAGGGTGTATTACAAACAGGCAGTTTACCTTCTGCTGAAGTCTCCGCTATCGTCGTTGGTGATTCGACCGAGATGGAATCGTCAGGATCCTCGGACAACTCTAAAAAAGAAATCGTACGAATACATTAGAGGGTGAAGTAAGCAGACTGCATTGGAATAAGGTGGTGTACAAACATGCTATTTACCTTGTGCTGATGTATCCAGGATTGTAGGTGGTGACTCAACCGGAGAAGGGTCATCAGGGTCACCTTCATTGTCGATGTCGCATGAGTTGTCAAGGTTCAGACAGTTTCCCTCGCAGATGGTACAAAGCCTAGAGCAATATAGACCCACACGTCGACAACCGCAGGTTCTTCGAGAGTCGCCTTTGCATTTGCAAGAGACCTTGCAGAGAAGCTTGTCAGGAGCTGGGGCCTTAGCTGTTCTCGTGGGGGTGAGGCCGTTCCTCGATGACTTCCACCCCCACTGTTCTGGGTTGAGCTGATTGTCAGCCACTGCTGGATCTGGTGGTAAACTCGCAGAAAGTGCTCACGGGCTGCAGCTTCAGTGGGAGGGATCGAGGCCATGTTTCCGGTGACTTTATATGCTGTACTGAGGTACAGCTTGTACCTCAGTTCGTTTAGACGAGTGGTATGGTGGTCACCACCATATAAGGCCACTAGAAATTTTTCGCCAGCATTCACTAGCTCCTCGACTTGTGCTGTGGGTCCATGTAATGCTCATGGTAGTTTACAAGATCTGGGTTCTTCTTGAGGGTCTTCAAGAATTTCGTCTTACTCTGGTTGAACATGGCGGATGTGGAGTCACAACCACGGACAGCGTGGAGGAATAAAATATGATGGCTCAGGGGCTCCTCTAGCGAGCTGCCAGGGCTATATAGCGTCAGTGGTACTTTTCCTTTTCCTGGTTTCAGGAAGAACACGTTAGGAGAAGTGCGGATGCCTATCATGATGACGAAAAGGTCAACATCTTCTCCCACCACTGCAACTGTGCCATGCGTGTAAGCTATGGATTGAGCCGTTCTTATGATCAGGGCATCAGCATCCTCAATGGCTTGTCGTGATTCAATCCCTGCCTCACTCAGAGGAGCTCTGTGAATCTACTCTTGTTCTTGTCGTTTGAAAGAAAGTTCGAGTTTGATCATCCAGAGGCTCCTCACAAATTGCACATTCACGACGCAACATTTTCGTACCTCACATATTCACTAATATTAACATTAGTTCACTTGAAAACACTGAACGAACGGCAGAAATCCGAAGAAGAACGCTTAGCAGTCCCACGAGGAGGAGAGAGCAATCTAAACTAAACCCGAATGGCAGAGGAGTTGGCCGGAGGCATGTAGGGGGACCTGTCAAGGACAGATGTGTCGGCAAAAAAGGGACCCTTCCTATTGAGGGCTTGAGGGTGAACATTTCACACAAAGGGGAAACGACTCCGGTTTCACACTATCAATATATTAAATATATCTCTTTAGGAATGTGTGAGATATGTGTGACATGGTGAGATGTTGAGTGAAAATCACAAAAACTGTTTTACATTACTCACCTCATCACTTTCACACTTTACCATTAGGTGGATAAGTACAGATGACTTAACTTGAATACACACATCAAAAAAAGTTTTGCATCACCTCGGTTCCCAGATCTCCGGCATATAGACGTTGACTGTGTATATTGTATCCAAGATACAGTCCCTTTGACTGTTCATAGATGTCACTAAAACTGCTCAAAGATGTAAACAACCATGCATGAGCAGGGCCTATTAGACGGAGGGGGTACGACAGCCGATCAGTTCCAGTCATTCCACCAGGACGAAGGTACGCTGCTCATGTTGTCTGTAGTTGTACCATGCCTAGAAGGTCAATACCGCAGTTCGATCGCGTCCGCATTGTTACTTTGTGTCAAGAAGGGCTCTCAACAAGGGAAGTTTCCAGGCGTCTCAGAGTGAACCAAAGCGATGTTGTTCGGACATGGAGGAGGTACAGAGATACAGGAACTGTCGATGACAGGCCTCGCTCAGGCCGCCCAAGGGCTACTACTGTAGTGGATGATCGCTACTTACGGATTGCCGCTCGGAGGAACCCTGACAGCAATGCCACCATGTTGAATAATGCGTTTCGTTCAGCCACAGTACGTCGTGTTTCAACTCAAACTGTGCGCAATAGGCTGCATGATGCGCAACTTCACTCCCGACGTCCATGGCGAGGTCCAGCTTTGCAACCCCGACACCATGCAGCGCGGTACAGATGGGCCCAACAACATGCTGAATGGACCCCACAGAATTGGCATCACGTTCTCTTCACCGATGAGTGTCGCATATGCCTTCAACCAGACAATCGTCGGAGACGTGTTTGGAGGCACCCTGGTCAGGCTGAACGTCTTAGACACACTGTCCAGCGAGTGCAGCAAGGTGGTGGTTCCCTGATGTTTTGGGGTGGCATTATGTGGGGCCGACGTACGCCACTGGTGGTCATGGAAGGCTCCGAAACGGCTTTACGATACCTGAATGACATCCTCCGACCCATAGTGCAACCATATCGGCAGAATATTGGAGAGGCATTTGTCTTCATGGACGACAATTCTCGACCTCATCGTGCACATCTTGTGAATGCGTTCCTTCAAGATAACGACATCGCTCGACTACAGTGGCCAGCATGTTCGCCAGACATGAACCCTATCGAACATGCCTGGGATATGTTGAAAAGGGCTGTTTATGGACGTCTTGACCCACCAACCACTCTGAGAGATTTACGCCGAATTGTCACTGAGGAGTGGGACAATTTGGACCAACAGTGTCTTGATGAACTTGTGGATAGTATGCCACGGCGAATACAGGCATGCATCAATGCATGAGGACGTGCTACTGGGTATTAGAGGTAGTGGTGTGTACTGCAATCTGGACCACAAATGCTGAAAGTCTAGCTGTATGATGGTACAACATGCAATGTGTGGGTCTCATGAGCAATAAAACGAGCTGAAATGTTGTTTGTGTTGATCTCTATTCCCTTTGTATTTAACGGTTCCGGAACTCTTGGAACCGAGGTGATGCAAAACTTTTTTTGATGTGTGTATATTAATTTATCAATTTTTTTTCCAACGAACTTTCAGTCATGATACCACCATAGAACATGAATAAAACACGTAATAATGGAGGAAACACGATTAGAAAGTGTCTGGGGCTAGTTAGGGCTGAGTTTCTCTCGTTTATGCCTAAGTGCCAAAACGTCGCTCTTTTTCAGCGCGCTCTAGCGGCGATACCCTGCACTCAAAAACTTAAAGTGCCCAGTGCATTTTGAAAGAAATTTTGTCTACTTTAATTTTTTAAATAATGAGAAATTCACTAGGTTGCATATTTTTTAACTTATAAGCGATTTTGTGAAAAAAATCCGAATTTTTTAGGATTTTTTGCGATTTTCACTGTGAAGCCGTCATTTTTTTTGTTGGCAAACTTCAGATTCGGATTCAGCACACCGAAAAACATAAGAATCCGTCGAGAAACCTTTTACCCTAATTTTTTTTGGTCAAAACTACCATATGATTGGGCTAAAAAGAGTGACGGCGCGCGAAACGTTTGAATAATTTCCCGTATGCGTTCATATACCATTCATCTGAATGCGATGAAACTTGGGCGAGTTGTTGTGTACACTCCTGCGAATGTTTTAGACTTAGTGCATCCATTTTACAATAGGTAGGGCACGAATAGATTCAACGAATGAGTGACGACGCGCGAATGGTTTCAAAAAATCCCGTATGCGTTCATGTACCATTCATCCGATTGCAATGAGATTTTGGTGAATAGTTGTTCCCACTCCCGCCAAGGTTTCTGATTTAGTAAATCCATTTCACAATAGGAAACGCATGAGTAGATTCAACAAATGAGTGACGGCGCGTGAATTGTTTCAACAAAATCCCATATGCGTTCATATACCATTCATCCGATTGCGATGAAACTTTGGTGAGTTGTTGTGTAGAATTCCGTGAGGGTTTCTGATTCAGTAAATTCGTTTTACAATAGGTAAAGCACGAGTTGATTCAAGAAATGAGTGACAGCGCGCGATTCGTTTCAACAAAGTCCGTATGTATTCATTCATATACCATTCATCCGATTGCGGTGAAACTTTGGTGAGTTGTGTATACTCCTACAGAGGTTTATGAGTTAGTGAATCCATTTTGCAATAATTGGCGCACGAGTAGATTCAACAAAAGAGTGACGGCACCCGAATCGTTTTAACGAAGTCCCGTATGCGTTCATACCTTGTATACCATTCATACGATTGCGATGAAACTTTGGTGAGTTGTTGTGTACACTCCTGCAAAGGTTTCTGACTTAATGAAACCATATTACAATAGGTAGCGCACGAGTATATTCAACAAATGCGTGAAGGCACGCGAATCGTTTCTACAAAGTCCCATATGCGTTCATATACCATACATCCGATTGCGATGGAATTTCGTCGAGTTGTTGTGCACGCTCCCACGAATGTTTCTGAATTAGTAAATATATTTTACAATAGTTTAGAGGCAGTTAACGAAAATAGAAAATGTTGTGCATCCAAAAGCACTTCAACAAACACAATTACAACGCCAACACTTTCCTTGATTGGCATTGCAACGCATGCCGGGTACAGCTAGTTATCCAATAAAATATCGTACAATGTACATAATTATGTTATTCGATTTATTTGCTCGAGTAAGTAAATTACTCTCTGGTACAGTGAGTAAGGGATACTTTTCTTTTCCCGCACACCTTGATGTGGTAACAATCACAATGCATGTTGCATAGTTCACAAACACAGAGTTCGCCTGGGTCATGGTGCTTCTTGTTGCTGCGGCTTTGGAAGTGAAATCCGTGTGTACCGAATCTTGTCATCATGTGTCGAAGGTTGTAGTCGGCCTGTTTCCAGTCTGTCGTGACCATTGCATCCGTGGAATAGAATTCATCCCATATTTCTTCTTTATTCATACGAAGTTCCTTGAGTGCCTCATTATATGCCACTGTGGTAGTTAATAACAGCTGAAGATGTAACTCTTCGATGAATAAGGTGCGTTCAAAAACTAACGAGCCGGAGGCTGTAATGCGCAAACCGGTGACGACATCGGCTAATTGTGGTGTGTGTAACGAGGTGTGGTTCCGACCAGAGCGTGGAAGGTCACAGCCCGTCGCTAGAGGGCCCACGTGCACGTCACGTGACGATACAAAGCGAGCATCCCCTTTCAAGGAAAATAGATGTCGAGAAAGTAAAAGCTATGCTAGATTCAACAATACTTTTAGACTCATTAATAGATAACTCAAGGCTGGAGGACGCAACAAGAACAATAGAGGAAATCTTACAAAAGGCCGCCATTCCGCGGGCCACAAGAAGAGCAAAGATATGGTTTGATAGTGAGTGTTATAGGCTGAGGAGGGAGACCCTAGAAAAATTACAACAGTTAAGGCAGAACTTGAACAACCAAAGTCTACTACACATATACAACGACAAGAGGAATGTTTACAAGAGAACATTAAAAGAAAAGAAGCGCGCCTACTTAGAAGCAGAGGGCAGGAAGCTAGCAGAGGAAGCCAAGAAAAACCCCTTCATAGCCCTACGTCCAAAGAAACAATCACAGACACACTACATAGACATGGAAAATTGGGAATCAAACTTCAGGAAGATTATCAATATCGAGGGTCTAGTGCACACCAGAAAAGATCCACATATCATCTCTCCACAAATACCAACAGACTGGGTACCCCTGACCATTGAGGAAACTAGAATCGCCATAGACAGCACCAAAAATAAGAAAGCCGCAGGACCGGACGGGATCTATAATGAATATGTAAAAGACACTGCACACCTGATAGCCCCAATATGGACAAAATTATATAACAAATGTATAGAAACAGCTTCCATACCTGACCAGTGGAGAAAGTCAATTTTAAAAGTTTTATATAAAGGGAAAGGAGATCCAAGAGATCCCAATAAGTACAGAGGCATAGCACTGGAAAACTGCCCCTTCAAAATCTTCACCAAAATTGTAACAGGAAAATTAAATGAGGAAATAAACGAGCTTCTGCCAGAGAACCAGTTTGGGTTTAGAAAGGGACGATCTACCCTAAACGCTATTGAACTTCTGCTTAAACAAATATGGGATGCCTTAGAGGACAACGGAAAATATTACACCATTTTTATAGATTTCACAAAGGCTTTCGACCTGATAAATCGAAAGCTAGTGACAGAAAGGCTAAAGGAGATGCTAGGCATGAACAACATATGGGCCAATCTCATCACATCAATACTGCAATGGAACGAAGTACGAATTTCGGACAACCTCACTCTATCAGAACCGATAGCCCTATCAAACGGGGTCCTACAGGGAGACCCACTGAGCCCCTTGCTGTTTATAATATTAACCACAGATATCCTAAAAATAGCCCAAAAGGAGGGAGTATTCTCTTGCGCATATGCTGATGACATTGTAATGGGATCCAGAGATTTAACAAAACTCCAGGAAACTGTAAATGACGTGCAAAAGTGGTGCTCTGAACACACGCTGGACATCAACATCTCAAAAACAGACACCATGATATTCCGAAAAGGAGGAAGAATACCCGCCTCAGCAGAGATTTTCATTTGGGATATAAAATTAAAGATATCTCCAGACTTTAAATATTTAGGCATCACACTGCAATCGAGTGCATATTGTTTCACAAAACATGTCACACATAAGGTAACCCAAGCAATGATGGCAATGCACGAAATAAAAGACATCAGGTCACTCAGTCTGGAGACAGCAATGTTGCTATTCAGAGTAAAAATTCTTCCAATAATGACCGATGGCATTGAAATCATCTAGACACATTTAACTACGAGGAACCTATCCACCTTGGAAAGGGTGAAAGCGAACTACATAAAGAAGGTGTTAGGAGTATCAAAAACGACACGATCTAGACTTGTATATCTACTGGCGAAAGAAACTTTCCTCATAGATGACCTCAGGACAAGCATACCTCTACCGAGCACCAGTGCATCAGAGAAACTTCTGGCAACGTTGACGGAGAAGAGAGAAGAAGTACAACCAGACTTCTATGGCACAGGGGCCATGATAGACCGCTCGTGGACAAAAGCTAATTTCGAACTAAGACATGTCATTACAAGGTTGACAGTTCACGGTTTTCACCACCTACTCTGCAAATCAAAACACTTCCATGACACAAGTATAGACTGTGAGTGCACATTATGTGGAAAAATGTGTGAACGGTACCGCATAGAATTCTGTACAAGAAGAACAATGTCTATGAGTGATTATGCAAATATGTAACCCATCAATGTATCCTATATTTTATATTTTAAGTTATGGCTATTTGGCTGCATTAAATATATTATTATGTCGCCTTTACCATTTCGATCTCTAGAAGGTTTCACTTTGTCAGGTCTGCCCAAATTGCTGGTAACCCACATGACTGTGACGACCGGAGTGATCTTCACTTTGAAGAGTTTCAGCGCAGTATCTGGCTGGCTGCATGGCTCAGGGGTAACATTCTCGCTTGCTGGGTCCAAGGTTCCAGGTTCGCATCCCGGCGCAGTCAGCTGGCATTTGAGGGTGCGAAAATTCGAGGGTGCCGCGTCAGTAGATTTACTGGCACGTTAAAGATCCCCTTCGGGGCAAAATTCCGGCACCCCGGCGTCTCTAAAAGCCAGAGTAGTTAAAAGGGACGTAAAACCAATAACACTATTATTATTATTATTATTATTATTATTATTCAAGGCAGTATCTAATGAAAATCTATGTATTTACCTAATGTCGTTCATTGCAATAATCACCGCGATGGTGTTTTATTTTATGTGTCTTCTAAATGCTGTGCCATGTGTTTTAAAGGTGACTCCCAGGTAGTTGAAATTATTCACCTATTAAATAGCGGTTATATAAGGCGTGGTCATAAGATTTCCGTTTGAGGGCGATGCTGCAGCGTATATGCATCGTAGCACGACTCTGATCCGGGTATGTAAGCACGGACACGTAGGCAGGCTACAACCATCTATTCGCAGGCTGTTCCAGTCGAGCTGCACACCAGTGTGCAGAGGAGTACTCACTGCCTTGCATGAGTAAACCTGCAACATGCAATACAGCTCTGCTGTGGGGGCTGCCGTCACTGCGCGGTGGATACATCAAGACTGGCAGGAAGCACATGGACTTGTGTTATGACCTTCGCCCAGTGACGTATTGGGTATCACCCCCAGTCCTTCTCCAACCGTGCTCCGAGCATCACTACTGAGTACTCGCGTGTACGCAGGCTCAAACTCGTGGATTTGGAACAGCCTGATCTATTGAGTATGAACAGGTGTCAAAAATTTAATTTAGCTAAGGACGTTAATACGTAGAACCCATTATCCAATATGGCTAATGTTTTTCCCTCATAGCCTACACAGGGTGTTTCAGTAAGAGCGTGCAAAATGGATACCAGCAATCCGGACCGCCACACTGAGCATATCGGCATTGGGAACATGTGGTCTCCGAGGTCACCCAAAGGTGCTAATGACGTAAACATGTGTTATACAGTGAGTCCGGGAATGTTCTCCACAGCGCCTACATGCGTCTGCGAGAGCTAGCTACAGCAGTTACGTTGGCAGTACGGCTGCCGCTCGCAACATATTAGCCTTCCACGAAATGATTGCCGGTGGTCGAGATGGGAACTATTCTTTGTTTACTTGTGTCACACGTCAGCCTGCTTTGTAGACAGGTACAGTTGCGCGAGTAGGATATGACTCAGCTCAAGTAGCCTCTGTCATCGTTTAACTGTCCGTGGTGACATGAACTCCTATGACGCGCAATGCTGCTTGACTTATGTGCAGAATGCATTCTGTCATCGCTGTGTTCCTCAATAACAAGCAAACAGTAAACGTTGTACTCACCACAGCCATTCATAACAGATGCTGGAAGTGCTGATGACACATAAGCTCGCTAATTGCAATACACACTGACGATTTTGACAGGCTACAGCGCACACGTGTGGGATTCACCCTGTCAGGGTACCAACTAAACCGATGACGCAACCATTGCGGAGAACATTCTCGGTCGCTCTGTACTATTGGGTTGAACTGAGAAGTTATTTATGTTTGTTGACAGGAAATGTGTACACTGATGTAAATGTGCACCCTATCACACAGATAGCACTGTAACTGACGACCATGCCACGAACGGGTCAGAGTTTTTGTATCAGTGTGTATAAACTCATTAAAGTCGCTCAACATGGCAGTCACCAACCTCGATACAAGCACGGCAATGACGTATGAGATTTGTATGACCACGCTACCAACTAACGGCTTCGGTGGCGTAGTTGGTAGCATGCTGAACTGCTGTGCCCAAGATGGCGGATTCAAACCCGGCCGAAGTCGTCGGATTTTTTAAGAGCGTTAAAATCCTTCAGTATCCCTTCCTTCGGAGGGGAAATAAAGCCGGCGCTCACATGTCATAGATTTATAGCACGTAAAAGATCCTTCCACAGACTAAACTTGTGTGAAGCTAAATATCTAGGTTTGATTTCGTTGGAACGCTCTATAAAAGTTCCAACGTTCACCACTAGGTATCATTGACATCTGGTAGCGAAAGTTGGGACTACTTGAAATTGAATGGAACTTTTAGCTCACCCTATGGGTGTCCGCTTGAAGCAGCTACAGCCTCTGGCGAGCCTAACATGTCCTCGGACACACCCGGCACTAAAGGCCATACGATCAATAAATAAAACTCCGGACGATATAGGAACCACAAACCCTACATTGGTCGCCTACATTTTATGCCCATCCGTTCGCAGACTATCTGTGCGTCTGGCTGCGTGGCTCAGGGGTAACATTCTCGCTTGCTGAGCCCGAGGTTGCAGGTTCGAAACCTGGCGCAGTCTGCTGGCATTTGAGTGTCCACAAATGCGAGGGAGCCGTCTCAGTACATTTACTGGCACGTTAAAGATCCCCTTCGGGGCAAAATTCCGGCACCCGGCGTCTCTAAAAGCCGGTTTAGTTAAAAGGGACGTAAAACCAATAACATTATTATTATTATTATTATTATTATTACGGTGTGATCTGCCAAAACTGAAGATCACAAACAACATAATTTCTAATAGGGTGGAATTCCGGCGACTGATCACTACTGCAGATTTTTCGATTCTGCAAGTTCCACATCAACCACGGAGAGTGTTATCAGCGGAACAGAGGCAGACCATCAGCCAACGTATGAAGAAGTTGTGGGAAGAAAAGAAAAAACGAAACAATGTACCGTAGTCTTAGGTTCAAAGCGGTCTATAATTGGCCAAATTCTAAATATATATATATATTGTGCCCAATCAGTCACGGCAGTCTGGCATCGAACTCGGGTCTTATCAGAGAAGACCAGGCTCATGGTTATGCCTAGAGTCGAACCATTGATCTCTGAGGGGGAGCAATTACAGGGAACCCAAAGAGCAATGAGAGGTATACTGACATATAATAATGTAGCATGATTTCACGACCTGTATGTGAATATCATAGCAGTTTAAGGTGAAGAATTGTAGCCAAATGCAAGAAAATATACATTTTCAGAGCATACGAGAATGAGAGGAGGCCAGTTCGACGTTTTACAAATTGCTGTTAGCAAGTGGGTGGAGACCTTAGGCGCCGAGCGCACTATTTACGTCTGGACCGAGGAGACAGGCCAAGATTAATGACTCGGGGATTCACCGCATGACAACGATGGAATCGGGAGTAGGGATGATGGCCCACGGAAATTAATTAATTACAGCCAAGTGGAGCATTGAAATGGAGTGAAATATACACCCAGGTGAATATATTCACGGAGAGGTAATTTAGGAGTGGTTTTACACCTAAATTAAAGCTTATATCTCCAAATGAACGCGTTACAACCTAGCCTACGCTCGAGAGCAGTGTTTTTGTGACCAGCCAAAGGGGAACCACCACAGTGGCGTCCTGACGCGCTGAACTAAGGCAATTAATTGTAATTAATTGGCCGAAGCGATCGCGTGCACGCGAATGTTTATGAAACCTCCACACCTAAATGAACAAGGTGTATATGTCATTTCGGCTGAAGAGGTATTATTTCAAGAAAGGAGTCGCTCTCATGTGTCCAGTGGACTAATTTGTACGAGAAACCTTTATAAGGGAGAGTGAGGCAGACCAAGCGAGTTGTTCTCCAGTTGTTTTGTTGTCTTCAGTCTGTATACACGTAACTAAGACGCTGCCAGTAGCGCGCCAAATGTTTAAGTATCAACGCTCCGCCGTTGAAGAACAATAGAAGCAAGTCATAAAGCTTCATAAGTAATCATGAAGTGCGTCGAAGTCAATTTAATACAGATATTTATCTATTATCTGACGCAAATATAAATTCGTCACAGCGAAAGAGGAACTTATAATGTTTTTGAACATTTCATATACCGGGAGGTATTGTCAGAATTGTATATGACACTATCATCAGGATCACTACAATGATGGGGGCTTGGGAAGCATTGCAATTTCATCTTGACAGTGAGCTGAACGATATTGCAGGTGACGAGGATCGAACGTCCGTAAAACGCTGTTAGATTTGCACGTAGACCAGCGGTTGGCGTAATTGCATCGCATCTCTGAGATCAGGCGTAGGAGAAGTCCGATTTAAGGATCAACCTGTGAAGTAGTGAATAAGTGTACATAAATTGTGTAATAGTGATTTAAAAGTGTTCATGTGTATAGTGATTAATATGCAGTGTGTAGAAGTGAAAGAGGCCACTGATAAAAGTATGTTTATCAGGTGGAAAATGTGTGAATTTAAGTGTTGGGTAAAATATAACATGATGGCTTAAATCAACCGTCATGGTAGCGCCAAAGCTGAAGCGCTGGCACTATCCAGCGAAAAGGAAAAAGTGAGTACCAATTTACAATGTTATTATAACTAAATAGTTCACCATGTAACGATTTATCACTTTGAGAATAAGATGTAACAGTCACTTACTGAACGAGTTTTCACCACTCGTCTTGAATAAAATATGGCTTGGAAGGTGATTTGTTTAGGGCCATTCAGGTCGAAAATTGTGATGGATGTAACGGTAACGTTAAATGAATAATAATAATAATCTGGGGTCGGCAACAGTAAAGTAATAGGCATTTTTGGCCTAAATAACGTTCAAAGTGTCATGTCTGATATAAAGATACTGTATTTTGGTAAACAGTGAGAAGGTAACGTGGAATATAGCGAAATACGAGAGCTTTTTCAGTGTCAGTGAAGTGTGGAATGAATTTTGATATGGTCAATCCTTAGGATTATGTTTGAGGACCATTAAAGTAAAGTAAGCCAGTAAATTTATACATTTTGTTAGGAGCTATTTAAAGCTTTGGCTTAAGTGGTATGACAGAGAGAACGCGGGTGCCTTAATAATTGAGTCATCTATGTGAAGTATTGTTTGAAGCCGCATATTGCGTGCAGAAATAACGTAGAATCCAGTGATTTACGTAAATAAATAATTGCGGGGACCACCTAGTATAGCTTGCGCGTTAGGTGAGAAGTTGGCTAAATCTACGAGTTAGTATCGCCCTAGAGCATACTGTATTATTCGCAGCGAATTGGACAGAGCCTGTCTGTATCCAACGCTTGCATGAATTATGGCCACGAATGACGTCCGTCGAGACTCAGTGAGCATGTGTATAAATGATCTACCCTGAGAGGTAAGGATCATATTCGTCGTGTAGGAAACGCAGATTTCCTTATATTTTATTGACAGCTGCTGGTGAAAATCGTGGATTTTCACTATGATGCGCGTCCAAAAGCCACTAGTATTCACCATAGAACGGCAAGGCTATCACAGGAATTCCATCCCCAGCCATGAATGTTAATAAGGAGCCGAGTTGAGCCCAATACACTATAAAGATAGGTGTAATATAATTAAATGACTCAATTACTTAGGAGCCACACCTAGCGTAACTTCAGTACTGCAATTGTAAACAAACCTGACCTTGACGGCAGATGAGAGGAGGTGGGGTAGTAGACCACTTCTGCGGCAGCTATTTTGACTAGCCAGCTGGAACGAATTTTATTGCCTGCTGAGGGGAGAGAAGGTCGGTCGACCGGTCCCTTGTAAATTAGAGTCATAGTAGGACACTGAAGAATCTCGATATTTCAATATGCAATTAAGATATGATTATTATGATGATGCCAATTGAATTGAATGGTGTGTTGCAGCACACATACGTTGTTGGATCATAGAAATCAGACAATATTTGGCTCAGTTATTCTCTGAGGAGGAAAACTGAACCAAAATAATGTAGGCATCTTCTTTTGGAGTGCATTTTGCCAGTTCACGCTAATTTATGCAGACGGGTATGTGATTTCCCGGAACATGACACGTTTGTAACGATATAAGCCCGACAAGACCCAGAAAATCGTTGTATGGTGAAACTATAAAATAATTCTATCCATGTTTGTTTTGGAAGGGATAAGTACCACTTTTCTTAAAGCGTTCATATTGATGGAAAGAAGGAAGATGATTCACACGACACAACAAATATTTGTTAATGAATGCAGAAAATAATGAATTTATGCTAATCAAAGTAATGCCATAAGAAACGGAGTAATGTTTTATTAATGTCATTTTTATGTGATATGTGATTTTGTGTTATGATACTCCAGTTAACTAAAATTGTGTCACATGATGAACACTATGGAAACCCATGGAAGTCTGAAAGTATCATTGATAGGATGCTAGAATTAGATTTGAGTGCAGTGTAGCACTATTTTAAGAAGAAAACTCACAGAATAACCCTATTTTGTTTGTGGGAATTAAATATAATTTATCCTTTATTTGTATTTGTTGTATAGCCATGATTTTAGACCAGTAAATATTTTATTTTAGGAATATGTTGTGTATTTCATGTAGAGTAGCTACCTGGTAGACTCAAATCCTGAGCATGTGGTCGTATGGTGGGCAGGAAAGTCCCATACCTCGAAAGACCGTGAGTTAGCTGGGATACGAACACATGGTCCACATGATGACAGTTGGGTACAATATATATATATATATATATATATATATATATATATATATATTATTAGACTATCGGTGTAATAGCCTAGTGTACTGTCAATAAGCAGTACACATAACTAGGGCCCGGATGTTGATGCCATAAAAAGTTAAAAAATGCACTTAAAATTTTCAAAAAGGACTGTAATAAATGACCTAAAAATTCGAAAAATGCACTAAAAATGGAGAAGTTCTTATAATAATAAACTCACCAATATTTCATAAATGACATTTTAAGCTCAAACTGAAAAGTCAATCAAAATAGATTTCTAGCACTTAACAAAAGGTTTATGTTCACTTTAGTCTGAGTTGCACTGCACTACGAATGTCATTCTGATGTTGTCAAATGTAAATGATCTGCGGTTATCAGCCAACAAGTTTTTATATCTCGAAAAGCTGCGTTCAACTTCAACTGATGTGATTGGAGCGTACTTGAAGTGAGGAAGGTCGTTTGCTACTAAATACGCCACCGAAGCAGCTGACTACTCAGTCTGGAGACAGCAATGTTGCTATTCAGAGTAAAAATTCTTCCAATAATGACCTATGGCATTGAAATCATCCGGAACCATTTAACAACGAGGAACCTATCCACCTTGGAAAGGGTGAGAGCGAACTACATAAAGAAGGTGATATGAATATCAAAACGACACGATCTAGACCTGTATATCTCCTGGCAAATCAATCTTTCCTCGTAGATGACCTACCGAGCACCGGTGCATCAGAGAAACTGCTGGCAACTTCGAGGGAGAAGAGAGAAATACAACCAGACTTCTATGGCACAGGGGCCATGATAGACCGCTCATGGACAAAAGCGAATTTCTAACTAAGACATGTCATTATAAGATTGGCAGTTCACTGTTTTCACCACCTACTCTGCAAATCAAAACACTTCCATGACACAAGTATAGACTGTGAGTGCACACTATGTGGAAAAATGTGTGAACGGTTCCACATAGAATTCTCACAAGAAGAACAATGTCTATAAGTGATTATGCAATTGTGTAACCCATCAATGTAACGTATATTTTCAGTCATGGCTATTTGGCTGCGTTAAATATATTATTATAGGATACAACCATCCCAAGCATCCGGCGTTCTTTTTAACAAAATGTACTTCATGCAAAATAATCGTTCACTTTCAAAGTTTCTCTTTGATTTCTTCTACAAGCGTTAGTAAAGAGAAAATGTGGCATGTATTTTAGTAATCTATTCTAATATTTACTTTGGAAAATGGAGCTGCTGCGTCAAGGAAGTCCGCAGTATTTATTACAAACACGACGCCTTGATTCACCTTCTTTTTGCAGTGCCCCACCATTATTGTGTTATAGAATAGGGGAAGGAAGATCGTATATAAAAGGTGTAATCCATCACTAGCTGCCGACAAAGTGCAAGTCAGTATTGGTAGGTTTCCATTCTTGCTACTCCCCTGTGGTGTAGTTGGTCTGAAAGCGGATGGATGGACATCAGTGCATTTCGTTCTTTTCTTGAGCGATTCTTTAAGTTCACAGGTTCTGGGGTGCATTAAGTTCTATAATGCTATACAATATCCCATTTATCTTCATGTACTGCGTGTCTATAAAGCGATGATTCCTGTCGAATCGTGTAACCTAAACGACAAGAGGAGATGCACTTCTACAGTATATCTTAAGACCAGCTGTTTCACGCCTTGGATAAGACTCCGGCCTGCTGAGCGCAAGAACAATCTCTAGGCTACTTAGTATAAAAGAAAGTCCCCGATTCTTGGATGTCACGGGTAATCTCGAGAACCACTGGATGGATTTTGATGCGGTTTTCACCATTCTGTAAAGGATATCTCGAGGAAGGTTTCGGTGGAAAATAATTTATTTATGATCAAAGAAAGCGAAGCAGTAACGATTTCAGTGAAAAAGTCGAAAATAAACCCTTGCGTCCGTGCGCTTTTAAAGTCTTCGCTGGGTAAACCGTTAAAAATATCAATATACTATGAGTGTAAGAATTGTTCAACATGAAAAGTTCTACAAAAGAGTCCGCGAGAGCATATATATCTCTATCTTCAATACATCGCGCACTCTGGGTGTTTCTACGTTTTCATTTCCTCCATCAATCTTCAGAGAAGAGTGGTTGTGTTTGGAGTTTCCCTGGAAGTGCAACTGGGCTTTTCTTAATTTCGCCTGTGAACTTTTCGTTCCGAAAAATACACAGTCAAGTTAAGATTGGACGGAAGGGGGATTTGTGTTAAATGCATCTCGCCATTCTTAAACTACGTCTGACAAGAATTCGTTGCACATGCATCTCCATGATAATATAATTAACAGTCCAGTCAGTGATTTTAATCCATCATGCCGAGACGTAAAATGGATATAGGTCGTAGTTCATTGACATCGAAAAAAAAAAGCGCTTATCATGTAATGCATTCGTAACTGTTCCTGGGCGAAGCCGCCCGGGTTGCTAGTAATAAATAATAATGTTATTGGTTTTACGCCCCTTTTAATTACTGTGGTTTTTAGAGACGGCAGGGAGCCGGAATTGTGCCCCAACGGGAATCTTCAACGTGCCAGTAAATCTACTGACACGACTCACTAGCATTTGCAGATCCAGCTGACTGCGCCAGGATTCAATCCTGCAACCTTGGACTTAGCGAGAGAGAACGTTACCCCTGAGCCACGCAGCGAGCCTAAAGAGCTCAAGAAGTTTACGCGTGGGGAAAAAAATTAAATAAAAATACAATAATAATAAAAAATCTAAATCTTAATTCAAAATTCAAAATGAAAAATACAAAACTAAAACAAAGAATAAAGATAATAAATGAAAATCAGAAATTAAATAAATAAATATGCAACCGACAGCAGTAGTTACGCTCGCTAAAGCGCAGCACTAGGCCATGAGGTCAATCTCTCTGCTGACTCGGTAGACGTGGATTCGAGCCCCACTGTCGGCCGTCCTTGAAGTGGTTTACCATCGGTTCCCCATTTTTAACTGCAGGCAAATACTGGGACGGTACCTTCTGACAGACCACGGCCGCTTCCTTCCACATCCTTGCCCAGTTACATTCATCATCATTCATTTCATCTCTCATTAACTCCTCTCATGAGGTTGGCGTCAGGAACGGCATCCGGCCGTAGAAATCATCCGCCACATTAGAATTTCATCGCATCTTATCCCTGGCCCCGTTGGAAACGGGGATAATAAGGGGTAGTCATACATACAACAAGATGTTCAGTAAAGAACATATAGCCTACTTTCTACTAAATTCATGGGTATTGTTATAACACTTTGTCCTTTTCAAGGAGTATAATTGAATGTTGGTTGTAGTAGCTTGTTGAAATACAACGTGCTATAGGGATATTAAACATGAATTTGAGGTACCCTTTGCTAGTGCTACCTCTGTAAAAAATTTCATTCAATTCGGTTTCACCGTGTTTGAATTGATATGGGGAATGGATTTGCCCACATACATGGCCGCTATTTGCAAACTATTGGGCTGATGACCTTGTAGTCAGTCATAAGATGCTTTTCACAAAAAGGCATGTTGTTGCAAAACCTGGTAGAAATCAAATTATTAGGATGGTCGTAATTTGATTTAAGCTTTTAACATTTGGGTGGCCGTCATTCCGTTTCCGTCAAGATGGCGGCGATATAAAACATGACACTGAGGTGCCCTTTGCTAGTGCTAACTCTGTACCAAATTTCGTTCAATTCGGTTTCACCGTGTTTGAATTGATAGGGGGAATCGATTTGCACACATGCTTGGCCATCTGCAAACTATTACGCTGATGTTCTTGCAGTTTGGTCAGAATATGCTTCCCACATAAAGATATGTTGTTGCAAAATTTGGTAGAGACTAGATTATTAGGTTGGTCGTAATTACATTTTAGTTTTTAACATTTGGGTGGCCATGATTATGTTTCCGTCAAGATGGCGGTGATATAAAACATGACACTGAGGTGCCCTTTGCTAGTGCTACCTCTGTTCCAAATTTCGTTCCATTCGGTTTCACCCTGTTCGAATTAATAGGGAGAATCGATTTTGACACAAAGATGGCTGCCATCCGAAAACTATTAGGCTAATGACCTATTAGATTGGTCAAAGGATGCTCCCTCCATAAAGGTATGTTGTTGCAAAATTTGGTAGAGATCGGATGATTATGTTAGTCGTAATTTGATTTAAGCTTTGAACATTTGTGTGGCCGCCATTACGTTTCTGTCAAGATGGCGGCGATATAAAACATGACACTGAGGTGCACTTTGTTAGTGCTACCTCTGCACCAAATTTTGTTCCATTCGGTTTCACCGTGTTTGAATTAATAGGGGGAATCGATTTTGACACAAAGATGGCCGCCATCCGCAAACTATTAGGCTAATGACCTATTAGTTTGGTCAAAGGATGCTTCCCCCAAAAGGTATGTTGTTGCAAAATTTGGTAGAGATCGGATGATTAGGTTAGTCGTAATTTGATTTAAGCTTTGATCATTTGTGTGGCCGCCATTACGTTTCTGTCAAGATGGCGGCGATATAAAACATGACACTGAGGTGTCCTTTGCTAGTGCTACCTTTGTACCAAATTTCGTTCAATTCGCGTTCACCGTGTTCGAATTGATAGGGGGGGGGGGGGGCAGACATTCAGAGTACACACACTCACACACACACACACTCACACACACACACACACATACACAGACAGACACACTTTTTTTTCGCCCTGTGTTGATCTCATAAGTCTACTTTCATTTTTTGCAATAATCGAAAGTAGGCTAAAAATGAATGTTACGTGATAGTTTGTTTGTGTGTATGTATGTCTCCTATGCGTTCATATACCATTCATCCGATTTCGGAGAAACTTGGGTGACTTGTTGTTTACATTCCAGGGAAGGTTTCTGGCTTAGTAAATCCAATTTACAATAGGTATCGCACGAGTAGATTCATCAAATGAGCGGCGGTGCGCTAATCGTTTCAACAAAGTCCTGTAGGCGTTCATATAGGCCTACCATTCACCTGATTGCGATTAAACTTGGGTGATTTGTTCTGTCCCACAAGGAAAGGTTTCTGGCTTAGTAAATCCATTTTACCATAGGTAGTGCACGAATAGATTCAACAAATGAGTGACGGCGCGCGAATCGTTTTAGCAAAGTCCTATATGCGTTCATATACCATTCATCCGATTACGATGAATCTTGGGCGAGTTGTTGTGTACACAACAGGGAAGATTTCTGGCTTAATAAATCCATTTTTCAATAGGTAGTGCACAAATAGATTCAACAAATGAGTAACGGCACGCGATTCGCTTCAGCAAAGTCCTATATGCGTTCATATAGCATTCATCCGATCGCGATGAAACTTTGGTGAATTATTGTGCATGCTCCCACGAATGTTTCTCAATTAGTTAATCAATTTTACGATAGTTTAGAGGCAGTTTATGCGAACTAAAAAAATTGTATCAAAAAGCACTTCATCAAGTAAAATTACGTCAGCACTTTCTTTGATTGGCATTGCAACACATGCCGGGTACAGCTGTAGATAAATAAATACGCAAAGGAAAGGATTTTATTTTAGTAATGTTAAACGCTGAAGAGGAAGCCTCCGTGGCTTAGGCGGCAGCATGCCGGCCTCTCACCGCTGAGTCCGTGGTTCAAATCCCGGTCACTCCATGTGAGATCTGTGCTGGACAGAACGGAGGCAGCCAGGTTTTTCTCCGGGTACTCCGGTTTTCCCTGTCAAAATTTCATTCCAGCAACACTCTCCACTATCATTTCATTTCATCTGTCATTCATTTAATCATTGCCCCCGAGGAGTGCGTCAGGCCTCGGCAGCCGGCACAGTTCATATCCTCGCCGCTAGATAGGGGCTTCATTCATTCCATTCCTGACCCGGTCGGAGACTGGAAGCAGGCTGTGGATTTTCATTTTTTCAAACGCTGAAGAAGATACCAATGGATATCGAAACATGCACAACAATTGAATAGATGTTTCATAATTTGCATACTATTTTTAAGAGTTATCTTATTTGCTGAGTAAATTAAGTTCAGAGTTTTGCCTTACGATTAGACACTTGCGCCCTGGTGAATTTTCTGGGTATATTTAAGCATTAAAGATGCAAAAGCCATACTTTTTCTTAAAGAAGACGAATAACGCTTTCATGAAAACAAGTACAAATTCCATCTAAATACGCCTTTTTAAACGTATATGAATTCCTTAACAGAATAGGAAATTATTAAGAACATTTTTTAAATTCTAATAATTTGGTGTCGCCTCCGTAGCGTAGCGGTCAGCTTGGTTAGCTGCCGCCCCGGAGGTCCTTGGTTCGATTCCCGGCTCTGCCACGAAATTTGAAAAGTGGTATGAGGACTGGAACGGGGCCTACTCAGCCTCGGGTGGTCCAAATGAGTAGAGGGGGTTCGAGTTCCACCTCCGCCATCCTCGAAGTGGTTTTCCGTGGTTTCCCACTTCGTCTTCGGGCGAATGCCGGGATGTTACCTACTGTAGGGCCACGGCCCCCTCCTTCCCTCTTCCTTGCCTATCCATCCCAATCTTCCCCTCCCTTCCCATCCCTCATGAGGCACCTGTTCACTTTGCAGGTGAGGCCACCTGGGAGAAGTGCTGATCACACCTCCCCAGTTGTATCCAATCCGACCAAGTGTTCTCAGCTCTAGGACACTGCCTGGAAAGGTGGTAGTGGTGAGTTCCCTCGCTGAGTCCGTGGGATCCACCAACCTGGAGGATAAAATTGACTAAAAATAAATAAATAAAATATAATTTGGTTACGTCTGTATTTTTCTTCTTTTGGTTCAACAGGGGTTGGCAACATTGGCTGGTAGGTGTGGCTGCCACTGTAAGTTGGACTAGCCTGTTACAGATTACCAACTGTACATAACATTTTGTGCAGAATGTACCTCCACTCTAAATTGCATACATTATCTTCTATTTATTTGGCGTATACGGACAGATGTATTAGCAAGAAGAACAATGACAATATTGTTTAATTAAAATGTGTAATTACTCTAAGTGGGGGAATCCCCTGTCGTGTCTTTGCTTAGCTCTCCCCTTCCTTGAACTGTAATCCCAGCACATCGCAAGACGCAGTAATGAAAGCTCCAGTTCGCCATAAGCCGCTTGAGGTGGACCTTCCAGAGTCCTACTTTAATTAAAATAAATAGCGCATGCGCACAAGGACGAACTAATGTCACTCTTTATATCCCTTAAATTATATCTTCTTCCTGCCATGAATTCTGGTGCTGTCTCTCGAGAAGCACTAAGGCAAACAAGTGGCTTAATTCGCATCCCTTATTCTGGACCCTCTTTTTTAATATTCTACATACATTGATCGTCATTATCAACTTTTTTGATACATTTCGTTAGAAATCGACCCATTGCAATGGGTATCATGTTGCGACTACCGGAAAATTATGGCTAGGGACCCTAATTTATGGTATTTATGAAATAAAAAAAGTGACAGTCAGTCTGAAAGACTATACTTTGTATAATTTTAAATGCTACAAATGCTAAAAAAGCTAGAAAGGCTGGAGGCTTCTCGCTTCGCTCGAAGCCAAATACTCTTGACATGTTAGAAAATTATCTGCATAATACTTATCTTGCTTATCTTGTTTCAAATTACTCGCGAACGGCAAGTGCAAACCAAGGGCAAAGCGAGGTCAAGCGCGTGGGATGCCGTCACGCTCACCAGAGCGCGCGGGGACGTGCCCCTTCCATCCAGTCTAAAAACACTTATAGTGGGCGATGTATTGAAGATAGAGATATGCTCTCGCGGACTTTTTTGTAGAACTTTTCATGCTGACCAATTCTTACGCTCATAGTATATTGATATTTTTAACGGTTTGCCCAGCGTAAGCTTAAGAAGCGCACGGACGCCAAGTTTGTTTTCGACTTTTTCACTGAAATCGTTACTGCTTGGCTTCCTTTGATCATACATAAATTATTTTCTACAGAATCTTTCCTCGAGATATCCTTTACAGAATGGTGAAAACCGCATCAAAATCCATCCAGTGTTCTCGAGATTACCCGTGACATCCAAGAATCGGGGATTTTTGTCTTATACTAACGAAGTAGAGATTGTCGGGGAATACATGCACCAAGTGGTACTATGACGTCACACACCTCAGTGCGTCTGGGTACATTTCGTCCCGTCACCGTAACGTTACGCCAGACCCCAGCGTAACGACGAAATAGAGAAGATAATTTAAAATCATAAAATGTTCAAAGCCGTGAAATAAAATATCCATAGCGGTGAATTAAGAAAGTGAAGTGTGAGTGAGCTTAATAAATATGTGTACGGTGCACGGATTGGTATATATAGAACACTATGGAAACAGTTGGAGGAATAACAAAAGAATTCTAGTTAATATTTTTGAAAGAATAAAACTCAAATCTATACTTATAATATAATAAAGCTGATGAGTTTGTTTGTTTGTGTGTTTAAACGCGATAATTTCTGGAACTACCAGTCGGATTCAAAAAATTCTTTTTGTATATGATAGCCTGATTCAAGAGGAATAGTTTAGGCTATGTAGTATTAGGCTACACCTTAAAGATTGATTTTTGTTCAGTAAGTCGGAGGAAAGACGAGTTTCGTAATTTAACCGGTAGATGGCAGTCATTTTCAATAATTTCAGTTACCACGTACAATCGTAAAAATAATAATGTCTCCACATCCTATACCTTATATTTTCCAAAATAAATTAACCGTATGGTCCGCTCGATCACCAACTTAAACCCTCTTGATTTTTGCGCATGGGGGCATCCGAAAAGTGTTATGTACGCTGAGCCAGTACAGACCTTCGAACAGCGTGTACGTGTAGCCTGTGACGTTAATCGGGTATAGAGTAAAATGTTTTGAAAAGCGAGTCAATCCATGATGCGATGAGTGGACGCACGGAGGTCACATAGAACATATTTCGTAACAATCTGAGTGTTGTTATAAGTCCTGGTACTTCATATGTTAGTGGTCTGAATATTAACCACCTACTCTAAGGACAATTTATTTTGTCAAAGATGCAGATGGTTGAATCTATCACCCATATTTCAAGGAATTATTTGTGGAAGTGTTAAAATTTCTGTAAACCAAATGTTATTTGTTTATCTCCTTGATTAAAGGTCCTTGATATTTTTAAAGAGAAAAAAATTAAAGAAAAATAAACTATAGAAATAAGAATACTGTATTTTAATTCTAATTTTTATTACCTTAGGCTATTTTATTTGTTAGCCTATTTTCATCCATGAAAAAAAATAGGCTTATGATATCACCTTTTGTCCGTGTGTGTGTTTGTGTGTGCGTGTGTTCCCCCCTAATAACTTCTAAACAGCTGGAGTGACTTCAATGAAACTAAGTTCATAGCACTATTCCGGACGTCCCCGACCGTGCCCTACAGATTTTGTTACGTCTCACCAATCCAACATGACGGCTGTGCGAAATATTTCACCAGCATTCAATATCTCCGAAACTATTACCGATATCACCCTGGAATTTTAACGGTGTTAGAGGGAACTATTAGAAGTTCACCTATGTCACTTTTGAAAAACTGGTAACTACAAAACCAACATGGCGGTCTAGCGAAATTGTGACTTTTAAATAGACGTTTCTCGCGATTTAACCGACCAAACGCAATAAGACATGGTGCAGTATATGCTTATACACATTGTAATGTACCGACATCTAACTTCGTTCAAGTGTTTACTTAACCTCAAGATGGCGGCTGTGTGAAACATTTCACCGGCATTCTATATCTCTGAAACTACTACCGGTATCACCCTGAAATTTTGTACGGAGATAAAGGGTACAGCTGACAGTTCATCTATGAGACTTTCAAAAACCGGTTAACTAAAAAACGAACATGGCGGCCAAGCGAAGTTGAAAGTTTTAAATAGACTTTTCTCGCGATTTAATCATCCAAACGCAATGAATCTTGACACAGCAAATGTTTATACACATTGTAATGCACTGGTATCTAATTTAGTTCAATTGTTTACATAACCACAAGATGGCAGCTGTGCGAAATTTTAATATCTCGTTTTTACATCCTGTGTCCTAATCATGCGATTGAAGTTTGAATACTACACGTACACAATAATCTTCTTGTAATAGTACAAGACCTACATATATAAAAATCCAACATGACGACCATCCGCAATATTTAGTCGGTTCTCAATATCTACGAATCTATTACAGCAATCAAACTGAAATTTTGTATGTAGATAGAGGCAATTAACATAAGTAATATACATGAAAATAGGCTGTATAGTTCTTCACGGAACTACTTGTTACGTTTGTTTTAATTGTTTACTATTTTAATATGCTTCTAAAAATTAAAAACAAATAAACATATACAAATTAAATTTCTAATATTTTTACCGTTTTAATATTAAGGTTATACAATTATTAAAATTATGAAAAATTATGTTAACGAAAACAAAAATTTTAATTAATAGTCTAATAATTATGATTATGCTAAAATATTTAAAATTAAATGTAAATGAATACAAATAAAATGTATTTAATACTATTCTGCCCTATAAAGGGTTGATTTCATTTATCGAATGATCGATTAATCGAGGCAGAAAACCCGTTTAATTGCTACCTATAACGATTAATCGATTGTGCGCTTAATCGATTATTTGTTTGTTCGAATAATTGATAAATTATTTTGTCGATTAATCGATGTACTTCCCTCCTTTCACTACGCTCTCACAGAAACAAAACAGAAGTTTAATTAATTATATACGAGGGACGATTCATAAGTCATGGCAACTATTTTTTTTCTCGCGAATTGGAGACAACACGGAAAATCTACGTAATGCATTTGGATATAGGGCATGTATGTATGCATATTGCCTGAAGATAAATTCTGACGGCAGAAGATGTTCGTAAGTAAATGACAGAACACAGGCCACTGGCAAACATTGTTTTATTATGGTATAGACAGCAAATACACAAGACTACATACAAAGGACAGGTCTCCATGAAATAATCACCCAAGGTGTCTACTGTGCGTTGCCAGTGGTGGGGCAGGCGCTGAATACCATTCGCCGCATGTGTACGTCTTCACCCACCTCGCCACTGTTCTATAGGGCATGGCATGCACACCTAATGCTTCTCGCAGCTCTGCATGGCATTGGCGTGCCTTTCTACCGCGGCGATTTTAATATACGATTGTTGCTCCTGCTTGTTGACTTCCATTGTGTGACGCTCTCACTCACACACTGAACTTGGGGGCATGCTCAGACCTACACTGTTGTTTACATACACCATCTAGTGGCATCCTACGCAAGTACATTCCGTACGTTTCTAAATGCATATCGTAGATTTTCCGTGTTGACTCCTGTTCGCGAGAGAAAAAAAAGTTGCCATGACTTATAACTCGACCTCCGTACTGTATCGTGTATTTTTAAATAATGTACCTTATTTGGGAAAACTAGGTTAAACGAAAGTAAAACAAAAATGTTTCTGTCCCAAATTGTAAACATTCAAAATTTGATGAAAACTCTTCGTTTTCATTTTTCGAAACCCTTCCCAACTTGGTTGATGTTATTCCTTCCACTGTCACTGCCTATTATTTGGATGTTGTTAACATAAACAAGGTAATGTTTTGTATTGCATTAAAAACACCTTCTATTTGAAACGTTTCAATATAGATTTTCTGAAGAGTGAAGACTTGGCAGTTTCTGTCATTGTTCAAGTGCTTAGACAGGGTAAGCTGTGTGCTTAGTGGCAATTGAATGCTCCCAGATATTGGTTGATGGCTATTATGATTTTCGAAATACTAATGGATATTTGAGGCCTTGATATCGCCAGACTCAGAAAAGAACGAATATGTTTCTATTTAACAGATTTTTGTAGCGAATGTTATACCAGCGTAATATAATTTACTTAATCTTTAATCAGCTACACATCTATATTTAACCCGCTGAGCTAAGGTTCATGTGATATTTTTTATGACACCACATTTATGATGGGATGTACTACCTTTGAACACACCCAGAAAGCTACGAGAAGCCGAGAGCTTATACGATTCTCTTTGAAGTAGCGGAGAATCGCACTTTTGACTTTGGTGAAGTCTGCTAATTATTTATCTGAGGTCTTATTAATCAATTTTATCTTTCTACGAGACTCAGAATATTTCATTTCGTCATTCAGTATTATTGAAACATTTTGGAGAATGTTTTTTCACTTTAAGGTAAGGTAATATCATTGCAGATACGCAAATAGGAATGTAAGTAGTCGCTCAACGACTTAGTTTGACGATCTGCTTCCACGAGGAACGCAGTTCCTTGCACTACGTCTGGAGAATCCGCCCTGTGTAGGCGTGTAATTATATCCGTCGTGTTAGACGTGGCAAATATCCGCTGTTTAGCGTGGAAATCATTATCAGGTGCCATCGAGCACAAATACACTACGAATCACTGTTGTTGATGTGCAGTGATCAACACGAATTGTATAGTGAATTATATTGCACTACGTCTGGAGAATCCGCCCTCTGTAGGCGTGTAATTATATCCGTCGTGTTAGACGTGGCGAACAGTCCGCTTTTCAGCGAGGAATCATTATCAAGTGCCATCGAGCACAATTATACTACGAACCACTGTTGTTGATGTGCAGTGATCAACACGTACAGTAAAGTGGATTATTTGGCAAGTATTGTGAAATTTACGACATTACTGTAGCACCACATTTTTACACCCACGTGTTTGTGGAGGGCCGAGAGCCTGGTGCGAAAATATACAGGTAAATGTGAAATTATTACTTTAGAGAAGTGTGATAATAAAAGTACATTATATTTGAATTGCTACGGTGAATTTATATATAATAAAACGACGCCCATTTCACGGATGCCACGTGATAGAAAAAGTAGCGTCTGTACACGTGTGGAACCGCAGAACAATGCATGGCCATTTATCATTTATATCTGCGAAGTGTAAAGGCTGTGTTACCAGTTATATTTAAAGCCTGTGATATCGACGACGAATACTGTAATTTCCAAGTGATAATAATGAACTACTACAAGTCTTATTCTACCGCCCACGTGGCCAACTTTTTCAACACCATGTTCGAGGCCGAGACCATGGGCTAATACCATTATGGTATGAGGGAGATGTCTCGGATGGGACCAGCATGTTTGTGGAACTTCTAGAACATCGAACGAGAAGGAAGGAACCGAGGATGCCTTTCCTAGGCATGTCCAGTCCATTCACGAGGTCAACTACAGGGACAGACCGAACCCTGGTCTTTGGGAGAGCCCAGATGGATGTTCTGATGAGGACGATGCCAATCCTGAAAGCCAGAGGTGCTTTTGTTCAACCCTTGTTGTTGGACAGAGAGCTAAGTGTGGGCTCCTTCATATCGTGAGTTTTGTACACCCTTCCTTGTTCTAGTTTCTGGTGGTATAGTTAGATTAGTGTAGTTTGTGAACCAACCGAACTTAGTGACAGCCATTTCATAGGTAGGGAATGTAATTAGTCTAATTAGATGTCATTTATTTACAGTGATTTTGAGTCACCCTTGGGTCTGACATTTTGGTCAACCCTGGTGCAGCTTGATGGACGTCGTAGGACGCCAATTTCTGTCTATTGCTAAACGTGACTGTAGTCATTTTGAGGCTACTTTATTTAACCCTATCTGGGGTGATTTTTCAAGTCTTTGCAGACTCTAGTTATGGCAATCAGATGCCATAGTCATGTTTCTTTAACTGCACTTTTTGCAGCCACTCTATGTTACACCCCTGACTTCGTTAGAGCAGTCGTATCATTAGGGTAATCGACTGTAATTACCAGTTTTGTAACTGCATTATATTTCATTTGAGATGAGCTCAGAAGCCATCCAGGTCAAGTGTAGACCTTATAAGTAATAGGGATGTTTCGTTGTCTAGCATCGAACTTAGTTCCCAACGTACCGTTAAGCAGATCTAGCAGAGAGTGGTATTTGCGCCACAATTATTATTTTGTTAGTGTCAAGAGTGTTGACACGTGTTTATTTGATATTTGATACAAGCAACTACTGAAGTGTATTTTATCTTTGAGAGCAGAGAGCTCCAGCAATGAGTGACATTGCTACCTTTTAAATGTCTTTGTTATGAAAGACAGAGTTATATGATTGTATTCAGATTTATAGCGTGCTTTTTATGCACATATTCTTCGAGGTTTATAACCTATGGTAAAGGTATTATTATGAGGCAAGTTTTACAGTTATTATCTTGCTTAAATTGCCGGCCTAGTTAGTGTGTTGTGTCATACAGCGCAGGAATGTTGTAGCCTGCGGCGACACGAACAGGTTTGTGACCCAGCGCTCGTGTGAGAGCGCATGCTTCTAAGTGAGACAGACTCATGTTAACATAGGACAGAATGCTTTTAGCATTCACTTTCCCTTTCATTGCAATTATAGCTCATGGAACCCAGTGTCCATTCTTGTATCTGATCATATGTTCTGTAGATTGTCATTTGTTAGTTAAACGCTGTTGCGTGTACCGTTGTTTTGATGAGTACAGTTATGTCAGGTTTCTATAGTACGTTGTAGGCTAGCCCCGCTAGGGAGGTTTTTCATGTATGAAGGTATTATTGTGTACCATGTCGGGGATTGTTCCCGTGGACCAGATATTTAGGAGGTAACTGATTGTGTCCAGGCCCATCCCAGAGTTATTGAACGCGAGCTGTGCGCCGCTGGTAACTTGTGTTATTGTGTGTCCGAGTTGTTATTGCTCGTTGATTGTATTCCGACTTTTGAGTCGAGGCTTTTTGGCAGAGATGATCTCAGGGGAGACGCTCCGTGCCCAGGCTTGTCAGTATTATTCGCCATAAACCAACGATAACCTAAACCGACATCTTAATAATAAAACGCATAATTTTGATAAACAAAAGCTAACTAACGAATTCTTTCTGCTTAACCTTGTTCATTTGCATTTGGAACCTGCTGACATAGCCGTGCTAATGAAGGTATTTCCTGGAGGAAATGACTTTAGACCAGCTGACACTTTTTGTTGTGACTGAAGCTTGCTCGAACCTTGAGTTCGTAGCTGGTGGAGCGCAGGCCATACGATGTTAGACGTAGTCTTCACTACGCAGTCGTCACCGTAATTACACACATTAGATGACTATGGCTTACAAACAGTAACGTCACCGTAATTACACACATTAGATGACTATGGCTTACAAACAGTAAACCAAGGTGCAGGCAGGCATTTGAATAAAACTGTGGTCTCTTATTTATTTAATGATGTAAAAGTGTATGAATCCTCTATGTTACCCTTTTGTGTGCTGATTAGCACTTAGTTCCTAAGAATGACTTAGATGTTTTTTTATGGCTGATCACTTAGCTTTGAATGTAATTGTTTGATGTTACGGACGTCACCGCCGTAAATTTTGTTATTAATTGATAGGACTTAGCTAGATGAATTACCGTTAAATGTAAATGTGGAGATGGTATCATCCTAACTTAGATTTGTTTTGCTATCCTGTTAAATGTAAATTCCGATATTAGCTTGATCTTGTAACTTGACCTAGGGCTTTGCGTCGTACCATTTTCCTAGTGTTGCTGTTGTTGCTTTGTTATTGTGAGACAGATCTTTCGCGAGGGTTTACTGTAACTTCTCAGGTAGGGACCTGCTCTTTATTTTTGATTATTAATTAGCTTGCGGATTAGCCGATAGAAACCCTCCGAACTAGGCTAGGGGTTTGTAAAGTTTGCAATAAATTTGCACGGTGTTTTACATAAGTCTGGATGTTTCTTTTCTCAGTCTAGCTTTTAAGGTGAACCTTTCCTTAGGCAGTCTATGACCTTCGTCACCATGTACCACGATCCCCGAGGACTACAGTTTCTCGTGCCGCTTTGGCCTATTAGGAAGTTCACTTGATCCTCTCGGCAGTTAAGTCCGGCGGATGAGATGTTAGGGAAGTCATTGCGGTTGTTGGCTATCCTGGCAGCTCCTCTGACGGGCTCAATATAGAAGGCCCAATCAGAAAGAATGACCCCGAATGCTCCTCAGGACTTGCTCACCTGATGAGTTAAAACTGAGCAATTCCCTGCAAAGCAGGAGGCCATAGCCCTTTTGGGATTTGCAAGGCTATTTATTATTATTATTTTTATTATTATTATTATTATTATTATTATTATTATTATTATCATTATAACATGAACAAGAATATTTAGACATAAAGTAACTTTTATAGATTTCTATAACTTCGAAATAAACTTTTTTTTTTCAAATTAAGCGATGACCTCTCATTTAAACTTCTTTTCTTATTCTGTGTCTAATAATCAATTAATCGACTTTTTGGTTAGTGAATTAACAAAACCTTCGGTTAGCCGATTAATCTATTGTTCACTTAGTCGATTAATTCAAATGATTCGATTAATCGATTATTACCAGCTCAAGTTGTTATGCTTGAATGATGTGGTTCATTATTTTGGACAATATGCATTTCCGGACATATGTTCATATAACCATTTTTGTTCCATTTCCTGTCAAAAATCACCTCCTGAAATTTGTACTCATAGTTTCCTTACACCCTGTATAGATATATACACACACAATCGATAGAGAACTGTTTAAAAGTTGGCTCAAAGTGCGAGATGTAAACACCGCTCATATCATAACCTTGCATGTTCCGGCTGACTTGCGTAATTGCATTTCTTTGTGAACACGAGGAAGAGTGAAATTTAATTAATATGAGCCACTGAACTGAACTTTCTCCCTTATTCTCCAAACCCTCTTTGTCTTATACCCTCAGGAAGATTTTCCATCTTGGCACTTCCTTGAGAACATGTCTGCTTCACCCTTCCCGCGTGTAAACCCTCACTTCTCCATTATCGGAGGAGTGAGGGGTACCATCTTAAACATCGGATGATATTACTGGTAACTGGGGAAACAAAATGATCAAATTAATATCATATTAAAATAGTAAATATAATTTTTACTCCTAATATATATTGTATTTCCTGACATTAGCTTAGTATGCACCCAGCTATTCTAAAATATTGACAGCTAGTGTAAAATATTCGGTACAGTAGTCATATTGTTACGTGCCAAAGTTTTACCGCTAGTCTAAAATATTCCGCATACCACGTCATATTGTTACTTGACTACGTTTTCACCGCCACTCTTAAATATTCGGTACAGCACGTCATATTGTTACATATCAGAGTTTGCTCTACTGGTCTAAAGTATTCAGTACAGTACGCCATATTGTTACATGCCGACGTTTTCACCACTAGTCTAAAATATTCGGTACAGCACGTCATATTGGTATGTGCCGAAATGTTTACCGCTAGTCTAAAATATTCGGTACACCAAGTCATATTGTTACTGGCCGAAGTTTTCACCGCTGGTCTAAAATATTCGGTACAACACGTCATATTGTTACTTGCCAAAGTTTTCACCACTAGTCTAAAATATTCGGCATACCACGTCATATTGTTACTTGCCTACGTTTTCACCGCCACTCTTAAATATTCGGTACAGCACGTCATTGTTACTTGCCAGAGTTTGCTCTACTGGTCTAAAGTATTCGGTACAGTACGCCATATTGTTACAAGCCGAAGTTTTTACCGCTAGTCTAAAATATTGGGTACAGCACGTCATATTGTTATGTGCCGAAGTGTTTACCGCTAGTCTAAAATATTCGGTACACCAAGTCATATTGTTAAATGCCGAAGTTTTCACCGCTAGTCTATAGCATTCGGTACAGCACGTCATATGGTTATGTGCCGAAGTTTTCACTGCCACTCTAAAATATACGGTAGAGCACGTCATATTGTTACTTGCCTAAAGTTTTCACCGCAAGTCTAAAATAGTACGTCATATTGTTATATGCTGAAGTTTTTACCGCTAGTCTAAACTATTTGGCTCACAACATCATATTGTTACTTGCGAAAGTTTTCACCACTAGTCTAAAATATTGGGCATACCACGTCGTATTGTTACTTGCCTACGTTTTCACTGCCACTCTTAAATATTCGGTACAGCACGTCATATTGTTACGGGCTGAAGTTTTCACCGCTAGTCTATAATATTCGGTACAGCACGTCGTATTGTTACTTGCCAGAGTTTGCTCTACTTATCAGTATTCGGTACAGTACGCCATATTGTTACGGGCTGAAGTTTTCACCGCTAGTCTATAATATTCGGCACAGCACGTCATATTGTTACTTGCCGAAGTCTTCACCAATAGTCTAAAATATTCGGCTCACTACGTCATATTGTTACTTGGCGAAGTTTTCACCGCTAGTCTAAAATATCCGGCATACCTCGTCGTATTGTTACTTGCCTAAGTTTTCACCGCCACTGTTAAATATTCGGTACAACACGTCATATTGTTACTTGCCAGAGTTTGCTGTACTGGTCTAAAATATTCGGTACAGCACGTCATACTGTTACGTGCCGAAGTTTTTACCGCTAGTATAACATATTCGGTACAGCACGTCATACTGTTACGTGCCGAAGTTTTTACCGCTAGTATTAAATATTCGGTACAGCACGTCATATTGTTACGTTCCGAAGTTTTCATCGCTAGTCTAAAATATTCGGCACACCGTGACATATTGTTACTTTCCAGAGATTGCTCTACTGGTTTAAAATATTCGGTACAGCACGTCATATTGTTACGTGCCTAAGTTTTCACCGGAAGTCTAAAATAGTACGTCATATTGTTATATGCTGAAGTTTTCACCGCTAGTCTAAAATATTCGGCACACCGCGTCATATTGTTACTTGCTTGAGTTTGCTGTACTGGTCAAAAATATTCGTTACAGCACGTCAAAAAGTTTCAAAAGTTTGGTTTGCACCATATTACTCCACAGACGTTTAGCTTTCTAACGGTGCATATATTTTCTTAATATCTCATTTTTGGGGTTACTTTCTTTATAATTTCTCACAATCGTGCATACTATTAGTAAAACGACCAAAGTACATTTTAATTTCTATTAGACGATGCAAGAAGAACTTTTTAGAAAGAGGCTGCATTGGAAGCAAGGGTAAAGGGACATGGAAAAACACCAAAATGGATGCTAGTGCTTAAAATGGAAAAAGAGAAATTGTATGGCAATGACATGTTATAAAGACTGGAAATATCCTTCATTCCAATTTCTCAAAAAATAAATAAATCTTGAAATAAAATTTTCTTTTTTCAAAACTTTTCAACATTCAAAGTTAAAATGTTGAGATGTAAGTCCTTCTTATATGTGTTATATTTCAACACGTCCGTTTTTCAAAATTTACTTTAGTTTAAATATTCCAGATGGAAATGTTCATTAATATACAAAATATTACAAAATAATAGCCTATGCAATTTTAAAAAGATGGATGGAAATTCAAAAATACATTCATTTTCAAAACGCCTGTGTCAAAGTAAGGAAAGAGTCTTGAAGAACATCTCTGACTTTTTTTTATTAGTTATTTCAACAAGATTATCCCAGGAAAAAGACCAGTAGGAAGACCAAAGAAGAAATGGTTGGATCAAATCAAGGATGATCTTGAAGACAAAGGGCTAGACTTGAGAAGGACCCATGAAGACCAACTATTCATGGACAGGAAAAGGTGGTGAGGGCTCGTTAACAGCACCCGGGCGACTGGAGCTGGAATTTGATGTTGATGATGATGATGTTAATAGTTACTGAGAAAAAGGTAAATAAAACGTTGCAATGGAAAATGGGCAATATTGGAGATTCCTAAAAACCTTACAAGAAAAATAGAACACGTAGACCTAGTAGTAAAAATGAAACATAACCGCTTGTAAGTGTTTATAATCCCGGATATAGTCTAGTAGTAGATCTATGATGGTTTTCTTTTTGCAAAGTAGCTCCAATATACTCCTGAGTTGCCGACCTCTGCGATATAATATATAGTGTTAAACGTTGAAATGTGTAAAAATTATCCCGAACGGAAACATGAGGAGAAGGAGGATAATGAGTTTCAAAAATCTACCCTCAACACGCCATTCTCTGATGCAGAAAAGCGCAAAGCGTTTCATGTATCGAAACAAGCTTAGAAATCAGAAAGTCGTAAAGATATCAATGATTCTATGCTTTTTCGTGTGGTGGAGAACATGAACGTTAATTTTCTTTTAAGGGGGGGGGGGGGGGTGTTAACAATTTCCGAAGCCACCATGCTCATCAACATCTGATGATTATGGTATTCCCAGGCCAGATAGAATGTAGGCAATGGACCACGTCCCATCAGGAAGTGATTAGCTTCAGTTAGATTGGTATTCCCACACCAACTGTAATGGATGTAGGATGATTACCATACCGAGTGCTTGAGGACTGTTCATGGTACGCCACTGTTATATGACGGGTTGTTTCAGAACCATGGGCTTAATTCACACCATTTAATATACAAATTTTAACATTATTTTTCTTGTGCTTCCATTTGCCAGACGGTTTGTGAATTTAACATTATGCGAAGATTTTTTGTTGATTCTTTTTTGGGGGTTTGCCACATCGTGTGCATGTAGCCCTGTGTTCTTGGATGTGTGTATAATTTTTTTAAATACAGGGTGTTCGCAACAAGCCCTACTTTGTGCTGTAAATCGTTTGTTTTTCAAGATATTTTCATTTTGACACTTGCTTTGGAAAGTACTTTTCAAGCTCTAAAACTTTTGTTTCGTTGCTTTTTGTGCGAAGTTCGCGCATAACGCGCAAAACAAATTTTTGTGGCATGGTTTTGGCACTTTTTTTTTGCCCAAATCGTTTTTTTGACATCACCTATCGAAAGAGCGACATCGAATTAGTCGAATTAGCCACCCAAATATCAGTGTTTGCCCAAATCAAACTCGCAAAATGCGTGTTTGTGTTTAGATTTTCGACCGCTTAAAGCATGCGACCTGCCTCTGCCCGGCCCGGTCGAACCAATCTAAACACAAACTCACATTTTGCGAGTTTGATTTGGGCAAAAACTGATATTTTGGTGGCTTATTAGACTAATTCGATATCGCTCTTTCGATAGGTGATGTCAGAAAACCGATTTGGGCAAACAAGTGCCAAAACCGTGCCATAAAAAGTTGCTTTGCGCGTTATGCGTGAACTTCCCACAAAAACCAACGAAACAAAAGTTTTAGAGCTTGAAAAGTACTTACCAAAGCAAGTGTCAAAATGAAATATCTTGAAAAACAAACCAGTTACAGCACAAAGTAGGGCTTGCTGCGAACACCCTCTATATATATTTTATTTTTTAGCCTACTTTTCACATTTTGCAAAAATGAGGAAAAAGTAGACTTATGAGATCGGGCAAATGTGTGTCTGTCTGTCTGTCTGTCCTTCTGTCTGTCTGTCTGTCTGTCTGTGTGTGTGTCCCCCCCTATCAACTCCTAAACGGCTGCAGCAATCGAAACAAAATTTGGTAGGAGTAAAGATCTATACCTGAATATCTCACGGCCATATTTGAAAATGATGTCAGTGCTACCAACTGCTAAAAAATCGCAATTGAAATTTGAGCTCCATGTTGGATATCTTGGAAAGTATGAATGGGAGCTATTTCAAAATTGGCACACGTACAGATCATAATATTTCAGTTTAATTTCCAGGAGGCTAAACATGGCAGTGTTGCCAAAATGATTATAAGCCTCCTGATAGGTCCAATTTTTAAATGCATATAACTTCTATACTATCGATTGGAATTCAACCAAATTTCGTATGTTGTATGTGTACATAACCAGATATGACTGAGCGTATTCTTCAGACCTACCAGAGCTGCCAACTGTTAATAAATGCTCCTAATTTATTTTATCCAAATACCAATATATCAGAAAGTATGCAAGCCGACAGCTTTAAACTATGCACACGTATAGTCCCTGACATTCTATATTAATTTGGAGTAACTTATATACGTCAGTGCTACCAACATGATTCTAAGCCTGCTGACAGGTCCAACTTTAAATACATGTAACTTCCATACTATCATTTGGATTTCAACCAAATTTCGTATGTGCTATGTGTACCATAACAGATATGACTATGCGTATTCTAAGGATCAACCAGTGCTGCCAACTGTTAATATGTGCTGCCCCTATTTTTGTTAGCCTAATATCAATATATCAGAAAGTATGCAAGCCAATAGCTCTAAACTTTGCACACGTATAGTACCTGGCATTCTAGACGAATTTGGAGTAACTAATATACGTCAGTGCTGCCAACATGATTCTAAGCCTGCTGATAGGTCCAATTTTAAAATGCATGTAACTTCTATACTAACTAATGGATTTCATTCAAAATTGGCACAACAATAGATCATATTATTTCAGATTATTTCTGACCAATACATGCATGACATTGCTGCCAACATGATTTTACGCGCGCTGTTAGATCCAATGTTTAACTGCATGTAACGTCCATGCTATTCATTGGACTTCAACCAAATTTTGTATTTTGTACCTTAAGAAACGGAACTAAGAATATATTCAGTCATCAGGGCTGCCAAATGTAGTGCTCTATTAGGATACATTATGACAGGTATACAGTATTTCGAACTAATTGAAAATTTCGATATTAGCAACTTAATTTCGTCATTATTCTAGATAGGTTCATATTCTGTAGAATAATCATTGGCATGAAAAGTAGGCTGTATAGTTCTTCACGGAACTTCTTGTTCCTTTCATTTTATTACTATTTTATTTGTTATGTTTCAGATGAATTTTGAGCAAGTCAAACATATCCAAATAACTCGATACAAGTTTATAGGCTCCTTGTTTAACTGCTGGTAACGTCCATGTCATCTAATGGATTTATACCAAATTTTATACTTTAAAAAGGAAGCTTGTAATGTTACGTGACTGTTAATCTCGGGAAATGTTCTCCGTAGTGACTATGGGCTTCTGCCAGGGCTAGCATCAGCAGTTTAGTTGGCAGAACGGTATCCTTGACAGGGTGAATCCCACATGTGTGGGCTGTAGGCTGTCGAAATCGTCAGTGTGTATTGCAATAAGCGAGCGTGTGTGTCATCAGCACTTCCAGCTTCAGTTATGAATGGCTGTGATGAGTAGGGCTCGGATTTTTAGGTAAATAAATATTATTTTATGTAAATACATATTTTAAACATTTTGTCTATAAATAACATACATTACTGCTTTTCACTTAATAGCACACAAAAAGACATAATATTTCCATTTTTTAAATAAGTTTATTGCATTTTTGATCTGTGTTACTTCAACGGGGAAGAACCTGTGAGCTACCTAATCTTCATGCAGAGCGTATGGTAGCTTCCAGCTGTGGTTTTCTTATCTCGTCGCCCCGTCCCACTCACTGTGGAAGCCGGGGATGCCTAAAGTGAAAGCAACTACAAGGTATCGTCTGCAGCCGTATGTTGCAGAATTTAAGGGCAATTTTACTTCTGATGGGGGCGTTCTGTTCTGCCAACCATGTCGGAAAGCAATCAAGGCTGAACAGCGATCTCAAGTTACACCACACCTCGAGAGCAAGAAACATATGCCGCAGTTTCGCGACTTCAGAAGAAGTGTTGCGCGATAATCGTCAGTCATTTGCGATGGACAACCTGAAGATGTATCTTGTGTATTGTAATTCTTCAGCAGTCAGTGAGGCATAGCATAAATTGCATTCGTGACTACTGCATATTGTTTATATTGTCATTAATCAACAAAATTATAATTAAATATTTTTACTTTTTTGTCACATATTTCAGAAATATTTAATACATAAAAAATAAATATTTTCCCGATTTTTAGCACCTAAAACTACGAGCCCTAGTAATGAGTACAAAGTTTACTGTTTGTTTTGATACAAGCGACAGGCGTGCTGCCAACGTAACTACTGATGCTAGCTTGTAGGCACTGCGGAGAACATTTCCTGGCGCCCTGTATATATATCCCTCCCTATATTATTCTGCTAAGGTCCCATTACAGTTTTGTACAGAAAATAAGGTCCCATTAACACCAACCTACACATATGGGGTACCTACAGGTTCAGCATAGCCCAATGCGTAAGCGAAACGCACTCACTTACTCTTTAAATCCTCACAATTAAATAAATACCTTAAAACATGTATATTTACAATGAAATAATGAAAGAATGCAACACGGTAACCATGGTAACAGAATCTCACAGGTCCATCTATTACTGTAAGACGCAATGCAATTCCAATTATTACATTACTGTGAAAGTTTCCAGACGGTTATAAGGTTATCACTGAACCAAATTAAGCTGTAAAATTCATCAATACATACAGTATAATGCGCTTAAGAGGGTCAAGGGGCACTCTAGATTTTTTTCACGCAATTTTCACGTGTGAGTGTGGTACGAAAGGTCTTTTTCACCCGACTATAAAGGGTGTCCGAAAACTACATTTAAAGGCCCTTAAATTAACAGTGTCTGTGATATTCCCAGAAAACTAACTTCGCTCTGATATACTTATGAAGGAATGACAAACCCCTAACCACTGCACCAGTAGCTGAATTGATCAAGTATGATTATTCATACCAAGGATAAATTAGTCATAGCATTCATGATTGAGATTTTGCTAAGTGTACTCTCTACAACTAGAATATTCGCGGGCGAAGCCCCGACGGGTAATGCTAGCATATATATAGCCTTTTCTATTCAACAGCAGAATACTGTGCACCCGTGTGGTTGGAAAGTGTACATGTGCATAAAGTAGACTCAAGATTAAATGATACAATGCGATGCATCACTGGTACTATTAAGTCAACGCCTTGCCATTGGCTGCCTGTGCTGAGCCACATTCCTCCACCACATCTAAGAAGGAAACAAGCATTGTTGAGAGAGGCTAAGAAGATCAGGGTTTCACCTACTTTACCACTATACCATGAATTTTGCCATCCCTCACAACAGCGACTACGGTCTAGGAGGCCAACATGTGTTACTGCAGAAATACTATATGTGGATGGGTTTAATTTAAACCAAAGTTGGAGAAACGAGTGTTCAACTAAAACAGCGGGGACTAGTGCCCATTCTCTTGATCCTACAAAGGAACTGAAAGGTTCTGACCTCCCAAGGAAACTGTGGTGCCGTCTTAACAGATTCAGAACCGACCATGGCTGCTGTAAATTCTTTCAACACAGATAGGGCTGGACCAATTCAGCAATGTGCGACTGTGATCAAGAGGAGCAGACAATGTATCATCTGCTCCGACGCTGCCCTCTGTTCTCGTTCCCTGGGAACCCTGCTGAACTCTTTCATGTCACTCCAAATGTCATAACTTGGTTGCAGAATGTGGATAATGTTGTATAATGTAAATTTTGTATATAATTCACCATACGATTAAATAAATATGTTTATTTAATAAGATCGTATATGTGTTACAAAACTTCTACTGAAATTCTATGTAAAAGCATGCATAAGAGTAAGTTAAGATAACAAGAATAAGGGGGGGGGGGAAATTATAAGATCTATAAGATAATGACCAATTTTCAATACAACTTTTTTATTTACCACCCTATTTTAATCTCAAATCAGGTAAATGTTTTGGCTCTTTTGGTCTTCATCAGTCTTCCGTAACACCGGTACATTCCAGCATAGCCTACACAATCTTAAAATCTTAACAAGCCCATGTTGGTTTTAAAATAACTGTACAAGACAATGGTGTCAAACCAATAAAATTAGGAATACATTCTTAAAGATAGATTATGATCCGGGTGAAACCCTTTGTCGTATTCTATTTACAACTAAAACTGCTAAAATTTTCTTCTAATCTTCAGTGTCACATCCCATTAGAAAATGACGACTAATTTATCTCCACCCAGGAGCTCACATCTAGTGGGACGTGGGTTGACGACCACGGGGCCCCAGCTGAGTCCGGCATTGCTTCCACTTACTTGTGCCGAGCTCCTCTCCGTCTTCTTTCCTGTCGACCTCTCTTGGTCAACTCTTGTTCTCTTCCGACCCTGACGTATTAGGGTTTCCGAGGTCTAGGGAGTCTCTTCCTTTCCCGCCTTAATTGGCCCTTGTCTCATCTTTCCAGATACCCTCCTTCAGCGTGGGGCCAGCCTTCTTTTTCACTATCACTATCACTTAAAACAAAAATTATCATCACCATCATATTTTTCTTACAGAGCCGCTCGCCTAGAAAATGTAGACTTCCTTAATAAAACTTGTCCTCTATTATAAAGAAAAACATTAACTATTTCAATATATTTCAAGAACGGCTGGCCATTTAATTTAATTAGTGTGTCATAGAGGTGCAAAATGTGTATGTAGATCAGTTCTGAAGTTTTGCATATATAGGCTTTAATAATTTTGTCATGTATAATAATAATAATAATAATATAAAATAATATAATATAAAATCTTGGGCCCTGTAAAAGAAAACGATGAATACAGGAGACGGCACAACCACGAGCTCTACACATGTGTAGAAAAAATAACTGATGTGATGAGAAAAAGAAGAATTTCATTTTATGGCCACATTTCACGAATGAGCTCTGTAAGGTTGACAAACAGGATCTTTACATACTTTCTAGAGAAGAAAACAAAGGGGGCATGGTTCACTGAAGTTGACTGAGATTTGAAAGAAATTGGGATTACAAGTGATGATGTACTGGAACGTATAAAATTTAAGGTGAAACTTACAACTCACTGGAGTTTCCTAGAGAAACCTAAGCTCAAAACAGGCAAGAAGTGGACAGAAGAAAGAATTCATGCGGCAGTACTGGGCGAATGTTAAAGCTCAAAGCAGAAACCAGTTGAAATAACGTGGTCCTTAGTTGGCCGTAACGCAATAATAATAATAATAATAATAATAATAATAATAATAATAATAATAATAATAATAATAATAATAATAATAATAACTGCCGGTCCCAAGCCCGGGGCCTCATCTCGTAAGTGATGAGGAAGGAGGAGGGGGAGGAGTAACACCTCGTTAAAAAACCTGGGTCCATCTGGCTCCGGATGGTAGCACCCTGTAAGGGCCCCTGCCTAGGGTTACTAGGTGAAAATTGGTCAACGGTCCTGATGGCGGAAGAGGAATCTAAGATTCCCAACGATGGATGGAGCGGAAGAGCCAGGTGGTTTCCCCACCAATAAAGAACTCTAAATCCAAAAGCGTTTGTTCCCAGATTGGGCGGCTTATGGTCAGCGTCTGTTCACCATGTGGTGCGGCTGTAAACATGCTCCAGGAACTAACAATCCCTGGTTCTAAGAAACCTAGTGGATAACCACTAGACCCCTTTTCTTACAAGTAACCATGGCGCGTGCAAATAATAACAGTATTACCCCAGGTGGTAACCAATCCACCCGTCAACTGACGGCACCCGGGCGTTCGGACTCTGGGGGACCCGGGCAACCACGGCCACAGAGAAAATCGGAGTTCTCTGGCAAACTTCCACATAAGACACCAACATACGTAGGCACTCTAAACATCAACACTCTCATACAGCCTGGAAAGTTGCACAATCTAGTGACAGAACTCGATAGACAGAAGCTTCTAATCCTCGCGCTGCAGGAGACACGTATCACAGATGAAGACACCATGGACTACGGCAATTATCGCTTGTTCAAGAGCAAGACTGACAGGCGCGTTGCCAAAGGCGCTCCACTTCTGGGGATGGCCTTCATGGTCCACAAGACCATAGTAGAATCCTTAGAAGAAGTTACTCCAGTAAACAACAGATTGATGAGCATGCGCTTCCGGTGCGCCAACAAAAAATACACACTGATCAACGCACACGCCCCCACTAACCAAAGTAACAAGAGCGATCCACAGTCCGCAGAAAAATTCTGGTCGACCCTTGACACAGTGATGTCCAAAGTCCCCAGGAATGACGTCAAACTCCTCATGGGCGACTTCAATGCACAGATCGGTAGAGAAAAGATGTACAGGAAAACAGTCGGAAACTATCCTGCACATAAATTCACAAATAAAAATGGCACACGACTCATAGAACTCTGCCAGCAGAATAACCTCAAGCTCATGTCAACATCTCTTAGAAAACACCCTAGAAAACAGAAAACCTGGCGTTCTCCAGTCCAGCAGTTAGGTGAGTTCCAAATCGACCATGTGGCAATCTCATATCCAGTACAGAAGGAGATTCATGATGTACAGGTACGTAGAGGAGCCAACATTGACTCTGACCATTACCTAACCCGCGTCAAGGTCAAGTTCACCCCAAAGAGAACTTTCTGTAAGAAAACCCCCCTACCAAAATTTGACACAAAAAAGATCGCAGACTCTGGAGTGAAGGAAGCCTGGGAAAAAGAACATGCCAATGACTGGCAACATTTCCACCGAAAAATCATAGAAACAGCACAAGCTCTCATTCCCTTGAAGAAGAATTCCAAACATCCTTGGTGGGATGTTGATTGTGAGAATGCACTCATTACCAGGAAATTGGCATATCAGAAATACAACAGTAAAAAATCCCCAGAAAATTTACAGAATTTCCATGAAACACGAAAAGCAACCGCAAAAATTATCAGACAATCCAAGAGGAGATACCTGAAGGAACAGTTAGACTCCATTGAGGACAACTTCCGTAACTACAACGTAAGGGACTTCTACAGAACGTTTGCAGGACACATCAGAGGGTACACACCACCAAACCTTTGCTTCAGAAAAGGTGATGGAAAATTAGCACTAACGAATAAGGAGAATTGCAAGGTGATGGCACAATACTTCTCTGATCTTCTCAACTGTCCAGAACCAATAGAGAGATTCTCAGAGGAAGAACCTACAGTCAAGAACGCAGACTCATTACCTCCGACACAAGAGGAAGTTCACAGGCACATCATCAAACTTAAGAACAACAGGACATCTGGTGAAGACGGCATAGTGGCCGAACTACTGAAAAACCTAGGGCCACACTCACTCAGGGAACTCACACAGATTATCACTGACATCTGGACATCAGAAAAGCTACCAGATGAGTGGAAATGTGCATTGATCCACCCGTTACACAAAAAAGGCGACCGCTCTGACGTAAACAATTACAGGGGCATTTCACTATTACAAGTTACGTACAAGATCCTCTCAGCGTGCCTACTCCAAAGGGCTCGGGACCAGCTGGAACACAAGATTGGCGAGTACCAGGCGGGATTTCGTCCTGGTCGCTCCTGCGCGGAACAAATCTTCAACCTAAAAAGTATATTGAAAATCAAAGCCCTCAGGAATACTCCAGTTATATGTACGTTCGTTGACTTCAAGAAGGCATATGACTCCATTGACCGTCAGTCATTGTTCAACATCTTGCACGAGCATGGTTTGGATAGCAAGACCTTGCGATTGATCAAACAGACACTGACAGACACGACATCAAAAGTGAAATTCATGGGGGAAATCTCAGAACCATTTCAGATCAATACAGGTGTTCGCCAAGGTGACGGGCTCTCTCCGCTTCTCTTCAACCTAGTGCTGAACAAAGTTATCAAGGAATGGGAGAAAGAACTGAGACTTCAAGGTTACTGGAGGCCAGTGCGACTAGGACGACCAAAGGACGAACTGGAGGTTGGATGTCTAGCCTTCGCGGATGATCTGGCTCTACTCTCAGATAACGAAACCACATCAATCAGACAGATAGAAGTACTCCAAGAGTGCGCCGAAAAAGTAGGACTACAGATCTCGTTCCAAAAGACAGAGTTTTTCTGTACGAAATTCGACATACAGAATTTAAACACGAAATATGGCAAGATCAATAGAGTCGCCCACTTTAAATACCTAGGTGAAGTGCTTGAACCGACGGGAAAAGAGAAAATCGCGCAGAACACTAGGTTAATGAAAATGAAGAGAGCCTTATACAAGACACAGAGTGTCTACAACAAAAAATGTCTGTCCACATTCACTAAACTTCGTCATTACAACACGGTTATTAAACCTGAGGTGCTTTATGCTAGTGAGACGTTGACGTTACACACTGAGGGCGACTTGGAAAAAATCCTTACAGAGGAAAGAAAAATAATAAGGAAAATAATTGGACCAAAGCACACAGATGAAGGATACAGGCTTCACTCCAGAGACACCACAGAGAAATTGTCCAACCTCGCAGCAGACATCAGAAAGAGGCGACTAAAATTTTATGGCCACATCAGCAGACTCCCACAAACTAGACTCACCAACAAAATTCTTAGATACATACAGCGGCTCAAGATTACTACACCCTGGATGATGCAAGTCAAAATTGATCTAGTAAAAGCACAAGTCGACCCAGAAGACGTCATAGACAAAAGCGTATTTAGACACAAAGTATACAAGTGGGAAGTGTTGTCAGAGAGAGCTGCACCTACAGCCCAAAGACCAAAGTGGACCGAAGAAAGGAAGAGGGCCTTTAGTGCACGAATGAAAGAGTACTGGAAAGACAGGAAGAACAAAAAGTCATGATTGCTTCGCGTGGTCTAATAGGCCTGAAACGTGTAAAATAAAATAAATAATAATAATAATAATAATCTCAGTTGAAAAGACCAAAATAATGACGAACATAAAAATAAACACCAAAAGAGCTTCAAGTGGGCAAACAATACATAGACATCGTCAAAGAATTTAAATATCTTGGGGAATGGATCGGCTGGAATGCGCTGGAGAAAAAGGCAATGGAATCTAGGAGAAATAAAGTTTAATTGCCCTTCCAATTTACGAAGGACACTTATAACAAAAAGTCTCTCTCCTGGAATACCAAGATAAAACATTATAACACGGTAATTAAACCAGAAGCCTTATATGCAGCCGAAACATTGTCTCTCACCACCCTGGGACCGCTTGAAAGGCTGGAGGTCAAGGAAGGAAAGATAATAGGCAAAATCTTAGGTCCTAAATTTCACAACATCAAATTAATCCATGTCAGGAACGAAACTCTTTACCAAAAAACTGAAAACCTTTCGGACACAATAAGAAAACGGAGAATTGATTTTTATGGGCATATACTCCGGATGAATTCAAATACTGTAGATTAACCAAAAAAGATCTTCGACCACTTCCGTAATAATAATAAAAAACTCTTTGGTTTTTTGGAAACCGAGAAAGACCTTGTGGAACTCCAAATTACAGACACCATGCTCATGGACAAAACAGCCAAAACCGTCACCAACGATAAGTAACAACGGTTCCAAGTTGGTTGGTTGGTTCTTAAGTTTAGGGGCTGCGACAACGCGGTCATGTAGCCCCGTGTACTTTGGGTGTGTGTAGAATCTGTCTGATAACCGGTGTTAATTGTGATGACTGTATTAGTGTGTGTTATCTGTTTTTTAATTTAAGTACTGCAACTTAGAATTTTTCAAATAGTTCCTACTTTTGCCACCAAGCGCCACCGTCAACGACTACTAGGCCAAGTTCAGAACTTAGGTACTAGATGATGATGATAATTGTTGTTTTAAGGGGCCTAACATCTAGGTTATCGGCCCTTAGCTACTAGACACCACCGCAGTCGGCTCTTGGCAACGAACGTAGAAACCTAAGAGCGTTGTTTACATTCTTAACCTATCCAATTTAGCTTCACACAGGTGCAATTAGTGGAAGGTTCTTTAACATGCCATAAATCTATGACATGGGACCGCCGGCTTTACTTCTCCTCCGAAGGAAGGCATAAAGAGGGATTTTAACGCTCTTAAAAAATCCGACGGCTTCGGCCGGGTTTGAACCCGCTATCTTGGGCATAGAAGCTCAGCATGCTACCGACTACGCCACCGAAGCCGCTTACGGTTCCAAGTGAAACTCAAACAAAAGCGTACGATCCACATCTCTGCCACTAAGAATGAGGCAATACTGGGCCAAAAGGAAAGCTCAAAACAATAAAGTGATAGATTTCATGTAGCCCAAAGTTGGGTGAAACAAATAAATAATAATAATAATAATAATAATAATAATAATAATAATAATAATAATAATAATAATAATAATAATAATGTGATTGTTGCATTCTTCGCTCCCAGATGTTCACGTGGTGATGGCACAGACGGAACGGAAGACGAATACGTTGTTTCCTTGCGATATCGCCACAAGTCTCCTAGTCCTGCCCCTAGGGGGCAGGAAGTATGAAATGTGATGGCTGCCATCCGCCTCAAGATGTATGAAAAATATGCACGTCACAGGATATAAGAGAATCCCTCGTAGACATCTCATAATGGATGCTTAGTCCACAGCGCTGACATGTCTGGGGAATTGTGAGACATTGCCAAATGGAACATATTTAAGGCAGGAAATGGGAGGAAGTCTGAACAAAAGAAGAAATATATATACAGTGCTGTGCGCATTATACCTAACTTGAGCTCTGTTTCAGTTCAGGGATCGTGTTCTGAAGTACCACGCCTCTCTCAAGTCAGCACGTGACAAGGAATAATAAAAATAATAGTAATAATAACTTATTTATTTATTTATTTATTTATTTATTTTATTTAGCGTATGGCTTTTAGTGCCGCGAGTGTGCTCGCCAAAGGCTGTAGCTGCTTCAAGCGGACACCCATGGTGTGAGCTACAAGTTCCGTTAAATTTCAAGTAGTTACAAATTTCGCTACCAAATGTCACTGACACCTAGAGGTGAACGTTGGAACTTTGATGGAGCGATTCAACGAAATCTAACCTAGAAATTTAGCTTCACACAATTTTAGTTAGTGGAAGGATCTTTTACATGCCATAAATCTATGACATGGACTGCCGGCTTGACTTACCCTCTGAAGGAAGGCATACTGAAGGAGCTTTTAACGCTCTTAAAAATCCGACGACTTCGGCCGGGTTTGAACCCGCTATCTTGGGAACAGCATTTCAGCATGCTACCGACTACGCCACCGAAGCCGCTTTGTGCAAGATGACCATTGCAGATACGGTTGCCCAACATCGGAGACTGTTCAGCATATTATATCAGGTTGTCGCCATTTTGGAGGGACAGAATATAGGAAGAGACATGATTTTGTTGCCAAGATAGTACATCAAGAATTGGCTATACGCCTTCAACTGCTGAGCCAAGAGAAAGTGCCGTACTACAAATATGCTCCTGAAAGTGTACTGAAAAATGACAGCTTTACGTTGTACTGGGATCGTACTGTATTGACAGACCAGTCAGCTGTGCACAACAGACCTGATTTAGTTCTTGTTGACAAATGCATGAAGCACACCACCTTCATAGATGTGGCGATCCCAAACAGTGGCAACATGCTAACAAAGCATGTTGAAAAGCTGTCAAAATACACAGAGCTTTCAGAACTGATAAGGAAGCAATGGCACATGGCAGAAGTCAGGACAGTTCCTATTGTTATCTCCAGCACTGGCGTGATTCCCAACAACTTAAAGGAATCGCTCAGTGAGTTGAAATTAGACCCTGGCCTTTTCAAACTGATGCAGAAAACTGTCATACTTTCTACGTGTCGCGTAGTAAGGCTGTTCTTGGGCAATCAGGCCTGAAGGATTGGGGGAAAAGCGTAAAGCAACTAGCTTACTGAATGCAGTCACCAAGAATTTGCTCCTTATGATATGTACGGTATCTGGGATTGTAAATGTTTTCTTTCCAGCAAATATGCTGAGAATGTGTAAGCGCATGCGCAAAATAAATAAATAAATAATAATAATAAGATTGTCTCAAGTACGGGCGTGATCCCATTTACCTTGCTCCAATGCCTTAAAGAACTGGATATGGATACGCAACTGTACAAACTAATGCAGAAAGTAGTAGTTCTATCGACAACCAGAATCGTTCGGAAGTTCATGGGTAGCGAAATTCCAGCGTAGAAGTTGCTGTTTCAGTAACTATACTTGGTTCCCTGAAGCCCGTATAGTTATGTTGTAATGTACCAGCAATGTGTTATATGTACTGTATAAACCGATAATAATAATAATTACTAGCACTACCCGTCGCGGCTTCGGCCGCGAATATTCTAGTTGTAAAGAGTACACTTAGCAAAATCTCAATCATGAATGCTATGACTGATTTATCCTTGGTATGAATAATCAGACTTTATCAATTCAGCTACTGGTGCAGTGGTTAGGGGTTTGTCATTCCTTCTTAGGTATATCAGAGCGAAGTTAGTTTTCTGGGAATATCACAGACACTGTTAATTTAAGGGCCTTTAAATGTGGTTTTCGGAGACCCTTTATAGTCGGGTGAAAAAGACCTTTCGTACCACACTCACACGTGAAAATTGCTTGAAAAAATTCTAGAGTGCCCCTTGATGCATTATACTGTATGTGTTGATGAATTTTACAGCTTAATTTGGTTCAGTGATAACCTTATAACCATCTGGAAACTTTCACAGTAATGTAATAATTGGAATTTCATTGTGTCTTACAGAAATAGATGGGCCTGTGAGATTCTGTTACCATGGTTACCGTGTTGCTTTCTTTCATTATTTCATTGTAAATATACATGTTTTAAGGTAATTATTTAATTGTGAGGCATTTAAAGAGTAAGTGAGTGCGCTTATGCTGAACCTGTAGGTACCCCATATGTGTATGTTGGTGTTAATGGAACCTAATTTTCGGTACAAAACTGGAATGGGACCTTAGCAGAATAATATAGAGAGGGATAATAGGCAGTTCCGTGAAGAACTAAATAGCCTATTCTCATATATCCCACTGGTCTTTCTGATTAAAATCCTCCTGCCTATTACAACAATTTTCCATAGGATATAGTAAATAGTTTTTGGTTCAGGACCTATGTCTTCACCAACACCATTACAATGAGAAGTTATGTTCTAGAATATATAGCTTTCGATATCGGTGATTAAGATTACTCCCGCGAGATAGCATCTGTCTGTAACGAACCACGGGGATTCATTTTCAGAAAAAGCAAATGCACGGCTCCATAGTTCGTTCGTTCCTCAACCTACCAGTTTAGATAACTCCACTCCACCTTGCAACAAAAGCCAATTAAATGGTGAATTGTACCTAATGACATGGTGAACATGAAAAAAAATCCACTGCCTGCTTCCAGTCTCCGACCGGGTCAGGAATGGAATGATTGAATGAATGAATGAAGCCCCCATCTAGCGGCGAGGATATGAAGTGTGCCGGCTGCCGAAGCCTGTCGCACTCCTCTGGGGCAATGATTAAATGAATGACAGATGAAATGAAATGATAGTGGAGAGTGTTGCTGGAGTGAAATTGTGACAGGGAAAACCGGAGTACCCGGAGAAAAACCTGTCTGCCTCCGTTTTGTCCAGCACAGATCTCACATGGAGTGACCGGGATTTGAACCATGGACCCAGCGGTGAGAGGCCGGCGTGCTGCCGCCTAAGCAACGGAGGCTCTGACATGGTGAACATATGAATAATAATAATAATAAGATTGTCTCAAGTACGGGCGTGATCCCAAGTACCTTGCTCCAAGGTCTTAAAGAACTGGATCTGGATACGGAACTGTACAAACTAATGTAGAAGGTAGTAGTTCTATCAACAACCAGAATCGTTCGGAAGTTCATGGGTAGCGGCATTTACGAAAAAGTAAGCTACAGATTTTAGTGCCATTACATAAGGATTGCTATCATAGCCGAGCTCACGAAACACCTTTCAAATCGACTGAATAAATTACGAGAAATAAAAAACAAGATGTTCAGTAAAGAACATATAGCCTACTTTCTCCTAAATGCATGGGTATTGTTATAACTCTTTGTCCTTTTCAAGGAGTATGATTGAATGTTGGTTGTAGGAGCTTGTTGAAATACAACGTGCTATAGGGATATTAAACATGAATATGAGGTGCCCATTGCTAGTGCTACCTCTGTACCAAACTTTGTTCAATTCGTTTTAACGGTGTTCGAATTAATAGGGGTAATCGATTTTGACACAAAGATGGCCGCCATCCGCAAACTATTAGGCTGATGACCTATTAGTTTGGTCAAAGGATGCTGCCCCCATAAAGGTATGCTGTTGCAAAATTTGGTAGAGATCGGATGATTAGGTTAGTCGTAATTTGATTTAAGCTTTGAACATTTGTGTGGCCGCCATTACGTTTCCGTCAAGATGGCGGCGATATAAAACATGACACTGAGGTGTCCTTTGCTAGTGCTACCTTTGTACTGTACCCGATACCTATTTTAGGCTATCGGTTACGCCAGCAGACATTAAGCTGTAGTTGAGGTTTTGAGAAGCAATAAGAAAAGATAGCGCATCGATCGCGTCAAGAAGAAAGCCAAGATGACGTAGGAGGTCAAGAATCAAGGAGGCATTGAAATCTGTGAGAAGATAGAATTATGGATAAAGATGTGAAGCTTTATTGGGACATATATGGAATTATAGTAATTAAACAACTTAGAAGAGGATATATAACATGCATTATATGTGGAAATAATTTTATGGAAATAAGTTATTTTATAACAGAACAGCCGAGAGGATTCGGGTTCGAGACTATGTTCATGACGTGAGAGCACAGTGGTGGGGGAATGAGCCACGTGCCGCGCGGAGCACATAAGCCGGAACACAGCGCTAGCAAGTTCAGTTGAGCCCAAGGAGACGGGCAGTTCAGAGCAGCTCTGTAGCACAAGCGGGGCGCATTGAAGGTCACGCAACATACGGAAACCGTCACGGCAGGAGAGTAGGTGACAGTTCTTGCATCGCCGAGCAGCCAAGGCCGAGCGGGTCGTTGATCCAGGCGGGCTAGCCGAGGAGGCAATTGTAGACATCCGGGGTATTTCAAAACCACACTGCTCGTAGTTGAAGACTTTTATTTCAAGCTTCATTTCGACGCTGTTCGAGCACAGGCTTTTACGAATAACCTTATAACCATGCTGTTATATAACACATTCAAAGCGACTTTTACTATTCCAAGTAAACTGAATGTTTAGCATAGGCTCTGATGAACATCATAGCGTGCATTTATAAGATTTATATCTTATACAATTTTCATGAGTTACCTATTACAAACAGATACAGGGTGTTTCGTAATCTTGAACACTCTCAAGTAAAATTTTATTTTACTCAAGTGGGACTTTGCAGTAAGTTGAGATTGGACTTACAATTCTCAAACTGAACATTTAACGGAACAGTGGCGTATCTCAGAAGAGGAGTAGGGGGTCCGCTGTTTCCATGAACTTTTCGAGAAGGAGTTGGACGATATCCGCTATGGGTAATCCGAGGTTCAACATGACCGAGTAAACGTGAATAGAGACAAGATGGCACCACAGAGCGATGGATTCGATTCCTGACGAGAGGAGTCCACCAGCTGATTCGCTTGGGATATCGAAGGAAATCGTCATTTCATGGATGAAATGATATTCACGCCGATCTTACGAGAAATTCTTTAGGTAGGGAAAATCGACGATCTTGGAAATTATATTACAACTGATAATGAAAGGTATTGTAAGAGTTCTAACTACCTGATACGATTATTTTCATGAATACTGGGCACACATGTATATTTTTCTAATAGGAGTGATTTGATTATTAAGACATGGTTTGAATTTATATATTTCGAATTTGCTAGAATATGGAGTGACCATATGATATGGCAGGCATCATTATACGAAATTCTCACCGTTGTTTGGCTTTATTAAGCAGATGTTTGGTCTTTTAAACATTTTTCCAGCTAGGATATTTTTCATGAATAGTTTTTTTTGTGTAACGAGTATTTCGAACTCGTGATCTGCAATTGATTATCAGAAATTACTTCGTCAGTTCATTGCATACTAGCGAGTGTGTATTATTCATCAGTAGGGATTTTTTCCATTGGATTGTTTGGAGATATTAAGAAGTTATTCACTTTAGTGAATGAACATCGCTTTTATATCGCAACTAGAAAATTGTTGATTCCTTTCTGGTACATTCACTCATACAGCCTACGAGATGGGGTCCTTCGTATTTATACGATTGTATGGTGGTACTCACCTTACCCATCGTTCAGGGAACTATCATCCAAGTCGACGGGGCGAGGTCTTTCGTATTTATACGACTGTACGGTGGTTACACATCTTACTCGCCATTGAGGGACTCATTTTTATCATCCGAATGTACATGAGATGTAAGTGAATTAAACAAGGAACTACTAGTCACATATCAGTCGAAATTTTGTTAAATAAAGTAACGATAAATGTCAACAGGATTGCATTTAGTAATTCTTGTTTGCCAATCCAATATTTTGTTGCTATACTCTTTTGAGAGTAATTTCAGTTTAACAGCTATTACAGCTGATGCTTTGATGATTTTTATAATTGTGTTTGATACCTTTGAGAAGGATTTAAAGTAATTGAATCTTGTAAGATTAATCATTAATGGTCATAATTATTTGAAGGCAGATCAGTATTGCAGATTTTGATGTGAGAGATTATAACACATTGGTGTTTTTCTGCGATGTGAATTTATGAAAAATTGTAAAAGAATTTATGCTATTTGAAAGCAAATCTTAAATTACTGAAGTAATATTTTTCCAATTGTTTAAGAAGTTGTCTAGATGTGATCAGAGTAATTACAGTCATTGGAGATTATGTGCGTTGATAATTTGAAGCCATTTATATATTTTGTAGATCATACAACGTGGTTAAGTGGAGTTTGTGATAGGCATTTTGTGGAAGTTGCCATGTGATAGTTGCATCGTTGATAATGTATTTTGAGGCAGACATGAGGTCGTCGTACCCAGTCTAGCGTAATTGTTGAGATTCATGCTGTATGTGCTGAATATTTATGGAGTTTTTGGAGTAATTCTTATATTCAAATGTGATATTTGAAATATTGAAGAAATGAATTGTCGTTGTGGATAGTTTGATCCAACGTGATGTCGTGGAGGCAATAATATTTTTGGCATAATAAATTAAATACGAGATATAACTTGGAAGTAATAAAACTGTAAGACAACGTTCTATAAACCTTATTAAACAATTTGTTAGGAAATTAAACAAATAAATGAAGTTGATAATACAAGATTTTCTGAAAATAATAATTAATGAAATAATAGTCTGAGATTTGAGCATATTAACGATCTGACCTAATGAAATAAAAATCAGAATGACTAGATGAAATAATTAAAATCTAAATAACCAGATGATTGAAATTTAAATAATTTGATAAATTAAATTTTGGAATAAATCAATGAATTAAATAAGTGGATGAATTAATGATTGAATAATTAAACTGATTGAAATGAATTATTAGACGATTTTAATGATGATGAATAACTGAATTAGAAGGTGATAATTAATTAAAGAAGCTGATGATTAATGAATTTATATGGAATTAAATACATTTAATTGAGAGATAATGTGAAGGAATTGCAACTTGAAATGTGAATTTAAATGATGTAATGGTGATGAATTAACGATTCTGACAGGAATATTTGGAATTTTGAAGTGAGAATTAATGTGAGAAATATTTAATTTTGATGATAATTATGATGATGACTAATGAGAATTTGAATTTTCTGTAATTCACAGATAAGAGATTAATGACGATGTAAATAATGTAAATTAATTATTCAATGTTTAGGAACATTTGATTAACATGTTCTACGTTCAAATTATACCATGCAAACCATAATTTATGTGATATTTAATATGTGTGATTATTATATGTGTATGTTTAGACAGCTTAATAACTTAATTAAATCCACATTGATGTTAAATTAAAGAGAATTAGGTCTCAGGTTTCACAGATGTCAGTGACGAAAGACATAGTGCTACAGTGATCCTGAGAACCCAAGAGAACTTTATACATTTTTCTTGTTATGTGGATAACATTAATTTTGCATTAGAAAGGAGATGGTTCGATTTTTGGACAATGACAATTTAACTTTGCATTCGACCATACTCTTAGGTAGGAATTATATTTAAAATGTCTGTCTGACTATCAAAGTAAAATAAATTTGTTTTTATCTTAGTTGTGATCTGATGATGGTGTGATGTTCCTTTTTCTTTCCTTGTCTTGAGTAAGGCTTATCCGGAAAGGAAGTGGTTTTGCTAGGAATTCAGTTGATGGCGCCCATTTATATTTGAATTATTTTTATTAACTTAAGCCCGTAACGACCCTAGAGATACTTTGTCTCGTGAAACCCACTGCTTTTTCGAGAACTCAGCTGAATTTCCGACACATTCCTTATTTGACTAGAGGTTCATTTAACTCCGCTCTGTCCTGGAACTCCAGGAATGCGATGTTATAGCAGATGGGTCATCGCATCCCCAGGACGAACGGGTACAGAGAGAGAGGGAGAATTGGCTTTATCCAACTAGTGGGGCTTTTCGATTTTGTTAATTCTATGGAATCACATCAGATTTAGATTACTGAGAGATTGATCTCAAGTTCATTTAAGTGTGTTACAAAATTTTTTAAACTTAGTCAGACAATGTACTTGTGTGCCCAATCCAGTGTTCATGTTAGTCGTATTAGTAATATCATGTTAGTTATAAGACATTTTTTTCCCTATACCCAAGTGAATGCAGGAATTGAGACATTGTGATGTGTTGTTGTCTAACGTCTCTATATAATCTATATTGAAAATATAATTATGTTGCCGGAAGATTTAGCGAAGGTGTTAGGAGAGTTACAGACGGGTATGTCTGGTATTGCAGAAACTATTTCTAAGATGGAAACGGAAGTTAAAGAACAAATTAATAATTCAGAAGCTAGATTAGAAGCTAAATGTAAAGAGAATGTAAAGTCATTACAGGCTAGTAACGAAGGCAATCTGAACGACAGTTTAAAGTTATTAGAGGCTAGGCTACAGTCAAATAGCAAAGATGAGTTGATGTTGTTAGAAACAAGGCTACAGTCAAATAGTGAAGCTAACTTGAAAGATAACTTTAAATCATTGGAAGAGAAATTACAGTCTCGTAGTGAAGAAACTAACACTGAATTAGAGAATAAGTTAACCAGATTAGAGAATAGTTTAACTTTAAAGAATAATGAGATGCTAAAGACTTTACAATTAGACATAATTGCAGTAAACATGAAAGGAGAGGAAAATGTTCAGATATTAAGGAAAAATATTATTGAATTAGAAAGTAGAGGAGAAGAAAATATTTTTACTTTAAGAACAGACGTTATGACCATACAAAAAGACATTAAGTCAGATGTATCGAAGTTGAGATTCGACATTGATGGTTTAGTGGCAGATGTAGGAAAAATTCAAGATTGGTCTACCGAAGTATCTTTCGAGACTAAGATTAAGGGTCTAGAAACAAATCTAGGTAACGAAATTAAAGATTTAAAAACTGTAATTGGGACCATTAAAGATGAAGTCTTGGGAGAGGTCAATTCTAATTTAAAGTCGTTAGAAAATCAATTGCAGAAGGATATTAGAAAGATAGACGACGATATAGAGCAAAAGGTTAACGAAAACTTAGCTTTGTTTAAAAATAGAGTCGGAGCAATTGTGGAAGAACGGTATAGTGAGGTCGATGCCGAAGCAAAAGAGAAACGTGACGGGTTAGATGAAAAATTAATCGCAGGTATGGCAAACTTAGAAGCGAGGTTTACGGAAAGCAAAGAAGCGATGAAGATAGATTCAACTCTATTTAGAACAGATGTTGATCTGTTAAAAGAACAAGTCGCGTTAGTAAAGAACACGTGCGAAGGAAAAATTGACAAGTTAAGAAACGATCTAGACGAAAGTAACAAGACGCAGGATGTTACATCGTTAGACGAGTTGAAGACTCAGGTCAAGAGATTAGCAGAAGACAGGATGACTAAACTAGAATCCATAGTTAACAGTTTTACCAGTCATAATGTAACATCAGGGGAAACATCGATAAATCAAACAGCGATAGACCGCGGTATGACGAATCAAGACACGAGCATGGTAGAAGACCGTCAAATGCAACCGAATGTGACGTTCGAAAGGGTCAGTTCAACCCCTCAGGATAATCCAAGTTCGAATAGGAGTACGTTGGGTCCAAGCGAACGATACTCAGGTCCAGTCACCATTATTAGGAACCTGGATGACAAGCCGAGAAAGTTTTCAGGAAATGCAGGAGTTACACCAGTAGAATTTCTGCGAGATATTCGAGACTATATGGCGGAACACAGGGTAGCCAAAGAAAGAGAGCTAAGGATAGCAGAACGCGCCTTAGATGGATCTGCACTTACGTGGTTTAGAGCGTTCAGAAGCAATTTTGCGAACATGGAGCAATTTGCCATGGCTTTCTTGAGGAGATTCTGGAGTGCCGAGGATCAACTCAACGTAAGAGCGGAGATGTACTCCAAACGCTATTCTACGTCACATCCGACGCATTACGCCAACTATTTCACGTCACAGCTGGCTAAATTACAGTTCCTTATTCCTCCATTGCCAGAAGAAGAGCTTTTGCAAGCTATAGCGCGACAGTTACCGATAGAGGTACAGCGATCACTGATAGCATCGGGAGCCAATACGCTGGAACATTATGACGACATTTTGCGGCGATTGGATTATACAAGCGCACAGGTTACGCCTAGAAGTAATAGAAACGACAACAGAAACACGCAAGAAGTAAATGCGGTGGTCGTGGACAATGCAGCTCAAACGGACAGAAGGGATTCCTGGGAAAACCGACGGAACGAAGGGAATCGAGGAAACATCCGTAATGCAAGAGGAAATGATCGATATAGAGGACCATATGAAAGGCCATACGATCAAGAAGCGAGAGATAGCCGATATAGGAATTATAACCAAAATTCCAGGTATCAGGACAGGAATCGGTATAATAACAGATATCGGGGAAGGAATAACTGGGGCCAAGGTCAACAGTATAATGGAAACGATCGACAGGATGGCCGAAGAAACGATCCTAACGACAGACGGGACAATCGTGGACATGAGAGGTCGAGACAAGAGGATAGACAGCCTAGTGCACCCCTCGAGGAGACAGTGAGAGATGTCAATCGAGCAAGCACGAGTGAAGAAAGAAGAAATAAACGTCAGAATAACACGGAATTAAGATGTTAATCATTGGAAGTCATCATTATAGAGAGTCAGAAAATACCATCATGCTGAGTAAGGAAATTGTAGAGCTATCGTGTACATGTATTATATATTGAATGCCTGAGAGTGTATTTTTTTTCTCAATCCTGATAAAAAAAGGAGATGTACGGGAGAGATGTACCCGATACCTATTTTAGGCTATCGGTTACGCCAGCAGACATTAAGCTGTAGTTGAGGTTTTGAGAAGCAATAAGAAAAGATAGCGCATCGATCGCGTCAAGAAGAAAGCCAAGATGACGTAGGAGGTCAAGAATCAAGGAGGCATTGAAATCTGTGAGAAGATAGAATTATGGATAAAGATGTGAAGCTTTATTGGGACATATATGGAATTATAGTAATTAAACAACTTAGAAGAGGATATATAACATGCATTATATGTGGAAATAATTTTATGGAAATAAGTTATTTTATAACAGAACAGCCGAGAGGATTCGGGTTCGAGACTATGTTCATGACGTGAGAGCACAGTGGTGGGGGAATGAGCCACGTGCCGCGCGGAGCACATAAGCCGGAACACAGCGCTAGCAAGTTCAGTTGAGCCCAAGGAGACGGGCAGTTCAGAGCAGCTCTGTAGCACAAGCGGGGCGCATTGAAGGTCACGCAACATACGGAAACCGTCACGGCAGGAGAGTAGGTGACAGTTCTTGCATCGCCGAGCAGCCAAGGCCGAGCGGGTCGTTGATCCAGGCGGGCTAGCCGAGGAGGCAATTGTAGACATCCGGGGTATTTCAAAACCACACTGCTCGTAGTTGAAGACTTTTATTTCAAGCTTCATTTCGACGCTGTTCGAGCACAGGCTTTTACGAATAACCTTATAACCATGCTGTTATATAACACATTCAAAGCGACTTTTACTATTCCAAGTAAACTGAATGTTTAGCATAGGCTCTGATGAACATCATAGCGTGCATTTATAAGATTTATATCTTATACAATTTTCATGAGTTACCTATTACAAACAGATACAGGGTGTTTCGTAATCTTGAACACTCTCAAGTAAAATTTTATTTTACTCAAGTGGGACTTTGCAGTAAGTTGAGATTGGACTTACAATTCTCAAACTGAACATTTAACGGAACATTGGCGTATCTCAGAAGAGGAGTAGGGGGTCCGCTGCTTCCATGAACTTTTCGAGAAGGAGTTGGACGATATCCGCTATGGGTAATCCGAGGTTCAACATGACCGAGTAAACGTGAATAGAGACAAGATGGCACCACAGAGCGATGGATTCGATTCCTGACGAGAGGAGTCCACCAGCTGATTCGCTTGGGATTTCGAAGGAAATCGTCATTTCATGGATGAAATGATATTCACGCCGATCTTACGAGAAATTCTTTAGGTAGGGAAAATCGACGATCTTGGAAATTATATTACAACTGATAATGAAAGGTATTGTAAGAGTTCTAACTACCTGATACGATTATTTTCATGAATACTGGGCACACATGTATATTTTTCTAATAGGAGTGATTTGATTATTAAGACATGGTTTGAATTTATATATTTCGAATTTGCTAGAATATGGAGTGACCATATGATATGGCAGGCATCATTATACGAAATTCTCACCGTTGTTTGGCTTTATTAAGCAGATGTTTGGTCTTTTAAACATTTTTCCAGCTAGGATATTTTTCATGAATAGTTTTTTTTTGTGTAACGAGTATTTCGAACTCGTGATCTGCAATTGATTATCAGAAATTACTTCGTCAGTTCATTGCATACTAGCGAGTGTGTATTATTCATCAGTAGGGATTTTTTCCATTGGATTGTTTGGAGATATTAAGAAGTTATTCACTTTAGTGAATGAACATCGCTTTTATATGACAACTAGAAACTTGTTGATTCCTTTCTGGTACATTCACTCATACAGCCTACGAGATGGGGTCCTTCGTATTTATACGATTGTATGGTGGTACTCACCTTACCCATCGTTCAGGGAACTATCATCCAAGTCGACGGGGCGAGGTCTTTCGTATTTATACGACTGTACGGTGGTTACACATCTTACTCGCCATTGAGGGACTCATTTTTATCATCCGAATGTACATGAGATGTAAGTGAATTAAACAAGGAACTACTAGTCACATATCAGTCGAAATTTTGTTAAATAAAGTAACGATAAATGTCAACAGGATTGCATTTAGTAATTCTTGTTTGCCAATCCAATATTTTGTTGCTATACTCTTTTGAGAGTAATTTCAGTTTAACAGCTATTACAGCTGATGCTTTGATGATTTTTATAATTGTGTTTGATACCTTTGAGAAGGATTTAAAGTAATTGAATCTTGTAAGATTAATCATTAATGGTCATAATTATTTGAAGGCAGATCAGTATTGCAGATTTTGATGTGAGAGATTATAACACATTGGTGTTTTTCTGCGATGTGAATTTATGAAAAATTGTAAAAGAATTTATGCTATTTGAAAGCAAATCTTAAATTACTGAAGTAATATTTTTCCAATTGTTTAAGAAGTTGTCTAGATGTGATCAGAGTAATTACAGTCATTGGAGATTATGTGCGTTGATAATTTGAAGCCATTTATATATTTTGTAGATCATACAACGTGGTTAAGTGGAGTTTGTGATAGGCATTTTGTGGAAGTTGCCATGTGATAGTTGCATCGTTGATAATGTATTTTGAGGCAGACATGAGGTCGTCGTACCCAGTCTAGCGTAATTGTTGAGATTCATGCTGTATGTGCTGAATATTTATGGAGTTTTTGGAGTAATTCTTATATTCAAATGTGATATTTGAAATATTGAAGAAATGTAATGTCGTTGTGGATAGTTTGATCCAACGTGATGTCGTGGAGGCAATAATATTTTTTGGCATAATAAATTAAATACGAGATATAACTTGGAAGTAATAAAACTGTAAGACAACGTTCTATAAACCTTATTAAACAATTTGTTAGGAAATTAAACAAATAAATAAAGTTGATAATACAAGATTTTCTGAAAATAATAATTAATGAAATAATAGTCTGAGATTTAAGCATATTAACGATCTGACCTAATGAAATAAAAATCAGAATGACTAGATGAAATAATTAAAATCTAAATAACCAGATGATTGAAATTTAAATAATTTGATAAATTAAATTTTGGAATAAATCAATGAATTAAATAAGTGGATGAATTAATGATTGAATAATTAAACTGATTGAAATGAATTATTAGACGATTTTAATGATGATGAATAACTGAATTAGAAGGTGATAATTAATTAAAGAAGCTGATGATTAATGAATTTATATGGAATTAAATACATTTAATTGAGAGATAATGTGAAGGAATTGCAACTTGAAATGTGAATTTAAATGATGTAATGGTGATGAATTAACGATTCTGACAGGAATATTTGGAATTTTGAAGTGAGAATTAATGTGAGAAATATTTAATTTTGATGATAATTATGATGATGACTAATGAGAATTTGAATTTTCTGTAATTCACAGATAAGAGATTAATGACGATGTAAATAATGTAAATTAATTATTCAATGTTTAGGAACATTTGATTAACATGTTCTACGTTCAAATTATACCATGCAAACCATAATTTATGTGATATTTAATATGTGTGATTATTATATGTGTATGTTTAGACAGCTTAATAACTTAATTAAATCCACATTGATGTTAAATTAAAGAGAATTAGGTCTCAGGTTTCACAGATGTCAGTGACGAAAGACATAGTGCTACAGTGATCCTGAGAACCCAAGAGAACTTTATACATTTTTCTTGTTATGTGGATAAAATTAATTTTGCATTAGAAAGGAGATGGTTCGATTTTTGGACAATGACAATTTAACTTTGCATTCGACCATACTCTTAGGTAGGAATTATATTTAAAATGTCTGTCTGACTATCAAAGTAAAATAAATTTGTTTTTATCTTAGTTGTGATCTGATGATGGTGTGATGTTCCTTTTTCTTTCCTTGTCTTGAGTAAGGCTTATCCGGAAAGGAAGTGGTTTTGCTAGGAATTCAGTTGATGGCGCCCATTTATATTTGAATTATTTTTATTAACTTAAGCCCGTAACGACCCTAGAGATACTTTGTCTCGTGAAACCCACTGCTTTTTCGAGAACTCAGCTGAATTTCCGACACATTCCTTATTTGACTAGAGGTTCATTTAACTCCGCTCTGTCCTGGAACTCCAGGAATGCGATGTTATAGCAGATGCGTCATCGCATCCCCAGGACGAACGGGTACAGTACCAAATTTCATTCCATTCGGTTTCACCGTGTTCGAATTGATAGGGGGGGACAGACATTCAGAGTACCACACACTCACTCACTCACACACACACACACACACACACACACACACAGACTCACACACATACACACACACACACAGACAGACACACTTTTTTTCGCCCTGTGTTGATCTCATAAGTCTACTTTCATTTTTTGCAAAAATCGAAAGTAGGCTAATAAGGATTTAAAATTTCAATGATGCAACTTGAATTTTTGAAAACAATTGAGCATCATTAGACGTTTCTACCCTAAGCTCTGAATAAAGTTTCAATGTGCCGAGTTTCATTGCACTCAAGTAATGTACCAACATTTGCAAAAGTGGTTTGGATGAAAAAGAAGCCACAATAAATTTATGAACATATTGAAAAAAGTCACAGATTCCACCGGAAAAAGGAGATTGAAATTTTAAGGTCACATGCACAGAATGGATGACAATAGGCTAACGATTATTTTAAACCTACCACTCTTTCTGAAACCACTACAATTGGCCGGTAGAAGTAACACAAGACCTACAAGAAATACAGAGATTTGAAGCCATTCTCCAGCGGATACGCAGCGGAACCGGACCACAAGAATCAGCTCTAAAAGCCAGATAATTTGACATCATTCCATTATTTCCAGTGTATTTGTATATTTTTAGCCTACTTTTCACATTTTGCAAAAATGAGAAAAAAGTAGTCTTATGAGATCGGGCAAATGTGTGTCTGTCTGTCTGTCTGTCTGTCTGTCTGTCCTTCTGTCTGTCTGTCTGGCTGTGTGTGTGTCCCCCCCTATCAACTCCTAAACGGCTGCAGCAATCAAAACCAAACTTAGTATGAGTAAAGATGTGCACCGGAATAGCTCACGTCCATATTTGAAAATGATGTCAGTGCTACCAACTGCTGAAAAAACGCACTAGAAATTTGAGCTCCATGTTGGATATCCTGCAAGGTATGCATAGGAGCTATTCCAAAATTGGCACACATGTAGATAATACTATTTCAGTTTAATTTCCAGGAGGCCAACCATGCCAGTGTTGCCAAAATAATTTTAAGCCTTCTGATAGGTCCAATGTTTAAATGCATATAACTTCTACACTATCAACTGGATTTCAACCAAATTTTGTATGTAATATCTGTACATAAACAGATATGACTGAGCGTATTCTTAAGAGCCACCAGGGCTGCCAACTGTTAATAATTGCTCTCTCTATTTTTTTTTATCCAAATACCAATATATCAGAATGTGTGCAAGCCGACAGCTTTAAACTATGCACACGTATAGTACCTGACATGTTTGATTAATTTTGGAGTAACTTATATACGTCAGTTCTACCAACATGATTCTAAGCCTGCTCATAGGGCCAATTTTTAAATACATGTAACTTCTATACTATCAGTAGGATTTCATCCAAATTTCGCATGTACTATGTGTAACATATCAGACATGACTATAAGTATTCTTCAGTGAAATCAGGGCTGCCAACTGTTAATAAATGCTGTCTATATTTTTTAGCCTAATATCAATATATCAGAAAGTATGCAAGCCAACAGCTCTATACTTTGCACACGTATAGCACCTGACATTGTAGATTAATTTGGAGTAATTAATACAAGGCAGTGCTGCCAACATGATTCTAAGCCTGCTGATATGTCCAATTTTAAAATACATGTAACTTCTATACTAACAAATGGATTTCATCCAAAATTGGCACAACAAGATATCATAATATTTCAGATTATTTCTGACCAGCACACGCATGGTATTGTTGGCAACATGCTTTTACGCGTGCTGATAGATCCAGTGTCTAACTGCAAGTAACGTCCATTGGACTTCAACCAAATTTTGTATTCTGTACCTTAAGAGATGGAACTAAGAATATATTCAGTCACCAGGGCTGCCAACTGTAGTGCTCTATTAGGATACATTATACCAGGTATATTTTGAACTAATTAGATATTTCGATATTACCAACTTAATTTCGTCATTATTCTAGATAGGTTCATATTCTGTAGAATAATCATTGGCATGAAAAGTAGGCTGTATAGTTCTTAACGGAACTTCTTGTTATTTGTGTATTTGCCACGCGAGACATTGTAATACAATTAGGCCAATAGTTTAAATAGGAACGGTTGGTTTATAACAATAACTAGCCGAAGTACCCATTCTTCGAACGGTCGTCGGTATTGTTACGGCTGTGAGTTTGTTTCATCGCTCGCCGCATGAGTCACAACTGCCCCAGGGCTGGGCTGCTCTCCCCCAGTGTATTGCGTGCGCCTTATGCAACAGGACTACTATGACAAAGGAATGGTCCAGAATATTCGTGACTGAGCCAGCGATGGAAGCCTCGAGAAGCCGTGAACCCTGGATGGGCCTAGAAGCATTTATTGAGTCACCGGCCTGCTATATAAGAGCGACCGGTCAAGCAGTTGTTGTTGTGTTTTTATGAGCGAGTGCGAGTGTTTATCCTGAGCGACAGAAGTGTGGTGACTTGCGAAACCCCTAGTGAAGCTGATTCTCTTGACAGCGAGGAAGTGAGAAGCCTACAGAGGAACCGTGTCTTGAACGAGTGTGTTTTTCCAGTGCGACAGAAGTGATTGTGGTGCATTGTGAAACAGTGTGTAGTACGGTGACAGGCTGAGTGCAGATATTTCCAGCCAACGCACGGGGCCACCTCATTACGAGGGATTAACTTCTGCGGCTTACTGACAAGTGAAAGGGGAAGTGTTCTCGCCGTGAGGAAACTGGAGTAAGGTAATAATTGCTTGTATTTACTGATGAGTGCTGTATCTTTCTGGCTGCAATAAAGTTAATTATTTCATTTAAAGGAACAATCTGTGTTGTGTTTCAACCCACCGTAATCCAGTTAACAAAAAGTGCCACTAGGGGGGTGGCACGTAACAGTATTAATAACCAGACGTAATCAATTGAGCTACTGTTGCAATGGTTAGGGGATTGGAACCTGTTTGTCGAAAAGATAAATGATTAGTTGAAATATGCTCTGAAACTAATTTACCTGACGTGTACTTCCTGACTTGAAAATAAAATTGAAAACCTCGTAGACGAAATGCAATACACGTCACATAAAAACTGAACCTCACTGTTGTGTCAAGTGCGCATCCAGAGGAAGACTCCTTTAATAAATTATAAAGGCTTGTGGTGCATGAAAATTCAGTTTTTTAGCCTCCAATGGCCCAAATTCCTAAAAGCAAAAATAAATAAAAAAATAAAAATACACTATTTCAATTCAGGAATTTTTGAAAATAATGTTGCTGTTTGAAGATATAATAGATTAAGAAAGATGGAAAATGCCTATAAACTCACCCAACATAGATACAACAAACGATCAATTTCATTCCAGGCAAAAATCAGGCACTACACAACTGTAATTAAACCAGAGGTATTATACGGATCAGAATGTTTAACGTTGAACAAAAGAGGTGAACAAGAGGAACTGGAAAAGAAAGAAAGGAAAATACTGAGGAAAATTTTGGGTCCCCAAAAGAATAAAGATATTTGGATGAAGAGAAAAAATGAAGACCTTTACCGAAATGTGGAAAAAATTACAGACTCAATTAAGAGACGGAGACTACGATTTTATGGTCACCTTCATAGAATGAATAGCAGCAGGCTAACTAAGAAAATTTTTGACTACATCTCCAAATTAAAAAACACCACTAGATGGCTGGAAGAGATAAGGTGTGATCTGCAAAAACTGAAGATCACAAACAACATCATTTCTAATAGGGTGGAATTCCGGCGACTGATCACTACTGCAGATTTTTCGATTCTGCAAGTTCCACATCAACCACGGAGAGTGTTATCAGCGGAACAGAGGCAGGCCATCAGCCAACGTATGAAGAAGTTTTGGGAAGAAAAGAAAAAACGAAACAATGTACCGTAGTCTTAGGTTCAAAGCGGTCTATAATTGGCCAAATTCTAAATATATATATATAGACCTTCTGTACGACACATCGCACGTTTAAGTCTTGTGAAAAAATCGAGGGTACCTCTTGACCCCCTTAAGCGCATTGATGAATTTTACAGTTTTTGTTGGTTCCGTGATAACCTTCTAGCAATTTGCAAACTTTCACAGAAATTTAATAAATGGAGTGGCATTACTTCTTGCAGAAATAGATGGAAAGTTGGATGTACCTTCTTGAGAAACTGTTGTCATGGTTACAGGCTTGCATTCCTACATTAGTTTATTAAATGAAATTAGTTTTCTGGGAATATCTCAGAAAATCTTAGTTTTAGAGCATTAAAATGTAGTTTTCGGGGACCCTTTACGGCTGTTTAGGGGCCCCGCGGTTTTTTCTGACACCATGGGGCTGAAAATAAGCTTTGTCTCTTCGTTGTAGGCCGTAGTATCATCATCCTCTTGCACAGTTTCCAGCCACTGGCTGGGTCTGTTTGGAACACAGGCCACTCCAACGTCTTCTGTCTTCCCACCATCTCTCAGCCTCCACCCCTGTCCAGTCTTCTCCTCTCTTCTTCACGCTTTCTTCCATCCCTTTCAGCCACCTGTCTCTCGGTCTTCCTCTCGGTCTCTTTCCTTCCCACTTCGTCACGTGTATCCTCCTGGGTATCCTCTTATCCTCCATTCGTTTTACATGCCTATACCATCTAAGTCTAGATTTCTCTATACCATCTCGTAATGGTTCCTCCTTTATTAATTCTCTGGTCCTCTCATTTCTTATTCTGTCCATCTTTGTAGCTCCAATACTGCTTCTCAAGAACCTCATCTCACTGGCCTGTATTTTGCTCTTCTCCCTTCCTTTCATAGCCCAGGTCCCCGAGGCATACGTCAGGATAGGGACATAGTACGTCCGATATATCATCTTTTTCTGTTCTGAGGGACATCCTTGCTCCATATTTTGCTTCTCACACTCCTCCGGAATGCTTCTGCCTGTCTCCCCCGCTCATTTTTTCTCCATCGTTTCTTCCATTATCTTGTATCAGGCTTCCCAGATACTTGAAACTCTCCACTTTCTTCTGTTGTTCCCCACCAATTGTTATTCCCGTTGTGGTTCTTTCCTTCTTCCTTGTTGTGATCACCATCTCACTCTTATTTATGCTAAATTTCATCCCATATCCTTGTATTATTCCTTCCCACACGTCCAACTGTTCCTGTACCTCCTCCTCCTTGTTTCCCCAAATCATCAAATCATCCGCTAACACCATTGCTTTCATCTTTCCTTCCCCAATTACTTGTGCCACTCGGGTCATTATGTCATCCATCACCACAATGAAAAGTAGCGGAGCAGTGCACTTCCTTGTTTCAGGCCGTTTCTCTGTTCCATCCAGTCCGATCTCTCTCCTCCCACTTTCAAACAGCTCACGCTTCCCTTGTACATCTCCTTTATCCTCCTTTTAGTCCATTTTTCTACTCCTCTATCCTCCAGGGACTTCCATACGTTGTTTCTGCATACACTGTCATATGCTTTCTCAATGTCCAGGAAGGCCATCAGTAGATCTGTTCCATACTCATAGTGCTGTTCTTGTAACTGCCTTACAGCAAAAATCAAATCCACTGTGGACCTTCCTGCTCTGAAGCCATGTTGTTCTTCCCTCATCCCTCCTTATATCCTTGTCCTAATTCTCCTTTTCAAAACTTTCTCAAACATCTTTGCACAATGACTCATCAGTTTTATTCCCCGATAGTTTCTGCATTCTGTTCTACTACCTTTCTTGAAGATCGGGACAATTATTCCCTTTTTCCAGTCCTCTGGGGTCTTCCTTTCCGTAGTGTAATAATAATAATTTTAATAATAATATAACAATATAGGGATATAATAGACCTTCCGTAGCACACCAGCACGTGTAAATCGCGTGTAAAAATTCTAGAGTACCCCTTGACCCCCTTAAGCGCATTATATGTATTAATGAATTTTACAGCTTAATTTGGTTCCGTTATAACCTTCTAGCCGTTTGCAAACTATCTTAGTAATGTAATAAATTGAATTGTATTGCGTACAGCAATAGATGGACCTGTGAGTTTCTGCTGCCATGGTTACCGGCTAGTTTTCTTTCATTATTGTATTAAATGAAATTAATTTTCTGGGAATATCTCAAAAACTGTTGGTTTTAGGGCCTTAAAATGGGGTGAGTTTCGTTTCTCACATTGAGGGGCTGAAAATGAGCTTTGTCTCGCCTTTCTACGCCTATTTCAGCAAGTATTTTAAGGGGGTAGGCCCCCTTTTATGAGAGGTACAGAGAAGAGTTACATCAATGATTAGTGTCGTGCCTCTGAAGGATATCTGTACCAAATTTTACGTTGATCCACCCAGCCGTTCTCGAGTTATAAGGGAACGACCACTTTGTCCACAGACAGACAAACAGACATACATACAGACAGACAGACAGACCAAAAATTTATTTTCGCACGCATCCGTCATGAAACAGTATGAAACGCGTAAATAACGCCAATTTCCGTAGAAATTCAGAAAAATCAGACAAACTTTCATTCTTATATATAGAGAGATAACGACATAGGCAGATAATTTTGATACTCTTCAAAATTATTAAATTTCTGGATTAGACTGGAAGGATAGGAGGCTGATACTACGACTTTATGAAACTCATCCCACAATAGTAGACATCAAAGGAAGCAGTCAGGAAGTAAAATTAAGGAAGGGAGTAAGACAGGATTGCCCCCTTTCACCGTACCTCTTCAATGTATTAATCGAAAAAGCTATAAATAAGTTCTAAACGAACACAAAAGGAATTAGAATAAATGAACAACAAATTCATTGTATTCGCTTTGCAGATGATATAGCAGAGGTTGCAGACTCAGAAAAGGAATTATCCAAGATGCTGAATATACTGTCATCATATTTAGTAGATTTATACTTAAACATTAACGTGAAGAAGACAAAAATATGAGTTGTAAGTATACATCCTGAGCGAAATCACACCAACATCAGGCTCGCTAACAAAGTAGTGGAACAAGCCACCAGTTTCCCTTACATCGGAAGTTTAATCTCAAATGATAACCGCTGCAGCAAAGAGATAAGAAGAAGAATAGCGCTTGCCAAACAAGCGTTCAGCAACAAAAGAACTCTTCTGATCAATATACATCTAGGTATTGAGATTAGGAAAAAATTTGTGATGTCATTTGTGTGGAGCGTACTCTTATATGGATGTGAATCTTGGACAATTCGAGAACAGGATAGGAAACGGCTTGAAGCGTTTGAGATGTGGGTCTGGAGGCGAATGCTTAAGGTCAGTTGGTCTGAAAAAAGAACAAACGAAAGTATACTGCGAGAAATCCAGGGGAAGAAACAGCTGATGGTAACTGTACATAGAAGAACAGCTAAATTCATTGGACACACCATGCGTCATAATACCTTTCTAACCAATCTACTAGAAGGAAAGGTCTTAGGAAAGAAGGGATGAGGTCGACCTAGGAAGCCGTTTGACCACCACTGTCAGGCAAACTGCGTATGTGGTCAGGAGTACTCCTAAACATACGCAGTTCTCCTGGTAAGCACGCAATGTGTATGACAGTGGTGGCCAAATGGCAGGATATCTTACAGGGGAGTTTTCTCTCTCGTTTACGGGTCGGCGGCACTCGCGATCGGCGATGCCATTTCAAGAGCTTGTCAACACACCCACACATGGGCAACTGTTGCTGTAATGGCGTCTCAGCCTCGCCAATAGATGCAGGTACACAGCGCATCTGCACGGAATGCCGACCGCAGCGCTGCAACGGCTTAATATCACAACGGGTATTTCTTAAAAAACAGCCCTCGTACTTATTTGTGTTCAATTGTGATTCATAAACATCATATACTAGTTAAGCCTAAGTGAACAAGATCTGAGGATGAACACGTGACGTTCGAAGCATGTCATCCAATTAAGTAGGAATTTGTGCATAAAGAGTGTGTTAGTTTGTAGGGTATGTAAATACTTGTTTCCCGCGTAATATCATTGGGCAAAATTCGTGTTGACCTACTGAAACCCTTTCTTTATTAGAATTAGGCAACGCTGAAAAATGGCTTCTATCACTACAATAAATACTTCTTCTTCTTCTTAGCGTGCCTGTCCGTTTTGGACGCTGGCGATCAGCATGGCTATTCTGGCTTTATCTATGGCAATTAGGAACAATTCTTCAGAGCTTTTGTTGAATCAGGTTTTAAGGTTGTCGAGCCAGGAAATTCTTCTTCTGCCGGGCGATCTCTTTCCTTCTATTCTTCCTTGTAGAATTAGTTGAAGCAGCTAATACCTTTTTTGATTCCTCATAATGTGACCAAGGTACTGAAGTTTACGACACTTAATGATGTTGATCAGTTTAGGTCTTTTTTCAACTCGGCGTAGAACTTCCTGATTTGAAACTTTATGAATCCATGATGTTCTCAGTATTCTTCTGTAAAGCCATAGTTCAAAGGCTTCAAGTCTAACAGTGGTAGCCTTTGTAAGGATCCATGTTTCTACACCATACAAGGGAACTGAGAACACATAGCACCTGAGGAGCCGTAGTTTGGTGTTCATGGTAAGATCGGACTTTTGAAAATTGAGCTCATTGAGTTGAAATCACTCCTCGCCTTTCCAATGCGACATTTTATCTCTTGAGAACTGTCCCATGATTCGGTAATGATGGTACCCAGATATGGATATTGGGAAACTCGCACTATACTATTACCATTAATGTACAAATTCACCCCTTTTATGTACGTCTTGCTAATTACGAGACATTTTGTTTTATTGTTGTTGATATCCAGGCCATATCGTTTGCTTGTATCACAATTAAATGTGATAATTAACTAATACATGTAATTTTTCCGCCCATTCATTGGGTACAATCGTTTTGATCTACTGAAAAGCTACAAAAGACCAAGGTACTTAGAATATTCAATAGGTAAGCCATTCCTGGGTGTGCGCTGTCATTGGTCAGCGCTCCGTGACGCAGTCAGGCAGGCAGAACGCTCTCTATCGATGAGTTACCCACAGAAATATGAATACTGTTTCACTCTTATTTTACTTCTGTCCGCATTAAAGGACAACACCGATGGACTGTATTGTATTTGAAATATTTTGCTTTCGATAGAAAGACATTGAATAACAATCAGGCAGATCAACTGGCTATAAACTACGTTAAATTTGCTGCCAGCCTTGCAGTAAACTTTAATTAGGCATGTTCAATATGTAACGGACTGGCTGCCTATGGCTGTCAGCTTGGGAGTCTTACACCAGGCCTCTGCGGAAGCCACACATAATTATCATTTTAACTAAACAATTTTATAATAATACAGTAATATAAATGCGCTTCTTTTACCCTTTCAATATGTACACCTCAACAAAAGTTAATCAGAGATATTCCGTACCCTTGTGTTTCGTAATTATTTTATTTCATAGACCTCCTGGTGAAGCGGCTAGCATTCTTAGCTGTCACTCTGGAGGTCCGGGTTCGATTCCCAGCTCTGACAAGAAATGTAATTCATGTATGTGGGCTGCAACGGGGTACACTGCGCCTCGTGAGGCAAAACTGTGAAGAGGAGGGTTCGGCTCCCACCTCAGCCATACCGGAAATGGTTTTCCGTGGTTTCTCACGCCTACTTCAGGCCGCGGCCACCTCCTTCCCAATCCTCACCTGAATTACAAATATACGGACTATATCAGACACCACAATAAAACAGATTATCAGACAAATTCTGCAAACACCTTAGTACACGGGGCTAAATGACCATGATGTCCAAGCCTTTCAAATGAATCAATTGTAGGCCTAATTGTCCATGTAACTGTACCAATTTTAGTGTACTGAAAAGTCTGACCTAAATCATTTCTTTTATCATGTAACTTACTGTTTTACCGTATGTCATGTAATTAGCTTAATTTTTGGACTGTGAATAATGTTTACATTTTCCATGCTTCTCGTACAAACAGTACTGGGCTAATATTTATGCAATCAATTAGTTTCTTTCCAAACTTTTACTAAACAGACGTTAATCAAAAAAGACTAACAACTTACGTTATAACGTGGCTGAACGTCTAAACCTTCAGTCCTGAAGATGCCATCCAGAGCAGGCAGGTTCTTCCTTGCTGCATTTTTCTTCATTATCTCCAACTTCGACGTTTTGTTCAAGTGCCTTATGCGAATAAAAGTCCTTGTTCGCACGTACAAGGCAATAATTTTCCTGTTGATTTCAGGAAATTTAGTCTGTATGATAGATGTTAGGGTTTCCATCACCTTGTTTGACTTAGAATATTGTTGGCCGTGGAAGGAAGCGAAAATTACTTCAAACTGCGTTATTGCAATCATCCATTCAGGTGTTGGAGAAGCGAGCCCTCCTTTAGAAATTATAGTGATCCAGTCGTGTTCAGCAGTTAGTTTTTCAACAATAGGACATGTTTCAGCTACATTTCCTAAAGAACTGTCAATGTTTTTGCATTTGACAGCAATAAAACCTGCGATGTATTTTAAGGCATCGTGAGTCACATCCTCATTGCGACATGTTGAATTGCCATGGTCGAGGTTGATATCTTGAAGCAACTGTTCTTCACTTCCATCGCCTGAATACCCACGAAGTACATGGGATGAGGTGCCTATCACTGAGATTCACAGTTCACTTGAGAGGAACTTCTCGAATTCTTCTGTTGTTTCTTCTACTATGCAGTCAGAAGAGCAACCAGTTTGACTTGCATCCTCAGCAACAGAGACACCACCGGACAAAGGTATCTCGTTCGCATTCCCTGTTGATATTAGGAGGCGCATTCGGTTCTTTACTTCGAAAGGTGTAGGGTTGTTATAGAATACACCAAGGCCGCGAAGACGAGAAAAGAAATTTTCGAGGCAATCTTGGTTTAGTCTGGAGGTCAAAATATAGGTCACACCAATGCTTTTGAGATCTAGAAAAAGTCCAAAAAGAGAGTTTATTGATATTAAGAACCCTTTCTGAAATGGGAGAAGGCCGCTTCTCTTCCCTAGACGCATGCCTGAACAAATGTCTAGGAGCCTTCTTAAGGTGTTCTCCTCGCTTATGTGATTCAGTCCATAACCACTTCTAAGGGGAGCCTTCTCATCCTTGGGGAATCTAGAATTTAGTACATCAAATACATCGTTAATTAATTCAATAATAATTCCTTCCTGATCTTGGTTTAGAATGTACTTCACTCTTAGGCAGTGCGGCGGGAAAAGAGCTGTGCAGCCATTCTTACATTTTGTCGAGCACGTCCACTAACAGCCAGGTGGGCTTGAGAAATATGGTGTGTGATTGTTAGATCACCTCTCTGATGGTCCAGGAGATCTTCTATCAATTTTTTCGTGACAGTTGTTCCGTCGGGTAGAGTAATTCCTTCATCTAGGAAGTGATTTCGAAGAAGTTTTAACAAGCGAGGGACGTCACAAAACACCCACACTTTCTTATTACTGTCTACTGGGTTGTAGAAATACGTCTTGCTAGAGGATACCCCCAGTTCTTTCCACACCTTCGCATTTTTACCCCCCATATCACAAGTGACAGCCACAACACTCACTCCAGCTCCTTCTACCTCCCGGATTATGGATTGTAACAGTGTGCTTGTCATCGTGACATCAAAGTCATACATAGTACACAGGTTGTTTCCATGGCGAAAATAAGCTGGGAATCATCGCCACCTGAACGTTCTTATGAGGCCCAAGTATCACATCATCAGACGAATCGTAACTCACGCGGCCGTCGATGTTCATTTCATCGAAACTTAGAACAGCCAGTGCTTCGAAAGGTTTGAAAGTTTCTGACCTAGCTTTAATTAAACTAAGAACTTCGGTTAAAATGCCCGGTCCACGCTTGAACTGTCTTGCCCATTTTTGGAGAGTTGAGCGGCAAGGCAAGGGGTACTTCCTTTTCCTCAAGTACACATACGCCTTGGGAGAAAGAGCTCTTAAAGTGAGAGCATTCGCGATGTCTCTAGGACCCCCATCTAACGCGTTTTTTCATTCTCAGTAAACAGCGAATTTGGCCAGATGCAAAGCATTGCAACAAAATACCTTTTACTTCTTTGTCTATCACTTGCTTTATGCTCCAATGTGATCTTCTGTAGGATACCACACGTCCTTAAAGTTTAACTTTCTTGAAAGCAGCATTCTTCTGCACCAGGATAGCATTCTTTTTCACCAGAGCAGCATTTTTCCTCTGTAAGAACTCTATTTCTTTCAATAATTATTTAATTTCTTGCTCTTTCATTAATAGGACAGGGTCGGTGATTACGTCTGTGTTGGTTTCCTTATCGAGTTTTCTTTTCTTTGGGGATGACGAGTACAATGTTGTTAGAACCCTCTTCCGCACTGATCTTGTGTCACAGCGGAGTTCCCGATCTGTTACAACCTATAGAGAGAAAGAACTTGAGAACAACAGTTCTTGCAAGATATATACTCATGAATTGACAGCTTTCATCAATAACGCTCTTACTTAAAGGTGATTTTCTTCAATGCTCTAACGCCAACGCTACTTACATCTGAAAGTTCATTACAACAGATCCGCACCTAATATACTGTATTTCCCCGTCCCTACAGAACAATAGGGTAAAGGAATGTCAAGACACTACTCCTACTGCACTAACGTGAAGTTGCACTACAACTTTAACTTCAATTCGTAGATTAATTATAAAAAGTAATGCCATTTTAAAACTCTCAAACGTGCCCAATGATGTAGGCCTAATAAAAAGAAGGAAAATATAGAAGTACGGTAACGAAGACTGTAAAGAAGACTGTGTTTAACATCAATAATAAATTATATCGTACCTTATCTCCTATATTGCTGGCCCCAGCTACAGGACATTCAATTTTATCTCCATGCCAGTTGAGTATTTTTTGAGATGGAACAGCGTCTGATTTCAGTATCTTCCTTAAGGGCAGACCCAATAATTTATTTTTCAAATCCCGCTCGTAGTCCTCGGGAAGGAAATGTACTGAACATATTCGTGCATTGAGCACATTTATGAAGTCCGCTCGCTTGCAACGCGATACCCACTTACGTTGAAATTCCAGGTTTTTGGGGAAACGATGGTAAACTACGTTTTGAGTCTTGTAAGCAATATTATTGCATTGTGCAACGGCACAATTAGATTTATTTTTACTCATTTTACCATAAACGCAAGTAAAATAATGCGGAAATTAAATAAAGTATGACTTGGTACCTTAACTTATTCACTAAATACGTTTCGTACACTATAAACAATAACAATACCGCTCATAAACATACAATGATTACACAGGGACCGCCGCGCGCGGAGACTAGATGCCTGCCCAGTGACGTAGGTGCTCCCTGGCTGGCTGTATGGCGGGAAGCCGGAATACACCTACCTGACAAAAGACTACACGAAATCGGTATCAACAAAGCAATCATTCACAATAAACTCATATTTGAACCAAAATAAACCGACACAAATTTACAAAGGAACCTACACCGATGAATACCGGATGGACAGAAGAACGCAAAATTGAGCACACTGAACAGATACAGAGAAATTGGGGAGAGAAAAAGAAACATTATGCTAAGCAGGTTCTAACGCACTCTTTAGTTGGGCACAACGAATAGAAAAACAAGATATTCAGTAAAGAACATATAGCCTAATTTCTACTAAATGCATGGGTATTGTTCTAACACTTTGTCCTTTTCAAGGAGTATAATTGAATGTTGGTTGTAGTAGCTTGTTGAAATACAACGTGCTATAGGGATATTAAACATGAATATGAGGTGCCCTTTGCTGGTGCTACCTCTGTATAAAATTTCATTCAATTCGGTTTCACCGTGTTTGAATTAATATGGGGAATAGATTTGCACACATACATAGCCGCTATTAGCAAACTATTGGGCTGATGACCTGGTAGTCAGTCATAAGCTGCTTTCCACAAAAGGCATGTTGTTGCAAAATCTAGTAGAGATCAAATTATTAGGATGGCCGTAATTTGATTTAAGCCTTTAACATTTGGGTGGTCGTCATTCCGTTTCCGTCAAGATGACGGCGATATAAAACATGACACTGAGGTGCCCTTTGGTAGTGCTACCTCTGTAACAAATTTCGTTCCATTCGGTTTCACCGTGTTTGAATTAATAGGGGGGATCGATTTTCACACAAAGATGGCCGCCATCCGCAAACTATTAGGCTAATGACCTATTAATTTGGTCAAAGGATGCTTTCGCCATAAAGGTATATTGTTGCAAAATTTGGTAGAGATCGGATTATTCGTTTAGTCGTAATTTGATTTAAGCTTTGAACATTTGTGTGGCCGCCATTACGTTTCCGTCAAGATGTCGGCGATATAAAACATGACACTGAGGTACCCTTGGCTAGTACTACCTCTGTACCAAATTTCGTTCCATTCGGTTTCACTGTGTTCGAATTAATAGGGGGGATCGATTTTCACACAAAGATGGCCGCCAACCGTAAACTGTTAGGCTGATGACCTATTAGTTTGGTCAAAGGATGCTCCCCCCCCCATAAAGGTATGTTGTTGCAAAATTTGGTAGAGATCGGATGATTAGGTTAGTCGTAATTTGATTTAAGCTTTGAACATTTGTGTGGCCGCCATTACGTTTCCGTCAAGATGGCGACGATATAAAACATGACACTGATGTGTCCTTTGCTAGTGCTACCTTTGTACCAAATTTCGTTCAATTTGCGTTCACCGTGTTCGAATTGATAGGGGGGGGGACAGACATTCAGAATACACACACTCACACACACTCACACACACAGACTCACACACACACATACACACACACAGACAGACACACTTTTTTCTCCCTGTGTTGATCTCATAAGTCTACTTTCATTTTTTGCAAAAATCGAAAGTAGGCTAAAAACTCTACATTTTGTGCTCTTAAACGATGTTTGAATTGAATCTATGACGTTCACCCTCCACGTTTTCCACCAGTATTCAAACCTGTGTAATATCACTGCTCTGGTGTTAATTACTGAGTTAATCTAATCTCATTTACTGAGTAAACTCTCCCCTCTCTTGAATTGGTGAGATAATAGCTTTTTTTCATGGCCTATAAATATGTGTATGAATGCGAGAAAGACAAAGAAGTAGGTAGTTAAAACTTAGAGAGAGTGTACAGGAAATTAAATTAGGCCCGTTATTGTGTAGTCAGCTACGCCGTTGAAGCATTTTATGGAACCTGGAGGGAGAGGGGGGATCCTATCTGTTTCTATTCACGCTGATCGAGTGAACAGTAAAAGCACTTTGCTCGCATAGAACACTGGCAGTCACGGACAAAAGCTGTGAAACAGTTTCTACTCTGTTTATAGAATGCGTTTGCTTTCAATAAACGTGTCCGGCGTGGACGTATAATAAATCAAGAATTAATATCTTGGAAACTTCTTCTTCGTCTTCTTCTTTCTAAAACGTTTCTGCTTACGCAGGTCGTTCACATAGCCTTCTCCAATCTTCCCTTTTCTCCCACGATCTATCGTTCATCATTTCCTCCCACTGTATTCCTCTTCGGGTCACATCATCCTCCTGGTCTCTCCATCTTGTTCGTGGTCTTCCAATTGGTCTTCTTACAGCTTTTGCCCATTACAGAGCTCTTCTTGGTTATCTCTCCTTTCCCCTTCTTTTTACGTTGCCAAATCATTCCAGCCTATTTTTTAGCATATTTTCATTTATGACAAAATAAGCGTATTAGATCACCTGTTGTCTGCTTTTGTGTTCCCCTCATAGAATGTAAACGGCCAGAGATGATGATGATGATAATTGTTGTTTTAAGGGGCCTAACATCTAGGTTATCGGCCCCTGATGGTTTGGGTGATCGTGAAGATGAAAATGAAAAGCGAACTTAAAACTTAAACTAACTACTAACCTACATACTAGAAGAAGAAATGGAAAACTAAAGGAGAATAAGGCAAATAAAAGGACAGAAGGAAAAGAAATGCCCTCAACCCTCGGAGAAGGCGGATTGAGGGATTTGGAAGGAAGGAGAGCCATGAAATGCATATAGGAAAGTGAAAGAGGAGAGGGTCCGCCCCAAAGGTAAGGGACAAAAGGGGAAAACGGACCCAGCTCAGGAATCCCTCGGGGTCGCCAACTCCCGAACTCACCAGCCGTGAGCCCCTGAGGGTTTAGCATTATCTAGGGTGCACCAGAAGTGGTGGGGCTACATACACCCTGCCTCCTTAAGGGCCTAAAGCACAAGGCAGGAGGTAAAAGGAAGATAAAAAGAAGGCCGACCCCTCGCAGAAGGAGGGTATCAGAAAAGATGAGACAAGGGCCAATTAAGGCGGGAAAGGAAGAGACTCCCTAGGCCTCGGAGACCCTAATACCGTCGGGGTCAGAAGAGAACAAGAGTTGACCAAGTGAGGTCGACAGGAAAGAAGACAGAGAGGAGCCCGGCACAAGTAAGTGGAAGCAATGCCGGACTCAGCTGGGGCCCCGTGGTCGCCAACCCACGCCCACAAGATGTGAGCCCCTGGGGGAAAACGGCCAGAGAGATTTCAATGAAACTCGGTAAGGTCATAGTACTATTTCGTCCGACCCCGACCGTGTCCTTCACATTTTATTACGTCTCACTAATCCTACATGGCTGCTGTGCGAAATATTTCTCCGGCACTCTATATCTCCAAAACTATTACGGTTATCACCCTGAACTATTGTAGGGTGATAAAGGGCACTACTAGGGCACTCCGCCGAGCTTCCATAAAATGCTTCAACGGCGTAGCTGACTACACAATAACGGGCCTAATTTAATTTCCTGTACACTCTCTCTAAGTTTTAACTGCCCACTTCTTTGTCTTTCTCGCATTCATACACATATTTATAGGCCATGAAAAAGCTATTATCTCACCAATTCAAGAGAGGGGAGAGTTTACTCAGTAAATGAGATTAGGTTAACTCAGTAATTAACACCAGAGCAGTGATATTACACAGGTTTGAATACTGGTGGAAAACGTGGAGGGTGAACGTCATAGATTCAATTCAAACATTGTTTAAGAGCACAAAATGTAGAATTTAATTTTTTCTATTCGTTGTGCCCAACTAAAGAGTGCGTTAGAACTTGCTTAGCATAATGTTTCTCTTTCTCTCCCCATTATCTCTGTATCCGTTCACTGTGCTCACAACCTATGAGACTTTTAAAAACCTGTTAACTACGAAACGAATATAGGGGCCAAGCGAAGATGATACTTTAAAATAGACCTTTCTCCCGACTTAACCATCCAAACGCAATGAAGCTTGGTACAGCAAATGTTCATGAACATTGTAATGCAATGACATCTAATTTACTTCAATTGTTTAAATATTTCACCGGCATTCTATATCTCCAAAACTATTACTGATATCACCCTGATATTTTGTACGGTGATAGAGGTCACTACTTGAAGTTCCCCTATGTGACATTCAGAAACCTGTTAACTACAAAACGAACATGGTGGTCAATCGAAGTAGAAACATTTAAATAAACTTTTCTCGCGATTTAACCATCCGAGCGCAGTGAAACTTGGTACAGCAAATGCTTATACACATTTCAATGCACTGACATCTAATATAGTTCAATAGTTTACATAACCTCAATATGACGGCTGTGAGAAATTTTAAAATTACATTTTTATTACTTGTGTCCTAATCATGCGATCGAAGTCAACGTTTGAATAATGAACCTATGCAATAATCATCATGTAATTGCACATAACTCTATATAATAATAATAATAATTTAATTTAATTTAATTTATTTATTAAATGCTATTTATGTTACCGTACATTATTGTGATATGTCTCACGAATCTGATGACAGTACAGATTATCTGTGAGACATATTAATTATTATTTACAACATATATATAGATTATATTTCAATACAAGAGTGCATGCAATATTTTGTTGTTATGATAATGATAAAGTATTAATGTAAATAATTAAAGATACAAAAAGTTACACTATAGTACTTATATTAATAAATTTATGTTATGAGTTAATGTTTGGTTAAGTAATATTTTTTAATGCGACTTATAGCTAGTTGTTTGCTGTTAATGTTCGTCAATCCAGGTGGTAGTTCATTAAGTAGTGATGGTATAATATAATCTAGTCTCTTGAAACCATAGCTATTTATACATAAGGGTTTTACATATTTAGTATTTGTTATGGCTCTTGTTTGTATGTTGTGAGAGACCTTATGCCTGAATCTTGGATCATGGTAGTAGAGATTCAGTACAGTAATTTGGAACAACTCTTTAATATTAAAATAAGTGATATCAGTGAAATATTTAAAGAACCTGTTTTGGCTATCTTGAAGATTATTAATTAAAGTTGTGTTTTGATTTCCCCAAGCTGCTATAGCATATCTTAATTTGCTTTCAATCAGAGCACTATAAATTGTTTTGTAAGTTTTCCTATCTACATAAAATCGGAGATTGTAGAAGGTGTAGAGGTTTGCTCTTAGTTTTTTTTATTATGTTTACTGTGTGTGTATTCATTTTAAAGTGTTCATCAAGGGTAATTCCTAGGTATTTTGTGTCGAAGTACTAATTATGAAGGTGTTACATTTGCAACCTGCCAGGATGTTTTGGTGTATGCATGATATGCGTTAGTTTGTATTTTTCTTGTGTGAAGTGATCAACTCTGATGTGCATTATTTTAGATTTGGTTGTATTTATATACACATTATTGTCATGACACCATCTTGTGATGTTATTGAAGTCTTCTTGAAGTCTATCAAAAGCTGTTTTAGAGTCTTTATGTATGGTATATATAGTGGTGTCATCAGCATAGATACATATTTTACTGTGTTTAATGGTTTCATTCATGTCGTTTACGAACAGGTTATATAGTATAGTAGGGGAAAATGGACAGACGAACGTCAAGCTAAACATAGCGACATGATGAAAGAATTCTGGAAGAACAAGAAAAATAACAGCAACAGATCATAACTTGCTTTATGTGATCCTGTATGGGTCGAAACATACTAAATAAATAAATAAATAATAATAACCCATGGGACTGCAGCCCGTGAAGGGCCAAGCGACCGCTGCCCATCCATTTGGCTTGCAGATATTGGGGTGACGCGTGAACACCGCATCGGGTCCCCTTGGCCGTTAATCTTGGTTTTCGTGATCGGGGCGCTGCCTCACCGTCAGACAGCTACTAAATTGTCCTCCCGAGGCTGAGTGCATCCCGTTCCAGTCCTCATGTCAGTTTCGAAAATCACTGACGGAGCCGTGAATCGAACCTGGGGTCTCCGGGTGAGAGGCAGGCGCGCAACCCCAACACCACGGGGCCGGCACATATCTCTATGGTCTACATAATATACAAATCCAAGATGGCGACCATCTAAAATATTTAGACGGTTCTCAATATCTTCTAATCTATAACAGCAATCGAACTGAAATTTTGTATGTTGATAAAAGGCTGTTAACGTAAGTTCACCTATGGGACTTTCAACAACCTGGTGGGCACGAATCCAACATGGCGGTTACACGAAATTTAAATATTTAAATGAACGTTTCTCACGAAATAAACATGCGAGAACAGCGAAACTTGGTGCGATAAATGTTTATACAAATTTTTATCTACTGACATCTAATTTATTTCAATTTTTGACGAAAATGAGGCATTTCTCGATATGGTTTGTATTAGGAAAGGCAACAAACATAATTGATTATTTTTGAAAATGTATTTGTTGCACTAAGTTGAACTCCATTCACTGAATAGTTTAAAATTGTGACTTAGCCACTTATTTGCCATCCACCTTCTATATTTTCTTAATTTGTCCTTCGATCATCGAGTAGTTTTGTTGATAGCTTGTCGGAATCACCAATGCATATAACCCTGGCATTGCATGTCGAGAGAAACAAATAATTAGTCTCAAACATGCACAGAACCTTCCTGGCTCTATCGACCACCCTCACTTCGGTGGTAATCTGCTTATAATTGCCGAGAGCAGACTGCTCTTATGAAGTCATTAATATCTCAATACTGACAGAGTAATACTTCAGATCTATTCTTACATATGAGTCGTCATGCCGTAAAATTATTTATTTAATTCGTTTATTTTATTTTACTTTATTTTATTTTATTTTATTTTGTTTTGTTTTGTTTTGTTTTGTTTAATTTAATTTAATTTTGTTTTGTTTTATTTTATTTTGTTTTAAATCGTTTTATTTAATTTTTTGTTTTGTTTTTGTTTTGTTTTATTTTGTTTTGTTTATTTTGTTTTATTTTTTTTGTTTTATTTTGATTTTTTTTGTTTATTTTGATTTATTTTATTTTGTTTTGTTTTATTTTGTTTTTCCAGGAAAAACATAAAACCTAAACCAAAAAACACGAAGCAAAAAGAAAAATTCAAAAACGAAATCAAAAGCAGAAAACAAAAAACAAGAAACACAAAGCAAAAACCAAAGTTCAAAAAAGCAAAAACAGAAAACAAACACAAAACCAAAACCAAGAAAGAAAAGCAAAAAGTAAAATTCAAAAGTAAAAGCACAAAGGAAACACAAAACCAAAAACACAAAGCAAAAAGAAAAAGTAGAAAACAACAAACACAAAAGATACGTGATGCGAATTCTCATGAAAATGATTCTTATTCACAAGTGGATTAAACGAGTTTTGCAACTGGACGACTCATATGAATATAGTCCTACTAGGATTCACCGCAATGAAAAGGAAGCGTCAATTCACTAACCTGATGCAAGTCTTCAAAAATGACACCATTTTGGTTGCAGTACCTCAAACCAGAATAAACTTTACGGCCTCCAGGGTGGCAAATAATTATAGTAACCACTATACTACGATTTGTACAAAAAATGACTGATGGATTACTGGCTTTAATTGCCAGGTTCACCAGGTCCCTTGTCTGTAGTAGGATTCCGCCCAAGTGTACCAAATTGAGTTCATGGGCAGGTTTATGCCTCATGTACATGGTTAAGGTCTAGAACTATTGTTGATTCATTTCGTGGCTTGCGACATTGCGTTCATTTAGTCTAGTGTACTTGGGTGTGTGTGTGTGTGTGTGTGAGAAGAATATGTCTGATAACTTATGTTACGTGATGTCATTGTGTTGTGTGTTGGGTGTGTGGTTATAGTGTCCGACTACCAACTCCAAGTTTGCAGGTTCGCTCCTGGCCATGGTAAGTGATTTTTTTAAAGGCGAAAAAAATCAAAATACTCATGTCATACGTTGTTGGCATGTTAAAGATCCCATTTGAATTCAGTAGACCGTGTTCATAATGGCAAAATTAATCTCGGGATTTTCCGCCAACACAAAGTTCCTAATTTCTCTACTAGAAAGCGGTATACGTCAAGGAGCTTAGATATCTAACCTCCTTGACATTCATAGCGCTCCAAGGAGCATTAATTTCGACATGCATGCAGCCCTCTGGGTGTCAATTAACAAAGCTTGCACCCGGCACCCGAGGCCATATTATATTATTATTATTATTGTGTTGCCTGTAATAATCTTTTACATAGACTACATACATACATTCATTTTCATTTAAGACTGTTTTGTTCTTCAGCATCCAGTCTAATCTGCAAACCTCTGTTTGCGAACAAGTCGTCTCGATGCCCTATTAGCAGGTAGCAATGCAGCCTCCTCTGCTTCTACACCTTACAATTTGAAATCGTTAAACACTGAATCTAACTTTCGCCTCCAAGATCTACCTCTACTTTTCTTACCCTCTACGGCCGAACTCATTAACCTCTTAGGTAATCTCTTCTCCCCCATTCTCATCACATTACCCCACCATCTGCGTCGGCTCATACGAACAGCATCATCTCGCGTGTTCATTTCTAACATGGTAAATGGCTCACAGAACAAGGAAGAACTTCAAGAATTTATAAACAGACTTACCGCATGGGTAGACAAAGATGAACTAAAAATAAACCAAAGTAAAACCAAACAAATAACCTTTAGAAGAGGTGGGAAACATGCCTCAAGAAATACAACGACACTTCGCAGCGAACCTTTAGAAGTAATCCCTAAGTTCAAATAACTTTCTTCAACATTCATGTTACAGCGAGAGCAACTGCAGCAATAAAATCCATATTATATGACATTCAACAGCCGCAACAAATTCCACTAATCACCGCAATAACACTGTTTAAAAACGGCCATAGCACCAATAATTGCAACATACGGGATCAATATCCTCTGGGGGAAAACTTACAATCACCAACCTGGCAACAATTGAAAAAGTAAAAGCCCGCTACCTAAAACGGATTTTTGGAGTTGGAAAGACAGCACTATCAAGGTAAACATAATTATGTACTAACAAAAGAAGCATTATTCATTGAGGACATTAAAGCACAATTCTGGCCACCAAATACAAAGGCTTATGAGAAGACTCTCCTAAATGAGAATAAAAAGCCATATGGCCCGAATTCTACACAACAGACGCTATTACAACATCATAATGGAAGCAGCCAAATTACAAACTCCGACATATAATGCAAAGATATGCAACACACGGTTTTCACCACAAATTATGCCGTAACCAAACATTCCATCAACCGGAAGAAGATTGCGTGTGCAAACTGTGCGACAAACACTGTGAAAGATATCATGCTCAAAATTTCAAAAAAAAAAAAGAAGAAGGATATTTTCAATAATTAGAATGGATCAATGAAACTGGCAAAGATACAGAAAATGGAAACTGCTTTCCATTTGACGAAACAAGTTTATAACAAAAAAAGTGCCTCTCTTGGAATTGTAAAATTCAACATTATAAAACAATAGTCTTACCTGCAGCCCTTTATGCAGCCGAGACATTTAATCTACAACATAAAACACTGAGAAATCAATTGGAGATTAAGGAACTCAAAATCATGCGAAAAATTTGGGACCAAGAATCAAAGATGGAATTCACCTTCCAAAACCTAATGCTGACATCTATTTGAAAATTAATAAAATCACAGACAAAATCCGTAAGAGAAGGATCCAATTCCTGGGTCATTTGGACAGAGTGGACCCAACTAGGTTAACACATAAAATCTATACGTTTTTTCAGAAAAAGGCAACAAGGTCCAATTGGTACAAACAGGCGGAAAAGGACTTGGCTGAATTAGGATTTCCCAATCTCAAGGATCGAGAGGAAATTAGGAAAATTACTCATACACGGGGTTTTGAGGGAGAAGAGAGAAGACCTACCGGACACGTCTGGTCGCTGCAACGAAGACTCGCTCAATCATTCCGCATGAAGAGTTATTGGGCATACTCTGGGACTGTTCACCCAACTTGTGCGACCAATTGTAACTGCTCAGCCTCTCAATAACTATAAACACGGGGTGCATAGGGATTAAACACCTGTACGATATAAACAGCAGCAATATACATTCACTCTTAACTATGATGGTCACCTCAGAAATAGAGACACTAGAGATCTGGTAAAAAACACAACCTATTCTGATACTAGACATAAAATGCACTTCGCAGGATCCTCGTCGACTATCTAACACTCCCTATCATATTTACACAGGTACACATATGGCATATTGATGACCCTTGGAAGTAATGATGACTGGTACTTACAGGCGATGACTTCAGCAGTGATGGCTAACTCTACTGATTCTGGGGTTAGTACTCCCAAAGAATCAGTCCTACTTACTCGCAACACAATTACTATATGTTTCACACGCAAGCTTTTCAGTTATGAAGAATATGCAGATTATTCGATTGATGGTCAGCATCCAACGATTTACTTTGCTTCGCGGATCTGATTATAATAAGTTGCTTTAAATCCGTGTGTTGGATTGTCGCACTTAGTTCGTTCCTGAATTTACTAACACGTAGTATATTTTACTAGTGTTCGTCGTACAACAATTTATCGGTATGGTCTCAGAATTTTGGTACACTGACGTTAATTCCCAATACTTCATGAGTTTCGAAACAAACAATCTAGGCAATTTGTTTGAGACTAGCTCATAATTCCCTAGAACCGGGTGAGTTAGCCGTGGTCGTTACGGCATGACTGCTGGCAGTCGCTCACATCCGGGAGGCGAGGAGGTTCGAATCCCCCCGCCGGCAACCTTGAAGATGGTCTCCTGTGGTTTCCCATCTTCCTTCCAGGCAAATGCCGGGGTTGGTCCCTAACTATAGGCCACAGCCGCTACCTTCCACCTCCTTGTCCTTCCATTGCAACTTCCCTCCCCAACGGTACTTGTAGCTCACCCATTGGGTGTCCGTCTCGAAACAGCTACAAAACTGGTGAGCCGAAAATGTCCTCGGACACTCCCGGCACTAAAAGCCATACGCTAAAAAAATCCCTAGAGAACGTATATCCAGCATCTTAGTAATTACACCTTGAAAACAAACTTGTGATCGTCTGAAATACTTCCTTCTCCACATAATCACACAAGTCCAAAATACAAACTCTACTCCCTCACGGAGTCCTAAGAATGAGTCCCGTCCCTCACGGAATCTGAAAATTGATTCCTCCCTACACGGGGTCCGAAAATTGAGTCCGCCTAACTCGGAGTTCACAAAATCAGTAATTTGATAACTTAATAACGCCAAATAATATACCAAAGAAAATGGGAGCTGACAGATGTGAAGATTACCGTACAATCAGCTTGATTACTCATGCTTCAAAGATCCTGTCTAGAATAATTTACAAGAGGATTGAAAGCCAGATAGAAACGGAGTTGGGTGAAGACCAGTTTGGTTTCAGGAGAAATGTAGGAACAAGGGAAGCTGTACTAAGTCTTAGGCTGATTTTGGAAGGTAGAATAAGGAAAGATAAGAGAACGTTCATGGCATTTGTAGACTTAGAAAAGGCTTTTGATAACGTTGATTGGACTAAATTGTTTGACATTTTGAAATCTATTGGAATAAAGTACAGGGATAGGAGGGTGATATACAATCTATACAGAAACCAGACAGCAGTCATTCGAGCTGAAGGATATGAGAGAGAAGCTGGTATTATGAAACGTGTAAGGCAAGGCTGCAACTTATCACCCATACTTTTCAATCTTTACATTGAACAAGCAATGAAGGAAATTGGAGAAAAATTTAAAGTGGGAGTGAAGATTCAAGGAGAAATAATTTCAACTCTGAGATTTGCTGATGACATCGTCATCTTGGCCGACAAGCCTGAGGATTTGAATGAGTTTTTGAATGGTATGGATTCCGTCTTACGGAAGGACTTCATGATGAAAATTAATAAATGTAAAACAAAAATACTGGAATGCAGCCGAAATAAATCAGAAACCTTTATGGAGATCAAATTGGCAGGTGAAAAGCTGAAGGAAGTAGGATACTTCTGTTACTTAGGAAGCAGAATAACCAGTGATGGACGAAGCAAAGAGGATATAAAAAGTAGGTTGGCTCAAGCAAGGAAAGCCTTTCTACAGAAAAGGAATCTATTGACATCGAATATAGATTTAGGTATTAGGAAGTCATTTTTGAAAGCCTTTGTCTGGAGCGTGGCACTCTATGGAAGTGAAACTTGGACTATTGGTGCAGCAGAAAAGAGGAGAATTGAGGCATTTGAAATGTGGTGTTACAGGAGAATGATGAAGATCAGATGGGTAGATAGGGTTACAAACGAAGAGGTATTAAGGCGAGTGGGAGAGGAGAGATGTTTCTGGCGACTGCTAATGAAGAGAAGAGATAGGTTGGTAGGACACATACTAAGACACCCAGGAATAGCAAGCTTAGTTATGGAAGGAAGGGTCGAGGACAAGAACTGTAGGGGTAGACCAAGGTTAGAATATGTTAAACAGATTGCCTCGGATGTAGGGTGTGGTAGCTATGTAGAGATGAAACGATTAGCTCAGGACAGGGAGGCATGGAGTGCTGCATCAAACCAGTCAAAAGACTGAAGACTCAAACAACAACAATAACGCAATTTGCCACAAAAACTTCAATAATGGATATAAGCCATTTAGAGGACACAACAAATGGTAAAAAGATTTTTTGTCTGCTGGTAACATAGGTTATTCAGATACTGTAATAGTAAAATTAGCTTTAGCGGTAGGGTTTGGCAAGTGTCTATGTGGAAAGGTAACTTGCGGCCCGCCACTTACTATGTAAAAATAAACTTGGCCCCCACTTATAAAAAGGTTGTGCACCCCTGACCCAGAAGAACTGCTACAGTTTAATTAATGACTGATTGTCACTAATGCTATCGTGTACCGTGGATCACATTGGCAGGTGAAGACGAGAATATCACGGGGATATACGAGCCAGTAACCTCCTACGCTTGGCAATAAATTCCAGAGAACAGGCCAGGTACTTGTGAATTGAGTCTACTCTTTCTCAGGCTACAATTACGGTAGCTCTCCGCTCTCGTGATCCGGAACAAGATCGCATCGCTGTTTGACTTATATCCTCTGCACGCTCCTCCTACCTCTGAACTCACTCACTGCTGCTGGAAGCCCGCAGTTTATTTTGTGATTGATGGGAGAATGTTGCTTTAAAGGGGTGTAACATCTTGGTCTGTTACCCCTAATGATATGGATGATGTAAATGAATATGAATAGAACTGATAATCACTTACTAACACCCACAACTAACTTAAAGAGAAAAATAAATTACAATTAAAATGAATTAAAATTAAAAATTAAATATGTAAAATGAAAGTATAAAATATATAAATAAAAACATAACAATAGAATAAAAAGAAAATTAAATTTTAACTTTCAAAAAAATTTAATAAAAAAATAAAAATTGCATAAAAATTAAAAAGTAATAATTAACATTTAAAAAATTAAAATTGCTTAGAAATAAACAAACAATAAAGAAATACATAAATCTCTCTCTATATAAAAATGAAAGTTTGTCTGTTTTTTTTTCTGAATTTCCACGGAAATTTGCGTTATTTGCGCGTTTCAGACTGTTTTATGACGGATGCGCGCAAACATATTTTTTTTGTCCGTCTGTCTGTTTGTTTGTCTGTGGACAATTTTGTGTCTTTATAAAAAAAAAAGCCCGCCCCAGGAATGTCTGCCGCGAAGCAGTTACGCTCTTCAATTCGTTCACACCTCCTCTGGCACACGTGACACTTCCTGACTCCCCGAGTCCCGATGTAGCAACATCGTTCATTCTCTGCTTGGTCATGGCCGTGATAACATAATGCTACGCAATGTGGACGAGAGCTTCGCTCACCCGCTCGTCATTGTGCAACGACTTGGCAACATTACATTGGCTCTCCAAATCAGCAGCGGCTAGTATCGAAGCAGTGTGCTCTTTATTTTTAAAATAACATAAAAAGTAAACTACTGGGCGTAGAATTGTGATTCAAGTTTCTATATACTCAGTAAAATGCTGCCTTTCATCCTACTTTTATGTAGAAACCGTATCCGGTCAAACTTGACTCCTCGGTGCGCGTGATATTTCGTTTCGGTGACGCGTGACGCGAACCGTCAGCCTCCCACTGTTCTGAAGCCACGCCTGTCCGGTCATGTCGCGGCAGAAACCGATGGGTCGGGCTATAACTTGAGAACGGCAGGGTGGATCAACGTAAAATTTGATACAGATATCCATCAGAAGCACAACACTAATCATTGATGTAACTCTTCTCCGTACCTCTCATAAAAGGGGGCCTACCCCTTTAAAATACATGCTGAAATAGGCGTAGAAGGACGAGACAAAGCTTATTTTCAACCCCTCCATGTGAGAAACAAAACTCGGGGGCCCTAATGGGACCCCGAAAACCACAGTTTAAGGCCCTAAAACCAACAGTTTTTGAGATATTCCCAGAAAACTAATTTCATTTAATAATCTAAATGAAAGAATGCAAGCTGGTAACCATGGCAACAAAATCTCAGAGGACCATCTATTTCTGTAAGACGCAATGCAATTCCATTTATTACATTTCTGTGAAGTTTGCAAACGGCTATAAGGTTATCACGGAACCAAATTAAGCTGAAAAATTCATCAATACGTAGGCTATAATGCGCTTAAGGGGGTCAAGGGGTACACTAGAATTTTGTCACGCGATTTTCACGTGGGGTGTGGTACGGAAGGTCTTTTATATCCCTATACCTATATTGTATTTATTATATTATTATCATTATACAACGACGAGACAAAGCTCATTGTTAGCCCCTCGGTGGCAGAAACAAAACTCGAGGGTTCCCGAAAACTACATTTTAAGGCTCTAAAACCAACAGTTTCTGAGATATTCCCAGAAAACGAATTTAATTTAATAAACTAATGAAGGAATGCAAGCCGGCAACCATGACAACAGGGTCTCAAGAGAAGACATCCAACTTTCCATCTATTTCTGTAAAAATCAATGCCACTCCACTTATTAAATTTCTGTGAAAATTTGCAAATGGCTATAAGGTTATCACGGAACCAACTTAGATTGTCAAATCCATCAATGCGTAAAAGGGGGTCAAGAGGTACCCTAGAATTTTTTCACGTTATTTACACGTGTGATATGTCGTACAGAATTATATCTCCAAACAGCAACATTATTTTCAAAATATACTGAATTGAAATAGTATTTTTTGCGGCTATTAGGAATTTGGGCCATTGGAGGCTAAAATCCTGAATATTCATGCACCACAAGCGTTTATAATTTGTTAAAGGTGTCTTCCTGTGGATGGGGACTTTACACAGCCGTGAGGTGTATTGCGTTTCGTCTACGAGGTTGTCAATTTTATTTTCACGTCAGGAAGTACACGTTAGGTGAATTTAGATTGAGCACATTCTAACTTTTTTTTTCCGACAAACGGGTTCATCGTAAGGATGATTTTGTTTGAAACTGTGTGGTTGATATATCCATATTCAGTCATCTGGGTGATATGTTGTAGGTTGGTTGGTTCCTCAGTTTAGAAGCTGCAACAACGCGTTCACGTAGCCTCGTGTGTGTAGAATCTGTCTGATATCCGGTGTTAATTGTGATGGCTGTATTAGTGTGTGTTATCTGTGTTTCAGGTAAGGACTGCAGACGATCAATTTCCAGTAGTTCCTACTTTTGCTACCAAATGCTACCGTCAACGACACCTAGCTGTGACTTGGCTACTAGATGCCACCGAAACCGGCAAACTTTGGAACTAATAGAGCGTTAATCAAATCTACCCTACGAATATAGCTTCACACAATTGTAGTTAGTGGAAGGTTCTATTACAAGCCATAAATCTATGGCATGGGACCGCCGGCTTTACTTCCCCTCCGAAGTTAGGCATACTTAGGGATTTTCGGCTTTTCTGTGTATCTTTACGTACGCCTATAACTCGTGTTCGAATGTTTGGAGCATCGTAAAATTAGGTATCCATGAGTGTCAATACACCAATCTATATATATAACAAGATGTTCAGTAAAGAACATATAGCCTACTTTCTCCTAAATGTATGAGTATAGTTATAACTCGTTGTTATTATCAAAGAGTATAATAGAACTATTCTTTGTTGAAGACCTTAGAAAAGATTTACCTCTACCAAACGCCACAACCTAGATAAAAACTGCTACCATCATTGAAGAAAGAAAGATAAGAAGTATATCAAGAATGTTATGGATCTGGAGACATAATCGACCGGACTAGCTGCGTGGCTCAGCGGTAACGTTCTCGCTTGCTGGGCCCTAGGTTGCAGGTTCGTATCCTGGAGCAGTCAGCTGGCATTTGAGGGTGCACAAATGCGAGGGAGCCGTGTCAGTACATTTACTGGCACGTTAAAGATCCCCTTCGGGCCAAAATTCCGGTACCCCGGTGTCTCTAAAAGCAGCAGTAGTTAAAAGGGATGTAAAACCAATAACATTATTATTATTATTATTATTATTATTATTATTATTATTATTATTATTACATATATGACCTGCCGTGGGCAACATCCAACTTTGAGTTGAGGCATGTCTTTACACGTCTGGTTGTGCATGGCTTTCACAACCCTAATTGAATTAACAAATCTTTCCATGACCCTACAGAGACGTGTGTATACAAACTATGTGGATATTTTCGATTGCTATTTGCCTGAAATGAAAGTAGTAATTAATAACCTGAACTAACACCAACGGCTTGAATTCAGTTACTATGTGAAATCGTTTTGTTCTTTACTTCAAATAATATTTTCAAGTAACGCAAAATAGGCTGTTACAAACCCTTTAAAATAAAAAGTAAAAATGTATCGTAGTATCATGTTGACATTCTTCAAATTCGATGCGCATAGAATGCCAATGGTATAGTAATCAATGGAGCCCCACTTAGACTAGTCGTGACATCTAGTGGTGAAATATCGAACAATATAATCCTAATAGGGCGAGTGCATTCTAGCGGCCAGAAGAAGAAACTTTTCAATAAAATCTGGAAGTTAATAAGTACGTCGGCGTGCAGTTACCTTTTTATTAAAGATAAATCGCACAAATTGTGCATATTGATGAAAACAAACTGTCATTCACAAAATTTTACAATGGATGATCCCCGATTTGCACAAGAAATTACGTGGTATCTACTACATTGCACCCCGCATAATTTACATACGCAGGATTCATCAGGGTCATGAAAGTACTCGGTATTACACAGTTTATGGTGATACCCATGTACCGCCATCGAATTGACAAAGTGTCGCAAGTCTTGATTTGTGTTCATCCATGTCCTAGTCATCATGGCCTCCGTGGTGTAAAACTCGAACCAGATTTCGTCCCTTTTCTGTATTCTTTCCTGCATTAGTTTTTTCCAGGCGTCTGTGGAATATTAGCCCTCTCTTCATCCGGAGGTCCTCAATGAAGAAGGTCTCCCTGGCGAGTTCATATGCTAATCTTGATTTTGTATATTTCGATATCCCCAGGGTAGCCTTCAGGAAGCGCGATTTGACTGCTTCAAGCGTCCTCAAGTCTGCCAGGGATAATTTCTCCCATATGATTTCAAGTCCATATGTGGCGATGGGCGTTATTTTCGCGTCGAATAATGTCATAGCAGTTCCCAAAGAGAGCTTCGTGATTGTTTTGATGTCATATATGGCTTTGGTAGCGGCTATTGCTCGAGATTTTATGTGGACTCTGTAGGCTCTTGCTGTTGTTTGCATTGTCAATCCTAGATATTTAAATGTTTTGACTGACTTAAGGGGAGTCGTTCCTAGGAATATCCTGTCTCCTGAAGCCTCTCTGCCTCCTTTCCGAAACGTCATTTTCACTGTTTTCTCTGTGTTTATTTTCATCTTGTTGTCCTTTGCCCACCTATCTAGATTGTCTAAGGCTTTTTGAACTTCAGTAATGGATCTCGAGCCAATGACCATATCATCTGCGTATAATAATATTGTGAGATTTGCTGTTCCTTGCCTAGTTGCCATCACCATATCATATGTCGCTATGTTGAACAGGAGGGGGCTAAGTGGGTCTCCTTGAAGTACTCCATTGGTTTGCATTATCAAATTCGAGGTTGAGACACTGTCATCTATTTGTATGAAGTTTGTCGTCAGAATGTTACTTATCAGGTTCGTTAGTTTATTACCCTCACCCACTATGGATTCCAGTTTTGCGAGTATTAAAGGCCTGCTTAACATGTCAAAAGCTTTTGCATAATCAACAAAAACAACATGAAATTTTCCACCAGGGTGTCGTAGTGTTTCTTCAATGTCATTGAGTAAGTTGGTAATGGCATGAAAGGCACTCCGTCCTTTACGAAATCCAAACTGTTCATCTGGGAGTTTATGGTCTACTTCTTCTGTGATCCTCTTCGTAAGGAGCTTTGTCATTATTTTCATCATGGTCTTTTCTATAGCAATCCCTCTGTAGGAGTTCGGATCTGACTGGTCACCTTTCCCCTTAAACATCACTTTGATAGTCGAAATTCTCCATGCTGAGGGGATGTTACCCATTTGAAGACAAAGATTCATTAGGTCCGAAATTGCTGAAAGTAATACCTCTGATGAGTCTTTCACATGTTCATTGCATATACCGTCGGGTCCAAAGGCCTTACTGTTTTTTAGTGACATAATAGCTTCGTGCACTTCCTCCATTGTGAACGGGTCAGTTTCTTTTTGGTATGTTCCTGACAAAGCTACCACGGGATTGCCAAGATCTTCTTCAACGTTTAGTATGTTCCTGAAGTGTTCTTCCCATTCAATCATTTCTATTTTTCCACTATATTGTATTTTCCTAGGGTTCATTGCTAGAAATGGATCGCTGACAGCTTCTTCTATTATCCTTCTCGCCTCTTTTTCCAGATGTTAATTTCGTTTTAGAGATAAGAGCATTTTGTATTCCTTCTTAATGATGCTGTAATGTTTTATTGCCTGCTGGTTCTGATTGAATTTTGCTGCATGCATGGCCTCAAGGACGCTTCTTCTCAACAAATAGCATTCTCTATGAAACCATATTCGCGATCTTCTTTTCCGCTGATACACAAATGCAGATTTAATTATCTTTTCCAGGGATAAGGCGGCTGCGTCAATATTGTTTTTCTCCATACAATTATCAGGTTCTTTCCATTCCTCAAAGTTCTGTTTAAGAACATCTTTATCGATCTGTCGAGAAGGATTAGTATATTCAGGTTTTTCTCTTTTATCCAATCTTGAGATGTTAAAGTGGGTCGAGACTGGACAATGTTTCTTTATCAGCGCCTCCTCTGAAGTGAGACATACAGTGTAGTTCAGAAGCTTAATGTTGCACACTTTATAAAAAACTAAATCTATTGTGCTACACCCTGAATGTGCAAAATAAGTTCTGTCTTCAACCTTGTTAACAAGGATAAAACCTTCCTCTGTCATTAGTTCAAGAAGTTCTTTCGCTCTTTGATTATCAATGTCTAGTCTGCAGTTTAGGTCTCCAGCCAGTATTATGTCTCTGCCTAGAGCTACGTGTCCCTAGGAAAGCATGATGGTTGCTATCAACTCTTCAATAGGTGTTAGTGGCGGTGCATATATGGCAATCACTGATATCCATTCGAAGTTTATTATCAACGTGTCATGCTCTTGGTGCGTACTCTGAATTTTACCTAGGCTGGGTTTGTAGTAGCAGGAGGTGCCACGCATTGGTCTACCTCTTGACCCTTGTGTTGCAGGTATATGCTGTGCGTAGAATCCATTAATGTCTATGGGTTTGGTCGAAAGAGTCTCTAGTAATATAAGTATATCATGAGAATGCAGTAGGTTATTGTTAGTGAATGTTGTGGCGCTCTTAAGACCTTCAACATTCCAGAGTAAGACGTGAAGCTGGTTAGGCTGGAAGTGAAATTCCTCTATTGCGGGAGCGAAAAAGCCGATATCGTCTCACGATGACACCACTCGGCCACGCTCCTGGAACGTAGACCTTTGGAAGTTCATGTAGAGGTATAACTACTCTTAGAGCTTTAACCTTGTCGCTGGTAGGAAGTTCTTCACACTCGATTATATTTGTCACATGAAGATTGGTTAGGTGGCGCTGCACCATTTCTATTGTAGCGTTATGGTGGAGTCGCCCTATGTATAACCATGCTCTTGGTTCTGCCGCTTGTAATTCTGTTATATTTGACGTACTACCATTTTTGGAGTTGATCAAGCATGGGTCTACTGTTGTCGAGATTGATGACTGCGAGCTCAAGTACAGGGTGGAAAGGGGTGTACCAAGTGGATGTGGTACATCCTAAGGGATTTAGACAGAATGAAGTTTCGGGCACAAAAGGTGATAATGAAGGACAGAGCGGGAAAAGACCAAAAAGTTAAGATTTAGATTTAAATGATATTTATTTAATATAAAGCGAATATGTCGCCAGGAATGATAGCTTCAAAGAAATTACTTTAAAAACTGACAATAAAAAATTAATAACAATTAAAAGGTACTTGTTTCTCCAGGAAACATAAATAGAGCAGTGACTAACTTTAAAGTATTAAATATAAAATTACTAAAAAAGAAGCATAATAATTTAAATTCATTCCAAAGTGGATTAAAATGAAATACTCTTCTGACGGAAAGAATCCGGGCAGAATAAAGGACGTGAAAGGGTACCACCTCTTCTAAGGTACGATACAAGAAGTATCAGGCCGGCAGTCGGAGGTCCTCAGTAGCTGGCGGCAATTTAGTGCGCCCGCTCTGGCGGTGCGAGGTCAGTCTGGCATGTTCCAGGGTTCCGGGTTCGGAACTAGAGTAGATGATGATAGGTTCTCCTAAAGATAGCGACCAGCATAGAGAGGCTCTTGGTAATACCTCCTGCGGCTGGTGAAATGATGTTCTCAGAATTACGATTTGCAGAGTAGATCCATGTTGAAGATTTTTGGTTGAAGTGCAGGCTGATGAATTTAGACTGCCCGGCCAGGCCGCCAAGTCCAGCAGAGAGAATATGCCGGCGGAGAAGAGACTCCGGCAGCCAGAGGTACCCCGAGAGGGCAGTAACCCCAGCAGGGATGTTGGTGAGCAGATGTGATCAGTTGCAGAGTAGTGGACAAGAGTAGGCACTGTAGGCCAGGAGACCTCAGGCTATATAGCGGTAGTGACGTCAGCGCGCGGAACCTTCTAGCATGAAGGTGTGGCGAGAGAGCAGCCAATCACAGCACAGCCCCATGCACAATGCGAGCGTCACCGCTGGAGAGAGCTCAGTGCTCGTGAGAAAATGTGACGGTATAGTACGTCTAGAAAGACACTACAGAAAACAGGTGAGTAGACATGAATATTACAGAAAAGCAATTACATAGAAACACCAATATTAAACAAATCAGAACACCGCGTTCAGACTGCAATTCACGAAATTAAAATAATGGGGCAGAAAAATTGAACGTGTGTTTCACACTGTAAGGGAAACATAGCCAACAAAAAACATTCGCAAAGCGAACATGCTGGGAGGGGCGAGAAAAAATTGCAGTAAGAAAGCGCAGAAGTTAGGCCTCGCGTGGCAAAGGAGCAATCATGGTGATTGGCCTAAGAAAATGACCAGCAGAAGTCTGCAGTTTTACCACGCGAACCCTACCATCTCTGCCAGGAAAGCACTCAACAACCCTACCCAAATTCCAAACAAGAGGAGGACTAGGGTCTTTCAAAAGCACCAAGTCCCCCACCTGAAGGTTAGAGCAGGAAAAAAGCCATTTGCCACGCTGCTGAAGCAAACCGAGGTATTCCAACCTCCAGCGACGCCAAAAATTGTTGCGCAAACTTTCAATTTTGCGCCAATAAATGGCTAAAGAAGATTGAGAATTAGAATATAACAAAGGTGGGGAGGCAGTCAATGGACCACCGATAAGAAAATGGCCCGGCGTTAATGGTAGAAGATCTGAAGGGTCATTAGATAAGGGTGATAAAGGGCGAGAATTAATTATGCCCTCAATAAAAATAATTAAAGAATTAAACTCTTCATGAGAAAGGGGGGTGTGGCCACAAACACGTCTAAGGTGCTTCTTGGTGAGTTTCACACAAGACTCCCACCGTCCACCTTGATGGGGTGCATAAGGGGGGATGAAGTGCCACTTGAAATTTCTCTGGTGAGCATAATCAGTAATCCTTTCCAGCGCTGCATTTTGAGTAAGAGCTCTCTTAATTTGCTCAGAAGCTCCGGTAAAATTTTTAGCATTGTCGGAAAATACTTCTGAAGGAAGCCCTCGGCGAGCAGAAAATCTGGCAAAAGCTGCCAAAAAATAAGCAGTAGAGGCGTTGGTAACTAGTTCTAAGTGAACTGCTCCGGTGACCATACATACAAACAGCGAAATATAGAGTTTTCCAAAAATACATTTTTTGGCCTCAGGAGAATTTTTTCTGTAAACAAAAGGCCCGGAATAATCCACTCCCGTAAAGGCAAAAGGTCTAGCAGGCGCAGATCTAAAGTTGGGAAGATCACCCATGAGCTGAGTGGTAATTTTAGGGTTGGATTTGAAACATGGAATACACTTCCGGATAACAGAGGTAACTTCATGGACTCCGTTTATGGGCCAATACCTTTCACGAATGACAGAAAGTAATGTACGAGTTCCAGCATGAAGATGCTGGTAATGATACTGACGAATGATTAGAGAAGTGACATGATGCTTTGAAGGAAGAATAATTGGGTGTTTTTTATCCTCGGAAAGATCAGCCAAAGATAAACGTCCTCCAACTCTTAGTAAACCATCAGTGTCCAAAAAAGGGGCGAGTGATGAAAGCCTACTCGATTTCTTAAGGGATTGACCTTGGGACAACACCTGACATTCTTCAGAGAATATTTCTTGTTGAGTAAGCCATAAGATTTTTGTAGTGGCTAAACCTAATTCAGAAAGGGTTAAATATGGCTTAGGAAAAAGGGGTTGTTCTACCACAAAATATTTCCATCGAAGGAGATAAGCCATAACCCTCACCAATTTATGGAAAGAGGAATATCGCTGCAAGAGAAGGGGAGAGTCAGAAACGAGAAGAGAAGATCCAGTAATCTTACCAGCATCCGGCAAGTCTGATAACTCCGGAAGAGGAAAATTTGGCCAAGCGGAAGGTTCTTGCAGAAGCCAAGGGGGACCGTGCCAGTATAATGTCAGGTTAGCCAACATAAGAGGGGAACATCCCCGAGAAATGACATCTGCAGGATTCTCCTTGCCAGATACATGATGCCATTGTTCAAAGTTAGACAATTGTTGAATTTTGGACACTCTATTAGCTACAAACACCTGCCAATGCGAGGAAGGTTTGGCAATCCATGCCAACGTGATGGCTGAGTCACTCCAAAAGTAAGTTTTGCTAAATCGGATTTTCAAAGATTGGCGGATTTTGACCGATAATTCAACCGCCAGAAGAGCAGCACAAAGTTCCAGTCGTGGCAAGGATAAGGATTTAAGAGGGGCTACCTTTGAATTAGCGCAAATTAAATTGGAAAAGAAATATGACTGGTCAAAATTGCGGCAAACAATATATGCACAACACCCATAAGCTTTCAATGAGCTATCGGCAAAGATGTGAAGTTCATATCCTCCACAAGAGGGAAAGGGAATAATCACTCGCGGGATAATGACATTGGAGAGATCTTCCAAACTATTTCTATAAGAAATCCAATTTTTTTGCAACTCTGAAGGAACTGGTTCATCCCAACCAGTTTTCAAGGACCAAAGGTCCTGCATGAAAAGCTTTGCTGTGACAATAATTGGCGCCAAAAATTGGAGAGGATCAAATATCTTTGCAATCTCAGACAAAATTTGCCGCTTAGTTTGCGGTTTGATGTCACTGAGATTAATTTTGAAAAAGAAAAAATCCTTTTGAGGACTCCAATAGATGCCTAGGGTTTTGATAGAATTACTTTCTTGAAGAAGCTCTACTGAGTCGTTATAGACTGAAGTTAATGGAAATTTAGAAAGAAATTCTTCCGAATTAGAGTTCCACTTGCACAAGGAAAATCCGCCTCCCAAAAGCAAAGCTGTCAAATCTTTAGAGACCTGTAGTGCTTCAGATACTGACTCAAATGAATGAAGAAAATCGTCAACGTAAAATGATGATTTTAACACTTCAGAAGCCTTAGGAGAATACAACGGGCCATCCTGTTCAGCAAGTAATTTCAACGTACGTATGGCTAAAAAAGCAGAGGGCTTTAGTCCATAGGTTAAGGTTTTTAGCCGAAAAATCTTGACAGGTTTAGTAGGCTCGTCGCGCCAAAGAATTCTCTGAAGGTCGCACTGTTGTTGATCGACCAAAATCTGCCTATACATTTGCTTGATATCAGATATCACTGCGATAGGGAACAAGCGAAAATTCATCAAGACAGAAGAAATGTCAGATTGAATAGGAGGGCCTGATAATAATGTGTCATTCAGAGAAGTACCATTGGCATCCAATGCAGAGCCATTAAAGACCACTCTTATGTTTTCCTTTAAAATCTCATTCTTCCAAACTGGATGATGATTGAGGTAAATGACTTCAGATGGGGTATAAGAAGCATCATCTTTCTTGGTAACAACCTCCATGTGATCAAGTGCCTCATATTCCTCCATAAACGTGGAGTATTGAGTTTTAACAACAGGGTCACGTTTAAATTTGTTTTCCACAGCATAGAGTGCTCTAAGAGCCCTAGGGTGTGTTTCAAATAAAAGAGGTGGATTATCCACTCGGGGCATTGTTACGACAAATCTACCCTCTGAATTGCGTTTGGTCGTTTCGCGAAACTGTTTTTCACACATTTCATTTTCAACCGAGGAAGGTGAAACTGAATCTATAGTTTCGATTTTCCAAAATCTTTCTAAGTTATAATCGAGACTTGTATTGACAAAATGACATTGAGAGAAATTTTGAAATGACTTACGAGGGACTTGACCCGTTACTAACCAACCTAGCTTGGTATGATGAACAAACACTCCTGGTGATATTTTAACCTTAGAGCTAAGGAGACATTGCCAAAATACTTGGGCACTGAGAAGTACGTCTACCGGAGCGCTCGTATTAAATGTTGGATCCGCCAACTGAATGTTATGAGGAAATTGCCACGTTCTAACTTCAAAAGAATTACTAGGGGTGTTACTGCCAATAGTATCAATGGCAAGGCAATTCAACTGCAATGTTGTGTTACAATTCACAGCATCTTTGATGTGAACACGAACAAAATGCAAAGATTTAACATTGCTATTGTTAATACCGGTAACCTGAATTAATGTAGGTTGCTTGGGAAGACCGAGTTTCTTAATGAGACGCTCACTTATGAAGTCATGGGTGGCGGCATTATCCAATAGGGCACGTGCTTCAAGCCATCTACCAGAAGAGTCTTGAACTTTTATTAACACGGTTGATAGTAGCACCTGGGAACTACGAATTGAGCTAGAGCTCTGAGTATAAGATTGCGCATTAGCTCCTGGGGATGCATCTTTAGAACATCCAGGGGAAGGAGCCTGACGTGGCTTTTCAAACCTATGAAGCAAGGTATGATGTTGAGCCTTGCAATGGGAGCAAGTATTTTTAGATAAGCAATCAGGCACCATATGCCTAGTTGACAAACAGTTGTAGCAATATCTTTTTTGAGCTATTAATTTGCGTCTTTCATCGGTAGAAAGGGCTTTAAAGGCAACGCAGGAATATAACCTGTGAGGTGCTTTACAGAGAATACAATCCATTGAATTATGCTGAACAGTAAAGACAGCAGATTTCTTTATTTTTGCACCGACTGATTTCACAACATTAGATTTGTTATCTGCACTTCCTGACATATGACAGGCTACAGCTGACAAAACCTGACATCTATTATTCATAAACGTAAGCAATGAATCATAGGTATATGACGTGTCATTTGTTAGTTCCCTCTCCCATGCCTTTAAGGTTGATGAATCAAATTTAGAAGTAACCAAGTGAATCAAGAATAGATCCCAATGCTCGACCGGTTGGTTCAACCGTGCCAATGCTCTGACATGTAGTTGGACCGCGTCACTCAAGGCTCGCAGTGTTGACAAGCTTTCAGCTCGCAAGGTGGGCAGGTTAAATAAGGCTTGAATATGCCTTTGTAAACATAATTTTTCATTGCCATAACGGCCTTTAAGAAGCTCGATAGCAATGTTATAGTTTTCTCCTGTTAAGGGAAGTTCTCTTATAAGTTGAAGGGGTGGCCCCTGCAAAATGGATTTTAAGTAATGAAATTTCTGAATTTCCGGAAGTGTGGCATTATTATGTACTAATGAACTGACTAATTCAAAGAATGATTGCCACATCTCTTCCTTTCCTGAAAAGTGCGGAATTTCAATTTTAGGTAGCAATGGTTTGATACCGTTCCCATGGTCGCTAATTCTTCCTTGAGTTTCTTCTACCTTCAACGCCAGGGTCAAAGTTCTAACTAATGCCACAGCCTGAGCATGTGTATCACAGTAATTACTCTCTACTTCTTCCCTATCTGATTGATGTTCTGGACTTTTGATTTCAATTTCAAGTTGCACGAGATCATATTTCTCGTACGCCTGTTCAAAAGCTTTTAAACGCTGGGATATAATGTCAAGGTTTTGTTCCTCTTTCGGTAGAGTAGCTAAATATTTTTGAAAACGGGTGAGTTGACCTTTGTAGGCCGCCCGAGAGTTTAACAGTTTATCATCAAGTATTGGTGGCATGGCTGGAAAAGTTGGAACAACTCACTCACCAAAGCTGCTTGTGGCACCAGACAGACCTGCTCTCCGGAAAGAAACCAGTTGTACAAATATGCTGGGATTGTTTCCGCCTTCCCGCAGATCTCCCGCGCTAGCCACAATGTACTGAAATGTATAGAACAAATATTAGATTGCACCAGTTTTTTGAATTGAATTTGCGGTCTCAGAATGAAGGTTATGGTTTTGATCCCGGGTTTCGGCACCATGGAAAGGGGTGTACCAAGTGGATGTGGTACATCCTAAGGGATTTAGACAGAATGAAGTTTCGGGCACAAAAGGTGATAATGAAGGACAGAGCGGGAAAAGACCAAAAAGTTAAGATTTAGATTTAAATGATATTTATTTAATATAAAGCGAATATGTCGCCAGGAATGATAGCTTCAAAGAAATTACTTTAAAAACTGACAATAAAAAATTAATAACAATTAAAAGGTACTTGTTTCTCCAGGAAACATAAATAGAGCAGTGACTAACTTTAAAGTATTAAATATAAAATTACTAAAAAAGAAGCATAATAATTTAAATTCATTCCAAAGTGGATTAAAATGAAATACTCTTCTGACGGAAAGAATCCGGGCAGAATAAAGGACGTGAAAGGGTACCACCTCTTCTAAGGTACGATACAAGAAGTATCAGGCCGGCAGTCGGAGGTCCTCAGTAGCTGGCGGCAATTTAGTGCGCCCGCTCTGGCGGTGCGAGGTCAGTCTGGCATGTTCCAGGGTTCCGGGTTCGGAACTAGAGTAGATGATGATAGGTTCTCCTAAAGATAGCGACCAGCATAGAGAGGCTCTTCGTAATACCTCCTGCGGCTGGTGAAATGATGTTCTCAGAATTACGATTTGCAGAGTAGATCCATGTTGAAGATTTTTGGTTGAAGTGCAGGCTGATGAATTTAGACTGCCCGGCCAGGCCGCCAAGTCCAGCAGAGAGAATATGCCGGCGGAGAAGAGACTCCGGCAGCCAGAGGTACCCCGAGAGGGCAGTAACCCCAGCAGGGATGTTGGTGAGCAGATGTGATCAGTTGCAGATTAGTGGACAAGAGTAGGCACTGTAGGCCAGGAGACCTCAGGCTATATAGCGGTAGTGACGTCAGCGCGCGGAACCTTCTAGCATGAAGGTGTGGCGAGAGAGCAGCCAATCACAGCACAGCCCCATGCACAATGCGAGCGTCACCGCTGGAGAGAGCTCAGTGCTCGTGAGAAAATGTGACGGTATAGTACGTCTAGAAAGACACTACAGAAAACAGGTGAGTAGACATGAATATTACAGAAAAGCAATTAAATAGAAACACCAATATTAAACAAATCAGAACACCGCGTTCAGACTGCAATTCACGAAATTAAAATAATGGGGCAGAAAAATTGAACGTGTGTTTCACACCGTAAGGGAAACATAGCCAACAAAAAACATTCGCAAAGCGAACACAGGGGTTTACGTTGTGCAGGTCGATAATCGACAATCCGATCTTTGTATGCACGGCTTTGATACATCAAAGGTTCCATAGATGTCGTATTAGAGGTGATTGCTCGCACCACTTCATTATTCGTTGTGAGCAAGTTAGATGTCGTATTAGAGGTGATTGCTTGCAAATCGTCCTTACCATATCGGCTGATAAGTTCAGTATCATGAATGGAAGTTCTCTTATTAATTTCCTCACATACCATCCTCTTAAGATTGACTGTTAAAGTCTCAACCATGGCTTGCATATCCTGCGTTAATTTCCTTGTAATTCTTACCTCCATGTCGTGTTCGGGGAGATGATCAATTTTGCCCAATTGGAGGTTGACCGGTTGGCCACTAGATTGCTCCTGACCCAGAACGTGCTGTTCTGAAAGCATGGCCTCATCTCTCACCTCGAAAGGTGTAATCTCCATGCCATGTCCGTTGCTCCCAGAACTGTTCTGCGAGTGTCCGCTAGATAGCACCTGATGATGACCACGTTGTTCTGTACCAATTGCATCAACTCGTCGCTCACTAGGTGTCGTCTTCGAGTTCATTCCTTCATTCTTCTGAATGTTCTGTGATCCGTCATGCGACTGACTATTGCTATGTAAACTAGGCGAGTTGCCGTGAGATGGCGCCACCAGTTCAGTAGGTATTCTATCTAACATGGGTATACCATCCTTTTGGATAACCTCATTGACCTCTTGCTGAGGAAACTGATTTCTCGTACTATTGTTAGTAACTAGCATGATTTTCATGTCATTAAAACAATTTACAATGACACTCACCTTTTTATGAATATTATCGTTAGTTTCTTTCTTCATATATCCCCCTACATCAGCGGTATTCTGTAGAAATCTGAGAGCAATTTGCAACCGACTTTCGATCTCGTCCGCCATCTTAGCATTTTGGCAGCTAGATGTCTCGAGTAAATCTGCTGGCGAATTATGTTTTAATTAAATATATATTTTACACCATAATATGCACAATATAACGCTTAATTTTAAAACATCTGAGTCATTACAAAACAATAAACATATAACATTTCAAGCAAAAAACCTAGCTCTGATCGGGTTTGAACCATAGGCATTTGAGCGATAGGCTAACGCTCTACCACTGAGCTAATTGTGTCTACGAATATCGTTCTATATAAAATGACTTACATAGAACTTGTTAGCAAATAATGATTTATACTAAACGATTTCATCACTGGAGTATATTATTTATATATAAAGCATTTCATACAAAGTTTATTTATTTTCTATCAGTACGCTATATTGCATGCAATACTCAAATTAGTGAAATATAAGTCAAGCACAAGATATCCGCTGCCATCTTGTCTTATTACTGAATCAGCTCAGCTTTTTAAAATCACGTCTGCACTATAGTATTACAAAATAAACTTTTAATTTCGAACGTGCCTCTTCCTTTAGAACAGTTAAAACGATTCTCGGCTCGATAATCGGAACTGGTGGGTCCCATGATATGGATTATAAAGTTTGCATAATTCGCACGGCCGCCATCCTGAAATGGTATGGCGGACGACCTTGTAGTTTGGTCACAAGACGCATCCTATACGAAGGTATGTTGTTACCAAATTTGGTAGAGATCGGATGATTTGGTTTGTCGTTATTTGATTTTAAATTTTGAACGTTTGAGTGGCCGCCATTCAGTTTTAGTAAAGATGGCGGCGATATAAAACATGACACTGAGGTGTCCTTTGCTAGTGCTACCTTTGTACCAAATTTCGTTCAATTCGCATTCACCGTGTTCGAATTGATAGGGGGGGGACAGACATTCAGAGTACACTCACACACACACACACACACACACACACACACACAGACTCACACACACACATACACACACACACACAGACTCACACACACACATACACACACACAGACAGACACACTTTTTTCGCCCTGTGTTGATCTCATAAGTCTACTTTCATTTTTTGCAAAAATCGAAAGTAGGCTAAAAATCAATGTTACGTGATAGTTTGTTTGTATGTCTGTGGGTATGTCTCCTATGCGTTCATATACCATTCGTCCGATTGCGATGAAACTTGGGTGAGATGTTGGGTACACTCCAAGGAAGGTTTCTGACTTAGTAAATCCATTTTACAATAGGTAGCGCACGCGTAGATTCAACAAATGAGCGACGATGCGCGAAGCATTTCAACAAAGTCCCGTATGTGTTCATATACCATTCGTCCGATAGCGATGAAACTTGGGTGAGATGTTGTGTACACTTACGTGAAGGTTTCAAAATTAATGAATACATTTCACAGTAGATAGCGCACAAGTAGATTCAACAAATGAGCGACGACACGCAATGCGTTTCAACAAAGTCCCGTATGCATTTATATACCATTCGTCCAATAGCTATGAAACTTGCGTAAAATGTTGTGTACACTGCAGGGAAATTTTCTGGCTTAGTACATCCACTTTACAATAGGCGGCGCACGAGTAGATTCAACAAATGAGCTACATTTCAACAAAGTCACGTTTGCGTTCATATACCATTCGTCCGATAGCGATGAAACTAGGCTGAGATTTTGTGTGCACTCCAGGGAAGGTTTCTAGCTTAGTAAATCCCTTTAAAAATAGGTAGAGCACGAGTAGAATCAACAAATGAGCAACGACGCGCGAAGCGTTTCAACAAAGTCCCATATAATTTCATATACCATTCATCCGATAGCGATGAAACTTGGGTGAGATGTTGTGTACACTCCAGGGAAGGTTTCTGGCTTAGTACATACATTTTACAATAGGTATCGCACCAGTAGATTCAACAAATGAGCGATGACACGCGAAGCGTTTCAACAAAGTCCCGTGTAAAGTCATATACCAGTCGTCTGATAGTGATAAATGTTTGGTGAATTGTCGTGTACACTCCAGGAAAGGTTTCTGGCTAAGTAAATCCATTTTACAATACGAAGCACACGTTTATATTCAACAAATGAGTGACTACGCGCGATGCGTTTCGACAACGTCCCGTATACGTTCACATACCATTCATCCGATTGCGATGAAACTTGGGTGAGATGTTGTGTACACTCCAGGGAGGGTTTTTGGCTGAGTACATCCATATTACAATATGTAGCGCAAGAGTAGAATCAACAAATGAGCGACGACACGCGAAGCGTTTCAACCAAGTCCCGTATGCATTCATATACCATTCGTCCGTAGCTATGAAACTTGGGTGAGATGTTGTGTACACGTCATGGAAAATTTCTGGCTTAGTAAATCCACTATACAATATGCAGCGCACAAGATGATTCAACAAATGAGGGACGACGCGCGAAGCGTTTCAACAACGTCCCGTATAAGGTCATATACCATTCTGCCGTTAGCGGTGAAACTTGAGTGAAATATGGTGGACACTCCAAGGAAGGTTTCTGGCTTAGTAAAGGCATTTCACAGTAGGTAGCACACGAGTAGATTCGACAAATGAACGACGACATGCGGAGCGTTTCAATACAGTCCCCTATGTCTTTATATCCCATTAGTCCGATAGCGATGAAACTTGGGTGAGATGTTGTGGACACTTACGTGACGGTTTCTAAATTAGTAAATACTTTTTACAGTAGGTAGCGCACGAGTAGATTCTACAAATGAGTGACGGAGCGCGAATCGTTTAAACAAAATCAGGTATGCGTTCATATACTATTCATCCGATTGCGATGAAACATTGATCAGTTATTGTGTACCAACCAGGGAAGGGGACTTAGTAAATCCATTTCACAATAAGTAGCGCAAGAGTAGATGCAACAAATGGGTGACGACGCGCGAAGCGTTTCAACAAAATCCCCTATTGCGTTCATATAACATTCTTCGATTGCGATGAAACCTTGATGAGTTATTGTGTACACGCCAGGGAAGGGCTTCGACCAGGGGGTGTCAACCAGATAGGGATTATTTGGTACCATCGGTGTAGTAGCGCGGCCAGACGTAAGGAGCGGATTAAGCGCTGTATATCGTCTTGCCAACATATGCATGATACACGTTTTAATTGAATTGCAAATATATCCCTATATTTGGTCAATAAATATACACATAATTCCTAATTGACATTTCCTTGGAATTATCTTGCTCACCGACGATAATTACGGCACTTATCATTAAATAAACATTATTTCTACTGGGTTGGCGGCATTGACCAACATGGACGCTCTGTTTATGTCGTGCTTGCTGTGAACAATATTGGCCGTATATTAATATTTTATAATAAGCTAATGTTGTGTTCTTTCTCATCTTTCTTTCATCAAATCGTCTTCTTGGTAATGAGAAGTGAACAGTTCTTCTTCTGCTACGCCAAGTAAGTACGCTTATTTTAAGAGTTTAAGTGAAAACTTGTTTCTGTAGTGCCTGTGAAAAATATACCGTACCGGTAGCCTAGTTTTGAATTGATATTAGACGCAGTGTACAGGTGATATTCTACTTGACATATTAATTACACTTTCACTATTATTTATTCCACAGGTAGGCCTACCAAATTCTGTGAACAAACAAATCGTAAATTGCTGTTCTCGAAATAGCAGATGAATGTGGCAATTTGGCCTACTCTCCTGAGAAATGACCAGGTAAGACTCTATGTTACCGTAATGTTTTCAACTTGATTACATCTTGCAGAGATACATACAGTACCATGAGCCTATTGCATGTGTGTACTCAAGTTCTTGAGGAGTGTTAATAATTCATTTTACATTGCGGTAGATTAAAAATGTCATGGCTCATGGCAACGTGTCTAAGCTTTAATATTTTCCCCTTCCTTGAATTTCAAATTATTGGTACCGTATTCAAAAAAGATCAGTTCTTGCACATGTTAGTTACTGGTACAGTGGCAAGTATTCAGTTGGTCGAATATGTAGTAATGCCATTACTGATGTAGAACTGTCATTACAGGTTCTAAAATCTTAACACACACTGGTCCTATGGGTGGCTGTGTGCTCTTGTTCTGTGGAGCAAAGTCCAGCATTAACATTTATTTCAGAGGTCTACATTTTGGTCCAAATATACAAATGAACGAAGCACCAAATGGTGAACGCATTTGTACTCTGAATTTGAAGCATATTAAGTTCATCAGAATGGTTTCATTTTATGCGTATGTTATTTTAGAATAGGCTATATTTATTTTTCTTCCCATCATTATATAATTATTTTTAGAAAATTCAGCAGCTACAGCACTGTATTCATGCGTTGCAAAACTATTTCTCCTCTGGCAGAGGATTAAGAATAGAATTAGAAACGATGAGACATCTTTCAGAAGGGTGATACCTGCAGAAGCAGTAACAAAACCACTCACCAGACACATCAAAAATCTAGAAGATATGCTGGAGTTACCCTTAATTGTTGTGTAATAGAAACACACGTGGATTAGTTACATTAATCGCAGAATTAAAATTTTAGTTATTTTCTGAAAGGTGAGAGAGGCAATCTTATGGGTTTCATCAATAATAGATGTCTATTACATTAATAAATAAGCTTCTGTGTCCAACTAAAATAAATCCTCATCAGTTTTGATGTGGTGTTAACTCATAAAACAGTGTAAAGAAGATAGGTTAATATGTTTATGTTCGACACTGGCGAAATGTAAATATTATGTCAGAAAACTGTACTATAATGAGGCTCATTATAGTACAAGTTTTCATTATGATACAGTTTCTCCCACCAATCAGAGCTCAAGAAACAGTTGTGTGACCAATTAGGTGAGGATAGCATCGCACCTGCGCTCACTTCCATGGCCCCCTATTTTAAATTTCACTGCGTGGCGAGTGTCATAGTGAGGTATTCCAGGAGGCCATGGTCAAATACAAGGTATTCTCTGCATCCCATGCGCTCTGTTCAGTATATAAAACTGGTGAAATCTCGACAGATATTTATGAATATTTATGTTCGAACATAAAATAGTTATAATTATCGTCGAACATAAACAGTCGTATGCAACTCGTCTATAATTGTAATTAAGACACTCGTATGAAAATTATAAAACTCGTGTCTTAATTATTGTCATTATAGGCTCGTTGCATAATGTACAATTAAGTTACTAGGTGCACATATAATAAGCCACTACAACAGAGATCTGAGTGAAATCACATGAAATTTTATTAACAAATAGGTGCAGGATAGAACTATTACCACTGTGTTGTATTGTTTCTTCCAGTATCACAGTAAACAATTTGTTTTAAAGGACACTTCACCTTGTATTATGTTATATCGTGGGATAGATAGATACAAGATAAATATAATTCATTTATTATATGCCAATGTAATGGTTGACATACCTATAGGTAGTATTTTATTCCTACACGTTACTTACAATATTTTTCAACACGTAGGATGCTAATGTCTAAGCCAGTCACAGCTCGTGCTCAGTAGCGGCTGGTGTAGAAAATTAGTTGTGTGTAGAGATGGGCAGCAGTCAACTGAAAACAGTCGAATTAGTCGATAGTTAAAACAATCGACTTATTCAACTGCTTTTAAAAAACAGTCGAATGAATTCAACGACTACTCACCGTATCATAAACAAGTCGTTTGCAAACGACTGATCTCAAAACAATCGTTGGAAATCATTGGAATGAAACAAGTCGTTGGCAAACGACTAATTCCAAGCGAATGGAATCATTCGAATTGAAGTAGTCGTTGTAAACGACTAATCCCAAAGCAATCGTTGGAAATCATTGGAATGAAACAAGTCGTTGGCAAACGACTAATTCCAAGCGAATGGAATCATTCGAATTTAAGTAGTCGTTCTAATCAAACGACTTCTTCAGGATAACTTCATGCTATACAATTCATTGTGCTGTATGTTTATTGTAGAGCTTTAATTAATAAGTTAAGTATACCTGTAGGTGCCAATAGTTTTATACAGTTCGTTGATTCTTTCAATGAAATAGCCTAAATCCAGTTGTCCAAGTTATTGGAAATGTTAAGCATTCAACATTTAGGTTATGCTTGAACTCCCGGTTTTCTGGCCCATCATCCCAGGCAAGCCTCCCAGTCAGATGGATCATTTGGCTGTAATTTTGAATTAGAGTAAGGTTGTAGTATGCGTGGTCAGATTTAGACAATAGCCTACTCCATGAAGGGGTCATGGTTACGCCTTCTATGTTTGTTTATTGAATAGAGTAACTGAAATGAGGGGATGTATACTGATTTTAAGATTTGTGGAATGAGTTTATGAATTTTTAATAGAATTTAATGAAGTCTTCAGTAAAGTTGAAGGAGACATGATCGTGTTTAGACAATAGCCTACTCCATGAAGGGGTCATGACTATGCTTTCTATGTCTGTTTAAGGTGTAGTGTGGCTGAAATGAGGGAGGTTTACTGATTTTGGTGTTTGTGGAGTAGTTTTTTCGTTTATAATTTAGGTTTTGTGAAGCTCGTTGCGGAGTTGTTTTATGGATTTTATTGCTCTGCAAATGAAGTGTATTAGGGGGTTCTGGGTTTGGTTTAGCTGTAGTTTACAGGGTTATGGCTGAGAGTTGTTGTAGCAGGCCTAACAACTGTGTCAGAGCAGTGGCGTGCTGTGTGTGTGTGGGGGGGGGGGTTAGTGGCAAAGACATGAGGGCAGGGATGGAAGAGTTTATGTGTTCCCTCACAGTTGGCGCATTTAGGCTTATCTCGAGGTACCGTACAGATAGAGTGGTGATGTAAATCTCCAGCGGGTACTGTGAGGACAGCTTGACGGCTGTAGGTGCCTATAGTTTTATACAGTTTCTTGTTCGTAGATTCTTTCAATGAAGTAGCCTACGTCCAGTTGTCCAAATACAGGGTCTTTCATATAAAGTAAGAACGCCAAGCGGCGGGTTTGTTATCCGCTAGTGTGGTGGCCTTGACCGAGCTTGTGGCGAAACGTGGCCCCCTGCTCTAAGCGTGTGTACAATCCTCTATGAAATATTACCTTATAAAAGTTGCTGGAAGTGTCGTCCTTCCTGGGTTATAGAGGCATTGTATCTGGAAACCACATTTTGGCTGACGAGAGTGATTCATGCCACTGTATTTTTTCTGATTTTTTATTTTGTGTTTTTTATTGAGACTGAACCAGTAGTGTCAAAGTTATTTACTATTACGTGAATCTGTGCTAGTGAAGGTGGCACTTCATCCGGAAATTGCTGAACAAATGCATCACGTACCCGCCGAGTCGAATCGTAATTAAAATAAATTTTACATACAAAAATACGATGTTGCAATGATAACTGTCTCAACATGTTAGCAGCTGTGGTTCAGACTGGCGACTGACAACACCTGCACGCTTATTGCAAGGTCAAGTTTGTACTATGCGCGCGCCTTCAATACTACAGCAGGGGGCCGTGGCGCGTCACAAGCTCGGCCAAGCCGGCTTCAGCAGCGAATGACAAAACCGCCGGTTGCCGTTCTTACTTTATATGAAAGACCCTGTATATATGTATGTCATTTCATTGGAAATGTTAAGCATTCAATATTTAGGTTATGTTTGAACTCCTTAACACAGTCTATACACTTTTAATGAGAATTGGGTGCATTCTTGAATTATTACACAACTTGAACATGGGCTTACCAATTATGGCTTAGAGTTCTATTTATTTTATGATTGAATTTCATTCATTTATTCTACAGCATGATAAATGAATTACAAGAAAATGATTATGAAATTCTCCCCATAGCGTGATGGTAATGATCGATGCAAACATAGAATAGATTTTCCAGGAAAATTAAATCAGAAAATATTTTATATTGGGATCCAATATTAATAGCATTTTAGCAAGTCGGAGGGTGTGTACGCTCAAATTGATTCTGGTTGTCAATTGGTTTGTAGAGATGGGCATCAGCAGTCGACTGACAAAAGTTAAAACCATCGACTTGTTTGACTGCTTTTAGAAAACAGTCGAATGAATTCAACGACTACTCACCGTAACATAAACAAGTCGTTCGCAAACGACTGAACTGATCCCAATTGTTTTAACATGCTCTGAGCACTGGCATAGTTTTACGTTCTGGTCATAAATTGTTTGTATTCACATGGTTGCCAACATCTCCACTGAAAGTTCGCTCTCGTTACTGTTCTAAAGTGCTCTATTGTCGTGTCTCGTGTGTATTTATTCTAGGCTGTCGTGTTCTTGTTCAAGTTGTATTTCAACTCTACACTCTTAGTACGGTATTTTCTGCAAAACAACTAAGAAATAAAAGGCACGTCACAATTTTGGCTATGGAATTGTTACCGGTACTTTCAGTTCTCGTAATTTAATTAAGTATTGCTCTATTGCTTCACTTATTCAGAGTACATACAGGTAATGTGTCCTATACCAATATCGGGGAACATTTACTCATTGCAACATTGGATATAATGGCTGCACTATACACAACGCCGCAACCTCCATTCGAAGCACAGTAAAAATAAATAACTTGGATCAATTTCAATTTCTTTTTAGTACATATTATTCTTAAAAATAAATGAGACCAACCAGGTGGTATAGTTCTTGGTTGACACTTCTGGGGTCCATGTTTGATTGCTGAATGTCAAGAAATCTAATTCTAGTCTGAGGGTAAGAACAGGGTACACACAGCCTAGTGAGGTAAACCGGGAAATGTTGGGTTTGATTCTCCACTTAGCCACCCAGCAAGTGGTTTATCATGGGTTCCCACACATACAGATAACATACACATAACAGCAAATTCAAGTTCTCCATTTCAAGCATTACACATTTATTAAGTTAACTGTTTCAACATACAAACTTGCATGTGATGTAGGAATTTGCGGTTCATCGGTGTCAGCCATGGCGTCAAGGAGGTAATAGGTCCATTATCATGTGCTGTAGCCTACCGTTATACCTTGGCAAGAAAGAAGAACATGCCTCAACACATACTTTTAAAAGGACCAGATTTGATTACTGTATTTTTGCTAAGTTTGATTTTGGCTCTCCCTGTTATTTTTTCTTAGTTGACAAACTTTTTAAATAAAACATGATGATTTATAGCAGTATTGAGTGTGTTTCTTGTTTTTCATTGAAAGTCCTATTTCTCCTTTCCCCTTCACAGCATGTCATAGAATTTACTGTATTAGTGTGCCATGAAATTTGTTTATGTACATGTACTTACTGTATTTCACCCTTCAAAATTGGTGGACTGGATATATTTTAAAGGTGTGATATCCAATTATTTTTCTGAAACTAATGAATTTGGCATTAATTACAATAACAATTTTAGTGTGATGAGGATCAGGTTACACCACCTATTTCCTTAGTATTCTCTCTTAAAATTTTCCTGTTATTGCGAACAGCATCAAGCATTTTAAGATATGAATATTCTCCCTTCCCAGTACTTTTCCTTTCTAGTTTAATCTCGGAACTAATCGGTTATAATTGGGCCTACAGTGGTTAATTGGAAGGGACCATTTTTTAAAATTGAGTAATAATGTGCTGCAGACCTTATAGTAGCCTAATTCTTGTCAATGCAATATGCTCCAATTGCAACTGAAAGAAATGTAAACATGTAAATTATTGATGAGGTCATGTCCTAAATGCTGTGATTGCTCATTTCAGAGTTCCGGAATTCACAATTTCCCACTTTGGTATTATTAAAAAAAACTGTTATTGCTATTTTGAATGTGATTTATTTCGTGTAGATCATATTATTATCTCCACACTTAAAAACGTGTGCTATAAGTATTGGGAAGATTGTGATTTTCGGAACATTGAAGTGGGCAGAGCAGTTAGGACGAGAATATTTAGCGGAACTAGGGGAAGGGGAGGGGTAGGCTACCCGCACGGCCGTGCTCAACTAGTACCGCGGTCATACACCAGGCAGCGCTGAAGTCTTAGGTGCCAAGAATTAGCATGGCTGTCGGCTATCTGTAGTAGTAGGTAATCTGTGGCTTCGACTTAGTAATACATTTCTCAATAGGTAGCGCACGAGTAGATTCAACAAATGAGTGACAGCGCACGAATCGTTTAAACAAAACCCCATATACGTGCATATACAATTCATCCGATTGCGATGAATCATTGATGAGTTATTGTGTACACGCCAGGGAAGGGTTTCGACTTAGTAAATCCATTTCACAACAGGTAGCGTACGAGTAGATTCAACAAATGAGTGACAGCGATGAAACTTTTGAAAGTTGTTGTGCACGCTTCCACGAATGGTTCTAAATTAGAAAATCCATTTTACGATAGCTTAGAGGCAGTTAACATGTTGTGTATCCAAAAGCACTTCAAGAAACAGAATTTCAACGCCAACACTTTCTTTGATTGGCATTGCAACGCATGCCGGGTACAGCTTGTCATTTATAAAACTCAACGTACTTCTCATAGAAGGATTGGTATAGGAAAAACCTTTTCAAAATACATGCTAAAATAAGCGAAATGTAAAAATTATCCTAGAAGGACGACCAAAGCATATGTTGCGCTTCTCAATGTGAGACTCAAAATTCGGGAGTCTATGAAGAGTCTCCGAAAACCACATTTTAAGGCCCTTAAATTAACAGTGTGTGTGATATTCCCAGAAAACTAACTTCGCTCTGATAAACATATGAAGGAATAACAAACCCCTAACCATTGCAACAGTAGCTCAATTGATAACGTCTGGATATTAATACCGAAGACCGTTCGAAGAGCGGGTACTTCTGCTAGTACATAAATAAATCTATATAGGGCCTATATAAAAATCAATGTACGAGATAGTTTGTCTGTGGATGGGTGGGTGGGTATGTGTGTATGTCTCCTATGCGTTCACATCCCATTCATTCAATTACGATGAAACTTGGGCGAGATGTTGACTACACTCCAAGGAAGGTTTCTGGGTTAGTAAATCCATTTACAATAGGTAGCGCACGTGTAGATTCAACAAATGAGCGGCGACGCGCGAAGTGTTTCAATAAAGTCCCGTATGCGTTCACATATCATTCATTCGAGTACGTCGAAACTTGGGTGAGATGTTGAGTACACTCCAAGGAAGGTTTCTGGCTTAGTAGATCCATTTTACAATTGATAGCGCACGTGTAGATTCAACAAATGAACGACGACGCGCGAAGTGTTTCAATAAAGTCCCGTATGCGTTCACATATCATTCATTCGATTACGTTGAAACTTGGGTGAGATATTGAGTACACTCCAGGGAAGGTTTCTGGCTTAGTAGATCCATTTTACAATAGGTAGCGCACGTGTAGATTCAACAAATGAACGACGACGCGCGAAGCGTTTCAATAAATTCCCGTATGTGTTCATATACCATTCATCCGATAGCGATGAAACTTGGATGAGATGTTGTGTACACTCCAGGGAAGGTGTCTGGCTTAGTAAATCCATTTTACAATAGGCAGCGCACGAGTAGATTCAACAAATGGGCAACGACGCGCGAAGCGTTTCAATCAAGTCCCGTATGCGGTCAAATACCATTGGTCCGATAGCGATGAAACTTAGGTGAGATGTTGAGTACACGCCATGGAAGGTTTCTGGCTTAGTACATGCATTTTACAATAGTTAGCGCACGTGTAGATTTAACAAATGAGTTTTTTTTGTCGTGTAGTCTCCTGAGAGGCCGAGTGCAGATCTTTCGAGTCGACGCCTGTGGGCGACCTGCGCGTCGGGATGAGAGATGGAATGGATAACGATGAATGAAACTGGGCAAGGATGTGTAAGGAAGCGGCCGTGGCCTGTCAGAAGGTACTGTTCCAGCATTTGCCTGGTGTTGAAAATGGGAAACAACGGAAAACCATTTCAAGGACAGCCGACGGTGGGGCTCGAACCCACGCGTCTACCGAGTCAGCAGAGAGCTTGGCCCCATGACCTTTCGCGCGAATCGTTTCAACAAAGTTCCGTATGCGTTCATATACCATTCATCCGATTGCGATGAAACTTTGGTGAATTGTTGTGTACACTCCAGGAAGGTTTCTGGCTTAGTACATGCATTTTACAATAGGTAGCGCACGAGTTGATTCAACAAATGAGCGATGGCACGAGAATTGTGTTAAATAAGTCACGTATGCGTTCTTTACCATTCATCCGATTGCGATGAAGCTTTGGTGAATCGTTGAGTACACCCCAGGAAGGTTTTTGACATAGTAAATCCATTTCATAATAGGTAGCACACGAGTAGATGCAACAAATGAGTGACGACGCACGAAGTGTTTCAACAAACTCCCGTATGCGTTCATATACCATACATCGATTGCGATGAAATTTTGATGAGTTGTTGTGTACACATATGTGAACATTTCTAACATAGTAAATCCATTTTACAGTAGGTAGCGCATGAGTAGATTCAACAAATGTGTGAAAGCCCACGAATCGTTTAAACAAAATCCCGCCAGAGTCGAGAAGGCTGTGACTAGACAATGTTCACGAGGTTCGTGCTGCCGTAGTTACATCTCATTTGGAGAGGTTTTTGGATATCACATTGGAGTGCGAATCGTATATCAAAGTATTCTAGATACCTACAACACTTTTGTAAGTATTATTCCTAATATTTGTGAACCTTACCGTAAGTTACGTGAAGTGAAAAATACACAACCTAAAACTCTGTTCTGATCAACCCAACATGGCCGCCGCCTCTGTTGATAGAGGTCGGCGTCTCTTAACGAACACAACGAATGATAAAACTTCTGACGTATAAACCCACCAAGTACCAAACCAACCAATGAATTATTATAATACTGTAAATAACCCTGATTTTAACAACAGGACATCGGGCACCCAAATGACAACTACAATAACTACCGGTACCAAAGAAACAAATCTATCGTAATTGAATCCCAAGATGGAATCAGTATCAAAGATTATGTGCTAGCTGTAGGAAAATTCACTAGCCCTAGCAACATTCGTTTTGTTTCACGAATATCGAATGGACGAATATGCATTTTTCTTTCTAGCAAGAAAGTTGTTGAAGAGTTAATATTAGCAAACCCCAAGATCTTAATAAACAATGTATCTTTGGAAATACGACCACTCTTAACAAAAACAAGCGTATTATATTATCAAACGTTTGACCTGTAATACCCAACTATGTAATTGAAGAGGAATTGTTCAAGATTGGTGTGAAAATCATGTCTAAAATTTCCCCTATCAGAGCAGGCTTATCCATCCCAGGTTTTTCTCATATTTTGAGCTTTCGAAGACAAATGTACATCCAAAATGAAGACTTCGATAAACTCCCTGCATCTCTCCAAATTGAATACGATGGCACTAACTACTGGATTTACCTATCATCTGACTCACCCACCTGCTTTATTTGTAAAACTGAGGGACATTTGGCCAAAGACTGTCCTACTAACAACTCAGTTCCAACTGATCAACCAACCTCTCAGCACGACATTCATGAAATTGACAAACCTAACCTCTCCAAATTTCCTAAACTACAAGAGAAACCATAAACAACAGAGATAAACCCCAAAAATGCAACCAGTACTTCCGACCTTCCTCCAACAAATTCACATGATGAAACTTCATCAGCTATCCTAAACTTAACTCAAAACCAAGATTGTAATGGTATTTCTCTCTCCGAAATTCCAATAGAAAGAACAGTGCCTGGACATAGTGAAGCATGTCCTGCCTCAACAACTGGACATTTCCCTGGATTTAAAAGACCAATGTCACACGCCAGCAGTGAAAGAACTGACCAAAATATTTCTAATAGCAACAGACCCAAAATCGACTCTTCTGAACAAATTGAGAATCACAAGGTAAATCACACTTCTAAGAAATCCAAGAAAGAACCACAAAAACCAACAATCAGCGATATGCTCCTTCCTGTGAAACAGGTTTTGGAAGCTGATCCATCACTAGCTCCTCTCAGTTACACACAACTCCAATCTTTTCTCGAAAATTCCCAAGGTGTCAAGGACGTGGTGGCAATTGCTTTCAATTACACCCAAGACATAGAAGGACTCACTAAAGCCCTACAGAAACTATACCCCTACTACACCGATAAAAGCATTAAAAACAGAAGCTCTCGGATAGTGAAGAAATTACTGAAGTTCGTCAACCTAAGCGAAGACCAAATGGATAACAATGTTTCTCTAGACTATTCTAGCGATGACTAATCTCTCCCTCTATAATAATGGAAATGGATCTTTTGCTATTCCTTATCATACTTATGGCAACAACACTACTCCAATGGAATATCAACAGCTATCGATCCCAGTTAGAATTCCTACAACTCCTAATAAATAAACACCAACCACCCATTATCTGTCTCCAAGGGACCAACTTTCGGAACGATTTTGCTGCTAATCTAAGACTTTACAGTGTGTATCATAAAAACAGAACTAATGCAAGTCATGCAAGTGGAGGAGTAGCTGCCTATGTCAAAAACAATATATACCTTAAAGAAATTTCTTTAAACTCCAATTTGGAAGCTGTAGCCGTCTCATTGCATCTACCTCCCTCTCTGTGTATCTGCAATATTTATATACCAAACAGTTATCTATTTCACGGAGATGATCTACGAAATCTTATCCGTCAGCTACCTAAACCATTCATTCTAGTAGGCGACTTCAACAGCCATAACACGTTATGGGGCAGTCATCACTCCGATGCAAGAGGGAAGGAGATAGAAAAGATTCTAGATGAATTTGACCTAATTCTAATGAATTCAACTGCTCCAACTCGTTTCGATTTTGCTCATGGAACCTATAGTAGTATAGACCTAACTATCTGCACTCCGGAGATAGCAACTGGTTTTGACTGGTCTGTCTATTCGACGCTCCAAGGAAATAGTGACCACTTCCCCATACTGATCAATAACGACAACGCTTCAATCAACGCCCCGATACCCCAAACCCTTAAATGGAGCTTAAATAAAGCAAATTGGACGCAGTTCAATCATATAGTCAACAACCATTTAATTGGCCTAACCCATCCACATGACTTCCCTTCCAAACACATCAATGATATTGTTCAAGATTTTACAGAAGCAATAGTTAAATCTGCAAACCTTAGTGTTCCGAAAATAAAGATAAACCCGTGTAAGAAGACAGTACCTTGGTGGAACGACGCATGCAAGGAAGCTCTAAAGAATAAAAACCATGCTTTCTATGTCTTTAAGAGAAAACCAACTTCTGAAAATAAAGCCCAATTTCAGAAATGTAGAGCAATCGCCCGAAAAGAAATTAAAGATAGCAAAAATAACTCGTGGCTGACATTTGTTTCCTCACTAAATTCTCAAACTCCACAAAAAGAAGTATGGAATAAACTCAAACGTGTAAATGGTAAATATAACCAGTTCCACATTACTTCTCTCAGAAACCCGAATGATGGATCCTTCATAACCAACCCTCAAAACATTGCTGATAAATTAGCTGACACATTCTCTGAGATTTCTAGTGACCACAATTATGATCAAAATTTTCTCCATATAAAGAAAACCAGCGAACCTCTTGATCTAAGAACAACCTCCTCCAACTCCAATTCTAATTTAAATGAACCTTTTCAATTACAGGACATGATTATTGAACATGACAAATGTAGCAAATCCAGCCCTGGCCCAGATACGGTCCCTTATGAGTTCCTAAGACAGCTCCCACTAAACGCATTAAATTATCTTCTGGCTATTTTCAACTACATATGGACCTCTCAGACGTTCCCTGATCAATGGCGCAGAGCCATTGTTGTTCCAATACTCAAGCCAGGGAAGGATAACTCAATTGCAGAAAATTACCGTCCAATCGCTTTAAGAAATGCAATGTGCAAATTAATGGAAAAAATTGTTAACAGGAGATTACGATGGTATCTTGAACATATAAACTTTTTTAGTGATGTACAAAGTGGATTTCGTAAAGGTCGTTCAACTGTCGATACTCTCATAAGTTTGGAATCTGAAATCAGGGAAGCTTTCCTAAACAACCATCACCTCATAGCAGTTAGTCTAGATATTTAAAAGGCATATGACATGGTGTTCAAAGACCATGTACTTAAATCATTGATGGAATATAACATTTCAGGAAATATGCTCTATTTCATCTACAACTTCCTCAAAGATCGTAGAATTCAAGTTAAGACAAATGGCATTTTGTCACAGGAAGTTACAATCGACAATGGAGTCCCTCAAGGATCAGTTATCAGTGTTACTTTATTCCTGGTCGCAATAAACGGAATTGTATCCAACATCCACTTGCCAGTAAAAGCTTGTCTTTTTGCCGACGATTTGACCATATTCTGAGCTGGAAGAAATAGTTCAACTACTCAACAACTACTTCAAGAATCACTTGACAATATTCAACAATGGGCCAAGATTACTGGATTCAAGTTCTCCAAAACAAAGTCCAAATGCATAGTATTCTCTAAAAACAAACACTCTGTACCAGATCCCGAGCTCAACATAAACAATCATAAAATTGAGACACTATCTACTCTTAAAATCCTGGGAATTCTGTTTGATAGTAAATTAAGTTGGATTCCATACCTGAAAAATCTCAAGGATGAGTGTCTACGACGGATTAATTTAATGAAGATTCTCGCAGCAAAAAACTGGGGAGCAGACTATCAAGTGATCATGAATACTTATAGATCAATTATTAGGGCCAAATTAGATTATGGCAGTATAGTATACAACTCTGCAACTGCGTCTTCCCTCAAGATGCTTGATTCTATCCAGTCAGCTGCTCTTCGAATTGCTCTGGGAACTCTCCGCACCAGTCCAGTAACCAGTATGCAAATAGAAGCCAATGAACCACCTCTTGCAATTAGACGTCAACAACTAAGTTTATCATATGCACTCAAAGTATCAACTATGACTAAATCACGCATTACGTCGTATGTTTTCCCTACTAACAGCCACACAAGAACAAACACTGAATCAAGACGACAACCTTCGCCCTTCAATGTCAGAATATCCAAGTTCCTTGAAGAATTAAACCTAAATATTCCTCCCATACTACTCTCAGACCATTCTCTTGATATCCCACCCTCGACAATTACCTTACCAACAGTCAACTTCGAACTGAACAACTTGGTTAAAAACCAAACTGACAGATCACAGTACCATCGATTATTTCTTGAAATCTCCAATAGATACCCAATGCACAGTGCTATTTATACTGATGGTTCGAAATATGACGAAAGAAACGGTTGTGGGATAATTTATCCTGACCATACCATGCTTTTTCGACTTCCTGAATCTTTCACTGTCTATTCTAATGAACTCTTTGCTCTTAAACAGGCCATGAAATACATTTTGAATACAGCCAGCTGCAACAACTCATTTATTATTTACTCCGATTCACGAAGTGCATTAAACGCAATAGAGAATCTATCTTCGACAAACGTCCTTGTACAAGAAATTCAACTGATATTCCATAAAGTGGTGAAGCAAGGTAAACAAGTCATATTTGTGTGGGTACCCTCTCACAGAGGCATTCATGGCAATGAATCTGCCGATCAAGCTGCTAAAGAAGCCACACTTCTACCATTATGTGATCCTACAATAGCTACACCTCATACTGACATCATTTCCTACGTCAAAAGAAAAGTATTCCAACAGTGGAAGAATCATTGGCTTAGAACTTCTACCAGTAAACTCCATGAAATAACATCAGGAACCACAGAACAATATCTCCATCATAAACTTTCCAGGCAAGATCAAGTTCTAATATCACGAATATGAATAGGTCATACCAACATCACCCACAGCTATCTCCTCGAGAAGAAACAACCCCCTATCTGCTCAACATGTAACAGTGTACTAACTGTGCAGCACATAATCTCAGACTGTGCTCTCTACAACCACTGGGGCCAGCACAACAGCATTCCCAAGAAGATATGTGAGGCCTTATCATCACTTTCACAGCTCAAAAAACTCATCAAGTTCTTCAAAGACTCGGAACTTTATTTCAAAATCTGATTGATCAACTCATAGTAGTGGGACTTTTCTTTATTTCTAGTGTTCATTTTATGATTTATAGTGTATTCAATTTGATGTATTGTATGTATTGTATTGTATAATGTAAATCTACAGTGAAAGTCGCGATAAGACTTTCCAAGTTAAAGCGACTATAAATTAATCTAATATAAAAAAAATCCCGTATGTGGTCATATGCCATTCACCCGATTGCGATGAAACTTTGATTAGTTGTTGTGTACACGCCAGGAAAGGTTTTCGACTTAGTAAATCCATTTCACAATAGGTAGCGCAGGCGTAGATGCAACAATTGAGTTACGACACGCGAAGCGTTTCAACAAAATCCCGTAAGCGATCATATACCATTCATCGATTGCGATGAAACTTTGGTGAGTTGTTGTGCACGCTCCCACGAATGTTCCTAAATTAGTAAATACATTTTATGATAGTTTAGAGGCAGTTAACAGAAATCGAAAACATATTGTGTATGCAAAAGCACTTCAAAAAACAAAATTAAAACGCCAGCACATTCTTTGATTGGCATTGCAACGCATGCCGGGTACAGCTTGTAAATAAATAAATCTGACGATGACCGCGTGAAGGTCAAACATTCCTAAATTTCTAATTCTAAAATTCCCCCTTTATCAGTGAATAATAAGAGTACATGAAATGGTCATAAGACTATCTTTGGACTTGAAAAGAGCACTACGTTTGTCTGGAGGGACTGTGGAATAACCAGGAAGGAAATGCACTCGAAATGGCCATGTTTACCTCCTAGTGTAGCAGCTGACATTCTTGGTTGTCGCCCAGGAGGTCCAGATTCTATTCCTGGCTCTGCCAAGAAATTTAATTCTGGTCTGTGGGCTGGAACGGGATGCACGCAACCTCTTGAGGCAAAACTGAGGAGAGGTTGGTTTTGATTTCCACCTCAGCCTTCCCGGAAGTGGTTTTCCATGGTTTACCACTTCTACTCCATGGTGCAGCAGAAAAGAGGAGAATTGAAGCGTTTGAAATGTGGTGTTACAGGAGAATGATGAAGATCAGAAGGGTAGATAGAGTAACAAACGAAGAGGTATTAAGACGAGTGGGAGAGGAGAGATGTTTCTGGTGACTGCTAATGAAGAGAAGAGATAGGTTGTTAAGACACTTACTAAGACACCCAGGAATAGCAAGCTTAGTTATGGAAGGAAGGGTCGAGGACAAGAACTGTAGGGGTAGACCAAGGTTAGAAAATGTTAAACAGATTGCCTTGGATGTAGAGTGTGGTAGAGATGAATTGATTAGCTCAAGACAGGGAGGCATGGTGTGCTGCATCAAATCAGTCAAAAGACTGAAGACTCAAACAACAACTCCATGAAAATATCGGGATTGTTCGTACCGTACGGCCACGGCAGCCTCCTTCCCAATTCTCATCTGAATTACAAATACACATGCTACTACAGACACCACAATAATATAGGTTATCAGACAAATTCTACAAACACCCAAGTACAAGGAACTAAATAACCAAGATGTCCAAGCCCCTCAAATGAAACAACAGCAACATTTCGGGGTTCAAACTTTCGATCTTTGGATTTGCTGCAGGTGCACATCGCAGTCTTCTCATGACCTCGCTAATCCGTCTCTTAAAACAACAATAATTAGCTAACGGGGTCCTGGAAACATTTGAAAATTAGAATTTGGTACATTTATGAACGGACGAAGCCGGGTATAATAGCCAGTAACTGTATAATAATGTTATTGGTTTTGGTAGGTTGGTTCCTCAGTTTAGAGGCTGCGACAACGCGGTCTTGTAGACCCGTGTACTTTGGGTGTGTGTAGAATCAGTCTGATAACCGGTGTTAATTGTGATGGCTGTATTAGTGTGTGTTATCTGTTTTTAATTCAAGTAAGGACTGCAGACACTCGATTTTCAAGTAGTTCCAACTTTTGCTACCAAACGCCACTTTCAACAACCAAGTAGTTCTGAACTTGGTTACTAGATGCCACCGCAGTCGACTCCTGGCGTGGGACGTGTATCAGTAGATTTTACTGGCAAGTTAAAGATCCCTTCCGGGGCAAATATCCTGTCTCTAAAAGTCGCAGTAGTTAAAATTGACGTAAAACCCGGCAGAAGTCGTCGAATTTTTAAGAGCGTTAAAAATCCCTCAGTATGCCTTCCTTTGGATGGGAAGTAAAGCCGGCGGCGGTCCCATGTCATAGATTTATGGCATGAAAAAGAACCTTCCACTACTGTCGACCAAAATATTATGTGTACTCGAGTTTGAAGGTTGTTTGTGAAGTAACCAATAGACGTACATATAATCCAATAACGTCACCATTTTCTTCGTTCTATTTTACGTTAGTTCATGTAGGTTTGGAATTAGCCTACTTTCGATTTTTGCCAAAAATGAAAGTAGACTTATGAGATCTACACAGGGCGAAAAATTGTGTGTCTGTCTGTGTGTGTATGTGTGTGTGAGTCTGTGAGTGTGTTAGTGTGTGAACTCTGAATGTCTGTGCCCCCCTATCAATTCAAACTCGGTGAAACCGAATTGAACGAAATATGTTAGAGGTAGAACTAGCAAAGGGCACCTCAGTGTCATGTTTTATATCGCCGCCATCTTTACCAGAACTGAATGGCGGCCACTCAAACGTTCAAAACGGAAAATAAAATAACGACTAACCAAATCATCCGATCTATACCAAATTTGGTAACAACATACCTTCATATAGGACGCGTCTTGTGACCAAACTACAATGTCATCTGCCGTACCATTTCAGGATGGCGGCCGTGCTAATTATGCAAACATTATAATCCATATCATGGGACCCACAGTTCCGATTATCGAGCCGAGAATCCTTTTAACTGTTCTAAAGGAAGAGGCACGTTCGAAATTAAAAGTTTATTTTGTAATACTATAGTGCAGAAGTGATTTTAAAAAACTGAGCTGTCTCAGTACAAGGCAAGATGGCAGCGGATACCTTGTGCCTGACTTATATTTTACTAATTTGAGTATTGCATGCAATATAGCGTACTGATACAAAATAAATAAACTTTGTATGAAATGCTTCATATATAAATAATATACTCCACTGATGAAATCGTTCAGTGTAAATCATTAATTGCTAACACGTTCTATCTAACTCATTTGATATCGTTCAATGTCCGTTCGCACGTTTGGCTCCGTGGTAGAGCGTTAGCCTATCAATCTTATGGCTATGGTTCAAACCCCATCAGAGTTAGGTTTTTTGCTTGAATTTCTTTATATTTATTGTTTTGTAATGACTGAGACGTTTTAAAATTAATCGTTATATTGTGCATAGTGTCGCCTCCGTAGCGTAGCGGTCAGCATGGTTAGCTGCCGCCCCGGAGGTCCTGGGTTCGATTCCCGGCTCTGCCACGAAATTTGAAAAGTGGTATGAGGACTGGAACGGGGTCTACTCGGCCTCGGGTGGTCCAAATGAATAGAGGGGGTTCGATTCCCACCTCAGCCATCCTCGAAGTGGTTTTCCGTGGTTTCCCACTTCGTCTTCGGGCAAATGCCGGGATGGTACTGTCCCCGATAATCCGGATAGTAGGCTGTCAGAAATCCGCCCCCTCAATCGGATTGCCAATAATCAATCGCACCGGCACAGCTACATCAATGAAAATGGCACTGACAGATACTACCGAGATTAGAGCACAGTAGTTAACAAGAAATTATTGTGGAACACACCAAAATATACGGGGGTTCATACTTACCTTTTACTTACCTATTCAATTTAATCTCGGGTCTGGGTTTTCAACTGGATCACTTAATAGTATGCCCTCACAATAACCTCCACCACAATATTTAAAATGAACCAACGCGAAACAAGAAAATTTAACTGCACAATAATTTATTTCACATAAAGGGAAATAATTTAACAAAATTTAACAACAAAATTTACGTGGCAATCAGAAGCCATTGTCAATACAACCATGTCCTCCTGTAGGACTTGTAGACTTTACATACAAAATTTCAGCTTTCTCTAGCTCAAAAGAACGTAATAATAACAATTCACTTTGGAATGGATAAGGGAGCTGGGACGAGACATATAGCATTTGTTTCCTTGTTCATGTACTTCACATTTTATTTATAACCGCAAGGCTGCTATGTAGATGACCTTGGCCTCTATCATACAGTTATCTGGCCACCTGCGATACACCCTGCACCATGCCGCATGCTTGCATCGTCAAATGGACACACCTGTCCAGCCAATGTTAGCATATGCTAGTTACATCAGAGCCTAGCTCCTTTTCAACACTTTAAATGTTCACATCTCAACTCAAATATTATCACGCAAATCTTTTAAATGCTCCGTTCAAATATCAATGGATTACTCTAATAATCCCAAATCTTGTTTAATTGTATAATCCAATTGTTTAACTAGCGTTGTTTAGAGTATAATAACGAAAACGCTTAATGTTTATAACAAAAAGTTCATTAATTATTTATAACATTTTAAATTGTTTATAGCAATGTCAAACGACAATTGAAAAATTTATACACGCCTCTATTAATCCCGTTCGTTTCAAATTATTATTAAAGATATTTACATAGTTATTTACATTATTTATATTATTTATATTATTTATATTAGAAATACATTAAACCACACGTTTATCCGGTTGATAATTACTTAAATCGGTGTGATATAATCGACCAATGAAGGTTAGTTATATTTAAATTTTAGATTCAGGTTTAATAAGATTTAATAATAATTATTTGTGACGGTAACCTCCATTCAAAATCGTTATCTCAAATTATTTAAACACTCTTGTTAATTTTGACAGTAACTTCACAGGAATAATTTTCAATGGACCTGAACAATACACTCAGCGGTAAAGTACCTCGCTCAAAACGCACAAAATTGCACCAAAATTGGCCCATAATTCATCATATATCTCATTATATATGGCATCAAAATCTTCCACAATACACACAAAAAACCTCCACTTATAAATTCATCATCTTCATCAATATTACTGTGGGAACCTCCTTCACTTATTACAGGGCATTATTCATCAGCGACTTTTACACGTCCACTGAACTAACGATTATACATCCATAGTTCCTCTTTAAAAATTCTTATATTCATCAATTGTATCGAAAACTGTTATTATATTTAACCTTCGTGGGTTTCATTCATGAATCGATATGAAGTAAAAATTTGCCAGTCACAAATGAATTTAATAGCAAATACGATTAGACACGCCTCCCTGGTCTATCAAAATTGAGATTAATATCATCAAAGTATCGCAGTATAAAAATACTATCTTCAATCAAAGTTCATCTAAACTGCATAAATAGTCGAATAGAATACAATTAGACTGTGGACTGCAAACATTATTGTTCCAAACTACAATTGAGAAAAACTCCTATCAAATGTTCATTACTATAGTGTACTCAATAAATCGTAATCAAAGTTCATATTTCATAAAATTGTCTATAATGCAATGGTATTTCAGAATTGACGATAAATGTCTATGTTGCAATCATGTTCATAAAACGACTAGTATTTCTAAGATCGTCGATAAAGTAGTAGATTTTAACGCTCTAAAATCTTTTAATCATTCTTCTTTCTTGAGGATGACAGAAAATTGGTCAAAGTAATTTACTGAATAGAATTACTTTAATAAAATGACACGCTGTCTGAATTCAAACTTGCCATAGAAAATCATTAACTTTACAGTCAAATCGTGACTACAAAAATATGCAAATTACTGAAAGAATATATATTATCAGTCTCAACTGATCCAAAATTATATAAATATGCCAATGACATAATAATGTCTCAATAAGTCGTAGAAAAAGGCATAAATCAGCAAAGTGTACAGAGTACAGAAATGTCAAGCAAGAATATGGGGCAAAATATATGGGATAGAAAACATGGGAAAAATGGTTGCTCAGATATCGCTAAATGGCTCAAATAAATCAAGAAACGTTCACGACTACCTTATCTGTTGATTGAAGTTCTAGAGGAAAATTTCCAAAGAAGACTGCTGATGGTTCCATTTCACCACCGTAAAGATGTGCTCCGACCTCGAACCTGGAACCTGCGCCCTCGGAGAATAGAACAGTTTCCTCCTCCGGAAATCGCACTGCTCCGTGTAGACGATAGACATCCTTCTGGCAAAACTCTTCTGTGTGAGCCGGGTCCACCCTGGCCTCTCTTGATAGTTCCCTGAAGTTCTGGTAGAAATTCGCCATGAAGTCTATTGCAATTATTTCCGCAGAAATGTTCATAATTGTGGAGTATGAAGATATTTCCACTGCCATTTGATGTAATTCAGCGATGGATTACGATGCATGAGTGTAGTTGGATGTTCACTACATGCTCGCTTTTGTAGAATGCCGATTAACGAAGTTCCATGCTGCTATTTCACTCTATTGATATATGTCCCAATTGCATTACAGTTTTAGTCTTCCATCTCCACTTCCGTTATAATAATAGTCGAAAGTACTGCCAGATTATATTGTTCCATTGTAGAATGTAGCGTTGTACCACCAAATGTAATCTTCAGTATCACGGTTGCAATACAAGTGTCAGCCGTAGCGTAGAATGTGGTATTATAAAAGTGCTTCTCTGGTGTCGAGAAAATCACTTTTGTCTGCAGTCTTAAAATGCGAATTTCTTCCAAAGTATAATAGTGAAAATGATCAACTTTCGTACACGCCTCAATATTGTAATGCACAATTGAATTAGCATAAATGCAGTAGCTAACTCTTGATAGATAATCTTGTAGACTCGTTTATGTGTGCGCTCCAACTTCGCCTAGTTTCAGTAACCGTAAAATTGTACTGCTGCACGCTCAGTGCTTGTTCGATGCTGTGGGCTCTGCCACACTTGCTAATGACGACTTGCTTCACTTCAGAACTCGAAGTCTGACAATATGAGAATCAGAAAAATGAGCCATGAGAGCCATGAGAACTTGAGAACTTGAGAACTTGAGAGATGAGAACTTGCTCTCTGCTGTGCAAGGCCTTTTATCAACTTCTTAAGGGGCGTATCCATCCCGTCCATAGCTTGTTCCTCCGTCATTGCTAGAAGTTCTAACTTTGGCTATACTTGACGGATTTTCAAATTTCAAAAACTCATAATTAATTTCTTCAAAATTCCAAATCAATGCCATAACTGAAAATAGATTTCCACAATTCTGCATGCCAAAAGTAATTAAATATGGTAGTTTCAGTAATCTCCGTCTCCCTCCAAGCTATCATTCATTGGTTCGAGCCTCTCCTCCAATAGCGTAACTTCTTCCTCAGCACAATTCCTTGCTTCCTGCGACTGCGTCGTAAATCTCAGATCCTTCTCGAACAAAATCATGACGTCACCAAGAATCTCAGCTCATCCAGCCTACTTGCATGAAGTCTGCGTCATCCGTGCCTACGTCATGAATATACACGTCACAACTATGACGGCCATAACTTTATTCACATATGCCAATACAGCCACCGTGGTCTCAATATAATTCAATTAACGGGGGCATTCTCCCTTCACCACGTTTTAAAAACAGTTGCAAATTGTTTTTAAACTCTGTGTTATAAATATCTGAACTCACTTGAACACGAAATTGAATTATAATTCTACTCTTGTATGATATTTCCTCTATGTTCCTTAATCATAAGTCTCTTCTTCTCTGGGTTGTGTGTGGCTAATGCATTCTCTCCTCTCTACTTTCTCTTCTGTCCTGTATTCCTGTTTTCCAAATTCTGCTGGCTTGTAGAAGGACCAGGATCGATCACTACATCCTGTCTTTTCTTCTGGTTTTCAGCTTCCTTCTCTCTTAATTCCTTCAAATACTGCTGACTTTCTTTCTCTCTCTCTTGATACTTGTCCGGTGTCATAATCTGACCTTGAGAATTCTGATTCCGATTCTGGTACTGGTTATTTCTGCTGTAGTTCCTATTGTACCCATCGTTATTATAATATCTACCTCTTCCGTTATTATAGTTCCCTCTATTGTTATTCCAGCCTCGTCTTTGCTGATATGGACGGTAACCTTGTGATCTGTTGTTGCGAAAATAATTGTTCATGTGAGGACCTACATTTTCAGTTTTCTCTTCAGCAGGCTTATCATTTTGCTGAACTTGATCCATGTAGACTGTATTAATGTCTTTGAATTCGTGCCTCTGACCTTTTTGAACTAAATTTGGCATCGGACTCGTGTAATCAAGCCTTCTCAATAGTTCGTCCATACTGGTCAAATCCCTGATATTTGACGATATGATAAGTCTTCTTACCTCCACAGGCAGCATACGTGAAATAGCATCTATCAACTGCTCTGTCGACAATGGGGGTTGTAAGAATCTCAAGCGCGATAACTGGCTCGTGAAGAAATCAGCATACCGTGTTGGAAGAGTACCCGAATACTTCCTCGAGTATACCTCAGCTCTTAATGAATTTTGTGCTTCTATTGACCAGAATCGTTTTATCAGTGCCTCTGCAAATTCATCGAAATTACTAAAAGTGTACCGAAATGCTCTGAACCACTCAAGGGGTCCTCCAGCTAGAAATCTTTCTACGATTCTCATCTCTCTTTCTCTAGGAATATGGGCTTCAATAAAATAGTCTTTCAGGTTTCTGATATACTCTATCGGTGTTAGACTATCTGTATTACTAAATTTCTGAGGCTTGTCCTCAAAGTTTCGGGTGACTGTCACATTTCTTGGATATGAATCCATGTAATTCTTCCCACTATCACGATATTTCCATTCAGGTTCAATATTCCTATCCTCTTCTTCTTCCCGGAATCTGAATATACGTTCCTCAGGACTAATATCTCTCTCTTCAGTAGCGAGGTTACATCTTCTCACGTAATTCCTATTATCTTCACAAGTCAACCCTTCTGGATCCTTATCTGTGATTTCCGTAATGACTTTCCTAATCAACTCTTCTTTATACGTTTCCATCATGCTAGCTTCTCCTAGTTTCAAATTCTGAAGTTTTCTCGTAGTTTCATTGACATCAGAGACAACCTTATGAATTTGTTCCTCTAACGCGGTTTTTAATGCTTGCACGTCCTGACCCATTTGAGTTCTATCATCTACCTGCTTTTCGGATAGCGAATCCATCCTTATACTCAAATCCTTTCTAATTTGAACTACCTCATTATTTATATCTGCTTGTGTACTGGCAAGTTTTCGTTCAATTCGCTCCTGAATCTGATTGACATGTTCCCCACTTGACCTGTTCCATTCATCTTTCCAAACTGTTACATTTGCAGTTAACATTTCAGCAATATCTACTTCAATGTCTTCCTTAAGTAAACGATTATGATCTAAGACTTGGGTCCTCATGACCTCTACATCATATTTTAATCCAGCTAGAGAAGCTCTTGTCCTAACAGACTCGTCAACCAACCTAGTTGTTAAAGCACTAATGATACGAGTACAAAGCGTTTTTGAAGTTTCAATTTCTTCTCTAACCTTATTAACATCAGTTTGAACTTTGGCAATGTCTACGAAAACTGTATTAACTTCTATTTGCATCTTATTGATATCTCTTTGCATATCATTAACGTCAGAATGAATATTATTTATGTCTACTTGAACGTTTGACACATCGGTTCGAACATTTCTAATCTCTCTTTGAACTTCTTCTACCTTGTGTTGTACAGTAGCAACATCATTCCTAACAACGATTACTTCTGCTCTAGCACATGAAATATCACCCCGGACATTAGCAACATCAAGATTCAACATAGTAAGGTCTTTCTGTACTTTGGAAACATCAGTCTTAACATCTGAGACATCTGTATGGACATTGGATAAATCTACTTTAACATCTGAGACATCCTTGTGAATGTCAGTCACGGCATTCTGGATTCCCTGGATACTGGTCTGTAAACGCGACACATTATTTTCCAAGTTTGCAGAACTGGTCTGAAGAACTTTCAAACTTTCACCAAGCCTAATAGACAAATTACTAGCATTCTCCTCCATTCGACTAGTATTCCTCGCTTCCATCTCCTCCATTCGACTAGTATTCCTAGCTTCCATCTCCTTCACACTTTCATTCATGCTATCTTTCAAATTAGCAGACAAACTGTTGGTCATCTCCTCCAACATCTTCCTAATACTCTCATCTGCCATCTCAATAATATTTCAATAATAGACTGCGTTAGGGACATACATCAAACAGAGCAAGATAACAACATCTGAGCAACATCTTTCACCATATATAAGTTTGAGCAATTTTCTGTCTTAAATCTAACTTATAATTACCTTATAATTAACTTTCGTAGACACCCTATGTTGAAATAAACTCAAGCACATGTTCAAATTTCCTTGGTTCACTTTAAAATATCCTAACACAAATAATTTACATTTACAATCCAAATAGTTTAATTTTATCTTTAATATGACTAAACATGTCATAAGCCGGTCAAATAAAATAAGACTCCAGATCATAGGCGATTTTTCTTAAGTTTCCAGCCTATTTAACCTCTCTCAGGTTGTATAAGATCTGATCTTTTCTGAGTGTAATTTTCCTAATACAACACAACATTTAATCCCTATATAATCACACTCTCAAATTCTACAATTGGCCAAGACATCTAACAAAGAATCAACCTCTTTATTTGAGTCTTCAACAATCCCATTGACATCGATAACTTGGTAATCCAATGTTATTCGAACACTCCACACGTTGATTGTACCAATTCAACTGGCGTTCAACCTGGTAATCCAGTTTTGTCGAGCCCCACGAAATTGCGGTGCCAATCCTACTGTCCCCGATAATCCGGATAGTAGGCTGTCAGAAATCCTCCCCCTCAATCGGATTGCCAATAATCAATCGCACCGGCACAGCTACATCAATGAAAATGGCACTGACAGATACTACCGAGATTAGAGCACAGTAGTTAACAAGAAATTATTGTGGAACACACCAAAATATACGGGGGTTCATACTTACCTTTTACTTACCTATTCAATTTAATCTCGGGTCTGGGTTTTCAACTGGATCACTTAATAGTATGCCCTCACAATAACCTCCACCACAATATTTAAAATGAACCAACGCGAAACAAGAAAACTTAAACTGCACAATAATTTATTTCACATAAAGGGAAATAATTTAACAAAATTTAACAACAAAATTTACGTGGCAATCAGAAACCATTGTCAATACACCCATGTCCTCCTGTAGAACTTGTAGACTTTACATACAAAATTTCAGCTTTCTCTAGCTCAAAAGAACGTAATAATAACAATTCACTTTGGAATGGATAAGGGAGCTGGGACGAGACATATAGCATTTGTTTCCTTGTTCATGAACTTCACATTTTATTTATAACTGCAAGGCTGCTATGTAGATGACCTTGGCCTCTATCATACAGTTATCTGGCCACCTGCGATACACCCTGCACCATGCCGCATGCTTGCATCGTCAAATGGACACACCTGTCCAGCCAATGTTAGCATATGCTAGTTACATCAGAGCCTAGCTCCTTTTCAACAATTTAAATGTTCACATCTCAACTCAAATATTATCACGCAAATCTTTTAAATGCTCCGTTCAAATATCAATGGATTACTCTAATAATCCCAAATCTTAATTAATTGTATAATCCAATTGTTGAACTAGCGTTGTTTAGAGTATAATAACGAAAACGCTTAATGTTTATAACAAAAAGTTCATTAATTATTTATAACATTTTAAATTGTTTATAGCAATGTCAAACGACAATTGAAAAATTTATACACGCCTCTATTAATCCCGTTCGTTTCAAATTATTGTTAAAGATATTTACATAGTTATTTACATTATTTATATTATTTATATTATTTATATTAGAAATACATTAAACCACACGTTTATCCGGTTGATAATTACTTAAATCGATGTGATATAATCGACCAATGAAGGTTAGTTATATTTAAATTTTAGATTCAGGTTTAATAAGATTTAATAATAATTATTTGTGACGGTAACCTCCATTCAAAATCGTTATCTCAAATTATTTAAACACTCTTGTTAATTTTAACAGTAACTTCATATGAATAATTTTCAATGGACCTGAACAATACACTCAGCGGAAAAATACCTCGCTCAAAACGCACAAAATTGCACCAAAATTGGCCCATAATTCATCATATATCTCATTATATATGGCATCAAAATCTTCCACAATACACACAAAAAACCTCCACTTATAAATTCATCATCTTCATCAATATTACTGTGGGAACCTCCTTCACTTATTACAGGGCATTATTCATCAGCGACTTTTACACGTCCACTGAACTAACGATTATACATCCATAGTTCCTCTTTAAAAATTCTTATATTCATCAATTGTATCGAAAACTGTTATTATATTTAACCTTCGTGGGTTTCATTCATGAATCGATATGAAGTAAAAATTTGCCAGTCACAAATGAATTTAATAGCAAATACGATTAGACACGCCTCCCTGGTCTATCAAAATTGAGATTAATATCATCAAAGTATCGCAGTATAAAAATACTATCTTCAATCAAAGTTCATCTAAACTGCATAAATAGTCGAATAGAATACAATTAGACTGTGGACTGCAAACATTATTGTTCCAAACTACAATTGAGAAAAACTCCTATCAAATGTTCATTACTATAGTGTACTCAATAAATCGTAATCAAAGTTCATATTTCATAAAATTGTCTATAATGCAATGGTATTTCAGAATTGACGATAAATGTCTATGTTGCAATCATGTTCATAAAACGACTAGTATTTCTAAGATCGTCGATAAAGTAGTAGATTTTAACGCTCTAAAATCTTTTAATCATTCTTCTTTCTTGAGGATGACAGAAAATTGGTCAAAGTAATTTACTGAATAGAATTACTTTAATAAAATGACACGCTGTCTGAATTCAAACTTGCCATAGAAAATCATTAACTCTACAGTCAAATCGTGACTACAAAAATATGCAAATTACTGAAAGAATATATATTATCAGTCTCAACTGATCCAAAATTATATAAATATGCCAATGACATAATAATGTCTCAATAAGTCGTAGAAAAAGGCATAAATCAGCAAAGTGTACAGAGTACAGAAATGTCAAGCAAGAATATGGGGCAAAATATATGGGACAGAAAACATGGGAAAAATGGTTGCTCAGATATCGCTAAATGGCTCAAATAAATCAAGAAACGTTCACGACTACCTTATCTGTTGATTGAAGTTCTAGAGGAAAATTTCCAAAGAAGACTGCTGATGGTTCCATTTCACCACCGTAAAGATGTGCTCCGACCTCGAACCTGGAACCTGCGCCCTCGGAGAATAGAACAGTTTCCTCCTCCGGAAATCGCACTGCTCCGTGTAGACGATAGACATCCTTCTGGCAAAACTCTTCTGTGTGAGCCGGGTCCACCCTGGCCTCTCTTGATAGTTCCCTGAAGTTCTGGTAGAAATTCGCCATGAAGTCTATTGCAATTATCTGTTGATTGAAATGTTCATAATTGTGGAGTATGAAGATATTTCCACTGCCATTTGATGTAATTCAGCGATGGATTACGATGCATGAGTGTAGTTGGATGTTCACTACATGCTCGCTTTTGTAGAATGCCGATTAACGAAGTTCCATGCTGCTATTTCACTCCATTGATATATGTCCCAATTGCATTAAAGTTTTAGTCTTCCATCTCCACTTCCGTTATAATAATAGTCGAAAGTACTGCCAGATTATATTGTTCCATTGTAGAATGTAGCGTTGTATCACCAAATGTAATCTTCAGTATCACGGTTGCAATACAAGTGTCAGCCGTAGCGTAGAATGTGGTATTATAAAAGTGCTTCTCTGGTGTCGAGAAAATCACTTTTGTCTGCAGTCTTAAAATGCGAATTTCTTCCAAAGTATAATAGTGAAAATGTTCAACTTTCGTACACGCCTCAATATTGTAATGCACAATTGAATTAGCATAAATGCAGTAGCTAACTCTTGATAGATAATCTTGTAGACTCGTTTATGTGTGCGCTCCAACTTCGCCCAGTTTCAGTAACCGTAAAATTGTACTGCTGCACGCTCAGTGCTTGTTCGATGCTGTGGGCTCTGCCACACTTGCTAATGACGACTTGCTTCACTTCAGAACTCGAAGTCTGACAATATGAGAATCAGAAAAATGAGCCATGAGAGCCATGAGAACTTGAGAACTTGAGAACTTGAGAGATGAGAACTTGCTCTCTGCTGTGCAACGCCTTTTATCAACTTCTTAAGGGGCGTATCCATCCCTTCCATAGCTTGTTCCTCCGTCATTGCTAGAAGTTCTAACTTTGGCTATACTTGACGGATTTTCGAATTTCAAAAACTCATAATTAATTTCTTCAAAATTCCAAATCAATGCCATAACTGAAAATATATTTCCACAATTCTGCATGCCAAAAGTAATTAAATATGGTAGTTTCAGTAATCTCCGTCTCCCTCCAAGCTATCATTCATTGGTTCGAGCCTCTCCTCCAATAGCGTAACTTCTTCCTCAGCACAATTCCTTGCTTCCTGCGACTGCGTCGTAAATCTCAGATCCTTCTCGAACAAAATCATGACGTCACCAAGAATCTCAGCTCATCCAGCCTACTTGCATGAAGTCTGCGTCATCCGTGCCTACGTCATGAATATACACGTCACAACTATGACGGCCATAACTTTATTCACATATGCCAATACAGCCACCGTGGACTCAATATAATTCAATTTACGGGGGCAGTACCTACTGTAAGGCCATGGCCGCCTCCTTCCCTCTTCCTAGCCTATCCATCCCACTCTTCCATCCCTTCCCATCACTCATGAGGCCCCTGTTCGCTTTGCAGGTGAGGCCGCCTGGGCGAAGTGCTGATCACACCTCCCGAGTTGTATCCAACCCGACCAGATGTTCCAAGCTCCAGGACACTGCCCATAGAGGCGGTAGTGGTGAGTTCCCTCGCTGAGTCCGTGGGAACCACCAACCTAGAGGGTAAATTGACTAAATAAAAAAATAATATTGTGCATAGTACGATGGAAAATATATAATTAAAACAAAATTCGCCAGCAGATTTGCACGAGACATCTAGGAACAAAAAAGTGAATTATCATGGCGAACTGCTCACCGGCCAACAGATTAGCTTACAGATTTTATTGAAAAGTTTATGTTTATGGCCGCTAGAATGCACTCCCCCTGTTAGGATTATCTTGTTCGATACTTCTCCATTAGATGTCATGACTGGTCTACATGGGACTCCATTTATTAGTATACCATTGACATTCTATGGGCATCGCATTTGAAGAATGACAAGATGATACTACGATACATTTTTACTTTTTATTTTAAAGGGTTTGTAACAGCCTATTGTGCGTTATTTGAAAATGTTAATTAAAGTAAAGAACAAAACGATTTCACATAGTATCTGAACTCTAGCCGTTGTTGCTAGTTCAGGATATTAATTAATATTTTTATTACAGCCAAATAGCAATCGAAAATATCCACTTTGTTGGTATACACACGTCTCTGTAGGGTCATGCACAGCCAAACGTGTAAAGACATGCCTCAACTCAAAGTTGGATGTTGCCCGAGTCAGGCCGATTATGTCATAATAATAATAATAATAATAATAATAATAATAATAATAATAATAATAATAATAATAATAATAATAATAACAATAATAATAATGTTATTGGATTTACGTCCCTTTTAACTACTGTTGCTTTTAGAGACGCCGCGGTGCCGGAATGTTTGCCCCAAAGGGGATCTTTAACGTGCCAGTAAATCTATTAACACGGCTCCCTCGCATTTGTGCACCCTCAAATGCCAGCTGACTGCGCCAGGATACGAACCTGCAACATAGGGCCCAGCAAGCGAGAACGTTACCGCTGAGCCACGCAGCCAGTCCGGTCGATTATGTCCCCAGATCCATAACATTCTTTAGATACTTCTTATCTTTCATTCTTCAATAATGGTAGCAGTTGTTTTCGAGGTTGTGGTGTTTGGTCGAGGTAAATAGTTTTTAAGGTCTTACACCAAGAAATGATTATATTATACTCTTTGATAAAAACAACGAGTTATAACTATACTCATACATTTAGGAGAAAGTTGGCTATATGTTCTTTACTGAACATCTTGTTTTTAATTGATATATATATTTGATCGCAGTTGGAACACAAAAAGTGCCCGTTTTTAAGCATGTTTCAAACATGCGTCACATTTAAGAATTATTATCCCACAAACCCGTCATCAGATCGAATCCTAATTTTAACAGCATATACAATGGAATGTTGTATAACTGGTATATTAATTTCAAAATTTTGTGTGTCCAAGAAAAAAAGTTATCATTTTTGTAGGATAACTTTTTCTCGGCTGGGGGTCATTGGAAAATGTAGTTCTTGGTCGCGTTTTAATCCTAATACATCAAAAAGTTATGCTGTATGACTGTGAAATACGTAAATTAATTCAATTATTTTATATCGGTTTGTATTTGTACGGGGAAATCAGACATGGTTCACCAGCTAGCCGCTCCGGGCAAAGCTGTACAGCGTTGCCAAGATGAGCCCATCACGCGTCGTGGCGCGCCTCGCTCGGAAGTGATGGGCTCCATCTCAGCAACGCTGTACAGCTTTCCGCGGAGCGGCTAGCTGGTGAACCATGTCTTATTTCCCCTTACAAATACAAACCGATATAAAATAAGTGAATTAATTTACGTATTTCACAGTCATACAGCAAACCTTTTTGATGTATAAGGATTACAACGCGACCAAGAACTACATTTTCCAACCACCCCGAGCAGGGAAAGTTATCTTACAAAAATGATAACAACTTCGTTTCTTGGACACACCAAATTTTGAAATTAATACATCAGTTATACAACATTAAAGTTTATATTGTGTTAAAATTTGGATTCGATCTGATGACGGGTTTGTGAGATAATAATTCTTAAATGTGACGCATGTTTGAAACACGCTTAAAAACGGGCACTTTTTGTGTTCCAACTGCGATAAAAAATATTAAAATATAAATTAAAAATTCCAAACCTACATGAATTAACGTAAAATAGAATGACGAAAATGATGATGTTATTGGATTTTATGTAGATCTATTGGTGACTTCACAAACAACCTTCAAACTCGAGTGCACATAATGTGTTGGTCGACAGTAACTACACTTGTGTGAAGCCAAAATTTGTAGGTTAGAATTGATAACACTCTATTAGTTCCAACGTTCGCCGCCAGTTGCAGACTGCAATGCTATATGGAAGGCAAACTCTGTGTTGTGGACGGTAGCATTTGGTAGCAAAAGTAGGAACTATAATACTTGAAATTACTGTCTGTAGTCCTTACTTGAATTAAAGCAGATAACACACGCTAATACTGTCATCACAATTAACACCGGTTATCTGACAGATTATATACACACCCAAAGTACACGGAGCTACATTACCGCATTGTCGCAGTCCCTAAACTAAGGAACCAACCAACCATCCTATCCGGGAAACGAACATTTTATCTTTAGATTTTCTGCAACTGCATATCACACTCTTCGGAGTATTTGAAACTAAAAGAAAACTGGTAACACTATGCACGGGCGAAGCTGGATAAAATAGCAACTAAGAGCGAGTTAAAAAACAATAAAATAAAGTAGAAAGCAATTTATTTAATAGAAAGCTATCTCTCCGTTTTCGTAATAAGCAGGAGTGTATTTGCCATCTCTAGTATATCTTATTAACGCCAAGTTAAATATCATCCAGTTTCCATTAAAGCTGGGATATGCAATGCAAATGTCAAAGAAAGTCATAAAAGTTAAATGTACTTCTTAGGAGTGTGTGTTCTTTGCAGTGTCATAAGCAATTCCGTGTGATGCCGTGTGCGGGACACGTCACATATTCTTAGCGTTATAATCCATCCTCCCACTCAGTTGAAAGACAGACCAAGAGTCGTACTCTATGTGAGTTAGCCGTGGTCGTTAAGGCGTGGCTGCAGCCAGGCGCTCACATCCGGGAGGCCAGGAGGTTCGAATCTCCACGCCGGAAACCTTGAAGATGGTCTTCTGTGGTTTCCCATCTTCCTTCCAGGCAAATGCTGGGGTTGGTCCCTAAATATAGGCCACAGCCGCTACCTTCCAATTCCTCGCCCTTACATTCACACCTTTCTCCCCAGACAACACTCCACACGCGACGGTACTTGTAGCTCACCCCATGGGTGTCCGCATAGAAGCAGCTACAAACTCTTGCGAGCCGAACATGTCCTCGGACACTCCCGGCACTAAACGTCGTACTCTAGATACCACAATATAATGGGCTGTTGAATATTCGGTGATCGCATATTCATGAAGTAGGCAATATGGTACTGTATACTAATAGACTAATAATAATAACCGATAATAAACGATCAAGTCAACAGTTTTCAATAATTGCAGTTGTTTAACGTATGTCCTCTATTCTAGTTCTTAACAGACACCGGTGTGGCAGAATTTCGTCCAGCATGCGTTCTTTAACGCGCCGGAAGCCAACAACATGGAGTTGGCACGATTAAACTCCCGTAAACGCCACCGACCGCAGTCGGGTTTGATCCCGCTAACTTGGGATTAGTAGACCAACGCCGTATCCACTACACCACTGCGAGCCCCGACAGTGAAATACATAGTGTAATGTGCTACGACTGAAGGGTAGACACTCCCGACGAGCAGAAGAGGCTAGGAGGAAAACTCAACTATCTACTCCACTGCGTACTGACTGGATCGGTACTGTAGGCTTCAGTCTGTGTTGACAAGTTGAAGTGGTACATTGACGCAGGGGGACGCCATTTTGAACAGTTGATGTGAATGTAGCAGCTTGTAAAACGAGTGCAGGTAAACGGTATTAAATGAGTCGAATTTTGCTTATAACTTGTGACTCCAACGTTTCCGTGCTACGGTTCCTTATCTCACATTGATCCATTTACCATCCTCCATCATCTCTGAAAGTTTGTAACATCATCACGGATATGACATGTATATCTCGCTTTCCCGTCTCACTCCCTCTCGTACTGCCATCGCTATGTTGTAGTTGATCGTTCGAACGTCAAACGGTATTCAGTTATTGTAAATATAAAAACAGCTTGCCTCCGTGGGTGAGTGGTTATCTTGTTGGGTTACTAACCCCCAATCTTGCAGGTTCGCTCCTGGCCGTGGTAAGTAATTTTTCTAAGGCAGAAAACATGACGACACGTATGTTATACGTTGTTGGCATGTTAAAGGACCCATTTTAATTCAGTAGGCCGTGTTCATAATGGCAAATTTATTCTTGGGATTTTCCGTCAACACAAAGTTCCTCCATTCTCAACTAGAAAGCGCTATAGTGTCAAGGAGCTTAGATATCTAACCTCCTTGACTTTCATAGCGTTCCATGGAATGACGAAATTCGACATGCAAGCTGCCTCGGGGTGTCAAATAACAAAGCTTGCACCCAGCACCCGAGGCCATACGATATTACATTACATTACATTATGCGAACCGGCCAAAACTAAGGACCGCGGAAATATCATTTCATTTCCTTCTCATAGCTCTTTCTTGCTTTCTCTTCCTCCACACTTCTTTCATTCTTTCAGAGGGGCTACATGACCGCGTTATCGCAGCCCCTAAACTTAAGAACCAACCAACCAACCATTCTTTCAGAGTGTTGCGCCTTTCTCTCTTATGTCCATCTTCCTCCCCTGCGTTTTCTCTTATCTCGCACAAAAACCTTTATGTTCGCAAGTATTTCCCTGAATTGTGTTCTGTCTCGACAGTCGTCATGTGTAATTCCAATCCTCCGGAGTTCTTCCTTCATCTACTTGGTGTTCCCTGTACCACTTTTGGGCCGTAAAACCTCCTCAATATCCTCCTTTCAATCTTCAGAAGCTTTTCCATGTTCATCAAATTCGCCGTCTCCACACCATATAAGATCACCGGTTTTACCTCAGCATTGTAGTGTTGTAGTTTGGCATTAAGGGAGAGGTTCTTTTTGTTGTATATATTTTTAGCCTACTTTTCACATTTTGCAAAAATGAGGAAAAAGTAGACTTGTGAGATCAATCCGGGAAAATGTGTGTCTATATGTCTGGCTGTGTGTGTGTGTCCCCCCCCCCTATCAACTCCTAAACGGCTGCAGCAATCGAAACAAAATTTAGTATGAGTAAAGATGTATACCGAAATATCTCAAGCTCATATTTGAAAATGATGTCAGTGCTACCAACTGCTGAAAAAACGCACTAGAAATTTGAGCTCCATGTTGGATATCATGGAAGGTACACGTAGGAGCTATTCCAAAATTGGCACAGATGTATATAATACTATTTAAGTTTAATTTCCAGGAGGCCATTCTTGACAGTGTTGCCAAAATAATTTTAAGCCTTCTAATAAGTTCAATTTTTAAATGCATATAACTTCTACACTATCAATTCGATTTCAACCAAATTTTGTATGTAATATGTCTACATAAACAGATATGACTGAGCGTATTCTTAAGAGCCATCAGGGCTGCCAACTGCTAATAATTACTCTCTCTATTTTTTATCCAAATACCAATATATCAGAAAGTATGCAAGCCGACAGCTTTAAACTATGCACACTTATAGTACCTGACATTTTAGATTAATTTGGAGTAACGTATATACGTCAGTTCTACCAACATGATTCTAAGCCTGCTGATAGGACCAATTTTTAGCCTATTTTCAATTTTGAAAAAAAAAAAAAAGGCTTATGAGATCACCTTTTGTCCGTGTGTGTGTGCGTGTGTGTGTGTGTGATTCGTGTGTGTGTCCCCCCATTATAAAATCTAAACGGCAGGAGCGATTTCAATGCAACTCGGAAAGTTCATAGCACTATTCCCGGCGACCTCGACCGTGCCCTTCAAATTTTGTTACGATTCACCAATCCAACATGGCGGCTGTGCGAAATATTTCACCAGCATTCAATATCTCCGAAACTATTACCGATATTACCCTGACATTTTCTATGGTGATAGAGGGAACTGCTATAATTTCACTTATGTGACTTTTTAAAACCTGGTAACTACAAAACCAACATGGAGGCCAAGCGAATTTGCGACTTTTAAATAGACGTTTCTCGTGATTTGACCAACCAAACGCAATGAAACTTGGTACAGTATATGTTTATATACATTGTAATGCACCGACATCTAACTTCGTTCAATTGTTTACATAATTACAAGATGGCGGATGTGCGAAATATTTCACCGGCATTCTATATCTCTGAAACTATTAGCGGTATCTCCCTAAAATTTTGTACAGAGATAAAGGGCACTACTGGAAGTCCATCTATAAGACTTTCAAAAACTGGTTAACTACAAAACGAACATGGCGGCCAAGCGAATTTGAAAATTTTTAATAGACCTTTCTCGCGATTTAATGTTCCAAGCGCACTGAAACCTGGTACAGGAAATATTTATACACATTGTAATCCACTGGTATCTAATTTAGTTCAATTGTTTACATAACCTCAAGATGGCGGCAGTGCGAATTTTAAAATTATGTTTTTATTTCTTGTGATGAAGTCATGCGATCGAAGTGAAAGATTGAATAATGAACCTACGCAATAATTTTCCTTTAATGGTACATGCCTCTATGGCCTATACATTTAACAATCCAACATGGCGACCATCCGACATTTTTAGACGATACTGAATATCTACGAATCTATTTTAGCAATCAAACTGCATTTTTTAATGTTCATAGGGGCTATGAACTTAAGTTCACCTATAGGACTTTAAATAACCTGGTGATCACAAATCCAACATGGCGGTGACGCGAATTATAAATATTCACATGGACGTTTCTCGCAATTTAACCATCCGAGTGCAGTGAAACTTGGTACAGTAAATCCTTATACGAATGTTAATCCACTGGCATCTAATTTATTTCAATTGTTTCCATAACCTCAAGATGGCAGCTGTGAAAAATTTTAAAATCTCCTTGTTTTTTCTTGTGTCCTAATCTTGCGATTGAAGTTTGAATACTACACGTTCACAATAATCTGCATGTAACAGTACATAACTCTAGGACCTACATATATAAAATCCAACATGGCGACCATCCGAAATATTTAGTCGGTTCTTAATATCTACGAATCTATTACAGCAATCAAACAGAAATTGTGTATGTTGATAGTGGCAATTAACATAAGTAGGATATATAAAAATAGGCTGTATAGTTCTTCACGGAACTACTTGTTAAATACATGTAACTTCTATACTATCAGTTGGATTTCAACCTAATTTCGTATGAGCTATGTGTAACATAACAGATATGACCATAGTATTCTTAAGAGCAATCAGGGCTGCCATCTGTTAATAAATGCTGTCTATATTTTTTTTACCCTAATACAAGTATGCAAGCCAACAGCTCTATACTTTGCACACGTATAGGATCTGACATTCTAGATTAATTTGGAATAATTAATATAAGTCAGTGCTGCCAACATGATTCTATGCCTGCTGATATGTCCAATTTTAAAGTACGTGTAACTTCTATACTAACAAATGGATTTCATGCGAAATTTTCACAAAAATACATAATAATATTTCAGATTATTTCTGAGCAGCACACGCATGGCATTGTTGCCAACATGCTTTTACGCGTGCTGATAGATCCTATGTCCAACTGCATGTAACATCAATTGGACTTCAACCAAATTTTGTAGTCTGTATCTTAAGAGATGGAACTAAGCATATATTCAGTCACCAGGGCTGCCAACTATAGTGCTCTATTAGGCTACATTATACCAGGTATCTTCTTCTTCTTCTTTTGTTTAGCGTTTGTCCCACCTTGTGGCAGGGCCCGCTATGTGGGATCGTAGTCTCCATTTCCCTAGGTCATGGGCCATTTCTGGATGAAGATTGAGAGCCTTTCGATCATTGTGCAGTGTATCGGCCCACCGTTGCCTTGGTCGCCCTCTGGGCCTCTTTCCAGCCACATCCAGTGTGTAAGCTGCTTTTGTCATTGTGTTTCCCTCTGCGCGCAGTACATGTCCAAACCATCTCAGACGGTTTTCCTGCATTTTTTTCCCGATTGGAGCAACACCAAACCGATTTCTGATGGCATCATTTGAAATATGATCCAGCCTAGTGAAACCTGCTGACCATCTATGCATCTTCGTCTCCATGACACATAGGCGACGTTCTGCTTCCTTAGTAGATGGCCAGCACTCCGTGCCGTAGAGAGCGACAGGACGATTGACAGTCCGGTAGATCTTAGATACATTATACCAGGTATATTTCGAACTAATTAGACATTTCGTTATTACGAACTTAATTTCGTCATTATTCTGGATAGGTTCATATACTGTAGATTAATCATTGGCATGAATCCTAATTTTAAGAAAAGTAGGCTCTTTAGTTCGTCACGGAACTTCTTGTATAATATGAAAACAAATTGAAACAAAACGTCCACAAAGAAGAAAAAAATAACGAACATAACAAGAAGTTCCGTGAAGAACTATACAGCCTACTTTTCATGCCAATGATTATTCTACAGAATATGAACCTATCTAGAATAATGACGAAATTAAGTTGGTAATATCGAAATATCTAATTAGTTCAAAATATACCTGGTATAATGTAGCCTAATAGAGCACTACAGTTGGCAGCCCTGGTGACTGAATATATTCTTAGTTCCACCTCTTAAGGTACAGAATACAAAATGTGGTTGAAGTCCAATGGACGTTACATGCAGTTAGACACAGCACGCGTAAAAGCATGTTGCCAACAATACCATGTGTGTGCTGGTCAGAAATAATCTGAATTATTATGATATCTTGTTGTGCCAATTTTGGATGAAATCCATTTGTTAGTATAGAAGTTACATGTATTTTAAAATTGGACATATCAGCAGGCATAGAATCATGTTGGCAGCACCGCCTTGTATTAATTACTCCAAATTAATCTAGAATGTCAGGTGCTATACGTTTGCAAAGTATAGAGCTGTTGGCTTGCATACTTTCTGATATATTGTTATTAGGGTAAAAATAATATAGACAGCATTTATTAACAGTTGGCAGCCCTGATTGCTCTTAACAATACTTATAGTCATATCTGTTATGGTACACATTGCACATACGAAATTTGGTTGAAATCCAACTGATAGTATAGAAGTTACATGTATTTAAAAATTTGTACTATCAGCAGGCTTATAATCATGTTGGTAGAACTGACGTATATAAGTTACTCCAAATTAATCTAAAATGTCAGAATATACGTGTGCATAGTTTAAAGCTGTTGGCTTGCACACTTTCTGATATATTGGTATTTGAATTTAAAAAAATAGAGAGAGCAATTATTAACAGTTGGCAGTCCTGGTGGCTCTTAAGAATAAGGTCAGTCATATCTGTTTATGTACAGATATTACATACAAAATTTGGTTGAAATACAGTTGATAGTGTAGAAGTTATATGCATTTAAACATTGGACCTATCAGAAGGCTTAAAATTATTTTGGCAACACTGCCATGGTTGGCCTCCTGGAAATTAAACTGAGATAGTATTATCTACATGTGTGCTAATTTTGGAATAGCTCCCATGCATACCTTGCAAGATATCCAACATGGAGCTCAAATTTCTAGTGCGTTTTTTCAGCCGTTGGTAGCACTGACATCATTTTCAAATATGGACCTGAGCTATTCCGGTGCACATCTTTACTCATACTAAATTTGGTTTTGATTGCTGCAGCCGTTTAGGAGTTGATGGGGACACACACACACACAGCCAGACAGACAGACAGAAGGACAGACAGACAGACAGACACACATTTTCCCGGATCGATCTCATAAGTCTACTTTTTCCTCATTTTTGCAAAATGTGAAAAGTAGGCTAAAAATGTGACCGAAATTGTAATGCCTTAAATGAGTTCTGACTGTTTTAATGCTAAGCACTTAATCTTCAAGTACCGATACGCAGTGAAAGGCGTGAAACACAATGAAGATTTGTCGGAGAACCAACTCGTTGGACGAAGAGTTTGTTTGCATTGCGTGCGGTGCGCTAGCGATCCCAACTTTACTCAGTCAGGGCAGGCATCCCAGCCAGCCAGCCGGGGTGCGGCGAAGCGTAGCTAGCACGCCAGGCGTGCAAACGAGGGTACGCCGCTACTGTATAGTATATTAATTGTAATACTGTACATGTATTGTTACAGATTTTTCCAACGCAATGGAGCCAGCACAGAAAACTGTATTCTAGGAATCCAAACGTGGGAAGTTGAGTTCAATCTGTTCCTGTGTCTTTTCAAGTGATTACTTAAATAATGTGCATGGATAGAAGTCACTTTATTTTACGTTTCTTCCTCGTCTGTAGTTTTATGCAGCCCAACTAACGCGTAGTGTCAGGAAGGGCGTTATTTCTCTGCCTGCATCCCCTATGGTACTAATACACTGCAAGCATAACCCGCAAACGACACTGAACACTATTATTTTACCCTCGATGTGACTACAGACTATACGAGGGAAAAATAATAGGGTTCATTATGGTTTGCGGCATATCCTTGCAGTGTATTAGTACCATAGGGGATGCAGGCAGAGAAATATCGTCCAGCCTACTTTTCTCAATTTGCAACAAGTAGTTCCGTGAAGAAATATACGGCCTATTTTCATATATCCTACTCATGTTAATTGCCTCTATCTACATACAAAATTTCAGTTTGAAGGTTGTGATAGATTCGTTGATATTGAGAACCCTCTAAATATTTCAGATGGTCGCCAGGTTCGATTATGATTTATATACTATTACATGAAGATTATTGTGTACGTGTGGTATTCAAACTTCAATCGCATGATTAGAACACAAGAAGTAAAAACAAGATTTTAAAATCTCGCACAGCTGCCATCTTGTGGTTAAGTAAACAATTGAAATAAATTAAATGCCAGTGGATTAAAATTTGTATAAGCATTTAACTTGCAAAGTTTCACTGCACTCGGATGGTTAAATCGTGAGAAACGTCCATTTAAATATTTATAATTCGCGTCGCTGCCATGTTGGATTTGTGATCACCAGGTTACTGAAAGTCCTATAGGTGAACTTATGTTCATAGCTTCTATGAACATAAAAACATTCAGTTCGATTGCTGTAAAAGATTCGTAGATATTGAGAACTGTCTAAATATTTCGGATGCTCGCCATTTTGGATTGATATATGTATAGGCCAAAGAGTTATGTATCATTAACGGAAAATAATTGCGTAGCTTCATTATTCAAACTTTCACTTCGATCGCATGATTACGACACAAGAAATAAAAACTTAATTTTAAAATTTCGCACAGCCGCCATATTGAGGTTATGTACACAATTAAACTAAATTAGATGCCAGTGCATTACAATATGTATAATCATTTACTGTACCACATTTCACTGCGCTCAGAGAGTTAAATCTCGAGAAAAGTCTATTAAAATATTTCAACTCCGCTTGGCCGCCATGTTCGTTTTGTACTTTACAGGTTTATGAAAGTTACATAGATTAACATGTACCAGTGCCCTTTATCACCGTACAAAATTTCAGGGTGATATCTGTAAAAGTTTCGGAGATATGGAATGTCAGTGAAATATTTCGCACAGCCTCCATTTTGAGGTTATGTAAACAATTGTACTAACTTAGACACCAGTGCATTACAATGTGTATAAACATTTGCTGTACCAAGTTTTATTACGTTTGGTTGGCTAAATCGCGAGAAAAGTCTACTTAAAAGTCTCAAATTCGCTTGACCGCCATGTTGGTTGGTTTTGTAGTTACCAGGTTTTTGAAAGTCTCATAGGTGAACTTCTAGTAGTGTCCTTTTTCACCGTACACAATTTCAGGGTGATATCGGTAATAGTTTCGGAGACACTGAATGCTGGTGAAATATTTTGCACAGCCGCCATGTTGGATTGGCGAGAGACAATAAAATTTGAAGGGTACGGTCGGGGTCGGCCAGAATGGTGCTATGATCTTACCAAGTTTCATTGAAATCGCTAGCCGTTTAGAAGTTATTAGGGGGGACACACACCATCACACACACACGTACACACAGACACACAGACACATGGACAAAAGGTGATATCATCAGCCTATTTTTTTAGCCTACTTTCGATTTTTGCAAAAAATGAAAGTAGACTTATGAGATCAACACAGGGCGAAAAATTGTGTGTCTGTCTGAGTGTATGTGTGTGTGTGTGAGAGAGTCTGTGTGTGCGTGTGTGTGAGTGAGTGAGTGTACTCTGAATGTCTGTCCCCCCCTATCAATTCGAACACGGTGAAACCGAATTGAACGAAATTTGGTACAGAGATAGCTCTAGCACAGGGCACCTCAGTGCCATACTTTATATCGCCGCCATCTTTACCAAAACTGAATGGCGGCCACTCAAACGTTCAAAACGTAAACTCAAATTACGGCTAAACTAATCATCCGATCTCTACCAAATTTGGTGACAACATACCTTTATATAGGACGCGTCTTTCACCCAAACGTCAAGGTCGTCGGCCTTGCCATTTCAGGATGGTGGCCGTGTGAATTATGCAACCATTATAATCAATAGCTTAAGACCCACCCATTCAGATTATCAAGCCTAGGGTGGTTTAAGCTATCCTGAAGGTCGTGATCCGTTATTTATTATAATTTAATATTATAATATTATTCTGTATGACTGGCTTAAAAGAGCTGAGCTGTATCTGCCACACGACAAGATGGCAGCTGTCCTCATGAGCCTGTCTTATATTTCAGTAGTTTTAGTATGTTGTATGCGATATACCCTACTGATACAATAATATAAACTTTGTATGAAATGATCTATAATGAAGATGTACTGCAGTGAAGAAATAGTTTATTTCAAGTCATTATTTGCCAACAGGTTGAATCTAATATATCAGTTAAGATCGCCATGATGTTACGGATATGTTTAGCTCTGGGCTAGCGTGTTAGCCTGTCACGCAGTTGACTGGGGATCGAATACTGCTACAGTTGACTTTTTTTTTTCTTGAATTCTTTTACAAATGATGTGCACAAGCTCTTTTCACAGATACTGAATAAAATGTCATTTAGCTCAAAGGGGAGGCTAATGTATACACTCGTTTATTAATAAAATCACAGTCCCAGCATTGCACATAAACAGAAGACATTACGAAAAGGAGAATAGAAGAATTAGATACACGTTGTTATCAACCACAGCCTTCTTAATGTCTCTGTACGGTGCTGTCCTCTTGTGGGTTATGTGGGTAGTATTGTTCCAAATATACCGCTGTGTCAATACCTGGCCTCCTAAAGTATGGCAATTTTGTAATACTGGTAGTTCGACTATTAGCCACGATCGCGCTCCGATTACCTTTAATGATAGAACGTACAAGGCACTGCCGGCAGGAAGTTAGGTCCTCATTTCAGTACGTAATTCAATTGCTTATATGAGGACGAAGCGTCCTGCTGGCAGGACCGTTCTTTTTTCCATTATATAGAGGGAAATGTAACGAATCAGCGCATGCAAGTCTGAAGTTGGTAGCTCTGACCGTTCAGTAATGGCGGCGATTATACGTAATGGTGACTGTGTTTATGTTTTTGCTACCTATTTCGATGCTCCAAACAGCGGAGATGCATGGAGTCGCTCGTTATTTGCTAGTAATTATGATATCAGTAAATGTCATGGTACTGTAGTTTAAATTACGTGTAGTTGTGCAACTGTGCAGTGGGATATTGACAAAAACACAACTAGGCTTTTTTTATTTATTTATTCTCGAGTGATGGACGCGCCGTCGCTCATACATTTATTTAGTCTCTGTACTATAAGAAAACACGTTTATACTTTATACGTTTGTATATTTTAGAGTCAATATGTTGTTAAGAGACAGTTATTGTATTAGTCAATATGAGTCATATTGAATATTTTAGAATATTTACAGACTTTTATTGTTTGCCCAGTACCAGAACTGCAATATTATTACGCTCTGATAACCCAAAGTACTGCCGGAAGGACGCGTCCTGCTGGAAAGCCAGTTCAAACATTTGCCATAAGGGTCCAAAGTCCTGCTGGAAGGACGCACCGCTGTGTACCAAAGTACTTCCGGAAGGTCCTTCTAGCAGGACGAGTGACTGTACGCTCTATCATTAAACACTGCCAGTTGGATCGCCTCCCTCCTGGCTACTTTAAACTGCCTACTCGTTGAACACCCAGAGGCGTACTAGATAAATATGAATTCACTGCTAGGTCGCAGCACCAACCTACTGTGATTGGCGCGGATTTTTTAAGGGGAAGGTACCCAAAACGATAGATCCTTAAGTTTGCAGGCTGGCTTAATATAGAGATTAACGGACGTGAATGCATTACAATAAGTTAGTAGTTTTGTTATTCAATCATCATAAAGTATATAATATTGATTTTGACACTTACTGGCTAATTATCAATATAAAAGAAAACAAACACTACATGGTGGTAGAGGTGGTTTTAGGGATGAGGACAAAGAGTTATAAATATACCCATACATTTAGGAGAAAGTAGGCTATATGTTCTTTGCTGAACATCTTGTTTTTTCATAAAATGAAAATGGGCTAAACATGAGGAAAGAGTAGACTTATGAGATCGATCCGGGAAAATGTCTGTCTGTCCTTCTATCTGTCTGTGAGTACCATCAACTCCTAAACGGCTGCAGCTATCGAAGCCAAATTTGGTAAGAGTAAAGTAAGAGTAGAGAGTAAAGACCTATACCTGAATATCTCACGGCCATTGAAATTGACGTCAGTGCTACCAACTGCTGAAAAATCGCAATTGAAATGGAAACGGTGATATCAAAAACGTCCCAAGTCATTTCACGGTCCCAGTGATGCAACGCATTGCGTCATTTAATTGTGAAAAATTATCCTATTCTAGGAACACAGATCGAATGGACAACTAATATATGGTGTTACACATTTTGGCTTCATGAACTATATTTAAACAGCATACGGTTTTTTGGCTCTCCTAAAAACTTTTGCTCTCTGGACTTGAGACGTTTTTGAAATCACCGCTTCAATTTGAGCTCTATGTTGGATATCTACGACGTTATGCTTGCGAACTACTCCAAAATTGGCACACACATAGATAATAACATTCCAGAACATTCCAGATTAATTTTCAGAAGTCCATACATGTCAGTGTTGCCAACATGATTCTAAGCCTGACAATAGGTCCAATTTCTAAATGCATATAACTTCTATACTATCTATTGGAATTCAACCAAATTTCGTATATGCTTTGTGTACCATAACAGTTATGACTCTGCGTATTCGTAAGAACCAGCATGGCTGCCGACTGTTAATAAATGCTCTCTCTATTTGTTTAATCCTAATATCAATATATCAGAAGGTATGCAAGCCATCAGCTCTAAAAGTTGCACACGTATAGTACCGGTACCTGCCATTCTGCTGCCAACATGATTCTAAGCTTTCTGATAGTTTCAATTTTTAATATCATGTTAATTCTATACTAACGAATGGATTTTATCCAAAATGGTCCCTATAATAGATCGTAATATTTCAGTTTAATTCTGAGCATCACATACATGGCATTGTACCCAACATGATTTTACGCGCACTTCTAAATCCAATATCAAACAGCATGTAACGTCCATACTTTCCATTATACTTCAACCAAATCTTGTATGTGCATTTTATACCTTAAGAGATGGAAGTAAGAATATATTCAGAGTCACCAGGGCTGCCAACTGTAGTAAGTTACTCTATTAGGCTACACTATTTCAGTTTCAAACTGCAGTAGTTAGAAATGTTAGTTTTGCCAACTTGATTTCGCCATTATTGTAGATAGTTCTATATAGATTGGCATGAATCTTAAATTTTAAGAAAAGTAGGCTCTTTAGTTCGTCACAGAACTACTTGTCCCAGTAATAGGAATTATTTTGAGTTGACCGACTGAAGAGTTGCAATATCATTTATCAATATGGCAACACTGGAAAATGGCTTCAATGATCTTTACTTACAATAACCTTCACAACCAACAAGACCTTTAATACGTAACAGACCAGGGAAATGCTTACCAACTGAAAAATACTCCCTGTTTGTTTTTTTGATATGCGTTGTTTCAGTTTACGATTCTTCTGAACGTAAATTTATTCTGAAAATGAGGTAAGACAGTAGTTGTGTTGTGAGCTGTTCATAGGCGGTTTGAGTAATTCCGCCTCCAACTTTCCTTAGCATCGCCGTGAATGCTATCTTGTGAAGGGGAAAAGAATGCCTATAAAACTTTACGACGCATCCAAATCTTTGTTTTCTTATACATTTACTCTTCCATCATTTTATATAACCGATAGAAACACCTCGTTTATACTTCTATGACCTAATATTTTCAGCCTCTGTTGTGATGTAGTATAAGCATAGTATTTTATGCCAAAATAAGAACGTGGTTGGACTCTACACTAAGCGTTATTTTTAACTCCCTACCTTCCAAGTACCGCCCCTTAAAACAATCAACCATTCAACGTATAGTACACCACGTTGTATTTCAACAAGCTACTAAAACCAACATTCTACTTCTGTATTATACTGCTTCATAAAGACAATGAGTTACAACTATACCCATAAATTTAGGAGAAAGTAGGCTGCATGTTCTTTACTGAAAATCTCGTTTGAATTTGAATTTTTATTGATGTGTAACATCTTTCCACTCGGTATCTGGATATGTTTGTGGCACTCGGTAGCTGGAAATTTTTGTGGGAGTGATTTTGGAAAAGGGACGGAAGTGGATGGGACGGAAGTGCATGGGACGGAAACAATGAGCGCGCGCGGTGGCGGAGATCGGTACAACGACGTACTGTAAGCCATGTGACTATGTGGAACGTAAATCGCATACGGTTTACCTCAAGGTTTGGAGGCCCCATTAAAGAAATTCCTACAATAAATCATCAAGTTGTTCTTTGGTATGAAAATATTCATTATATCATATTTGCTGAAAACAATTACGATTTATTATATCTTCATACTTTTGCTGTATTCTTATATAATGTAAGCACTCGATACCTCGAGTGCTATATCGCATCAACAAACACTCCAAACAACGTAGGAATTTAGTATATTAACACCGACTACTAACAATAATTGAAACTTCGTTGGTCCAAACGTATCACTGGGAGAAACACATTTAATGTACTTATTGCACACCTAATTTTTATCGCGCCTATACTTGGTAGTGCGCTATATCGGCAAAAAGAGGCAATTTTCAATAAAATCGCTGGCATGGGTTCACTAACTGGCCGGTATAGAGCGCAACTCACATCAAGTAGACAGTGGATTGCTCCCGCATACCATAGTTCAACTAGTTGAAGGCAGATATCACTACTGCAGGTCCATTGGAGAACGTTGTTTTAATTAAATAGGCACGTCCAGAAAGTAAGTTCCGTTTGGTAATATCATTAAATTGTGCACAGATACAGAAAAATTATTTATTGTACAAAATTCTACAACCCTTCAACTACTTTTCCACATAACTGCCGAAATGTTGCAGGCATTTGTCGTAGCGTGGCACGAGTTTTTGTATACCTTCTTCATAGACGTGTGCCGCCTGTGTCTTCAACTAGTATAATCTCTGGTTCACTGGTTCACGCGATTGATGACAAGATCTGGGAAAACCGCAGGTTTACAATTAGTGCTCTCGCTATGGAATTTCCCCAAATCTCACGTTCACTAATTCATGAAATTGTTACCGAAAAACTGAACTTTCGTATACTTTGCCGACGTTGGGTACCCAAGATTCTTACGGAGCAACACAACACAAAACGGATGGGTAGTGCACTTCAGTTTTTGACCCGTTACAATGAAGGTGGCGAAGAATTTCTGACACAGATAGTCACAGGAGATGAAACTTGGGTTTCTTACGACACCCCTGAAAGCAAGCGGCAATCAATGGAATGGAGGCACACTTCACACACTTCATCCCCAGCAAAGGTTAAGCCGAAACAAATCTTGACACCTCGGAAAATGATGTGCACAGTGTTCTGGGACTGGAAAGGCATCTTACTCATTGATTTCTTACCGCGTGGTCAAACAATCAACGCAGACGCTTACTGCGAGACACTTAGGAAATTGCGCCGCGCAATACAGAATAAGCGCCGAGAGTTGCTGTCAAAAGGTGTTGTTTTTATTCACGACAACGCACGACCATACACTGCAAATGTGACGAAAAACCTCCTACAGGGATTTGGCTGGGACGTGTTCGACTATCCTCCGTACAGCCCTGACCTCGCTCCTAGCGACTTTCATCTGTTCACACAACTCAAGTCTTTCCTTGGCGGTCAACACTTCAACAATGACGACGAGCTGAAAGAAGATGTTTCCAACTGGTTGAAGACACAGGCGGCAAACTTCTATGAAGAAGGTATCCAAAAATTTGTGCCACACTATGACAAATGCCTGCAAAAGTTCGGCAGTTATGTAGAAAAGTAGTTTAAGAGGTGTAGAATGTTGTGCAATAAATAATTTTCTGTATCTGTACACATTTTAATTTTATTACCAAACGGAACTTACTTTCTGGACGTGCCTCGTATATATTTTCGATTGCAAAATGCACAATATAACGGTCAATTGTATATCGGCTCAGTACTCAAAAAACAATAAATATAAAAAAATCAAGCAAAATAATACAACTCTGTTGGAATGAGAACCCCAGCCGACCGGTTGAGAGGCCAACGCTGTAACCACAGACCTAATTATGTCCTCCCAAACTGAATGTTATCAATCGATTAAGATACAACGTCTTAGCCAATAATGACTTTGACTAAACGATTTCTTCACTGGAGTATATTTCAAACAAAGTTCGTTTCATACAAAGTTCCTATTATTTATATCTGTAGAATATATTGCATGCAACATACTCAAATTAGTGAAATATAGGTCAGAACGAGAGATCAGCTGCCATCTTGTCTGAAAACGAGACGGCTCAGTTTTTTAAAGCCACTTCTGCACTATAATACAGTATTACAATACACACTTTTAATTGTTCATTGCAAAATGCATAATATGTTATCAATCGATTAAGATACAACGTCTTAGCAAATAACAGCTATGATTTATTACGGTCAGGATTTGTCACTGGAGTTTTACAAGTAGTTATTTTAATGACCAACAGAGTTCACTGTTAACAAGGGATTTGCGCTCCCGGCACACACATAGTAGGATAACATGCCACATGTTACACATCACATGCGACTACTGTAAGGCTCGTATAATTAGCCTACTTTCGATTTTTTCAAAACACTACAGGGCCAAAAATTGTCTGTCTGTCTGTGTGTGTGTGTGAGTGTGTGTACTCTGAATGTCTGCCCCCCCCCCCCTATCAATTCGATCACGGTGAATCCGAATTGAACGAAATATGGTACAGAGGTAACACTAGCAAAGGACATGTCAGTGTCATGTTTCATATCGCCGCCGTAATGGCGGTCACCCAAATGTTAAGTCTTAAATCAAATTACGACCAACCTATTCATCTGACCTCAACCAAATTTTGTAACGTTATACCTTTAATTATGAAGCATCCTTTGACCAAACTACGAGGTAATCTGCCTAATAATTTGAGGATGGTGGCCATATTTGTGTGCAAATCGATTCCCCCTATCTTTTCAAACACGGTGAAACCAAATTGAACGAAATTTGGTACAGAGGTAGCACTAGCAAAGGGCTCCTCAGTGTCATGTTTTATATCGCTGCCATCTTGACGGAAACGTAATGGCGGCCACCCAAATATTCAAAGCTTAAATCAAATTACGACCAACCTATTTATCTGATCTATACCAAATTTTGTAACATTATACCTTTATGTATGAGGATTCTTTTGACTTAACTATGAGGTCATCTGCCCAATAATTTGCGGATGGCGGCCATGTATGTGTGCCAATTGATTCCCCCTATCTATTCATACACGGTGAAACCGAATTGAAAGAAATTTGGTACAGAGGTAGCACGAGCAAAGAGCACCCCAGTGTCATGTTTAATATCGCCGCAATCTTGACGGAAACGTAATGGCGGCCACCCAAATTTTCAAAGCTTAAATCAAATTACGACCAACCTTTTTATCTGATCTCTACCAAATTTTGTAACATTATACCTTTATGTATGAAGAATCTTTTGACCAAACTACTAGGTCATCTGCCCATTAATTTGCGGCTGGCGGCCATGTATGTGTGCCAATCAATTCCCCCTATCTATTCAAACACGGTGAAACCGAATTGAACGAAATTTGGTACAGAGGTTGCACTAGCAAAGGGCACCTCATATTCATGTTTAATATCCGTATGACACTTATTTCAACAAGCTACTACAACCAACATTCAATTATACTCCTTGGAAAGGACATAGTTATAACAATACCCATGCATTTAGGAGAAAGTAGGCTATATGTTCTTTACTGAATATCTTGTTTTTTATTATAATTATTAGTTTTATCCCAGCTCTCAATAATAACTAATCTAAGTTTGTATGTTTTATTCTGTGTTTCGAGGAATGGAAGACCTCGCTATGCCACCCATTAAAACAACAAAAGCAGTCATCATCATCATCATCATTATCATCATCATCATCATCATCATTATCATTATCATTATCATTAACATTATCATTATCATTATCATTATCATCATCATCATCATAGCGACGGGCGGGCATCAATTCCACCCGGGAATTCCAGTCAGGTAGCCAGGGTTACCTCAATTCCACCCGGTCCTCCAAGAGACCCAGAAATGAGTTCCTCAACTCCACCCAGGCTTTTCCCCAATGACGTAAACAAATGTCATAACCCTCCTGCTCGCAAACGAAGAGCCGGGGTTATAGTTTGAAATGAAGTAAAGATTTATGTGATTTTAAGATACTGATTTTTCTTATTTGATTAAATTTCCTGCCCATATTTTTATTTAACAACAGTGATTAATATCTAGCTCTTTATGTATTATGTTTATATCTGATTTAACGAATGAGCGGACTTGACTTCAGAGCGTTTGACCGATGGCGTGGTGGTATTTGCAAGACATTGTTCTGCCATTGGTCAACCGCTCTGATGTCAAGTCCGCTCATTCGTTAAATCAGGTACAAACTGTTTGGCACATTATAACTTATTTGACAGAAAATACAAGTGATTTAAAAGTAATAATAATATTCTTTTAAATAAGTCTACCAAGTTTTCTATTTTTTTTCAACAAATTTTATACTGAGCCCGTCAGAGGAGCTGCCAGGATAGCCAACAACCGCAATGACTTCCCTAACATCTCATCCGTCGGACCTAACTGCCGTGAGGATCAGGTGAACTTCCATATAGGCCAAAGCGGCACGAGAAACTGTAGTCCACGGGGATCGTGGTACATGGTGACGAAGGTCATAGACTGCCTAAGGAAAGGTTCACCTTAAAAGCTAGACTGAGAAAGGAAACATCCAGACTTATGTAAAACACCGTGAACATTTATTGTAAATTTTACAAACCCCTATCCTAGTTCGGAGGGTTTCTATCGGCTAATCCGCAAGCTAATAAATAATCAAAAATAAAGAGCAGGTCCCTACCTGAGAAGTTACAGTAAACCCTCGCGAAAGATCTGTCTCACAATAATAAAGCAACAATAGCAACACTAGGAAAATGGTACGACGCAAATCCCTAGGTCAAGTTACAAGATCAAGCTAATATCAGAATTTACATTTAACAGGGTAGCAAAACAAATCTAAGTTAGGATGATACCATCTCCACATTTACATTTAACGTTAATTCATCTAGCTAAGTCCTATCAATTAATAACAAAATTTACGGCGGTGACATCCGTAATATCAAACGATTACATTCAAAGCTAAGTGACCAGCCATAAAAAAGCATCTAAGTATTCTTAGGGACTAAGTGCTAATCAGCGCACAAAAGGGTAACATAGAGGATTCATACACTTTTACATCATCAAATAAATAAATAAGAGACCACAGTTTTATTCAAATGCCTGCCTACACCTTGGTTTACTGTTTGTAAGCCATAGTCATCTAATGTGTGTAGTTACGGTGACGACTGCGTAGTGAAGACTACGTCTGACATCGTATGGCCTGCGCTCCACCAGCTACGAACTCAAGGTTCGAGCAAGCTTCAGTCGCAACAAAAAAAAGTGTCAGCTGTCCTCAAGTCATTTCCTCCAGGAAATACCTTCATAAGCACGGCTATGTCAGCAGGTTCCAAATGCAAATGAACCAGGTTAAGCAGAAAGGATTCGTTAGTTAGCTTTTGTTTATCAAAATTATGCGTTTTATTATTAAGATTTATTAAGTTTAAGTTTAGGTTATCGTTGGTTTATGGCGAATAATACTGACAAGCCTGGGCACGGAGCGTCTCCCCTGAGATCATCTATGCCAAAAAGCCTCGAATCAAAAGTCGGAATACAATCAACGAGCAATAACAACTCGGACACACAATAACACAAGTTACCAGCAGCGCACAGCTCGCGTTCAATAACTCTGGGACGGGCCTGGACACAATCAGTTACCCTCCCTAAACATTTGGTCAACGGGGACAATCCCGGACGTGGTACACAAAAATACCTTCATACATGAAAAACCTCCCTAGCGGGGCTAGCCTACAACGTACTATAGAAACCTGACATAACTGTGCTCGTCAAAACAACGGTACACGCAACAGCGTTTAACTAACAAATGACAATCTACAGAACATATGATCAGATACAAGAATGGACACTGGGTTCCATAAGCTATAATTGCAATGAAAGGGAAAGTGAATGCTAAAAGCATTCTGTCCTATGTTAACATGAGTCTGTCTCACTTAGAAGCATGCGCTCTCACACGGGCGCTGGGAAGAATACACAAAACCTGTTCGTGTCGCCGCAGGCTACAAGATTCCTGCGCTGATATGACACAACACACTAACTAGGCCGGCAATTTAAGCAAGATAATAACTGTACAACTGGCCTCATCATAATACCTTTACCATAGGTTATAAACCTCGAAGAATATGTGCATAAAAAGCACGCTATAAATCTGAATCCAATCACATAACTCTGTCTTTCACATCAAAGACGTTTAAAAGGTAGCAATGTCACTCATTGCTGGAGCTCTCTGCTCTAAAAGATAAAATACTCTATTTCTGACTTGTATCAAACATCAAATAAACACGTGTCATCACACATGACACTAACAAAATAATAATTGTGGCGCAAATACCACTCTCTGCTGGATCTGCTTAATGATACGCTGGGAACAGGGTTCGATGCTGGGCAACAACGAAACATCCCTTTTACTTATAAGGTCCACACGACCTTGATGGCTTCTGAGCTCATCTCTAATGAAATATAATGCAGTTACAAAACTGGTAATTACAGTCGATTACCCAAATGATATGACTACTCTAACGAAGTCAGGGGTGTAACATAGACTGGCTGCAAAAAATGCAGTTAAAGAAACATAACCATGGCATCAGATTGCCATAACTAGAGTCTGCAAAGACTTGAAAAATCACCCCAGATAGGGTTAAACAAAGTAGCCTCAAAATGACTACCGTCACGTTTAGCAATAGATAGAAATTGGCGTCCTACGACGTCCATCAAGCTGCACCAGGGTTGACCAAAATGTCAGACCCATGGGTGACTCACAATCACTGCAAATAAATGACATCTATTAGACAAATTACATTCCCTACCTATGAAATGGCTGTCACTAAGTTCGGTTGGTTCACAAACTACACTAATCTAACTATACCAGCAGAAACTAGAACACGGAAGGGTGTACAAAACTCACGATATGAAGGAGCCCACACTTAGCTCTCTGTCTAACGACAAGGGTTGAACAAAAGCACCTCTGGCTTTCAGGATTGGCATCGTCCTCATCAGAACTTCCATCTGGGCTCTCCCAAAGACCAGGGTTCGGTCTGTCCCTGTAGTTGACCTCGTGAATGGACTGGACATGCCTAGGAAAGGCATCCTCGGTTCCTTCCTTCTCGTTTGATGTTCTAGAAGTTCCATAATCAAGCTGGTCCCATCCGAGACATCTCCCTCATACCATAATGGTATTAGCCCATGGTCTCGGCCTCGAACATGGTGTTGAAAAAGTTGACCACGTGGGCGGTAGAATAAGACTTGTAGTAGTTCATTATTTTCACTTGAAAATTACAGTATTCGTCGTAGATATCACAGGCTTTAAATATAACTGGTAACACAGCCTCTACACTTTGCAGATGTAAATGATAAATGGCCATGTACTGTTCTGCGGTTCCACACGTGTACAGACGCTACTTTTTCTATCACGTGGCATCCGTGAAATGGGCGTCGTTTTATTACGGATAAATTCACCGTAGCAATTACTATATAATGTACTTTTATTATAACACTTGTTCAAAGTAATAATATCACATTTACCTGTATATTTTGCACCAGGCTCTCGGCCCTCCACCAACACGTGGGTGTAAAAATGTGGTGCTACAGTAATGTCGTAAATTTCACAATACTTGCCATACAATTCACTATACAATTCGTGTTGATCACTGCACATCAACAACAGTGATTCGTAGTTCAAATTGTGCTCGATGGCACCCGATAATGATTCCTCGCTGAAAAGCGGACTGTTTGCCACGTCTAATGCGACGGTTATAATTACACGCCTACACAGGGCGGATTCTCCAGACGTAGTGCAAGGAACTGCGTTCCTCGTGGAAGCAAGTCGTCAAACTAAGTCGTTGAGCGACTACTTACATTCCTATTTGCGTATCTGCAATGATATTACCTTACCTTAAAGTGAAAAAAACATTATCCAAAATGTTTCAATAATACTCAATGACGAAATGGAATATTCTGAGTCTCGTAGAAAGATAAAATTGGTTAATAAGACTTCAGATAAATAATTAGCAGACTTCACCAAAGTCAAAAGTGCGATTCTCCGCTACTTCAAAGAGAATAGTATAAGCTCTCAGCTTCTCGTAGCTTTCTGGGTGTGTTCAAAGGTAGTACATCCCATCATAAATGTGGTGTCATGAAAAATATCACATGAACCTTAGCTCAGCGGGTTCAATACATTGTTTTTAACATGTGCATAATTAAATGTTTGTATGTTTTTTGACCTCGTCAGACATTATTAAATTAAATTTAGATAATAATAGGTGTATAATTTGAACCTAAAAGAATACTTTCGATATCAGCTGCGGATGCTGAAAATACTGTTTTCCAGCCTAGAACGGAAAAATCAGCTGCATTCAAGAATTCACTCATGCGCTGCAGAAGGTGTTAGAACCAAAGCCTGAGCGGAGTTTAGGAACTTATTTTTGGGTCCCTTGGAGGACCGGGTGGAATTGAGGAAATCGGGCGGAATTGATGTTCGACCATACCGACAACAGTGGCTACGCGCTTAAGTGCAGCTTTAGGCCATGGGGCCAAGCTCTCTGCTGACTCGGTAGACTTGGGTTCGAGCCCCACCGTCGGCCTTCCTTGAAATTGTTTTCCGTGGTTTACCAATTGGCAATACCAGGCAAATGCTGGGACGGTACCTTCTGACAGGCCACGGCTGCTTCCTTCCACATCCTTGCCCAGTTTCATTCATTTCCATCCATTCAATCTCTCATCCCGACGCGCAGGTTACCAACGGCGTCGACTGGAAAGACCTGCACTCGGCCTCTGAGGAGGCCACACGAAAAATCATAATCTTCATCTTCTTCTGCTTCTTCTTTATTGTCAGCGTCATTATCATCATCATCTTCATTATCATCTTTATTATCATAATCATTACGGCTGGAGATGCCAGGGGATGCGACACTTGTGGATTATGCTGATGTTGTGGCTGCTTTGATAGTAACCCGTAATTTGGAGATGGCTCAATTTAAACTGAACCAAGTGATGCGGTGGGTAAAAGAATGGATGACGTATCACAGGTTAAAACTGACAGACCATAAAACGGAAATTGTTCTTCAGACAAGAAGAATGATTAATTCACTCGTGCCGATGCAGGTCGGGCAGATCGTCATCGAAACATATTTGGAGCACAATGTATTTAGGTTTAAGCTTGATACGAATCTCTCAATCTAGGACCACATTCAGCGGGTAACAGACAAGGTGGCAAAATCCATGACTGCATTGAATGTATTGATGGGCAATATTAGAGACCCTAAACTCTGTTAACAGCGGCTTCTGATGTCAAATGTGAAGTCGATCCTTCTATACAGTTCTGAAATCTGGGCTGAGCCCTTAAAATTTGAAACGTATTGGATAGGGATGGCGGCAGTACAGCGGAGAGCAGCTTTACGAATTGCATGTGCATATCGCACGGTGTCTGAACCTGCGATTCTCATAGTAGCACCAGTAGCTCCTATTGACTTACTAGTCTTAGAAAGACTGGAGAGCTGGCGTACTGTACCCGAAATATCTACCATCAGCATGATGGAATCCCACGATGACAACTGGATCTTAGAACCTGGAAACCCCGGCTAGAAAATTTGCCAGATTGTACCTAACATAAGACGAGAAAATGGGGTACAGGAATTCCTAACTGAGACTACGTTAAGAAAAACCATGGTGAACGACATAAGAAAGCTCAAAAGCACAAGAATAACGATGAACGCAATCTCTGGTGTGTGGAAAACCACTGAAATACCCACCGCTGGTCTTCTTAACGTGTTCTCTTATCGATTCTATAAAGTATCACACTTCGAAGATTTTAAATTGACCAAAAACATATTCAGGAAAGGAAAATATAGTGTAAGTCACTATATTATAATTTAAGGCAGAGTGCCCAACTTCCAACCGAAGTTTCATGAACATGGGAGAAAAATGCCAGCCCCCACATTCATCAATGTTATTGACTGCATTTTACCCAAATATGAGTGAACACAAATCATTTACATGATTCAAAAGAAATGTTGACAACAATTGAAACATTTAAATAGAAACCCTGGAAATTTTCATATTTACAAGACATACATCAATTTATACCCTGAAAAAATAATTATTTAAAGCTATAATACAAATGTACAGTCATTTTGTAACACCTTCTTAGTGTTTTTGTAGGATTCAGAAGTGACTCCTTCCATGTGTCTTATTATATTTGTGTTTGCTGTGTTTTTCTGATTGTATTTATCTCTTCTGACCAAGCGATGAAGCTAAGTCAAAAATTAACTTCCTTAATTTAATTTTTACATCCCTTTAAATGAACTGTCCTCTCCAGACCGGAATTAGTGATTGTTATAACGCCAGTTAAGCATTGCATTGATACAAATGTTCGAAAATTTTACCAGGTAGGTTTAATTCAACATGCCTAAAATGCATGATTTCCACAACAGATTATTTACTTGAACTGATACTGAAATAAAATGCCTTAATTTCACAATCCATCTGAGTGGATTAATTTTCATACTGCAACTTGGAATATCTCATTGAATACTCTTTTAATAATCAAGGACATTAGCCTTCACATGGCTTTGCCATTAAATATCATGCTACACGAAGCATTCATATCGTTGATATTATCAGGCACTACTATATTTTTAGTGCTTCAATTAATCACCTTCCTTGGTGAACGAAGAATTCGGCTTATTTAACAGATCACATTCACAATGAAATATTGTTGCGAAAATTATACAAGTTTCTTTACAATTCAGTTAATCACTGTTAAATTATTATTTCATTTGCTCTTATGTTATTATTATTATTCACGATCAATATGCATAGCTTTCAATAAGTGTTAAAGAACAATTGCAGCTTTGGCGATATATCTGCTTCCACATTAATCTAGTGTGGGATTCGCGTTAATAAAATAGGGTGAATGTATACAAATGTCTTCAAACTGTGTTTAAAATATCTGTCTAGTCCATCAATAATGGATCTTAAACGAATCTATCAAAGCAAACGTAATGCAGAGTCTCAAAAAAAATTACGTTAGAAAATACCTGGATCATGTCAAAGTTCGGAATAAATTCCTAGCAAATCAAAACAAATCCGCTTTCTTCACTAAACCTGATTCAAAAAGCTTACTGCAGTATTCGTAAATCAACCTGAATACTGAAATTTCGCTTTCGAGTGTATAGCAGTCTCTTTAGTAGACGCACTATAGTATGAACTCCAAATTGAGTCTACCCAAACTTGCGTAATGTCATATGAAGGCATAAAATTAGTGTTCATTTACAATATAAATCAAACATGAAGAATGTCGAATCTTGAGAGGCCTAAAGTTCCTATTCTCTACATATATAAATTCCCCATAAAATGAACTTGAATTTACAGTAATCAAAAGAAAATTAAACTATAATACACTTAATTACAATGGGTGCATCCTTTTAGTAGAATCAAAATCCTGTCCAGAATAGAATCAGTCTTGACACTAGGATCAAACCTAAACTCCATTCTTAGACATTCTACAAAAAATCCTATATAAAAATACACGTGGCAGGGTGACAACGTTAGAATAAACATGCTTAGCTATGATTGAAGGTGGTTAATTCTGTACCTTAGTTGATTCTTGTAGATCCCGAAAGTACACAGTCATGACCTTTATAAATGTTCCCTCCATGTAAGCAATAGAGGTCTTCACTGTCCAGGAAAGCGAGAAACGAACCCTGGATCTCCAGACATCTTCCATCCTGACTGTATGTTCCACTCTAATACCAACGACAGTTCCTTTCATCTTCGGATAACGTCCTACCAACCGCAGCACGCAGTGACGTCTATATCGGCTCGAACAATAAAGTTCACTGGCCTCGCGAAACCGGGTCATTTCGAAACACACTGTATTGCAATACAACAGCTGTGTTCACAGACACTCACCAGCACGAGCCACAATGCCTATAGCATCAAAATGAACGTGACTTCGCCCGTACAGTGACACTCATGTCTGTATCGCCTAACCGCCCATGGTTAATTAATGAAGCACATAACAGCCTTTCCTCTCGACATGAAATTGCTCAACATTATTGTAAGGTCACACACATATAAGTTAGGCCCTGTATATAATGAAGTATTTTCAATATCCAAGCACTCGTATTGAGAAATGCTTCTCAAATAGAGGTGCTAATTGTTCTAACAACACACACGAGATGAGTGTATCGATACGGCAGTTCCAATGCGATGAATGCCAACTGAATGAACATTATGTCTATATGCTTGTAAAAGCAGGTATCCGCCTTTCACGAACAATATACGACTGGCCTATAATGAACAGTTATCTAGCAAGACAAGCTGCATTTTCATTTCGTTTGCAATGGCCTAAGCAGTACTGAAACTGGAGTCCTTTTCGACACTTAGGAATCTCCCTGCTGTACAATGGTAGTACAATCTACTCAAAACGAACTTTCACTCACGGTTCACGTGATCTTGCCCGCCGGTAACAGGTGTAACTCGATACATGTGTATGCGTGCGTGATACAATCCAATCTAAGCTCTCCGTTGTGCAAGCCAACTCGCGACTGCGATGGCACCTACCGTCGCGCCACGAGTGCTCTAAACTCGAACTGATAAGATGCAAATATCTTATTTCCGTGTTCCTAAGATTTCAATTATTTGAAAGTAGTTGACAATCCAACACCTGCTATAATTGCAGACATGTTAAAATACGCCAGAACGTATAAAAAACTTTTATTCCCATCTTATGGGCATAATTTATCTCTTGTTACTGGTCGATAAAATAATCAATACCCCTGACCAATCAGCTGTGACATCAGTACTTGCAACGCATGCGCCCCGCTTCTCTCGGCGTGACCGCTATCCAAAATCAACTTGTGGGTCGCGAAACATATGATCCTGTATCGCCCTTCATGTTCACAAGTAATTACATATTACCTTCCCATTACCTTCCCATAAAGGCATTCCAGTCATGAGAATGAGGGTAAATATTCCTCTCGACGTGATAGATAAAGTCGGAACAGACTTATATGTACAAAAAAAACATACTTCTCAAAATAATGGAACATCATTCTCATTTATTCATGTTATCTTCTTGTAATATTTTCTAATGTTTATCTATTGCCACCTTATCTGTAGCATCTTCCTTGATTCTCTCGTTCTTCTATTGCCACCTTTTCTGTAGCATCTTCATTAAATCTTTATATATATATTATGGAAGTGTGGAGTTCTGAATTCCTACTTGCGTTTTGAAACTGAGGTTTTCCTTTTCCCTTCGTCAGCATCTCGTTCATTTCTCCCCTGACGACTAGCACTCGGTCTACTTTCTCGCTCATCAATCTCCTGATTTTCCCTCTCTTCTGAATATTTTCGTCTATTATTTTTAGACCTTTCCTGCTCACTTCTGAGCCTTTGTTTCTCTCGATCTCGTTCAAATTCCTCCGTCCTATAGGTTTTGTATCTGCTATAACCAGTACGTGGTCTATAGTTGGGATTATATGGTCTATCACGATACTTATTTCGATCATATTCATTATTCCGACGATAGAAATTCCTCTCTTCGTATTTTCGTGTCCAAGGTTGTTCATTTCGTTCTGCGTATCGATCGATCTGACGATCGTCCCTTTGGTAATTGTTCCTATTCCACCCTGGTTTAACATAATTTCTGTTCTATGGTTTGGCTTGGTCTGTTTGCTGTGTTCTGTCCATGACGATAGTATTCACGGATCTGTGTTCATGTCGATTGTTTCTCGCAACTGTGGGTGTCGTAACAGCACTCACATAGTTCAGACGTCTCTACAAATCGTCCATCGCGGCTTAACTAGTGATTCCGGATGAAATTATGTTCCTCCTTACGTCAACAGGAAACTGTCGAGATATCGCCTCGATCAATTGTTCTTCAGTTAACGGAGGCTGTAAAAATCTTAATTTCGATGACTGACAAGAAAAATACTCAGAATAACTGGTCGGACCAGTACTTGAGTACTTGCTCGAATAGATTTCGGAACGAACGTTATTCTGAACTTCTGTATACCAAAAAATATTGATAAACGCTTCGGCAAACTCCTCGAAGTCGTTAAACGTGTATCTAAACGCTCTGTGCCACTGAAGCTGTGCATCGGAAAGAAAACCCTCTACCACTCGTAGTTGTCTTTCCCTTGGCACGTGAGATTCAGTAAAATAATCACGCATACTTCTTATGAACTCTATAGGTGTCGTCCCATCAAGATTATTGAAACGACGAGGCTTATCCTCAAAATTCCTAATAATCGTAATGTGGCCTGCCCCATTAGATGTGTTCAGATTGTAGGCTCCTGTTCCTGTATGTGTCATCGGTGATGTGTATGTTTGGACACGTGGATTCGCTGAGCTTAAATTTGGATTAATTTGATACCGTGGACTACTATTTGCCATAGGAGTTGGATATTTATCACCTCCTTCCCTTTCATGCGAAGTGAGATTAATCTCCTTAATCGAGGTTTGAAAATCTGCGATCCAATTTACCCTTACTTTGTCCCTTAACTTATCCAGATCCATACCGTCCCCAACTGTTAAACTCTCAAGTTGATTTTTGATTTGGTTGATTTCCGAAGTCTTTTTCTCACGCAATTCAATTAATTCCGTTTTGCCTTGATCAAATTTTACCTCTAGAGTTTGAATTCTATCCTCCATGCTATCATGGTTTGTAGTTTGATTGGACTGAATAACATTCAACCTTTTTATCAGGTCCTCCCTTACATCTGTGATTTCCTTGCTAGATATAATTTCACCTTCTACAATTTTCTTATTGACCTCTAATTTGAAGTCTTTAAAGTTGTATTCATTTATTTTAGTCATCTCTTGCCTTAAAGTGACTACATTCTCGTTTATGATTCCCTTTATATCGACATCAAAGTCGTCTTTAATAAGTTTATTGTGGTCTCTAACTTGTGTTTGCAACAACAATAACTATTCTTTTTAAGTTTTCTAAAGATGCTTGGGTGTGAATTGTGTCATTTGACACTTGTAATTGAAGGGCTCCAATATTATTTTTAGATTCTCTCTTATTATTGGATAATTCTAGTCGCATTTCTAATTGAAAATCGTTATTGAATTGTTCAGCTTCATTCAACTGGACCTGTAACCATTTCTGGCTGGCATCTACTATGTCTATCTTGGTTTGTATATATGACTGTGTAGATTGCATTAGATTCTGGGTAGATTGCATATGGCTTTGTGTTGATTAAATTTTAAGTAACTTTGATTCTGTTTTATCTAGGCTAGTTTTAATTTTGCCTAGTTCTGTTTCAAGATTATCCTGGCTAAGTTTAACACAATCCTGACTGAATTTAATGCTATCCTGGCTAGTTTTAATTTTACTTAATTCAAGTTGATGGTTATCTTGACTAGATCCAACATTACCTATTTTCAATTGAAGCTCATCAACTGTGGATTGAAGTTTATTACCACATAACTCTAGCTTCATTTGTCCAGTTTGAACTGCGCCTAGGTCCGTTTGTACTTTATGAATGTCTGTATGGGCTGGTTTTACGTCCACTTGGACCTCATCTACTGTTTCATCTACCCTATTCACTTTGGTTTCTACTCTTTTAGAACTATTTTGTATTTCCTTTAATGTGCCTTGGATGCCAGTAATATCTTGCCTGAGATTCTCGGCAACTACATCTTGTATAAGACTTTTACTTGTATTTGTCCAATGCTCATGTATGGCATCGATTTTATTTTGTAGCTTACTGTATAACGACTTAAGGTCCACTACCTCCTCTTCTCCAGACATGGTATAATTAATATAATTCACTAAAGACAAACAACATGAGTATCACTATAACTAAGCAAAGCACGAACATTCCAATGAAATCCACTGCCACATGGGAATTTATTTAATGTATTGCATTACCTTATAACTAGGCTAACTTAAACATAACTAATAATAAAGTCAGCTATAAATATGAAATTTTCCACTTCTAAACGTGTGATGCTTTATATCGACGATAATAATATTAAATATCCTAATTTGACCATAATTTAAATGAATAAGAACCCTCCTAAATTACGATGAGTTCAAAAATGCTCATCAGCCGGATGTAACCAAGCACTGTGTATGCAGCTCAAACGTGAACTACATCAAATGCCCCAGTCGACCAAACACGTCAGTAAAGATTCCGTAGTATTCCTTTCACTGTTCATGTTCTAATCGAATATTTATTACAAACTAGTGTAGCCCCACTATTAATAAAAAGAAAATCTATTAATGGTTGCGTATCTACATGTATCCCATGCAAATTGAGTGTTCTCATATACGCTTTGTTCACAAGTGAATTCAGACATTTTGTGCTAAAAATGTCAGTACACCATTATTTTCTGACGTTCATTCAAATAATTCGCAATGATCGATGTAATGGCGTTAGTGTATACCCGTTCATGACACCTTCCACGTGTTTGACAGCAATGTCAGACACTAGCATGCAATGGCGTCATTCAACCGGCCTATAGAACCATCATGGAGTATGACATCTCTGTATAAGTCCCCATAAGCTATGGCTCTCTCTCTGGTATTCCAGTTATATCTCTTCCAAACATTGGTCTCAAAAAACCATGGAATTTAATGGTACTCCAGTAAATTCTCGCCCCTGAACGTTGGAAGCCATAATTCTATGTACCCGAAATACCTACCATCAGTATGTTGGAATCCCACGATGACAACTGGATCGTAGAGCCTGGAAACCCCTGCTAGAAAATTTGCCAAATTCTACCCAACATAAGACGAGGAAATGGGGTACAGGAATTCCTAACTGAGACTACGTTAAGAAAAACCATGGTGAACGACATAAGAAAGCTCAAAAGCACAAGAATAACGATGAACGCAATCTCTGGTGTGTGGAAAACCACTGAAATACCCACCGCTGGTCTTCTTAACGTGTTATCTTATCGATTCTATAAAGTATCACACTTCGAAGATTTTAAATTGACCAAAAACATATTCAGGAAAGGAAAATATAGTGTAAGTCACTATATTATAATTTAAGGCAGAGTGCCCAACTTCCAACCGAAGTTTCATGAACATGGGAGAAAAATGCCAGCCCCCACATTCATCAATGTTATTGACTGCATTTTACCCAAATATGAGTGAACACAAATCATTTACATGATTCAACAGAAATGTTGACAACAATAGAAACATTTAAATAGAAACCCTGGAAATTTTCATATTTACAAGACATACAACAATTTATACCCTGCAAAAATAATTATTTAAAGCTATAATACAAATGTACAGTCATTTTGTAACACCTTCTTAGTGTTTTTGTAGGATTCAGAAGTGACACCTTCCATGTGTCTTATTATATTTGTTTTTGCTGTGTTTTTCTGATTTTATTTATCTCTTCTGACCAAGCGATGAAGCTAAGTCAAAAATTAACTTCCTTAATTTAATTTTTACATGCCTTTAAATGAACTGTCCTCTCCAGACCGGAATTAGTGATTGTTATAACCCTTGTTAAGCATTGCATTGATACAAATGTTCGAAAATTTTACCAGGTAGGTTTAATTCAACATGCCTAAAATGCATGATTTCCACAACAGATTATTTACTTGAACTGATACTGAAATAAAATGCCTTAATTTCACAATCCATCTGAGTGGATTACTTTTCATACTGCAACTTGGAATATCCCATTGAATACCCTTTTAATAATCAAGGACATTAGCCTTTACATGGCTTTGCCATTAAATATCCTGCTACACGAAGCATTCATATCGTTTATATTATCAGGCACTACTATACTTTTAGTGCTTCAATTAATCACCTTCCTTGGTGAACGAAGAATTCGGCTTATTTAACAGATCACATTCACAATGAAATATTGTTGCGAAAATTATACAAGTTTCTTTACAATTCAGTTAATCACTGTTAAATTATTGTTTCATTTGCTCTTATGTTATTATTATTATTATTATTCACGATCAATATGCATAGCTTTCAATAAGTGTTAAAGAACAATTGCAGCTTTGGCGATATATCTGCTTCCACATTAATCTAGTGTGGGATTCGCGTTAATAAAATAGGGTGAATGTATACAAAAGTCTTCAAACTGTGTTTAAAATATCTGTCTAGTCCATCAATAATGGATCTTAAACGAATCTATCAAAGCAAACGTAATGCAGAGTCTCAAAAAAAATTACGTTAGAAAATACCTGGATCAAGTCAAAGTTCGGAATAAATTCCTAACAAATCCGCTTTCTTCACTAAACCTGCTTCAAAAAGCTTACTGCAATATTCGAAAATCAACCTGAATACTGAAATTTTGCTTTCGAGTGTATAATAGTCTCTTTAGTAGACGCACTATAGTAGGAACTCCAAATTGAGTCTACCCAAACTTGAGTAATGTCATATGAAGGCATAAAATTAGTGTTCATTTACAATATAAATCAAACACGAAGAATGACGAATCTTGAGAGGCCTTGAGATGAGTGTATCGATACGGCCAGTTCCAATGCGATGAATGTCAACTGAATGAACATTATGTCTATATGCTTGTAAAAGCAAGTATCCACCTTTCACGAACAATATACGGCTGGCTTATAATGAACAGTTATCTAGCAAGACAAGCTGCATTTTCATTTCGTTCGCAATGGCCTAAGCGGTACTGAAACTGGAGACCTTTTCGACACTTAGGAATCTCCCTGCAGTACAATGGTAGTACAATCTACTCAAAACGAACTTTCACTCACGGTCCACGTGATATTGCCCGCCGGTCAGAGGTGTAACTCGATACATGTGTATTCGTGCGTGATACAATCCAATCTAAGCTCTCCGTTGTGCAAGCCAACTCGCGTCTGCGATGGCACCTACCGTCGCGCCTCGAGTGCTCAAAACTCGAAGTGATAAGATGCAAATATCTTATTTCCGTGTTCCTAAGATTTCAATTATTTGAAAATAGTTAATAATCCAACACCTGCTATAATTGCAGACATGTTAAAATACGCCAGAACGTATACAAAACTTTTATTCCCATCTTATGGGCATAATTTATCTCTTGTTGCTGGTCGATAAAATAATCAATACCCCTGACCAACCAGCTGTGACATCAGTACTTGCAACGCATGCGCCCCGCTTCTCTCGGCGTGACCGCTATCCAATGTCAATTTGTGGGTCGCGAAACATATGATCCTGTATCGCCCTTCATGTTCACAAGTAATTATACATATTACCTTCCCATTACCTTCCCATAAAGGCATTCCAGTCATGAGAATGAGGGTACAGTACCCAAGAAGATCTGGGAAGGAAAGGGGCAAAGGATCTAGCTGTTGCCACAGAATTGATAGATTTATTTTGACTGGCAAGATTAGGGCCATTTGGCCCTCTCTTCCATCTAACCAGATTATACAAATAATAAGCAATGAACAATACAAATACAACTTAAATCCTACAATATTACAATGTTGATATAATATAAAATACATATGAAATTGATTAGCTTGATAATGAACAATACAAATATAACTTAAATCTAAAAATTTTACAATATGTATACTATATAAAATGCATATAGACTGGATTAGCTTGGTGGTGTAGGCTGTAAATTGTTGCATTGTTAGGGTGAATAGCTAAGATACTTAGAAGTAAGTTTAAAATTACAGTAAGGTAAAGGAAATACTGAAGAAAGTAGACTAATGATGGTGATGAACATGATGATGAAGATAATTAGTCGTTACTGAAGGAGGTTATTTAGATATCTAAATAGAGAGTAAATGAGAAAGTGAGAATTGGAAGGTTCGAATATATGTAATACGACGTAAGAATATAAGCATAAGTGTTGAGTTCAACTTTCATTTACTTAGTGAGTATGTACTGCTGGCAGCGCTGCTTGAAGCTGGATGGGGTTGATCAAAGGTAACAGAGATGGGAAGATGATTCCCGAGGAAATTGGAGAAAGAAGCTGATACCATCCCCAGCTGACTTGGTCTACAGGAATCATGGTGAACTATTACCTCACACAGTTCCTGACAGGTCACGGATATTTTCGAAAATTCCTCCACAGTTTAGAGCGAGCGAGTAGTCCGGTGTACATTTACTGCAAGGTGCTTGGAGCTGAGCAGGGGGAACTGACTCCAGACAACATCGTGCATGTTATGCTGAAAAATCATGAACCCTGGGATCAGGTAGCGGTGTATGTGGAAAGTACTTTTCGCCAAAAGAAGAGGGGCTTAGAAGCTTATGGATGATAATAAATAAGAATTACAGGAAACAGAAGAAGAGGAAGCATAAGAGGCTTCACGCACGACGCCACCCTGAAGTAATGCGAGAGACACACTTCGTGAGAGAAGGGAATGTGGTTTTTAGTGGATGAGAATCCCACACTCCCTTGTGGAGTGCGAACTCCCACAAGCGTCTCGGGCAAGATTTTCCACATTCCCTCGCAAGAAAGAAAAAAGAAAAATCATAATCATCATCTTCATCTTCTTTATTAACATCATCATCATCATCATCATTATCATCATCATCCTTATTATCATAATCACATTCTTTGTTGTTGTTGTTGTTGTTGTTGTTGTTTGAGTCCAGGGGCAGATGACCTTGTAGTTCCACCCCTTAAAACAACAATAACTAACTAACTAACTTGTTTGAGTCTTCAGTCTTTAGATTGGTTTGAAGCAGCCCCCCATGCTTCCCTGTTCTGAACTAATCGTTTCGTCTCTTCTTTATTATCATTATCATCATCTTCTTCATTATCATCATAATCATCTTCATTATTATCATCACCATCACCATAATCATCATCATGTTCTTTATTATCAGCATCATTATCATCATAATCTTCTTCATTATTATCATCATAATCGTCTTCATCATTATTATCATAATCATCTTCATTATCATCACCTTCTTCATCATTATCATCATTTTCTTCTTCATTATCATCATATCGTTTCCACAACGTCAGTGCCATTCTAAAAATCCTTGTAGCCGTTAATAAGAATAAGAGGAGCAGTTTTCAAGGAGACAGTCTGAGTCCTGTGTGGTTCTGCCTTGCGTTGAACCCGTTATCATTGTTGCTGAATGTGACACAAAGTGGCTTTCCGATTAAGCACTCTGGTACAGTAATCCATCATCTCTTTTATTTGATGTACATAGATGACATCTACACGTGCCTTCTGAAGAGAATATCGATAATCTGATTGTTATCGCAGTTTCCTTTTCTACAGACATCGTCATGTCGTTTGGGTTGGATAAATGTCGTACTCTTACCCTCCGGCAGGGTAAGTTAGAAACTCGAGGATTTGTAATCGAAAATCGATGTCTTCTTTCAGCCCATGGAAGAAACTGAGAGTTATAAGTATCTTGGTCACCAACAATTAAAGAGATTTGATCACAAGATCATTAAGGATCGAACAGTAGCGATGCAGAATCAATGTATAGGCAATATTCTGAAGTCCAAGTCGAATGGAAGGAACATCAATGCATATTCCATTTTGGTAAGGTAAAATGGCCACAGACCGACCTCGAGAACATTCTTATTAAGACACGCATTACATTAACGAAACGTAGATGTCTACACCCGAAGTCAGCAGTTGATTGACTGACATTGCCACACCAGAGGTGGACGTGCGCTTGCTCATATTATACACGTACATGCCAAGCACGTGAAGAATCTCCAGGCCTACTTTCTGGTAGAGACGAACTCTGCATCAGGCTTTCATTAAGGTGGATGACAAGTACACGGCATTGGACATTCTCCATGTCAGGAATGTGCAACTAGCTACGTCAGAAGAGCATATAACCAACAAGCTTCAACAGTGGACTCAGAAAGCAATGCACGGCCGTCATCCGTATGATCTTAGTCATGCATATGTCGACATACTGCTCGGTTCCAAGCTCTGGAACTTGCGGGATGAAGGGCAGAGGCAGGGTAGGAGCAGGCGAGAATTGAGAAGCCTGTCGACAGCCCGCCGTGTTACCTGACATCCTCGTCTATTCCAATACTGCTAACATAGGGTCTTTTCTGAAACCAGTGTGGTGTTACGAATAAGTCAGTGAGTCACCGACCAATGTATTTGGTTCGGTACTATGCACGGACCGAGAAACCTCATCACTCGTCAACACCATTTCTCATAGTCCGCGATGCACATTCCTCTCAGGTTCACGCAGCTTAGACTCGAGCAGTACATGCGTCGAACAGCTGGCTGACCCATGCGGATCTATTACCTGACACTGAAGGGATCATGGTCGCGATGCAAGATCAAGTGGTAGCAACAAAGAAATACCTAAAATACAACATTAATGGAAAACATGCCAAATGACAAATGTAGGAGATGCCATCGCGAATCAGAGACTATCTAGCATATCACAGGGGGCTGCCCATTTTTTTCTACTTTTTTCTCGAAGAGGCATGACCAAGTAGCCAAGCTAATCTACCTGAACCTGGCAAAGAAGCACTGATTAAGTAATATGTTCTGCCTTACTATCAATATATTCCTGATGCTGTTCTGGAGAACGATACACACAAATTACTTTGGGACTGGTCAGTGATCACAGATAGACCAATTTCAGCGAAAGTGCAGAAGGTAACCTTTCTAATTTAAATCGCTGATGAAGGATATCGTATAAAATCTCACACAATCACAGAGAGATACTCCAACATCGAGACAGATTTCCGCAAACGACGATTGCGATTTTACGGCCACATCATGAGACTGAATGACGACCGATTAAGAAAGAGAATTCTTACATACTTAAGTAAACTTAAAGTGACCACAGTCTGGATTACACAGGTCCAAATTGATCTTACACAGGCCCAAATTGATCTCAGAAGTGTCAATAATATCACACCAATAGACGTCGAGAATTGAATGACATCCAGACATTAAATCCACAGTTGGGGAGTTATACCCGAAGATCGACCAAGGAGATCGGGGAAATGATAGACGGAAGAACGTCGTCGAGTTCGTCATAGCAAAACAATGAAGGAATTTTGGAAGAACATTAAAAACAACAGCAGATCATAATTTGTTTTATGTGATCCTATGGGTCTAAATAGCTTAAATAAATTAATAATAATACACATGAAGAAATATGAACTTGAAGATCTCAAGAAAGAAGAAAGAAAAGTATTCGGAAAATCCTGGGAGCAAGATTCACTCCTGACGGGTATCGACTACAGTCAATCAAGACAAATGAAAAATACTCAAACATCGAAGTCGACATCAGAAAAAGGCGATTGAAATTCTTCGGGAGCATAATTAGACTGCTGAATACCCGACTAATCAAAAGAATACTAGATTACATATCATCACTCAAAAGTACAACACCATGGATAAAATAAGTTCAAAAGGACATGCAAACTGCTAACATAACAGACTCATCAGACAGAGACTCCTTCCGTAACAAAGTGACCAATTGGGAAGCCCAACCAGAGCAAGAAAAACCTACACCTTACAGACCTCAATGGTCTGACGAAAGAAAATTGGCATTACCCAACAGAATGAAATAATACTGGCAAAATAAGAAGAACTTCAAGGATTGAGTCAAAGTGCTTAACGCTTTCCAATATTGGGAAAATACCGTACGCTGTAAATAAATAAATTAATAATAATACATGATGAGGTGCATCGTGGTCCAGATAACCCAAGTCGCAAGACTGGTGTAAACACAATTTCCCGGGGATCACAACAGGCTTAACAGCCACTTACTGGTTAATTCCTGTGTCAGCTGATGGTAAACACACACTGTGCCTACACTGTGGGGCGTCTTGCGATACATACTGTATGTAGCACCTGTTGTCTGAAGTCATCAATGGCCACTTACTTCAAAGCATTGTATTACTTCATTTAGGGGCTTGTGACATCCTTAAAATGTAGCCCCATTTACTTGGGTGTGTGTAGAAGTAGCTTATTTATTTATTGAATATCCTAACAGTTTGAACCCTATTCTACATAAGTATATTAAGGTTATAGTTTTGGTCATTTAATTATAGGTCCATTAACACAAAATTAAGAAACTATATTATTGTAGACACGGTGAATGAACTTAAGGAACTGTTTGTTACAGCAGAATTTCTTAAACAGGCGGAATAATGGCTTTGAAAGTTCCATATTACAATTGTTCAGGTGACACTCAAGATTGAATATTGTCCTGCCAAACATGGCACAGTTGAACAGTAAATGGTCCACTGTTTGAGAAGAGCCACAAAAGCACAAGTAATCGCCTGCAATATTAATGTTAAAACGTTCGAAGTAGCACTTAAACTTTCCATTGCCAGAGAGAAACTGCGTAAGGATGAATTCAGGCACTAATGTTTTGCACTGGAGTCAGGAAAAATAATTATCTTGTGACAGACCCTTTTGTACTGGATGCCCAGAGGTACACTGTATTATTAGATGTGTTTTGATTTGGGCTTTGGCATAACTTAGTGGTGGTTTATAGTATGTAATTTCTATGCTGGATGAGAAGGCTGTTTTTACGAGGATGTCTGCCTTTCCATTTCTAGGAGAATCAGTGTGTCCTCGGATCCAGAAAAGACAGACGTGAGGGCACAGCTGTACTCTACAGTAGATCTTAGTACACCCTCTGTCTGAAACGATCGGTGAATGTGGCTATATTACGAACGTATTGTTGGCTTACCTGAAACAGCCGTTACTATTCTTCGAAGTAATCCCCGTGGATAGTAATGCACTTCTTAGAACGGCTGTACATGTCCTGATATAGTCCTCCTGAGGGATAGCCTTCAGTTGGGTCGTCACATTACGTTGGATGTCCGAAATGTCCCCAAACCTCTAGACCTTCAGGGCTTTTTGGCGACCCTGGACCCGGATACTCTTGCCTTCCAGATCGTACCTTAGACACCAGGTCTCGTCACCCTTGACGATGGTTTTCAGAACCATTCCATTCCACGCAACATTCACCCTTCTCACTGCCTCCTGTCGAACAGGTGTGCAGGTTAGGTTGCATAAATTCACCCTTCTCACTGCCGCCCTTCTATCAGGTGTGCAATGCAGGTTGCATAAATTCAGGTTTCTCTCTTGCTTTCAATATTAAAGTTTTGACGACCCAAACTGAAGGCTATTCCTAAAGAAGACTATACCAGGAGTTTCCAGGACTAGTTCTGTCGTTCTCAGAAGTTCATAACTATCCACGGGGATTACTTCGAATGATAGTAACGGCTGTTTCAGGTAAGCCAACAATCCGTTCGTAATATAGCCCATTCACCGAACTTTTCAGACAGAGGGTGTAGTTAAAGCATAAAGCAACACATTGAGACATTTAAGGAGAAAGTCGTTCCCTTAGGCTATGTATGTCATGTGCTATGTTTAAAATAAATGTTATACAGCCAGAATTGAAACCCTTTTCAGTTCGGAGTGTTAATTACGCTTAATGAAATAATTTGAATGAGATTAGCGTAAATCATTATCTTATATATATAATAAAAAACATAACGGAAAAATATGACATGTTATAAACATCCGGGTTCTAGTAGTGATATTAAATAATTCGGATTGCAACTTATTCTAAAAACTGTCCGCAAATTTACTTTAAACATTATCCGCGGTTTATCCGCTATCCGCACAGGCATGCAAACTATATTCGCATGGCGAAAACTTTTGTGGATATCCGCAACCGCGCAAGGATTTACTTACTGTATAGCACGCTCAGAGTCTTGCCTGCAACTGTCCGAGTATGCAATACAGTGCACAAAACTGTTAGCTGGGTTGCCTACATCTCCAATTGACGATCACATTCCAGTGGCCAGACTGTACAACCAAGAGAAAGAGGGATTTAATTGCAGTAAGGTATATTGTTTCTGATTTAGGGACATGAAAAATCGTGATAATTTCAGTTCAGCACACGGAAGAATCTATCTGATAACCTGTGCCATTGTGATTGTCGTATTATTGTATGCATTTATTGGAGCTAGTCCTCAGATCAGAATAGTCAGGAATCGAACAGGATGTCAGAGTTGATAGTCAAGCAAGTTCCAGCCACCACACCAATTGGTGGTTAAATTCTCGTGTGGTTATGAACATTAAAACAGCCATATGCTCCGGTTCTCTGTGCATTACGTACGAAGGGTGGCCGGAGGGAAGGAAGGAAGGAAGGAAGTAATGTGGGAGGGAAAGAAGGAAGGAAGGACGGAAGGAGGGAAGATGGAGAAACAAGGAAGTAAGGAAGGAACAAAGGAAGGAAGAGAGGAAGAAAGGAAGGAAGGAAGGAAGAAAGGAAGGAAGAAAGAAGAGAGGAAGGAAGAAAGGAAGGAAGAGAGGAAAGAAGAGAGGAAGGAAGAAAGGAAGGAAGAAAGGAAGGAAGAAAGGAATAAAGGAAGGGAGAGAGGAAGAGAGGAAAAAAGAAAGTGAGGAAGAAAGGGAGGAAGAAAGGAAGAAAGGAAGGGAGAGAGGAAGAAAGGGAGGAAGGAAGAGAGGAAGGAAGAAAGGGAGGAAGGAAGAGAGGAAGGAAGAAAGGAAGGAAGAGAGGAAGGAAGAAAGGGAGGAAGAAAGGTAGGGATAAAGGAAGGGAGAGAGGAAGGAAGAAAGGAAGGGAGGAAGAGAGGAAGGAAGAAAGGGAGAAAGGAAGGAAGAAAGGAAGGAAGGGAGGAAGGAAGAAAGGGAGGAAGAAAGGGAGGAAGAGAGGAAGGAAGAAAGGGAGGAAGGAAGGAAGAAAGGAAGGGAGGAAGGAAGGAAGAGAGGAAGAAAGGGAGGAAGAGAGGAAGGAAGAAAGGGAGGAAGAGAGGAAGGAAGAAAGGGAGGAAGGAAGGAAGAAAGGAAGGAAGAGAGGAAGGAATAAAGGAAGGAAGAAAGGAAGGAAGAGAGGAAGGAAGAGAGGAAGGAAGAAAGGGAGGACGGAAGGAAGGAAGGGAGGAAGGAAGAAAGGGAGGAAGGAAGGAAGAAAGTAAGGAAGGGAGGAAGAAAGGAAGAAAGAGAGGAAGGAAGAAAGGGAGGAAGGAAGGAAGAAAGGAAGGAAGGGAGGAAGAAAGGAAGAAAGAGAGGAAGGAAGAAAGGGAAGAAGGAAGGAAGAAAGGAAGGAAGGGAGGAAGAAAGGAAGAAAGGAAGGGAGAGAAGAAGAGAGGAAGGAAGAGAGGAAGGAAGAAAGGGAGGAAGAAAGGGAGAAAGAAAGGAAGGAAGAGAGGAAGGAAGAAAGGGAGGACGGAAGGAAGGAAGGGAGGAAGGAAGGAAGAAAGGAAGGAAGGGAGGAAGGAAGAAAGGGAGGAAGAAAGGGAGCAAGAAAGGAAGGAAGAGAGGAAGGAAGAAAGGGAGGACGGAAGGAAGGAAGGGAGGAAGGAAGAAAGGGAGCAAGGAAGGAAGAAAGTAAGGAAGGGAGGAAGAAAGGAAGAAATGAAGAAAGAGAGGAAGGAAGAAAGGGAGGAAGGAGGGAAGAAAGGAAGGAAGGGAGGAAGAAAGAAGAATGAGAGGAAGGAAGAAAGGGAGGAAGGAAGGAAGAAAGGAAGGAAGGGAGGAAGAAAGGAAGAAAGGAAGGGAGAGAAGAAGAGAGGAAAGAAGAGAGGAAGGAAGAGAGGAAGGAAGGAAGGGAGGAAGGAAGAAAGGGAGGAAGAAAGGAAGGGAGAGAGGAAGAGAGGAAGGAAGAGAGGAAGGAAGAAAGGAAGGAAGAGAGGGAGGAAGGAAGGAAGGTAGAGAGGAAGGAAGAAATGAAGGAAGAGAGGAAGGAAGAAAGGGAGGAAGGAAGGAAGAAAAGGAGGAAGGAAGGAAGGAAGAGAGGAAGGAAGAAAGGGAGGAATGAAGGAAGAAAGGAAGGAAGGGAGGAAGGAAGAAAAGGAGGAAGAAAGGGAGGAAGAAAGGAAGGGAGAGAGGAAGAGAGGAAGGAAGAGAGGAAGGAAGAAAGGAAGGAAGAGAGGAAGGAAGAAAGGAAGGAAGAGAGGAAGGAAGAAAGGAAGCGAGGAAGGAAGGAAGAAAGGAAGGAAGAGAGGAAGGAAGAGAGGAAGGAGGAAAGGGAGGAAGAAAGGAAGAAAGGAAGGGAGAGAGGGAGGAAGGAAGGAAGAAAGGAAGGAAGAGAGCAAGGAAGAAAGGAAGGAAGAAAGGAAGAAAGGGAGGAAGGAAGGAGGAAAGGAAGGAAGAGAGGAAGGAAGAAAGGGAGGAAGGAAGGAAAAAAGGAAGGAAGGGTAAACAAAGGAAGTAAGGTGGGTACAAAGGAAAAAGTATAGAAGGAAGGAATATCCCACTTTTACGTAACCTTGTCATCAGAAGCGCCACCTTTTCACGAGGAATACAAACCACCGGAAGTGACATAACACCTCATAAATCCCACTGTAGCGGCTTCGGTGGCGTAGTTGGTAGCATGCTGGGCTTCAATGCCCAAGATCGCGGGTTCAAACCCAGCCGAAGTCGTCGGACTTTTTTATGAGCGTTAAAATCCCTCAGTATGCATTCCTTCGGAGGGGAAGTAAAGCCGGCGGTCCCATGTCATAGATTCATGGCATGTTAATGAACCTTCCACTAGTTACACCTCTGTGAAACTAAATTGTATAGGTTAAGAATGTAAACAACGCTCTTAGGTTTCTACGTTCGTTGCCAAGAGCCGATTGTGGTGGCGTCTAGTAGCTAAGTTCTGAACTAGGCCTAGTAGTCGTTGACGGTGGCGTTTGGCGGCAAAAGTAGGAACTATTTGAAAAATTCAAAGTTGCAGTCCTTACTTGAATTAAAAAACAGATACACAAACTAATACAGCCATCACAATTAACACCGGTTATCAGACAGATTCTACACACACCCAAAGTACACGGGGCTACATGCCCGCCTTGTCGCAGCCCATAAACTGAGGAACCAACCAACCAACCAAATCCCACTGTCATTAACAGGGAATCGAACCCGTTTCCCCTTGGTGGAGGCAAGCAGCTTGACCGCTGCGCCATCACGTCACTGCATTAATTTAAATTATCACATGTTCTGCGTTCAGATAATAATAATAATAATAATAATAATAATAATAATAATAATAATAATAATAATAATAATAATAATAATGTAATTGGTTTTACGTCCCTTTCAACTGCTGCAGCTTTTAAAGACGCCAGTGTGCCCGAATGTTTCCCCGAAGGGGATCTTCAACGTGCCAGTAAATCAACTCGCATTTGCGCACCCTCAAATGCCAACTGACTGCAACATGATTCGTCCCTGAAACCTTGGGCACAGCAGGCAAGAACGTTACCGATGAGCCACGCAGCCAGTCGCTTTCATAGGAGACTAGATGAAACCCGTCAAAACATGACGGTCAATGGAAAACAAATTTACTGAAGAAGCTTCTTATATAAGTTACATTCTTTGTACGATTACTTTTTAGCACTACAGCAACTTTAAGGGCGTCAAAAGATAGCACTCTCAGCATTGCAACATATTGCTGGTCATGACTGAAAACGTGATGAGGTCATCATCATCTTGCACAGTTTCCAGCCACTGGCCGGGTGTGTTTGGAACACAAGCCTCTCCAACGTCTTCTGTCTTCCCACCATCTCTCAGCCACCACCCTTGTCCAAACTTCTCCTCTCTTCTTCACGCTTTCTTCCACCCCCTTCAGCCACCTGTCTCTCGGTCTCCCTCTTGGTCTCTTTCCTTCCCACTTCGTCTCGTGTATCCTCCTGGGTATCCTCTTCCCCTCCATTCGTTTTACATGTCCATACCATCTAAGTCTAGATTTCTCAATACCATCCTGTAATGGTTCCTCCTTCATTAATTCTCTGGTCCTCTCATTTCTTATTCTGTCCCTCTTTGTAGCTCCAATACTGCTTCTCAAGAACCTCATCTCACTGACCTGTATTTTGCTCTTCTCCCTTCCTTTCATAACCCAGGTCTCCGAGGCATACGTCAGGATAGGGACATAGTACGTCCGATATATGATCTTTTTGCTGTTCTGAGGGACATCCTTGCTCCATAACATGCCTCTCACACTCCTCCGGAATGCTTCTGCCTGTCTCCCCCGCTCATTTATTTCTCTATCGTTTCTTCCATTCTCTTGTATCAGGTTTCCCAGATACTTGAAACTCTCCACTTTCTTCAGCTGTTCCCCACCAATTGTTATTCCTGTTGTGGTTCTTTCCTTCTTCCTTGTTGTGATCACCATCTCACTCTTATTTATGCTAAATTTCATCCCATAACCTTGTATTATTCCTTCCCACACGTCCAAGTGTTCATGTACCTCCTCCTCCTTCTTTCCCCAAATAATCAACACATCTGCGAGCACCATTGCTCTCATCTTTCCTTACCCATTTACTTGTGCCACTCGGGTCATTATGTCATCCATCACCACAATGAAAAGTAACGGTGACAGTGCACTTCCTTGTTTCAGGCCGTTTCTCTGTTCCAACCAGTCCGATCTCTCTCCTCCCACTTTCACACAGCTCACGCTTCCCTTGTACATCTCCTTTATCCTCCTTATAGTCCATTTTTCTATTCCTCTATCCTCCAGGGACTTCCATACTTTGTTTCTGCATACATTGTCATATGCTTTCTCAATGTCCAGGAAGGCCATCAGTAGATCTGTTCCATACTCATAGTGCTGTTCTTGTATCTTGCCTTACAGCAAAAATCAAATCCACTGTGGACCTTCCTGCTCTGAAGCCATGTTGTTCTTCCCTCATCCCTCCTTCTATCCTTGTCCTAATTCTCCTTTCCAAAACTTTCTCGAAGATCTTTGCACAATGACTCATCAGTGTTATTCCCCGATAGTTTCTGCATTCTGTTCTGCTACCTTTCTTGAAGATCGGGACAATTATTCCCTTTTTCCAGTCCTCTGGGGTCTTCCTTTCTTTCCATGCTGTCTTCATCACTCGGTACAACCATTGTATCCCCACCTCTCCTGCTGCTCTCACCATCTCCACACTCAACTCATCCACACTCGGTGCCTTCCCTCCTTTCATCTTCCTCACTGCATCTTCCACTTCTTTCCATGTTAAGTCCTTTTCTGTTTGCAGTTCATATACTGTACCTCTTCCCCTATTTCTTCCTCCTCGCCGTGGTTTCCATTTGGGTTCAGGAGTTCTTCAAAATATTCTTTCCACATTTTCTTCAGTTCTTCCCTATTTTCTATCTCTTGTCCCCTTTTGTTCACCATTCTAACATAATCCGTAGGATCCTTCCGCCTCTTATTCTTTACCATCCCATACAGGACCTTTTTTGTACCTTCACTATCCTGCTGGTCATGACTTAAAACGTGATGAGGTAAATAGCCCAATACGTTCAAGAGTATCTCCTTGAGCTTGATTGATTGTGATAAAGTAGGCCGAGCGAATAGGAAATTGTTGCCTATTAAAAGAAAATGTACTGTACCTGCAAGTGTTTTATCGGAAGGTGTTAAATCAAGTCGTAGGATTTGAGCTCTCTGCCTAATATTACTGCACCTATTATATCCGAATCCAAGCAATTTCATACATATTTCTTACAATTAATATATTACCATATATGAGTTCTTGGGAAACGTTCAGATTTCTAAGGAGCATAACTATGGCTCAAACGTTCGGAGTATGTGGAGGCGAATCACTTAATTCCAAGGAATTGAAAAATTCAATAATAGGGAAATGAAGTAGCTGGCTTTCATCTTCAGTATCCAATCTGTTAACGCTGATGTATGTGTTTGAACTACTGGATGACTTTTAAATTAATATCATTACATTGTTGCAGCTTGGCAAATATTTTATATTCCAGCAGATCAATTTTACCCTCACAACAGTAAATACCAAAGTAACCACGCATAGATTTTACGCAAGAGAAATACAATGTAGAACAATGTTTACATTTGTCATTTAGACTTTCACGGCCCGTGTTACTATTCATAATGTTGAATTTTGGGCTTATGCCGTGTTTATAATATTGAAATTCGACGAGTTTCGAAAGAAACCATGCCTTTCTTCGTCAGGAATAATCTGGAATACGAAATGAAAATTCCAGATTATTCCTGACGAAGAAAGGCATGGTTTCTTTCGAAACTCGTCGAATTTCAATATTATAAACACGGCATAAGCCCAAAATTCAACATTATGAATAATGTTTACATTTGATCGTCAAAGACCTTACAGTACACTGTACTGCATAATATCTGGAATTGTTTCTGAAATGGCCTATTTATGAAAATGAAAATCCACAGCCTGCTTCCAGTCTCCGACCGGGTCAGGAATGGAATGAAGCCCCCATCTAGCGGCGAGGATATTAACTGTGCCGGCTGCCGAGGCCTGACGCACTCCTCTGGGGCAATGATTAAATGAATGACAGATGAAATGAAATGATAGTGGAGAGTGTTGCTGGAATGAAATTTTAACAGGGAAAACCGGAGTACCCGGAGAAAAACCTGTCTGCCTCCGTTTTGTCCAGCACAAATCTCACATGGAGTGACCGGGATTTGAACCACGGACCCAACGGTGAGAGGCCGGCATGCTGCCGCCTAAGCCACGGAGGCTTCACGAAATGGCCTATTTATATTGGATTTTAAATGTGGCTTCGTATTATTCGATAACACTATAGTGTCCTGCAATAACGGAGCCGCTAAATATTAAATGGCAAATAATACTTCCATTGCCGAAATCAACTGCGTAGTTAGACTCAGTACTCTAAACAAATAATCATTAAACAATTGTCTTATACAATGAAGTTCAACATGACCGTCCAGAGACTTTCATACTCAAGTTGGTTGGTGAGGAGAATGCGATGAGACTGATCGCTTAAAATATATTCCTTATAATTGTTCCTGCCAGCGAAATTTTTTTCAATAGCTAGAAAACGCAGCTCAGAATGACGTTCTTCATTTTGTTATAAACAGTACGAAACTGCTCTAAATAAGCAATTTCCATCACCTGTTATAGGTTATGGCAGTACATTTTGCAGGGGAACATAGAATCACTTCGCCAATTACTGGAACGACCATAGGCCTATACTCATTACTCACTTCGGCAGTCACCCTAATGGAGGCAGTTTTTGAATTCTATGTCCCGCGCATGTCAAAAATCGTATTAACGCATGGAGGCCCACCTATTCTTGTCTATCGCCCCGGAGACCCGGGTTACATTTCCTGCTCTGCCAAGAAATTTAATTCTGGTCTGAGGGCAAAAACGGGGCACATTCAGTCTCTTGAGGTATAACTAAGAAGAGGAAGGTTTAATTCCCACCTCGACAATCTTGGATGTGGTTTTCCGTGGTTTCCACTTCCACTTTAGGCAAATACCGGGATGGTTCCTAACTTAAGGCCTTGGCTGTCTCCTTGCCATTTACCACCTTAATTACAAATTCACACAGTAATGTAGCCATCACAATAACACAGGTTATGAGAGAAAATTTCACACATACACACCCAAGTACACGGGGCTGAGTGACCACGAGGTCGGAGTCCTTCAAACGAATTATGTTTGCCAAGTGTCTCTCATGGCGAAAGCAATTGTGGACACGCGCGGGTGCCTGGAAAACTACTTTTTTCTTTAATAATTTAAGAGTATAACGACGATGCATAATTATAACTTTTAGTCTAGGACGCTAATAACTTGACCACCGAAGCACTGGGAAATATTAAGGTACATAAACAACATAGCCTACACATTCAACTGTCGGTTAATATTCCTCAAAATTTCCCTTCTTAAATATTCCCCTCCTTTATAATTCTCCATCACGTGAAAATGTGCCATGTCTTGTGTTTTAAATATATCGATGCAATGGTGCTGCCAACTGCTGTCAGTTACTGGAACTATATGGGCGATGTACTGCCATCTGTTGTCAGTTATAGGAACTGATTGCAGATATTTAAACGGCGTACTGAGGACAACAGTTTGCTCTTTTGATCACATGCTGTAATGCAATGGTAAAACGGAAATAAAACGTATAGAGAGGGAATGTAGAATTATGTATCTTTATCAGACATAAAACCTTACTAATACTCCTTGATTAAACAATATTTCAGTGGTAAAAAAAGAAAAAAAAATATTGGACAGGGCTGGCATCGAACCGGTGAATCTTGAAACCAAAGTCAGTCGCCTTAACCACATAGCTACTCGCGCAGTCCTGTTTAGCACAGACGCAGCCGTTCATAATCTTCAAAGGCCGCTGTCTGAAGGAAATAATCCATTTCATTATCCAAATATAGTGGAACGTGGCTAATTCGAACTTCCATAATTCGAAATCTTCTTTAATTCGAATTTTTCTCTTGGACCCTAGCATTTTATATACAATCAATGCTAAAAAATCGTGGTTAATTCGAATTATATTTTGGATAGTTCGAAGTTTTTAGTGTAAAAAGTCGATCGGAAGCCAAACAGTTGGGACAATTCCCCAAAAAACTGTTCCGAGTGCAGCCCCAAGCAACAAACCACATCACAGAACTTACGCGGCTTGTTTAAAGTAGAAATGACGTAATTAGTTCTGTTTTCCGTTCCTTAAATTTGTTAGATTCTTTTGTGATGGCCGAGAGACTTAATTGTAGGAAACAGGTAAAAATCCCAAACTATTTTGAAAAACAGTAGATTTCTCTAAGACTTAACAAGATTGCTGAATTACTACTGTCGTTAAATAGGTGAATAATACATATTGGTTTTATTTTTCATTTGAAACTTTTGAGGTTATTCACGATACAGTCTTTATAAAGTACCGTTGTCTGTTAATCTGCTTTGTTGAACGTAAATCATTATCTAAACGTAATACAATATATTTTCTCTACCCTTTCAAAGAACTTTCTTAATTCGAATTTTTGGATAATTCGAATTTTTTTACTGGTCCCTTGGGGTTCGAATTATCCAAGTTCCACTGTAAATCAATGTTGCACATTCGTATACGTTCATACTGTTATTATATTTTATTGTCAGAACTTGGTAAATGTATGTATTCAATTACATGGAAGCTTATTAAATAACTTACATTTTAATGGACTTCTCACCGCCATTTTGTCATGACCCCAGGCGGATTGTGCGCATGCGTGAGGGACAAGAATTCTGCTATTTTCTATATTAATTCAAAAATATACCGTAATATATTTGTTTATTTTAGAGACACTCTGCAAATCTAGAGGCCAAGAGCTTTCGATAAAGTGCTCTACGAAGTAAATCGGTTCTGTCGTTCTCTCAATCTCGTGGTAACAAAAATCACCTTAATATTTTAAATATATAGATAATATGCTTGTTATGAGGGTGCGCTTGACAGGCCAGCTATCAACTTGATAAATGATGAATTGTCATTTGTTCCAACGTTCCAAAGTTCGTCACCGGGCGCTGGTTGCGACGGCATCTAGTAGCATCCAAGTTCACAGCTAGGTGTCGTGGACGGTAGCATTAGGTAGCGAAAGTAGGAACTACTTGAAATTATCGTCTGCAGTCCCTACTTGAATTAAAAACAGATAACACACACTAATACAGTCATCACAATTAACACCGGTTATCAGACAGATTCTACACACACAAAGTACACGGGGATACATGACCACGATGTCGCAGCCCCTAAACTGAAGGACCAACCAACCGATAAATTGTTAGATATGACATATTCTGTACCCGATCCAATAATTATTTACTATGTGAGAATTAACTCAAGTAATCCAAAGAATAAAGAACAAAGGATTACATAATGGAAAGCAAATCGATTCTTGTTCAGAAGAAAGACAATGCTTAAATATCGTAGTTGTTGTTGTTGTTGTTGTTGTTGTTGTTGTTGTTGTTTTAAGGGACGGAACTACGAGGTCATCTGCCCCAATATCGTAGTTGTGTAGTTACTTTCGTGGCAGACTGTACCACAGTGTAGGAATATTGAACGCAGGATTATGCGTACGGTGGTAATGCTATCTAAATCTTCAGGATTATATCGCGTTAAAGTATCATTTAGTTAATACATGGACCATCCTTATCTAGAAACAGAGGGAAATTAACAGCATCCCAGATGTCGCTTGCCCAAGCTACCCTCGTCCAGGTAAATTCGATAGCCTGCCCTCCCCAGTATAGGCTACCCTTCGTTATCTCCCAGTAGGCCTACCCTGGTCTTGGGAACATTTCCTAATTATTAAAGATAGCTTTTCAGTCGGTCAACATAAGTTATGCCCAATTACATTAGGCAGGAAAACAATTACTTTTGGATATGAACATTAAAACAAGTTTATGTTCGACGATGTCGAAATGTAAATATATGTTAGAAAACTGTATCATAATGAGGGTCATTATAGTACTATTCTTCATTATGAAACAGTTTCTCCAGCCAATCAGAGCTCATTCATTGACCAATTAGGGTAGGATAGCTTCGCGCATGTGCTCAAAATCCAACATGTCGGACATAAACTACATGATTTGAAAGTTCAAATTGGATATCGGATGAACCATTGTAGTTACAATCCCAAACACAAAGACAAAATCAGCACGAACCTTTACAGTAACAAGAAAATACTATGACAAATGCAAGAAATTTATGTATCTACGTCCAGAAGTTAGCATATAAATCACCGACGTGGAAAGTGCACCGTCCCATATGTTCGCGTAAATAAACTGGCGAATATGAGACAAGTACCTTAATATCCCCAACTCCAATTTCTACCCAGCGCATTGCCTTCAAACGACTTCGGTGACAATATAAGTGAATGCTAGTTCTGATCGGCACTAGACATCATGCAGGCTGTAGACAATAGCATTACCAAGCAAAGTAAATGGTCTCTGCTTTCGAAATTCTTTGACCCACGCATGCGCTCTGTTCAGTCAGCAAACCACCCAGCGCGCTCTGTTCACTAACTGAAGTCACTGAATTCCACATATATTTATGAATATTTATGTTAAAACATACAGTATAATAAAGTTATAATTATCGTTGAACATAAAAAGTCGTATGCAATTCGCCTATAATGGTATTAAGACACTCGTATGGAAATTATATAACTCGCTTCGCTCGTATTATAAACATACTCGTGTCTTAATTATTGCCATTATGGGCTCGTTGCATAATGTACTAATATGCTCATTTTCTCTGTGCATTAATTACGAAGGAAGGACGGAGGGAAGGAAGGAACAAAGGAAGAAGGGAAAGAAGGACGGACGGAAGGAAGGATGGAACAAAGGGAGGAAGGAAGGAAGGAAGGAAGGAAAGATGAGCGGAGGGAAGGAAGGAAGAAAGGAAGGAAGGAAGGAAGGTAGGAAGAATGAGCGGAGGGAAGGAATGAAGAAAGAAAGGAAGGAAGGAAGAAAGGAATGAACGAAGAATGAGCGGAGGGAAGGAAGGAAGAAAGGAAGGAAGGAAGGAAGGAAGAATGAGCGGAGGGAAGGAAGGAATAAAGGAAGGAAGGAAGAAAGGAAGGAAGGAAGAAAGGAAGGAAGGACGAGCGGAGGGAAGGAAGGAAGAAAGGAAGGAAGGAAGGAAGAAAGGAAGGAAGGAAGAAAGGAAGGGAGGAAAGAAGGAAGAAAGGAAGGAAGGAAGAATGAGCGGAGGGAAGGAAGGAATAAAGAAGGAAGAAAGGAAGGAAGGAAGGACGAGCGGAGGGAAGGGAAGAAAGAGACGGTTCTTATTTTTCCGCCTAATGCAATTTGGTTCAATTTGTGTTGACCGACTGAAAAGCTTTCTTTATTAGAATTAGGCAACATTGTAAAATGGCTTCTATCACTACAATAAATTTCGTAAACCGAGTAGTTTTTTATTTACATTTCCATTTAAAACATACTTCGGCAAATGCTCGTGCTTTTGTTTTTAAGGATGAGATCACACGTGTACTTTGTGAGTGGCTGACGAAGGTTATAAGATAAATCGAAACATGTGCCACTAAAATAAATTTTTAGACATTTTTTTTTATTAATTGGAAGAAATAACAAATAATCAATTTGATCGTGTTAGAAGCCTTCTTTCTGTGTTGCCTTAGTAATCAAGATGTTATGTTTTTCAGTCGGTCAACACGATTGTACCAAATTATAATGGGTGGTTTCCTAGTCCTGAAAAAACTTACATGATTAATACAAAATGTTATTTTGACCAATTTAAGTGTAGCTTAGTCTCTTTTAGAAAGTTGCTTGCCAAACCCTGAATCAAAGAGTGAAACACAATATCGTCAAACGTTATCACTGTTTATAATCTTCCCACGGTGGGTGAGTGGTTATCGTGTCGGACTACCAACCCGAAGCTTGCAGGCTTGCTCCTGGCCATGGTAAGTTATTTTTGAAAGGCGACAAAAATCACGTCACGCATATCATACGCTCCTGGCATGTTAAAGTACCCATTTGAATTCAGTAGGCTGTGTTCATAATGGCAAAATTAATCTCGTGATTTTCCACCAACACAAAAAGTTCCTCCTTTCTCTACTAGAAAGCGCTATAGTTCCAAGGAGCTTAGATATCTAACCTCCTCGATTTTCATAGCGCTCCAAGGAACAACAAAATTCGACATGCAAGCTGCCCTCTGGGTGTCAAATAACAAAGCTTGCACCCGGCACCCGAGGTCATACGATATAACTCTTATTATTATCGCTGTTTATACTGTAAAGTCCCATTTTTCACGAAATATCGGGAGCATTTCGGAGAGAGATGCAGCCCTATCAGAAACATCGCGAAAAGTCAAAACTTCTCCATCTTGCATTCCCAGACCTAGAAAAAGCATTCGATCGCGTTCCACTTGCCTTGATTTGGCTTGCTCTTCATGACCATGGAGTCCCTGAAGAACTAATAGATTGGGTGAAACTGTTGTACCGTAACCCAAAGAGTCGCATACAATCGGCGGCTGGACTATCTGTTGAATATACCTGTTTCTGTAAGTGTACATCATAAAGGATCTGACCTTTCACCTCTCCAATTCATCATTGTCAAGGGCACCGTCACCAGGGACCTACAGAAACCTCCCCCTTGGACCTTGCTTTATGCTGATGATGTGCTTCTGGCCTCCGATTATAAGATGGATCTTCAACAACAAGTCCAAGCATGGAGGGACCGCCTAGGAGTAGTGGTTTTGTGGGGGTTCTATATCCTCCACCTCCGCATTCTTCCACACAAGATGGCGGCAGCCCGTTAACTCCCGAACCCGTGGTCGGATTTTGACGAATGAGGTGTTGTTGAACTCGGGCTAACACCCCCATTCCAATGGACAACATATTTCCACCCCAAAAATAAAACCTACCCTACTAGGGGTGAAAATTTTAATTTCTTTAGAGAATCTATCTTTCCAATTGCAACATGTGAGAGTTTGAATGCCAATATGGAATGAAACGTTGTTCTACACAAGGCACATGTATACGGTTGATAGCCACTATGAATTAACATGCTTGTTTTTTGATTTTTACCCATGCCCACTCATGGCTTTTGTAAGAGGGTGGGGGAGCGGATCCCTGTGGACAGGTTATTGTTGACGGTCATTGTTGACAGGTCATTGATGACAGGTCCTTGTGGACGAGTCCTTGTGGACAAGTCCTTGTTGACAGGTCCTTGTGGACGAGTCCTTGTTGACAGGTCCTTGTGGACGAGTCCTTGTTGATGAGTCCCTTTGGACTGATCCCTTTTGGACGGGTCCCTTTGGCCTGGTTCCTACGGACTAGCCCATGAATTTATTTAATTTATGTCAAAGGGCCTAAGTACATTTTGCGTGTAAAGCAGTGTGTTGAACTGACATTGTTCACTAATACCCCACTACTATAATGTGATAACGATATGAAAGGAAAGTGACGAAATACATGTGAACATACAAGGGATCTAACTTGGTGGATGGATGTGTTCTAACGAGTCATTTGTAGTTGAAAGAGAATAATACATGTTCTTAAGATGATAAAACTGTGGAGATGGTACGTGTAGTAAGACGTCTTGTTATTTCCTGTGCCATATTACAGACATGGCAGAGAGCGCGCAGATCTGTTGCTATGACTAACGCTGCAGTAATTTGAAACCGCAAGTGTTCATGAAGACAATGGGTGATGATCATGCCAAGTTAGCAGTTATTGGATATTACACAGGTGTTCCTTCCGGTGTCATGTTGCTGACATGGCAGAGAGCGCACACTGCTGTTGCTATGACTGACGCTGCAGTAATTTGAAACCCAGGTGTTGATCAAGACAATGGGTGATGATCATGCAAAGTCAGCAGTCATTGGATACCACACAGGTGTTCCTAGTGCACTTTGGACTCTCAGCTGTATTGGGAAAGGAATTGCAATGATCTGCAAAAAACTGCTGACACGAGCGATGAGGGTTTATATACGAGAGGTGTCATATTTCCCTACTGTCAGTCTTTATTACTCGCTTTGAGTGAACAGTGCTCTATTACTGCTCAAGAGTTGTAAAATGCCTTTTTGGTAGAAAATCATTAAATTTTTTTGCAAGGTAAGTACTTATTATTAATGGATTGTAGTCTTTTATTACTAATTGATGTTTAAGTTATTGATTGGAATGTATTTATTGATTGATTGATTGATTTGTTTACAGATAATTGGGTACCTGTAGGTTACCAGATTCCTACAATCTGTTCATTCAGTGGAAGCAGTTGATAAATTATAAAAAGGTAAGTGCCCCTCTAATAACTTTTAAACAGTTAGAGTGATATTTTCCAATGTTCACCACTACATGTCAGTGAAAATGGTATATTTGGCAGTCAAAAGTTGGAACTAATTGACCATGGTGTGTAAAGCTAATTTCGTAGGTTAGATTTTGATTACCGCTCTATTAAGTCTGAATGTTTATTGCTAGGTGTCAGTGACAGAGGGAATATTTAAAGACTTAACCTCAGTTCACCTAACATAACCTAACTTTACCTAACTTAACCTTGTCACGTGACATGTTTTACAAGTTTAAACTTGTTTTAAGACTGGCTATGACGTCACACTTAGCTCACATAACTGGCGATCGCTGGTTTCTATCAAGTGACATGTTCTACAAGTTTAGTCTTGTTTTAAGACTGGCTATGACGTCACACTTAGCTCACTTAACTGGTGATCGCTGGTTTCTATCACATGACATGTTCTACAAGTTTAGACTTGCTTTAAGACTGACTATGACGTCACACTTAGCTCACTTAACTGGCAACCGCTGGTTTCTACCACTCTATCAAGTTCCAATGTTCACTGCTAGATGTCAGTGACAGTAGTATATAGTAACCCCCAGTTAGAACTACATGAAGTTAGACTTGATAGGAGTTCACAGATCGATTTAAATACCCTGCTATAACCATTGACTGGAATATAATTAAACTATTTATATTGTACTTTGTTTTATAATTTATTAACATTTATGATTTCTTTCTTTTATAGGTAATTTCGAAAGTGATCATCATGTTCAAGTGTGGTGACTGTAAGAAACAGTTCTCAAGACCTGACAACCTTCAACGACACGCAAATGCTAAACATGACATTAAAATGTTTGTGTGCAGTCATTGTGCTACCACATTTAACAGACAAGATAAACTTGCACGTCATGTAAATTTAATGCATGTTAGTTCAGCACCTTTTTCATGTTCAGTTTGTGATCTTGGTTTTTCTGCTGTGAAGCGATATCAATCCCACATGGTTGAAGTGCATGGAGAACAACAGGAATGGAAATCGGTAATACCATCAACTAGAACGGAACCTTTAACTTAATGTGATGCTCAAAAGCGTAAACGTTCTCAAGATTGTGAAAATAGTTGTGCAACAAAAAGAAATAAGAATGGTGAACCTTCAATAACACATTGTGATGTATGTAATATTGATATACCTTCTTCAATCATTCATGGACATTTACGCAGTATTCAACATAAAAATAACGCTTGCCATGAAATAAATTCTGGAAATAATCAGCAAATTGGTAGTGCATTTAAAAGTCGAATTGCTAAGACTTTATAGTAAGGAAAAAATTCAAAGTATTGAATCATTTTAAAAAATGTTCAACCTACTGTGTTTGGCTCGGTAGTGTACCCGATACCTAGTTGATGCTATCGGCTACGCCAGCAGACATTAAGCCGTAGTTGAGGTTTTGAGAACAGTTAAGGAAAGATAGCGCTCAGATCGAGTCAAGAGGAATGTCAGGATGACGTAGTAGTTCTAGGATCAAGAAGGCGCTGACCGCAGAGCAGATGGATTTAGGAATGGAATTATGAAGCTTTATTAAGATCTATATGGAAAATGGTATTTAAATATCTTAGAAGAGGAGATATAACATGCATTATATGTGGTAATAATTTGAAGGAAGTTAGATAACCCTTAAGTTATTTTATAACGTAATAGCCGAGATGATGAGGGTTCGAGATTATAATTGTGACGCGAGAGCATAGTGGTGGGGTGAACGCCACGTGTCTGCGCCAGGCAGATAAGGAAGAAGACAGTGCGGACACATTCAGTGGAGCTCTGTCAGCCGAGCAAGCAGGGTCGAGCTCAGTAGCGCAAGCCAAACGCATGGTGAAGGTCGCGTAGCGAACCGAAACTGTCACGGCGAAGTGAAGACGACAGTTTCAACATCACCGAGCAGCGAACGACAAGCAGGTCAATAAACCGGGCGGACTTGCCGAGCAAGCAAGCATAGACGGCCGGGATGTTAGAACAGCATTGCGAGTAGTTGGAGAACTTTATTCTAAGCTGCATTTCAACGCAGTCTGAACACAGTTTTTCTGAATAACATTATGACTATGCTTTTCATAACGCATTCCAAGTAACGGTAACAATTCTAAGCAAACGGATTGTTGTAAGCATATGCACTGATGAACATTAGCTCGTGCATTAATGAAGTGATTTCTTATGCAGTTTTACAAATTACCGAGTATGAACACAACTACAGGGTGTTTCATAAACTTAGACACTCTCATATAAAAATTTTATTTTACGAAAGTGAGACTTATCAGTTATTGGAGATTGAACTTTCGACACTCAAACTGAACATTTAATGGAACAGTGGCGTAACGTAGAAGAGAAATAGGGGGTCCGCTGTTTCCATGAACTTTTTCGAGAGGATTTGGACAATATCCGCTATGGATAACCAGAAGTTCATCATGTCAGAGTAAACGCAGATAGAGACGCGATGGCACCGCAGAGCGATGGATTCGATTCCTGACGAGAGGAGGTCCACCAGCTGATTCACTTGGGATTCGAAGGCAATCGTCATTTCATGGATGGAATGATATTCACGCCGATCTTTCGAGAAATTCATTACGTAGGGAAAATCGACGATCTTGGAAATTTAATAACAGCTGATTATGAAAAGGTACTGTAAGAGTTGTATCTACCTGATACGATTATTTTCATGAATACTGGGCACACATGTATATTTTTCTAATAGGAGTGATACGATTGTTTAAGACATGGCTTTGACTTTATATGCTTCGAAATTTTGCTAGAATATGGCGTGACCATATGATATGGCAGGCATCATTATACGAAATTCTCACCATTGGTTGGCTTTATTTAGCAGATGTTAGGTCTTTTAGACATTTTTTCCAGCAAGGATATTTTTCATGAATAGTTTTTTTTTGTGTAACGAGTATTTCGAACTCGTGATCTGCAATTGATTATCTATATTACTTCGTCAGTTCATTGCATACTAGCGAGTGTGTATTATTCATCAGTAGGGATTTTTTTCCATTGGATTGTTTGGAGATATTAAGATGTTATTCACTTTAGTGAATGAATATCGCTTTTATATGACAACTAGAGACTTGTTGATTCCTATCTGGTACATTCACTCATATAGTCTTCGAGATGGGGTCTTTCGTATTTATACGATTGTATGGGGGTTACTCATCTTACCCATCGCTCAGGGCACTATCATGATTAGTCGACGAGGCGAGGTCTTTCGTATTTATACGACTGTACGGTGGTTACACATCTTACTTGCCATAGAGGGACTCATTTTTATCATCCGAGTGTACATGAGATTGTAAGTGAATCAAACAAGGAACTACTAGTCACATATCAGTCGAAATTTTGTTAAATAAAGTAAAGATAAATGTCATCAGGGTTACATTTGTAATTCTTGTTTGCCAATCCAATATTTTGTTGCTATACTCTTTTGAGAGTAATTTCAGTTTAACAGCTGTTTCAGCTGATGCTTTTGATGATTTTTATAATTGTGTTTGATACCTTTGAGAAGGACTTAAAGTAATTGAATCTTGTAAGACGAATCATTAATGGTCAGATTTATTTTAAGGCAGATCAGTATTGCAGATTTTGATATGAGAGATTATAGCACATTGGTGTTTTTCTGTGAAGTGAATTATGAGAATTGTAAGAGAATTTATGCTATTTGAAAGCAAATCTTGAATTACTAAGGTAATATTATTCCAATTGTTTAAGAAGTTGTCTAGATGTGATCAGATTAATTACAGTTATTGGAGATTGTGTGCGTTGATAATTTGAAGCCAGTTATATATTTTTTGTAGATCATGCAACATGGTTAAGTGGAGTTTGTGAGAGGCATTTTGTAGAAGTTGCCATGTGATAGTAGCAATGTTGCTAATGTATTTTGAGGCAGACATGAGGTCGTCGTACCCAGTCTAGCGTAATTGTTGAGATTCATGCTGTATGTGCTGAATATTTATGAAGTTTTGTGGAATAATTGTTGTATTCAAATGTGATATTTGAAGAATTGAGGATATATAATGTCGTTGTGGATAGTCAGATCCAACGTGATGTCGTGAAGGCAATAATATTTTTGGCATGAAAATTAAATACGAGATATAACTTGGAAGTAATAAAACTGTAAGACAACGTTCTATAACCCATATTAAACAATTTGTTAGGAAATTAAACAAATAAATAAAGTTGATAATACAAGATTTTCTGAGAATAATAATTAATGAAATAATAATCTGAAAATTAAGCATATTAATGATCTGACCTAATGAAATAAAAATCAGAATGACTAGATGAAATAATAAGAATCTAAATAACCAGAAGAGTAAAATTTAAATAAATTGATAAATTAAATTTTGGAATAAATCAATGAATTAAATAAGTGGATGAATTAAAGATTGGGTAAATAAACTGATTTAAGTAAATTAATAGATGATTGGATAGATGATGAATAACTGAATTAGAAGGGGATAATTTATTAAAGAAGCTGATGATTAATGAATTTATATGGAATTAAAATAAATTTAATTGAGATATAATGGGAGGAATTGCAACTTGAGTTGAGGAATTAAACAATTTGTATTGATGATTTAAGATGATTTAATCTGAAGTAGATGATAAAATAAGAGTGTGTGAATAATTAGAAAGCATAATGTAGTGATGATAATAGTTTTCATTTAAATGATTTATTGGTGATGAGTTGAGGATTCTGACAGGAATATGTTGAATTTTGAAATGAGAATTAATGTGAGAAATATTTAATTTTGATGATGATGATGATGATGATGACCAATGAGAAGTGAATTTTCTATAATTCACAAACAAGTAATTATGAATGACAATGTAAATAGTGTAAATTAATTATTCAATGTTTAGGAGCATTTGACTAACGTGTTCAACATTTAAATTATGCCATGCAAGCCATAAAAATACGTGATATTTAAAATATGTGATTATAATATGTGTATGTTTTGACAGATTAATAACTTTTTCAAATCCACATTCATGATGTTAAATTAAAGAGAAATTAGGTCTCAGGTTTCACAAATGTCAGTGACGAAAGACATAGTGCTACAGTGATCCTGAGAACCCAAGAGAACTTTAGAGATTTTTCTGTTCTATGTGGATGAAATATTTTTGATTAGAAAAGAGATGGTTCGATTTTTCGACAATGACAATTTAACGTTGGCATTCGACCATACTCTCAGGTAGGAGGTATATTTAAAATGTTTGTCTGACTATCAAAGTAAAATAAATTTGTTTTTATCTTAGTTGTGATCTGATGATGATGTGATTTTCCTTTTTCTTTCCTTGTCTTGAGTAAGGCTTAACCGGAAAGGAGGTGGTTTGCTAGGAATTCAGCTGATGGCGCCCATTTATATTTGCATTATTTTCATTAAACTTAAGCCCGTAACGACCCTAGAGATACTTTGTCTCGTGTTACCCACTGCTTTTTCGATAACTCAGCTGAATTTCCGACACATTCCTTATTTGACTAGAGGTTCATTTAACTCCGCTCTGTCCTGGAACTCCAGGAATGCGATGTAATAGCAGAAGGGTCATCGCATCCCCAGGACGAACGGGTACAGTAGGTAATGTTTTATTAGAGCATAAAACAATTAAAATGAATTTTGAACTTTTTGGACTCTATGTAAAAACTGGGAGCGAAGGTGAAATTACGGATATCAAATCCTTTAATACAAAAAACATAATTGTTAGCGAATCAACTAATATTAGTGATATATACCAAAATATTTCAAGTGCTATCATTGTGAAGAGTGAAGAGTTCCAGGAAGGGGAGTCAGGCTGGGCGTTGGTTGAAGTACTTTATTTAGAAACCAACCTGAATAAATACAACCCCCTTCGAGCATCATCATACATTGATTTGCCAGGATGGATTAAACGAAAGAAATCTGTTGTGAACGTTTTGAATAATGATGACGCATGTTTTGCGTGGGCTGTAACCTCAGCTCTCCATCCAGCAGTGATGCATGAGAATAGAACGTCATCTTATCCTCACTATTCTTCAGTGTTAGATTTAAAAGAAATAGAATTTCCTATGGCGATAAAATACATTCAACGTTTTGAAGAGCTGAACAATGTAAGTATTAACGTTTATGGAATTGAAAATAAGAGAATAGTAGGTCCTCTATATTATACTCAGAAAAAAAGGATGCTCCTGTAAATTTACTATGCATAACCGAAGGTGAAAATGCTCACTATTGCTGGATAAAACATTTCAGTAGACTTGTTGGTAGTCAGCTATCAAAATATAAGACTAAAAAGTGGCTGTGTGATGGCTGTTTGCTATATTTCAGAAAAGAGGATCAACTAACTCAACATCAAAAATGGGGGTGTAATCATGTGTGTACTGTACCCGATTTCAGCAGTGTCGTGAATGCCAGAATCCAAGGAGACAGCGGATCAAATACCATCGGCAGTACCCCGGCTAAAAATACATACCGTAATATCAGGCATCACATACTCTGCAAATCGTGGACACATATCAGGTGAATATTTATATATAACATGCACTGGAAAATCCTCCACAGGATCAGCGACAACACACACACACACACATGAGCGCAAGACTCTCATTCACTCGGGCGTAACAGGGACAAAGGAATGGATAAAATGATTCAAGCCGCTATAATAACCATGGCATGTTCCTATCCTCCACACTATCTATAAAAACAACGCAAGAGTAAATTGAAAATGGTATGAGCATACGCAAATGCGTGCCCAAATTTTATTCTGAAAAGAGAAGACACCGCAAAAATGGATATAATAAAATCGAAAATCCATAACTGAATGTAATTACAATTGATGTCTTATGGCACACACTCTGACATAACGTCGGCTAAAATACACAAAAATAAATTACTTAAAGATCAACAACAAATTGGCAACTTATCGCAATGCCTTTTCTATCAGGATTATTGAATAAAAAAAATTATAAAGAGCGAAGAAAAAAATAACACAACCCCCTTAATAGAATTAAATAGTGACGGCCTCTCACTATTTACAGTATCAAAATATTACTCTATACATATATCCTGATTTCTATTCTTCATTGGATTACTGAAATATCTTTTAATTCTAATCACAAAAATTTAAGAAATACCTAATTATAATTATATATGTGTCATTCTAGGACAGTATCTACACCAATGTTCCTCCACTAATCTACATAGACCTATTATTCATCAATATTTACTGACGGTGATCAACATCGAGGTTAACGAGCAGATAATGGTCTAGCGTTCCGACCGATAAAGTTGAGAATGCTATCCACTAAGCCCCTGTTCTAACCAAACAATAACAATAACAATAATCATATAACTGAATTAGCAGCAACGTCTTGAATACCAAACTTTTGGAGCCCCCGGTATCGCCAACCCAGCTGATCTACATGAACGCGACAGTCTACCAGACAAACAACAAACACAACCAAAATGGTCCTAACAATACGAATATAAAGCAATACTGTCTTCATACACAGTAAAAGAAATCTAATAGCAGTCGAAATAAACTCCACCAACCCTAATAAAACAACTTTCCAACGAACGGCAAACGCAGCTTACAGCTGACTCACAAGACTGCAATCCTAATCATCTACACCACGCAGCCCAAATAACAACAACAACCAATGACAGCGGAAAGGTTCCCAGGACATAACGTCCCTACAGGGGTCGACCTTCGAAATATCAACAAAAAAACAAGATGTTCAGCAAAGAACATACAGCCTACTTTCTCCTAAATGTATGGGTATCTTTATGACTCTTTGTCCTCATCCCTAACACAATCACCCCTACCACAATGTATTGTTTGTTTTCTTTTATATTGATAATAAGCCAGTAAGTGTCAAAATCAATATTATATACTTTATGAAGATTGAATAACAAAACTACTAACTTATTGTAATGCATTCACGTCCGTTAATCTCTATATTAAGCCAGCATGCAAAATTAAGAATCTTCCGCCCCAATCACAGTAGGTGGTGCTGCGACCTATCAGTGAATTACTCTTTATCTTGTACGCCTATGCACTGCCATCGTAATGTACTACGATGGCAGTGTTCTATGGGTGTTGAATGAGTAGGCAGTTTAAAGTAGCCAAGAGGGAAGCGATCCAGCTGGCAGTGTTTAAAGGTATTCGGAGCGCGATCGTGGCTAATAGTTGAACTACCAGTATTACAAAATTGCCATACTTCAGGAGGCCAGCTCAGGCATTTACACAGCGTTATGTTTGGAACAATATTACCCACATAACCCACAAGAGGACAGCACCGTACAGAGGCATTAAGAAGGCTGTGGTTAATGACAACGTGTATCTAGTTCTTCTATTCTCCTTTTCCTAATGGCTTCTGTTTATGTGCGATGCTGGGACTGTGATTTTATTAATATACGAGTGTATACTTTATCCTCTCCTTTGAGCTAAATGACATTTTATTCAGTATCTGTGGAAAAAGCTCGTGCACATCATTTGTAACAGAATTCAAGAAAAAAAAAACCTAACTGTAGCAGTACTCGATCCCCAGTCTACTGCGTGTCAGACTAACATGCTAGCCCAGAGCTAACCGTATCCATGACGTCAGGTGTTCTTAACTGACATATTAGATACAAACTGTTGGCAAATAATGACTTTAAATAAACGATTTCTTCAATGCAGTACATCTTCATTAAAGATCATTTCATACAAAGTTTATATTATTGTATCAGTACGGTATATCACATACAACATACTAAAACTACTGAAATATAAGACAGGCACATGAGGACAGCTGCCATCTTGTCGTGTGACACAAACGGCTCAGCTCTTTTAAGCCACTCATACTGTATAATATTATAATATTAAATTATAATAAATAACGGATCACGACCTTCAGGATAGCTTAAACCCCCCTAGGCTCGATAATCGGAATTGGTGGGTCTTAAGCTATTTATTAAAATGGTTGCATAATTCACACGGCCGCCATCCTGAAATGGCATGGCCGATGACCTTGAATTTTGGGTGAAACACGCGTCCTATAGAAAGGTATGTTGTCACCGAATTTGGTAGAGATCGGATGATTAGTGTAGCCGTAATTTGATTTTACGTTTTGAACATTTGAGTGGCCGCCATTCTGTTTTGGTAAAGATGGCGGCGATATAAAGTATGACACTGAGGTGTCCTTTACTAGTGCTACCTCTGTACCAAATTTCGTTCAATTCGGTTTCACCGTGTTCGAATTGATAGGGGGGGACAGACATTCAGAGTACACACACTCACACACACACAGACACACACACACACACACAGACTCACACACACACATACACACACACACACACACACACAGACTCACACACACACACACATACACACACACACACACAGACAGACACACTTTTTTCGCCCTGCGTTGATCTCATAAGTCTACTTTCATTTTTTGCAAAAATCGAAAGTAGGCTAACAATTGGTATTTTCGCACACCTCTTCAATGTAAACACCACCATCCCACACTATGCTACAAAAATGACCATCTCTCCCTCAAGTTATGTAATTCAAAGACGTTGATACTAATTTTAAATATGCTTCAAAAGCGATAACTGTTACAGATCGAATGACGATCTCCTAGTGCGTGTTAACAAAGCACGACATATTTCTGACCATAATCCGTCTCAAGTTACATTTATTGTGAGTGTCAACTCAAAAACATTTTCCACTAATGTGTGCACTATATTCAGTAAACCTTTAAATAAATAATTATGTATATACACTGTGTCACACAATAACAACAGTCGAGAATAATACTCGAATCAACATTACATTTTATAATTCAAAATTGTTTTCGAAAGAACACTTCATCTGAACGATCAGAATAGCAAACAACTTTAAATCAACGAGACATGTTCTAATAGTCAAAACTGAAAATTAACTATCCTTTCAAAGAAAGAAAAAAAATTCTTGTTGGAAAATCTCAAGTCAGGATTGAAGTTCCAAATTTCTCAAAATCAAAATCGATCGGGATTTTCTGAAAATCCGAGGAAAGATTTGACTCAAATTCCAATATCAAAATGAAATAAATTCTCAGAGTGAAAATTTCAAAATCCAAAATAATTCAAAATTCAAAATTCCGAAAATAATTCAAATGGTAAAGTCAGATAATAGTGCCACAACACAATGTGAAAAGAATCACCAAAGACCAAATAGCTAACTCTCAAAATTCAAAGTAATTCAAAATCTAGGAAAATCTAATTTTTAAAAGCAATTTTCAAAAATTAACTCCTCCAAAGTTGCGAAGTGGCAACAGCGCAGAAATTAGAAAAATGCAATGAAGCAAAGTGCGCAAGAAACTGTTCATCCCGGAACACTCTTAAATCCGAAAATAATTTAAATGCGAAACCATGAGGTCGAAAATATCTAATCTGAGGAAGTAAATCTTACAATTGAAAAAAGCTAGCGATAAACATCGAAACGAGGACTCCACTAACCCAAGCACGGTCAGCAAGCAGATAACTCACCTGCAAATATCCCCAGACAGGCTGGAATTGAGGCTCACAAGCCCACTCAAAGCACACCGTAACTTGCTTCGATGAATAAAAATCACTGACCGCAAGATCCAAACCAACTACTTAACAAAATTACTACTAAAATAAAATGATCACGCAAAGCATCTACAAGAACATAAAACTACGAACTGGGGCTACAACTATTGAAAGACTTGTCTTACATTCTGCTGGATTGGAGGCGAACAAAGTGAATATCCATTCACGTTCAGAACAGGCGCTGGTTTCCATTCCACTCGGCTGACAACTGGGTAGCCTCGCTTCAAACCACGATCCCTCTTCCCTGGTCCGCCTAGAAGCTGCTCGTTCCCTGCCATCGGCCATCCTAATTCTTGAGAAGGGCTGACTGCCACGGCAATCGGATCGCCCCCTGACAGACACCTCGTTCGATCCCTGGTCTCCGTCCTGGCGTTTTCTTCTTCTCGTCCCTCCAGAAAATCGTGTAGTCTCCTTCCATAATTGCGTTGGCCATAATTCATACTGTTCTCTAGTAGATTGTGCATTTTTGAAGTGGCTGCGTGAACTTTGCTTTTCCGCATATCGTTCTAAGTGACTCCACTCGAAGAAATTCTCACTTTCATGATATAGGCCGCATTTCCCTCAGCATAATTTAACAAAATACCATAACTTCCTCTGATAAATCACATTCTCCTTCAGGCCACGTGTCCATAATGTTCTCCATTTTATTTCTCACCACTACCTTCTCGAACATATCGTTCCGAAGTAACGTGTCTCAAGGCGTTTCCTTACAACATGCACGTTCAATACTTTTCAAAAAGTACATTCACATTTCCCTATTCTCCACGACTACGTTACACAGTACTGACTGACAATTTATTGTCTCCCCATGCCACCGGTCTTTACTGTGGAATAATCTAAAACTCACTCAAAATGACACAGACTTCCGTACTTCAAAATACATTAGCATATTTAGACACGATGTTTCACACGTTCACATCACTTCCTTAAACATCACACACCAACAACCACTGTCGTAATGCCTTTCCGCAGCACACTGCTCCCCTCGCTCTGCTCAAGTAGACTCTCCCCTCACGTCACCTGACATACTCTGACGTCATCCTTCTCTCGCCTTCTCGAACATCTGTTCCTTTACTCAATGCTGCTTACCGAAACTCGGACATGAATATCCTCAAACATACTTCGGGCATTAATATTCACAGAAGACATTTCCTGATTATAACTTAATTAATGTCTTCCATTTATTTCCCAAGGTCAATGCTTCCAAATGCATTAAATAGCCTACTAGACAAAATAAAACATTCCATTTCTAACTTCGCTCACCGGATCTTCCAATCCCGTTCCTTTTTCTCCAAGAACCGGCTATGGTCTATCTCGAATGGATGGTCCAATAAAATCCTCCCTTTCTAGAAGAAGATTACATTCAGCTAACAAGCTTCTTGTTGGGCAATACTTCATAACATAAATCTTGTATAATAGACCTGTTCCAAAATTCATTCTTCCAAAATTAATTAAATGTTCCCTTTTTTTAAGGCTGCCTTTCATATCAATACCTCGTATCTCTTTATACGAATTCGGGGACAGTACGGTATTACCGACTCCTAAAAATAACATTCTAAAATTTAAGGATTATGAGAAACAGCTTCGAGTACCATTTGTTATATATGCTGACTTCGAGGCTTTGCTAAAACCATTTAATACATGTTCATCGAATCCAGCCCAACCTTTCACCAACACTACTCACATTCATGAACCTTTTAGCTTTGCATATTATATTAAATGTAGTTATGGTGACTCTTTAAATAAGTTTGAGCTCTATAGAGGACCTGATGCACCTAAAGTTTTTATGCAAAGGCTTGAGAAAGATGCCATCCGTATATCCTCTATTTTAAATACGATCATTCCAATGGAGTCACTAACTTCATCAGAGCAAATGAATTTTGAAACTGAAACTAATTGTTTTATATGTAGTGAATGTTTATATACAGACAGGGTTCGCGATCATGACCATTTAACAGGAAAATATCGTGGTGCTGCTCACCAAGAATGTAATTTAAATTATAGAGTAAGTAAATTCATTCCGGTCATTCTACACAACGGTAGCAAATACGATAACCACTTTATCGTTAAAGAATTTGGAGCTTCAGATGTGAAAATTGATGTGATTGCAAATAATAAGGAACAATACATATCGTTCACAAAATACATCAAAACTAGCAATAAAAAAACCCACTAAACTGCGATTTTTAGATTCATTCCGCTTTATGTCGAGTAGTCTTGATAAGCCGGCTAGTAATTTAAAATCAGATCAGTTTCATGAAATTCAACGTGTCTTTCCTAAAGAAGATGATTTTAATTTGATTTGTCAAAAGGGCATAATCCCTTATGAATATATTAACTGTGTGGAACGTCTTGAGGAGTGTTCTTTACCACCGAAAGATGCATTTTACAGTTCCTTAAACACAAGTCATATCAGTGATCAGGAATATTTACATGCACAACGTGTATGGACCCAGTTCCACATTCAAACTTTAGGAGAATTTTCAGACATATATTTGAAGACTGATGAGTTGTTATTAGCAGATGTTTTTGGATATTTTCGGAATGTTTGTATGAAAACTTATGACCTTGATCCTTGTCAGTATTTCACTGCTCCTGGGTTAAGTTTTAGTTCAATGTTGAAAAAAAAGAAAGTAAATTTAGAATTAATGACTGATATAGACATGATCAATTTTATAAAATCATCAATTCGAGGTGGATTAAGCCAATGTAGTGGACGGTACTCTAAAGCAAATAATAAATATATGCCTAGCTACAACCCTTGTGAAGAGTCAAAGTATATTGTCTACCTCGATGCAAATAACCAATATGGTTGGGCTATGAGTCAATATCTACCACTGAAAGATTTTCGCTGGCTGACACAACCTGAAATTGATGTCTTACATGTTGTCACTCTTAATGATAACGATGATAAAGGATATATTTTAGAGGTAAATCTTGAGTACCCTAAAGAGTTACATGATGATCATAATGATTTACCATTTTGTCCTGAGAATATGAAATCTCCATACATCACATCACGAACAAAAATGTTAATTGCTAATGTAAATGATAAATGTAAATATGTAATACATTATCAAAACTTGAAACAGTGTCTACAGCATGGATTGAAATTAACTAAAATTCATCGCGTATTGCAATTTCATCAGTCAGCATGGCTCAAACCGTATCTAGATCTAAACAATAATTTAAGAACACAGTCAACAAACGCGTTTGAAAAAGATTTTTATAAACTCATGAATAATAGTGTTTTTGGAAAGACTATGGAGAATGTTGATAAACGAGTTGATGTAAAGCTGATAACTAAGTGGGAGAGTGATGGTAAAAGGTATGGTGCGAGCAACTTAATAAGCAAGCCTAACTTTCATAGCTGTTCAATTATTCATGACGATTTAGTTGTAATACAAATGAATCGTCTAAAAGTAACTTACAACAAACCCATATATGTGGGTTACACCATTCTGAAATTATCAAAAACACTTATGTATGAATTTCACTATGATTATTTAAAGAAAAACTATCTTGATAATGCTAAATTACTCTACACAGACACAGATTCTTTTATTTATGAGTTTAAAACTGATGATTTTTACGAGGATATCAAAACTGAGCTAAATAGGTTTGATACAAGTGACTACCCCAAGGATAATATTTACCATTTACCTCTAGTAAACAAAAAGGTTCTTGGGAAATTTAAGGATAAATGTGCTGGTGTTATTATAGACACCTTTGTAGGCACAAAATCTAAATCATACAGCTAAATGACAATTGATGATGTAGTAGTAAAAAAATTAAAAGGAGTGAAAAAGAATGTTGTTAGTAAAGAGTTAGATATAAGTGATTATAAAAACTGTATAGTTAGTAACCCACCTGTATTATATAAGAAAATGTGTGTATTTAGAAGTAAAAATCATCAGCTACATACCAATTTGTTGAACAAAGTTGCTTTAAGTAATGAAGACAACAAACGATTCATTATACCCAACACATTTGATACTCTTGCTTGGGGAAACAGTCGCATTGACGACTATTACTTTACTTAAGTCTAATGATCACTATATTGTAATATTTGTAGTGTGTTTTATATTGTAATATTTATTGTAAAAACTGTAAGTAGAATGTATAATGTTAGGCTACAGTAGTTTAGTAAAAATAAGATGAGTAATACATTTTAGTGTAAAATGTTTGCTTTTGTATATTACGAAAAAGATTTTAAAAAATTTACAGAATGTGTGAACTAAACATGGGGGATGTAAAAATGTAAAGTGGAAATTGTAAATATCCATGTGTGAAAAAGTGAAATGGCTATTACCATTTTAAAATTAAAAAGACATTGTGATCTGGTAAACCTTGTTTTTTATTTCACAACAACAAAAATGTACAGAATGTGTAAACTAAACAAGGGAATGTAAGAAAAGAAAAGTGGAAATTGTAAAAATTCATGTGTGAAAAAATGAAAATAAAGAAATGGCTATCACAATTTTTAGAATTAAAAGATATAGTGATCTGGTGAACCTTATTTTTTATTTCACAACAAAAATTGTACAGAATGTGTGAAATAAACAAGGGAATGTAAAAAAAAGTCCTCTCGGCACGCCGGAAGGCGGAGGTAGATTTCACCGGACAAACTTGGGGATAGGCGAAAATAGGCAGAATATGCAGGTTTTCGTAGAAGGATCGGACCTCATTTATTGCGTGAAAGTATCTTATAATTGGAGATTAATTAACTTTGTTTTTCGTCATTTTATGCATATTTTAAAATTTTTATTGTCTTATGATGACGGTAAACTTCTTGTCATTTGGAGTCCATTTTTATACTTGTGGTCACACTGTCCTTATGCAAGGTTTCGACACTGATGTATAACTATGTAACGGTCTGTTACTTCTTCACGCAAAATTATATCTCCCGCAGAGATGTTGGTTGGTTCCTCAGTTTAGGGGCTGCGACAACGCGGTCATGTAACCCCGTGTACTTTGGGTGAGTGTAGAATCTGTCTGATAAACGGTGTGAATTGTGATGGCTGTATTAGTCTGTAATTCAGGTAAGGAATGCAGACGCTCAATTTCAAACAGTAGTTCCTAATGTTGCTACCAGATACTACCGTCAACGACACCTAGCTGTGAACTTGGCAACTAGATGCCACTGCAATCAGCAACTCGCAACGAACGTTGGATCCTCCCCTCCAAAGGAAAGCATACTGAGGGATTTTTAGCGCTCTTAGAAAATCCGACGACTTTGGCCGGCTTTGAACCCGCGACCTTGGGCATGCTACCAGTTACGTCACCGAAGCCGCTTCACACTTAGATGGAAATCTGAATCTGATCTCGCGCAAGTGCGTTGTCATGGCAACGTCTGCTGGCTCATCCCTCATCAATTTAGTAATGTTGCCATGGCAACCACTGATAGCTCTTGGCATTTTCTTATAATTCCGAAATTATTTTTCTCATCCGTTGGCGTAATGGTGGGTCATTTCAAAAATTCTTTCAGACAAAAGTTTTAGGTAATTATTAGGGGAATATTGTCCATTTGTACGGTTTTGATATTGTGCCTATTAAGAGAGATATGATTAATGCTTCCCGAAAAACCCACTTTTTCCCACCCCTTTGGTCAATGGTTGGTGCTATAAAAAAAACTCTTCAAACATAAATTTTTGAACTTCTTCTGGTACATAGTATGAACTTTGAACGGATTCGATATTTCACATATTAAGAGAGTTATAGCAATTCATTTTTTCGAAAAAAGTCCCCCATTTTCATCCCCTTCGACCGATTTAGCCCAGTAACGAACTCGACCGATATTTTATGGGTATACATATTCGATAAAAATTTCAAAGTGATTGGTGCAAAATTACAGCAGTTATCGTGTCCACAAGAAACTGATATACACACATCAAAAAAAGTTTTGCATCACCTCGGTTCCAAGAGTTCCGGAACCGTTAAATACAAAGGGAATAGAGATCAACACAAACAACATTTCAGCTCGTTTTATTGCTCATGAGACCCACACATTGCATGTTGTACCATCATACAGCTAGACTTTCAGCATTTGTGGTCCAGATTGCAGTACACACCACTACCTCTAATACCCAGTAGCACGTCATCTTGCATTGATGCATGCCTGTATTCGTCGTGGCATACTATCCACAAGTTCATCAAGACACTGTTGGTCCAAATTGTCCCACTCCTCAACGACAATTCGGCGTAAATCTCTCAGAGTGGTTGGTGGGTCAAGACGTCCATAAACAGCCCTTTTCAACATATCCCAGGCATGTTCGATAGGGTTCATGTCTGGCGAACATGCTGGCCACTGTAGTCGAGCGATGTCGTTATCTTGAAGGAACGCATTCACAAGATGTGCACGATGAGGTCGAGAATTGTCGTCCATGAAGACAAATGCCTCTCCAATATTCTGCCGATATGGTTGCACTATGGGTCGGAGGATGTCATTCAGGTATCGTAAAGCCGTTTCGGAGCCTTCCATGACCACCAGTGGCGTACGTCGGCCCCACATAATGCCACCCCAAAACATCAGGGAACCACCACCTTGCTGCACTCGCTGGACAGTGTGTCTAAGACGTTCAGCCTGACCAGGGTGCCTCCAAACACGTCTCCGACGATTGTCTGGTTGAAGGCATATGCGACACTCATCGGTGAAGAGAACGTGATGCCAATTCCGTGGGGTCCATTCAGCATGTTGTTGGGCCCATCTGTACCGCGCTGCATGGTGTCGGGGTTGCAAAGCTGGACCTCGCCATGGACGTCGGGAGTGAAGTTGCGCATCATGCAGCCTATTGCGCACAGTTTGAGTTGAAACACGACGTCCTGTGGCTGAACGAAACGCATTATTCAACATGGTGGCATTGCTGTCAGGGTTCCTCCGAGCGGCAATCCGTAAGTAGCGGTCATCCACTACAGTAGTAGCCCTTGGGCGGCCTGAGCGAGGCCTGTCATCGACAGTTCCTGTATCTCTGTACCTCCTCCATGTCCGAACAACATCGCTTTGGTTCACTCTGAGACGCCTGGAAACTTCCCTTGTTGAGAGCCCTTCTTGACACAAAGTAACAATGCGGACGCGATCGAACTGCGGTATTGACCTTCTAGGCATGGTAGAACTACAGACAACATGAGCAGCGTACCTTCGTCCTGGTGGAATGACTGGAACTGATCGGCTCTCGTACCCCCTCCGTCTAATAGGCCCTGCTCATGCATGGTTGTTTACATCTTTGAGCAGTTTTAGTGACATCTATGAACAGTCAAAGGGACTGTATCTTGGATACAATATACACAGTCAACGTCTATATGCCAGAGATCTGGGAACCGAGGTGATGCAAAACTTTTTTTGATGTGTGTACATATATATATATATATATATATAAACATACATAAACATACATAAATTATATATAAACTTTTGAACTGACGGTGGTTTGCGGTCTGGGGGATGTGAAACGCGAAGATATGTCGAAATTTTCCGGAAATCGAAACATGGTACCCATTGCAATAGTTAGCTTTTTAATGAAATCTACCTAAAATACTACCATCAACAACACCTATCTGTGAACTTGTCTACTAGATGCCACCGGAACCATCAACTCGCTACGAACGTTGGAACTTCTCCTCCGAAGGAAAGCAAACTCAGGGATTTTTAGCGCTCTGAGTAAATCCGACGACTTCAGCCGGGTTTGAACCCGCGATCTTGGGCATAGAAGTTCAGCATGCTACCAGTTCCGATACCGAAGTCGCTTCCCACAGACAGATGGAAAACTGAATGTTATCTCGTGCAGTGTCGTTGTCATAGTAACTGCTGATGGCTCATCCCTTTTCAATTAAAAGTAAAGTTGTCATGGCAACCTCTCTTGGCACTTGGTATTTTCTTATAATTTAAATCATTTTGCTCACCCCGTGGCGTAATGGTGGGTCATATCAAAAATTCTTTCAGACAAAAGTTTTAGGTAATTATTGGAGGAATATTGTCCATTTTGTACGGTTTTGATATTGTGCCTATTAACAGAGATATGATTAATGTTTCCCGAAAAACCCACTTTTTCCCACCCCTTGTGTCAATGGTTGGTGCTATCAAAAAACTTATTTCACATAAATTTTTGGCACTTTTCCGACACATATTATGAACTTTGAATGGATTCGATATTTCACGTATTAAGAGAGTTATAGCGAAATTTCACGTTTTCGAACAAAGCCTCCCATTTTCACCCCCTTCGACCGATTTTGCCCATTAACGAACTCGACCGAGATTTTAAGGGTATACATATTATGTAAAAAATTCAAAGTGATTGGTGCATAATTACGACAGTTATCGTGTCCACAAGAAACTGATATACATATATATATATCTTTATATATATAATTCTTCGACACGTGTGTATGTGACTGAACTCCTCCTAAACGGCTGGACCGATTTCGATGAAATTTGGTATGTATATTAGGGTGGGTCCATGTATGGTTTAGATTCACAATCTGACCCGGTAAATGGAATGAACACAATTTTAGGACCACAATTTACAACAATTTTAGAACCACAATATACAGTCAAAAACAGTCGTCATGGAAACCACTAGCCTTGGCCTTGGTGAAAGCTGATGTCTTTGAACGGTTTGTCTCTGCACGTTAGAGCCACCTGGTCGCAACCTGTGCAACTACCGCCATTACATACACTCCGCCCGTGGCGGAAAGTTGTGTTTTATACCAAAGATGGCAGTGATGTCGAATTCTACTGTTTGTCTCTACACGTTACAGCGTTAAGTCCCGTATGGTTTCATATACCATTCATCCGATTGCGATGAAACTTGGGTGATATGTTGAGTGAGCTCCAGGGAAGATGTTTAGCTTAGTAAATCCATTTTACAATAGATAGCGCACGAATAGATTCAAAAAATGAGCGACGACGCGCGAAGTGTTTCAAAAAGCCCCGTAAGCGTTCAAATACCATTCGTCCGATAGCGATGAAACTTGGGTGAGATGTTGTGTACACTCCAGGGAAGGCTTCTGGCTTAGTAAATCAATTTCACAATAGGTAACGCACGACTAGATTCAATAAATGAGGGACGACGTGCGAAGCGTTTTAACAAAATCCCGTATATGTTTATATTCCATTCATCGATTGAGATGAAACTTTGATGAGTTGTTGTGTACACTTAAGTGAAGGCTTCTAACTTAGTAATCCATTTCACAGGAGGTTGCGCACGAATAGATTCAACAAATGAGCGACGACGTGCGAAGCGTTTCAACAAAGTCCCGTATGCGTTCAAATACTATTCGTCCGATTACAATGAAACTTGGGTGAGATGTTGTGTACACCCTACGTAAGGTTTCTGGCTTAATAAATCCATTTTACAATAGGTAGCGCACGAGTAGATTCAACAAATGAGTGACGGCACGCGAATCATTTCAACAAAGTACCGTATGCGCCCATAGGCCTATACCATTTATCTGATTGCGATGAAACTTTGGTGAATTGTTGTGTACACTTCAGTAAAGGTTTCTGGCTTAGTAAATTCATTTTACAATAGGTAGCGCACGAGTAGATTCAACAAATGTGCGATGGCGCGCGAATCGTTTCAACAAAGTCCTGTATGCGTTCATATACCATTTATCCGATTGCGATGAAACTTTGGTGAATTGTTGTGTACACTCCAGGAAAGGTTTCTGTCTTAGTAAATCCAGTTTTTATTAAGTAGCGCACGAGTAGATTCATCAAATGAGCGACGGCGCGCGAATCGTTTCCACAATGTCCCGTATGCGGTCATATATCATTCATCCGATTGCGATGAATCCTTGGTGAATCATTGAGTACACTCCAGAGAAGGTTTCAGGCTTAGCAAATCTATTTTACAATAGGTAGCGAATGAGTTGATTCAACAAATGAGTGACGGCACGCGAATCGTTTAAAGAAAATCCCACATGCGTTCATATGTCATTCATCCGATTCCGATGAAACTTTGATGAGATGTTGTGTTCACTTACGTGAAGCTTTCTAACTTAGTAAATCCATTTCTCAGTAGGTCGAGCACGAGTAGATTCAACAAATGAGTGACAGCGCACGAATCATTTAAATAAAATCCCCTATGCGTTATATGCCATTTATCCGATTGCGATGAAACTTTGGAGAGTTGTTCTGCACGCTCCCACGAATGTTTCTAGATTAGTTAATTCATTTCACGATAGTTTAGAGGCAGTTAACAGAAATTGAAAAAAATATTGTTTATCCAAAAGCACTTCAAGAAACAAAGTTACAACACTTTCTTTGATTGGCAGGACAACGTCTGCCGGGTCAGCTTGTATCTATATATAATTCTTCGACACGTGTGTGTGTGGCTGAACTCCTCCTAAACGACTGAACCGATTTTGATGGAATTTGGTATGTATATTAGGGTGGGTCCATGTATGGTTTAGATTCACAATCTGACCCGGTAGGTGGAATGAACACAATTTTAGAACCACAATTTACACACAATTTTAGAACCACAATATACAGTCAAAAACAGTCGCCATGGAAACCACTAGCCTTGGCCTTCGTGAAAGCTGATGTCTTTGGACGGTTTGTCTCTGCACGTTAGAGCCACCTGGTTGCAACCTGTGCAACTACCGCCATAACAAACACTCCGCCCGTGGCGAAAAGTTGTGTTTTATACCAAAGGTGGCAGTGATGTCGAATTCTACTGTTTGTCTCTGCACGTTAGAGCGTTTCAAAGTCCCGTATGCGTTCATATACCATTCATCCGATTGCCATGAAACTTGGGTGATATGTTGAGTGAGCTCCAGGGAAGGTGTTTGGCTTAGTAAATCCATTTTACAATAGATAGCGCACGAATAGATTCAACAAATGAGCGACGACGCGCGCAGCGTTTCAAAAATGTCCCGTATGCGTTCAAATACCATTCGTCCGATAGCAATGAAACTTGGGTGAGATGTTGTGTACACTCCAGGGAAGGCTTCTGGCTCAGTAAATCAATTTCACATTAGGTAGCGCACGACTAGATTCAACAAATGAATGACGACGCGCGAAGCGTTTCAACAAAATCCCGTTTAGTTTATATTCCATCCATAGATTGAGATGAAACTTTGATGAGTTGTTGTGTACACTTAAGTGAAGGCTTCTAACTTGGTAATCCATTTCATAGGAGGTTGCGCACGAGTAGATTCAACAAATGAGTGTCGACGTGCGAAGCGTTTCAACAAAGTCCCGTATGCGTTCAAATACCATTCGTCCGATAGCGATGAAACTTGGGTGAGATGTTGCGTACACTTACGTGAGGGTTTCTAACTTAGTAAGGGGGCGTGGTGGCTCAGCGGTCTAGCTGTATGCCTCTCACCAAGGCGGTCCGGGTTCGATTCCCGGTCAATGCATGTGAGATTTTCGAAGTGAAATGCCATGTCCTGTGGTTCGGATTCCACGTAAAAAGGAGGTCCCGTGGCTCATAATCACAAGATTCACGGTCACGTAAAACTACATTCTTCCTTTTCCTAACTTAGTAAATCCATTTTACAATGGGTAGCTCACGAGTAGATTCAACAAATGAGCAAGGACGCGCGAACTTTTAATCAAAGTCCCGTATGCGTTCATATACCATTCATGCGATTGCAATGAAACTTGGGTGAGATGTTGTGTACACTTACGTGAGGGTTACTAACTTAGTAAATACATTTCACAGGAGGTTTCGCACGAGTAGATTCAACAAATGAGCGACGACGTACGAAGCGTTTCAATAAGGTCCCGTATGCGTTCAAATACCATTCGTCCGATTACGATGAAACTTGGGTGAGATGTTGTGTACACACTACGGAAGGTTTCTGGCTTAATAAATCCATTTTACAATAGGTAGCGCACGAGTAGATTCAACAAATGTGTGACGGCACGCGAATCATTTCAACAAAGTACCGTATGCGGCCATAACCATTTATCAGATTGCGATGAAACTTTGGTGAATTGTTGTGTACACTCCAGGAAATGTTTCTGTCTTAGTAAATCCAGTTTTTAATAAGTAGCGCACGATTAGATTCAACAAATGAGCGACGGCGCGCGAATCGTTTCCACAATGTCCCGTATGCGGTCATATATCATTCATCCGATTGCGATCAAACCTTGGTGAATCATTGAGTACACGCCAGAGAAGGTTTCAGGCTTAGTATATCTACTTTACTATTGGTTGCGCATGAATAGATTCAACAAATGAGTGACGGCACGCGAATCGTTTAAAGAAAATCACTTATGTGTTAATATGTCATTCATCCGATTCCGATGAAACTTTGATGAGTTGTTGTGTACACGCCAGGGAAGGTGTTCAAATTGGTAAATCCATTTTACAATATTGGCAGCGCACGAGTAGATGTAACAAATGAGTGACGACGCGCGAAGCGTTCCAACAAAATCCTGTATGCGTTCATATACTATTCATCGATTGCGATGAAACTTTGATGAGTTGTTGTCTACACTTACGCGAAGCTTTCTAACTTAGTAAATCCATTTCACAGTTGGTAGAGCACGAGTAGATTCAACAAATGAGTGACAGCGCACGAATCATTTAAACCAAACCCCGTATGCGTTAAATGCCATTTATCCGTTTGCGATGAAACTTTGGAGAGTTGTTGCGCACGCACCAACGAATGTTTCTAAATTAGTTTATTCAATTCACGATAGTTTAGAGGCAGTGAACAGAAATTGAAAAAAATATTGTGTATCCAAAAGCACTTCAAGAAACAAAGTTACAACACTTTCTTTGATTGGCAGGACAACGTCTGCAGGGTCAGCTAGTATATATATATATATATATATATTGAACCCTATACCCTATGTTGGTTAAATGATTCTACTTTTTATTTCTTCAATTAATAAATATTTCAACCAGCATCATGAAAGTAGCCAGACAGTGATGAGGAAATCTCAAGCATTTGTTGGAGACAGTAGGGACATACCTGCGACAGTTTAACAAAAGGCTAAGTACTTGAGCTATGAAAAGAAATAGCTTAGCTATGTATCACAGGGACAGGTGTGGCTACCTCAATTTTAGAAGCGACGCGCGGTGAGACATGGTTCTGGTATGTTCATTGTGATATTCGCGCCTAGAAGAAATATGATGCAGTAACGTGAATGGCTGATGAAGAAAATAGACACTCCCAAGACGCCAAGATCTACTAGAAACCGCCAAATTACAGAAATTGGAGAACAAATGAGAAGAGAATGCCTACTTGCGCGCCAACTCCGGCTGGGGTACGCGGCGGCTAGTATTCACGCGGGAAATCGCCTAGACAAAATCTCTACGATCGATTCTAGGATTAATGGGCATATTCTTGACCTGTGCAATATTACGAGTTCAGTGATATTTATTTCATTCCTGTATCACAATTATTTCGAGAAATTTTTACGTAAAATCCCCCTCCATCTAGACCCAAGGGCCAGTTCATTTATAAGTGTGTCGAAGAGCCAAGACATTGACTTTCATTCCGTGTGTCTAGGAGACATTACTATTATTCTGTGCGTCTACGGACGTAGACTGTGATTCTGTTCGTCTGAAGAGATAGACTTGTATTTGTGTCGAGGACACAAGATATTCATTGTAAAGTGGTAAATTCAGTGATAGATAGTCATAGTACTATAGTTATAGGGACAGTAGCGTCGATAATTCGCCAACGAACAGTGACAGGGAATTTAGTACCTGAACAAGCGAATTTAGTAGTCAGACATAAAGTGTATAATAACCTAATTTTTGTATCAGCGCAAGGATGACATCGATGAATGCAGAAGAAGTGTGGAATTCTCAACAGTCCGTCCAGATGGCTGCTATGAGATAAAGAACCATCCAGTTGGGGAATAGCGTCTGATGTTCTTTGACGGGTGACTACAACAAGAGATGAGTACAAAATAATATTTTATTATTTATTAAATTAACTTATGGTTTATGGGACATATTTTTGTAAATACTTTGCTTGTGTGATTTAATGTAGTATATTTAGTTTGAATCTGACACACTTTTGTTTGGAAGCAGCTCGCACAATTGTAGTTATTGGAAGGTTCTTTTCTTTGTGTTGTGTTAACTAACGTACCTATGTGAACGGCCGTGTTCGCCTATGTTACGAAGTGCGGTTAAAAACGTCTCTCGGAGATATGTCGTGTTTCAGAAGTAGGACTGAATTAATCTAATTATATAGTAGATTGGAGGGTAATTAAATGTTGTTGAGAATTATTATTGATCAGATTCAGTGTGATTATTGCCTTTGGAGCAATGTAATTTGTGACGAAGAGTACTCAGCTCTATCGTAGGTTTTAAATATTGTGTTAAATGTTTGCGAGCTCTAATTCAGCAGACCCATGTGAAAGGCGTTATGTCAGTCCCAGATGTGTGTACTGTGAGTATATTGTTGTGGTATTACAAGCGGGAATTTCAGCAGAGACTGATTTCTGTCAGCTTGGTACCAGATTCATATTGTATCCTTGCGAGGACAATTATGGATATGTGATTATTGTCTGACCATATGTTGAGTGGGAGGAGATGTTAGCGGCTATTGATTCCTTGAGATAACAGTTCAGCTGGTCGGCTATTTATATACACTGGATGGGGGACATGACTGGTATTGTGGAAGGGGTGAGTTGTTGTCACAAGGGCTGGCTGAGTTTCGCAAGCAGAGCTCATTAGTGGAGTGCACGTCTGGCTCCAAATTACTTGAAAATAAATAAATGTGAGAAACTGATCAATGGTAAAATTGTTTAAATAAATGGGAGTTGCCTACGAAACACGATAATCTTCGAAGCGTATCTTTAACATGCAGTTTTGTTAATATAAAGTAATCTTAACCACTCAGGTTGTTTGTTGTTGTTGGTTTATTCTATGTTTATTTTTCCATGTCAGTGGCCCGTGAGTCACGTGCGGCGCTGTTTTTCCTTGTTGTTGAGTATCTGGCCATGGTGGCAGCTCATTTGGTTAAGTGTGTCACCACACTAATAAGGGTCTCAGAGAGATGCCTGTAAATAGTAGAGTTGTAATATGTGTGTCAGAATTAGATTTAAGGATTTTTATTAATGTTATGCCCATATCCATAAACGTTGATTTACGAGATGATTGTTCGTGAGCACCGTGGCTGTTAACCCGCTGTGAACGAATGATCATCCAAGTACTCATTTCTCGTAGATAGTCATCACGCGAACATAAATTCATATGCAAGATAGTGGAACTTGGATCCACATTTTATTAGAAAAGGGGAGATCCATCTGACTCCTCAAAGTGATAAATATTCATGTCAGGGGAAAATTCAGGGAGGATTTGTTTATTTTATTGTTTGTGTAATTCTTTTATGCACAAATTAGTTATTAAATCTTGTTATTATCTTACGTTTTGTCTCCTTTCTTCCTAATTATAGTTTTCATCCTATAACCCTTGCCTCAGAAAAGCACGTAGTTTGGCGGACGTAAACACCACACTATGAACTGAACGCGACCCCTTGATCAAAGATTCTTGCATAAAACACTGCTATTCTGAAGGGTTCATAGGTGAAAACTGGCGCCCAACGTGGGGCTATTCACTGTGGTGTAACGGGGAGATTACACATGTCAATAGTGGCGCATTTGAGTAAAACTGGCATGCCGCAAGTGCAGGCAGATATGACAGTATTTAATCACCGGGAAGTGATATTTTATTAAAAGTAGTTGAGGCGAAGTGGATACCGCCAAATGTGTGAAAAATAAATTAAAATCAGGAGTTTGCAAAGTAAAATACGGTTCACGTTGTTGTCTTTTAAATTAAAGTAAAATTAAGATGTGATACCGGGCGCCCAATGATAAAGTTAAAACTAGATTTGTGTAGAAAGTCAAACTCATGGAAATATTAGGAGGCTGTAGCCTAAAATGACAATTAATACTTTGTTAATTAGTCAAGTGTTAATATCAGATCAGGATAACTGTTTAATGACTAAATATGTGCTTGGGGTTAAAATTAAATTGAGTAAAACTAGAACTACTCAGAGATGCAATCAACTAATGGGATTTAAGGTAAAAATAAATGAACTGAGTAGGATAAAGAAATTAAATGTGCATTGGATTTATGTGCGTGTCAAAGGGCATTGGCGTATGCCATTTCCCATATGTCTCATATAAATTATAAAACATGGCAACGGTGGCGCAGATCCAGGAGATCATTGAAAGTGCAGCAAGGAGAACACAGGAATTGTTGGATACTAAACTAGCAGAACAGAGTCAATCTATAAACACTAGTATGTTAGAGCAAAGTGAAGCGTTGAATACTAAACTGTCAGAACAAAGTGAATCGCTGAACACGAAGTTATCTGAACAAATAAACACTAGTATGTTAGAGCAAAGTGAAGCGCTGAACACGAAGTTATCTGAACAAATAAACACTAGTATGTTAGAGCAAAGTGAATCGCTAAATACGAAAATGTCAGAACAAAGTGAATCGCTAAATACTAAACTGTCAGAACAAAGTAAATCGCTAAATACTAAACTGTTAGAACAAAGTGAATCATTGCGGACACAGTTAAATAACAGTAGAATTGAGCAAAATGAATATCAGGCGGAACAAGCTAGGTTATTAAAGAGTGAAATTAATGACACTATAAATTCACAGTTAGAGGCGCAAAATAATAAAAACACGAACCAATTAGCTTCGTTAACCGCAGAGATGAAAGAGCACACATACCAACAGATGATATTACTGGCCCTTGATGTAAGCAAAAATAATGAGAAACAATTAGAGCAGATTAAACAAATGGAGAGTATTTTCGATAAAAAACTTAGCATTCTCGATGAAACGGTGTTAGCTAAATTAGAGCAGATTGAAATAGCATGCACAATGAATACAAGCGAGGTCAAAATAGCTCAAGATAAGTTGGAAGGACGATTTAAGGAGATGGAGAAAAGTGGCAGGGTCATTCAACAACAAATATCAGCAGTAGATGAGAACATATCAGGCATAATTAAAGATATGGACCGTCTCGAGATAAAATCAGCGGAACAGTGGAAAAGCCTAGAAACGGAACAAGAACAATTTAAGAGTACATTAGACGAAAGGCTGAGCCAGATAGAAAATAATCAGGATGAAAATAAGAGCCAGATTGAAGAAAAAATAAGCACAGATCAGGAAAGATTGGAAGAAAATGAATATTGATTCTAGAGAGGAAAGATCCACCATTATTAAAACAGTAGGCGAAAACCACACGCGTATTCAAGCTTTGGAGCAAGAGGTAAAAAATAGACTTAAAGAGCAGACAGACAGGATCATAAAAGCCGAACTTCGCTCATTAGAACAATCGTCTATATTTAAAACGGGAGCATTGAAAGACAAGCAGGATGACTCACATAGTCCCCAACCCAGCATAGCAGGAAGTCAGACTCAAGCAGAGAGCCCATTAACAACAAACACGGACGGATTTCGCAAGAACGTAGATAGGAGCTCAACACCACAGGACGGTCATCAGCCCACACAACTTATTCAAGTAATTCGCTCAAATGACTACAAACCGCAGAAATACACTGAAAATTCAGGGGTAACACCTAAGGCCTTTATCAAAGGGATTGAAGACCATTTCAATGACACTGGGGTACCTGAAGCACGTAGATTGAGAATGATGGAGAGATTTTTATCAGGGAATGTTCTCACCTGGTTTTTAAGTTTCAAATACACATTTGGAACCATGTCAGACTTTAACTTAGCGTTTCTGCGCAAATACTGGTCTCCCGCCATACAACAGAGTTTAAGAATGGAGCTTTACTCTAGAAAATACCAAACTACCCAGCAGACAAAATACTCAGATTTCTTTAACATGCAAATGCTAAAATTTCGCGATCTGGATTACCCATTAAACGAATCAGATTTGGTGATGACAATAGCAAGGCAAATGCCAGTTAATGTACAGCAAGTACTAGTCGCAGCAAACGTCAGTATGGCCCTACATGCAGAGCAGATATTACGGCAAATAAATGAGACCACATCTCATAGTCATTTTAGGGGAGGAAGACAGCTGGAATTAGTCAACACTACAGAGGTCGTAAAAACAAAACAGGGAAATACTAAAACGCAAGGTACTAATACGAGCACCTCCACACCTAGGCAAAACCAGGAAGAAGGGGAAAACAGACCATATCAGCGTAACGAAAATCATTACAACAATAGATACCAGGGCTACAATAGATACCAACAGAGAGGATATCAACAATGGCGTGATAATCGAAGGAATGACAGGCCTTATGGAAGATACGGTGATTATAATGCCAATCAAAGATGGAAAGGAAGGAGAGATCAAAATCAAGGAGATCAACGTAACTATCGAGATGACTGGGATGATAGGCACGCTCAATCACAAAATTACTTAGAGGAGTTACACGCTAATCAAGGTGGAGAGCTAGGAAGATGGGAAAAGGCCATTGGGAAGAGAAAGAACCCAGATACACATACTGAGGAAGCTGGAAGTCTACTGAGACAAGAGGAATATCAAGGACATGAGCGTCAGAAGGATGATGGGAGTCGAAATGGAGCTAAAAAAAATGTTAATTTTGGATCAAGGAGACAGTCTCCAAACACAACAGTCGGAAGTTGAAGATGGATGGATAGTAGCGAACATACAAGAATGGATTGCTTTACCAGAAGATTGCCTGGAGGAGACGGTGAAACCACGGAACGATGAAATTAGGCAATTACCCATTATTTACGCAAGGATTGGTGGAATTAATATAAGATGTTTATTGGATACAGGGTCACAGATCAGTCTAGTATCGGAGGCCTTGGTTCGAGAGTTGGGACGGACTCAGAATATTCCTGTAATTCCGGTACCACAGCTCAAAGTGAGGGGTGTTATTCCTGAACGCACCGTTACTTGTAAACGTCAGGCATACTTAGAGCTGAACATATTGGAACACACTTTTGGGCAAACATTCATTATCATGGCAGAGATGAATTTCAATATAATTCTTGGTGCAAATTTCATTTGTGACTATCAAGCAGTGATAGATTTACACAAGAATACAGTCAGTTTTAGAGAATATGACCAGCTGAAAAACGTGGGATTGCATATGGATGAAATCACTACCGGAAGAGATATAAATTCTTGGGCATTGGAAGAAATATCAGAAGAGACGGAAGAGGAGGTACGAAAGGCGGAAGATAACATCGTAGAAGGGGCTGTTGTGGAACTAGATGAGGAGATAGAATCCCAGGAGATATGGTCTTTATTAACAGAAGGAGATGACAGTGATGCACAATTTGAAGAGTTTCTACAGGAGCGGCTCAATGACATTCAACTTGGGGGTGAACACAGAAAACAGTTGGAAGAGATTTTAAGGAAGCACAAAACAGTATTTGATACAGTACCTGGGAAAATTTTAAATTTCAAGTACTCTATGCAAGTCGAGGACTGGTCACCTTTCAAAAGCAGATTGTACCCAATTCCTGAAAAATATCGTGGTCAAGTTAAAATTATTATAGATGAGATGTTAGAAGCTGGAGTGATAAGGAAGACACCTACACCTTATCTAAATGCGATTTTGGCAGTCACAAAACCAAATGGATCTATTAGACTTTGTTTAGATGCCAGAAATCTCAACATGAGACTCATTTTTCCTGAGTATGACAGAGCGCCAATTATCAGAGACGTATTAAAAGGCTTTAAAAACAAGAGCATTTATTCATCAGTCGATCTGACGAGCTCGTTCCACCATCTTGAATTGGATGAGAAGTCACAGCTTCTAACTGGCTTCTTATTCGATAACCAGACATATTGTTTCGTCAGAATGCCTTTTGGGGTCAAAACAGCGGGCTGTGCTTTAATCCGAGCACTGGACCGGAACCTAACCGAGGAAGTAAAGGAGATGACGGTGCGATACATTGACGACATTCTGTTGGCATCCGACAACATAAGAAACTCACATGGAAAATTTAGATAAAGTATTGGGCAACTTGAACGCATCGAATTTCAAAGTAAACCTGAAGAAATCGCATTTCTTCAAGAGCGAGATCTTATATTTGGGTCACGTCATTGACAAGGAGGGAGTGAAGCCAAATCCAGCCAAGATTGATGCGATAAAGAATTTCCCTACACCAACGAGAGTCAAGCACATTCGGGCTTTCTTAGGCGTAACGGGATTCTTTAAAGAAAACTGTCCAGGTTATACAGAGACTGTAGCTCCAATGCAAGAAATGTTAAAGAAAAATAACAAATGGTCATGGAACGCGGAATGTGAGAAGGCATTCCAAGCAACAAAACAGCTATTGGAAAACTGCATTAAATTAGGCTATCCAGATTTCAAGCTCAAATTCATAATCCAAGCGGATGCTTCACTAATTGGGATAGGTGCTATGCTCTACCAAGAGGATCCAGCGAACCTGCAGCACCAAACATATTTGGCATTTGTCAGCTGAAAATTGCGTAAGCACGAGCGCAATTATACTGTAACCGAGCTAGAATTGTTGGCCATCCTTCATGCGCTCCAACAATGGAAACGACTAATCTATGGTTACCCGATTGTTGTCAGGACTGACCACAAGGCACTAACATTCTTGTTTAAGACGTCAATGGCAAGCGAACGTGTGACACGTTGGTCTATATACATTCAGCAGTTCAGCATTGAAATTGAACATTGTCCAGGGAAGATGAACGTGATACCGGATGCACTCAGCAGGAATCCAGAGCCTGATAATGAAGAAACAGCGATGGTACAACACTTGGAGTTAACACCGAAGGACCGGGAATTCTTGGAGGAGTTACGTGAGATACAGCGAGAACAGGAAGCGGAACCATGGATGATGCTATTAATTAAATACTTCAAAAAGCAACTACCTACAGGAACACCTGCATTTCGAGAAGCGAAAGCCAAAGAAGGAAGATATGTTTATGTCAACAATTTGCTGCACAAATGGGTAGATAATGACCACACCAAGTTACGCATATTAGTACCTGCATCGTTACAACGAGGATTGACATGGCATACGCACGAAAGTTACGGTCACGTGGGCTTAGACAAGTGCGAAGCAACAATAGGAGAGACATTTACATGGCCACGTATGAGAACAACTATATGTGACGTCATTACAACTTGTGACCCGTGTCAGAGAACAAAGCCAAATAATTATTTACTGAGGCAATATCCTAGACCATTGCTACCTCAGAAACCATGTGAGCTACTGGCGGTGGACTGTCTTGGTCCAATTCCGAAGGGAAGGAGAGGTTGCCGTCATTTGCTAGTGTGCATTGACGTATTTTCTAAGTTTGTAGTACTATGCCCTATTCAGAAAACAACATCGAAGCAGGTACTCAGTCGCATTCGTAATAGAGTTATTCCAACCCTTGGAAAACCAGAGTTTATATTATCAGATCATGGCAGTTATTTCACAAGCGCCGAATTCAAGAAAGGAATGGAAGACATGGGTATAAAACATGTTTTAAGCAGTATCCGACATGCCCAAGCAAATCCGAGCGAGAGAGTAATTAAATCTGTAACTGCATATTTGAGAATCTTCATTCCGAACGAACACCACAAATGGGTCGATAAAATTAAGGACGTAGAGACATGCATGAATTCTACCAGGCACGAGTCAACAGGACAAATCCCTATGGTCCTACACAAGAACGAGTATCCAGTAAGAACGTGGAAAAGCATCATTAACTGTCCACAAAATCCCATGATAGCACCAGACCTGCGAATTGAACGAACGAGAGCATACATGAGGAAACAAGCAGACCGCAGATTACGGCGAGTAAGAAATAAGAGGTTCCACGGTGATCTTGAAGTCAACCAGCTCGTTTTGGTAAAACGACCTGCTATATCGGACCCAGAAAAGAAAATCTGTAGTAAATTCTGCGAAAAATTCATAGGACCCTATTCTATCGTAAGAAACCTTGGAAATAATGCTTACAGAGTGAAAGAATTGAGCACAGGAACAATGTCCGTTTACAACGCTGCCAACCTAAAGAAATATCGTCGAAGTGAACCATGGTAGCGTCGAAAGAATGACGCTGTTTGAATATACGGACGCCCAACTATCAACAAAGTCAACGGGGAGCAGTTGAGTACGGCACGTTGAGAAGAAGGAAGTAGAGCTGTTGTTGACAAACATTGACGAGGCGAGTAAGGTGTTGCCGCAGGCATCGAGCGTCACGCAAGATTGGAAGGGGGAGAGACAAGCAGGATATGAAAACGAGTAAATGCAATTGAAGACAGGAGCGCCTAGACCAAGTAAGAAAAAGGGGTGATTCTGGAAATAAAACAAATTGGCCTACGAAAGTATTGTAAAATTGTCGACTTTATTCCTAAGTTCGAAATTTTGTGAGTGGGAGAGTTGTGAACCCTTTACCCTATGTTGGTTAAATGATTCTACTTTTTATATCTTCAATTAATAAATATTTCAACCAGCATCATGAAAGTAGCCAGACAGTGATGAGGAAATCTCAAGCATTTGTTGGAGACAGTAGGGACATACCTGCGACAGTTTAACAAAAGGCTAAGTACTTGAGCTATGAAAAGAAATAGCTTAGCTATGTATCACAGGGACAGGTGTGGCTACCTCAATTTTAGAAGCGACGCGCGGTGAGACATGGTTCTGGTATGTTCATTGTGATATTCGCGCCTAGAAGAAATATGATGCAGTAACGTGAATGGCTGATGAAGAAAATAGACACTCCCAAGACGCCAAGATCTACTAGAAACCGCCAAATTACAGAAATTGGAGAACCAATGAGAAGAGAATGCCTACTTGCGCGCCAACTCCGGCTGGGGTACGCGGCGGCTAGTATTCACGCGGGAAATCGCCTAGACAAAATCTCTACGATCGATTCTAGGATTAATGGGCATATTCTTGACCTGTGCAATATTACGAGTTCAGTGATATTTATTTCATTCCTGTATCACAATTATTTCGAGAAATTTTTACGTAAAATCCCCCTCCATCTAGACCCAAGGGCCAGTTCATTTATAAGTGTGTCGAAGAGCCAAGACATTGACTTTCATTCCGTGTGTCTAGGAGACATTACTATTATTCTGTGCGTCTACGGACGTAGACTGTGATTCTGTTCGTCTGAAGAGATAGACTTGTATTTGTGTCGAGGACACAAGATATTCATTGTAAAGTGGTAAATTCAGTGATAGATAGTCATAGTACTATAGTTATAGGGACAGTAGCGTCGATAATTCGCCAACGAACAGTGACAGGGAATTTAGTACCTGAACAAGCGAATTTAGTAGTCAGACATAAAGTGTATAATAACCTAATTTTTGTATCAGCGCAAGGATGACATCGATGAATGCAGAAGAAGTGTGGAATTCTCAACAGTCCGTCCAGATGGCTGCTATGAGATAAAGAACCATCCAGTTGGGGAATGGCGTCTGATGTTCTTTGACGGGTGACTACAACAAGAGATGAGTACAAAATAATATTTTATTATTTATTAAATTAACTTATGGTTTATGGGACATATTTTTGTAAATACTTTGCTTGTGTGATTTAATGTAGTATATTTAGTTTGAATCTGACACACTTTTGTTTGGAAGCAGCTCGCACAATTGTAGTTATTGGAAGGTTCTTTTCTTTGTGTTGTGTTAACTAACGTATCTATGTGAACGGCCGTGTTCGCCTATGTTACGAAGTGCGGTTAAAAACGTCTCTCGGAGATATGTCGTGTTTCAGAAGTAGGACTGAATTAATCTAATTATATAGTAGATTGGAGGGTAATTAAATGTTGTTGAGAATTATTATTGATCAGATTCAGTGTGATTATTGCCTTTGGAGCAATGTAATTTGTGACGAAGAGTACTCAGCTCTATCGTAGGTTTTAAATATTGTGTTAAATGTTTGCGAGCTCTAATTCAGCAGACCCATGTGAAAGGCGTTATGTCAGTCCCAGATGTGTGTACTGTGAGTATATTGTTGTGGTATTACAAGCGGGAATTTCAGCAGAGACTGATTTCTGTCAGCTTGGTACCAGATTCATATTGTATCCTTGCGAGGACAATTATGGATATGTGATTATTGTCTGACCATATGTTGAGTGGGAGGAGATGTTAGCGGCTGTTGATTCCTTGAGATAACAGTTCAGCTGGTCGGCTATTTATATACACTGGATGGGGGACATGACTGGTATTGTGGAAGGGGTGAGTTGTTGTCACAAGGGCTGGCTGAGTTTCGCAAGCAGAGCTCATTAGTGGAGTGCACGTCTGGCTCCAAATTACTTGAAAATAAATAAATGTGAGAAACTGATCAATGGTAAAATTGTTTAAATAAATGGGAGTTGCCTACGAAACACGATAATCTTCGAAGCGTATCTTTAACATGCAGTTTTGTTAATATAAAGTAATCTTAACCACTCAGGTTGTTTGTTGTTGTTGGTTTATTCTATGTTTATTTTTCCATGTCAGTGGCCCGTGAGTCACGTGCGGCGCTGTTTTTCCTTGTTGTTGAGTATCTGGCCATGGTGGCAGCTCATTTGGTTAAGTGTGTCACCACACTAATAAGGGTCTCAGAGAGATGCCTGTAAATAGTAGAGTTGTAATATGTGTGTCAGAATTAGATTTAAGGATTTTTATTAATGTTATGCCTATATCCATAAACGTTGATTTACGAGATGATTGTTCGTGAGCACCGTGGCTGGATCATCCAAGTACTCATTTCTCGTAGATAGTCATCACGCGAACATAAATTCATATGCAAGATAGTGGAACTTGGATCCACATTTTATTAGAAAAGGGGAGATCCATCTGACTCCTCAAAGTGATAAATATTCATGTCAGGGGAAAATTCAGGGAGGATTTGTTTATTTTATTGTTTGTTTTATTCTTTTATGCACAAATTAGTTATTAAATCTTGTTATTATCTTACGTTTTGTCTCCTTTCTTCCTAATTATAGTTTTCATCCTATAACCCTTGCCTCAGAAAAGCACGTAGTTTGGCGGACGTAAACACCACACTATGAACTGAACGCGACCCCTTGATCAAAGATTCTTGCATAAAACACTGCTATTCTGAAGGGTTCAATATATACATACATAAATTATATATAAACTTTTGAACTGACGGTGGTTTTGGGGTCTGGGGGATGTGAAACGCGAAGATATGTCGAAATTTTCCGGAAGTCGAAACATGGGACCTATTGCAATAGTTAGCTTTCTACTGAAATCTACCTAAAAGGGAAAGTGGAAAATGTAAATATTCATGTAAGAAAAAATGAAAATGAAGAAATGGCTATCTCCATTTTTAAAAATTAAAAGACATTGTGATCTTGTAAACCTTAATTTTATTTCACAACGAATAGAGCTTAACAAAAATAAAATACAAAGAAATACCAATTCCTCAATCCTTTTCAATGTTCATGACCACTCATCATTAACTTTCCTTATATAGCACTAATCACAATGAGGGCTGGTAGTGGACGAATTTGATAGAAGGCGCTATTGATAGTAGGCGCGATTGGTAGTAGGCGCGATTGATAGCAGGCGCTATTAGTAGACGCGATTGATAGTAGGCGCGATTGGTAGTGGACGTGATTGATAGTAGGTGCGATTGATAGTAGGCGCGATTGAAAGTAGGCGTGATTGGTAGTAGGCGCGATTGATAGCAGGCGCTACTAGTAGACGCGATTGATAGTAGGCGCGATTGGTAGTGGACATAATTCATAGTAGGCGCTATTGATAGTAGGTGCGATTGATAGTAGGCGCGATTGATAGTAGGCGCGATTGGTAGTAGCCACGATTGATAGCAGGCGCTATTAGTAGACGCGATTGATATTAGGCGCGATTGGTAGTGGACGTAATTGATAACGCTATTGATAATAGGCGCGATTGATAGTAGGGGCGATTGGTAGTAGGCGCGATTGATAGCAGGCGCTATTAGTAGACGCGATTGATAGTAGGCACGATTGGTAGTGGACGTAATTGATAGTAGGCGCTATTGATAGTAGGTGCGATTGATAGTAGGCGCGATTGGTAGTAGGCGCGATTGATAGCAGGCGCTATTAGTAGACGCGATTGATAGTAGGCGCGTAAACCTACGAGGTGTGATCATAAAGTTCCAAAATGGCGGTCGTAGCTTAACTCAACCTAACCTAACCGTACGAGGAGTGATCAAAAAGTTCCAAAAATGGCTGCCGTAGCTTAACTTAACCATTGATTGATCCCTGTTGATTGACCCCTTTTGATTGATCTCTATTGATGTATCCCTTTGGACTGGTCCCTGTTGACTAGCCCCCTTTGGACGGGTCCTTTTTGAAGGGAGTCATTTTTACGGGTCCCTGTGGGCGGGTCCCCGTTGACATAATTTGGATAAAATGCAAGGGCCAGTCCATAGGGATCAGTTCAAAGGATCCGCCACAGGGACCCGTCAACAAGGACCCGTCCTCCGGGACCCGTAAAAAATGACTCCCTTCAAAAAGGACCCGTCCAAAGGGGGCTAGTCAACAGGGACCAGTCCAAAGGGATACATCAATAGAGATCAATCAAAAGGGGTCAATCAACAGGGATGAATCAAAGGTTAAGTTAAGCTACGGCAGCCATTTTTGGAACTTTTTGATCACTTCTCGTAGGGTTAGGTCAGGTTGAGTTAAGCTACGACCGCCATTTTGGAACTTTATGATCACACCTAGTAGGTTTACGCGCCTACTATCAATCGCGTCTACTAATCGCGCCTACTACCAATCGTGCCTACTACCAATCGCGCCTACTATCAATCGCACCTACTATCAATAGCGCCTACTATCAATTACGTCCACTACCAATTGCGCCTACTATCAATCGCGTCTATTAATAGCGCCTGCTATCAATCGCGCCTAATACCAATCGCGCCTACTATCAATCGCGCCTAGTATCAATATCGTCTACTATCAATTACGTCAGCTACCAATCGCGCCTAATATCAATCGCGTCTACTAATAGCGCCTACTAACAATCGCGCCTACTATCAATCGCGTCTACTATCAATTACGTCCACTACCAATCGCGCCTACTATCAATCGCGTCTACTAATCGCGCCTACTACCAATCGCGCCTACTACCAATCGCGCCTACTATCAATCGCACCTACTATCAATTACGTCCACTACCAATCGCGCCTACTATCAATCGCGTCTACTAATAGCGCCTGATATCAATCGCGCCTACTACCAATCGCGCCTACTATCAATCGTGCCTACTATCAATAGCGCCTACTATCAATTACGTCCACTACCAGCCCTCATTGTGATTAGTGCTATATAAGGAAAGTTAATGATGAGTGGACATGAACATTGAAAAGGAATGAGGAATTGGTATTTCTTTGTATTCTATTTTTGTAAAGCTCTATTTGTTGTGAAATAAAAACAAGGTTTACAAGATCACAATGTCTTTTAATTTTTAAGGAAGAAGGAAGGAAGATTGTAGTTTTACGTGACCGTGAATCTTGTGATTATAAGCAACGGGACCTCCTTTTTTTTACGTGGAATCCGAACCACAGGACATGGCATTTCACTTCGAAAATCCTTTTAATTTTTAAAAATGGTGATAGCCATTTCTTCATTTTCATTTTTTCTTACATGAATATTTACATTTTCCACTTTCCCTTTTTTTTACATTCCCTTGTTTAGTTCACACATTCTGTACATTTTTTGTTGTGAAATAAAAAATAAGGTTCACGAGATCACTATATCTTTTAATTCTAAAAATTGTGATAGCCATTTCTTTATTTTCATTTTTTCACACATGAATATTTACAATTTCCACTTTTCATTTTTAACATTCCCTTGTTTAGTTTACACATTCTGTACATTTTTGTTGTTGTGAAATAAAAAACAAGGTTTACCAGATCACAATGTCTTTTTAATTTTAAAATGGTAATAGCCATTTCACTTTTTCACACATGGATATTTACAATTTCCACTTTACATTTTTACATTGTTTAGTTCACACATTCTGTAAATTTTTTAAAATCTTTTTCGTAATATACAAAAGCAAACATTTTACACTAAAATGTATTACTTATCTTATTTTTACTAAACTACTGTAGCCTAACAATATACATTCCACTTACAGTTTTTACAAAAAATATTACAATATAAAACACACTACAAATATTACAATATAGTGATCATTAGACTTAAGTAAAGTAATAGTCGTCAATGCGACTATTTCCCCAAGCAAGAGTATCAAATGTGTTGGGTATAATGAATCGTTTGTTGTCTTCATTACTTAAAGCAACTTTGTTCAACAAATTGGTATGTAGCTGATGATTTTTACTTCTAAATACACACATTTTCTTATATAATACAGGTGGGTTACTAACTATACAGTTTATATAATCACTTATATCTAACTCTTTACTAACAAATTCTTTTTCACTCCTTTTAATTTTTTTACTACTACATCATCAATTGTCATTTAGCTGTATGATTTAGATTTTGTGCCTACAAAGGTGTCTATAATACCACCAGCACATTCATCCTTAAATTTCCCAAGAACCTTTTTGTTTACTAGAGGTAAATGGTAAATATTATCCTTGGGGTAGTCACTTGTATCAAACCTATTTAGCTCAGTTTTGATATCCTCGTAAAAATCATCAGTTTTAAACTCATAAGTAAAAGAATCTGTGTCTGTGTAGAGTAATTTAGCATTATCAAGATAGTTTTTCTTTAAATAATCATAGTGAAATTCATACATAAGTGTTTTTGATAATTCCAGAATGGTGTAACCCACATATATGGGTTTGTTGTAAGTTACTTTAAGACGATTCATTTGTATTACAACTAAATCGTCATGAATAATTGAACAGCTATGAAAGTCAGGCTTGCTTATTAAGTTGCTCGCACCATACCTTTTACCATCATTCTCCCACTTTGTTATCAGCTTTACATCAACTCGTTTATCAACATTCTCCATAGTCTTTCCAAAAACACTATTATTCATGAGTTTATAAAAATCTTTTTCAAACGCGTTTGTTGACTGTGTTCTTAAGTTATTGTTTAGATCTATATAAGGTTTGAGCCATGCTGACTGATGAAATTGCAATACGCGATGAATTTTAGTTAATTTCAATCCATGCTGTAGACACTGTTTCAAGTTTTGATAATGTATTACATATTTACATTTATCATTTACATTAGCAATTAACATTTTTGTTCGTGATGTGATGTATTGTACCCGATACCTAGTTGAGGATATCGGCTACGCCAGCAGACATTAAGCCGTAGTTGAGGTTTTTGGGAAGAGTTAAGAAAGATAGCGCTCAGATCGAGTCAAGAGGAATGTCAAGATGACGTAGTAGGACTAGGATCAAGAAGGCGCTGACCGCAGTTAAGCAGATGGAATTATGGATGGATTTATGAAGCTTTATTAATATCTGTATGGAACATGGTATTTAAACATCTTAGAAGAGGAGATATAACATGCATTATATGTGGTGATAATTTGAAGGAAGTCAGATAACCCTTAAGTTATTTTATAACTTAATAGTCGAGATGATGGGGGTTCGAGATTATATTTGTGACGCAAGACCACGGTGGTGGGGAGAACGCCACGTGACCGCACCAAGCAGGTAAGGGTCGAGACAGTGCAGGAACTGTCAGTCTAGCTCTGTGAGCCAAGCAAGGAAGTCAAGCTGAGTAACACACGCCAGGCGCATGGTATAGATCGTGCAGCGAACAGAAACTGTCACGGAAAGTGCAGGCGACAGTTTCAGCTTCACCGAGCAGCGAACAGAAACTGTCACGGAAAGTGCAGGGGACAGTTTCGGCTTCTCCGAGCGGCGAGCGACAAGTAGGTCAGTGGGCCAGGCGGACTTACGGAGCAAGCAAGCATAGACGGCCGGGATATTCTAAAACAGCATTGCGAGTAGTTGGAGAACTTTATTCCAAGCTGCATTTCAACGTAGAACGACATGGCGAGGCTAGCTTTATGCGGAGATTATTATGGCATAGCAGTAGGGCCGTGCGGGTTAATTCCCATTATTATACGCAAGCATTATAACAGAAGCTGAACTTCTTTACCACATTGAGTTGGAACGTTTATTCATCACTTGAATTATAAAGACAAATAGTTACGTGATACTGCAACTTTGAACTTCGAAAGAACATAGTTTTTCTTAATGACATTACGGCTATGCATTTCATAGCGCATTCCAAGTAACAGTAACCATTTTAAGCAAACGGAATGTTGTAAGCATATGCACTTAGGAACATTAGCTCGTGCATTAATGCAAGTCATTCTTAAGAAGTGTTATGAATTACCGAGTATGAACACAGATACAGGGTGTTTCATAAACTTAGACACTCTGATGAAACAATTTTATTTTCTACAAGTAAAACTAAACCGCTGTGGAAATTGAACTTTCAACACTCAAAGCGAACATTATATAGAACAGTGGCGTAACGTAGAAGAGGAATAGGGGGTCCGCTGTTTCTATGAACTTTTTCGTGAGGATTTGGACAATATCCGCTATGAATAACCAGAAGTTTATCATGTCGGAGTAAACGCAGTCAGAGACGCGATGGCACCACGGAGCGATGGATTCGATTCCTGACGAGGAGGAGGTCCACCAGCTGATTCACTTGGGATTCGAAGGCAATCGTCATTGCATGGATGGAATGATATTCACGCCGATCTTTCGAGAAATTCATTACATAGGGAAAATCGACGATCTTTGTAATTTAATAACAGCTGATTATGAAAAGGTACTGTAAGAGTTATAGTTTCCTGATACGATTATTTTCATGAATACTGGGCACACATGTATATTTTTCTAATAGGAGTGATACGATTGTTTAAGACATGGTTTGACTTTATATGCTTCGAATTTTGCTAGAATATGGCGTGACCATATGATATGGCAGGCATCATTATACGAAATTCTCACCATTGGTTGGCTTTATTAAGCAGATATTTGGTCTTTTAGACATTTTTCCAGCAAGGATATTTTTCATGAATATTTTTTTTTTTTGTGTAACGAGTATTTCGAACTCGTGATCTGCAATTGATTATCTAAAATTACTTCGTCAGTTCATTGCATACTAGCGAGTGTGTATTATTCATCAGTAGGGATTTTTTCCATTGGATTGTTTGGAGATATTAAGATGTTATTCACTTTAGTGAATGAATATCGCTTTTATATGACAACTAGAGACTTGTTGATTCCTATCTGGTACATTCACTCATATAGTCGTCGAGATGGGGTCTTTCGTATTTATACGATTGTATGGTGGTTACTCATCTTACCCATCGTTTAGGGCACTATCATCTTAGTCGACGGGGCGAGGTCTTTCGTATTTATACGATTGTACGGTGGTTACTCATCTTACTTGCCATTGAGGGACTCATTTTTATCATCCGAGTGAACATGAGATTGTAAGTGAATCAAACAAGGAACTACTACTCACATATCAGTCGAAATTTTGTTAAATAAAGTAAAGATAAATGTCATCAGGGTTACATTTTGTAATTCTTGTTTGCCAATCCAATATTTTGTTGCTATACTCTTTTGAGAGTAATTTCAGTTTAACAGCTGTTACAGCTGATGCTTTTGATGACTTTTATAATTGTGTTTGATACCTTTGAGAAGGATTTAAAGTAATTGAATCTTGTAAGATGAATCATTAATGGTCAGATTTATTTTAAGGCAGATCAGTATTGCAGATTTTGATATGAGAGATTATAGCACATTGGTGTTTTTCTGTGAAGTGAATTATGAGAATTGTAAGAGAATTCATGCTATTTGAAAGCAAATCTTGAATTACTAAGGTAATTTTTTTCCAATTGTTTAAGAAGTTGTCTAGATGTGATCAGATTAATTACAGTTATTGGAGATTGTGTGCGTTGATAATTTGAAGCCAGTTATATATTTTTTGTAGATCATGCAACATGGTTAAGTGAAGTTTGTGATAGGCATTTTGTGGAAGTTGCCAAGTGATAGTTGCAATGTTGCTAATGCATTTTGAAGCAGACATGAGGTTGTTGAACCCAGTCTAGCGTAATTGTTGAGATTCATGCTGTATGTGCTGAATATTTATGGAGTTTTGTGGAATAATTGTTGTATTCAAATGTGATATTTGAAGAATTGAAGATATATAATGTAGTTGTGGATAGTCAGATCCAACGTGATGTCGTGAAGGCAATAATATTTTTTGGCATGAAAATTAAATACGAAATATTCCTTGGAAGTGATAAAACTGTAAGACAACGTTCTATAACCCATATTAAACAATTTGTTAGGAAATAAAGAAATAAATAAAGTTGATAATACAAGATTTTCTGAGAATAATAATTAATGAAATAATAATCTGAAAATTAAGCATATTAATGATCTGACCTAATGAAATAAAAATCAGAATGACTAGATAAAATAATAAGAATCTAAATAACCAGAAGAATGAAATTTAAATAAATTGATAAATTAAATTTTGAAATAAATCAATGAATTAAATAAATGGATGAATTAAAGATTGGATGAATAAACTGATTTAAATAAATTAATAGATAATTGGATAGATGATGAATAACTGAATTAGAAGGTGATAATTAATTAAAGAAGCTGATGATTAATGAATTTATATGGAATTAAAATAAATTTAATTGAGATATAATGGGAGGAATTGCAACTTGAGTTGAGGAATTAAACAATTTGTATTGATGATTTAAGATGATTTAATCTGAAGTATATGATGAAATAAGAGTGTGTGAATAATTAGAAAGCATAATGAAGTGATGATAATAATTTTCATTTAAATGATTTAATGGTGATGAGTTAATGATTCTGACAGTAATATGTTGAATTTTGAAATGAGAATTAATGTGAGAAATATTTAATTTTGATGATGATGATAATGATGACCAATGAGAAGTGAATTTTCTGTAATTCACAAACAAGTAATTATGAATGACAATGTAAATAGTGTAAATTAATTATTCTATGTTTAGGAGCATTTGACTAACATGTTCAACATTTAAATTATGCCATGCAAGCCATAAAATACGTCATATTTAAAATATGTGATTATAATTTGTGTATGTTTAGACAGATTAATAACTTTTTCAAATCCACATTCATGATGTTAAATTAAAGAGAAATTTGGCCTCAGGTATCACAAATGTCAGTGACGAAAGACATAGTGCTACAGTGATCCTGAGAACCCAAGAGAACTTTAGAGATTTTTCTGTTTTATGTGGATGGAATATTTTTGATTAGAAAAGAGATGGTTCGATTTTTGGACAATGACAATTTAACGTTGGCATTCGACCATACTCTCAGGTAGGAGGTATATTTAAAATGTCTGTCTGACTATCAAAGTGAAATAAATTTGTTTTTATCTTAGTTGTGATCTGATGATGGTGTGATTTTCCTTTTTCTTTCCTTGTCTTGAGTAAGGCTTAACCAGGAAAGGAGGTGGTTTGCTAGGAATTCAGTTGATGGCGCCCATTTATATTTGCATTTATTTTTATTAAACTTAAGCCCGTAACGACCCTAGAGATACTCTGTCTCGTGTTACCCACTGCTTTTTCGATAACTCAGCTGAATTTCCGACACATTCCTTATTTGACTAGAGGTTCATTTAACTCCGCTCTGTCCTGGAACTCCAGGAATGCGATGTAATAGCAGATGGGTCATCGCAACCCCAGGACGAACGGGTACAGAGAGAGAGGGGGAATTGGCGCCCAACTTGGGGCTTCGATTTTGTTTATTCTATGAAATCACATCAGATTAAATTACTGAGAGATAGATCTCAAGTTCATTTAATTGTGTTATAAAATTTATTAAACTTAGTCAGACAATATACTTGTGTGCCCATTCCAGTGTTCATGTTAATCGTATTAGTATTATATCATGTTAGTTATAAGTCATTTTTCCTATACCCAAGTGAATGCAGGAATTGAGACATTGTGATGTGTTGTTGTCTAACGTCTCTGAATAAAACGTCTATTGAAAATATAATTATGTTGCCGGAAGATTTAGCGAAGGTGTTAGGAGAGTTACAGAGTGGTATGTCTGGTATTGCAGAAACTATTTCTAAAATGGAAACGGAAGTTAAAGGACAGATAAATAGTTCAGAAGCTAGGTTAGAAGCTAGATGTAAAGAAAATGTGCAAGCATTACAGACTAGTAATTAAGAAAATTTAAAGTCATTAGAGACCAGATTACAGTCCAGTAGTAAGGATGAGTTGAAGTCATTACAGATTAGTAACGAAGCTAATATAAAATTATTACAGTCAACTAGTGAAGACAGTTTTAAATCATTAGAAGAAAGATTACAGTCAAATAGTGAAGACAATTTTAAAACATTAGAAGAGAAATTACAAGCTCGTAGTGAAGAGACTAACACAGAGTTAGAAAACAAGTTAACTAGGTTAGAGAATAGTTTAACTTTAAAGAATAATGAAATGCTTAAGACTTTACAAATGGATATATTGCAGTAAATATGAAAGGAGAGGAAAATGTTCAAATATTAAGAAAGAATATTATTGAATTAGAAAGTAGAGGAGAAGAAAACATTCTTACTTTAAGAACAGACGTTATGTCCATACAGAAAGACATTAAATCGGATGTATCGAAGTTGAGATTCGACATCGATGGTTTAGTGGCAGATGTAGGCAAAATTCAAGAGTGGTCTACCGAAGTATCTTTCGAGACTAAAATCAAAGGTCTAGAAATGAATCTAGGCAATGAGATTAAGGATTTAAAGTCAGTAATTGGGACCATTAAAGAGGATGTCTTAGGAGAGGTTAATTCTAATTTAAAATCATTAGAGAATCAATTGCAGAAAGATATTAGGAAGATGGACGATGATATAGAGCAAAAGGTTAATGAAAACTTAGCTTTATTCAAAAATAGAGTCGGTGCAATCGTGGATGAACGGTATAGTGAGGTCGATGCCGAAGCAAAAGAAAAACGTGCAGGATTAGATGAGAAATTAATCGCAGGTATGGCGAACTTAGAAGCGAGATTTACGGAGAACAAGGAAGCGATGAAGATAGATTCAACTCTATTTAGGACAGAGGTTGATCTGTTAAAGGAACAAGTCGCGTCAGTAAAGAATACATGCGAAGACAAGATTGACAAGTTGAAAAACGATTTAGACGAGAGTAACAAAACGCAGAATGTTACGTCGTTAGATGAGTTGAAGACTCAGGTCAAGACCGTAGAGAAACTGGCAGAAGATAGGATAACTAAACTAGAATCTATGATTAACAGTATCGCAAGTCAAAATACTACATCAGGGGAAATGTCGATGAATCAGACAGCGATAGACCGCAGTATGGGTAATCAAGAAGCTAGCATGGGAGAAGACCGTCAAACGCAACCGAATGTGACATTCGAAAGGGCAAGATCAACCCCTCAGGATAATCCAAGTTCGAATAGGAGTACGTTGGGTACAAGTGAACGATACTCAGGTCCAGTTACCATTATTAGAAATCTGGATGACAAGCCGAGGAAGTTTTCTGGAAATACAGGGGTCACACCAGTCGAATTTCTGCGAGATATTCGAGACCACATGGCGGAACATAGAGTAGCCAAAGAAAGAGAGCTAAGGATAGTCGAACGCGCCTTAGACGGGTCTGCGCTTACTTGGTTTAGAGCATTCAGAAGCAATTTTGCGAATATGGAGCAATTTGCAATAGCATTCCTAAGGAGATTTTGGAGTGCAGAGGATCAACTGAACGTAAGAGCAGAAATGTATTCGAAGCGTTATTCCACGTCACATACGACGCATTATGCCAATTATTTTTCGTCAAAGCTGGCTAAATTGCAGTTTCTGATTCCTCTATTGCCAGAAGAAGAACTTTTGCAAGCTATAGCGAGACAGTTACCGATTGAGGTACAGCGATCACTCATAGCGTCGGGAGCAAACACACTTGAGCACTATGACGACATTTTACGGCGATTGGACTATACAAGCGCTCAAGTTACGCCTAGAAATACAAGAAACGACAATAGGAACACGCAAGAGGTGAATGCGGTAGTCGTTGATAACGCAGCTCAAACGGACAGAAGAGATTCCTGGGAAAACAGAAGGAACGAAGGAAATCGAGGAAACATCCGTAACGTTCGTGGAAATGATCGGTATAGAGGACCATATGAGAGGCCATACGATCAGGAAGCAAGAGACAGCCGATATAGAAATTATAACCAGAATTCCAGATATCAAGATAGGAATCGATACAACAATAGATATCGTGGTAGAAATAACTGGAGCCAAGGTCAACAGTATAATCAAAACGACAGGCAGGATGGCCGAAGAAACGATCCTAATGAAGGACGAGATAATCGTGAATACGAGAGATCGAGGCAAGAAACTAGACAGCCTAGTGCACCACCCGAGGAGACAGTCAGAGATGTCAATCGAGCTAGCACTAGTAGTGAAGGAAGAAACAGACGTCAAAGTAATACAGAATCAAGATGCTAATCATTGGAAGTCAATCATCATTATTGAGAGTCAGAAAGTACCATCATGCTGATTAAGAGAATTGTAGAGCTATCGTGTACATGTGTTATATATATATAGAATGCCTGAGAGTGTATTTTTTTCTCAATCCTGATAAAAAAGGAGATGTACGGGAGAGATGTACCCGATACCTAGTTGAGGATATCGGCTACGCCAGCAGACATTAAGCCGTAGTTGAGATTTTTGGGAAGAGTTAAGAAAGATAGCGCTCAGATCGATTCAAGAGGAATGTCAAGATGACGCAGTAGGTCTAGGATCAAGAAGGCGCTGATCGCAGTTAAGCAGATGGAATTATGGATGGATTTATGAAGCTTTATTAAGATCTATATGGAACATGGTATTTAAACATCTTAGAAGAGGAGATATAACATGCATTATATGTGGTAATAATTTGAAGGAAGTCAGATAACCCTTAAGTTATTTTATAACTTAATAGTCGAGATGATGGGGGTTCGAGATTATATTTTGACGCAAGACCACGGTGGTGGGGAGAACGCCACGTGACCGCACCAAGAAGGTAAGGGTCGAGACAGTGCAGGAACTGTCAGTCTAGCTCTGTGAGCCAAGCAAGGAAGTCAAGATGAGTAACACACGCCAGGCGCATGGTATAGATCGTGCAGCGAACAGAAACTGTCACGGAAAGTGCAGGCGACAGTTTCAGCTTCACCGAGCAGCGAACAGAAACTGTCACGGAAAGTGCAGGGGACAGTTTCGGCTTCTCCGAGCGGCGAGCGACAAGTAGGTCAGTGGGCCAGGCGCACTTGCGGAGCAAGCAAGCATAGACGGCCGGGATATTCTAAAACAGCATTGCGAGTAGTTGGAGAACTTTATTCCAAGCTGCATTTCAACGTAGAACGACATGGCGAGGCTAGCTTTATGCGGAGATTATTATGGCATAGCAGTAGGGCCGTGCGGGTTAATTCCCATTATTATACGCAAGCATTATAACAGAAGCTGAACTTCTTTACCACATTGAGTTGGAACGTTTATTCATCACTTGAATTATAAAGACAAATAGTTACGTGATACTGCAACTTTGAACTTCGAAAGAACATAGTTTTTCTTAATGACATTACGGCTATGCATTTCATAGCGCATTCCAAGTAACAGTAACCATTTTAAGCAAACGGAATGTTGTAAGCATATGCACTTAGGAACATTAGCTCGTGCATTAATGCAAGTCATTCTTAAGAAGTGTTATGAATTACCGAGTATGAACACAGATACAGGGTGTTTCATAAACTTAGACACTCTGATGAAACAATTTTATTTTCTACAAGTAAAACTAAACCGCTGTGGAAATTGAACTTTCAACACTCAAAGCGAACATTATATAGAACAGTGGCGTAACGTAGAAGAGGAATAGGGGGTCCGCTGTTTCTATGAACTTTTTCGTGAGGATTTGGACAATATCCGCTATGGATAACCAGAAGTTTATCATGTCGGAGTAAACGCAGTCAGAGACGCGATGGCACCACGGAGCGATGGATTCGATTCCTGACGAGGAGGAGGTCCACCAGCTGATTCACTTGGGATTCGAAGGCAATCGTCATTGCATGGATGGAATGATATTCACGCCGATCTTTCGAGAAATTCATTACATAGGGAAAATCGACGATCTTTGAAATTTAATAACAGCTGATTATGAAAAGGTACTGTAAGAGTTATAATTTCCTGATACGATTATTTTCATGAATACTGGGCACACATGTATATTTTTCTAATAGGAGTGATACGATTGTTTAAGACATGGTTTGACTTTATATGCTTCGAATTTTGCTAGAATATGGCGTGACCATATGATATGGCAGGCATCATTATACGAAATTCTCACCATTGGTTGGCTTTATTAAGCAGATATTTGGTCTTTTAGACATTTTTCTAGCAAGGATATTTTTCATGATTTTTTTTTTGTGTAACGAGTATTTCGAACTCGTGATCTGCAATTGATTATCTAAAATTACTTCGTCAGTTCATTGCATACTAGCGAGTGTGTATTATTCATCAGTAGGGATTTTTTCCATTGGATTGTTTGGAGATATTAAGATGTTATTCACTTTAGTGAATGAATATCGCTTTTATATGACAACTAGAGACTTGTTGATTCCTATCAGGTACATTCACTCATATAGTCGTCGAGATGGGGTCTTTCGTATTTATACGATTGTATGGTGGTTACTCATCTTACCCATCGTTTAGGGCACTATCATCTTAGTCGACGGGGCGAGGTCTTTCGTATTTATACGATTGTACGGTGGTTACTCATCTTACTTGCCATTGAGGGACTCATTTTTATCATCCGAGTGAACATGAGATTGTAAGTGAATCAAACAAGGAACTACTAGTCACATATCAGTCGAAATTTTGTTAAATAAAGTAAAGATAAATGTCATCAGGGTTACATTTTGTAATTCTTGTTTGCCAATCCAATATTTTGTTGCTATACTCTTTTGAGAGTAATTTCAGTTTAACAGCTGTTACAGCTGATGCTTTTGATGACTTTTATAATTGTGTTTGATACCTTTGAGAAGGATTTAAAGTAATTGAATCTTGTAAGATGAATCATTAATGGTCAGATTTATTTTAAGGCAGATCAGTATTGCAGATTTTGATATGAGAGATTATAGCACATTGGTGTTTTTCTGTGAAGTGAATTATGAGAATTGTAAGAGAATTTATGCTATTTGAAAGCAAATCTTGAATTACTAAGGTAATATTTTTCCAATTGTTTAAGAAGTTGTCTAGATGTGATCAGATTAATTACAGTTATTGGAGATTGTGTGCGTTGATAATTTGAAGCCAGTTATATATTTTTTGTAGATCATGCAACATGGTTAAGTGAAGTTTGTGATAGGCATTTTGTGGAAGTAGCCAAGTGATAGTTGCAATGTTGCTAATGCATTTTGAAGCAGACATGAGGTTGTTGAACCCAGTCTAGCGTAATTGTTGAGATTCATGCTGTATGTGCTGAATATTTATGGAGTTTTGTGGAATAATTGTTGTATTCAAATGTGATATTTGAAGAATTGAAGATATATAATGTAGTTGTGGATAGTCAGATCCAACGTGATGTCGTGAAGGCAATAATATTTTTTGGCATGAAAATTAAATACGAAATATAACTTGGAAGTGATAAAACTGTAAGACAACGTTCTATAACCCATATTAAACAATTTGTTAGGAAATTAAACAAATAAATAAAGTTGATAATACAAGATTTTCTGAGAATAATAATTAATGAAATAATAATCTGAAATTTAAGCATATTAATGATCTGACCTAATGAAATAAAAATCAGAATGACTAGATGAAATAATAAGAATCTAAATAACCAGAAGAATGAAATTTAAATAAATTGATAAATTAAATTTTGAAATAAATCAATGAATTAAATAAATGGATGAATTGAAGATTGCATGAATAAACTGATTTAAATAAATTAATAGATAATTGGATAGATGATGAATAACTGAATTAGAAGGTGATAATTAATTAAAGAAGCTGATGATTAATGAATTTATATGGAATTAAAATAAATTTAATTGAGATATAATGGGAGGAATTGCAACTTGAGTTGAGGAATTAAACAATTTGTATTGATAATTTAAGATGATTTAATCATAAGTATATGATGAAATAAGAGTGTGTGAATAATTAGAAAGCATAATGAAGTGATGATAATAATTTTCATTTAAATGATTTAATGGTGATGAGTTAATGATTCTGACAGTAATATGTTGAATTTTGAAATGAGAATTAATGTGAGAAATATTTAATTTTGATGATGATGATAATGATGACCAATGAGAAGTGAATTTTCTGTAATTCACAAACAAGTAATTATGAATGACAATGTAAATAGTGTAAATTAATTATTCGATGTTTAGGAGCATTTGACTAACATTTTCAACATTTAAATTATGCCATGCAAGCCATAAAATACGTCATATTTAAAATATGTGATTATAATATGTGTATGTTTAGACAGATTAATAACTTTTTCAAATCCACATTCATGATGTTAAATTAAAGAGAAATTAGGCCTCAGGTATCACAAATGTCAGTGACGAAAGACATAGTGCTACAGTGATCCTGAGAACCCAAGAGAACTGTAGAGATTTTTCTGTTTTATGTGGATGGAATATTTTTGATTAGAAAAGAGATGGTTCGATTTTTGGACAATGACAATTTAACGTTGGCATTCGACCATACTCTCAGGTAGGAGGTATATTTAAAATGTCTGTCTGACTATCAAAGTGAAATAAATTTGTTTTTATCTTAGTTGTGATCTGATGATGGTGTGATTTTCCTTTTTCTTTCCTTATCATGAGTAAGGCTTAACCAGGAAAGGAGGTGGTTTGCTAGGAATTCAGTTGATGGCGCCCATTTATATTTGCATTTATTTTTATTAAACTTAAGCCCTTAACGACCCTAGAGATACTTTGTCTCGTGTTACCCACTGCTTTTTCGATAACTCAGCTGAATTTCCGACACATTCCTTATTTGACTAGAGGTTCATTTAACTCCGCTCTGTCCTGGAACTCCAGGAATGCGATGTAATAGGCGATGGGTCATCGCATCCCCAGGACGAATGGGTACAGTATGGAGATTTCATATTCTCAGGACAAAATGGTAAATCATTATGATCATCATGTAACTCTTTAGGGTACTCAAGATTTACCTCTTAAATATATCCTTTATCATCGTTATCATTAAGAGTGACAACATGTAAGACATCAATTTCAGGTTGTGTCAGCCAGCGAAAATCTTTCAGTGGTAGATATTGACTCATAGCCCAACCATATTGGTTATTTGCATCGAGGTAGACAATATACTTTGACTCTTCACAAGGGTTGTAGCTAGGCATGAATTTATTATTTGCTTTAGAGTACCGTCCACTACATTGGCTTAATCCACCTCGAATTGATGATTTTATAAAATTGATCATGTCTATATCAGTCATTAATTCTAAATTTACATTCGTTTTTTTCAACATTGAACTAAAACTTAACCCAGGAGCAGTGAAATACTGACAAGGATCAAGGTCATAAGTTTTCATACAAACATTCCGAAAATTTTCAAAAACATCTGCTAATAACAACACATCTGTCTTCAAATATATGTCTGAAAATTCTTCTAAAGTTTGAATGTGGAACTGTGTCCATACACGTTGTGCATTTAAATATTCCTGATCACTGATATGACTTGTGTTTAAGGAACTGTAAAATGCATCTTTTGGTGGTAAAGAACACTCCTCAAGACGTTCCACACAGTTAATATATTCATAAGGGATTATGCCCTTTTGACAAATCAAATTTAAATCATCTTCTTTAGGAAAGACACGTTGAATTTCATGAAACTGATCTGATTTTAAATTACTAGCCAGCTTATCAAGACTACTCGACATAAAGCGGAATGAATCTAAAATTCGCAGTTTAATGGTTTTTTTTATTGCTAGTTTTGATGTATTTTGTGAACGATATGTATTGTTCCTTATTATTTGCAATCACATCAATTTTCACATCTGAAGCTCCAAATTCTTTAACGATAAAGTGGTTATCGTATTTACTACCGTTGTGTAGACCGGAATGAATTTACATACTCTATAATTTAAATTACATTCTTGGTGAGCAGCACCACGATATTTTCCTGTTAAATGGTCATGATCGCGAACCCTGTCTGTATATAAACATTCACCACATATAAAACAATTAGTTTCAGTTTCAAAATTCATTTGCTGTGATGAAGTTAGTGACTCCATTGGAATGATCGTATTTAAAATAGAGGATATACGGATGGCATCTTTCTCAAGCCTTTGCATGAAAACTTTAGGTGCATCAGGTCCTCTATAGAGCTCAAACTTATTTAAAGAGTCACCATAACTACATTTAATATAATATGCAAAGCTAAAAGGTTCATGAATGTGAGTAGTGTTGGTGAAAGGTTGGGCTGGATTCGATGAACATGTATTAAATGGATTTAGCAAAGCCTCGAAGTCAGCATATATAACAAATGTTACTCGAAGCTGTTTCTCATAATCCTTAAATTTTAGAATGTTATTTTTAGGAGGCGGTAATACCGTACACACATGATTACACCACCATTTTTGATGTTGAGTTAGTTGATCCTCTTTTCTGAAATATAGCAAACAGCCATCACACAACCACTTTTTAGTCTTATATTTTGATAGCTGACTACCAACAAGTCTACTGAAATGTTTTATCCAGCAATAGTGAGCATTTTCACCTTCGGTTATGTATAGTAAATTTACATGAGCATCCTTTTTTCCTGAGTATAATATAGAGGACCTACTATTCTCTTATTTTCAATTCCATAAACATTAATACTTACATTGTTCAGCTCTTCAAAACGTTGAATGTCTTTTATTGCCATAGGAAATCTTATTTCTTTTAAATCTAACACTGAAGAATAGTGAGGATAAGATGATGTTCTATTCTCATGCATCACTGCTGGATGGAGAGCTGAGGTTACAGCCCACTCAAGACATGCGTCATCATTATTCAAAACGTTCACAACAGCTTTCTTTCGTTTAATCCATCCTGGCAAATCAATGTATGATGATGCTCGAAGGGGGTTGTATTTATTCAGGTTGGTTTCTAAATAAAGTTCTTCAACCAACGCCCAGCCTGACTCCCTTTCCTGGAACTCTTCACTCTTCACAATGATAGCACTTGATTTATTTTGGTATATATCACTAATATTAGTTGATTCGCTAACAATTATTTATTTTGCATTAAAGGATTTGATATCCGTAATTTCACCTTCGCTCCCAGTTTTTACATAAAGTCCAAAAAGTTCAAAATTCATTTTAATTGTTTTATGCTCTAATAAAACATTACCTACCTAGCCAAACACAGTAGGTTGAACATTTTTTTAAAATTGATTCAATACTTTGAGTTTTTTCCTTACTATAAAGTCTTAGCAATTCGACTTTTAAATGCACTACCAATTTGCTGATTATTTCCAGAATTTATTTCATGGCAAGCGTTATTTTTATGTTGAATACTGCGTAAATGTCCATGAATGATTGAAGAAGGTATATCAATATTACATACATCACAATGTGTTATTGAAGGTTCACCATTCTTATTTCTTTTTGATGCACAACTATTTTCACAATCTTGAGAACGTTTACGCTTTTGAGCATCACATTCATTTAAAGGTTCCGTGCAAGTTGATAGTTTTACAGTTTTTAATTCCTGTTGTTCCCCATGCACTTCAACCATGTGGGATTGATATCGCTTTACAGCAGAAAAACCAAGATCACAAACTGAACATGAAAAAGGTGCTGAACTAACATGCATTAAATTTACATGCCGTCCAAGACTATCTTGTCTGTTAAATGTGGTAGCACAATGACTGCACACAAACATTTTAATGTCATGTTTAGCATTTGCGTGTCGTTGAAGGTTGTCAGGTCTTGAGAACTGTTTCTTATAGTCACCACACTTGAACATGATGATCACTTTCGAAATTACCTATAAAAGAAAGAAATCATGAATGTTAATAAATTATAAAACAAAGTACAATATAAATAGTTTAATTATATTCCACTCAATGGTTATAGCAGGGTATTTAAATCGATCTGTGAACTCCTAGCAAGTCTAACTTCATGTAGTTCTAACTGGGGGTTACTATATACCACTGTCACTGACATCTAGCGGTGAACATTGGAACTTGATAGAGTGGTAGAAACCAGCGGTTGCCAGTTAAGTGAGCTAAGTGTGACGTCATAGTCAGTCTTAAAGCAAGTCTAAACTTGTAGAACATGTCATGTGATAGTTCCAACTTTTGACTGCCAAATATACCATTTTCACTGACATGTAGTGGTGAACATTGGAAAATATCACTCTAACTGTTTAAAAGTTATTAGAGGGGCACTTACCTTTTTATAATTTATCAACTGCTGCCACTGAATGAACAGATTGTAGGAATCTGATAACCTACAGGTACCCAATTATCTGTAAACAAATCAATCAATCAATCAATAAATACATTCCAATCAATAACTTAAACATCAATTAGTAATAAAAGACTACAATCCATTAATAATAAGTACTTACCTTGCAAAAAAATTTAATGATTTTCTACCAAAAAGGCATTTTACAACTCTTGAGCAGTAATAGAGCACTGTTCACTCAAAGCGAGTAATAAAGACTGACAGTAGGGAAATATGACACCTCTCTTATATAAACTCTCATCGCTCGTGTCAGCAGTTTTTTGCAGATCATTGCAATTCCTTTCCCAATACAGCTGAGAGTCCAAAGTGCACTAGGAACACCTGTGTGGTATCCAATGACTGCTGACTTTGCATGATCATCACCCATTGTCTTGATCAACACCTGGGTTTCAAATTACTGCAGCGTCAGTCATAGCAACAGCAGTGTGTGCTCTCTGCCATGTCAGCAACATGACACCGGAAGGAACACCTGTGTAATATCCAATAACTGCTAACTTTGCATGATCATCACCCATTGTCTTCATGAACACTTGCGGTTTCAAATTACTGCAGCGTTAGTCATAGCAACAGATCTGCGCGCTCTCTGCCATGTCTGTAATATGACACAGGAAATAACAAGACGTCTTACTACACGTACCATCTCCACAGTTTTATCATCTTAAGAACATGTATTATTCTCTTTCAACTACAAATGACTCGTTAGAACACATCCATCCACCAAGTTAGATCCCTTGTATGTTCACATGTATTTCGTCACTTTCCTTTCATATCGTTATCACATTATAGTAGTGGGGTATTAGTGAACAATGTCAGTTCAACACACTGCTTTACACGCAAAATGTACTTAGGCCCTTTGACATAATTTAAATAAATTCATGGGCTAGTCCGTAGGAACCAGGCCAAAGGGACCCGTCCAAAAGGGATCAGTCCAAAGGGACTCATCAACAAGGACTCGTCCACAAGGACCTGTCAACAAGGACTCGTCCACAAGGACCTGTCAACAAGGACTTGTCCACAAGGACTCGTCCACAAGGACCTGTCATCAATGACCTGTCAACAATGACCGTCAACAATAACCTGTCCACAGGGATCCGCTCCCCCACCCTCTTACAAAACCCATGAGTGGGCATGCGTAAAAAACAAGGAACAAGCATGTTAATTCATAGTGGCTATCCACCGTATACATATCTCTTGTGTAGAACAACGTTTCATTCCATATTGGCATTCAAACTCTCACATGTTGCAATTGGAAAGAGAGATTCTCTAAAAAATTAAAATTTTCACCCCTAGTAGGGTAGGTTTTATTTTTGGGGTGGAAATATGTTGTCCATTGGAAAGGGGGTGTTAGCCCGAGTTCAACAACACCTCATTCGTCAAAATCCGACCCCGGGTTCGGGAGTTATCGGGCTGCCGCCATCTTGTGTGGAGGAATGTGGAGGTGGAGGATATAGAACCCTCACAAAACCACTACTCCTAGGAAAATTTGGATTACGGCTCAATGTTAATAAGACAGAATACCTAACAACAGAACAAGGCACAATTAAAATCAATGGTGTCGATCTACCGAAGGCAATGTCATTCAAGTACCCTGGCTCAACTATTGCTGCTGATGGAACCCTAAGGCTTGAGATTGCTCACCGTGTGAGCAGCACATGGCTTAAATGGCGAACAATGACTGGAATTCTCTGCGATTAGAAGATTCCAAACCGCCTCAAGTCGAAAATATATCGGTCCGTAGTGCGACCAGTCGCCCTATATGGCGCAGAATGCTTGCCACTACAAAGGAAGAAGAGCGATGACTTGCTATTGGCAACTCAAACTAACACTTGGGGCCCTGCGGTCGGTCTGGATAAGTAGGGTAATAATACTCAATAACACGCGCTTGATATGGAACACTTTTTATTTTCGGTTATAATCAGTAAATGTGGTCCTTAAAATAACGACAGTGTTATTTTTAATTGTATATATGTATAACTGTGCGATACACGTGATCAAATTCGTGAGTTCCACTGGATTTTATGTGTCAATTGTATATTATCAAGCATCGGTTGTCTGCCGGTATTTGTTTTTGAGCAGTTCGAGTCATGGCGCTGTTACGTTTAAAAGCTACCGTATATTTGAGTTTGCTCACTGTACCATAGACTCTAGAAATTTCTTGCTGCTTGGTATGGCGAAGGGATGAGTTTAACTTGTATTAAAACTCCCAGGATACAGGAATTGCTTGATTTGGATGGTTAGCAGGTGGGTTTGGTGTTCAATATCGGGCTGGTAGCAGGATCTCGCAGATTACACATTTACTCTGCGAAGTCAAATTAGGCCTATATGACTCGGATATCGCAGAGCGAGGTGATTGCGGTTAGTAGGGTTATTGGAAATGAACTAGGGAGCGGAGAAGGATACCTAACTGATGAAGCTTGGCTGTCCTCGGCTGGTGTAGGCTTGGCTGTCTTGGTGCGGCTTGGCTCGGCGAGATTGTGCTTGGCTGTCTAGGTGCGGCTTGGCTCGGCGTAGCAGTGAACAACCCGCCCTGTCGTCAGCGAGTGGTCCAACCCACTCCTGTTGCCCACACTTATTTGGTATCGTCACCTTTCGGCTATTGTTATTTGCATCTTTTGGAAAGTGATGAAAACTTATATCCGCAGCCCTCTTATATTTCGACTTACAGCCGTAAACTGAGCAATATACTTTGCTTTTACTCATTTTCCACTCTATCAACGAGTAAAACGTATTACTTATGTATAAAGACACGAATAATTTACCACGATCTGCTTACGAATCTGTCACCAGGTGACAAATGTACCCTACTTGGTAAGTTTCGCATTTTTACCGCTAGATGTCATATCAGATAGCTGGAGTTGCCAATAATGGAAACGAAGATACTTCGGTGGATATCTGGTCTGATACTTCACGATCATGTCACCAATGATGACATCCGTAGGCGATATGGAGTAGCACCAGTCATTGAGAAGATGAGGGAAAGCTGTCTGCGCTGGTATGGTCATGTGCTTCGAGCGAACTAAACAACAGTTGCATGCACTGGATTGACTTTGCTTGTAGATGCGAAGCGACCAGTTGGACGTCCTAGACAGCGATGGCTTGACACACTACATGAATAGGTTATGAACATTCCCAAATGGGAATATGATGTAATTTCTGTTTGATCAGATGAATTATCAATTAATATGATAAAATTGGTCCGGCCAGATCAAACATAAAATGCCATCGTTTCGCCCCAGTGTGCCGTTGGGCTCATCAGTTGGTACAGACACACCTCACCAATACGCATGGCTAGCACATACAGAGAAGGCCATCACAAGACACAAAATACAAGTAGTATTGACGTCACGAGTGATGCCAATGTGCTACGGAAGTCAAGCTCCCTTTCATAAAACAAAAACCTTACCTTGGCAATCCAAATAGGTTATGAACATTCCCAAGTGGGAATTTGATGTTATTTCCGTTTGATCAGATAAATTATCAATTAATATGATAAAATTGGTCCGGCATTTTATCTGGCCGGACCAATTTTATCATAGTAATTGATACACTACATGCAGACCTTAAAATTACTGGACTCCATTCCGATATGGCCTACGATTGTATAAAATGGCGACAGAGAGCCAGAATAGCAGACCCTGCCTGTGTGCGGGACAAATGCTAGGGAGGAGAAGAAGAAAATGCAGCCCTATCTGGCCTCTCCACTCACGCCCCTGCTTTTCTCTGAGGTCTAGAGCTCATAACTTGTTTCTGTTCTTGAGCCAGCGAACACTAACTGCACATAATACTGAGCCTGTTATATCCCGAAAGAGTTTCCTTCATATCTTCACTTCACCCATTATATATCTTATATGTTTATAAAACATTAGTATCTTTATATTTTTGCTGAAAAGATAAGATAATAATAATATTTCTATTTCCAGAAATGTATATTTGTGTGAGAGCGTCATAAAGTTTGACATTCCTTTTGTCTTTTGTTGGCACAAATAGCTTCCCCCTTTATGTCGTCATACTGAATACGACCCATTGTTGGCGTTATCTCATATTTTTATGGGTTGTCGTCTTCTTTCGTTATTACTTTCTCTGTCCAACACACACCGCTCTTCCTTTCTGCACGCTGTCTTACCTTCTTTTGTTTTAGTCTGCCTTCGCGGTTATAGTCGATACGACCTTCCAAAGACAAGAAAGAACGAAGATAAAACTTTTATATTTCACTTCTTGAAAGAAACCATTTTATAGAAGGTCTGGATGAGATAATTGAAAATTAATTTTTAAAATCTAATTCTTATACTGTAAGAAGGCTGTTTTTATAAAGGAAGTGTAGTTTCCGTGAAGTCTGGTTAGTTGGTTGGTTCCTCAGTTTAGGGGCTGCGACAACGCGGTCTTGTAGCCCCGTGTACCTTGGGTGTGTGTAGAATCTGTCTGATAATGGCTGTATTAATGTGTGTTATCTGTAATTCAGGTAAGGACTGCAGGCGATCAATTTCAAGTAGTTCCTACTTTTGCTACCAAATGCTACCGTCAACGACACCTAGCAGTGAACTTGGCTACTAGATGCCACCGCAACTGACACCTGGCGGTGAACGTTGGAACTTAACAGAGCGTTAATCAAATATAACCTACAAATTTAGCTTCACACAAATGTAGTTAGTGAGAGGATCTTTTACATGCCATAAATCTTTGACATGGGCCCGCCAGCGGTAATGTTCACGCCTGTTGTTCCCAAGGTTTCAGGATCGAATCCTGGCGCAGTCAGTTGATATTTGAGGGTGCACAAATGTGAGGGAGCCGTGTCATTATATTTACTGACACGTTAAAGACCCCCCCCTCGGGGCAATTTTCCGGCACACTTGCGTCTCTTAAATTCGCAGATATTTCATACAGACCACCTTCTCCCCCTCCCGTTCGATTCAAGGTATTTTATGGATAATCCCTTAGTGTTTTTTGCAGCATCGTTTTCAGATAGCCCCGTGTACTGATGCATGTTTGGAATATGTAAGATAAACTTGTGGGTATATGCAATTGGCTAAGAGGTGACCATGGCCTTAAGTGTGTTATTATCTTGGCATTTGCCTGGAGTAGAAGTGGTTGAATACTGAAAATCATTTCTAGTACGGTTAAGGTGAGAATCGAATCCACTTCTTTTCAAATTGGCCTCAGAAGGCGGAAGCCTCCCTTTTCCAACCCTCTGACTAAAATTAAATTATATATATGTGGAGTCTGGAATTGAACACGAACCTACACCACGAGGTGACATTCTTCTTCTTCTTCTTCTTCTTCGTTTCGGCGAGCTATTGACCACGTTACTTCAACAGTTTCCATCTTTGAGTTTTAATCTTTTCCCAGTAGTCCTTCATTCGTTTCCTGTGCGCCTCCTTTCAGTCAGCCGTCCACTTCTTGCCTATTCTCATTTTTGGATTTTCTTGGAATCGCTTGTGTGCTCTAATTTATTTCTGGAGAGGAAGACGTTCTTGAATGTCCTCAAGCGAAATCCCTACTTCTACAAGATCGTTTTCGATCTCAGAGAACCAGGGTCTCTTGGTTTTCATGTCTACAAAGTAGGAAAATTGCGGTTGTTCAGTCTCTGCGAGCTCATGCGTGTTATGTGGCCATAGAAACTAATTCTCCTTTTTCGCATCAAGTCCGTTATCCTTTCTACACGTAGGCTATGTAGAGTTCGTTGTTATGTCGCTTCCTGTACTCTCCATTTTCTCTGACTGGTCCTAGGATCTTTCTCAGAAATTTTCGTGAGAACTTTTCAACTAAACCTTTCTTATTCATTGCAGGACATTCTGCTGCGTACAGAGCTTCTGGACGAATAACTGAACAATAATGCCTAATATTGGCATTGAAGGACACTGATCGTTTTTTGTAAACATCTCTGGTTAGCTGGTAGGCAGTTTCCATCTTATTGATCCTTGATATAAATGCTTCTTTTTAGGAGTTGTTTGGTTTTATCCATTCGCCTAAATACTTAAATTTGTCTGCCTGCTTGATTCTTCGTTGTTCCACATATAACTAACTCTCTGGGAGCCTGCTTGATGTTTGTTATAAATTCCGTTTTCTCAAAGGTGATATTATTATTATTATTATTATTTACTTTATTTTCAGAACAGTATCTGGCAAATATACAGTTTACAAGGAATCAAAGCATAACCACCACCTTTAAAAAACTATTCATACTAGTCCATGAATTTTCTAACTAATATACTTGTCGCAATGGTGACTGATTTTGGAATTGAATTGTATAAATTGGTGTCAACATCAAGGACTTTCAACCCCTGCAGTAGACTCCTTGGTAAAACGCCTGTGCTTCATATCACAATTGGTATGATCTTCACCTTTCCAATCTACCATTGCTTCCTGATTATTATTATTATTATTATTATTATCTTCTCTATTTACTCAACTTACAGTTGGTAACAGGACTCATATCGGTACATTACGTACAAGAAAATGAGTAAAGTAACACTTAAGTGTTAAGCCTATAGTATACATTTTCGAACTATACGGTATAACATAGACGTTGAGCCATTTTTATGAGATATATAAGTTACTCCTTTGTGCCATTTTTATCTGACGTGATCAATGCACGCCTTTGTGAAACCTTGGCTGTGAAGCTATTAATAGCCCTCTGATGTCTTAATACCATATATGGACATATCTGCATCTTGTCCCCTTATTGGCCAGTGATTTATATATTGGAAGGGGTCGTGACCAATCAAATTTTACCACGCAGTTACCTTTGTGTTGCGTCGTCATTTGCTTTGTTTCGAGGCATTTCTTTCTTGCAGCCAAGTAGGCTAGTCGTATTCCCATATTCTTGGGGAAGTGCCCGCGTTCAAGGTGAAACCATGGCGAGGTGTCTGTATGTCGTAATCTATATTGCTTTACTGTAGTTCAGTTTCATATTTCGGCAATTTAAAACTCTTATTCTGTGTTATTTTCTTTTGGTCGCGTGTACTTGCCCCCTCCCGATATTTTCCCTCCGCCCTTTGTGTGCGTGTAATTGCTGGTGAGTTTTTGTTTTGTATGGTAATGTTATTTTCATTTATTTTGATAACGTAGTTTTTGTACTTTAAGGGTTGAAAGTTATGTATGTGGGCTGTCTTCGATTTACTCTGGAGTGCGTGACGGTGGGTTTGCCTACCTTGTAGGGGGCACCTTCGAGTCTGTCATTCTGTGTGTATCTTATCGTAGAACAACATAACGGGATTGCAGATTATTTTTCTTGCTTCCCGTAATGCTTTGTTCTTTATCTAAAGAGTTCACAAAAGGAGGTCTCACCATTGCTATTTGCTGGTGACCTAACCTGTGATATTATTGTGTCTGTGAATGCCCATAGCATCACATATTTTCGTCGTCTTTGTGTGCCCTTATCTCCTACGCATACTTTCAATTTTTAAAGTATAGTTTTGGCTTTGCCGATAATTTAATGTAATTTTTCCTTTTGTCTAATTTCCTATTTTTCTCGTAACTCACTCGTTCTTGCATGTGCCTCCGCGTCTTTCTTCCTCACTCCTCCCCTCCCTCTCACCCCTCTCCACCCCGTTCTGAACCATTGTACCCCCTCCTATTTTGTTCATCCCTTTTGACACGCTTTGTCTAAATTTTGAGAACGTATCTTGACTTCGTTGAGTGTAGTCGTTTCTGAGTTTTGTCTTTTTATTTAATTGCGACATACTTACATTTAGTCATCGTTTCATCTTGCCTTGAACACGTTACCTTAACTTATCTTATTTTATTTCATTTTAATATAATTTAATTTAGTATATTTTCGATTTTCTTCCTAATTTGTATTTTTTCTTGCGGTAAACTAATTTTGTGGTTTATTTGTTGGTCATTTCTCTTCTTGCTTTTAATATCTCTGGGATCGTTGTGCATTGTAGTTGTTATTTTAATACATTTTATTTTTACCTAAGTAAAATTCCCCTCACTCACTTAACTGCTTGTGCGTTTGATGTATACTTCAAAGAGATGGACTTGTGCTATACCAAGCCTCTGTGAAAGGCAATGAGTTTGGAACTCTAATGTGAGCTACTCCGTGTGTTTGTGTCATATGAGACTCTCTCCTTGCGAGCCATTTTATGAATGAAACAAGAGTGCATCTTATACCATATATACAAAAAAAAATGTTTTGTGTTTGTATTTTGTAAACACTTTTTTTCCAAGGAAGTGGGGGAATTTTGAGCAAAAGCAGAGATACTTAGGTAAACATAGAATGTGTTAAAATAACAACTACAATGCACAACGATCCCAGAGATATTAAAAGCAAGAAGAGAAATGACCAACAAATAAACCACAAAATTAGTTTACCGCAAGAAAAAATACAAATTAGGAAGAAAATCGAAAATATACTAAATTAAATTATATTAAAATGAAATAAAATAAGATAAGTTAAGGTAACGTGTTCAAGGCAAGATGAAACGATGACTAAATGTAAGTATGTCGCAATTAAATAAAAAGACAAAACTCAGAAACGACTACACTCAACGAAGTCAAGATACGTTCTCAAAATTTAGACAAAGCGTGTCAAAAGGGATGAACAAAATAGGAGGGGGTACAATGGTTCATAACGGGGTGGAGAGGGGTGAGAGGGAGGGGAGGAGTGAGGAAGAAAGACGCGGAGGCACATGCAAGAACGAGTGAGTTACGAAAAAAATAGGAAATTAGACAAAAGGAAAAATTACATTAAATTATCGGCAAAGCCAAAACTATACTTTAAAAATTGAAAGTATGCGTAGGAGATAAGGGCACACAAAGACGACGAAAATATGTGATGCGCAAAATATGGGCATTCACAGACACAAGAATATCACAGGTTAGGTCACCAGCAAATAGCAATGGTGAGACCTCCTTTTGTGAACTCTTTAGATAAAGAACAAAGCATTACGGGAAGCAAGAAAAATATTCGGCAATCCCGTTATGTTGTTCTACGATAAGATACACACAGAATGACGCCTCAAAGGTGGGGCACCTACAAGGTAGGCAAACCCACCGTCACGCACTCCAGAGTAAATCGAAGACAGCCCACATACATAAATTTCAACCCTTAAAGTACAAAAACTACGTTATCAAAATAAATGAAAATAACACTACCATACAAATCAAAAACTCACCAGCAATTACACGCACACAAAGGGCGGAGGGAAAATATCGGGAGGGGGCAAGTACACGCGACCAAAAGAAAATAACACAGAATAAGAGTTTTAAATTGCCGAAATATGAAACTGAACTACAGTAATGCAATATAGATTACGACATACAGACACCTCGCCATGGTTTCACCTTGAACGCGGACACTTCCCCAAGAATATGGGAATACGACTAGCCTACTTGGCTGCAAGAAAGAAATGCCTCGAAACAAAGCAAATGACGACGCAACACAAAGGTAACTGCGTGGTAAAATTTGATTGGTCACGACCCCTTCCAATATATAAATCACTGGCCAATAAGGGGACAAGATGCAGATATGTCCATAAATGGTATTAAGAAATCAGAGGGCTATTAATAGCTTCACAGCGTGCATTGATCACGTCAGATAAAAATGGCACAAAGGAGTAACTTATATATCTCATAAAAATGACTCAAAATTCCCCCACTTCCTTGGAAAAAAAAAATGTTTAAAAATACAAACACAAAACATTTTTTTGTATATATGGTATAAGATGCACTCTTGTTTCAATCATAAAATGGCTCGCAAGGAGAGAGTCTCATATGACACAAACACACGGAGTAGCTCACATTAGAGTTCCAAACTCATTGCCTTTCACAGAGGCTTGGTATAGCACAAGTCCATCTCTTTGAAGTATACATCAAACGCACAAGCAGTTAAGTGAGTGAGGGGAATTTTGGCTAAGTAAACCTAGAAAAATAAAATTTAGGTGCAAAAACGCAACGAATACAAAATCCGCTGCCCAAAATGCCAGCGAAGCAGTGTCCCATGAGAGAAGGTGGTACCGACCTTATCACACAAAACACTCAACTCACTAAACACGTTGGCAGCAAATTTTGACTAGGGAGAAAAAAAATGAACATATAAGTTATGAGTTATCTCACAAAGAAAAACATTTTTCTGTTTTTGAAATTTCCGAAGAATAACGAGAAGTTGTAATCCAAAGGCCTGAAGATGAACAAGGGGGAACCCAGGACCATTGCAGTTGACGTCAAGGCTGCAGAGATTTTCCTTCCTCCCAATATTCCTAATATAGAAAAAAAAAGAGTTACATTGTGGTATAAATGGTTAATAAAACTTAATCTGTGGAGCACCCTGTATTTCCAATGGAATGTTCTGTCGTCACAACCATTGATAAAATGATATTACACAACTTGGATGCGGTGTGGTCTAAGGGAGAGAGAAAGAAAACAGCGCGCGATAACACTCGCGGACGGTTAAGAGATACTGAAAACAATCATGGACACACTAAACTAAATAAACAGGCAGGGATCCTGTAAAAACATCAACACTGGGATCGCCGCGTCAAAACACTGAAAGAAATACATACTCTAGATAAACAAATAATTACACAGACACCACATCATTCATGGTATTTCTTAAGATTTGCTACATGAGAAACAGAAATTAGTTGAGGATCGTCATTAGAAATCATCTCCACAGTCACATTGTTCAGGAACCTGGTTATGGTCCTTGGTTCGGACCAGCGCAAACACAGTTTACTGGAGATGCCGGAAGCTGCATTACTAATAGGGTACAAATGCATTTGTACGCAACTTATAAGAAGTAATAGTAATAAACATATAATTACGTACGCAGCAGACGTCAGTGGAAACGTAGCTGAATCTCTTCCCCGATCCCCGAAGAAATATAAAATAAAATAAAATAGAAGAAAGAAAAACGGGGAGATCGCGGTCTTGTTTGGCTTTCGCTGGGCCCAAATTTTAAAAGGCAAACCAGAAAGCAATCCCAAAAGGATGGGGAAATGCTAAATAAAATTAAACTACAGTAAAATCCAAAGATGAACAAATTTAAATCAGAGGCCGTGTAGGTCGTATTAACGTCACAAGTACGCTAATAAGACCGACAAACCAAAATATAGCAAAAAACCAGACAAAACTTGAAGAAGGTTACTAAAATTAAAATAAGGCGTGACGCAAAAGCAGAGATACTTAGGTAAAAATAAAATGTATTAAAATAACAACTACAATGCACAACGATCCCAGAGATATTAAAAGCAAGAAGAGAAATGACCAACAAATAAACCACAAAATTAGTTTACAGCAAGGAAAAATACAAATTAGGAAGAAAATCGAAAATATACTAAATTAAATTATATTAAAATGAAATAAAATAAGATAAGTTAAGGTAACGTGTTCAAGGCAAGATGAAACGATGACTAAATGTAAGTATGTCGCAATTAAATAAAAAGACAAAACTCAGAAACGACTACACTCAACGAAGTCAAGATACGTTCTCAAAATTTAGACAAAGCGTGTCAAAAGGTATGAACAAATTAGGAGGGGGTACAATGGTTCAGAACGGGGTGGAGAGGGGTGAGAGGGAGGGGAGGAGTGAGGAAGAAAGACGCGGAGGCACATGCAAGAACGAGTGAGTTACGAGAAAAATAGGAAATTAGACAAAAGGAAAAATTACATTAAATTATCGGCAAAGCCAAAACTATACTTTAAAAATTGAAAGTATGCGTAGGAGATAAGGGCACACAAAGACGACGAAAATATGTGATGCGCAAAATATGGGCATTCACAGACACAATAATATCACAGGTTAGGTCACCAGCAAATAGCAATGGTGAGACCTCCTTTTGTGAACTCTTTAGATAAAGAACAAAGCATTACGGGAAGCAAGAAAAATAATCTGCAATCCCGTTATGTTGTTCTACGATAAGATACACACAGAATGACAGACTCAAAGGTGCCCCCTTCAAGGTAGGCAAACCCACCGTCACGCACTCCAGAGTAAATCGAAGACAGCCCACATACATAACTTTCAACCCGTAAAGTACAAAAACTACGTTATCAATATAAATGAAAATAACACTACCATACAAAACAAAAACTCACCAGCAATTACACGCACACAAAGGGCGGAGGGAAAATATCGGGAGGGGGCAAGTACACGCGACCAAAAGAAAATAACACAGAATAAGAGTTTTAAATTGCCGAAATATGAAACTGAACTACAGTAAAGCAATATAGATTACGACATACAGACACCTCGCCATGGTTTCACCTTGAACGCGGGCACTTCCCCAAGAATATGGGAATACGACTAGCCTACTTGGCTGCAAGAAAGAAATGCCTCGAAACAAAGCAAATGACGACGCAACACAAAGGTAACTGCGTGGTAAAATTTGATTGGTCACGACCCCTTCCAATATATAAATCACTGGCCAATAAGGGGACAAGATGCAGATATGTCCATATATGGTATTAAGACATCAGAGGGCTATTAATAGCTTCACAGCCAAGGTTTCACAAAGGCGTGCATTGATCACGTCAGATAAAAATGGCACAAAGGAGTAACTTATATATCTCATAAAAATGGATCAAAATTCCCCCACTTCCTTGGAAAAAAAATGTTTACAAAATACAAACACAAAACATTTTTTTGTATATATGGTATAAGATGCACTCTTGTTTCATTCATAAAATGGCTCGCAAGGAGAGAGTCTCATATGACACAAACACACGGAGTAGCTCACATTAGAGTTCCAAACTCATTGCCTTTCACAGAGGCTTGGTATAGCACAAGTCCATCTCTTTGAAGTATACATCAAACGCACAAGCAGTTAAGTGAGTGAGGGGAATTTTGGCTAAGTAAACCTAGAAAAATAAAATTTAGGTGCAAAAACGCAACGAATACAAAATCCGCTGCCCAAAATGCCAGCGAAGCAGTGTCCCATGAGAGAAGGTGGTACCGACCTTATCACACAAAACACTCAACTCACTAAACACGTTGGCAGCAAATTTTGACTAGGGAGAAAAAAATGAACATATAAGTTATGAGTTATCTCACAAAGAAAAACATTTTTCTGTTTTTGAAATTTCCGAAGAATAACGAGAAGTTGTAATCCAAAGGCCTGAAGATGAACAAGGGGGAACCCAGGACCATTGCAGTTGACGTCAAGGCTGCAGAGATTTTCCTTCCTCCCAATATTCCTAATATAGAAAAAAAAGAGTTACATTGTGGTATAAATGGTTAATAAAACTTAATCTGTGGAGCACCCTGTATTTCCAATGGAATGTTCTGTCGTCACAACCATTGATAAAATGATATTACACAACTTGGATGCGGTGTGGTCTAAGGGAGAGAGAAAGAAAACAGCGCGCGATAACACTCGCGGACGGTTAAGAGATACTGAAAACAATCATGGACACACTAAACTAAATAAACAGGCAGGGATCCTGTAAAAACATCAACACTGGGATCGCCGCGTCAAAACACTGAAAGAAATACATACTCTAGATAAACAAATAATTACACAGACACCACATCATTCATGGTATTTCTTAAGATTTGCTACATGAGAAACAGAAATTAGTTGAGGATCGTCATTAGAAATCATCTCCACAGTCACATTGTTCAGGAACCTGGTTATGGTCCTTGGTTTGGACCAGCGCAAACACAGTTTACTGGAGATGCCGGAAGCTGCATTACTAATAGGGTGTAGTCGCACCAAAACTCTATCTCCTATCTAAAAATGAACAGGTTATCTACGCTGGTTGTACCGTGCTGAGACCTTCTGTCTAGCCCGCTTAAGGCCAGCGACGGCGGAATCCCATTTCTCTTGAGTAGAGATGGTTCGAGACGGGATAGACAAATACTCGATATTCCAACGGAGCATCAGGGGATCAACGAGTTTACGGCCTATAAACAATTCCGCTGGTGTGGTTTGAATAGACGAATGAAACGAGGTATTAAAACCTAAGGTAAAATAATGCAAGTTAACATCCCAATTGGATTGTTCCACATTATGGAAGGCGGTTAGACAAGCTTTCAGATTACGATGAAATCTCTCTACCTGATTGCCTTGTGGTCTGAACGGCGCTAATAACACGTGATTAATGCCCCAACTGAAGGTCATAGATTTGAAAGTTTTGGACTTGAAGATGGTAGCATTATCGGTAACAAGGAACTTGGGCGGGCCAAATATAGCAAAAATATGCTTACATAATAAATGGACCGTCCCTTTTGCAGAAATGTCCTTAACAGGAAAGAGCCAGACAAACTTAGAAAAACCGTCGATCACTGTCAAAATCGCCTGATGACCAGACCTAGAACGTGTCATAGGACCGAATATGTCAATAAATAACCGTTCTCCAGGACGAGTAACAACATGAGCACTATGCAAACCTATCTGCGTAGTTTGCGCTGGCTTAGAGCGTTGACAGGTGTGAATTTTTTTTTACAAAATCAAACACATCTGGTTTGATTGTAGGCCAATAGAATTCAGAATCAATTTTGCGTAAAGTACGGTACATTCCAACGTGTAAGCCTATAGCCGAAGAATGATAGTATGTTAAGAACATATTACGAACATTCTCAGGGGCGAAAATTCTGAAGGAGTTTGAACCAGGGAGGAGACGGCCAATTACATCATTACGGACACAAAATTCACTCACAGTGGGGTCCTTGTTGGTAATTTTCTCACGGAGTTCACGACAATAAAGATCATCTGCCTGAAACTTACGTATATCTACGAAGGACCATGGACTAAACTGTAATAAAAACACATTTTCAGGCATTTCCTGAGGTGAAGTTTCGACAGAAGGAGGAACAATCTGTCTAGGAGCGGAAATAGTGGAATCCTCGAACATGCGCGAGAGACAATCAGCCACAGAGTTTTCACTGCCTTTCACGTGTACAATGTCGAACTTGAACGACGATAGTCTCAAAATCCACCGATTGATACGACCAAGTTTCTTTACATGCGACATGCTCCATTTCAGAGCTTCATTATCGGTGTAGACAGTGAAATGGCGATGTTCTAGGAAACTCCTGAATTTCTCGCAGCCAAAGACAACAGCTAGGGACTCCTTTTCAAAGATGGAATAGCGACGTTCATGTTCATTAAGCATGTGACTAGCAAAAGCTACAGGCGCAAACTTCCCGTCCACGCGTTGACTTAAAACGCTTGACACAGCTAGATCACTAGCGTCGCAATGGAGGAAGAACCTAGACTCGAAATCTGGAGCTTGCAACACAGGAGCAGATATAAGACTCTCTTTTAAAGTGTTAAAAGCTTTATCTTGCTCTGGACCCCATATAAATTTAGCGTTCTTCTTTTTGAGGGCATTCAATGGAGCCGAAATATCTGAGAAATATCTGATAAACCTGGAATAAAACCCAAACATGCCCATGGCATGGCGTAGAGCTTTCACAGAGGTAGGCACCGGTAGATTGTTAATACATTCAACTCTATCAGGCATGACGCTAATACCGTTAGTCGTCAGAACATGTCCTAAAAACTTGATCTGCGTGCGGGCCAAAGAGGTCTTTTCGGGATTGATAGTGAGTCCCGCTTTTCTGAGGCGAGATAAAACTTCACGGAGATGAGTTACGTGCTCCTCGAAAGATTTGCTATAAACAACAAGGTCATCTAAATAATTGAAGACAAACTTAAATTTCAAGTCACCTAATAGATCATCTAACACACGACTAAGAATTTGTGCTCCGACAGCGATACCCATAGGTAATCTATTGAAGTTGAATAACCCAAAAGGTGTGGAAAAGGCGGTAATATCACGGCTCTCGGCGTCTAACGGAATTTGATAATATGAGGGATTGAGATCAATAATAGATTAATAGTTAGCTCCATGAAAATGCTGAAAAGCGCTGTCGAGTGTAGGTAACGGAAAATTGTCAAAAACAACCTTCTTATTCAGCTTCCTGTAGTCGACAACTAATCTATATTCGCCGTCTTTCTTGGGAATCAGAAAAGCTGGAGAACCATACGCAGACTAGGAAGGAGCGACTACTCCTTTATCTTGTAGCTCTTTGACATATTTTCTCATAGCCAACAGCTTTGGAGGTGAACATGCAAATGGCGGGGATCGAACCGGGACATTGTCTGTGAGATCGATATGACATTCGTGACCTACCGCTGAACCTAATTTATCTGTGAGGACATCCGAGAAATCGTTCACCAAATCACTCAGCACATCACGCTCTTCCGAAAATAACGACAGAGGCAGCTGGACAGAATGCACAGTGGAAACTTCACTAACACGAGAGGTGCATTCTTCGAACGGGAATTGTTTGTTGGAATGAAACAGAAAGCTAAAGGAATTACTCACAAAATCTAATTGTAAACCTGTTTTGCGCATGAAATCTGTCCCTAAAAGGACTTGGGTGGATAAATTATCAACTACGTGGAACTGGTGATCCCATGAAAAACCATGGATCTTGAGATGACATAAAACAGTACCGGTAACGTTGATAGCAGACGAACCAGCTGACACGAACTTACGCTCACGTCCATCCTCCTGAGGACAGATGCGCAGCGCTGGAATTTGTTCCGCCACAGAGCGAAGGATAAAGCTCTCCGTGGCTCCAGAATCCAAAATGGCTTGAGTTGTGACATGATGAAAATATAATGTGACCCAAGGTTGCGATACAGAAGCAAAACAAATATAAGGATCGCGATACCTGCTTTGAGGGCTGCCCGACGGGTCGAACTCAGGACAGCACTTCAACAGTTTTCCTGGTTGAAATTACAATTTGGACAGGTCAATTTAGTCACACCTGACATCCCACAACCGTAGCAGAACTTACGGGATCTAGCGGTACATTCACGGAAGTTATGACCGTGATTGTTGCAATTCCAACATAAGATATTTGCGGAGACTCGTTTGGTATCTGGAGGATTATTGTGGACACGGGAGGTAGAATGCGTTTGGCTGGCAGCGTGACTATCACTTTGGACGTGATTTATGGCAGGACGAGAGGGGAGATTAAAAGAGACAGTCTTGTTTGAGATAACGGGATGGGCCACAGAAGTAAACGCATGTTGTGTGCTAGTCGCACAAGCTAGTTCAGGAAACATGACTTCGTGAGAAATAGGGGGTGGAACATAACTCAAACTCGACCGAGAATTGTTCTCATATTCGCGTCCATGTAGAATTATGTCCTCAATACACCGTACCGAAATGCGACGTATGAAGTACTTATATATAGGATTTAAATTCCTATAAATAATTTCGAAAAGTTCCTGTGGGTGGAATGGCTGAGGCAAATTGGCTGTGAGGAGGCGTACAGCCGTGACATAATCGTCAATCTTCTCGGAGGGGACTTGAGTTCGAGCGTAGATTTCCTGTTTCAAAGCATACGCGAAATCTTGGGGAGTGAAACGGGCTTTTATGTTGCACACAAATTCGTTCCATGAAGTGTAATGGAATGGTGACACCCTGTACCACTGCAACGCTTTACCAGAAAGTAAAATTGGTAGGCAACGAACTATCTTATCGGGACTTATGTCATGGCACTGACACAGTTCCTCAATCCTCTGAATGAACCAAAAAACTGAAGATGTGTTATCTTCCCCGGAAAAAGTAAGATTCCACTTGCTCACAACGGATGCGACGTTGTCAGAATGACCAACACTGGTAGGATTAGAAAAGTAGCCACTAGATAACGGGTCAAACATAAGTAAGTCTTTCGGTACACTAAAAAACTGGGGTTCTGGAATAGCCTTACTTGAAGAAATAGGTGCAGTCAACGACTCAAAATTAAAGGACGGTAAACGAACTTCCTGCTTAATAGATTTATCCATAACGAAAATATAAAAACACAGCACGGTACACACCAACGAGATAAGAGAAAGGACTACAAAAACTACTAATTTCAAACTACTTCAAAAATATAAAAGGTAGCTAAACAGTATTACGAGAAGAAATAAATAAGTGCACATCACATTACCGTAAGATGTTGCTTTCCCACGTGGTAATTTACTCACGGGCACCAAGTCGTCATCCTCACACGAAACATACGGTTTGCGGCTGTGTGTTTTTCAAATGTTGATAGACCATACCAGTCCTTTCTCTTCTTTCATGAAATTCTCAGCACCTTAAACCTCAGAAAGACAACATTATACTATAGGTACGAAAAGGATGGAAACGTTTCACAATGCAATTCAGCTCGAAGTCTCAGGAACGAACAGCTGAAAAAAAATTGTTAAATTAGAAAGGTGATTTTGTCTCAAAACCACGCTCTGAAATCCATTTGTACGCAACTTATATGAAGTAATAGTAATAAACATATACTTACGTACGCAGCAGACGTCAGTGGAAACGTAGCTGAAGCTCTTCCCATATCCCCGAAGAAATATAAAATAAAATAAAATAGAAGAAAGAAAAACGGGGAGATCGCAGTCTTGTTTGGCTTTCGCTGGGCCCAAATTTTAAAAGGCAAACCAGAAAGCAATCCCAAAAGGAAGGGGGAAAGCTAAATAAAATTAAACTACAGTAAAATCCAAAGATGAACAAATTTAAATCAGAGGCCGTGTAGGTCGTATTAACGTCACAAGTACGCTAATAAGACCGACAAACCAAAATATAGCAAAAAACCAGACAAAACTTGAAGAAGGTTACTAAAATTAAAATAAGGCGTGACGCAAAAGCAGAGATACTTAGGTAAAAATAAAATGTATTAAAATAACAACTACAATGCACAACGATCCCAGAGATATTAAAAGCAAGAAGAGAAATGACCAACAAATAAACCACAAAATTAGTTTACCGCAAGAAAAAATACAAATTAGGAAGAAAATCGAAAATATACTAAATTAAATTATATTAAAATGAAATAAAATAAGATAAGTTAAGGTAACGTGTTCAAGGCAAGATGAAACGATGACTAAATGTAAGTATGTCGCAATTAAATAAAAAGACAAAACTCAGAAACGACTACACTCAACGAAGTCAAGATACGTTCTCAAAATTTAGACAAAGCGTGTCAAAAGGGATGAACAAAATAGGAGGGGGTACAATGGTTCAGAACGGGGTGGAGAGGGGTGAGAGGGAGGGGAGGAGTGAGGAAGAAAGACGCGGAGGCACATGCAAGAACGAGTGAGTTACGAGATAAATAGGAAATTAGACAAATGGAAAAATTACATTAAATTATCGGCAAAGCCAAAACTATACTTTAAAAATTGAAAGTATGCGTAGGAGATAAGGGCACACAAAGACGACGAAAATATGTGATGCGCAAAATATGGGCATTCACAGACACAATAATATCACAGGTTAGGTCACCAGCAAATAGCAATGGTGAGACCTCCTTTTGTGAACTCTTTAGATAAAGAACAAAGCATTACGGGAAGCAAGAAAAATAATCTGCAATCCCGTTATGTTGTTCTACGATAAGATACACACAGAATGACAGACTCAAAGGTGCCCCCTTCAAGGTAGGCAAACCCACCGTCACGCACTCCAGAGTAAATCGAAGACAGCCCACATACATAACTTTCAACCCTTAAAGTACAAAAACTACGTTATCAAAATAAATGAAAATAACACTACCATACAAAACAAAAACTCACCAGCAATTACACGCACACAAAGGGCGGAGGGAAAATATCGGGAGGGGGCAAGTACACGCGACCAAAAGAAAATAACACAGAATAAGAGTTTTAAATTGCCGAAATATGAAACTGAACTACAGTAAAGCAATATAGATTACGACATACAGACACCTCGCCATGGTTTCACCTTGAACGCGGGCACTTCCCCAAGAATATGGGAATACGACTAGCCTACTTGGCTGCAAGAAAGAAATGCCTCGAAACAAAGCAAATGACGACGCAACACAAAGGTAACTGCGTGGTAAAATTTGATTGGTCACGACCCCTTCCAATATATAAATCACTGGCCAATAAGGGGACAAGATGCAGATATGTCCATATATGGTATTAAGACATCAGAGGGCTATTAATAGCTTCACAGCCAAGGTTTCACAAAGGCGTGCATTGATCACGTCAGATAAAAATGGCACAAAGGAGTAACTTATATATCTCATAAAAATGGCTCAACGTTTGATAGTTAATTTTCTTTTCTCTTCTTATTTTCCACGTCTCTTTTTCACAAGAGGGTCCAATGAAAAGTCCTAATGTGTATTCAAAAGCCCTCTAACGATGCTGCAGGTATTCAGTGCGTATATGGGAAGATTTAGTGTGGCTAGATTTACTGAAAAGATTTAGGTGTCAGGCCAGTGGGAGAAAGGAGGAAAGGAAGAATCGTCACATTTTTTAGTCTCCAGATTCTAGCAACCTCCATAGCTAGAGGAGTATATTTATCAATCTTCTCTCTGAATTTATGGTGGATATTATGGTCATTCGGAACAGATATGTCAATCAAGTACGCGTGATGGTTCTTCTTATCAGTTAAAGTTATGTCTGGTCTATTATGAGGAGTTGTTTTGTCTGTTTGAATAGTGCGATCCCAATACAGCTTGTAATCTTCGTTTTCCAGCACACTTTCTGGTGAGTATTTGCAATAAGGCGTCCTGTCGTGTATGAGAGATCGGGTTAGGGCGAGTTCTTGATGAATGACTTTAGCAACATCGTTATGCCTTTCAGTGTAAGATGATGGCGCTAGAATTATTATTATTATTATTATTATTATTATTATTATTATTATTATTATTATTATTCTGATCTTCGAAGAACTTGTCTTCGACTCAGAAGAAGAGCCCAACGTTCAAGACATCGACCAGAGGCTGATTTGAGATCCGCTGAGCACCTTGCAGCTAAGAGAACCCTTCGAAATGCCATCAGAAGCCGTAAGACTCTGATGTGGCAGTTGTTAGTTAAAGAAGTAGACGTAGATCCTTGGGGATTAGGCTACCGAATTGTCACCAAGAAACTCGGCTCCATGTCCAATACCACGTTGGATGCACGGACGATGGATGATATTGTAAACGAGCTATTCCCTACTCACCCTGTGCGAATTGATGTGGGCGACGTACTTGAGCCGGAATTCATTCCTCTATTTACCATAGGTGATCTGAAGGAAGCAGTAGGCTCCTTTCGGAATAAGAAGGCTCCAGGCCCTGACGGGATACCCGCGGAAGCTATGAAACTAGCTCTCAAGCTTTGTCCGCAGCTACTGCTTGAAATGTACAACTGTTGTCTGAGAGCAGGTGTCTTTAGTGCCCGTTGGAAAATGGCTCGACTAGTGCTGATTAAAAAAGGAAAGGCAGTCGGGAACGCGCCATTGTCCTTCAGACCACTATGTATTTTAGACACATCGGGAAAAGTGCTGGAGAAGTTATTAAAACCTCGCATACTGTCGTCTATTCAAGCCGCGGGAAATCTGTCTGACAGGCAATTTGGCTTCCGCCGTGAGCGATGTACAATAGATGCAGTACGCCTAGTAGTTGAAGCTGCGAATCAAGCCCAGGAAGGTAACCACTATTCTAGGAAAATTACACTTCTGGTAACCTTGGATGTGAAGAACGCCTTCAACTCAGCTAGGTGGATAGATATGGTTGAAGCTCTTCAATTCACCTTCCAGTTGCCTGCATATCTCCTGCGTATAATGAAAGATTATTTGAAGGACCGTACCCTATTATATGACACTGCAGACGGCCAGAGGAGGAGGAGAAAAGTCACGGCAGGAGAAGCGCAAGGATCTATCCTGGGCCCGGATTTGTGGAACATGTTGTACGACGGCTTACTGCGCATGGATATGCCCGAAGATACATTCCTTGTTGGGTACGCTGATGATATTGCAGTGGTGATTGTAGCCCGAGATGCGGTTCTGGCTCAGTGGAAACTCAATCAGGTAATGCGACGGGTGAGTGGTTGGATGAACACTCATGGTCTGAATTTAGCTATGGCGAAAACTGAAATAGTCATGTTAACTAGGAGGAGAATGGACACTATAATTCCCATGAAAGTTGGAGAGGTGGTCGTTCGAACTGGAGCCACTGCGAAGTACTTAGGGTTTACTCTTGACACGAAACTGACATACTGGTCTCATATACGGAAGGCAGCAGACAAGGCGGAAGTAGTGACAGCTGCCATTAGTAGACTCATGGCTAATGTGCATGGTCCTAGAGAAAGCAAACGTCGACTACTGTTGTCCACAGCGCAGTCTATTCTCCTGTATGGAGCTGAGATTTGGTCTGATTCGCTGAGGATAGAGAAGTATAGGAAACGCCTAGCTGCAATTCAGAGGAGAGGAGCTCTGAGGGTGGCGTGTGCTTACCGTACAGTTTCGGAACCTGCAGTTCTGGTTGTCTCAGGTGTTGCGCCAATAGACTTACTCGCGCAAGAACGTAAAGACGTATACTTCCGACGAATAGAACTGGGCAAGGCTCAAGTGCGGAAGGAAGCCGTAGCACGCAAGATGGAGCTTTGGCAGCAGAGGTGGAATGACGATCACAGAGGAAGATGGACAGCTCGGCTGATACCGAGTCTGGTCGAGTGGACGAGTAGGAAACACGGAGAAATAAATTACTTTCTGACACAGATGTTGACAGGTCATGGCTACTTTCGGTGTTACCTTCATCGTATGGCCAAAGTTAGGAGTCCAGTTTGTATTTACTGCGAGAACGAACGAGATGACGTTTATCATACGTTTTTCGTCTGCGATCGTTGGGCAGCGGAAAAACAACAACTTGAAGCTGAGGTTGGTCCAATAACGCCGGACAATATAGTTGGCATTATGCTGAGAAACGAGCTCAGCTGGGATACGGTCGCTTTCTTTGTTGAGGTGGTCCTTCGTCAGAAGAAGTCGGATGGGGACTTGCTCGATTTAGTCGATTGAGTCTGCGATCCACGGGCTATGAATGGAGAAGTAAGATGGTGCTTGTGAAGCAAAGAAAATGACTCCATCCTGAAGTAATACGAAAGTGGTCCCGGGATGGGTTTTGTCCAGAGGACAGGGTGTGGTTTTTTAGTGGGTAAGAATCCCACACTCTTGAGAAGTGCGGACCCTTCTCAAGGTCTTATGCAAGATTTTTCCACTACCCTCGAAAAAAAAAAAAAAAAAAAGAATATATATATATATTCTTGCATCGTTATGCCCGACTCAGGAGCACGGTTAAACCTGTTTAGCTGATGTGTTGGCCTTCTTTTCCTTCCAAAATCTCTTCATCCTCTCGCTGAACGCCTTTCTTCGGTCTTCTGTCCAAGTTATGGTGGCCCTGGTGTTGGGTTTGTCTTCAAATTGGTGATTGTCGATTAGGGTTCAGAATTTGCATCTGTCCTGTATAAAATTGTGGGGACGTCAGCCCGAGTCCTCGGACCCCTCGTACACGCCTCTAGCATGATTGGTTCGCGAAATATAGCAAAAAGTCTAAAATCATGGTTTTACCCTTAAAAACCGTGTTCCCGGATTTCACCTTTTCAACACCTACATTCCCGTAAAGAGCACAACGAGACGAAAATAACGAATCCAAGCACGCCCTCCTAGCATGACTCCTTCCATTCCAAGGTCGCAGGGGCTCACAACTTCCTAAGTAGAGCAGAACCTACAACCTAGCACTATTTTAGAGTGGAAATAAAACGTCCATACGAAAGGGGGGTTCACCACGATTCCTAGGACACCCCATATGCTCAAATCCAACCATGGGTTTAGGAAATATTAAAAGCGGATGACCTTTTAGTTTTGGTCTTTTAATTAAATAAAGAGGCTATAGGAAAGTAGGGGGCGTCACTACGAGTGCTAGGACACCCTGTATGTTCTAATCCCATGTTTGGTTAGCGATATATCAGGTTCGGGGCCGATACGAGGAGGGTTCAAAAAGAAGTGCCGCAGAACCCCTGTCATCCCACTACGTCCCGTGGGGGTTTCAGCCTGTTCCCCTATCGGGCGCGTCCCAGGTGGCGGATAGGGCGGCTCGCCGGACTTGTCCGGAGGGTTTGAGGGAAATAAAATACCTCTCGCGGACCAAAAACAGGCACAGCTTGATAACATCTTCAGCAACCTCTGAAGCTCACTACTTCAGTTGTAACCATGACACCAACATAGATCGATGTCCCCACTACTTTCAACTTGTTAGCATGATGGAAACAACCTACAATATAACTACCCCAGGCCCTAGTAGGCATACTAGTTATTTTTCTCGGTCATCGGATTCTGGGGGACCGAGAACATCATGCGGGAATGTATCGAAGCTTCCCAAATCTCTTCGCCCGAAATGCAAAACTTTCATTATTATTATTATTATTATTATCATCATCAAACCAAATTTTGAAGCGTTTCCTTCGACCTGAAGATCAATTAACAGTACGTAATGTTATCAAATTATAACCTTACAACAGAATAATTGTAGGGAAGGATTCATTTAATAACTTACTTTCCGGTAAAGTTACTGACCATCTTAATTTACAACTAGTTGAAACCCGTCAAAACATGACGGACAATGGCAAAAATGTTTACTGAAGAAGATTCTTATATAAGTTAAATTCTTTGTACGATTACTTTTTGGCACCATTGGAACTTTAAGGGCGTCAAAAGATAGCACTCTAAATATTGCAACATAATGCTGGTCATAATTGAAAACGTGATGAGGTAAATAGACCAATACGTTCCAGAGTTTCTCCTTGAGCTTTATTGATTGTGATAAAGCATGCCGAGCGAATAGGAAATTGTTGCCTGTTAAAAGGAACTGTACTGTACATGTAAGAGTTTAATCGGAAGTTGATAAATCAAGTCGTAGGATTTGAGCTCTCTGCTTAATATTACTGCACCTATTATATCCGAATCCAAGCAATTTCTTACAATTTCTTACCATTAATATGTTTCCATATAGGAGTACTTGGGAAACGAACAGATTCCTAATGAGCATATCTATGGCTCAAACGTTCGGAGTATGTGGAGGCCAATCACTTAATTCCAAGGAATTGAAGAATTCTACCATAGTAGGGAAATGAAGTAGCTGGCTTTCATCTTCAGTATCTAATCTGTTAACGCTGATGTATGTGTTTGAACTACTGGATATAAGTTCAATGCCTTTTAAATTAATATCATTGCATTGTTGCAGTCTGACAAATATTTTATATTCCAGCAGATCAATTTTACCATCACAACAGTAAAGGCCAAAGTAACCACGCGTAGATTTTACACAAGAGAAATACAATGTAGAACAATGTTTACATTTGATCGTCAAGGACCTTACACTGTACTGCATAATATCTGGAATTGTTTCTGAACTGGTCTATTTATATTGGATTTTAAAGTGGCCTCGTATTATTCGATAACACTATATTGTCCTGCATCAACGGAGCCGCTAAATATTAAATGGCAAATAATACTTCCATTGCTGAAATCAACAGCGTAGTTAGACTCATTAGTCTAAACAAATAATCATTAAACAATTGTCTTATACAATGAAGTTCTACATGACCAGTGTATCCACCGTCCAGAGACTTTCATACTCAAGTTGGTTGCTTATGAGAATGCGATGAGACTGATCGCCTATAATAAAATCCTTATAATTGTTCCTGCCAGCGAAATTTTTTACAATAGCTTGAAAACGCAGCTCAGAATGACGTTCTTCATTTTGATATAAACAGTACAAAACTGCTCTAAATCAGCAATTTCCATCACCTGTTATAGGTTATGGCAGAACATTTTGCAGGGGAACATAGAATCACTTCGCCAACTACTGGAATGAGCATAGGCCTATACTCAATACTCACCTCGGCAGTCACCCTAATGGAGGCAGTTTTAGAATTCTATGTCCCGTGCTTGTCAAAAATCGTATTAACACATGGAAGCCCACCCATTCTTGGCTATCGCCTCGGAGATCCGGGTTACATTTCCAGCTCTGCCAATAAATTTAATTCTGGTCTGAGGGCAAAAACGGGGCACATTCAGTCTCTTGATGTATAACTAAGAAGAGGAAGGTTTGATTCCCACCTCGACAATCATGGATGTGGTTTTCCGTGGTTTCCCACTTCCACTCAAGGCAAATACCGATATGGTTCCTAACTTAAGGCCTCGGCCGTCACCTTGCCATTTCCCACCTTAATTACAAATACACACATTAATGCAGCCATCACAATAACACGGGTTATCAGAGAAAAGTTTATGCATACACACCAAAGTACACGGGGCTGAGTGACCACGATGTCGGAGCCCTTCAAACGAATTATGTTTGCCAAGTGTCTCTCATGGCGAAAACAATTGCGGACACGCGCGAGTGCCTGGAAAACTACTTTTTTTCTTTAATAAGTTAAGAGTATATCGACGATGCATAATTATAACTTTTAGTCTAGGACGCTACCAACTTGACCACCGAAGCATTGGGAAGAAATCACAATATTAAGGTACATAAACAACATACACATTCAACTCTCAGTTAATGTTCTTCAACATTTCCCTTCTTTTATAACTCTATTCCAGTATACATATCGTAGAAACATCATAGAAAATAATCCCCTCCTTTATAATTCTCATAAATAAATATCATGTCGCCTCCGTAGCGTAGCGATCAGCATGGTTAGCTGCCGCCCCGGAGGTCCTGGGTTCGATTCCCGGCTCTGCCACGAAATTTGAAAAGTGGTACGAGGACTGGAACGGGGTCTACTCAGCCTCGGGTGGCCCAAATGAGTAGAGGGGGTTCGATTCCCCCTCAGCCATCCTCGAAGTGGTTTTCCGTGGTTTCCCACTTCGTCTTCGGGCAAATGCCGGGATGGTACTGTCCCCGATAATCCGGATAGTAGGCTGTCAGAAATCCGCCCCCTCAATCGGATTGTCAATAATCGATTGCACCGGCACAGCTACATCAATGAAAATGGCACTGACAGATACTACCGTGATTAGAGCACAGTAGTTAACATGAAATTATTGTGGATCACACCAAAATATACGGGGGTTCATACTTACCTTTTACTTACCTATTCAATTTAATCTCGGGTCTGGGTTTTCAACTGGATCACTTAATAGTATGCCCTCACAATAACCTCCACCACGATATTTAAAATGAACCAAGTCGGAGACCAGAAAATTTAAACTGCACAATAATTTATTTCACATAAAGAAAAAAAAATATTATAACAAAATTTAACAACAAAATAGTTATGGCTGTCTGAAGCCATTGTCAATGCAACCATGTCCTCCTGTAGGACTGTAGACTTCACATACAAAAATTCAGCTTTCTCTAGCTCAAAAGAACGTAATAATAACAACAATGCCCATTGGAATGGATAAGGGAGCTGGGACGAGACATATAGCATTTGTTTCCTTGTTCATGAACTTCATAATTTAGTTCATTGACACACATTTATTAATAACCGCAAGGCCGCTAAGTAGTTGACCTTGACCTCCACCATTCAGTTATCTGGCCACCTGCAATACACCCTAAGCAGTGTTGCATGCTTGCTTCGTCAAATGGACGCAGCTGCCTAACCTGTGTCACCATATGCTGGCCAACACAGAGTCTAGCTCTCATTCAAAACAATTTAAATGCTCACATCTCAACTCAAAAATTATCACGCAAAATTTATACAAGTTCCGTTCACATTTCAATGGATTACTCTGTTAATCTCAAATCTTATTTAAATGTTTATTCCAATTATCGAACTAGCGTTGTTTAAATGTTAATAGCAAAACGCATAATGTTATATCATAGTGTTCAATAATTATTTATAACATTTAGATAGTTCATAACTTCGTCAAACGACAATTGAAAATTTTTTACACGCCTCTATTAATCCCGTTTGTTTTAAATTATTATTATAGATATTCACATAGTTATTTACATTATTTATATTTTATTTATATTTGAAATACATTAACCACACGTTTATCCGGTTGATATTTTCTTAAATCGTGGTAATGTAATCGACCGATGAAGGTTACTTATATTTAAATTTTAGATTCAGGTTTAATAAGATTTAATAATTATTATTTGTGACGGTAACCTCCATTCAAAATCTATAATTCAATCAATTTATCACTCTTGTTAATTTTCACAGTACGTTCACATGAATCATTTTCAATGGACCTGAACAATACAACTCAGCGGAAACATACCTCGCACAAGCGCACAAAATTGGCCCATAATTCATCATATATCTCATTATATATGGCATCAAAATCTTCCACAATACACACAAAAAACCTCCACTTATAAATTCATCATCATCATCAATATTACTGTGGGAACCTCCTTCACTTATTAAAGGGCATTATTCATCAGCGACTTTTACACGTCCACTGAACTAACGATTATACATCCATAGTTCCTCTTTAAAAATTCTTATATTCATCAATTGTATCGAAAACTGTTATTATATTTAACCTTCGTTGGTTTCATTCATGAAGCGATATGAAGTAAAAATTTGCCAGTCACAAATAAATTTAATAGCAAATACGATTAGACACGCCTCCCTGGTCTATCAAAATGAATTAATCTCATCATAATTATCGCAGTATAAAAATACTATATTCAAGCAAAATTCATTTAACTGCAGAAATAGTCGAATAGAATGCAAATAGACTAGAAAATGCAAACAATATTGTTTCAATCTAGAATTGAGAAAATCTCCTATCAAATGTTCATTACTATAGTGTACTGAATAAATCGTATTCAAAGTTCATATTTCATAAACTTGTCTATAATGCAATGGTATTTCAGAATTGACTAAAAATGTCTGTGTTTCAATCATGTTCATAAAAACGACTAGTATTTCCAAGATCGTCGATAAAGTAGTAGATTTTAACGCTCTAAAATCTTTTAATCATTCTTCTTTCTTGAGGATGACAGAAAATTGGTCAAAGTAATTTACTGGAAAGAATTACTTTAATAAAACGACACGCTGTCTGAATTCAAACTTGCCATAGAAAATCGTTAACTTTACAGTCAAATCGTGACTACAAGAAAAATTCAAATTCTCGAAAGAATATTTAACTTCAGTATAAACTGATCCAAAATGTTTAAATATGCAAATGACATAAAAATGTCTCAATAAATCGAAGAAAATGGCATAAAGCTGCAAAGTGTACAGAGTACAGAAACATCTAGCAAAAGAATATGGGGCAATCAAATATATGACAGAAAATATGGGGAAAGATAGTTGCTCAGATCTCACTAAAATGGCTCAAATAAATCAAGAAACGTTCACGGCTACCTTATCTGTTGGATTGAAGTTCTAGAAGAAAATTTCAAAGAAGACTGCTGCTGGTTCCATTTCACCACAGGATAGATGTGCACCGACCTCGAACCTGGAACCTGCGCCCTCGGAGAATAGATCAACTTCCTCCTCCGGAAATCGCACTGCTCCGTGTAGACGATAGACATCCTTCTGGCAAAACTCTTCTTTGTGTGCTGGGAAAAACCCTTGCCACTCTTGAAAGTTCCCTGAAGTTCTTGTAGAAATCAGCCATGAAGTTCATTGCAAATATTTCCGCTGAAATGTTCATAATTGTGGAGTATGAATTTATTTCCACTGCCATTTGATGTAATTCAGCGATGGATTACGATGCATGAGTGTAGCTGAATGTTCACTACATGCTCGTCTTTGTAGAATGACGATTATCGAAGCTCCATGTTGCTACTTCACACTACTGATGTATGTCCCAATTGCATTAAAGTTTTAGTCTTCCATCTCCACTTCCATTATAATGTTAGTCGAAAGTACTGCCAGATTGTATAGTTCCATTGTAGAATGTAGCGTTGTATCACCAAATGTAATCTTCAGTATCACGGTTGCAATACACGTGGCTGCCGTAGCGTAGAATGTGGTAGTAAATGTGCTTCTCAGGATTCGAGAAAAACACTTTTCTCTGCAGTCTTTAAATGCGAATATCTTCTGAAGTATTATAATGAAAAAGTTCAACTTTCGCACACGCCTCAATATTGTAATGCACTATTGAATTAGTATAAATGCAGTAGCTAATTCTTGATAGATAAACTTGTAGAATCGTTTATGTGTGCGCTCCAACTTCGCCTAGTTTTAGTAACAGTAAAATTGCACTGCTGGATACCCAATACTGTTCGATGCGGTGGGCTCTGCCACGCTTGCTTATGACGATATGCTTGTTCTGTCAGAACACGAAGTCAGACTATGAAGTCAGAATAAAACCACGAAGTGAGAAGCTCCTCTCTGCTGTGCAAGGCCTTTTATCAACTTTGGAGGGGCGTATCCATCCCTACCATAGCTTCTTCTTCCATCATTACTCGAAGTTCCAACTTTGGCTATTCTTGACGGATTTTCAGATTTCAAAAACATATAATTAATTTCTTCAAAATTCCAAATCAATGCCATAACTGAAAATAGTTTTCCACAATTCTGCATGCCAAAAGTTATTAAATATGGTAGTTTCAGTAATCTCCGTCTACCTTCAAGCTATCATTCATTGGTTCGAGCCTCTCCTCCAATAGCGTAACTTCTTCCTCAGCACGTTTACTTGCTTCCCTGCGTCTGCGTCGTAAATCTAAGATCCTTCTCGAACAAAATCGTGACGTCAGCAAGAATCTAAGCTCAGCCAGCCTACTTGCTCGAGCGTTGCGTCATCCACGCCTACGTCATGAATATACACGTCACAACTATGACGGCCATAACTTTATTCACATATGCCAATACAGCCACCGTGGTCTCAGTATAATTCAATTTACGGGGGCAGTACCTTCTTCAAGGCCACGGCCACCTCCTTCCCTCTTCCTTGTCTATCCATCCTCACCATCCCTTACCTTCCCTCATGTGGCCCCTGTTCGCTTTGCAGGTGAGGCCGCCTGGGCGAGGTGCCAATCCCACCTCACCAGTTGTATCCCTTCCGATTCGATGTTCCCAGCTCTAGGACACTGCCCGTAAAGGCGGTAGTGGTGAGTTCCCTCGCTGAGACCGTGGGTTCCATCAACCTGGAGGGTAAACGACTAAAAAAAAAAAAAAACTCTCACGTGAAAACGCGCCATGTATTGTGTTTTAAATATATCGATGCAATGCTTCTGCCATCTGTTGTCAGTTACTGGAACTATATGGGCGAGGGACTGCCATCTGTTGTCTGTTCTGGAACTGATTGCAGATATTCAAACGGCGTTGTGGTGAATGGTTGGCGATTTACAAAGGAAAACGCCTTGTGTTTAAATATATAGATGACAACGTAAATCGTGGAGAATTCCTTATTTTACGGGGATAATACAATTAAAATATGTTAAGACAATGTATTACCCATAGCCAGAATTAATAATTGGGAAATAAAAATACGTGTCTGAGGTGTGATTCGAACTCCTTCGACTATGCAAGAATTCATTCCGGGGTCCGCAATGCTACCCCTGAGCCACCCAGACAACGTACTTCGATTGCAATATTACTGTAAGTTTTCTAAACATCAAACGCACTCAAATGCCTGTTGAAGTTCTTCAATATATCCCTTCCTTTATGTATCTATTCCAGTATATATCGTCAGAACATCATAATGCGATATTTTCCCTCTTTTTAATTCTCATAAACATGATCACACTACGATGCGGTGGGTATTTTATCCGCCATTTCTCTCGTGAAAGAACGCCATTTTGCGCACGCGCAGTCGCTACAAATATTACATTTTTCTAAGGGCGAGGTACTGCCATCTGCTGTCAGTTACTGGAACTGATTGCAGATATTCAAACGTCCGTTTGGTGAATTGTTGGCGATTTACAAAAGAAAACGCCTTGTGTTTAAATATAGAGATGACAACGTAAATCGTGGAGAATTCCTTGCTTTATGGGAATAATAAAATTTAAATATGTTAAGACAATGTATTACCAATAGCCAGAAATAATAATTGTGAAATAAAAATGCTTGTCTGAGGTGTGATTCGAACTCCTTCGACTATGCAGGATTTCATTCCGGGGTCCGCAATGTTACCCTGAGCCACCCAGACAACGGACTTTGATTGCAATATTAAGTTATCTAAACATCAAACGCACTCAAATGCCTGTTGAAGTTCTTCAATATATCCCTTCCTTTATGTATATATTCCAGTATATATCGTCAGAACATCATAATGCGATATTTTCTCTCTTTTAATTCTCATAAACAAAGATCACACTACGATGCGGTGGGTATTTTATACGCCATTTCTCTCGTGAAAGAACGTCATTGTACCCACGCGCAGTCGCCACAAATATTACATTTTTCTTTAATCATTTAAAAATATACCCTAACATATATCTTCCTTTTAAAGACACTCTGCAAATCTACATACCAAGAGTTCTCGTTAGAATGCATTACGAAGTCAATCGGATAAGACGTTTTCTCAATCTCGACGTTACAAAAATCACCTTAGTGTTTTAAATATATAGATTTCTAGTTTTGTTTCTGTTCTATTTCAGAGATGCACAAACACTCAATATATTAAGTATTCAATTTTCCAAATTATCTTCTGCCAGCACAATGGCCGAGAGATATTGCTCTATTAGCGAGAACACAGGCCATAAACCAGGCGGACAGCGATCGGAAAACTCATCCACACAGCATGAGTCGTAACTATAGAGGAACCTAATAATGGAGGTCTAATATTGCACTCTTGTCAAAAGACGTGTCAACGTAACTCCTAGTTCCATAAATAATAATTATTATTAAAGATAAATCGCACAAATTGTGCATATTAATGAAAACAAATTGTTATTCACAAAACTTCACAATGGATGATCCCCGATTTTCACAAGAAATTACATGGTATCTACTACATTGCACCCCGCATAATTTACATACTCAGGATTCATCAGGGTCATGAAAGTATTCGGTATTACACAGTTTATGGTGATACCCATGTACCGCCATCGAATTGACAAAGTGTCGCAAGTCTTGATTTGTGTTCATCCATGTCCTAGTCATCATGGCCTCCGTGGTGTAAAACTCGAACCAGATTTCGTCCCTTTTCTGTATTCTTCCCTGCATCAGTTTTTTCCAGGCGTCTGTGGATGGTAGCCCTCTCTTCATCCGAAGGTCCTCAATGAAGAAGGTCTCCCTGGCTAGTTCATATGCTAATCTTGATTTTGTATAAATAATAATGAGGCCAACTTGTCTTCCCTTGTGCATAATGATTGGTTAGGACCCGATTAGAGGTCCCAAAGTATGCACTAATTAACAAAATAAAATCGAATAAAATCGAAGGAAAGTAAAGAAAAGAAAAGAAAATGAAATGAAATGAAATGAAATGAAATAAAATGAAAGGCAAGGCAGAGCAAGGCTCAAGGCTCAAGGCTAAAGGCTAAAGGCTCAAGGCTCAAGGCTCAAGGCTCAAGGCTCAAGGCTCAAGGCTCAAGGCTAAAGGCTAAAGGCTAAAGGCGAAAGGCGAAAGGCGAAAGGCTCAAGGCTCAAGGCTCAAGGCTCAAGGCTCAAGGCTCAAGGCTCAAGGCTGAAGGCTGAAGGCTGAAGGCTAAAGGCTAAAGGCTAAAGGCTAAAGGCTAAAGGCTAAAGGCTAAAGGCTGATATAAACGAATCAAGATAGTACAACGAAGGTTGGTACACATTACGGCGTAGGGTGGTATGTTGTTTCATTTGAGGGTTTTGGAGATCGTTTTCATTTTCCCCTCAAAATATGCAAGGAATTTTCGAGTCATGCGTATGAAGTATCCATATAATTGTATTCATCTCTTCTTCATCAATTCCCTCAGTTTCTTTGTATTACTCTCTGTGAGGTCTCAATCTCCTTTGTCTATCCACACATATCCTAGTCGCCGAATCTTCATGTTTTTTTCTTTCTTTCTTCCTTTTTTCTTTCTTTCTTTCTTTCTTTCTTTCTTTCTTTCTTTCTTTCTTTCTTTCTGTTCCAGTTGATCCAGCAATCCTCTGTTAAATCCAAGGATTCAGAATCGTTAAGTCCTTCTGGCTTGATCACAGTCTTAGGTTTGTTCTCTTGGAAAGAAAAAAATCATTTTAGAAAAATGTAAGAATATAGCCGTATTGATTAGTAGATGAAAATGAAAATTCACAGCCTGCTTCCAGTCGACCGACCATGTCAGGGAATGGAATGAATGAAGCCCCCATCTAGCGGCGAGGATATGAACTGTGTCGGCTGCCGAATCCTGTCGCACTCCCCTGGGGCAATGATTTAATATGACAGATGAAATGAAATGATACTGGAGAGTGTTGCTGGAATGGAATTGTGACAGGGAAAACCGGAGTACCCGGAGAAAATCCTGTCTGCCTCCGCTTTGTCCAGCACAAATCTCACATGGAGTGACCGGGATTTGAACCATGGACCTAGCAGTGAGAGGCCAGCGTGCTGCCGCCTAAGCCACGGAGGCTTATTAGATTAGTAGATTAGATTAGTAGATAAGTAATGAAAATGCTCCGCCGATCAATACAAATTCTATTCAAAAATTAGTACATGTTTCGTTATACGATGATATCTTCTTCAGCGTTTATACAATATTAAAATAAATAAAACTAGTGGGCCCGTGCGAGCTTTCGCAACGTGAATGTAGGTTTATGGGGGTAGTAGGGGAGAATATGGGAAAACAAAGTTTTAAATATTGAAGAAATGTATTTATTTTTGTTAAACAGCATATGTACATGAGAAGAACACAAAGAATTATGTAGAACAGTGTTTTGTACTTGTCACAGCACCTCTTTGTAGCTAGCAGTACGCCGCACTCCCGCCAGATGGCTACCACCGCTGCGCTGTCCTGCGCTCTAGCGGCAGGCTCGCCTCGCAGTACGCCTCGCTCCCGCCAGATGGCTGCCGCTGCCGCGCTAGCCTGCGCTCTAGCGGCAGGCTACAAGGTTACGGTGCTCCCATTGTCAATGTGTATTTGTTAAGGTATTTATTTAATTGTGAGGCATTTAAAGAGGATGTGTGTGCGTTACGGACACACATAGGGTTATGCGGAACCTGTGGGTACCCCATATGTGTAGGTTGGTGTTAACAGCACCTTATTTGCGGTACAAAACCGAAATGGGACCTTAGCAGAATAATATAGGGAGGATGGATATGCTTAAAAATTGATTAAATAAAGGTTCTAAATATTAAAATATAATTTTCCAAAACACTCTGTTTTGGTCAATGGAGCCGTAATGGATGGTTGTGAAGTTGAAAAAACTGACAGATGGAATTGAGACTTCCACTCTCGACATCTACCTAATTTAAAGCCACAATTGCCGGTCTATTCTTGTTGTAGTCTTTTGGGTTGCTTCATAAAGTGTTTATATACGTATATGTTCTCCTACTTAGTGACTTAAGGGGGTGTGGTGGCGCAGCGGTCCAGCGGTTTACCTCTCACCAAGGCGAACCGGGTTCGATTCCCGGTCAATGCATGTGAGATTTTCGAAGTGTAATGGCATGCTCTGTGGTTTGAATTCCACGTAAAAAGGAGGTCCCTTGGCTCCTGATCGAGAGATTAACGGTTACGTCAAACTATAAGCTTCCTTTTCTTACTTATTGATTTCTTGGAATCGTTATTATTGTTATCATTATTATTCTCTCTTGTATACACGAATATTGTTAGAGAAGACGGGAAACGATCACAAACGTCGTTTTACTACACGTTGGTGATGTTCTATTTCATTTTTGTGATGGGGAAGTTTAAAAACCTTTGGACTGTTGAGCAAGTGTTAGGAATGACAGAGTTTTCAACACATGTCACGGTATTATTATTTATTTATTTACATTGTTTAGACCCAAAGGATCACTTTAAGCAAATTATGTTCAGGTGCTGTTCTTCCTGTTCTTCCAGAACTCCTTCATCATCTCACTGTGTCGGATTCGACGTTCCTCCATCCTTCCTTTCCCTGATCTCCTTGGTCGATCTTCATGTGTGACTTCCCAACTGTGGATCTTATGTCGGAATGTCATTCGATCGTCTATGTCTATTGGTATGATGTTGGCACTTTCGAGATCAATTTGGACTTGGGTAACCCAGACTGTTGTCACTTTAATTTTTCGTAAGTAAGTCAATATTCTCTTTGTTAGCCGGTCGCCATTCAGTCTCATAATGTGGCCGTAGAATCTCAGTCGTCGCTTGAGGAAATCTGACTCGATGTTAGACTATCTCTGTGATTGTGTGTGATTGCAGACGATATACATCATCTGTGAGTTTAGGGCCCAATATTTTACGGATGATTTTTCTCTCAGCCTTCTTGATGTTCTCAAGATCCCCTTTGTAGTTGAGGTTTAGTGTCTCGCTGGCGTAAAGTGTTTCAGGTTTGTTGACAGTCGTGTAGTGTTGAATTTTGGTGTTGTTGCTCATGCATTTCTTGTTGTAAATATTTGCGATTTTTCCGTATGCTTTCCGCAATTTAAGTTCACGAGATTTTTGCGCCACTCTTTCCATACCTGTGGGTTCAATAATTTCACCCAAATACTTGAATTGATTAACCCTGTTTATCATACCGTACTCTGTGAGTAAATTTTGTGCTTGAATGAGTTTTGTCGATATAAACTCGGTCTTTGTGAAGGAAATTTGTAGTCCGACCTTTTCAGCACACTCTTTTAAGACTTCAATGTGAAGAATTGCCGTTCGGAGAGGATTACAAGATCATCCGCGAAAGCGAAGCATGTCACGTCGATATTATCCGTTTGCCTTCCTAGCATGACGGGCTTCCAGGTATTCCGACTCCTCAGTTCATTTCTCCATTCTTTCATGACCTTCTCTAGGAAGATATTAAAGAGCAGAGGGGAGGGCCCATCACCCTGCCGTACACCTGTCCCGATGAGGAAAGGTTCAGATACTTCACCAAGGAACTTGACTTTGGAAGTTGTTTCAGATAGGGTCTGTTGGATGAGGCGTCGTGTTTTTGGGTCGAGCGTGTATTCTTCGAGTATAATAAAGAGGGATAGGCGGGCGACAGAGCCATAAGCTTTCTGAAAATCGACAAATACGCAGATGGTTGGGAGATTTCGTAAAGCTCGAAGTTTCAGTGTGGACTTGAGGTAGAAAATTTGTTCAGTACTTGATCTGTTTGGTCTGAACCCTACCTGGTATTCACCAATGAGAGGCTCGAGCTGTTCTTGTGTGCGTTGTAGGAGGCAAGCAGAGAAGACTTTGTAAGGTACCGAAAGGTGTGATATCCCTCAATAGTTATTCACATCCAATCTGTCTCCTTTATTGTAGAGTGGGTGAATGAGTGCGCATTTCCAATCATCTGGGAGTTTTTCACTTCGCCAGACTTCTTGGATGATCTGTGTAATTTCCTGCAGTGATCGTGGTCCAAGATTTTTCAGCAGTTCCGCGACAATTCCGTCTTCTCCTGCTGTCTTTCCATTCTTGAGTTTTTTGATATGGCGAGTGATTTCTTCTTGTGTTGGTGGATCAGCGTCTGGCTTGACGCGTTCTGGGGTCGTATGTAAGAAACGTTCAGGTTGTTCGGGACAGTTAAGGAGCCCTGAAAAGTAGCGTGCAAGTTCATCGCAATTTTCACGATTAGTAAGTGCCAGTTTTCCATCCTGTTTCCTAAAGGTTAAATTTGGCGGTGCATAACCCTTAATATTATTCGCGAAGGTCCTGTAGAAATTCCGACAATCGGAGTTTCTGAAATCTTTCTCCATGGACTTAAGTTGCTCAGTGATATAATCACGCTTGACTTTCCTGATATTCTTGTTTGTCTGTTTGCGGATGTCGAGGAAGTGTCCCAGGGTTCCTGGTGATCTACTGCTGTTGTATTTTTGGAATGTGATTCGGCGATTGGCAATGGTTTGATCACACTCAGAATTCCACCATGGATATTTTGTCTTTCTTTTTAGCGGGATCAGTGCTTTAGCTTGTCCGATAATTTTGCTACGAAAGTCGTTCCAGTTATTCGCCGGTTCCTTTTCCCATTCCTCTACAATATTTGTTTCTTGAATCATAGCTAAATCGAATTTCGGGATATGTGGTTTGCGACGGTGAACTCTCTTTGGGGTGAACTTTACTTTGATTCTTGTAAGGTAATGATCCGAGTCGATATTCGCGTCTCGTCGGACTTGAACGTCGTGAATGGTTCTGTAGTGGGCGTAGGAAATGGCGACGTGATCAATCTGATACTCACCGAGATGTTGGATCGGAGATCGCCATGTTTCTGTTTATGGGGTGATTTTCTAAAGTGCGTGGACATAATTTTAAGGTTGAATTGATGACAGATTTCAAACAGACATTATTATTATTATTAATAATAATATTATTGGCTCTAGCTTGAAGTAATGTGATAAACGGTTCCAGGCTATTGTTCAGAAGTAACGGGAGGAGTTTTAGTCGGTAGTCTGCCACTCAGGAGCCCGATATACCATGCGTAATGTATTTATCCTCCTCCGAAATAAATAGCATTATTATTATTATTAAAACTCAGCAATTTTTCTAGATTTGTGCCGTGTCTTGTGTGGGGTTTCGCCTAGGACACCAAGCTGGCCCATAAGCGGGCTCTTGGTGTCCCCACCCGGGGATGAGTAGCCTACCATTACGAGTACCTTCGTGCCATTGCTGCCATCCATTTGTCCCAGAAATAATTCGTGCTACCTTCATATCAGTTACCGCTAGCTTATGTATCAGATATCCTGAATCTACCCAGCTCTCACTTCCATACAGCAAGGTCGGTCTTAATACCGAGCGATACAGTGAGCGTCTCGTCGCTACATAAACTTCTTGCAGAATACTGTCGATCGCAAGTGAGAACTCATTGCATTGGGTTTTCTACACATGGACTCTATTTCCTCCCCCATTCTACCACCCTGAGAGAACACACAGCCCAAATATTTAAAATGTTCCACTGGCTCCAATTAAATTCCTCGTACCTGGCATTCTATCAGGTGCGTTCAAAAAGTAACGAGCCGAAGGCTGTAATGCGCAAACCGGTGACTACGTCGGCTAATCGTGGCGTGTGTAACAAGGTGTGGTTCCGACCAGAGCGTGGAAGGTCACAGACCGTCGCTAGACGGCACGCGTGCACGTCACGTGGCGATACAAAGCGAGCAGCAGCATGCATCAATCGTCCAACTCTGCCAGACGCATTGCATACGGTAACATGGAGGCGTCAAACGAAGAGCAAAGAGGTGTTGTTCGGTTTCTGACAGCGGAAGGAGTAGGGGGAACGGACATCCATCGCCGAATGTCACAAGTGTACGGCGATCACTGCATGTCCCTTGCAAGGGTCAAGGCTTTACAGGGAAGGACGGGTGTCGTTAGCCGATGATGCCCAGTCTGGGGCACCCCCCTGCATTACCGATGACAATGTCCAGCTGGTTGATGCACTCATTACCCAGGACCGCCGAGTGACAGTGAACGCCATAGCCGCCGTGGTCGGATTGAGCGTCGGAAGTGTGCACACCATCATGAAGGAACGACTGCACTTGCGGAAAGTGTGTGCCCAATGGGTGCCCCACAGTCTTCAACCACACCAGGAAGCATGTCAAATGGCCTATTGTCTTGGTCTTGGTTGGACGATTGATGCATGCTGCTTTCCGCTTTGTATCGTCACGTGACGTACACGCGTGCCCTCTAGCGACGGGCTGTGACCTTCCACGCTCTGGTCGGAACAACACCTCGTTACACACGCTACGATTAGCCGATGTCGTCACCGGTTTGCGCATTCCAGCCTCCGGCTCGTTACTTTTTGAATGCACCTTATATTTTCTTGTGTTTCTTTCACACCGATATAACATTCTTCTTTGAAATGTTGATAATCATACCTCATATATTATTATTATTATTATTATTATTATTATTATTAAAGCATTTTTCTTTTTATTACATTCTAACACTGACCAGACTAATCTATGGAAAAGTAGGCCTAATTTGATCATTAGTCGATCGGTTTTTATTTTTGATCCGTTGCCTTTTAAAAACTATTTTACCTCGTAATGTCTAGAGTTTGTTTATACCTTTATGTTTTCTCACTGGAGAAGTTTTTTTTTAAATGTAAAATTAGGCGTTCCACATAAATACGTACTGATATACCTTCAACTGTTCTTGGTCGCCATGGTAACCTGTTGACAGAAGTGCATTATAGGTTTTGTTTCTGGCGTGTTTTTGAAGTGCACGTTCATGGGTCATGGTGGTGTTGTTTAACTTATTTTGTTATAAAATTATCCTTTGGTTTTCGTTTTTTTGGAGTTTTCTTTTGTACTCCTACGTTATTCTTTCGGTACCTTGTTTATGGTAAAATTTGGCACTATTTTTTTTATTCTCCAAGGACCCCAAGGTTCATTTGGGAGTATGTCAGGTACATATTAAATCTTTAAATTTGGTTTGTGGCCTTTCATTCTCTGACCACAGGTAATTGTTAATTGATGTCGACCTTTAATTTTTTTAAATCTACAGTGAGAGTTCTAGCTGAGGTTTTATTTTATTTAGTAATTTAATGCTGGCTGATGCATGTTCTGTTCTTTGGTGGAGGTGTTCCTTTAAATTTAACATTAAATTCTCTTTTAAATATTGAGCAACTGTTGTGGCATCATTTCGTCGGTGACAGTTCTATTAGTTATCGGGTCTGTGTCCGTAGACGAGCCTGTGCGTTTCCCTCTTCTCCACCTTCCTTCCACCTTTAGGTGTTCTTCTGTTGGGGCATGTCATCTGGCGGTGATTTCGCAGCAAACGCCGCGGACCTCTGAAAATAAGGGTAAGTAGGGCCCATTCCAATTCCAGGTGGTCGCAGTGGTAGCAGACCGAGCTCGTGTAGCGCTTCTGCAGCCATCCCCTCCACCATACCCGCAGGCTCATTTTATGGACCCTTCTGATGCTGGTAGAGCGGTTGCTGATGGGATGTGTCATGTCAGCAGTGGCGGCTCGTACTGTAGATGAAAAATCAGGTGAAGAGCGAAACTCTAATTTCAGCAGTGCTCGATTGCTTTTGTGAATATTGTTTTTTTTCTCGTATTTTAAAGCTAAAATATCTACTCGGTCGTCCTGAAAATGATTTTTGTGACTTCTCATTTTCACCACCAGGCATATGCTGGGATGGTTCCTTTCAATAGGTCCACGGCCGATTTCCTTCCAAAATCCCTTCCCTGACCCGCCCTGCAAAGAAAATGCATGGCCATTGCCTGCATTGATAGAATTAATATAATTCCTTAAAGTTCCCACGAGTTACAGTAAAGTTTAAAGTTCATAGGAACTCTCTTCCAGAGGTTATGACGAGAGTGAGACCTCAAGTATGGAACAACTCCAATTACAAGCCTATTTAAAGTCACATTCTCATTATATCTAACTCCACATACAGTGCTTGCAGAAAGTTTAGGGACAGGCCTAAATTTCGTTTGACGCACATTTGTCCCAAAAGTAACAGCATTTCAGTTATTGTTTTACATTATGTTATTAGACATCTATATGAGGAGTTTTCATTAAAAATTTCGCTGCTCTAGCTCTAATACTTTTGGAGATGGAATGTTTTACCTTTTTGTAAACAGGGCAAAAAAACCTGTTTTTCCTACTAATGAAATGTTTTCGTTCTCATAAACTGCTAATCCTACAACTATGAAATCTTTACTGCTGTTTTACTACAATATATCAATCATAAACATAAAAATACAATCTAGGTAAAGAAATTACTACTCATTTGATGGTCTCTCAAATAAACTTTCTTCCCCGGTAATTTTGGCGGCAAAATTGGTCAATTTCATTCCATGATAACTTCCGATTGGCAACATTTCGAGAAAGTACCCACAGCCGATCCATCACAAACAAGACACGGAGAAAACCACTGCGTAGTCAGAATAGCTCGAAGTGTTTCCAATCGGAAGTTATCGCGAAACGAAATTGACCAATTTTGCCGCCAAAATTACCGTACTGGGGAAGAAAGTTTGTTTGAGAGGCGACCAAATAAGTAGTATATTTTCCAAGGTTGTTATTTTTATGATTGCTATATAGTAGAAAAACAGCAGTAAAAATTTCATAGTAGTAGGACTAGCAGTTTTTGAGAAAGAAAACATTTTAGTAAGAAAAACAGTTTTTTAACCTTGTTTACAAAAAAACATTCCGCCTCCAAAAGTAGAGCAGCGAAATTGTAAACGAAAACCCCTCATATAGATGACTAATAATATCAATTAAAACAATGACTGAAATGGTGTTACTTTAGGAACAAATGTGCATAAAACGAAATTTAGACATGTCCCTAAACTTTCTGCAAGCACTGCAGTCTTGCATTTTCCCTCAAGACGTCAGATAACGTGGTAGTGTTTCTTTTGAGTGTTCTAATCTGTAACTGGCACTTCAAATGTTCCTCTCTGTCTTTGTGTTTGTTCAACCCGCGCGTAGGCCTAATGTTTTGGAAATCACCGAAACTTGTTGATTCCACACACCACATTTGTTACTAAAAAGTAAGCAAGGCGAACAGAACAGGTTGTTTTTAAGAATACAACTACTGCACAAGTATGTGAACTGCTCGAACCAAGATCCCTTGCAATGAAGGCTATAACATTTGCCGGGTTTCTGAACATCTTTTTAGTACACAGTTCTATTAATTTATTTGGCCGTCCACAATTTAATAACTCCCCTTTGTCTTCGTCTTTCCACCTACTGAAGGGAATATCTAATAAAAGTAATACCGTGTCTTTCACTGGAAATATTATTACACTAAAAGCCATCAACTTTCATCAACAACAGGGTAAGTAACGTAATAAATAAATATTATTTATTGGGAAAATAAATACAAGCTTCAGCATAAAAGAAAAGAAGCCTGACGCAACGCCAACTTTCAACAACTAGACTTGACGTATTGGCTTGGAGACACAGCAAAGTCTTCACTCGACTGTCTAACGGCAGGTAATGACGTCACACCCGATGTCAGGTTGCCATGGCAACGAGACGAAGTGGCTGACGTAAACACGTTACTTCGTCTCCTGCAGATTCTCCTCCAAGTTACGACAGCACAATCTAGCGACAGGGAGTTCAACTGACACAAGGCCGTCATAGAGCCTCGCCAGTAGGTAATCTGTGAGCCTCGCATGCGTACCTTCTAGCAACGGACTGTAGAAATAACAGTACACTATAAAAATGCACGATAAAATAGCGCAAGACAACTGCAAAATTTTCATTTATATAAGAAAATATAATGTTTATCTTACGAGATGGCTAGTGAAGAGGCTCTTCACTCCCTTCACCTGAATAGCCGCTACTGCATGTCAGTGCACTTAATGTTATTTAATGCTAATCCTTGTCATTTGTTCGGTTTCATGTTTGCCTCTGAATATCCATGTGGTGATATGTAAGTGACCGGTTCCAAGCGAGGTGTTTGGTGCTGAATTTTATCCTGTTTATAATGCAACATTCCCATTGAAAAAGAAGCTTGGTAAGTGAGTGGCATGTGTTCTTGGCATGGGAAATGTGGGTTTCTTGATTTTCTGATAGCCTACATGCTGCGAGTGAAGACATCGAGGAGCCCTGTCTGAAGCTGTTCGCCATGTGGTTTGTGGCAATTTTTGTAATTTAGCTTCCTGTTATCGAGCCAAGCTAGCGATGACTTCTGCAGTCCTGAGCAACGTTGTGCATGATGTTTTTGTCGAAATTTCAGTTGTCGAGGCAGTGTCGGTGTTTAAGAAGACTGTTGTGTTCCTGTATGTTTCTTTTGCATGAAATTCTGTTTTAATATGCTGTCCTCGTGATATATGTATTATGGAACTGTCACGCCTTCTGGTGTTGTGGCAAGGTGTAGTCCGAATAAAAGGGCTAAACTATGGAAATCAGCCTCCCTATGTCCCTACTGTGATGCCAAAAGGCACATTTAACGTGCATGTCACTATTATTTGCTAGAAATTCTTCCTAAACTCATTAAAGGTAAGTGTTTGTTTTGAGATGTTTTTATCGCAGTGTGCGATTTGTAATTTTTTGTTCATACACTTACTTTATGCTGCAATCGTTCTGGGATATGTGCGTATGTTGTGCAAATCGTGTCTGGATGTGTGTGTTAACGTTAGATTTTGATTTAGATTTGTAGGGTGGGGTAATTCAGGCGCTGTTGTGTTCGCAAATGTAAGTCTAGGATCGTATTTTTATTAGTTGCTTTCCTTGTAATTTGATCTAAATATAATATGTAGGTCTGTTTTACGTGGAGATATCTACTGTCTGGGGTTAGCTAGGTTAGAAGTATGGGATTCTTTCTTGGTTTGATCCCTGGGCAGGTTGTAAATAGGACTTGCACGATCCGAAGAGCCTCAGGTATGGGACTGATCTCTTCGATGACATGCAAGCATATGTGTCATGTAATGTAATGGTAAGGGTATTGTGTTTTTAATTGTATTTGTTTGTGTCATGATATCTCTACGACTACATAACTTGCATATTTGTGTATTAATGGGAATTATTTCTGTGGGTGGGTAAAAATTATATATTGCTGCAATTGGAGTATGTTGTGCGATGAATATGTTGTTGTGAATATGAGGTCTCAGTTCGTGAACAGCCATAATGTAATGTGCTTTCGGGTTCGTTAATTAACATAGGGTCTTCTAAATTTACTGGGGTTAAATTTCTGTTGAAATTGTGGTCATCAGCTTCTGTAAGTCAGCTTGTTTTGCATTTAAAGCCAGTAATCTGTTGTTGCTGGAAATCAGGGTCATCAGTTGCCTCATGCTAACTGTAAATGACATAGCTCATCTGTTTTAGTTCATGCTATGGCAATCTCGGTCATCAGCCACTGTAATTTGAGTAAAATTTTCTGCTTTTGACTGGTAAGTCTAAATTTTTTCTGCTTAAATCGTTTGGAATGGTGCGTTAGTGTTCTCTGTTAGCCTCGTCTTTCGACAAGAGCGGCTTGTTTCTCATCTAACCGTATTTTCGGGCCATGTTAGGCATCCTTCGGTTGTACGTGTTCGTGTCTTAAACCTGAACGAGGAAACCTCATTGTACCTCTTGTACTGTTGAACTTAGTTCTTTTTATGTTGGATGTTTCTCACCCAGGCGGATTTCGGCTGTATAGTCATCTGATGTCGAACCTCACTTTCGTTCCTTGTGTTAGTGTACTGGTGTTTTGTTTTTTGCGCTGCCATTTCCTCTTCGTTTTTGTCGTTACTGTAACTGCGTTTGTATTCCTCAATATCCCCGTGCCAAGCAATGTGTGCCAACACGAACCAAGAAATGTAGATGCATACTTGTCAGCTTAATTAATTTTCCTTCTTCAAGGGCCCCTGTTATGTAGAGGCATTCTTGACTCCCGTTACTCTTCTTATTCGAAACCCTAAGGCTAACAAAATATCCAGAGTGCATCTGTCGCACATAAAACGAGGTGGAGAGAATTGTAATGAGGAAATGCTACCATACATTTTGTAAACTGATTTTTGTATAATGTAGAGTATCCCTAACCTTCATTGAAGCCTTCAGGCATCTGTTCCTTCTGGAATTTTGAATTGGGTTTGCAAACTCTTCTGGGATACAGCTTGTAACTGTTGGGTAATTCCCATTTAATGGTAAAATGTTAACATCGGGTAATAGCCTAACCTTGTAAAATTGTAACTAATTTTGATGTTCTCATAGAAGATGCTAGCATGTAAGTTGGACTCGGTGGGAGACCTAACTCATGGTGATCTTGTATACCTGTTTGCTTGGGAATTTGAGCGGTCATTCCTCTACCGTAGTTCCTTCTAATTGTATGATCGTTCAACGCGTGTATTACTGGAAAAGTACTACTAGTCTGTAAAAAGGTAACCTTGTTAATGAAATATTGTAAGCACGGATCTAGGTCATGGTCAGGATTTTCTTCATATTAATTCAACCTTGTTTCTCTTTTATAAAATGTATTAAGAATTAGTAATTTCTGTAAACTTTTTTTTTGAAATAAGATTAACTTCTGTTTTGTAAATGGCTGCCCACTCGTCGCATGATATCTTGCACATTGCATCCACCTACTTCGTCTAAAGCTAACAACATTGGACTTATTGAAAATGTAACTAACGCGTCTCGGATTCTGAAAGCACTGCAGGTGCTGGTGTTCTGCGTTTCTGAGGACTTATGGACACAGTGAAGCTGTTAAGCAAGTGGTTTGCGAGGTGATCAATTATCCCTTCACTGATAATCTGACCCTGCACTCTTCCTAACCAAAACGATGCGGTTTTTATCCATCAATTGGAGTTAACTGGTGAACATTATCTTCTGGAAACATGCTTGGTGAATCGACTAGTTAAGGAGTACTGCCTATGCCTAGGCATATTCGTGAACGGTGTTCACGCTTAAGGGAGGGAGACTGTTACGTGCAAAAGCCCGTCCCAACGTTTTTAAAATGCATCTCCCCTATATACTGTACTTGTATCCCGACCTTTAAAGCGCCCGCCTGGTTGGCTAGGTTGGCCTTATGAACTCGATGTGGCAGCATCTATCGGCCTCTAGCCGAGGGTGTATCTTCGACCGCTAGAGCGAGTGAGTGGTGTCTTCTGATCTCATCCTATTCGAGACATATTTGAAGGATATTGTATTATACGTCATTTATACAAAAGACTATATATGCATCATGCCGCCAAAACATTTTAATGGTGTCGTGTGGATATTATTTGGTTTTCACAGTGTCGTAGTGTGTGTGGCGAATTTGGATTGGTCCAATTTAAATAAACCTGGTGCATGCTGGGCGGCCTTCTTCGCTTTTGTCATCCATCTTGTGAATAATGAGTTGTGACTGATTGCTGGGAGAAGAACTACACATATTTGTGAATCTCGCCAAGGGGCGAGGGCTTTGCCCTCGTCCCTGCTAACTTGGGAATATATCCTAGTATTTGATGATACATGAAGAATTATCTGTGCAACTATCATCTGTGATAATCGTGAAAATGTTTTCTTGGGCCTTAATATGGAAAGGCGATGTTTGGTGTGCATCTCTTCGACAGCGACTGGCAGCCATCTGCTATTTTATTTTATTTTTGGTGATATAAATCCTTTAAGGATATCTAAGTAGTGTTGTAAAAATTAGGTATGTTTTGGCATTTTATTTATTTTAAATTATTGGAGCTCCATATTTTGCATTTTGTACTGAAAGTTTTTTGTTCTGAAGGTTGACTTTGGCATAGATGTGTCACCTTTTAAAAACCACTGCGACCACCTGGAATTGGAATGGGCCCAACTTACCTTTATTTTCAGAGGTCCGCGGCGCTTGCTGCGAAATCACCGCCAGATGACATGCCCCAACAGAAGAACACCTAAAGTTGGAAGGAAGGTGGAGAAGAGAGAAACGCACAGGCTCGTCTACGGACACAGACCCGATAACTAATAGAACTGTCACCGACGAAATGATGCCACAACAGTTGCTCAATATTTAAAAGAAAATGTAATGTTAAATTTAAAGGAACACCTCCACCAAAGAACAGAACATGCATCAGCCAGCATTAAATTACGAAAATAAAATAAAACCTCAGCTAGAATTCTCACTGTAGATTTTAAAAAAATTTAAAGGTCGACATCAATTAACAATTACCTGTGGTCAGAGAATGAAAGGCCACAAACCAAATTTAAAGATTTAATATGTACCTGACATACTCCCAACTAAACCTCATGTTTCATGTTTGCCTCTGAATATCCATGTGGTGATATGTAAGTGACCGGTTCCAAGCGAGGTGTTTGGTGCTGAATTTTATCCTGTTTATAATGCAACATTCCCATTGAAAAAGAAGCTTGGTAAGTGAGTGGCATGTGTTCTTGGCATGGGAAATGTGGGTTTCTTGATTTTCTGATAGCCTACATGCTGCGAGTGAAGACATCGAGGAGCCCTGTCTGAAGCTGTTCGCCATGTGGTTTGTGGCAATTTTTGTAATTTAGCTTCCTGTTATCGAGCCAAGCTAGCGATGACTTCTGCAGTCCTGAGCAACGTTGTGCATGATGTTTTTGTCGAAATTTCAGTTGTCGAGGCAGTGTCGGTGTTTAAGAAGACTGTTGTGTTCCTGTATGTTTCTTTTGCATGAAATTCTGTTTTAATATGCTGTCCTCGTGATATATGTATTATGGAACTGTCACGCCTTCTGGTGTTGTGGCAAGGTGTAGTCCGAATAAAAGGGCTAAACTATGGAAATCAGCCTCCCTATGTCCCTACTGTGATGCCAAAAGGCACATTTAACGTGCATGTCACTATTATTTGCTAGAAATTCTTCCTAAACTCATTAAAGGTAAGTGTTTGTTTTGAGATGTTTTTATCGCAGTGTGCGATTTGTAATTTTTTGTTCATACACTTACTTTATGCTGCAATCGTTCTGGGATATGTGCGTATGTTGTGCAAATCGTGTCTGGATGTGTGTGTTAACGTTAGATTTTGATTTAGATTTGTAGGGTGGGGTAATTCAGGCGCTGTTGTGTTCGCAAATGTAAGTCTAGGATCGTATTTTTATTAGTTGCTTTCCTTGTAATTTGATCTAAATATAATATGTAGGTCTGTTTTACGTGGAGATATCTACTGTCTGGGGTTAGCTAGGTTAGAAGTATGGGATTCTTTCTTGGTTTGATCCCTGGGCAGGTTGTAAATAGGACTTGCACGATCCGAAGAGCCTCAGGTATGGGACTGATCTCTTCGATGACATGCAAGCATATGTGTCATGTAATGTAATGGTAAGGGTATTGTGTTTTTAATTGTATTTGTTTGTGTCATGATATCTCTACGACTACATAACTTGCATATTTGTGTATTAATGGGAATTATTTCTGTGGGTGGGTAAAAATTATATATTGCTGCAATTGGAGTATGTTGTGCGATGAATATGTTGTTGTGAATATGAGGTCTCAGTTCGTGAACAGCCATAATGTAATGTGCTTTCGGGTTCGTTAATTAACATAGGGTCTTCTAAATTTACTGGGGTTAAATTTCTGTTGAAATTGTGGTCATCAGCTTCTGTAAGTCAGCTTGTTTTGCATTTAAAGCCAGTAATCTGTTGTTGCTGGAAATCAGGGTCATCAGTTGCCTCATGCTAACTGTAAATGACATAGCTCATCTGTTTTAGTTCATGCTATGGCAATCTCGGTCATCAGCCACTGTAATTTGAGTAAAATTTTCTGCTTTTGACTGGTAAGTCTAAATTTTTTCTGCTTAAATCGTTTGGAATGGTGCGTTAGTGTTCTCTGTTAGCCTCGTCTTTCGACAAGAGCGGCTTGTTTCTCATCTAACCGTATTTTCGGGCCATGTTAGGCATCCTTCGGTTGTACGTGTTCGTGTCTTAAACCTGAACGAGGAAACCTCATTGTACCTCTTGTACTGTTGAACTTAGTTCTTTTTATGTTGGATGTTTCTCACCCAGGCGGATTTCGGCTGTATAGTCATCTGATGTCGAACCTCACTTTCGTTCCTTGTGTTAGTGTACTGGTGTTTTGTTTTTTGCGCTGCCATTTCCTCTTCGTTTTTGTCGTTACTGTAACTGCGTTTGTATTCCTCAATATCCCCGTGCCAAGCAATGTGTGCCAACACGAACCAAGAAATGTAGATGCATACTTGTCAGCTTAATTAATTTTCCTTCTTCAAGGGCCCCTGTTATGTAGAGGCATTCTTGACTCCCGTTACTCTTCTTATTCGAAACCCTAAGGCTAACAAAATATCCAGAGTGCATCTGTCGCACATAAAACGAGGTGGAGAGAATTGTAATGAGGAAATGCTACCATACATTTTGTAAACTGATTTTTGTATAATGTAGAGTATCCCTAACCTTCATTGAAGCCTTCAGGCATCTGTTCCTTCTGGAATTTTGAATTGGGTTTGCAAACTCTTCTGGGATACAGCTTGTAACTGTTGGGTAATTCCCATTTAATGGTAAAATGTTAACATCGGGTAATAGCCTAACCTTGTAAAATTGTAACTAATTTTGATGTTCTCATAGAAGATGCTAGCATGTAAGTTGGACTCGGTGGGAGACCTAACTCATGGTGATCTTGTATACCTGTTTGCTTGGGAATTTGAGCGGTCATTCCTCTACCGTAGTTCCTTCTAATTGTATGATCGTTCAACGCGTGTATTACTGGAAAAGTACTACTAGTCTGTAAAAAGGTAACCTTGTTAATGAAATATTGTAAGCACGGATCTAGGTCATGGTCAGGATTTTCTTCATATTAATTCAACCTTGTTTCTCTTTTATAAAATGTATTAAGAATTAGTAATTTCTGTAAACTTTTTTTTTGAAATAAGATTAACTTCTGTTTTGTAAATGGCTGCCCACTCGTCGCATGATATCTTGCACATTGCATCCACCTACTTCGTCTAAAGCTAACAACATTGGACTTATTGAAAATGTAACTAACGCGTCTCGGATTCTGAAAGCACTGCAGGTGCTGGTGTTCTGCGTTTCTGAGGACTTATGGACACAGTGAAGCTGTTAAGCAAGTGGTTTGCGAGGTGATCAATTATCCCTTCACTGATAATCTGACCCTGCACTCTTCCTAACCAAAACGATGCGGTTTTTATCCATCAATTGGAGTTAACTGGTGAACATTATCTTCTGGAAACATGCTTGGTGAATCGACTAGTTAAGGAGTACTGCCTATGCCTAGGCATATTCGTGAACGGTGTTCACGCTTAAGGGAGGGAGACTGTTACGTGCAAAAGCCCGTCCCAACGTTTTTAAAATGCATCTCCCCTATATACTGTACTTGTATCCCGACCTTTAAAGCGCCCGCCTGGTTGGCTTGGTTGGCCTTATGAACTCGATGTGGCAGCATCTATCGGCCTCTAGCCGAGGGTGTATCTTCGACCGCTAGAGCGAGTGAGTGGTGTCTTCTGATCTCATCCTATTCGAGACATATTTGAAGGATATTGTATTATACGTCATTTATACAAAAGACTATATATGCATCATGCCGCCAAAACATTTTAATGGTGTCGTGTGGATATTATTTGGTTTTCACAGTGTCGTAGTGTGTGTGGCGAATTTGGATTGGTCCAATTTAAATAAACCTGGTGCATGCTGGGCGGCCTTCTTCGCTTTTGTCATCCATCTTGTGAATAATGAGTTGTGACTGATTGCTGGGAGAAGAACTACACATATTTGTGAATCTCGCCAAGGGGCGAGGGCTTTGCCCTCGTCCCTGCTAACTTGGGAATATATCCTAGTATTTGATGATACATGAAGAATTATCTGTGCAACTATCATCTGTGATAATCGTGAAAATGTTTTCTTGGGCCTTAATATGGAACGGCGATGTTTGGTGTGCATCTCTTCGACAGCGACTGGCAGCCATCTGCTATTTTATTTTTGGTGATATAAATCCTTTAAGGATATCTAAGTAGTGTTGTAAAAATTAGGTATGTTTTGGCATTTTATTTATTTTAAATTATTGGAGCTCCATATTTTGCATTGTGTACTGAAAGTTTTTTGTTCTGAAGGTTGACTTTGGCCTTGATATGTCACCTTTAAGAATGTAAAATTTTGTTGAACAATATAAGTCCGGGGAACATTTCTGTTTTTCTTCTTATTTCATTATTTGGCGTCTGGCTAAAGCATTTTTCTTTTTATTACATTCTAACACTGACCAGACTAATCTATGGAAAAGTAAGCCCAATTTGATCATTAGTCGATCGTTTTTTATTTTTGATCCGTTGCCTTTTAAAAACTATTTTACCTCGTAATGTCTAGAGTTTGTTTATACCTTTCTGTTTTCTCACTGGAGAAGTTTTTTAAAATGTAAAATTAGGCGTTTCACATAAATACGTACTGATATACCTTCAACTGTTCTTGGTCGCCATGGTAACCTGTTGACAGAAGTGCATTATGGGTTTTGTTTCTGGCGTGTTTTTGAAGTGCACGTTCATGGGTCATGGTGGTGATGGTTAACTTATTTTGTTTTTAAATTATCCTTTGGTTTTCCTTTTTTTTTGAGTTTTCTTTCGTACTCCTACGTTATTCTTTCGGTACCTTGTTTATGGTAAAATTTGGCACTTTTTTTTTGATTCTCCAAGGACCTCAAGGTTTAGTTGGGAGTATGTCAGGTACATATTAAATCTTTAAATTTGGTTTGTGGCCTTTCATTCTCTGACCACAGGTAATTGTTAATTGATGTCGACCTTTAAATTTTTTTAAAATCTACAGTGAGAATTCTAGCTGAGGTTTTATTTTATTTTCGTAATTTAATGCTGGCTGATGCATGTTCTGTTCTTTGGTGGAGGTGTTCCTTTAAATTTAACATTACATTTTCTTTTAAATATTGAGCAACTGTTGTGGCATCATTTCGTCGGTGACAGTTCTATTAGTTATCGGGTCTGTGTCCGTAGACGAGCCTGTGCGTTTCCCTCTTCTCCACCTTCCTTCCAACTTTAGGTGTTCTTCTGTTGGGGCATGTCATCTGGCGGTGATTTCGCAGCAAGCGCCGCGGACCTCTGAAAATAAAGGTAAGTTGGGCCCATTCCAATTCCAGGTGGTCGCAGTGGTTTTTAAAAGGTGACACATCTATGCCAAAGTCAACCTTCAGAACAAAAAACTTTCAGTACAAAATGCAAAATATGGAGCTCCAATAATTTAAAATAAATAAAATGCCAAAACATACCTAATTTTTGCAACACTACTTAGATATCCTTAAAGGATTTATATCACCAAAAATAAAATAAAATAGCAGATGGCTGCCAGTCGCTGTCGAAGAGATGCACACCAAACATCGCCTTTCCATATTAAGGCCCAAGAAAACATTTTCACGATTATCACAGATGATAGTTGCACAGATAATTCTTCATGTATCATCAAATACTAGGATATATTCCCAAGTTAGCGGGGACGAGGGCAAAGCCCTCGCCCCTTGGCGAGATTCACAATATGTGTAGTTCTTCTCCCAGCAATCAGTCACAACTCATTATTCACAAGATGGATGACAAAAGCGAAGAAGGCCACCCAGCATGCACCAGGTTTATTTAAATTGGACCAATCCAAATTCGCCACACACACTACGACACTGTGAAAACCAAATAATATTCACACGACACCATTAAAATGTTTTGGCGGCATGATGCATATATAGTCTTTTGTTTAAATGACGTATAATACAATATCCTTCAAATATGTCTCGAATAGGATGAGATCAGAAGACACCACTCACTCGCTCTAGCGGTCGAAGATACAACCTCGGCTAGAGGCCGATAGATGCTGCCACATCGAGTTCATAAGGCCAACCAAGCCAACCAGGCGGGCGCTTTAAAGGTCGGGATACAAGTACAGTATATAGGGGAGATGCATTTTAAAAACGTTGGTACGGGCATTTGCACGTAACAATTATTATTATTATTATTATTATTATTGTTTTACAGATTCATACATTTTTCATTTACAATTGTAGTCTACAATGACTGAAAATACGGACTAATGTCAAGCACTTTCAGTGTTCATTCTTCATTTAGGAATCGTCGCACTGTATGGCAAGGGTCCAAGATCACCGACTTTTGGGTCAGTCCCAGCTCATGAGTAGAGTCCTGCGCGGATAAACAAAACGTTATCCGCATCCGCCCCGCATCCACACGGCTGTCATCCGCATCCGCCCCGCATCCACACGGCTGTTATCCACATCCGCCCCGCATCCACACGGCTGTTATCCGCATCCGCCCCGCATCCACACGGCTGCTACCCACATCCGCCCCGCATCCACACGGCTGTTATCCACATCCGCCCCGCATCCGCACGACTGTTATCGGCACCCGCCCCGGATCCGCTCGATTGTTATCCGCACTCAGCCCGCATCCGCACGACTGTTATCCGCATCCTCCCCGCATCCGCACAACTGTTATCCGCAACCGCCCCGCATCCACACGGCTGTTATCCACATCCGCCCCGCATCCACACGGCTGTTATCCACATCCGCCCCGCATGCACACGGCTGTTATCCGCATCCGCCCCGCATGCACACGGCTGTTATCCACATCCGCCCCGCATGCACACGGCTGTTATCCGCATCCGCCCCGCATGCACACGGCTGTTATCCACATCCGCCCCGCATCCACATGGCTGTTATCCACTTCCGCCCCGCATCCACACGGCTGTTATCCACATCCGACCCGCCTGTTATCCACATCCGCCCCGCATGCACACGGCTGTTATTCACTTCCGCCCTGCATCCACACGGCTGTTATCCACATCCGCCCCGCATCCACACGGCTGTTATCCACTTCCGCCCCCATCCACACGGCTGTTATCCACATCCGCCCCGCATGCACACGGCTGTTATCCACATCCGCCCCGCATCCACACGGCTGTTATCCACTTCCGCCCCGCATCCACACGGCTGTTATCCACATCCGCCCCGCATGCACACGGCTGTTATCCGCATCCGCCCCGCCTGTTATCCGCATCCGCCCCACCTGTTATCCACATCCGCCCCGCATGCACACGGCTGTTATCCACATCCGCCCCGCATCCACACGGCTGTTATCCGCATCCGCCCCGCATCCACACGGCTGTTATCCACATCCGCCCCGCATCCACTCGGCTGTTATCCACATCCGCCCCGCATCCACACGGCTGTTATCCACATCCGCCCCACATCCGCACGACTGTTGTCCGCATCCGCCCCGCATCCACACGGCTGTTAGCCACATCCACACGACTGTCATCCGCATCCGCGCAGGGCTTTACTTATGAGCCAGGAGAGTTCAGATACAGAAAAAAAGACGACCTCTACAAAAATAATGAAATTGAAAAAATCCATGATACGATCAGGAAAAGGAGGGACACGTAATGAGGATTAACACCAGACTCACAAAACAAATTTTAAGTCATGAGTACAAAAGCAAGAATGGTGATCAATGGGTACAAAAGTATAGATAAGGTAATGGAAGAGATGGAAGTAACAAGAGATATTATTCAGGACAGACGACTTTTCAAAAATATGATACATTTCAAGGGTTTCCAGGAGAAGGAAAAGAAGAAGCGGGTTAACATCTGGACGGAAGAGAGAAGAAGGAGACAAAGTGAAGTAATGAAGAACTACTGGAAGGCAAGAAAGGATAAAGGATGTAAGAGACAGTGAATGCAATGGGTTATTTTACGCGGTCCAAAGATGACCAAAATCGAGAAAAGAAGAGGAATAACAATAATTAAAATAATAATAATAATAATAATAATAATAATATAATAATAATAATAATAACTAGGGCCCAAATGTTGATGCTGTAAACATGTTTAAAGAATGCACTTAAACTTTTGAAAAATGACTCTAATAAATGACCTAATAATTCGAAAAATGCACCATAAAATGGAGAAAATGAAAAGCACGAATGTGTTTATCGCGACCGATATGTTGCGTTACAGTAAATCTTCTTTCAGCAGCTATTTTAGTTCCACAGTTTGCAAAACAATATGCTATCATCGGCAGAAAACACATTGTCACCAAATCCAGTACTAGTTGTTTTAAATGCACTGACACACTGGGTTTTATTTTAGGCATTTTTAAAGCGGCAATGAACGATATCTCCCGCCATGTACTATGCGGAACTGAGACAAGAATATACACCTCTTCCCCTTTCTACCCCGCCACTGCTGACCTTGGTCAACAGAGTAGGTAACATTAAATTCCGCAAATAACTGTTTTGCGACGAAAACAAGAGCATCTGTATACCTACGGTACCGTTCTTCTGCATCCAATATATACATGGGTTGGTTTTTAATTTTGGCACCAATGCTTCAGTGCCAAGTTGCAACAATGTTGGGCGCTGTCACTTTTACCGACGGTTGATGCCCTGCATCCCCTCCCTCAGAGCACATGACCTCGCCCGTCCTCACCACTGCTCGTGCGCAGTCGCGCCTATTAGATGAGTAGTGGGAGACCAGCGCTCGCGAAAGACAGTCGCAATGTTTTCCAAGCAGGAGCAGAGAACGTGGATAAAAATTCAGTGTGCTAGGGGTCGCAGTGCTAAACAGTGTCACCGAGGATTGCAGGAAGCGTGCGGTGCAGCTGCGTTACCGTTCAGAACGGTAGCAAGATGGGTTGCAGCCTTTTGAGATGGGCGCATGTGTGGAGCACATGCCTCGATCTGGTCACCCACCAGTAAGTGATGACAAGATGGTATCCGCGTTAGTAGAGGTGGATCAGAACGTGATGATTCGTCAATTAGAGCAAGATACCGGACTGGCGCATTCAACTGTCCTCCACATCCTGAAGGACTTACTGAAAACGAAGAAGATTGCATCCAAATGGGTTCCGCATGACTTAACCGACATGCACAAATGCACTTGCAGCGTTAAAAGCGCGAAGAAGAGGCCTTCTTACGGCGTATCATAACCATTGACGAGACGTGGACCAGATCTTATGAGCCACAGTTAAAACGCCAATCGAACGAGTGGCGGCTCCACGGATCACCACGGAAACAAACAGTTCGACCAACCCCCACCAATGTGAAGGTAATGTTGATTCTTGCCTATGATTGGGATGGTGTGATCATTCACCATACTGTTCCCCGAGGGCAAACCGTTAATGCGGCGTACTATTGTTCGATTCTGCAAGTCCATCTCCGAGGAGCTCTGAGAAGGAAACGGTGCCACCACATGGTTACACCGCCCATCGTTCTGCATGACAATGCTAGGCACACACAGCAGGCGTTGTGTCGGCATTGTTGGATCGCTGGGGCTGGGAGGTCCTCTATCACCCCCCCCCCCCCCCATATTCTCCCGACATCAGTCCATGTGACTATGATCTCATCTCTAAGATGAAGATGACAATGCGCGGGGAGCGCTTCCGTACCATTGAAGACGTTAAACAGGCTGCCGAGCGCTCTCTTCGTACCATCAATAGATTGGGCAGTGCCAATGGGATCCAACGACTTCCGCATCGCTGGGAACACGTTGTACGCAACGGTGGGGACTACATCGAGGGCCTGTGAAACTTGGAACCATCTAAGTGAGTTATTAATCCAGTTATAACTAAGGTGCCAAAACTAAAAAAACCAACCCATGTATATTTTTCTACTAAAAATTTTGAATTATCTTGTATCAGCTACTAGCTTCTTCTTAACTCTGAGAGACGTAACTCCCTCATATAAAGCTGTGACATGACTAAATTCGAAATAAATGACCTTAAAAGTCCGATTTCTTTAAACTACGAGGGTAATTCCAAAAGTAAGGTCCAATTCGCAGTAAATATTTGAAAGCGGCGCCAAGGGCAAAACACGCATTCGCGCCAACTCCTGGCATGCCTTGCGCGGCAAAAGCCGCCAGTAGCGTTGTGGCTTGCTGTGTGCTGTTGATAGTGTCAGTTCACAATGTTTAAGACAATTAATCTGCCCGCCGATTGTGAAGTAAGGGCAGTGATACGGATTCTGTCTGCAAGAAACATTTCTGCGGCAGAAATTCATCGGCAGATTACTGAAGTGTACGGTCCTAACATAATGAGTGACAGTAAAGTGCGCAAGTGGGTGCGAGCCTTTAATGAAGGACTGGAAAATGTTCACGATTAACCCCGCTCTGGCAGACCATCAGTGATTTCAGACGAGTTGGTTCATGCGGTTGACGACAAAATTCGTGAAGATCGACGATTCACTATTTCAGGGACAACGATCAATAAAGCCGCCTACTGCGCTACCCTGACTAAACTTCGACGTGCAATCCAGAATAAGCGACATGGTCTTTTGTCGTCTGGAGTGTTGTTGTTGCATGACAATGCCAGACCCCATACTGCGAATGACACGCAAACTCTAATCAAGAAATTTGGATGGGAACAGATGGATCACCCACCGTACAGTCCGGACTTGGCGCCAAGTGATTTCCACCTGTTCCGCTACCTAAAGGAGTTTCTTGGCGGCAAGCCCTTCGACACAAATGATGAAGTGAAAGAAGCTGTTCAAGACTGATTAGCTTCGCAGGCGGCAGAGTTCTACGACTTAGGCATTCAAAAGCTTGTGGAACGATGTGACAAATGTGTAAATAAGTATGGAAATTATGTAGGAAAATAGAGAAAGACGTAAGGAATGTCAATAAAACAATTGTTTTGGAAACAATTTTGATTTTGGATGTTTTATTTTAACCGGACCTTAGTTTTGGAATAGCCCTCGTATGTCCAAAAAATCTGCCAAACTTGAAAAAATGCTCTTAAAATGGAAAAATAGCAAAAGAAAAAAATGCAAAAAGATGCAAAATATAAATGACAAATTTGAATACGGGGTGGCCCGTCCGGAGTTTCTCCTACTTCAGCATTGTTTTAGACAGCTCAGTAGAAAGATGGCATGTCATCAACATCCGGGCCCTAAAACAAATACACCGAACTGGCCATTGAAGTAAAATGAATGTAGAAGCTAAAGTAGGTGTACATCCGGCCTTTCATTCTGTCTGCAACTGGAATTGTACCTTCAAAATTGGTGGACCAACTACAGCTCCAAACTTTACACACGTATTGTACCTGACATCTTCTTATATGTTAAAACACTAAGGTGATTTTTGTTACATCGAGATTGTGAAAACAGCTTAGCCGATTGGCTTCGTAAGGCATTCTAACGAAAGCTCTTGGCATGTAGATTTGCAGAGTGTCTTTAAAAGGAATATAGGCTATATGTTAGTTTTTATGATTAAAGAAAAATGTAATATTTGTGGTGATTGCGTGTGCGCACAATGGCGTTCTTTCACGAGAAAAATGGTGGATAAAAAAAAACCCCGCATCGTAGTGTGATCTTTGTTTATGAGAATTAAATAGAGGGAAAATATCGCTTATGATGTTCTCACGATATATTCCGGAGTAGATACATAAAAGAAGGGATATATCGAAGAATTTCAACAGGCATTAGAGTGCGTTTGATGTTTAGGAACTTAATATTACAATCGAAGTTCGTTGTCTGGTTGGCTCAGGGGTAACATTGCGGACCCTGGAATGAATTTTACATAGTCGAAGGATTTCGAATCCCACCTCAGACATATATTTTTTTTCCAATTATTATTTCTAGCTATTGGTAATACACTGTCTTAACATATTTAAATTTTATTATTCCCGTAAAGTAAGGAATTCTCCACGATTTACGTTGCCATATACTTTTAAATTATTAAATTAGAGATGGCCACAATCGCTTTCACCATGAGAGACAATTGGCGCACATAATTCATTTCATGGACTCGGACATCGTGGTCACTCAGCTCCGTCTACTTTGGTGTGTGTGTGTGTAAAATTTTCTCTGATAACCTGTGTTATTTTGATGGCTGTATTAATGTGTGCATTTATAATGTTTTTAATGGTACCAATATTTTTCTCTAACTCTTTTATTTCGCCTTTTTTAATGGAAAACATACATTATGAAGCATAGAGACTTTCAGCTTAATTACCGTATTTTAATGTCGGATTTTAGTTGCAAAAGAAAGATTTTTCTTATTGTAGGTATCCTTCATCAGTTGAAAAGCTTATTATTATTAATCTATTTTTATTTTATTATCAAACTATACTGATTTTGATCAGCAATTGTTTTAGGAAACATATTAGGACAAGTAGCGAAATTTAGGAACCCACAAATTGACCTCGTGTAATACAGATTTTCTAATTATTTCCAACATGTGGTAATTTACAAGGGAGGCTAGTATCTGCTTTATCTCGATGATGCAGTAGCACTTAATACATTAAGTTTTCAATTTTCCAAATAATTATCTGTTGGTGAACACAATGGCGGAGAGATATTGCTCTATTATTAGACTTTAGTGTACGGGAACAGCCCATAAAGTAGTGAACGAGAGCCTCATCGGCGCAACATGCCCCGTAACTGAACTGGAACACGATAATGGTATCGACACAAGTTAAATATGAGCGTCACAAGGTAATTCAGGGATAGGCTGAGTAGGAGTACGGCCTCCAGTGAATATACAAGGTTATCCGTGACTGAAATATTGAAATTCTAAATCAAGAGACCATTATTAATGTTGGTAACATATTTGTAGGTAAATAAATATATTTTTAAATGTTAATGCATATTTTAAGCATTTTTTCTATAAATACATAAATTCCTGCTTTTCGCTTATTATTTCAAACCCGGCCGAAGCCGTCGGATTTTTTAAGAGCGTTAAAATCCCTCAGTTTGCCTTCCTTCGGAGGGGAAGTAAAGCCGGCGGTCCGATGTCATAGCTTCATGGCATGTTAAGGAACCTTCCACTTATTGCACCTGTGTGAATCTAAATTGGAAAGGTTAAGAATGTAATCAACGCTCTTAGGTTTCAACGTTCGTTGCCAAGAGCCGACTGCGGTGGCGTCTAGTAGCTAAGTTCTGAACTTGGCCTAGTAGTCGTTGACTGTGGGGCTTGGCGGCAAAAGTAGGAACTATTTGAAAAATTCTAACTTGCAGTACTTAAATTAAAAAACAGATAACACACACTAATACAGTCATCACAATTAACACCGGTTATCAGACAGATTCTACACACACCCAAAGTATACGTGGCTACATGACCGCGTTGGCGGAGCCCCTAAACTTAAGAACCAACCATCACTTATTAGCACATAAAAAGACATAAGTTAATATTTATTTTTAAAAAAATCAGTATGCTAGATCTTTAGTTTATTGCATTTTTGTTCTGTGTTACTACAACGGGGAAGAACCTGCTGAGCGCATGTGGGCTTGCAACTGTGTTTTTCTTAACTTGTCGCCCCGTGTCACTCACTGTGGAAGCTGGGGATTTCCTTGTCCATAGCCATATTGCACCACGTGCTAGACCTCCTCCCCTCCTAGCTACCTGGAACCAGTGTCACTCACATGCAGTTCATTTCTGGCACTGTGAAGTGTAAGACAGTTCTTCGATGCCCAAAGTAAAAGCAACTACAAGTTATCGTCTGTTGCAGAATTTAAAGATAATTTTACTTCTGATGCGGGCGTTCTGTTCTGACAACCATGTGGGAAAGCAAACAAGCCTGAACAGCGATCTCAAGTTACAGAACACCTCAAGGGCAAGAAACATATTGCCGCAGTTTCGCGCCTTCAGAATAAGTGTTTCGCGATAATCGTCGGTCATTTGTGATGGACAACCTGAAGATGTATCTCGTTGTGTATTGTAATGCTTCAGCAGTCAGTGAGACATAGAATAATTTGCATTCGTGAGTACTGCATATTGTTTATATTCACATTAATAAACTAAATTATAATTGAATATTTTTACTTTTTTGTCACGATGATGATGATAATTGTTGTTTTAAGGGGCCTAACATCTAGGTTATCGGCCCGTAATGGTCTGGGTGACCGTGAAGATGAAAATGAAATGGAAACTGTAACTAAAACTAACTAGAAGAAGAAATGGAGAACAATAGGAGAATAAGGCCAAAAAAAAGGGCTGGAGGAAAAGAAATGCCCTCAACCCTCGAAGAATGCGGATTGAGGGACTTGGAAGGAAGGACAGCCATAAAAGGCAGATAGGAACGTGAAAGAGGAAAGGGTCCGCCCCAGAGATAAAATTTTTGACACATATTTCAGGTATTTTTAATACATAAAAATAAATATTTTCCCGATTTTTAGCACCTAAAAATCCGAGCCCTGGTAATTACAAAAAGAGCACTCTAAGGATCCAGTTTAGCAAAAATATTAAGTTAAGCTATTTTGACAATTGTGCAAAAGTTGAAAAGCTAGAAGACCCGGATGGATGTCAAAATGCGTGTTTTGAAAAAGTCTATCATATTTCAAAATAAATCACTTCCGGCTTAACCCTTTATAGGTTAGTGGTCTCTATACTTACCACCTGCTATAAGAACAATTTATATTGCCAAAAATGCAGATGCTTGAATATTTCAAAGATGTTTTCATGTGGAAGTGTTAATATTTCTGAAAAACAAATGTTATCTCTCTACCTCCTTGACCTAAGTTTATTGAAAAAAAAAAAGTATTTTTTTAAATTTAATAGCAAAAATAAAAATAAAAATAAATATGGTTGTACAAATTTTAAATAAATAAACTTATAAAATTTATAATCATTATAATTTTATAATCTTAATTTTAAATTATAAAATTAATATGAAAATTAAAATTATAAATATAAATCTATACATTAAAATGTTAATGAAAAAATTAAAACTAATAATAATTAATATTAGGCTAAAATAATTAAAATTTTAAAAAATACACATAAAATATCCTCAATAAAGGGTTAAATGATATCTTGAAAATATGCTAGAAACGCTTGCTTTTAAAATGGATCCTCTTCTACCAATTAATTGAAATTAAAGTTTGATGGATTGAATTTCTTCTTTGAATTTTTATCTTCAATTTGTGTAAAGCAGATTGTTGAATTACTCAAAACGAATGTAGATATTTTGATTTTGATTTTCTCATGTATGGGTTGACACTAGCGCTCGTAGTCTTAGATTTAGACCACAAAGGATGTGGCCTAACTGTTGGTGTGCATAATTTGTCAGTCAAAACGTAACTGGATATTTCGATTTTGATTTGACCACGTATGGGTCAAAACTAGCTCTCGTAGTGATACATTTAGTGAACTACATGCATCAAAAGATGTGGTCTAACGCTTGGTGTCCATGACTTGTCAGTTTAGTGTGTGTCACCATGTTGCCAACATGTAAAAGGCGTTTGGTTAATTCACAAAATATTCAAAAATGGAATAATAAATTTAAAACCAGAATGTAGTAAGATTCAGCGACGAACCTGGAACGAGTCGGCAACAAGATGAACACATTGTAATCATTGAACGATCAACAACTACAAATGAATTACTTCAAAGCAACGAAAACCTTGTGACTTGCTCATATTTATATATTGGTGATATTTATCAATAGAAGAAGTAGAACACGAGATTCCTAATTTGCAGGGGTTGGGGCAATTCTGCATTAATCGATATCATATTAATTTTGGGAACATACTGCATGACGTGAATTTATTGATAAATAAAAGTAGAACAGTAATGGAATGATGGAAGAAAAGAAAATTATATTCGACAAATAAAATGTGAGAACACTAGTCAGAAAGTTCTGACATCACGACTAGTTTGACAGTCAACGGAAAGAACATCGAGCGAGTTGAGTCCTTCCTCTACCTTGGAAGTATAGTCACAAATGATGGGGGAGCAGAGGAAGATGTTCGAAGCCGTATCAGGAAGGCAAATGGTGCCTTTGTCCAGCTCTACCCCATCTGGAGAAATAGAAACATTTCCAGGAAGACCAAGCTCCGCCTTTTCAATAGCAACGTAAAGTCGATTCTTCTCTACGGCTGTGAAACATGGAAAGTCACAAAACCGATCAACAACCAGCTACAGGTGTTCATTAACAGATGTCTGCGTCGCATCATGAATGTGAGGTGGCCGCACATAATCTCAAATGAAGATCTTTGGACCATCACCAATCAACAACCGATTAGCATCCAGATTAAGGAGAGGAAATGGCGCTGGATTGGTCACACACTAAGGAAGCCGGACGGAGCTATTGAGAGGGCGGCGCTAGACTGGAATCCTCAAGGCGCCAGGAAGCGAGGTCGACCTAAGAAGACCTGGAAGAGGACGATCGAAATGAAATTGCAGAGGTGGACAAGAACTGGAGTAGAGTGAAGAGAATGGCCAGGAACCGTACTGCGTGGAGAAATTTCGCCAAGGCCCTATGCTCCGAAAGGAGCGGCAGGAATTAAGTAAAAGTAAGTAAAGTCAGAAAGTGCATTACATCACACATTCTGTTGAGCTAACCGGGGCTAGGACATGAGTGCAATTGTATGTGCTTTTACCTTCATTGCCGTAGTGAGTGATTTCCATTTTATTTGGTATGATTTAATTCCAAGTAATATGTAATCTTGCAGTATATCTTCCGTATACCATTACAATAATCCACTTTCAATCAACTCGCCTCTGTTATCACATATCGTATATCATTGCGCTCCGTAGAATACCAACACCAACCAAGGACACGGATAACATAACCAAAAGTATGCGTAATTCCATAGACTAAAAGGTTCGTACACAGCCATCTATACCATACACAATTTCCAATCTATAACGCATTAGTTCGACATGGTCCGTATCGCTACTTAATGCCATAGTTGAAGTACATCGAGAGCCTCTAAGTAACAGCGGATCCAGTCTTACAATAATCCTTCTTGTCATATAACCACTCCGAGTGAAAGGAATGCCGTCATATGAATGACGTTATACACCGTAGTGATGCTTTCTTCATCATGAACTTAAGCCCATCAGTCCATAGCCTGGCTGCTTGTAGAAAATCCCTAAATTTGCTCTTTCCGACAAAACTACATAATTTAAACGTACATGTCCCTTATACTTATAACTAACATAATATATGAAACCATGACGCTAACAACCATAAATGAAAAAGTGAATAACTTGATATAAAGATGACATATCGTAGTTAGAATAAAATAATAATAATAAATGATGAAGAGTGTCTGTGCAGACCTAAGATCTGTCACAACCTCACCAACAGAAGACGATGACAGACGTTACTCGTATGTTTTCGTTCAAACAATACATGGACACCAAGCGTTAGACCACATCCTTTGTCGTATGTAGTTCACTAAATCTATCACTACGGGCGCTGGTGTTGTTGACCCATACATGGTCAAATCCAAATGTAAATATCTAGTTCCATTTTGACTGACTAGTCATACACACCAAGCGTTAGACCACATCCTTTATCGTAAGTAGTTCACTAAATCTATCACTATGAGCGCTGGTGTTGACCCATACATGGTCAAATCAAACTGGTAATATCTAGTTCCATTTTGACTGACAAGTCATACACACCAAGCGTTAGACCACATCCTTTATCTTAAGTAGTTCACTAAATCTATCACTATGAGCGCTGGTGTTGACCCATACATGGTCAAATCAAACTGGTAATATCTAGTTCCATGTTGACTGATAAGTCATGCACACCAACAGTTAGACCACATCCTTTGTCGTATGTAGGTAACTAAATTGATGTAAAGTTTATTATTTCTTTTGTATTTATTGTTATCCTAAGATCTTAATTCCCAAATCATGTTTTCAACATTAACCTTTAATAATAATAATAATAATAATAATAATAATAATAATAATAATAATAGTAATAATAATAATAATTATTATACCATTAACCTTTGGCTACACGCACCTATTAATATATAATACTTACACGCGTGGTGAATATTGTACACCAAGAGAATAATGTCACGAAATCACTTAGCCTACATGTTTTACACATGAAATCAACTGTTCTATAAGCAGAATAGTTAAGGAAAGGAGTTAGACAAGGCTGTGCTTTGTCTCCCATGCTTTTTAATGCCTACATCCAGGATGCATTGGATAAGGTTCGAGAGGATTTGAATTTAGGAATAAAGAAACAAGGTGAACAAATAAATATGATTAGATTTGCAGATGGCATTGCCATAGTTGCAGATAGTGATGAACATCTCAAACAAATAATAGTAAATTTGGAGGAAATCATGGGTAATGAAAGCAACATGACAATAAGTCAGTCAAAGACGAAAGTTATGGTCTGTGGTAAAAAGCAGACCCAAGTATGAAAATAGTGGTGACCAACAAAACACTACAAAATGTTATTCATTTATAGCGTCATAGATTTCCTCTTCAGTAAGTCGCTTCGGATATTTAGCTCGTATACAAGCCCTAAAAACACAGAACCATACGAGGCACGCCGATAGTTTCTAATTCTATTAAAATATTATTTTAAAAAATAAGACTGAGTTAAATACCGAATCAATATTGTACTTGCATACCTACTACTTTGTTCACCATAAGCAACAGCTGAATGTTTATTCCTGTGAATTAGTACTAACGAAACCGAGAACAATGACACTGCTTGTAGTCGTTTGCGAACATTTTAGAGATAGGTTAGATGGCACCTAACAGCCTGCAGAAACATTACAACCAAAAATGTACCGTCTTTAGTACGAGTGGTGCACTTGATACACCAGCGCGGGTACTTTAAGGTTAAGTTCCCTGCCTGTCGGGATAGAACTGTGAATATTAAAAAATAAGGGTACAGTTCCTCTCCTACACTGAGAAATTCTATGCCCAAGGTTCAAACCCGGCCAAACTCGTCGGAACTTTTAAGACCGTTAAAAATCCCCCAGTATGCTTTCCTTCGGGGGAGAAGTAAAGCCGGCGGTCCCATGTCATAGATTTATGGCATGAAAAGGAACCTTCCACTAACTACACTTGTGTGAAGCCAAAATTTGGAGGTTAGGTTTCATTAATGCTCTTAAGTTCCAATGTTCGTCACAGGTCGCAGGTTGCGATGGCATCTAGTAGTAGCGAAGTTCACAGCTAGGTGTCGTGGACGGTAGCATTTGGTAGCGGAAGTAGGAACTCCATGAAATTATTGTCTGCAGTCCTTACTTGAATTAAAATCTGATAACACACACTAATACAGCCATCACAATTAACACCGGTTATCAGACAGATTCTACACACACCCAAAGTACACGGAGCTACATGACTGCGTTGTCACAGGCCCTAAAATAAGGAACCAACCAACCAACACTGCGAAACATCGAAGAATGGACATGGTATTTTCTCTTACAAGCGAATTGACCAGTTAGGATCTCGCTGCAACTTCATTTCTCTTTCCTCGTGCGGAGTTTTCTCTGCTCCCAGTACTCCTTCATGTGTTCGCTGGTCTGCTTCCGTTGTTCTTCTGACCAGGCTCTTCCGATCTTCTTAGTTCTTATATATATATATACGAGGTAAGCTCCAAAATTGCTGTAAGTTTAGTCATTTTATTGCAGGAGTAGATGGTACACCAAGTGACACCAACAATCGCTCTAAGAATCCACACCTGAGGCCGGCTCAACGACGGAAGGAGCGTCAGTGGAGGAAGAATGACGCATGTGCAGAGCACCTACGAAGAGAGAGAGAGGAGCAGCAGACCGGCGTGCCCGATATCATTCAAGTACAACTCACGATGGCGGACAGACGTGTACTGACAGCGTGGTCACCAATGGAAGTGCGTGCTGTTATCCGGTTTGAATGGGTACGTGGTACTGTGTGTCTGTGATCTATTAACGCCTACAGACCGTGTATGGTGAAGCGGTCATGTCTCATCAAATGGTCAGTCGCTGGTGTTGCATGCTTTGTGAAGGACGGCAGAGTGTGGAGGATGAAGATCGAAGAGGGCTCCCCTCCACATCCACGAATGAAAACAACATTGCTCGAGTACAGTACATGGTGTTAGCGGACAGGCGCATAACTGTGGCAGACGTGGCGTCCACACTGCGTATTGGTCGTGCCGGGCCCATCACATACTCCATGATGTGTTGGGTTACTGAAAAATGTCCGCAAGATGACACCGAGTTTTACCAGAGTGGTTTCTTCAAACTGATTGCACGCTACGACAATGTCGAAAAATAGTTAGTTGTTTTAAGGGGAGGAACTACGAGGTCATCTGCCGCTCTTAGCACAGATTAAAGTAAATTTAAAATTTAGAGATGGACACCTAAATTTGAAAAGACCAAAAATGAAACAAATAAATTAAATAAAACTAATAATTAAAAAATAAACAAATATTACGGAAAAACAAAAATATTCAGAATTTAAAAAAGAACAAGTCTTTGAGTCAAAGTACACTGGAAAATTTAGATTGCTGGCCCTAGCCCACTCTCACTTATAAAGCGGATGACGAGATCGGCAGCCACAACCTCATCGGCTAATATAAGTTTGAGTGTCATCTGCAAAACAAGGTTTCGTCGTAAGTCAGCAAGATCCACACACTCGGTTAAAATGTGGGCCACGGTGCAAACGGCTCCACAGGTACAAAGTGGGGGAGGAGGGGGTGGGTCTTCCCTTCTCATTAGGTTCGAGTGTGTGGATCTTGTATGACCTATCCTTAGCATTCACAAAATGACGGACTCCCTCCATGACCGGAAAGAGCTCCCTCCGCCTGTCGAGAAATAGTGCAAGGTGTTTAGTTCATGATTCTATGGTGTATGTCAGGTTGGCAATAGAGGGTCCTTGAAAACAAATGACGAAACTTATTTTTGGAATTTTCCTATATATATATATATGTATTTATTGAACCCTTAAATGTATGCCTACATTTAAGTCTTCAAATATTTTATTTCTTCAGCTATGATACAGCCCAGTTGAGGAAAATGTTGGTCATATTTTGTAACAGCAGTCTGTCTAGTTGAACAATGTAATTCTGTCGATGTCGCCAGCAAGACAACGGCCGAGTTAAATATAGCCGATTCTATGAAAAGGAGAAAGGCAGTTGCAAGCTAAATGTCCGTTGCCCATTTCAAACCGGAGGAGTTGATTTTTCCTTGTCTTGAGAACGATAGAGTGAGAGCGCATAGTCCAAGCTAAGGACAGATATAGTGGCCAGATGAGAGAGTGGGAGAAGGTCAGCACCCTAGTGTCACAAAATTATTTGAATGAACAGCCAATTACAGCGAGACGCCACTTTTGGGCGCGAAGGATTTTGCCCGAGAATTCAGGAAAATGTGTGTTCCTACGATGCGATTTTCTGCACGGGAGTGTCAATTGAGTGTGCTGAATTTTACGAGTCGATTGAGATGTGTCTGAAGTCTGTGTGACTATTATTAATATTTGTTACAGAGCGACCTACCCCTTCCAACTGGTATCTTGATAAAACATATAAATACTACGGTATGTGAACTAACTCTATCACACTGATTTTCGAATCTGAGACGTTGTAGGGTGTTACTCTGTCCGTGGACGAGACACTCTGAAATACTTTAACTTTTTGCGAGTGCAATCGCAGCATATAAGACGTTGATATTTAATTGTGTTGTGTGTCGCGCAACATATCTGGTGATAGTTTATGTGTATCAGGTGGATACTGTCCACAGATTATAGGGAAAGTTTTACGGCACTGCAAATCGAACGTTTTGGGCGAATTGAGTAGCTCGTTATGCAGTCTAGATAGTAGGCTGATAATAATAATAATAACATTATTTCAGCAGAAAGATGTTCGTCTGGAAGAAGGAAAAATGGACCATGTCGTGTCATATGCTATGATGTCTAGTATGATGGGCTAGATACGCAGATGGATGATGGCGGGGGTGCTGTCACGGCACTGGGCAGACCTGAAAGTGTTGAGTACTAATAAAATTTATTTAATTTTGGACGGGGCGGAATCATGAACAATGTTGGGGAACTTGTTTTTGTATATAATTTTTGCTTTGCTGTGCGTAAATTCGTTTCGCTGACATGATTATTTTATTAGCATCACGTGACATTTGTTGTAAATATTAGATTTTTATTGTGTGTTTTTCTTGTGGCTTTAGCCCTTTGCTTTGATTCAGAGTGCATGCTTTCATGTTGCCCCCGCGCATGAACGCAAGGCGCTATCGAGATTACTTAAGGCTGAAATGTTAGATAAGGGTGATAAATGGATCTGTATTTAAATATAATGGTAGACATTGGGGGAAATTTCCCGTTTTTTGGTATATAATTAATCAGGCAAATGCTAGTATTGTTTTGCTTTGTACAACCTTGGTTGTTACAGAAGGCCGTCCGCCTGTCTGTAGTCAAGTCTTTGGTATTTTGTTTTGGCTATCTATTCTTGGTCTGGAGTACGAGAGCGGGTCATTTGGTCAAGCCTACATGTGTGTGCTTTGTGTGATATTTTCTTCGATAGTAAGCAGGTTTGGACATTGTGATCTATTACCGTTGCTAATAATGCTTCAGTTTGCGTAACCTGAAGGGCGCACTGCTGATATGTGAATCTTGATACCCAAGGGGGTTTGTCAAGAATATGATGGTATTTGATGTATTATGCCTCGCGTTTTCAAGAGCCAGGAGGCTATCTACGAATTCAGGCCGAGGCTTGGATATTTGTTGGCACACACAAAGGCACGTGGGAGCTTGAACGACCTCAGTACTCAGATCCTGGAATGTAGATAAAGGATAGCGTGTGCGCTACGCATTCTTGTTGTTAATTAGTTAAATGTCTTGCCTGGTAAATTATAATATGATTTTGAATTAATTGGGGAGCTATCCATGCCGTTAACTAACTATTTTCAGGCCGTATTTATCGAAGTATGTCGCCTCCGTAGCGTAGCGGTCAGCATGGTTAGCTGCCGCCACGGAGGTCCTGGGTTTGATTCCCGGCTCTGCCACGAGATTTGAAAAGTGGTATGAGGACTGGAACGGAGTGGTGTATTCTTGGAATACACGGTACGAGAGAATATAAAGTTTAATGCTCTTTGCATGTTCATTCCTTCCTCTTTGTCAAACACCAACAGTGATCTTCTATTTTCTCTGTGGTGATCACTTCGCTTATATCTTTTGTGAGTCTGTTCTAGATATATATCTTCCATGACCCACCTAGCGTCATCTAGCAGCGAATCTCTGAAGCTCCTCAATTTTTCCTGGTGCAAGAGGACTTCTTTTTCCATCTGGCCACCAGTTCTCGTTGCCATCGCCAGCTATTTTCTCCATGAGCAAGAGAACTTCGTCTCCTTTTTCACTCACCATGCTGTGCTAGTATCGCCTGCTATCAACTCTTTGAAGACCATCTCCTCAAGAGAATTTAATTTCTTAAGTTGGTTATGCTGATATGTATACCTTTTGTTTCCTACCCCCACTCTTTTCCCTTCCTTGGACCCTCTGTGCTCCGCTGAGTGGGTCTCACTTGTACGCCGGCCGTCGACTCAGTTAAGGCTCAACTAGAGCTAGCCTCCTGACCTAACGACGCATTTTTTGGATTCCACGCCATGTGGTGGCTTTGACCATCGGGGAGAGCCTCACTTTCGCCATGCAGCAAGGTTGGGTACAGGCTTCAAGTTTTAACCTCATCTTCATGATCCTAACGTCTACATGCCTTTAACGATCTTTTATAGGCAGTGTGAAATTACTTATTTTGGGGCAAAAATCATCCTTCGCGGGATTTTCCATGTTGGGCTTTTGTCTAATCAAGCCAATTTTGGTGAAAATCAGCATTTCTTATGCTTGTTAAATGAGAAATCTTCTCACCACGTGGGATATTATCTAATACCCGCTGTCTATAAATTACAAATCTAGTTCCTCCGCTGGATTAACTTTGACCCCATTCTTCTATAAAGATCGTTCTGGAACCTTCCAGATCCTGTACTCTATCGGCGAGTCTTGCCGTCAGGTATTTTTCACTCACTTGTGAAAATACTATTTAAAATGAGGAATCTTCCTTATAAATTACTGCAATAGCTAACTTTCTTCCACCGTTGGAATGTTCTATGGCGCATTTAATTGTAATTCCCAACTTTCTCAAGAAATAGACTCTCGCCTACCTAGTGCAACTAGTTATTTTCATCATTGCAATAACTTTCTTTCCCAAAAACTTTCGTGTTACTACAGTGAATTTTTCATCTATTCAAAAGACTATAGTGAGAAACAGTGCTTTCAGTATTCCTTCCGCGTCGCGATCGTCCGTTTACATTAAATAAGGCCATGAACATTGCTCCTAAATCCCAACGATCTTTCCTCAAACTTCTACTAACAAACCCTTATTAATAAAATTGTAACTTTTCTATAAGGTGTCACTCTACGAAATGCCCTTCCATTTGCTTGTTTATCATTAATTAATTGCTGTATAACTACATGTTTTATACACGGTTCAAACTTACATTGTTTTTTCCCCATAATCAGGGAAAACAATTCTTTTAACTCTTGAGTGAGTTATTTCTAGGTCTCATGAAATGGAAACTTCCCCATTTGGCTCGTGATTACTACTTAAACATAGGAAGTCTAGAATCTTCCTTTTGACTTTCTCTTCAGGTTTCACCGTAAGTGACCTGCTCTCTTCTGTATAATTGTTATAAAGTAATTCAGCTTAAATATAAGAAGTTGTAGGAACTTCTATCTTATTCTTCATGTTTTTTCTTATTGTTATTTTCGAAGTTGTAACTTTTTCTAAAACAGTTACCTGGAAATTCCTTAAAGTACACTCCTTGTACTCAATTGAATGTTTAAACTTTAATCACTTTATTTGTCTTCTTTAAATCTTACAAAGATTTTAGTACATATATAAGGTTTGAAACCTCATAAATTGTTATTTGCCTGGAGCAATCTCTAAATGTTAGGAGGTCTGCGACCCCATTTGTTAAAAAGTTTAAATGATCTATATTTGTCAGAAAAATATATATTTATTAAAGTTATCAACTTCTTTTGAATTGTTAAATAAATCAAGCGTTTCTTTCTGCCTTTTCATTTTTCTAATTCAACGGTTAGGCAAGATCCTGTCCTCCTTGGCTCTCCCTACTCAATGCCATTAAATCTATTAATAGGGCTTTCACCACTCGTTGCATTTGAGCAAGAACTCTTAGTGGTAATCTCGTTAAAGTTTCTCTTAGCTTTAATAGCTAATTCTAACTGGCCAGTAAGGCAAGTAAAGCTCGCTACGCCAGCTACCTGCTTGTGGAGATCCTCTCCGAAATCTTATGGTCAGTTTTTCAAAAGATAAGTGTTTTTCTTTGTCTAAACGTTTAGCCGGCCTCTCGCTGAGTAAAAGCTTAGCCATTTCCAGATGCAACCATTGGTTAACTTACCAAAATTACTCTCCAAGGTAGATTTTTTTTATCACTATCCTTCCTGGAAGCACTTGGTCGCTTTTTTAGGAACTCTATAACTTCAAAAACTGGAAATACCAAACTTGATTCAAATTATTGGCATTCTTCGAATTACTTTGAAAAAAAAAACGAATTTCTTTGAAAAGACATACAATAAATATGTTACTCTCAGTCTTGCCAGACCAACACCCTTCCCCATAGTAGTCTTATGCCTGCTTGAGAGGGAATATACTAAGGCCACGCTCTTGCAAACCGCCCAAGTCCTAGCTGTCTTTCCCGTCAGCTTAGACCAAGCTCTTACCCATTTTAGGTATCAGAGAACGGATTTTCAGTGGAAACTGCCTCTAAGTGCATTAAAGGTTAAATTTATAACTTTTGTGGAACTCTCATCCTATTTCTCTATCCGTTTTCTCCAGTCCGAAACCCACTTCCTTTTCTTAATCATCTTCCCTTGGTGGGTGGGTTATTCCTCAGCCAGTAATCTACCCAAAATTTGGTCCCAGAAACCCGGGAGAGTCCATTTGTCATTTTTCTGTTTGGCAATACTTTGCAAATTATTAATATCTGCTTTGAATCTTTCAGCTATAACCACATCGTGCAAAGCCTGTAAAGGGGAAAGAGGCCGCTCCTGTCTCCTTTGGTGTGTCCCGTTCTTTCTACTTATTTGCTGCTGCCAGCTTGACAGCATTTCCAAGGTTCCACAGTTTCGTGAGTTGCATTTCAATCTATTTTCTTTAACATGGCTCCTTTTGATAAGGATAAGGATGAAAAACTTACTTCTAAAGGAGCATCCTATAAAGGGCAAATTACCCGATTCAGAAAGTACATAAAGGAGTTAGATCCCTCAGAAGCTCAATTAGACTTGTTGAAACATCGTGTAAGGGATTTTGAACGTTCTTATGAAAATTATTGTAACATTCAAACTGAAATAGAAACTTGTATGCTCAATCAAACCGAAGATCGTGTCGAAGTAGAAAACCAATATTAGGAAGGCATAGGTTCTGCTTTCAAAATAATACGCCAACTCGAAGAGGAGCAGAAAAAGGACGCTTCTGTTCTTGGTTCCCTTCATGAACCACAAACGTCTTTCCGTGATGGTACTCACAAGCCCAAACCAATTTTACCTAAAATTGATTTACCCCATTTTTCTGGAGATGAATCTACTTGGGATTCTTTCTATGAATTATTTTGCTCCCTTGTTCATGACAATGAAGACATTCAAGTCATTTACAAGTTTCATTACTTGAGATCTATCCTCCGAGGTCAAGCTTTGCAGTTAGTCGAAGCACTTCCTCTACGTGCCGAAAATTACCCCATTGCATTTAACTTATTAAAAGAAAGATATGGAAATTTACGGTTACGTATTCAACGCCATATGAAGGCTCTATTCAACCTACCTGCGTCACAGCACAATGACGTCACCAGTTTGCGCACTCTAGTTGATACTACACATCTTCACGTTAAGGCTTTGTCCCAGTTAGATCAACCTACTGAACATTGGGATACTTTCCTAATACATTTAGTGGTTTCTAAAGATGATGCTGCTACCCTCAGAGCTTGGGAAATTGAACTTTCTAAAGAAGACGACTATTACGAGCATTTAGTCACTTTCATAAACGCTAGATGCCAACTCTTAATCGCTCTATCTAATCAAAGTGAACCCTCATCTCCTAGTTCTAAGTTTGAATTAATGTCCATCAAACCTAAAAGCGAACGCTTAGCGTCTAATACCCACAAACCCGGGTCCAGCTCATCTAAATTTAAATCAAACTCTACTGGTTACCCGACTAGGTCTAGTGAACGTCGTGTTGCTAGCTCTATGGTTTTAAACACTCAAAGCGAACCTCGCAAGAGTTTAAACGAACCTTTAAAGTGCATACTTTGTAAGGATCCCCATGCCCTATACCTCTGTAAATCCTTTAAAGAAATGTCAGTCGACGACAGAAGAAAATTAGTTTCCCAGAACAAACATTGCTTCAATTGCCTAGCGCCTACTCATTCTGCTTCTAATTGCAAGTCCACAAGACTTTGCTACCATTGTGAAAAGGCTCATCACACATTGCTACATCGTCATGATCAGGCAAGGTCATCGACAGCATCTACTTCTCCGAAAAATGATAGTGCTAACAGTTCTAATGCTTCATCGTATATTCAAAATGCCAAGTCCATTTGCAGTGCCCAAGTATTGTTGTCTACTGTCCAAATCGAAGTTCAGGATAACTTTGGCAACTGGGTCCGTGCACGCGGTCTTCTAGATTCAGCGGCAACTCATGATTTTGTGTCTAATTCCTTGATTAGAAAACTAGGCCTACCTGTAAACCCCACTTCTATCAACGTGTCGGGCATCAACAGCTCAAAATCGCAAGCTTTACAATTCTCGAAGCTAACCATAAGGGATATTTGTCATAGAAACAACTTCTTTAAACTTAATTGTCTAATTCTCAATAGCATTGGAGAAGACACTCCAAGTCACTCTGTGGATATTTCAGGGTTAAACATTCCCTCGCATTTAAGGCTAGCTGATCCTTTGTTCAACATGCAAAATCCTATTGACATACTCTTTAGTGCCAATGTTTTCTGGAATTGCCTTCGTAAACAGGTTCGCAAGTTATCCTCAAACGTGGTCGCCAGAGACACTAATTTTGGATGGATCGTCACAGGTCAACTTCCCCATTATTCTCCCCAACCTGCATCGCAATGTTACTTCTCCAATACTGACCTGGAACAGTTTTGGAGGCTTGAAAGCGTTGATCCTCCTAATGTAACTTCTTCAGAAAATGAATTCTGTGAGCAACTTTTTTTGAATTCCACCACTCGTTCTTCTGATGGCAGGTTCGTTGTTCAAATGCCAAGATTACATAATCCTCCCAAACTTATTAACTCTCAGCCCAAAGCTCGAAAAGCTCTCTTTGCTATCGAGACAAAATTCAAGAAAGAACCTCTTGTTAAACAGCAGTACACTGATTTCATGGATGAGTATGAAAGCTTAGATCATATGGAAGTCGTAAACAAATCTGATGATGAACTGTACCCCCCAATTGAAACGGTTTATTTAAATCATCATCCCGTGTGGAAAAACCCTCTTGTAAAAGATAAAATCCGAGTTGTTCTCAATGGTTCATCGCCCGACGTTAATGGCAACAGCCTTAACGACACCCTTTACTCTGGTCCTGCTATTCAGTCAGATCTATCTGCTATACTCTTAAACTTTCGATTATTTCCCATAGCTGTCATAGCTGATATAAAACAGATGTACCGTCAAGTCTTAATCCAAGCGGAACAACGAGATCTCCAAAGAATCTTGTGGCGTGATGAAATCAGCAAGCCCATTAAGGTATTTCGCTTAAAAACAGTTACTTATGGCTTAAAACCCTCTGCTTTCCTTGCTATTCGATCCCTACACTTGCTAGCCTCACAAGATGGTCATTTATTTGATTCCAAAGCCTCTGAAGCACTAACTACGTCATTCTATGTTGACGATTATTTGCAGTCCTTCCCCACTTTGGAGGAAGCTTCTTTTGTGTCTTTAGAACTTCAGGCATTGCTAAGGAATGGAGGTTTCCCACTTTATAAGTGGAATTCCAACTCCCCTGAGTTTCTCGCCCAGTTTCCCATCGAAGACGTAGATCCTTCTTCTGTCGAAATTTGTGGAAACTCCGAATCTATAAAAACTCTAGGAGTTCATTGGTGCACTAGCACTGACACTCTTATCTATAAAGTTTCGCTCGCAGAAGAGCTTCCTAACACAAAAAGACAAATTCTCTCTGAAATTGCAAAAATTTTTGATCCACTACAATTCCTTGCCCCAGTTATCGTTATAGCCAAACTCTTCATGCAAGAGCTGTGGTCGCTCAAATGTGAATGGGATGACACTGTCCCTCTTTCTTTTCTTAATCGTTGGCTCTCGTTTCGCAGCAATTTGTTGGATCTTTCCCTTATTGAAATTCCCAGGAATTTAATTAATGCTCATTCTAATGCATCCTTTTTCCTTCATGTGTTCGCGGACAGTTCCGAGAAAGCTTACGGTTGCTGCGCATATTTAGTTTATCACGGTTCATTCTATGGATCTTCAGTTTCCAACCTGGTTTGTTCCAAATCGAAGGTTGCTCCTCTTAAAACTATCACTTTGCCTAGGCTTGAATTGTGCGCTGCACTCATGGCTGCAGAATTTGTTAAGAAATTACGGGAGGTATTAAAAGACGACTTCTCGCAAATCTATCTCTGGAGCGATTCCATGATCACCCTTTCTTGGATTGCCAAAAACCCCTCTCACTGGCAAACTTTTGTTGCATACAGAGTTTCCAAAATTCAAACTCTTTCTTCTGGATGTCAATGGAGGCATGTGCCCAGTGCTGATAACCCAGCCGATATTATCTCTCGTGGTTGTTTACCTTCTCAATTGGCAGCTTCCCAGTTGTACTGGCATGGGCCCTCGTGGTTAATCGAAGATTCTTCTTCATGGCCTTCTAAACCTCCAGCTACAAACTCTAACTTGCCTGACGCTAAAGTACCTCCATCCATTGCTTCGTGTCTTGTTTCCAACGCTTCTCATCCCTTATTGTCCCGCTATTCTTCTTTTCATAAATTAATACGAATTGTCGCCTATCTCCTTAGATGGAAATATTTTGTGGTTGACCAACCTCTTCTCCCTATACCACACCTTACCAATCATGAATTGAATCTCGCTACCATTAAGGTTTTACAACTGACACAGCAAGAAGCCTTTTCTTCTGAATTGTCTTTACTTTCTTCTAAAAGGGATCTTCCCAAATCCAGTCGTCTTCGTGCTTTGGCCCCGTTCCTTGATGACCATGGGTTACTCAGGGTAGGTGGAAGGCTCTCGCAATCTTTGCTCTATGAGGACAAAAAGCATCCCGTTATTTTGCCTTCCAAACATCACGTAACATCCTTAATTATACGTGACTTTCATTATCGTAATCTGCATGTTGGTACACGCACTCTGCTTTGCCTCTTAAGGGAAAAGTACTGGATCATAAACGGAATTCATGAAGTATCTTCTTTAATTCATAAGTGCATTCCTTGTTTCAAAGCGAAACCTAAAATCAATACTCAATTAATGAGCGATCTGCCCTCTTTTAGCTCTTCTCCTATACGCCCATTTGCTTTAACTGGTGTGGACTATATGGGTCCGTTCCAATATCAACGAAATTCTCCTGAAGCTAAACGCAAATTGTTTGGTAAGCTTTATGTTTCTCTCTTTGTTTGCATGGTTACTGGCGCAATCCACTTGGAACTACACACATCAAAAAAAGTTTTGCATCACCTCGGTTCCCAGATCTCCGGCATATAGACGTTGACTGTGTATATTGTATCCAAGATACAGTCCCTTTGACTGTTCATAGATGTCACTAAAACTGCTCAAAGATGTAAACAACCATGCATGAGCAGGGCCTATTAGACGGAGGGGGTACGACAGCCGATCAGTTCCAGTCATTCCACCAGGACGAAGGTACGCTGCTCATGTTGTCTGTAGTTCTACCATGCCTAGAAGGTCAATACCGCAGTTCGATCGCGTCCGCATTGTTACTTTGTGTCAAGAAGGGCTCTCAACAAGGGAAGTTTCCAGGCGTCTCAGAGTGAACCAAAGCGATGTTGTTCGGACATGGAGGAGGTACAGAGATACAGGAACTGTCGATGACAGGCCTCGCTCAGGCCGCCCAAGGGCTACTACTGTAGTGGATGACCGCTACTTACGGATTGCCGCTCGGAGGAACCCTGACAGCAATGCCACCATGTTGAATAATGCGTTTCGTTCAGCCACAGGACGTCGTGTTTCAACTCAAACTGTGCGCAATAGGCTGCATGATGCGCAACTTCACTCCCGACGTCCATGGCGAGGTCCAGCTTTGCAACCCCGACACCATGCAGCGCGGTACAGATGGGCCCAACAACATGCTGAATGGACCCCACGGAATTGGCATCACGTTCTCTTCACCGATGAGTGTCGCATATGCCTTCAACCAGACAATCGTCGGAGACGTGTTTGGAGGCACCCTGGTCAGGCTGAACGTCTTAGACACACTGTCCAGCGAGTGCAGCAAGGTGGTGGTTCCCTGATGTTTTGGGGTGGCATTATGTGGGGCCGACGTACGCCACTGGTGGTCATGGAAGGCTCCGAAACGGCTTTACGATACCTGAATGACATCCTCCGACCCATAGTGCAACCATATCGGCAGAATATTGGAGAGGCATTTGTCTTCATGGACGACAATTCTCGACCTCATCGTGCACATCTTGTGAATGCGTTCCTTCAAGATAACGACATCGCTCGACTACAGTGGCCAGCATGTTCGCCAGACATGAACCCTATCGAACATGCCTGGGATATGTTGAAAAGGGCTGTTTATGGACGTCTTGACCCACCAACCACTCTGAGAGATTTACGCCGAATTGTCGTTGAGGAGTGGGACAATTTGGACCAACAGTGTCTTGATGAACTTGTGGATAGTATGCCACGGCGAATACAGGCATGCATCAATGCAAGAGGACGTGCTACTGGGTATTAGAGGTAGTGGTGTGTACTGCAATCTGGACCACAAATGCTGAAAGTCTAGCTGTATGATGGTACAACATGCAATGTGTGGGTCTCATGAGCAATAAAACGAGCTGAAATGTTGTTTGTGTTGATCTCTATTCCCTTTGTATTTAACGGTTCCGGAACTCTTGGAACCGAGGTGATGCAAAACTTTTTTTGATGTGTGTAGTAACGAATGCTTCTACTTCTTACTTTTTATCAGCCGTCTCTCGCTTCACCGCTAGGCGTGGTGTTCCTTCAGATATGTTCTCTGATAACGCTTCCACCTTTCAGGGCGCAGCTTCTCTGTGGAAGAAAGCTCTCACATCTTCTCCTGCCATGGAACAAATTTCTAATTTTTCCTATTCAAAGGGTTTCAAATGGCGCTTTATACCTCCCTACGCTCCTCATCACGGTGGTAGGTGGGAATCTTGTGTAAAGCTCACTAAACGTCATTTAAGAAAAATCTTAGGTAATCGCATTCTGACTTATGAAGAATTCAATTCACTGTCCGTTCTGATTGAAGGTGTTGTTAATTCTCACCCATTAACTCCGCTTTCCAATGACCCTGATGACTTGCTTCCACTTACACCTGGTCACTTCCTTATCGGCACTTCTCTTTCTGCTCCTCCTCCTCTTCCCAATTCTTACAGGGATTCTAATCTACCTATCGTTTGGCGTAAAATTGAAGCCCTCCGTAATTCTTTATGGAAGAGGTGGAACTTGGAATATTTAACTTCCTTGCAACGGAGACAGAAGTGGTTTCTTTCCAGTCCCGACATTAAAGTGGGGGACTTGGTCTTGGTTAGGGATGTTTCACCCCCCTCTAGTTTGGACCTCTGGTAGAGTGACCGAGTTTTATCCTGGAAGAGATGGGAGAGTCAGGGTGGCCAAAATCTTGACCACTAATGGTCCGATCACAAGACCACTGTCTTTGATCGCTCCATTGCCTTTAAATGTGTAACTGCTTATTTGTTCTCTGTTGGTGTTGTTCCCTCCCAGTATGGTGTATTCTTGGAATACACGGTACGAGAGAATATAAAGTTTAATGCTCTTTGCATGTTCATTCCTTCCTCTTTGTCAAACACCAACAGTGATCTTCTATTTTCTCTGTGGTGATCACTTCGCTTATATCTTTTGTGAGTCTGTTCTAGATATATATCTTCCATGACCCACCTAGCGTCATCTATCAGCGAATCTCTGAAGCTCCTCAAGTTTTCCTGGTGCAAGAGGACTTCTTTTTCCATCTGGCCACCAGTTCTCGTTGCCATCGCCAGCTAATTTCTCCATGAGCAAGAGAACTTCGTCTCCTTTTTCACTCACCATGCTGTGCTAGTATCGCCTGCTATCAACTCTTTGAAGACCATCTCCTCAAGAGAATTTAATTTCTTAAGTTGGTTATGCTGATATGTATACCTTTTGTTTCCTACCCCCACTCTTTTCCCTTCCTTGGACCCTCTGTGCTCCGCTGAGTGGGTCTCACTTGTGCGCCGGCCGTCGACTCAGTTAAGGCTCAACTAGAGTTAGCCGCCTGACCCAACGAGGCATTTTTTGGATTCCACGCCATGTGGTGGCTTTGACCATCGGGGAGAGCCTCACTTTCGCCATGCAGCAAGGTTGGGTACAGGCTTCAAGATTTAACCTCATCTTCATGATCTCAACGTCTACATGCTTTTAACGATCTTTTATAGGCAGTGTGAAATTACTTATTATGGGGCAAAAATCATCCTTCGCGGGATTTTCCATGTTGGGCTTTTGTCTAATCAAGCCAATCTTGGTGAAAATCAGCATTTCTTATGCTTGTTAAATGAGAAATCTTCTCACCACGTGGGATATTATCTAATACCCGCTGTCTATAAATTACAAAGCTAGTTCCTCCGCTGGATTAACTTTGACCCCATTCTTCTATAAAGATCGTTCTGGAACATTCCAGATCCTGTACTCTATCGGCGAGTCTTGCCGTCAGGTATTTTTCACTCACTTGTGAAAATACTATTTAAAATGAGGAATCTTCCTTATAAATTACTGCAATAGCTAACTTTCTTCCACCGTTGGAATGTTCTATGGCGCATTTAATTGTAATTCCCAACTTTCTCAAGAAATAGACTCTCGCCTACCTAGTGCAACTAGTTATTTTCATCATTGCAATAACTTTCTTTCCCATAAACTTTCGTGTTACTACAGTGAATTTTTCATCTATTCAAAAGACTATAGTGAGAAACAGTGCTTTCAGTATTCCTTCCGCGTCGCGATCGTCCGTTTACATTAAATAAGGCCATGAACATTGATCCTAAATCCCAACAATCTTTCCTCAACCTTCTACTAACAAACCCTTATTAATAAAATTGTAACTTTTCTATAAGGTGTCACTCTACGAAGTGCCCTTCCATTTGCTTGTTTATCATTAATTAATTGCTGTATAACTACGTGTTTTATACACGGTTCAAACTTACATTGTTTTTTCCCCATAATCAGGGAAAACAATTCTTTTAACTCTTGAGTGAGTTATTTCTAGGTCTCACGAAATGGAAAATTCCCCATTTGGCTCGTGATTACTACTTAAACATAGGAAGTCTAGAACCTTCCTTTTGACTTTCTCTTCAGGGTTCACCGTAAGTGACCTGCTCTCTTCTGTATAATTGTTATAAAGTAATTCAGCTTAAATATAAGAAGTTGTAGGAACTTCTATCTTATTCTTTATGTTTTTTCTTATTGTTATTTTCGAAGTTGTAACTTTTTCTAAAACAGTTACCTGGAAATTCCTTAAAGTACACTCCTTGTACTCAATTGAATGTTTAAACTTTAATCACTTTATTTGTCTTCTTTAAATCTTACAAAGATTTTAGTACATATATAAGGTTTGAAACCTCATAAATTGTTATTTGCCTGGAGCAATCTCTAAATGTTAGGAGGTCTGCGACCCCATTTGTTAAAAAGTTTAAATGATCTATATTTGTCAGAAAAATATATATTTATTAAAGTTATCAACTTCTTTTGAATTGTTAAATAAATCAAGCGTTTCTTTCTGCCTTTTCATTTTTCTAATACAACGGTTAGGCAAGATCCTGTCCTCCTTGGCTCTCCCTACTCAATGCCATTAAATCTATTAATAGGGCTATCACCACTCGTTGCATTTGAGCAAGAACTCTTAGTGGTAATCTCGTTAAAGTTTCTCTTAGCTTTAATAGCTAATTCTAACTGGCCAGTAAGGCAAGTAAAGCTCGCTACGCCAGCTACCTGCTTGTGGAGATCCTCTCCGAAAACTTATGGTCAGTTTTTCAAAAGATAAGTGTTTTTCTTTGTCTAAACTTTTAGCCGGCCTCTCGCTGAGTAAAAGCTTAGCCATTTCCAGATGCAACCATTGGTTAACTTACCAAAATTACTCTCCAAGGTAGATTTTTTTATCACTATCCTTCCTGGAAGCACTTGGTCGCTTTTTCAGGAACTCTATAACTTCAAAAACTGGAAATACCAAACTTGATTCAAATTATTGGCATTCTTCGAATTACTTTGAAAAAACGAATTTCTTTGAAAAGACATACAATAAATCTGTTACTCTCAGTCTTGCCAGACCAACACCCTTCCCCATAGTAGTCTTATGCCTGCTTGAGAGGGAATATACTAAGGCCACGCTCTTGCAAACCGCCCAAGTCCTAGCTGTCTTTCCCGTCAGCTTAGACCAAGCTCTTACCCATTTTAGGTATCAGAGAACGGATTTTCAGTGGAAACTGCCTCTAAGTGCATTAAAGGTTAAATTTATAACTTTTGTGGAACTCTCATCCTATTTCTCTATCCTTTTTCTCCAGTCCGAAACCCACTTCCTTTTCTTAATCATCTTCCCTTGGTGGGTGGGTTATTCCTCAGCCAATAAACTACCCACGGGGTCTACTCAGCCTTGGGTGGTCCAAATGAGTAGAGGGGGTTCGATTCCCACCTCAGCCATCCTCGAAGTGGTTTTCCGTGGTTTCCCACTTCGTCTTCGGGCAAATGCCGGGATGGTACCTACTGTAAGGCCACGGCCGCCTCCTTCCCTCTTCCTAGCCTATCCATCCCAATCTTCCATCCCTTCCCATCGCTCATGAGGCCCCTGTTCGCTTTGCAGGTGGGGCCGTTTGGGCGAAGTGCTGATCACACCTCCCCAGTTGTATCCATCCTGAACAGATGTTCCAAGCTCCAGGACACTGCCCATAGAGGCGGTAGTGGTGAGTTCCTTCGCTGAGTCCGTGGGAACCACCAACCTAGAGGGTAAATTGACTAATTTTTTTTATCGTAGTGTTTTATGTAATTGTTTTATTCGCCTGTCGAGGCATGTTCTATTTGTTGTTGCTGTTGCTTGGCTTGCTGCCAAGTATTGTAAATGTCAATTTAAAGGTCGCATACTGCGAACTGATGTCCTTGTATGTCACGTGATTGCCTGGTGTTGATTTGTATGACTTAAGACCGATGTTCGGCTGTCGATAATTGTAAATATACAAGTCGTGCATTATTGATTTTTATGTAAGGGTTAGACTGTGTCAGTGTGTTTATTTTTATATTAGCCATTTAGTGTATATATTCCCATAATTGTCATGATCTCCAACCCGCAGTACGGGAATTCATGACTTAATCGTTTGATCGAATGGAAGTGAATTCTCGTCAAGTACTCACATACTTTCTTTGTCCGACAGCGTGCATATCACAATAAAAATCTTTTTTTTGTGTAATTTTTGTATTTTTTCTTTTGAGGTGACGTCTTGGTACACCTCGTTTTTACAGCTGTCTAAGCTGTTTGTTTGTGTTGAGGTAGCTTTTTATGGGCTGACGTTTGTTTCTGTCATTTTATTTTGACGACTGTCGTGGTTTGAGGATACTTTGGGAGCAAACAAGTGCGGGACTTTCCGAGTCCTTGACTGGGTTTGTTTACACAGTGTTCGATGCCTAGAAGTCGCGTGTGGGTTACTGGGTCACTCGCAGGTCACTTGTGACAGACCAATGACCCATGGCTCCACACAAGGGTGGATCTTATTTTATTTGTCTTGTCAGATTTATTCCGTATTACATTGTTATTGTTTTAACCTGTCATATAACTTATTTATAACAATAAGTTCCCCTATGAATCCTGGAAATTATAAGAAGCACGTTCTCCTCATACTACTTTTCAAGAACCGATCACGACCCCGAATCTCAGTCTTGTGTAGTGTTTCTTTTCCTAAGGGTACAATATATACATGAAAATATTGAGCAATGGGGATTGAAGATAAATGTGGAGAAGAGTAAACAGTCGTGATGAGTAGAGGTGAGAAAGAAGGAAAAGGAATAATCAAAGTTGGAGATAAGGAATTGGAAGTGGTGAAATACTTCAAATACTTGGGAAGTGAATTGACTGAGGATGGAAGACTAGATTTGGAAATTAGCAGAAGAATACAACTCGGGAGTGCTTTCTACCAACAGGTACGAGGACTAGTATGGAACAAGGATATACCAATTAAGGCTAAAGAAGTTATGTACAAAGCATATTATGTTCCTATATTGACATTTGCAGCAGAAGCTTGGACAATGACTAAGAGGGATGAGAGCAGAGTACAAGCAGCTGAGATGAGATTCCTGAGAAGTATGGTCCAGAAAACGAGGATAATCAGAGTGAGAAATGAAGATATACGGAAAGAACTGGGAGTACAGAAACTAAATGACAACCTGGAGCAAAACAGATTGAGATGATTTGGACATGTCAAACGGATGAATGACGTAAGACTACGAAGACGAGAACTGGAACGATGACAGGGAACAGTGGTGGAGGGAGACCAAGAATGCCTTGGATGGACTCGGTGAAGAATGGCATTAGAAAACGGAACCTGGATTGGAACACCGTGTCGGAAGAGGAATGGTGGAGTAACAGAAAAAAGTGGAGAGGAAACATATTTGCCCCCACCCAGTGTCACCTGGAAAAGGGGAAATTATGATGATATATATGTATCTTAATCACATGTAACTTATTTCAGGTTATTTTTCACATATTCTAGTATTGGATTTATTTTCTGTTGACCGACTGAAAGATAAAATATTAATTGTCTATTTAATAAGTAACGACAATTGTGTTGACCGACTGAAAAGCTGAAAAAGATCATATATTTATGTATTTATTTATTGATTTATTTATTGATTTTAATTTATTGATTTTTTATTTATTAATTTATTTAATTTATTTATTTATTTATTTATTTTTATTTATTGATTTATTTAATGATTTATTAGGGATTTATTTATTGATATATTTGTTTATTCATTTATTTATTTGTTTGTTTATAGGCTATGTTTCTTTGTTTGTTTATGTATTTGTTTATTTATATATTTTTATTTATTTATTTAGTTATTCATTTATTGATTTATTGACTTATTGTTTGATTTATTTATTTGTTTCTATCTTTGTTTCTTTGTTTCTTCATTTATTTATTTATTTATTTATTTATTTGTCTGTATGGCTGCCTATTTATTTATTTATTTATTTATCTATATGTACGAAAGCTCTAAAGCTGCGCATGACATCAACACAAAAATATGTTAATGTCTCCTATATTGCTTTAACCTACCAAACATTGAAATATGAACGTTTTGCGCTATTACCCTGCGCCCCTCAGTACACGAGTTGCAATACCGGTCTGAGTTTTCTAACACAATATTACAGCCAGGTTATTGACGTCACTCGGGATTCATTGCCATGGAGCGTGAAACACACAATGAATCGGTGACAATAGTTATGAAGTTGCGCCAGTGACAGCAGTATTATTGCATTCTGTTCTCGTACGGTCTTTAGAGCAGCAAATAGGAGGTTTATACATTTAGTTCAGGTTTGTCATGTGCACGTGCTGCTCACAGTAGTTAAAATGGCTTCTTTATTAACATCAATAATAATAATAATAATAATAATAATAATAATAATAACAAATTAATCTATGTCAGGAACGAAACTCTTTACCAGAAGACTGAAAAACTTTTGGACACAATAAGAAAACGGAGAATTGATTTTTATGGGCACATCCTCCGAATGAATTCAAATAGACTAACCAAAAAGATCTTTGACAACTTTCGTAATAAGAAAACAAAACCTCTTTGGTTTAAGGAAACCGAGAAAGACCTCGTGGAACTCCAAATTACAGACACCATGCTCATGGACAAAACAGCCAAAACCGTCACCAAGGATAAGAAACAACGGTTCCAAGTGAAACTCAAACAAAAGCGTACGATCCACATCTCTGCCGAAGAAAGGGAAGCAAGATCCCAAAGGATGAGGCAATACTGGGTCAAAAGGAAAGCTCAAAACAATAAAACAGTGATTGATTTCATGTACCCCAAAGTTGGGTGAAACAAATAAAGAATAATAATAATAATAATGTTATTGGTTTTACGTCCCTTTTAACTACTCTGGCTTTGAGAGATGCCGGGGTGCCGGAATTTAACGTGCCAGTAAATCTACTGACACGGCTCCCTCGCATTTGCGCACCCTCAAATGCCAGCTGACTGCGCCAGGATACGAACCTGCAACGTTGGGCCCAGCAAGCGAGAACGATACCCCTGAGCCACGCAGCCAGCAATAAAAAGAAGAATAAAGAAGAAGTAACGACGTTACCCAAAGTGTTTTAATTACTAGTAACGCCATTAGAAGTAACGAGTTGCTCCTAAACGATGTAAAGCGCCATGTTATCATTAGGGAGCGGATTTTAAGTTTTTCAAAATTGTCATTTTAGGTTTTCAAAAACACGAAATCATTTTTTTTGTTATTTTATAGGTTGAAGTAGGTTTTTAAATATGATTTCATATTTAAAGTGTATCAAAAAAAATGACGTAAACTTCGCAAAGCTGAAAAGCATTAAGTAAAAAATAGTCATTTTTTAAAATAATTACTATTCTGAAATATTGACCCAAGGGCCTTGGAATGGCATAGGAAAGAATTAAGTTGGTTGGTTCCTCAGTTTAGGGGCTGCGACAACGCGGTCATGTAGCCCCGAGTACTTTGGGTGTGTGTAGAATCTGTCTGATAACCGTTGTTAATTGTGATGACTGGTAAATGTTATCTGGATCAGGTGTACGATGTACTTTTCTTCTGCAATAAACCAAGGCCCATATTCGCGTCAGTATTAAAGGTGCCGGGACGTCCTCATAAGACCGTCAACGCTAAGTTCGAATGGGTTATGCTCCACGCGTGGCGAGGGCTAATCCACGGTCTTTAATAATTGTAGACCCACCTCATTCAATAACATACATCTTATCTAGGTTGGCAACACCTCACATAAACACATCGCTATCACTCCCCACAGCACGTAGGGACAGGGGGAGGAGGCAGGGGAAAAACCAGTCGTTAAGATAACCACCGCAGTCGACCGCACAGTGAGTTCCAGTGAGCACGAAAACTGCGAGTAGCTGTAATACGGAAGACAATCAGATAAGTAGTTAGCCAAAAATTTTATAGTTTAACCATAGTTTACAACCATATAATCTCTCTAAAGTACAATCTCCGGATAGCTATCACCATTTAGCATTTCACCTAACATAAATACTGCATTTAGCTTACACTGACAGTTGCAGTACCAATACTGCAACTAAATAATTGTACATATTGTAAATATTTTCACCTGTATTTCAAACATAGATTTTGTAGCCTAAGTGTGATGGATCTGATGATGATCGCTTGGCGATCGAAACTGGTCATCCTAGTGTTTTATTAATCTCATGTAATTTATTTCAGGATTAGGGCATAACCCATCTCTTTTGGGTACATTCGTGTTGACCGACTGAAAAGCACTAAACTCTTGTTTACTAAGGCAACACTGAAAATATGGCTTCAAACACCACATTGTTGTGATGGCTGTATTAGTGTGTGTTATGTGTTTTTAATTCGAGTAAGGACTGCACACATTGAATTTTTTCAAAGTAGTTCCTACTTTTACCGCCAAACGCCACCGTCAACGTCCAACTAGTTCAGAACTTAGTTACCAGATGCCACCGCAGTCAGTTTTTGACGACGACCTAGGAACCTAAGAACGTTAGTCAAATGTTTAACGTATAGCCTATATAATGTAACTTCACACTGGTGTAATTAGTGGAAGGTTCTTTAACATGCCATAAATCTATGACATGGGACCACCGGCTTTACTTCCCCTCTGAAGGAAGGCATACTGAGGGACTTTTAACGTTCTTAAAAAATCCGACGACTTCGGCTGGGTTTGAACCCGCGATCTTGGATGTAGAAACTCAGCATGCTACCAACTACGCCACCGAAGTTGCTAAAAGAAGAATTAAGTTGAAATATAAATTGCATTAAATAAAACCACAATTGAATCGGTCGGAGCTGAAGAGAATTAAGTCAAAAAATGGTCATTTTTTAAGAATTAGTATTCTAAAGTATTGACCCAAGGGCCTTGGAACGGCATAGGGAAGATTTAAGTCAGCCTTCTGTTTAAACCAGAAACCACCGTTACCTGTGGTGCGATCAGAGGAGAAAAGCATTAAGTCAATGACTTGCTGCCTTTCAGCGCCGTATTCCGTTGGCAGCACTGCATGATTCCCGCGTGTTACAGTGCTATTGTAAATTGCATTTGTACAGGGTTTAACTGGTTTTTATGTTACAAATCCATTATAAAATAAAATATCATGTGAAATATCCATTCTGGATGGTTTTATGCCGCATTAAACTGACCACGGAGCTGAAAGGCATTAAGTCACGTTTCCAAAATTGATTTGAAAATAGTACATTATGCAACGAGCCTATAATGGCTATAATTAAGACACGAGTATTTTTTATAAGACGAGCGTATGCGAGTTTTATAATTTCCATACGAGTGTCTTAATTACCATTATAGGCGAGTTGCATACGACTGTTTATGTGCGACGATAATTATAACTTTATTATATGTTTTAACATAAATATTCATAAATATCTGTTGAGAGTCAGCCACAAGAATTTTGTTATCGGAGAGCGAGCGCGAGACATCTCTCTGTCTTTCAAGATCTCTGAACGACGACGCATGCGCTCTGTGTGCTTGCAATGCCATATTATGCAGGCCATATGTTTACATGTGCCGTCCCTCAGTAATATTGTCACCGGAGTCGTTTGAAGGCTGTGTAGAAATATCGTTGATGATATTAAGGTACAGTGCTATTTCTTGTCTCATATTCGCCAGTATATTTACGCGAACATATGGACGGTGCGTATTCCATGTCGGTAATTTATTATAGTTCGATGTTGTGTTTATGTCTGACATGTTGGATTTTTAGCGCATGCGCGAAGGTATCGTTACCTAATTGGTCAATGAACGAGCTCTGATTGGCTGGAGAAACTGTATTGTAATGAAAAACAGTGTTATAATGACCATCATTATGATACAGTTTTCTGGCACATAATAGTGAGGGTCGAACATAAATATGTTTATTAAATTAAAATTGATATTCTGCTAACACAAATATAACCTGAATAGATGACTAATATAGTGTGTTTGTTAAGTTCTGTTCTGTCAATGACGTTTTATCTGTCTCCTGAAAAGTATTGAAAACTGACTTAATGCTTTTCAACTCCAGCCGATTCAATTAATGAATTGTTAGTAGAGAATCTGATTGCAACGAGAGTGTAAATGTACGTCTTTTATCAAATTATCACCGAGAACTTCACACTTTTAGGCAATATTTTCCCCCCTTTAATATGTTATTCAATTTCAATAAAACCAAGGATGTTAGAGGTGATTTTCACACTCTAGCTTTAGCATTGCTTATTTAGCATAGAGGAAACAATAAGAGATTTATCCCCACTTTCCTGACAGTAAAAATATGATAATAACTAGCGGACCCGTGCGAGAAATCTCACATGCTCATTATCCACACTTTCCCCAATAGGTTTATAATGAGAGACTTAAGGAGAAAGGTTGTTATGTTTTTATTTCAACCAAATGTTTAAGGAACAGTATTTACATTTCAGTTAGAATTCCAAGTTCTACGTTCCCTAACTTAAGAAGGAAATCACTGAAAATTGGATCACCATAGCACTCACCGGATGCTCGATATTTATGAAATTAAGTTGTACGATTTGAGTACTCATTCCTTTGATTTACTGTTTCTGAAATTCATGCAGAATGATAAAGGAAAGACCTCAGAATGCTAAAATGACATGAGACAGGCGTCACAGCGGCCAAAATGTGAAGTGGACAGCAGTTAAAGAGCGTATCTTACTAGAACAACAGTATCTGCATATCGCACACTTCGTACATTTTTTTAAAAGTATTTTTTTATAGAAATTATACATATTTATGATATTAGAGTGCAATACGTCACTGCTAATGTCTATTCTCTTTCATTTGAATGCTCATTTGTCACGATCGGTCGCTTGTGAGCGCCGCAGGAGGATTCTATACTACTGAAATAATATAGATGATAGTTAGTCGCACTTTTCTTGATTACAGTAAATACCAAGTATATCTTTAAAAATATGGACTAAAGATTCAAATATATTACAGTACAATAAATGGAACAAAACTGCAATTAGGTATTTTTATTAGGTAAAACCTATCCCTGGTTATCATGCACTGTGCATTTTGATTGTCATCACACTCATCACATTTAGGTCAGTAGTTTAAAACTCACCGAACAGTGGCATGATCCGTCACCTGTCCCCGTCCCTGTCTCTAGCATATCCGTAGCCCAGTACTAGGCTGCCAGTGCTGCAGAGCGCTATCATGCTCCAAATTGCTCCCATTTATTTAGTCCAATTATAAAGTGTTTTATTAATGGACTCGAAACTAAATTTAAAACGCAGTTGAGGGCTTTTCGCCTCATCGAGCTCCGCCCTACTTAATTAGTGTTAATTGCATGGACTGGCCAATCGATCGCGCTTCAAGTCTCGGCTTTTCAGCTGGAATAAATAAAAAAAAACATAATAAAAAAGAGGCTAGCTCTTACTTATTAACGTCCAAATGTCGAGCACAGAGACCACTAATAACTACTGTAGTCTAACTGGTGACCACTGCTTCATCAGAGTAGCGGAGCAAATTAATGCAAGTCACCATACAGTGGACAGATGCAAATCTACCTGGTATGGTCACATGAAGAGCTTTGAATCAAATTGTATACAGAGTGTTAAACAAGTAAATCCGTAGAGAAATATATAGCCTATTTTTATACATCCTACTTATGTTAATTGCCTTTATCAAGATACAACATTTCAGTTCGATTGCTGTAATAGAATCGTGTATACTGAGAACCATCTAAATACTTCGTATGGCCGTCATTTTGAATTTTTATATATATAGGCTATAGATTTATGTACTATTAGATGAGGATTATTGCGTAGATGTATTCAATCGGATGATTAGGACACAATTAATAAAAAAGTGATTTTAAAATTTCGCACAGCCGCCATCTTGAGGTTATGAAAACAATTGAAATAAATTAGATGTCAGTAGATTAAAATTTGTATAAGAATTTACTGAACCATGTTTCATTGCGCTCGGATGATTAAATTGTGAGGAATGTCCATTTAAATAATTACATTTCACGTCGCCGCCATGTTGGATTTGTGCTCATCAGGTTATTGAAACTTATGTTTATAGCCTTTATCAACATACAAAATTTCAGTTTGATTGCTGTCATATAAGTAGATATTGAGAACCATCTAAATATTTCAGATGGTCGCCATGTTGGATTTTTATATCTAGGCCATAGAGTTATGTACTATTATATGACGATTGTTGCGTAGGTTCATTATTCACACGTTCACTTCGATCGCATGATCAGGACACAATAAATCAAAATTTAATTTCAAAATTTTGCACAGCCGCCATCTTGAGGTTATGCAAACAATTGAACTAAATTTGATGTCAATGCATTAACATGTGTATAAACATTTGCTTTACCATTTTGCACTGTGCTCGGATGGATAAATCGCGAGAAAAGTCTATTTTAATGTTTCAAATTCGCTGGCCACCATGTTTGTTTTGTACTTAACAGATTTTTGAAAGTCTCATAGATGGACGTCTAGTAGTGCCCTTTATCACCGTACAGAATTTCATGGAGATATCAGTTAATATTTTCGGAGATATAGAAAGCCGGTGAAATATTTCGCACAGCCGCCATGTTGGATTGGTGAGACGTAATAAAATTTGAAGGGCACGATCGGTGTTGGCCAAAATATTACTATGACCTTGCCAAGTTTCATTCAAATCGCTCCAGCCGTTATATTTTATTAGGGGTAGGGGGAACACACATACTGTAGACACACATACACACACGGACAAAAGGTGATCTCATAAGCATATTTATGTTTGACGATGTCGAAATGTAAATATTATATATCAGAAAACAGTATCATAATGAGGGTCATTATAACACTATTTTTCATTAAGAACAGTTTCTCCCACCAATCAGAGCTCAAGAATCAGTTGTGTGACCAATTAGGTAAGGATAGCATCGCATCTGCGCTGACTTCCACGGCCTCCTATATTACATTTCACTGCGTGGCTAGTGTCATAGTGGGGTATTTGAGGAGGTCATGGTCAAATACAAGGTATTCTCTGCGTCCCCTGCTCTCTGTTCAGTACATACAACTAGCGAAATCTCGACAGATATTTATGAATATTTATGTTCGAAAATAAAATAGTTATAATTATCGTCGAACATAAACAGTCGTATGCAACTAGCCTATAATGGTAATTATGACACTCATATGGAAATTATAAAACTCGCTTCGCTTGTTTTATAAACATACTCGTGTCTTAATTATTGCCATTATAGGTTCGTTGCATAATGTACTATTTTTTCATAAATGAAAATAGGCTTAAAATGAAGTAAACACAGGTGACGAAATTGTTATGGTAAAGCTGAATAGAACCTAATTCTTTATTTAGTGATATGAACTTCATCATTTTAAGAGCTTTCTTAATGACGTTAAAAACTAAATGAAATACCAATGGTTATTTAATAATTGTATTCCACCTTATGTCAATAAATTGATTTAATTTACATTAATTGATTATACTAGTTTCGGCCACATTATGGCCCTCCTCAGTAAATGTTTCTTAAAAGAGCGAGTGAAGTTTGAATATATATTATACTTGGATTTTATTTTCCTTTGAAAATTTTTGATTATCCAGAAATAATATTTTTTTTTTCCAAATAGTCAATACCTTTATATGAAATTTGTCAAAAAATATACTGGGTACATGTTTCGAGGTCTATTCTGCCTCTTTTTCAGCCCATGCATTGCATTTGAGCACATTATATTAAAAACTCGACATTTTAAAAACATATAAAACAAAAAAACGCACTTATAATAATCACTTTAGGAACAAATTACATGCAAATATCTATATGTACCATTAAAATTGACACATTCTCCTGTAGTCAAAATATTAACACTGTCTAAAACGATTTTACAAGTTAAAACATAATTTTAAATTTGCTCTCTTTGCTGTATGATAGCTATCATTTGTTGAAAAAAGTGACAGTCAGTGTGAAATACTAGACTTTGTATCATTTTAAATACTACAAATGCTGACAAATTCTAGAAAGGCTGGAGGCTTCTCGCTTCGCTCGAAGCCAAAGACTTTTGACATGTTAGAAAATTATCTGCATAATACTTATCTTGCTTTATGATACTTTACCTTGTTTCAAATTTCTCGCGAACGGCAAGTGCAAACCAAGGGCAAAGCAAGGTCAAGCACGCGGGATGCCGTCACGCTCACCAGAGCGCGCGGGGACGTGCCCCTTCCATCCTGTCTAAAAACACTTATAGTGGGCGATGTATTGAAGATAGAGATATGCTCTCGCGGACTTTCTTGTAGAACATTTTATGCTGACCAATTCTTACGCTCATAGTATATTGATATTTTTAATGATTTGCCCAGCGTAAGCTTAAGAAGCGCATGGACGCCAAGTTTGTTTGCGACTTTTTCACTTAAATCGTTACTGCTTGGCTACCATTGATCATACATAAATTATTTTCTACAAAATCTTTCCTCGAGATATCCTTTACAGAATGGTGAAAACCGCATCAAAATCCATCCAGTGGTTCTCGAGATTACCCGTGACATCCAAGAATCAGGGATAGAGATTGTCGGAGAACACATGCACCAAGCGGTACTATGGTGTCACATACCCCAGTGCATTCTTGGTACATTTCGTCCCGACACCGTAACGTAACGCCAGACTCCAGCGTAACGACGAAGTCGACAAGATCATTTAAAATGATAAAACTTGATTGTCTTTGTTGCACAACATGAATATTCTTGATGGTTTGAAGTGCAGGTTATAATTTTTGATGGCTGAATACGGTTCTCAAATAAGGCATGATCCTGCTAGACTCGTGACGGAAATATTCTGTTGCTGGACGCGCATTATTGTATGTGACCTTACTTTTACTTGGTTTCTACATTTCTGTAGGGTGCTAGTTCTCATAGTAGAGGAATAACAAATCCTTAAATATTATGTGCAACCTGAAACGTTTGTATGAATAAACAACTAGTATGCGTAGTAGAGACAATAAGAGATTTGTCCCCACTTTCCTGACAGTAAATATCCAAACAATAAGATATTAGCTAAAAAGTGCTGCAAGTATTTGAATTTTCTGGCGGGTAGGATTTCTCTCCATTAACTAGAGCTAGGAATAAACACTGTCTTGTGGTTTACTTTTAAAAATTATGGACTAAAAATTCAAATAAACTACAATAAATGGAACAACTCGAGCTGAAGGAAAGGAAAATGTTAAGAAAAATTATAGCACCAAAATTTCAGGATAACAAAATTATATACATTAGGAATGAAACTCTCTACCAGAAAATTGAAAAACTCTCAGATACCATGCGAAAAAGTTGGATAAATTTTTACGGTCATCTTCTGAGAATGGATTCTAATAGATTAACGAAACAAATCTTTGACTTTTTCCGTAATCGTTAAACAAAACCCAACTGGTTTAAAGAAATTGAAAAAGACCTAGTAGAATTGAAAATGACAGAAACGTCATTACTCAATCGAACAGCCAAATTAATTACTAAAGACGAAAATATCAGGTTCCAAGACAGAACTACACTAAAATCCAAACCCTTTATCTCGGAAGAAGAGAGGAAAAGAAGATCGGAAAGACTGAAGAAGTTAATAATAATGTTATTGGTTTTACGTCCCTTTTAACTACACTGGCTTTTAGAGACGCCGGGGTGCCGGAATTTTGCCCCGAAGGGGATCTATAACGTGCCAGTAAATCTACGGACACGGCTCCCTCACATTTGCGCACCCTCAAATGCCAGCTGATTGCGCCAGGATACGAACCTGACTGAAGAAGTACTGGGCTCTACGGAAAGAACAGCATACAGGGAAATGATTGATTCAGCGTACCCCCAAAGAGGGTGGAACGAAAGAAGGAGAAGAAGAAGAGAAATGGAACAAAATTTCAATTAAGTTTGTTTTAGGTGCTACAGAATTCACAGTCGGTTGAGTGTGATGCGGGAAAATATTAAGTATTTTTGTATTTTGAAGTACGGAAAAAGATAGGTAAAAAGTAAGAATCCGTCCCTACGGATGAGTCTTGACCGCCAATAGGGATTTATAGAACTAGCTCCGATAGAGTGCACTGCTGTTGTACTGGATAAGCGCAAGGCGCTCTTCATTTGCCTCCTGTGTTCTCATGCCGCTAATATCTACGAATTTAAGTTGTTTAAATTGTGTATTTTCTTGACTATGCCGAGCTATTGAAGTGTTCCTCTTTAAAAATCAGGGAAGCCCATTTTCGTTTCACCAATTTCCACAAAATAAAGAAATGAGGAAGAAATGGTTAAATGTTATTAGAAGGAAAAATGTAGGTGAGAGAAATCTGATCGAATATATTAAAGTGTGTTCCCATAATTTTCAACCCAATTACTTCACGAGAACTGAATGGGGTAAGTGTGATTTTAAAAGGGAAATATTTCCTATTTTGTACCTAGAACCTACCGACAGTAGTGGCTACGCGGGCTAAAGCGCAGCGATAGGTCATGGGGCCAAGCTCTCTACTGACTCGGTAGACGCGTGGGTTCGAGCCCCACCGTCGGCTGTCCTTGAAATGGGTTTCCGTGGTTTCCCCATTTTCAACACCAGGCAAATGCTGGGACGGTACCTTCTGACAGGCCATGGCCACTTCCTTCCACATCCTTGCCCAGTTTCATTCATCTACATCCATTCCATCTCTCAACCCGACGCGCAGGTCGCCCACGGACGTCGACTAGAAAGACCTGCACTCGGCCTCTCAGCAGGGTACACGACAAAAAAACCTAGAACCTGATTAAACATTTCGATAACAACCACTGAATTTATACGTTCGTATTTGAAGGTGAGAGAGCAAGATTAAAACCGTGCGCTGTTCCATAGATTTTTCCGTGGACCACGAACACAACAAAAACAAGTAGTTCCGTGAAGAACTATACAGCCTATTTTTGTATATCCTACTTATGTTAATTGCCTCTATCAACGTACAAAATTTCAGTTTGATTGCTGTAATAGTGTAGACTAGCTGACCCGTGCGAGAAATCTAGCATGTTCATAAACCACACTTTCCCCAATAGTCACTTAAGAAGAAAGGTTATGTTTTTATATCCACCAAATGATTATAGAACACTATTTACATTTCAGGATAAAGGAAAGACCTCAGAATGTTAATATGACATGAATCAGGCGTCACAGCGGCCCGTGGACAGCAATTATGGAGGGTATTTTCCAACATCAACGGTGTTTGCAAATCGCACACTTCGTACAATTTTTTGAAGTCATTTTTAAAAGAAATTATAGCTATTTATGAAATTATAGTGCAATAAATCACTGCTAATGTGTATTGTCTTTCATTTGAATGCTCATTTGTCACGATCGGTCGCTTGTGAGCGCCGCAGGAGGGATGCCTACTACTGAAATAATATATATGATGATTCGTAGCGGATGGTCGCCATGATGGATTTTTACATATGTAGGTCTTAGAGTCATGTACTGTTACATGAAGATTATTGTGTTCGTGTAGTATTCAAACTTCAGTCGCATGATTAGGACACAAACAGTAACTAGGAGATTTTAAAATTTCGCACAGCTGCCATCTTCTGGTTATGGAAAAAATTGAAAAAAATTAGATGCCAGTGGATTAACATTTGTGTAAGGATTTACTGTACCAAGTGTCACTGCACTCGGATGGTTAAATTGCGAGAAACGACCATGTGAATATTTATAATTCGCGTCGCCGCCATGTTGGATTTGTGATCACCAGGTTATTGAAAGTCCTATCGGTGAACTTATGTTCATAGCCCCAATGAACATAAAAAAATTCAGTGTGATTGCTATAATATATTCGTAGATATTCAGAGCCGTCTAAATATTTCGAATGGTCGCCATGTTGGATTGTTAAATGTATAGGCCATAGAGTCATGTACCATTAAAGGAAAATTATTGCGTAGGTTCGTTATTCAAACTTTCACTTCGATCGCATGATTACGACACAAGAAATAAAAACTTAATTTTAAAATTCACACAGCCGCCATCTCGAGGTTATGTAAACAATTGAACTAAATTAGATACCAGTGCATTACAATGTGTATAAACATTTCTTGTACCAAGTTTCATTGCGTTTGGATCATTAAATCGCGAGAAAGGTCTATTTAAAATTTTCTACTTCGCTTGGCCGCCATATTCGTTTTGTAGTTAACCGGTTTTTGAAAGTCTTATATATGAACTTTCAGTAGTGCCCTTTACCTCCGTACAAAATTTCAGGGTGATACCGCTAATAGTTTCACAGATATATATCGCACAGCCACCATCTTGAGGTTATATAAACAATTGAACGAAGTTAGATGTCGGTGTATTACAATGTGTATAAACATATACTGCACCAAGTTTTATTGCGTTTGGTTGGTTAAAACAAGAGAAACGTCTATTTAAATGTCGCAAATTTGCTTGGCCGCCATGTTGGTTTTGTATTTACCAGGTTTTCAAAAGCCACATAGGTGAACTTCTAGTATTTCCCTTTATCACCTTAAAATATCCCAGGGCGATGTCACTAATAGTTTCGGAGATATTGAATGCTGATGAAATATTTCGCACAGCCGCCATGTTGGATTGGTGAGACGTAACAAAATTTGAAGGGCACGGTTGTGGTCGTCCGAAATAGTACTATTAACTTACCAAGTTTCATTGAAATCGCTCCAGCCGTTTAGGAGTTATTAGGGGGAAACACACACACACACACACCATCACATACACCGTCACACACACACACACACAGACAGACACACGGACAAAATGTGATCTCATAAGCCTATTTTTTAGCCTACTTTCGATTTTTACAAAAATGAAAGTAGACTTATGAGATCACTACAGGGCCAAAAAATTTGTGTCTGTCTGTGTGTGTGTGAGTCTGTGTGTGAGTGTGTGTACTCTGAATGTCTGTCTCCCCCTATCAATTCGAACACGGTGAAACCGAATTGAACGAAATTTGGTACAGAGGTAGAACAAGCAAAGGGCACCTCTGTGTCATGTTTTATATCGCCGCCATCTTTACCAAAACTGAATGGAGGCCACTCAAATGTTCAAAACGTAAAATCAAATAACGACTACCCAAATTATCCGATCTCCACCAAATTTGGTAACAACATACCTTCATGTAGGAAGCGTCTTGTGACCAAACTACATGCTCATCCGCCGTACTATTTCAGGATGGCGGCCGTGCGAATTATGCAAACTTTATAATCCATATCATGGGTTCCACCAGTTCCGATTTCGAGCCGAGAATCGTTTTAACTGTTCTAAAGGAAGAGGCACGTTCGAAATTAAAAGTTTATTTTGTAATACTATAGTGCAGAAGTGATTTTAAAAAGCTGAGCCGTCTCAGTAACAAGACAAGATGGCTGCTGATATCTTGTGCCTGACTTATATTTCACTAATTTGAGTATAGCATGCAATATAGCTTACTGATACAAAATAAATAAACTTTGTATGAAATGCTTTATATATAAATAATATACTCCACTGATGAAATCGTTTGGTCTAAATCATTATTTGCTAACAAGTTCTATGTAACTCATTTTATATAGAACGATGGTCGTTGTCACAATTGGCTCCGTGGTAAAGCGTTGGCCTCCCATCAGACTATTTTTTGCTTGAAATTTTATATTTTTATTGTTTTGTAATGACACAGATGTTTTAAAATTAAGCGTTATATTGTGCATATTACGGTGGAAAATATATATTTAATTAAAACATAATTCGCCAGCAGATTTGCTCGAGCCATCTAGCAGCCAAAAAGGTAATTATTATGGCCAACTGCACGCCGGCCTGCATATTTTTTTTTCGGCCTGAGCCTAGCCACAGTATGTATTTCCGAGCCTCTTATTGGCTGTTATGTCAAGCCATTCTCCTGGTTCCGAATTGAGAGGGTAGATAGTAGCAGGGGTCACATCCGATCAAACATGGAGGAAGGTTATCGAGTGAGATGTGGATAATAATCGATGTTGAATTGCATTATTAGCGTGAAACAGGCATGAAACTTGCTTTAGATCAAGTTTACAACAACCCACGGAGCAAATGAATGCGCTCCAACCAACATTTTAAAGTCTAAGTGAAATCATTCGACATTTAACCACATGTATTAAGACCTATGTTAATTTACTAAACTTGCGAGCGCAGATGAGCGCAGATGTGCACAAGTGGTATCGAGCGAGCTTGGTGACTTTGTGTCCCGGGTTCAAAACTGCTCTAGGGCGGAAGTTTTTACTTCTTTTGGATTATTTTGTTATATCCTCCCTGCCTTTTACAGCATGTTTTATGCCATGTTTTATTGAAATTATCTGTATGGGTGATTGAAATAATAAACATTGTTAGGCGGATTCCCACCTCAGCCATCGTGGAAGTGATTTTCCATGGTATTCCACTTCTACTCCAGACAAATGCCGAAATTGTTCATAACAAAGGCAAGGCTGCAACTTATCACCCATACTTTTCAATCTTTAGATTCAAAAACAATGAAGGAAATTGATGAAACATTTAAAGTGGGAGTGCAGATTCAAGGAGACATAATTTCAACTCTGAGATTTGCTGATAACATCGTCATCTTGGCCGACACGCCTGAGGATTTGGATAAGTTTTTGAATGGTATGGGCTCCGTCTTGAGGAAAGAGTTCATGATGAACATTAATAAAATATAAAACAAACAAGTAGTTCCGTGAAGAACTATACAGCCTATTTTCATATATCCTACTTATGTTAATTGCCACTATCAACATACACAATTTCAGTTTGATTGCTGTAATAGATTCGTAGATATTGAGAACCGACTAAATATTTCGGATGGTCGCCATGTTGGATTTTATATATGTAGGTCCTAGTGTTATGTATTGTTACATGAAGATTATTGTGTACGTGTAGCATTCAAACTTCAATCGCATGATTAGGACACAAACAGTAACTAGGAGATTTTAAAATTTCACTCGGCTACCATCTTGTGGTTATGGAAACAATTGATATAAATTAGATGCCAGTGGATTAACATTCGTAAAAGGCTTTACTGTACCATGTTTCACTGCACTCGGATGGTTAAATTGCGAGAAACGTCCATGTGAATATTTATACTTCGCGTCACCGCCATGTTGGATTTGTTATCACCAGGTTATTTAAAGTACTATAGGTGAACTTACGTTCATAGCCCCTATGAACATAAAAAAATCAGTTTGATTGCTATAATAGATTCGTAGATATTCAGCGTCATCTGAATATTTCGGATGGTCGCCATGTTGGATTGTTAAATGTATAGGTCATAGAGTCATGTACCATTAAAGGAAAATTATTGCGTAGGTTCATTATTCAAACTTCCACTTCGATTGCTTGATTACGACACAAGAAATAAAAACTTAATTTTTAAATTCGCACAGCCGCCATCTTGAGGTTATGAAAACAATTGAAATAAATTAGATACCAGTGCATTACAATATGGATAAACATTTCCTGTACCAGATTTCATTGCGTTTGGAACATTAAATCGCGAGAAAGGTCTATTTAAAATTTTCAAATTCGCTTGGCCGCCATGTTCGCTTTGTAGTTAACCGCTTTTTGAAAGTCTTAATGATGAACTTCCAGTTGTGCCCTTTATCTCCGTACAAAATTTCAGGGTGATACAGCTAATAGTTTCAGAGATATAGAATGCCGGTGAAATATTTCAATCATCCGCCATCTTGTGGTTATATAAACAATTGAACCATTACAATGTATATAAACATATACTGTACCAAGTTTTATTGCGTTTGGTTGGTTAAATCGCGAGAAAGGTCTATTTAAAAGTCGCAAATTCGCGTGGCCGCCATGTTGGTTTTGTAGTTACTAGTTTTTCAAAAGTCACATAGGTGAACTTCTAGTAGTTCCCTTTATCAACGTAATAAATTCCAGGGTGATGTCTGTAATAGTTTCGGAGATATTGAATGCTGGTGAAATATTTCGCACAGCCGCCATGTTGGATTGGTGAGACGTAACAAAATTTAAAGGGCACGGTCGAGGTCGCCCGGAATAGTGCTATGGACTTACCGAGTTTCATTGAAATCGCTCAAGCCGTTTAGAATTTATTAGGGGGACACACACACACACACACACACACCTCACACACACACACACACACACACGGACAAAAGGTGATCTCATAAGCCTCTTTTTTTCAAAATTGAAAATAGCCTAAAATTATTGGAACGCAGCCGAAATAAATCAGAAACCTCTATGGACATCAAATTGGCAGGTGAAAAGCTAAAGGAAGTAGCAGACTTCTGTTACTTAGGAAGCAAAATAACCAGTGATGGACGATGCAAAGAGGACATAAATAGTAGGTTGGCTCAGGCAAGGAAAGCATTTCTACAAAAAAGGAATAGCTTGACATCGAATATAGATTTAGGTATTAGGGAGTCATTTTTGAAAGCCTTTGTCTGGAGCGTGGCACTCTATGGAAGTCAAACTTGGACTATTGGTGCAGCAGAAAAGAGAAGAATTGAAGAGTTTGAAATGTGGTGTTACAGGAGAATGATGAAGATCAGATGGGTAGATAGGGTTACAAACAAAGAGGTATTAAGACGAGTGGAAGGATAGATGTTTCTGGCGACTGCTAATGAAGAGAAGAGATAGGTTGGTAGGACACATACTAAGACACCAAGGAATAGCAAGCTTAGTTATGGAAGGAAGGGCCGAGAACTGTACGGGTAGACCAAGTTTAGAATATGTTAAACAGATTGCCTCGGATGTAGGGTGTGGTAGCTATGTAGAGATGAAAATATTAACTCAGGACAGGGAGACATGGAGCTCTGCATCAAACCTGTCAAAAGACTGAAGACTCAAACACACTCTCGCAATCATTAGACACGGTATCTCCAATTTAGTTAGAAACCAAATCTCAGAACGTGATAATTCCCTTCGTAAATCTCACGTGAATTGACCGGAAATCGAACCCTGTCCACCTTGGGGAGAGGCAAGCAGAAGTTGACGCTTATGTTGCTCTTGTTCATTTGAGCAAATTGGACATGGTGGTCATTGAGCCCACCTACTTGTAAATAAATAAATAAATACATTTCTCTGATAACCTGCGTTATTGTGGTGTCTGTAGATGGTGTGTATTTGATATTCAGGTGAGGATTCGCAAGGAGGCGGTTTGGCATTGTTACGAAAAATTTCGGCATTTATCTGGAGTAGAAGTGGAAAACTTTGGAAAATCACTTCCAAGATCGCTGAGGTGGGAATCGAACCAACCTCTACTCAGTTTTGGCTCACAAGGCTGAATGTACCCCGTTGCAGTCCTCACACCAGAATTGAAATTTCTCGGCTGAGCTGGGAATCGAACCCGGTCCACCTTGGTGAGGCAAGCAGCTTGACTACTGCAGAAGTTGACGCTGATGTTGCTCTTGTTCATTTGAGCAAATTGGACATGGTGGTCATTGAGCCCACCTACTTGTAAATAAATAAATAAATAAATAAATAAATAAATAAATAAATAAATAAATAAATAAATAAATAAATAAATACATTTCTCTGATAACCTGTGTTATTGTGGTGTCTGTAGTATGGTGAGTATTTGATATTCAGGTGAGGAATCGCAAGGAGGCGGTCGTGCCTTTGTTATGAACAATTTTGGCATTTGTCTGGAGTAGAAGTGGAGAACTATGGAAAATCACTTCCAAGAACGCTGAGGTGGGAATCGGACCAACCTCTACTCAGTTTTGGCTCATGAGGCTGAATGTACCCCGTTGCAGCCCTCACATCAGAATTGAAATTTCTCGGCAGAGCTGGGAATCGAACCCGGACTTCTGGGGAGACAGCCAAGAACGCTAGCCACGTTAAACAGTAAGCAGAGGAATATAAATTCAAGTGTGAATAGAGAAGAATTCCGCCTAACAATGTTTATTATTTCAATCACCCATACAGATAATTTCAATAAAACATGGCATAAAACATGCTGTAAAAGGCAGGGAGGCTATAATAAAATAATCCAAAAGAAGTAAAAACTTCCGCCCTAGAGCAGTTTAGAACCCGGGACCCAAGCTCGCACGATACCACTTGTGCACATCGGCGCTCGCAAGTTTAGTAAACTAACATAGGTCTTAATACATGTGGTTAAATGTCGAATGATTTCACTTAGACTTTAAAATTGATTGGAACGCATTCATTTGCTGCGTGGGTTGTTGTAAACTTTATCTAAAGCAAGTTTCATGCCTGTTTCATGCTAATAATGCAATTCAACATCGAATATTATCCACATCTCACTCGATAACCTTCCTCCATGTTTGATCGGATGTGACCCCTGCTACTATCTACCGTCTCGATTCGGAACCAGGAGAATGACTTGACATAACAGCCAATAAGAGGCTCGGAAATACATACTGTGGCTAGGCTCGGACTGAAAAAGAAATTATGCCGCCGGCCTACTTATTAACTTCCAGATTTTATTGAAAAAATTCTTCTTATGGCCGCTAGAATGCACTCGCCCTGTTAGGATTATATTGTTCGATATTTCTCCACTAGATGTCACGACTGGTCTACGTGGGACTCCATTGATTAGTGTACCATTGGCATTCTATGCGCATCGAATTTGAAGAATGACAAGATGATTCTACTATACATTTTTACTTTTTATTTTAAAGGGTTTGTAACAGCCTATTGTGCGTTATTTGAAAATGTTATTTGAAGTAAAGAACAAAACGATTTCACATAGTACCTGAATTCTAGCCGTTGGTGCTAGTTCAGGTTATTAATTAATACTTTTATTTCAGGCAAATATCATTCGAAAATATCCACATAGTTTGTATACACATGTCTCTGTAGGGTCATGGAAAGATTTGTTAATTCAATTAGGGTTGTGAAAGCCATGCACAACCAGACGTGTAAAGACATGCCTCAACTCAAAGTTGGATGTTGCCCACGGCAGGTCGATTATGTAATAATAATAATAATAATAATAATAATAATAATAATAATAATAATAATAATAATAATAATGTTATTGGTTTTACGTCCCTTTTAACTACTGCTGCTTTTAGAGACGCCGGGGTACTGGAATTTTGGCCCAAGGGGGATCTTTAACGTGCCAGTAAATCTACTGACACGGCTCCCTCGCATTTGTGCTCCCTCAAATGCCAGCTGACTGTGCCAGGATACGAACCTGCAACCTAGGGCCCAGCAAGCGAGAACGTTACCGCTGAGCAACACCGCCAGTCCGGTCAATTATGTATCCAGATCCATAACATTCTTGAGATACTTCTTATCTTTCTTTCTTCCTTCAATGATGGTAGCAGTTTTTTTCTAGATTGTGGCGTTTGGTAGAGGTAAATAGTTTCTATGGTCTTCAACCAAGAAATGATTCTATTATAGTCTACTCTTTGATAATAACGAGTTATAACTATACTCATACATTTAGGAGAAAGTAGGCTATATGTTATTTACTGAACACCTTGTTCATAAATGAAAATAGGCTAATAAGGAAGAGGCCATACACAAGAAAATTGCCGGATTACCACGATAAGCCTACAATATCGGAATCTGCAGAAATCATCTCCATTGAAGTACGGGAAGAAATCGTCAATATACGCGAAGAAGTGAATGTAACATTTCTGACTCCCATTTTCAAAGACATCAAATATTCAAGAATAAATGTCGGAACATTAACAGTCACAAACGTATTATGGTTGGTTTCTTGAAATCAGAATTAATCGTCAACTTCCATCTGCCCGACCGAGAATGTGGTAGCGACTGACTTCTACATTCTTGAGACATAGTCAGATGAATGGAAACAGTTCGTGGCCCTAAAGCAGGGATTCTCAAACTTTTAAAAAATTGTATCCCTAAGTCCTTGCCAAGGGGTAAAGGAACGATTCTTATTGAGAAATTGACAAAATGACATAAGAACCAAACGTTGCGGGGAATTTTCGAGGTATACAATACTGGTATCAACTTTCTTTGATTATGTTTACCATAAAACATGACAGCTTCATGTAAGCTATCAAAGTATCAACCTAAAAGAAAGACATGAATCGAATTCTTAAGCAAGGGGGCAAGCCAATATTTAAATCTCTATTTATGATTTAAGTCTTATGGAGATATATTTATCAATATAGGCCTACAATACTCAAGTAATTGTAATCTTTAGGAGAAAGCATGCTGACTGATATTCATTATTTGAATAATAAAGCGTGTTAGAATTTTGTTATTACCGTTGTATTGATATTCTTCCTACCTCCCGCTAGTTTTAGTGCCTCTGGTCCGTAGCTCATTTTGCAGCTGTTTAATAATTAAACGCTGAAAATCGTCCATAATATACCTAGTATATTAGGGGATATACCTATAGAATTAATATAATCTTGGAGTAAAATTGGAGAAGATATAATTTACTATAGCATAGAAAACTCGGTCGCAATCTATACATTCCTCGCAGCTGACTGGGAGAAACATAAGACGATCGCCTTGCGCTTACCCAGTACTACACGAGCGCTATCTGGTGCGAACTTTCTCCGGCTACATCCCTATTGAGCTAACACAGCTGGAAATTAATAAAATCGATGATTTACTAAAAAATAATTCCATCTATTTAAAGTATTCGTATACACACTAGTAACAAAAGAAGAAACGGCGACAGTGTAGATTCATTTAGGGGCTTTGCGACTTCGTGATCATGAAGCCCTGTGTACTTGGGTGTGTGTGGAATTTGTCTGTTAACCTTTATTATTGTGATGGCTGTATTAGTGGATATATTTGTAATTCAGATGAGGATTGGAAAGGAGGTGACCGTGGCCTTAAGTTACGAATCATCCCAGCATTCACCTGGAGTAGAAGTGGGAGAAAACACGGAAAACCACCTCCAGGATGGCTGAGGTGAGAATCAAATCCCTATCTCCTCTTTTTTGCCCTCCGTGGCCGAGTGAACCCCGTTCCAGCCCTGTGTAAATGCATACGAAGTTGGTTCGTAAAAGATCACTTGTATCACGTTTGGTGAATAATTATGACAAAACACAACCAAGAAATGTCCTGCAACGGAGACTCGGACTCAAATAAAATCCTTCATTTTAATCCATTGTATCTTCATTTGCAATCAACATCATCATAATTTATTGCACTTATGGGCCTTTGAGGCCTACAGCAAAAGAAGGAAAAAGAAGAGAAGAAGTGATAACAAAGAAATCAGTCACAAAGGAGGAGATATCTACTGCAGATAGCATTCAAACGCTGCCGGTCTCTAGCTTCATCTTCCACCGCATTCGGCTCCACTTGCTGAAGTATTGTCAATACCCGATCCTTCCGTCGGGTCCTGGGACGTCCCCTTGGGCGTCTTCCAGCAGGTTGTGAATGAAGGATTCGGTTTTGGATGGATTCATCAACTCGAAAGATGTGGCCAAACCACTGTAGCCTCTTCTGCCCTAGTAGTCTACTCGGTCAATTTGTGGTTTACCAAACCGCTCATCATTCGTTCATCTTAATTTGCAATAAATAAATTATTTTTATTCGACTTTGCCATAATAATTTGTACAATGTTTTAGGAGGTGATAGTGGGCAGAGAAGCCAAAGCAGTGAGTCTTCAGTTGCGATCTTCTGAATTCTGCAAGAGAGAAGTTAGTAAAGCGACGAAACTCTCCTTAAAACGCTCAGTATTCAGATCGACCTTGCTGTATGGAAGTGAGAGGTAGATTCAGGATATCCTGTACATAAGCTAGAGGTAATAATACGATGTAATAATTTCAAAGCCTGTCTTTTATATATTTGACAATAGGTCAAATTTAGATTAATTTTTATATGAATGGGTGAAAATCATAACGGTATAAGTGACATAAAAGAGTTAAGTGCAAGATGTAACTCAGGAAGGATGTATCTTTTGAATAGCAGAGAGGGACAAGTGATTGCGGTATTGTTCTGCCCTCTAGTGATAGGTGGTATAACTACAAATAGCCTGCTTAATATGAGTGTTACAATGTTTAAATGGCTTTTTCTCAGAATGAACAAAATGTTACTTATACCGTTATGGTTTTCATCCATTCATATTATCTTTAGATTAAGCTTTTTACTACTATGCATTTTGATCTGTGTGAACTTCCTAGTTTTAATAATTACTTAATGTAGAATTATCAGGAAGTGTATTTTACTGTTTAGGTGCTCTGATATTGGGCGGACACTGAGCCCTATTGTGTACCGTCAACAAATAATAAATAAATAAATAAATAAATGATGGTGTAACGGCTTGCGCTATTGACTGTTGCTCCTGGTTCGATCCCTGGCTCTGCCAACAAATTTAAATCTGGTCTCATGGCTGGAACGGGGCACTCTCATGATGAATCAATGAATGAATGAGCTGCCACCTTCACTGGGGAACATATTGTGGATCTAGGTGGCGTAGTCGGTAGCATGCTGATCTGCTATGCGCCAAGATGGCGGGTTAAAACCCGGCTGAAGTCGTCGATTTTTAAGAGCGTTAAAATCCTTCAGTATGCCTTCCATCGAAGGGGAAGTAAAGCCGGCGGACCCATGTCATAGATTTATGGCATGTAAAAGAACCTACCACTGCCATTGATGGTGTGTAGCAACACTTTATATGGCAAGTTAGGAATCGCTCTATCAAGTTCCAACGTTTGCCGCTAGGTGTTAGTGACAGTAGCATCTGGTAGCCAAAGTTGGAACTAACTTGCTGGAGCCCTCGCGCGTTCAATTAAAAATGCACAGCTTATGGCCATTGGCTGCGATTCATATATCAATATTGTGGATCCGATCCCAAATGTCCTGGCTTCTTCTAATTCCTTACCTGAAGGTTGGAACGGTGTACATGTAGTACATTCAACCTCCTGTGGTAAAACTGAGAGGAGCAGAGTTCAATTCCCGTCATATCCATCCTAGAAGCGGTTTCCTATGGATTCCATTTCAATCATTCAAGACAAATTCCGAGATGGTTTCCTAATTGCAGAAATGAGCCATGTACCTCTTTCCAACCTTCAGGTAAAAAATTATCAGTACGTTATTTAGTTATTTACTTAGTTAGGCCTAATTAATCAGTCAATTACTTACTTACTTTCTTAGTTAATGAATCAGTCAGTTAGTTATTTACTAGTTACTTTGTTAATTTATTAGTCAGTTACTAACTTAGTTAATTAATCAGTTAGTTAGCTACTTACTGACATAATTACATAGTTAATTAATCAGTTAGTTAGTTACTTAGTTAATTAGTTAGTTAATCAGTTATTTATTTATTCAGCTAGTTTGGTACTTACTTAGTTAATTATTTATCTATGTTTTCATTCATTAATTAATTCATTCAGTTAGTTAGTTAGATAGTTAGTTACTTTGATAATAAGTTAGTTAATTAGTTATTTATTAAGTTATTTAGGTAATTACTTAGTTAATTAGTTAGTTAATCAGTGATTTATTTATTCAGTTAGTTAGGTATTTACATGGTTAATTATTTAGTTAATCAGCCATTTATTTATTCAGTTAGGTAATTACTTAGTTAATTAGTTAGTTAATCAGTCAGTTAGTTAGGTATTTACTTAGTTAATTAGTTAGTTAATCAGTTAATTATTTATTCAGTTGGTTAGGTACTTACTTAGTTATTTAATTATTTATTCATTAATTCAGTTAGTTAGTTAGTTAGTTAGTTACTTAGTTAATTAATCAGTCAGTTAATTAGTTAGTTACTTAGTTAATTAGTTAATCAGTCATTTATTCAGTTAGTTAGGTATTTACTTAGTTAATTAGTTATTTATTTATTCTTTAATTCATTTAGTTAGTTAAATGATCAGTCAGTTAGTTAGTTAGGTAATCAGTTATTTATTTATTTATTTATTTATTTATTTATTTATTTATTTATTTATTTATTTATTAAGTCTTTTCTTTCATATTTCATCTCACTCACTCACTCACTTGATATTCCATCTTCGCTAACAAAGCATTATCAATGAATGATTCAAGGCTTCAGTACCGTATACAAATAAACCATGTTTTAAAGTGATATCTCATTCGCAAGTCCTTGCCCTATAAAGGAATCTGTAAGAGCAGCCAGCCCAGACAGAACTCTGACAGGCGCACGGACTGTGAACTGAAGAGCAGCTGTCTCAACTGTGTGTGCAATGAAGCACGATATATAATGTAGTAGTTCCTTAGAAAGAAAACTTTTCTTTACATTTTATTAAACTTATTTTCATGTTAAGGAATGACAACCCTGAACTCAATGATGATACAGTCCTTTCCCTTTATCAAGTTAACCGCTGCTTTTTTTAATACAGAACAAGAAAGTAGTAGAAAACGAATACGAAGATGCAGAAGAAACAGAAAGTTAAAACAATTTTCCATTACATTTCTGCTTTGATAGTCTTAACTTCTTCCCCCCTCAAGTAAGACTGTTTCCCATTGTATGGCTATCATTCCGTCTCTCTCACTCGACATCTCAAACTAAAAGAAGAGGAAGAATCTTCAACTTCTAACACAACTTGAAGTTAAAGAAAAATAAAATTTGTCTTGACTCCTATATTTTCTAAAAAATAAAAAATAAATGGAAAGGAGGACACTCAAGTTTCACACTAAACCGAACCCCCTCCCACTGCTTTCTCATTGTTTTCAATAAAAATTTACATTTTCTCTACTTGCTGTTCTGTAGCTCCATTCTTGAAGTTAAATCAAAACGAGAAGAGAATGAGAAGACATCCTTTATGCTATCTCCAACAATTTCCATTTACTTCATCTTTGTCTGCTTAATAAATTCAAAACGTCCCGTTAGTTGATAGATGAGAGATTCAACCTCTTTTGAATGGAGTGCAGAGGAACAGAACACTAAATTGCAAACAGCGGGCACTCATAATTCTTTCCCACTCTGCCTTGTTGTTAAAATGAGATGTTACTGTCACTCTTCAATACCTCGTATTGATCTCTGGAATACAAGAAAGCATTATTGAGTTTTCGTAATCACAGTTCATGCTTTAGAATGTAACTTTGTAAGATGTCAATAATGGTGATTCATTCATTCACTAGCTTGCCACGGTGGGTGAGTGGTCAACGTGTCGGTCTACTAACCCCCCAAGCTTGCAGGTTCGCTCCTGGCCGTGGTAAGTGATTTTTGAAAGGTGGCAAAAATTACGACACCATGTCATACGATGATGGCATGTCAAGGAACCCATTTGAATTCAGTAGGCCGTGTTCATAATGGAAAAATACATCTCGGGAGTTTCCACCTACACGAAGTTCCTCATTTCTCTACTAGAAAGCGTTATAGTGTTCAAGGAGCTTAGATATCTAACCTTCTTGACTTTCATAGTGCTTCAAGGTACAACTAAATTCGACATGCAAGTTACCCTTTGGGTGTCAAATAACAAAGCTTGCAACCGGTACCCGAAGCCATACGATATTATTATTATTATTCATTCACTCAGTCAGTCAGTCAGTCTTTTTATTATTATTATTATTATTATTATTACATCATTTTTACCCTTATGGACAGTGTTTGAAATTAAATATCTCATGATGTCACAATTTTCACTTATTTCCCTTCTTCTTCTTCTCTTCCCAAAATCTCTTCATCCTTTGACTGTGCTCGTGTTTCCTTTGTTCCGTCCACAATGTTCCTATCTTCTTCCTTTAACTTACTAAAAATTTGGCGTTCTTAATTTTGTTTATGAATTTTTATCTGTCTTCCATCATTTGCTTGTTAATCCCTAATTGCTTTAAGTCGTCTTTTATTTCATGATACCAATTTGTTTTCCTTCTTGAACTGTTTACTACATCAAAGATTTTTTTGTAAGTCGTTTATTGTTCATTCTCTGTATGTGCCCGTATAAAGTTAGTCTGCGTTTTCTAATGATATCTGTGTGTTCATATAGCTCATTGGTAGGTCTTTTCATCCATATCCCATCTCTGTGTACTGCTCCAAATATTTTTCTCAGAATTTTACGTTCATTTTTTTCTGTTTCTATGATGCCAGATGCTCCAATTGTGGTCGTTTCTGACGCATACAATGCTTCTGGTAATACAACAGTCTTATTATTATTATTATTTATTCATTTACTTTTTTGTTTATTTCTTTATCTACAGTATTTATTTATTTATTTATTAAAATAAATTTCCATTTAGTTTCATCTTTGTCTGCTTAATAAATTCAAAACAACTCGTTAGTTAACAGTTGAGAGATTCAAGCTCTTTTGAATGGATTTAAAGATCTATATCTCAAATAAAATATATAAAAAAACAAAAAACAAAAAAAAAACCAGGTTTATTGATCCAATTAAGATTGCAATATTATGCAAATAAACAAACGCTTACCAGATATTTCAAGGAGGATATGAGTGAACCTCAAAACGCATACAGAATAATATTAAGAAATGGCAGAAGATATATAAATAAAAATTACGATGATTATTAAGATGATAAATATTTTACCACAACCAATGTATTTAATGATCGTCTTACAGTCAATGAGGACATCTTGGCGTATCACAAGGTCTAACCAATGTTATCAATTTGCAACAGGTCACAGGATATACGATTTTTAATTTTTGAAGATTTTATCCATATTGATAACTGGATGCAATTTAATTTGAAAATATTTCAAGAAATGTTCACTTTTGATAAATGACTGGGCGTAGTTTACTTTTTGGAGGATATTCCATTACGTTTTGACATCTTCAACACAAGTCAGAATAATAATGTTTCAATTCAATTGTTTACATACCGGTATATAACAATATCGTATGGCCTCGGGTGCCTGGTGCAAGCTTTGTAATTGGACACCCAGAGGGTAGCTTGCATGTCGAATTTCGTTGTTTCTTGAATCACTATGAAAGTCAAGAAGGTTAGATAATAAATATCTAAGCTCCTTGATCATTATAGCGCTTTCTAGTAGAGAAATGAGGAACTTTGTGTTGGCGGAAACTCCCGAGATTAATTTTGCCAATATGAACTCGGCCTTCTGAATTCAAATGGGTTCTTTGACATGCCAACATCGTATGACATGCGTATCGTATTTTTTTCGCCTTTCAAAAATCACTTACCACGGCCAGGGGCGAACCTGCAATCTTGGGGTTAGTAGACCGACACGCTATCCACTCACCCACCGTGGCAAGCTTACATACCGGTACTGTATAATGTTTTGTAAGGATACTTATTTATTTATTTGTTTCTTTATTTATACATTCGTTCATTTATTCATTTATTTACTTATTCATAGATTGATTGACTGATTGATTCATTGATTGATTTATTTATTCATTTATTAATTATGCATTCATTCATTCATTCATTCATTCATTCATTCATTCATTCATTTATTTATTAATTTATTAATTTTGCATTCATTCATTCATTCATTTATTCATTTATTCATTCATTTATTTATTCATTTATTCATTCATTCATCTATTCATTTATTAATCCTTATACATCAAAAGGTTATGCTGTATGACTTTAAAATACGTGAATTAATTCACTTATTTTATGTCGGTTTATATTTGAACGGGGAAATACGACCTGGGCTCCATCTCAGCAACGCTGTACAGCTTACACCGGAGCGGCTGGCTGGTGAATCATGCCTTATTTCCACGAACAAATACAAACCGATATAAAATAAGTGAATTAATTTACGTATTTCACAGTCAAACAGCATAACTTCTTGATGTTTAAGGATTACAACGCGACCAAGAGCTATATTTTCCAACCACCCCGAGCCGAGAAAAAGCAACCTTACAAAAATGATAACAACTTTGTTTCTTGGACACACAAAATTTTGAAATTAATAAACCAGTTATAAAAAATTCCAATGTATATTGTGTTAAAATTTGCATTCAATATGATGACGGGGTTTTGAGATAATAATTCTTAAATGTGACCCGTGGTTGAAGCACGCTTAAAACGGGCACATTATGTGTTCCAACTGCGATAAAAAATATTAAAATGTAAATTAAAAATGCCAAACCTACATAAACTAACGTAAAATAGAACGACGAAAATGATGATGTTATTGGATTTTATGTAGGTCTATTGGTTACTTCACAAACAACCTTCAAACTCGAGTACACATAATACTTTGGTCGACAGTAAAAACAACGAGCGTCCATTTCACTCATAATCTCAAAGCAAAAGCGTCGTATATGCTTATATTGTGTATACCAACAAATCCCCGCCTTTAAACATAGGGCCAGATACTTGCCAAAATATGTATAATTACACGCTCTCACAATCAGAACGAAGAATTAAAAATTGTTATAAGAAATAAATGCAAGAATATGGAAAGCTTACCTTGTTTAATTTTCATACGCAATTACTCGCGTGGGGTCTTTCAGGCTTTGTCACACCTCTCCACCGAGTACCGTACTTGGCAACAATGAGCTAACTACTGAACTATAGTAAAGCCATCATTTCTTCCGACTTGACGTTTGAGTGTTACCCTAGAGTTATCTAACGGTCAGCAGGAAAATCACTTTAACTAGCCAATCACAGTCAGCCATTCAAATCGATATATCACGACAAATTGAGTTTCGTTCGCGATGTCGCGATTTAGTGGCCTTGCACTGAAACGTCAAGTAGGAAGTAATGATGGGTTTACTATAAGCTCTTTGCCCCAAAACATGAAGCTATTGAACGCATCAAGGTCACATGTTGCCACTTCCAATAATAATGCTGGTTTAAAAAGGGAGTGGGACCTCAAAGACCTCGCGCGAGTAATTAAAGTTTAACGGCTGTAATGGCCGCCATGGCTCTGTCTTTTACATGACGAGTGAAAATTCTCCCCGAGGGTTGGATTCGAATATTCGAATAATATGTACAGCCCTAGCAGGTAGCTTGGCCCCATGTCCTAATTCCGCCAACGAATAATATTTTAAATGTCAAGCCTCTATATATTATGATTTATTTAATTTATTTTTATCCATAAATATACTCAAAGTAGGCTATGGTATTTTGGCCTTCACGTCAAGTGAATTAAAACTCAGCAATTTTTCTAAGTTTGTGCCAAGTCTTGTGTGGGGATTCGCCTAGGACACCAAGTTGGCCCATCAGCGAGCTCTTGGTGTCCCAAACCAGACCCCCACAGGAGTATCGAACAGCGCGCTACATCCCTTTTTATGCAACGCACAACGCCTCTTTACTGCGAGAACTAAAAGCTCAAGCAGCTGTAACTTCCCAATGAAGGCTTCCAAAAAGATGGTATATTGGCCTTCACGGCCAGTGAATTAAAACTCAGCAATGTTTCTAGTTTTGTGACGTATCTTGTGTGGGGTTTCGCCTAGGACACCAAACTGGCTCTTCGGCGGGCTCTTGGTGTCCCCGCCCGGACCCCCACAGGAGTAATGAACTGCGCGCTATCTTCCTTTATATAGAGTGCAACTGCACTACTTTACTGCGAGAACTAAAAGGTCAAGCAGCCGTAATCTCCCTATGAAGGCTTCCAAAAAGATGGTATATTGGCCTTCACGGCCGGTGAATTAAAACTCAGCAATTTTTCTAGGTTTGTGCCGTGTCTTGTGTGGGTGCACGTGCGCTTCATAAAGAGGGAGGTAGCGCGCAGTTTGTTACTCCTGTAGGGGTTCGGGCGGGGACACCAAGAGCCCGCTGATGGGCCAGCTTGGTGTCCTAGGTCAAACCCTACACATGACATGCCACAAACGTAGAAATATTGCTGAGTTTTAATACTGAAAGTATCTTATATATTAAAATAGTTTTCAAAAAAATTCACCTTTTACTAAAACTGAAATATCTCGGGAAGTATTTGCGCTACGACGACGTTTGTTGTCTTAAAATGTAATGCATGTCACGCACCCTCGATTGACACCCACCTTAGTTGATTATATCATCCGTGTATTAAAATAATTGCGAATATTACTTCCTCCAAGGTCACACGAAAATAGAATCGAATGACTTGACGGACATATTGTCGCTAGGCGACAACGACTAACACTGTATCATGATATTCAACGCCACCCCAATAATAAATCTAACTTTTTATTAACAGAGATCAAATCTCCTTGGGAACTTATCGCATTCACTTAAAAATCTTCTAAGCGGTTTGAATCTAACTTCTACCTGCTCCACTCAGGCGCTAATGTCGCAAGTATCCATACATGATATCGTTAACTTCTACCTGTTCCACTCGGGCGCTAATGTCACATGTATACATACAATAAGCAGAACAGGATTCTGTGCACATAATCTAATTAAAACTTCTCAAAGAATGGATTACTTTGAGACTGAAATGCTCATGCACAATCAGCAGTCATTTTGCTAATGACACTGTCATGTCAACATCTCTTTGAATGACAACAAATACTGTATACGAAAGACAACTAATTTCACGAAGATGCCGCTACAGTCGAATGTTGGAACCGCCATTTTGTATTGTGTATCCGATCTTTCTGTTATATAGTCTTTGGTCTCACCAGCTACAAACTCTCTTCTTTTCGTTTCATCATTCGTCCTTATAGGTTGTGTGCTCAATCCAAACAATGAATCATAATATGCTGAATGAGAAGCGACACTCAATTACAAATGTTATAAAGATTAAAGGTGACGGTAATTGTCTGTTCAGGTCATTGGCATATTGTGAGTACAACAATCAGAGTTTATTTACACAGGTTAGAAAGCGAATTGTAAAACATGTTACAGACAATTCGAATAATTATTCTTCCTTTATTGTTGGCAACAGCGATATGTACGAAACTGTTATCAATACGAGCGATGATTACAAAATGTATATGTCTATGAATGGTATTCATGGAGGTCATGTTGAGTTAGTTGCCGCTGCTCAAGTTTACAAAATGGATATTCATAATCACTAATAATAAAACTCTGCTATACTCTGGGGATGGGTGGAGCGGTCATTATGACGTCTTAAATACCGGTATCAGTGCTAACTCAGTTGAGAACGTGGATGCCAAGTCACTCGATTCAGTGGCTGATTTACAGTTTCAAACTAAGAGTGGGTTTGCGTGCAGTAAAACCCCAGGATCGTGTCGGAAGCGAACCTCAGAACCAGTTAGCCAGAGACAAAATGTGATAAGAATTAAAGGTGACGGAAATTGTCTGTTCAGGGCATTGGCATATTGTGTGTACAAAAATCAGAGTTTATTTACAAAGGTTAGAAAATGAATTCTTCAACATGTTACGGACAATTGGAATAATTATTCTTCCTTTATTGTTGGCAACAGCGATATGTACAAAACTGCTATCAATACGAGCGATCATTACAAAATGCATATGTCTATGAATGGTATTCAAGGAGGTCATGTTGAGTTAGTTGCCGCTGCTCAAGTTTACAAAATGAATATTAACATAGTTACTAATAATAAAACGCATACTGTAAACGCCGAAAATACGCCACCAAATAGAATAATTTCCTTACTGTATTCTGGAGATGGCCGGAACGGTCACTATGACGTCCTAGATATCAGTGCTAACTCAGAGTCAAGTATGGTCGAAAACGTCAATATCAAGCAACAGAAACGAGCACTACGGGACTCAAATCGATATCAGAAACAGATTGTCACAAAACTGTTCTCAGCCACTTATCGATGTGCTATTTTTGATACTATTCCCCACATAGAACCATTCTCAATTGGAAGTCTGTGTAACATTTGTCACTACTGCTCAGCTGTATACTTTTCAAAAGAGAAAAATATAAGTGTTCACTTTTCTTTTTGTGGTAGCGATGGCAAAGTGAAACTTCCACCATACACAATACTTCCGGAAATTAAGCAGTTGTTTGCGAATTGTGACGAAATCAGTAAAAGTTTTAGGAAAAATGTTCGGTAGTATAATAATGCTATGTCGTTTGTATCCTTTGGTGCTACTGATGAGCTACTACCGAGCCATAGGCCTTACTGTTTCAAAATAAAAGGTGTCATTCATCATAGAATTTCCCCTATATATGCCAGAAAACAGGAAAACAGTTCATATGGCCAATTATACATCTTAGAATTTTCAGAGGCAAATGATTTAAGGCTACTGAATGATGCTAATCACGAACTGAGAGAAGATACCCTCAGTCTTTTAAATCGTTTACTAGATCAGCACAATCCTTACGTGCGCTCTTATAAAACAATGCACCGGAAAGTAAGTGAAGAGAAAAAATCAGCTCTAAAAGAAAATCGTCGTCAAAAGGAATTGGTAATCCCTTTCTATCACGAACCTTCCTCAGATCCAAGACGTTATCATGACCCCACATGTTCAGAAATTGCTGCTGTATTTGGAACTGTTGATGGAGCTCCACCATCTCATCGACACATTGCAGTATATGAGAGAGAAGGTGGCTTGAGGAATGTTGATTATGATAGTATGCGCTGTGATCCTATGTGTTATACCTTGATTTGGCCTTGCGGAGAGTCTGGTTGGCACATTTCAATGCCAACTGCTGGAGTGAGACAAATTAAAATACGTCATACTGTAACAATGCGTGAGTATATTCTGTACAGAATTGCCATTCGAGGTCCAGGAGTTGAGTTCGATTTCAATCCCCTTCTTAACGCTGGTAAATTGACTCAACAGCTATTCGTGGATTACTACTGTCGTATGGAAGGTGACCGGTTAAAATATATACGTCATCAACAAACGAAGTTTTGAGTTAATACATATGCCGGTTTAGCAGACGCCTTGCATGTACGAGCAGAAAATGAAAATCTCAGAGTCGGTCGTATTGTAGTTTTGCCATCTTCTTTTACAGGTAGCCCAAGGAATATAATGCAAAATTACCAGGATGCGATGGCGATAGTGAGGAAGTTTGGAAAGCCAGATTTATTCATTACGTTCACCTGTAATGCGGGCTGGCCAGAAATACTTAACAGCATTCATCCTTGGGAAACGGCTAATAATAGGCGTGATATTGCAGTGAGAGTTTTCCATTGCAAAGTAAAGGAATTGCTACGATTGATTAATGTTAAGGAAATTTTCGGTAAAGTAAAAGCATATCTATATACAGTGGAATTTTAAAAACGAGGTCTCCCGCACATCCATTTACTATTAACATTTACGGAAGATGTAAGTTTCGAGAAATTTCTGACATTGACAGTGTGGTGTCAGCCGAAATACCAGATCTCAAGGATGAAGCGCTATACGAGTTGGCGAGGCGTCATATGGTACATGGTCCTTGCGGATCTTTGAATCCTTCTTCAGTCTGTATGAAAGATGGCGTATGTAAGAAAGATTTCCCTAAACAGTTTCAGGAAGAGACCAAAGATAACGCCAATGGTTATCCTTCGTATAGGAGAAGAAATAATGGACGGATTATTGTAAAAACAATTCGAGGCATTGACATTGAAATCGAGAGTCGATTCATTGTTCCCTACAATCCATTTCTTTTACTTTACTTTCAAGCTCATATTAATGTTGAAATATGCTCAAGTGTTCGGAGTGTTAAATACAGTACATCCACAAGTATGTGTATAAAGGTCATAACTTCTGCCATGTTAAAATATGTCCTGAAGGCGAAACGGTGAACTACGATGAAATTACTTCTTTCCTAAATGCTAGATATGTTGGTCCAACAGAAGCCGCATACGGGATATTTTCAATTCACATGCATGAACAGTCACATTCTATCGTGCGATTACCAGTTCACTTGCCAAACTTGCAAAATATCTATTTTAAAAATGATAACGCTCCTGATATTTTACTTCAAGCACAGTTGCGCAACACGGAATTACAAGCGTGGTTCAAGTTAAATCAAGATTTGCAAGCCAGAAGTCCGTATATATATATCCTGAAACACCAATACATTACGTCTGGAATAAGAGCAACTACCAGTGGCAAAATAGAATAAATGTTACAAAAACTGTAGGCAGAATGTACAATGTTTCGCCTACAGAAAGAGAAAGATATTATTTACGCCTATTATTGCTTCACGTCATAGGTGCTACCAGCTTCCAGGATCTACGAACATACAAAGCCGTTGTCTATTCTACTTTTAAAGAAACAGATAAGGAGCGAGGTTTGCTAATTGATGATTCTGAATGGCAGCGTTGTTTGGCAGAAGCGTCACAATTTCAGATGCCTTCTCAGTTACGACAACTGTTTCCTTACATATGTATCTTTCAGACCCCTTCAAATGTAAGACAGTTATGGGACATTTTCAAGAATTCATTATCAGAAGATTATCTGCAGTTTCACGAACCTAACATTGCATATCAGTTCACTCTTATACATATTTCTAATACATTAAAGCTCCATGGTCTTCCCATTACTTCTCTCGAATTGCCAGCTATTATTGATAATTTCCCTCAGACAAATATACCAATGAATTATCCAAAACTTAATGAGGATCAATTAAGTCGGATGATAAACCAAGCAAATGAAAACCAAACGGCTATAATTACAGAAATTTTGGGGTTAGTACAAAACCGCAATGAAAGGATGAGTACCGGTAATGCATATTTCATTGATGGTCCAGGGGTCACCGGGAAAACATTTCTTTACCAATGCTTGATTCACAGTTGCACAAATTTGGGGTTAAATGTAGTTTCTGTTGCATGGACTGGTATTGCAGCAATGTTACTACCTCAGGGGCGCACTGTACACAGCCAGTCCAGGTTACCTCTACATTTACATGAGAGTTCTGTATCAGGAATAAAAGTTAACAGCAAGGAAGCTTTTTATATTCGTTCAGCAATTATCATCTGGGATGAAGCCCCTAAGGCTAATAAGCACGCGTTGATGTGTGTAAATCGGCTGCTCAAGGACACCATGAATAACGACGTGCCTTTCGGAGGAAAAATTATCATCTTAGGTGGAGATTTTAGGCAGGTATTGCCTGTCGTACCTCACGCATCTAGAGCAGCTTCAGTCCAAATGTCAGAAAGGTTCTCCCCTTTGTGGCCATTAGCCTATTCAGAATTTTTAAACACAACAAAAATATGCGAGCGAATACAGATCAACGTGGCTTTGCAAACTTCTTGATACAAATTGGTTACGGTGAATATCCTCACGTCGATGGAGAAAATTCAGAATTAGTCGACTTGCCATCCTCCATCATTGCCAAAACTGATATCATCACTGAAATATATGGAAACGAAGTTTCCACACTGAAAGATATTTCACGATTTTCAAAACTTGCGATTTTTTCACCTAAAAATGAACACCGTAAAGAAATCAATGACAAAGTTTTAGAGCTAATCCCAGGATCATCGAGAACTTAGATCAGTGTGAATAATTTGATTACTTAAGATGAGAGTGAACTTCTACAGTTCCCAACAGAATTTTTAGACAGCATAGACACAAGTGGATTGCCACCTCATATCCTTCGACTAAAAGAAGGCTCAATTGTGATTTTGTTGAGAAATATTAATGTTACCCAACGGTACTAGACTGTTGGTTCGGAAGATGCATGACAATTGCTTACACCTGGAAATTATTACTGGCGTAAATGTTGGAAACAATGTCCTACTTCCTCGCCTTGACCTTACGCCATCATATACTTCTATGCCGTTTTCCATCAAAAGGAGGCAGTTTCCAGTACGTTTGGCTTTATGTATAACTATCAATAAAGCTCAAGGTCAAACACTAGATCAAGTAGGCATTTATTTACCTCAACCGGTGTTTAGCCACGGACAGCTGTACTGTATGTCGCACTATCGCGAGCAAAATCCTTTCATGGCGTCAAAGTTCAAATAGAACCAAAAGGCAAGCGAACAGAAAATGTCGTATGGAAGGAAGTACTATTAGAATGTTGAAACGAATGTTGCGGAGGAGCACAGACCTCAGCAAACGAGGCACAGATTAAATAACAATTATACAAGGACGTCCGAATCCCTAATACGATAACTGTCCTGTGGTAATGGTAAAAAAGTGATATTGTCCTACATCGGTGATTACTATCCTACATCCTGTTCTCTCATTCCCTCAGTTCTATAACTATGATATACTGAATCAAATTTACAGCTTAATAAATATTAATTCCTTCTGTGTGAGTTATCTTTTCATTTCTCATCAATCGCCTTTACTCACTATTCTATCCGTAGTGGTGGAGGTGAAAGCTGTCTTTACAGAGGTGTGCAAATTATTAGATTCGATGTCAGTTTTCCAAAATTGCATTTTTACTTTTCACGGTTTAAAGAACTAAGTATGTTTACAAGGCGATGAAATTACTTCAAATGTTTAACCAAGGCTCCTAATTATATTTTAATTTAAGAAACTCAAATTAAAATGATTTTTTAGAATTTCCACTACCATAGGAGCCTTGCAAATGCAAAATGCCACACGTTTCGTTTTTATTACTTCACTCTACTTTACGTTTGAATTTAGAGCAGAGGAATTTGGGGTCTTTTAACTGATGAACGCTATTGAACTATTCAAAGTTTCATGAACTATGTATTGAAATCACCTGACTTAAATTCTAAAGTCAATGAAAAATTGAAAACGGACTCGGCTCACATATCCCTCGGAATCCAATAATCTGAAAGTTTCCAGACGCAATTCCTCATGGGAAAAGGTGAAATTCCACGGGAGAGGAAACACTACTAAGTAGGATAACAAAAGAAGTTGGTCAATAAAATGATTTTGAATAAAAGAAATTAAGACTAATTAATATTATTTTATTTAATTCTATTAATTTGCACACCTTTATAATTATGTTACCCAAGAGTTACGGTACATCTCTAAATTCAAATATAAGAGACCCATCTTTTATTTTAAATGTATACCATTGGTATCATAAGTAGACAGATCACCAAATTGTACCGCTGTAGCCTTAAATTGTGTTGATATCTCTATCTACTTAGTATAAAACGAAGTTCCCAATTCTTGGATATAACGGCTAATCTTGAGAGGAACTTGATGGATTTTGATGCGGTTTTCTTCATTCTGTGAAGGATTTCTCGATTAAGATGAAGGATTAGGTAGAAAAAAATATTTATGACCAAAAGAAGTCGAACAGTTACGATTTCAGTGAATCGAGTTGAAGAAAAACCTAACGTCTATGTGTCTTTTAAGCTTACGCTGGGTAAACCGTTAAAAACATCGATATACTCTGTTCGGCACGAAAAGTTCTGCAGGAAAGACCGCGACAGATCCCACATCGACCACTGTAAGTGTTTTTACGTTTAGATTATCGGCCCCTAATGGTCTGGGTGATAGCGAAAATGACAATGAAGTGGAAACCAGAACGAAAATAAGTGAGAAGGAAAATACTTACAAAAAGGAACTCAGATTGAAACTACTCACAAAATGGAGAGCGGTAATACATTTCAAAAGGGGATTTAGAACGAAAACACTCACAAAAGGAATAGATTGAAAAAGACGCACAAAATATAAGTTAGGTTCAAAATACGTACAAAATGCCACGTAGAGTCGAAATACTTCACTTACAAAATGTAAGTGAAATTCAAAGTACTTACAAAATGCAAATGATATTGAAAATACGTACAAAATGCAATTGAGGTTCAAAATACTTACAAAATGCAATTGAAATTGAAAATACATAATGCAATTTAGATTGAAAAAAAGCGCATTTCAGATTCCAAAAAATCACGAAGAGCAATTGAAATTCAAAATACTTACAAAATGCAATTGAAATTGAAAATGCTTACCAAATGCATGGTAAATTCAAACTACTCAATTGGATGGACAATACTTACAGAATGCAATTTAGATTGAAAATACTTACAAAATGTAATTTAGATTCAAATTACCCACAAAATGCAATTGAGAATCAAAATCCCTGCAAAATGACCACCATACAAAATGCAATTTAGATTCAAAATACGTGCAAAAAGCGGTTTAGGTTGAAAATACAAAATGCAATTGAAATTCAAAATACTCACAAAAGTCCCATCCCCTATATTGAAAGACTTACTAAAAGGCAATTTAGATTGTCGATCGTTACAAAATGCAATCGAGGTTGAAAACACTAGCAAAATGCAATTTACTGTAGATCGAAACGTCTTACAAAATGCAACGTAGACTAAAAACACATACAAAATGGAGTGCGGATGCAAAAGAAATCGCTAAATGGAATTTAGATAGACATGAGCCAAGTAACAAAAACAGTGCGGGATCTTAAAGAGAAAAGAAAATATAATGAAAAGAAAACAAGAGGTCTGACCCCTCGAAGAAGGAGGGATCAGGAAAGATGAGACAGGGCCCAATTAAGGCAGGAAAGTGAAAGGCTCCATAGGCCTCCGATACCCCAATACCGTCGGGGTCGGAAAAGAACAAGAGTTGACCAAGGGATGTTGACAGGAAAGAAGACGGAGAGGAGCCCGGTACAAGTAAGTGGAAGCAATGCCGGACTCAGCTGGGGTCCCGTGGTCGCCAACTCACGTACTTCAGAGACGAGTATAGATTATGTGTTTGGAGTTAGCTGTTCACCTCGGCTTTTCAGAATTGCGTCTGGAACCTGACGTCCGTACGCCCTTTAAGCTTACGCAGGGTAAATAGTGGCACACACACATACACATACTATACCATAGAATTGAAGGAGACGGGAAGAAGGGGCTAAGTCACAATTTACAAGCTCTTGATACTATACCATAGAATTGGAGGAGACAGGAAGAAGAGGCTAACAATGTACAAGCTCTTGGTAGGCCTACTATACCATAGAATTGAAGGAGACGGGAAGAAGGGGCTAAGTCACAATTTACAAGCTCTTGATAGGCCTACTATTCCATAGAATTGAAGGAGACAGGAAGAAGGGGCCAAGTCACAATTTACAAGCTCTTGATACTATACCATATATTTGGAGGAGACAGGAAGAAGGGGCAAAGTCACAATTTACAAGCTCTTGATACTATACCATATATTTGGGGGAGACAGGGAAAAGGAGCTAAGTCACAATTTACAAGCTCTTGATAAGCCTACTATACCATAGAATTGAAGGAGACAGGAAGAAGGGGCCAAGTCACAATTTACAAGCTCTTGATACTATACCATATATTTGGGGGAGACAGGAAGAAGGGGCTGTCACAATTTACAAGCTCTTGATAGGCCTACTGTACCATAGAATTGAAGGAGACAGGAAGAAGGGGCCAAGTCACAATTTACAAGCTCATGATACTATTCCATATATTTGGGGGAGACAGGAAGAAGGGGCCAAGTCACAATATACAAGCTCTTGATACTATACCATATATTTGGGGGAGACAGGAAAAAGGGGCTAAGTCACAATTTACAAGTTTTTGATAATATGCCATAGAATTGGAGGAGGCAGGAATAATTTACATGTTCTTGATACTATATCATAGAATTGAAGGAAACAGGAAGAATTTACAAGCTCATGATACTATGCCATAGAATTGAAGGAGACAGAAAGTTCCGTAAATGGCGTTTTGCAAGTTTAACCCTGTTTATCTGTATTTTTCAGTCTGTCAACACGTTTTTGCCCATTAAGATTGGGAGGGGTAATTATATTGTATATATCAGGTGGCTCATTTTCTCCATACAGGGGCAGATGACCTTGTAGTTCCGCTCCTTAAAACCTCGATAACTAACTAACTAACTTCCCCGTACAATCTACCTGTAAGTGGCCCGCATACACTACTGCTGTATGGGATGTCTAATAACTGATTTCCACAGGGGTCACACTGCATGCTGGCAGATTGCGTTAGAACGCGACGGGATGGCAACCGGACGACTGCTCAATTCATGTTCCAATAGCTTACAGAACAACTAACACAACAATGAAACATTTATTTAATTCTCAATTTGTCAATAAACGAGACAAATTTCAAAAATCAGGTATTTATAAAATAAAATGTAAGGATTGCAATGCAGATTATGTCGGTCAAACGGCACACAGTTTCAATATAAGATACCTTGAGCATTTTAATGCGGCAGAGACACAGAAAATTCTCGGCTATTAACAGTCACATGGTATAGTACAACCATAATTTTTCGAAAATTGAAGATGATCTTGAAATTTTACACTTTTGCAATAAAGGAATCATGCTAAACATTTTAAAACAACTGGAAATAAGCCAAGCCTTAAGAAACAACCTGTCACACAACCTGAATGAAATTAATTTTGATAATAACATTAGACTGTGGTGAGTGAGTGTGTCTGGTAGCATTTGCATTGTTTATTAGTTATAGTTCATTGTTTCAGTTGACTGTGATGTGTGAGGGTACATGTGAGTGTGCCTGGTGACAGACTCTTTTAGTGGTAGTATTTGTTGTTGGTGGAACTTTAGTATTTTTTTCGTTAGTAGAATTTTGGTATTTAAATATTAGTACGGTAGAATGTTAGTATTTTTGTTAGTAGAATTGCTCTTTACTTATTCTGAAAGGGAGTAGCAGCCTTTCAGAATAAATCAATTCTTTACTAGTCTTATAGACGGTTAAGATATTGATAATATAAGCCAAATAATGGCTACACTGCGTCCTGCTGCACGGCTGAAAGCAACGGGAAACTACAGCCGTATGCTATTCCCGAGGATATGCACCTCTCTATGCATAAATACATGTGATGATGGCCTCCTCCCTTGTAAAATTTCAATCCGGAGGTAAACTAGTCCCCCGTTTGGATCTCCGGGTGGGGACTACTAGAGAGGGGGTTAACATCACAGAAGTGACAAAGAGGAAATCTGACATTCTACTGATCGGAGCGTGGAATGTTAGAAGTCTGCTAGGAAGTGGAAGGTTAGAAAACTTAGAAAGGGAAATGGATAGGTTGAGGTTGGATTTGGTTGGGATTAGTGAAATGCGCTGGCAGGAAGAACAGGACTTTTGGTCAGGAGACTATAGGGTCATTAGCAGTAAATCAAACAATGGCCAAGCAAGGGTTGGCCTCATATTGAGTAGGAAACTTGGACAACGGGTGGAATATTATGAGCAATATAGTGAACGGATTATTGTAGCAAAAATAAATACTAAACCTACGTGCACCACAGTGGTACAAGTCTATATGCCTACCAGTCAAGCTGATGATGAGGATGTTGAAAAGGTCTACGAAGAAATAGACGAAATTCTGAGGTATATCAAGGGTGATGAAAATGTTATAGTAATGGGAGATTGGAATGCAGTGGTAGGAAAAGGGAGAGAATGGAAGATAGTAGGAGATTTCGGATTAGGTGAAAGGAATGATCGAGGAAGCATGCTGGTAGAATTCTACACCGAGCATGAGTTGGTCATAGCTAACACCTTATTCAATAACCACAATAAAAGAATATACACATGGATGAGACCAGGAGATACAGGGCGTTACCAAATCGACTTCATTATGGTCAAGCAGAGGTTTCGAAACCAGATTTTGGATTGTAAAACATATCCTGGTGCTGACATAAACTCTGACCACAATCTGGTTGTAATGAAATGCAGATTAAAGTTGAAGAAACTGAAGAAAAGTCAAAAGCCAAAAAGGTGGGCATTAGACAGACTGAAAGAGAAGGATGTAAACGAAAGATGTAAACGAAAGTATAAAGGAAGGACTAATGAAAAACCCTAAACAAACTTCAATTGCAGACGAATGGGCACTTTTGAAGAATGAAATAACAAAATCCGCAGAAGAAAACATTGGTAGGAAAGAAAGAATAGGTAGAAAACCGTGGATCACTCAGAATATACTAGAATTGATGGATGAAAGGCGGAAACACAAGAATGTAAGAGATGAAAAGGGGTAAGAAGAATACAGACGTCTGAGAAATGAGGTTAACAAGAAGTGCAAGGAAGCGAAAGAAGAATTGTTGAAAGAGAAATGTGCAGGTATAGAAAATTGTCTGAAATTAGGAAAAGTAGAAACAGCTTATCGAAGGATTAAGAATACTTTTGGGGAAAAGAAGACTAAGTGCTGTAATATTAAGGACACAAATGGAAAGCCTCTAACAGATAGGGAAGAAAAGGTTGAGAGATGGAAAGCTTACATAGAGAGTTTGTATAAGGGAAAGGAGATTGAGAATCATGTAATGGAAATGGAGGAGGAAATTGATGAGGATGCGAAAGGAGATTTAATATTGAGATCAGAATTTGATAGAGCTTTGGAAGACTTAAGCAGGAACAAAGCACGAGGCATAGATGATATACCGATTGAGTTGCTACGCTGCATAGGAGATGACGGTCTGATCAGGTTATTTCACTTGGTGTGTAGGATTTATGAGACAGGTGAGGTACCCCGTGATTTCAAGAAGAATGTAATCATCCCTATACCAAAGAAAGTGGGAGCTGACAGATGTGAAGATTACCGTACAATCAGCTTGATTACTCATGCTTCAAAGATCCTGTCTAGAATAATTTACAAGAGGATTGAAAGCCAGACAGAAAGGGAGTTGGATGAAGACCAGTTTGGTTTCAGGAGAAATTTAGGAACAAGGGAAGCTGTACTAAGTCTTAGGCTGATTTTGGAAGGTAGAATAAGGAAAGATAACGTTCATGGCTTTTGTAGACTTAGAAAAGGCTTTTGATAACGTTGATTGGACTAAATTGTTGACATTTTGAAATCGATTGGAATAAAGTACAGGGATAGGAGGGTTATATACAATCTATACAGAAACCAGACAGCAGTCATTCGAGTTGAAGGACATGAGAGAGAAGCTGGCATTCAGAAAGGTGTAAGGCAAGGCTGCAACTTATCACCCATACTTTTCAATCTTTACATCGAACAAGCAATGAAGGAAATTAGAGAAAAATTTAAAGTGGGAGTGAAGATCCAAGGAGAAATAATTTCAACTCTGAGATTTGCTGATGACATCGTCATCTTGGCCGACAAGCCTGAGGATTTGAATGAGTTTTTGAATGGTATGGACTCTGCCTTACGGAAAGAATTCAAGATGAAAATTAATAAATGTAAAACAAAAATACTGGAATGCAGCCGAAATAAATCAGAAACCTCTATGGAGATCAAATTGGCAGGTGAAAAGCTGAAGGAAGTAGGAGACTTCTGTTACTTAGGAAGCAGAATAACCAGTGATGGACGAAGCAAAGAGGATATAAAAATTAGGTTGGCTCAGGCAAGGAAAGCATTTCTACAAAGCAGGAATCTGCTGACATTGAATATAGATTTAGGTATTAGGAAGTAATTTTTCAAAGCCTTTGTCTGGAGCGTGGCGCTCTATGGAAGTGAAACTTGGACTATTGGTGCAGCAGAAAAGAGGAGAATTGAAGCATTTGAAATGTGGTGTTACAGGAGAATGATGAAGATCAGATGGGTCGATAGGGTTACAAACAAAGAGGTATTAAGACGAGTGAGGGAGGAGAGATGTTTCTGGCGACTGCTAATGAAGAGAAGAGATAGGTTGGTAGGACACGTACTAAGACACCCAGGAATAGCAAGCTTAGTTATGGAAGGGAGGGTCGAGGACAAGAACTGTAGGGGTAGACCAAGGTTAGAATATGTTAAACAGATTGCCTCGGATGTAGGGTGTGGTAGCTATGTAGAGATGAAACGATTAGCTCAGGACAGGGAGGCATGGATAGCTGCATCAAACCAGTCAAAAGACTGAAGACTCAAACAACAACAACAACAACAACAACACACAGAGGACATTTGATCTCATAAGTCTACTTCATCATTTACCCAAAAGCGACGGTACCGTAAATGTCTGTTCAGGTCACTAGCTTGAACACATGCAAATGTCTATGGACAGAAGTGCTGTAGGATTGTTGAAGTGAATGCTGCGGAGCAGCACGGGTCTTCTAGTATTTATTATGTCGAAGCAACAGTCCAGCCATTAACTTTAAATTATTAACGAATTGTACATGCAGGCTACGATCCATATGTCATTAATATAACAGCGATCCTCATTCCGTCAGTTAAATGGAACTTTTAAAATAACACACACTCATTCAATTAAATTATAATTTTATTACTGATTGATTAATTAATTTGATTTCGTTCTGATAATGGACTGAGCGTATTTCTATAAATAAATTTATTTGCATTACACATCATGCTAATAAAACTATGATCTGTATTCTCTAGCCGACGCGAGCAATTATTACAAAGCTCTAATAATACCTTTTGTGGTTTTGTTGTCCATCAGCACTGCCCACAACGGTTTGTGGTTTTGTGACAGTGACAGTCTGGTTGTCCTCGTTATTTGAGCAGAGAGGATCATAAACCTCACAGAGGAACGTAACTCCTTACCAACAATCACAGTTTTAATCACAGTGCTGCTAACCTAACAACTAGAAAACGCGTTCTCCATAAACTTGGTGGCTCTACATCGAGAGCTTCTACTCTATGTATTCTTCCCCCCCCCCTCCCTCCCAGGTGGGTGACCACGGTACCCCAGCTGAGTCCAGTGTTGCTTCCACTTACTTGTGTCGGGCTCCTCTCCGTCTTCTTTCCTGTCGACCTCTCTTGGTCAACTCTTGTTCTCTTCCAACCCCGACGGTATTAGGGTGTCCGAGGCCTTGGGAGCGTCTTCCTTTCCCGCCTTAATTGGCACTTCTCTGATCTTTCTTGGTTGGCGCAGTCAGCTGGCATTTGAGGGTGCGCAAATGCGAGGGAGCCGTGTCAGTAGATTTACTGGCACGTTAAAGATCCCCTTCAGAGCAAAATTCCGGCACCCCGGCGTCTCTAAAAGCCAGTGTAGTTAAAAGGGACGTAAAACCAATAACATTATTACATTACGATCTTTCTTGATCCCTCATTCTTCAAGGAGTCAGACCTCTTGTTTCCTTTTCATTGTATCTCCTGCCTTCTGCTCAAGGCCCTCAAGGAAGCAGGTTGTGTATAGCCCCACCACTTACGGTGCACCCTGGATAGTGCTACACCCTCAAGGGCTCACGTCTGGTGAGTTCGGGGAGTTGGCGACCCCGAGGGCTTCCTGAGCTGGGCCCGGTTTTTCTTCATCTTCCATTGCCTTTGGGACGGTCCCTCTCCTCTTTTCCTTTCCTGTCTACCTTTTCTGGCTCTCTTTTCTTCCAAGTCCCTTAATTCCCATTCTTTGGGGGTTGAAGGCAATTTCTTTCCTTCTGTCTTTTGTTTCCCTTATTCCTATTTGTGTTTTCCATTTCATCTTTTAGTATGTAATTTTCTAGTCAGTTTTTAGGTTTAGTTTCACTTACATTTTCACTATCACCCAAACCATTAGGGGGCGGTAACCTACAGTAGATGTTCGGCCCCTTAAAACAACAATTATCATCATCATCATGTATTCTTCTTCTTCTTCGTTTGTTTTTTACGTTCACAAGTGGTGGGGCACACACACAACTTGAATCCGTAAGGCCTTACGTTCTTCCGACCACTTTGGTCTGTCCTGTTTTTGGTTTGGTTGCTCTGATGTAACTTCCCATTTGTTTACTTAATTTATTATTGCTTATTATTATTATTATTTTAATGAAGAATTTTAAGAAGAAACAACACGAACCACCTGGTTCCAGAAGCGAACGAGGGATGCCTGTTCGTATCTCGAGGAATTTGCGGAAGCGAGAATGGTGCAGCTTCAGGCAGACGGGAGCAGTCGCTGTGGAGACCAGTTGATTGGGACCGCAGGCAGACGCGTGCTCAGCTGTTTTCCGAACGCAAGCCAAGGAATGCAGTCTTTCAAACTTCAACAATGATCCAGGTTAAGAAGAATTATACGGGCTGAAGGTAGATGAAGCGGTTTAATTATATTTAGTGGTTTGTTTGCTGTATTTTGGATATTTAGATCTGACCAATATTTTGTGTAGCTATGTGACCATTTATGTTTATGGTTAGTGTTTGATAGTCCATTTTCGATATTCTATTTCGTAAATTTCAAGTTAGTATTTTTTAAACGTCATCGTTCTTCGAATTTGACGTAGTGTAATTTTAATTTTTCGTCGCATTTTTGATAATGAGTAGTTTTTCGATGTTATGCGAATCCGAATTTATGGATAGTGGAATGCTTTATTTTCATAATATTTTATTATATTTTACATACTTCATAGTATTTTATGATACTTCAGAATTCTCCTAAGAACTACTTCATTTTAACTGTTTCCTTTTAGCTTTAAAATTAGCCCAGTTTTCCTACATTCGAAGACGGTGTTGTTCCTTTCTCTCTTTTGTCCACGCCTTTCCAGTTTTCAGCGTCGGCTTACGTTGGACACACTGATTTTCAAAGAGTTTTCTCTTAAGCTAGACATGCTCCTGGATATCTTCACATGAGATCCTAATCTCTTGCAGATTCTTTGTGTATCTCACTGAACCAGGAGAAAAGTGAAAATGCGATAGGTAAAACATGTTGACGTCATTCAGGCCACATGCCAATGAAACGTAATCCGTCTTTTCCGCATCACGTCAGTAATTTTCTCCACATGAGTATACTGTATAAATTCTGGTTATGCTGTCTTCTAGACTCACCATTCTTTTTGACCGGACCTAAGAATTTCCTCAAAATATTCCTTTCATTTGTTTCCAATTTCTCCATCAACCCTTTCTTGTTCATGAGGGCTTCGGTGGCGTAGTTGGTAGCATGCTGAACTGCTGTGCCAGAGATCGCAAGTTTAAACCCCGCCGAAGTCGTCGGAATTTTTAAGAGCGTTAAAATCCTTCAGTATTCCTTCCTTTGGAGGGGAAGTAAAGCCAGCGGTCCCATGCCATAGATTTAAGGCATGTAAAAGATCCTTCCACTAAGTAAACTCGTTTGAAGCTAAATTTCTAGGCTAGGTTTCGTTGAAATGCTCTATCAATGCTCCAACGTTCAGCACTAGGTGTCAGTGACATCTGGTAGCGAAAGTTGGAACAATTTGAAATTGAACGGAACTTGTAGCTCACCCCATGGGTGTCCGCTTGAGGCAGCTACAGCCTCTGGTGACCCGAACATGTCCTCGGACACTCCTGGCACTAAAAGCCATACGCTAAATGAATAAATAAATAATGTTCATAGCGAGATATTCTGCTGCAAATAAAGCTTCTGGCCGGATATCAGTGCAGTAATGTTTGAGTTTTGCATTATTCATTATTATTATTATTATTATTATGATTATGATTATTATCCCGACAGTAGTGGCTACGCGGGCTTAAGCGCAGGGTTAGGTCATGGGGCCAAGCTCTCTGCTGACTCGGTAGACGCGTGGGTTCGAGCCCCACCGTCGGCTGTCCTTGAAATGGTTTTCCGTGGTTTCCCCATTTTCAACACCAGGCAAATGCTGGGACAGTACCTTCTGACAGGCCACGGCCACTTCCTTCCACATCCTTGCCCAGTTTCATTCATCTTCTTCCATTCCATCTCTCATCCCGACGCGCAGGTCGCCCACGGGCGTCGACTTGAAAGACCTGCATTCGGCCTCTCAGGAGGCTACACGACAAAAAAAAGATTATTATCATTATTATTATTATTATTATTTTATAATACTTTAATTTCTTAAAATAAAATGTATTTCAACCAGAGAATATTTATAACAGAACTACTTTTACAATAAGCCACTAAATGATTATTTCCTCGAATAAAGTATGAAAAAACAGAGATTAAGTTGGCTAACAACTAAGTTGGTAACACTGCCATATTGCCCGAGTCGACATGTAGCTGCTTGTTGACTCCATCATCCGCCGCCGGAGGCAGTTTTAGTTCGCATACACAAAACATACGACATATAAACAAGCATACAGTTGACATGGATAATGAAAACATGAAAATCCACAGCCTGCTTCCAGTCAACGGACCGGGTCAGGGAATGGAATGAATGAAGCCCCCGTCTAGCGGCGAGGATATGAACTGTGCCGGCTGCCGAGGCCTGTCACACTCCTCTGGGGCAATGATTAAATGAAAGACAGATGAAATGATAGTGGAGATTGTTGCTGGAATGAAATTTTGACAGGGAAAACCGGAGTACACGGAGAAAAACCTGTCTGCCTCCGTTTTGTCCAGCACAGATCTCACATGGAGTGACCGGGATTTGAACCACGGACCCAGCGGTGAGAGGCCGGCGTGCTGCCGCCTAAGCCACGGAGGCTTCACTGACATGGATAATGAAAAATGAAAATCCACAACCTGCTTCCAGTCTCCGACCGGGTCAGGAATGGAATGAATGAAGCCCCCATCTAGCGGCGAGGATATGAACTGTGCCGGCTGCCGAGGCCTGACGCACTCCTCTGGGGCAATGATTAAATGAATGACAGATGAAATGAAATGATAGTGGAGAGTGTTGCTGGAATGAAATATTGACAGGGAAAACCGGAGTACCCGGAGAAAAACCTGTCTGCCTCCGTTTTGTCCAGCACAGATCTCACATGGAGTGACCGGGATTTGAACCTCGGACCCAGCGGTGAGAGGCCGGCGTGCTGCCGCCTAAGCCACGGAGGCTTACATGGATAATAATGATACTAATTTTTTTTTATACATAGACATAAGTATACATATAAATTACGGTGTTAATTATCTGGTTGATTGGTTGGTTCCTTAGTTTAGGGGCTGCGACAACGCGGTCATGTAGCCCCGTGTACTTTGGGTGTGTGTAGAATCTGTCTGATAACCGGTGTTAATTGTGATGGCTGTATTAGTGTGTGTATCTGTTTTTTTTTTTAAATTCAAGTAAGGATTGCAACTTGGAATTTTTCAAATAGTTCCTACTTTTACCGCCAAACGCCACCGTCAACGACTAGTAGGCCTAGTTCAGAACTTAGCTACTGGGATTGTAACTACAATGGTTGATCCGATATCCAATTTGAACTTTCAAATCATGGTAATTCATATCTGACATGTTGGATTTTGAGCGCATGCGCGAAGCTATTCTTACCTAATTGGGCAATGAATGAGCTCTGATTGGCTGGAGAAACTGTTTCATAATGAAGAATGACCCTCATTATGATACAGTTTTCTGACATATAATATTTACATTTAGACATCGAAGAACATAAAGACAAAATCAGCACGAACCTTTGCGGTAACAGGAAAATACTATGAAATATACAAGAAATGTATGGATCTACGTCCAGAAGTTTCTTTATAAATTACCGACGAGGAAAGTGCACCGCCCAAATTGTTGGCATAATTTAACTCGGGAATAAGGGAAAAGAAATAGCACTGTATCTTAATCCCCCATCTCAAATTTGTACACAAGGCATTGCTTACGTAAGAGTTCGGTAATAATAATATCGTATGGCCTCGGGCGCCGGGTGCAAGCTTTTTGTTACTTGACACCCAGAGGGTAGCTTGCATGTCGAATTTCGTTGTTCCTTGACTATGAAAGTCAAGGAGGTTAGATATCTAAGCTCCTTGAACACTATAACGCTTTCTAGTAGAGAAATGAGGAACTTTGTGTTGGCGGAAATTCCCGAGATTAATTTTGCCATTATGTACTCGGCCTACTGAATTCAAATGGGTTCTTAGACATGCCAACATCGTATGACATGCGTATCGTATTTTTGCCGCCTTTCAAAAATCACTTACCACGGCCAGGAGCGAACCTGCAATCTTGGGGTTAGTAGACCGACACGCTATCCACTCACCCACCGTGGCAAGGAGTTCGGTGACAATTTTAGTGAATGCTGGTGGTGATATAACCATACTGAAACGTCATGGAGGTTGGAAATTCACTACTGTGGCCGGAGGATTCATTGAAGAATCAAACTAAAATAAAATTGAAGTCTCCAACACAGTATTATACACAGTAGAAAAACAAAACACATTTATTAACATCAATCCACTGTTTACTTCCAATATTCCATAACCACACGGAAAATTCACTTCAGCAACGTTTCCGCTAGATGTTCTATGAAAATCCACAGCCTGCTTCCAGTCTCCGACCGGGTCAGGAATGGAATGAATGAAGCCCCTATCTAGCGGCGAGGATATGAACTGTGCCGGCTGCCGAGGCCTGACGCACCGCTAGATGTTCTATGATGATGATAATTGTTGTTTTAAGGGGCCTAACATCTAGGTTATCGGCTCCTGATGGTTTGGGTGATCGTGAAGATGAAAACTAATACTAACTACTAACCTACATACTAGAAGTCTGACTGTTAGGTAGTCAGCCCGAAGGCTGGTTGGATCCTCAAAAAGTAGCGCCGTTAGGTTATGTGGGTAAATACCCACAAAAATCCAAGGCAGCACTATATTGAGGCGTACTAGGCAAGATGAGGAGTGAGGTAGTTTGCCATTGCTTTCCTCACCGATTCAGAACAGCAGTACTAACCCTATGAGTAGAACCTTTCACAACATCCACAGGCACTGAATGTCATTACTAAGCACCACCCATACCTCAGTAGCTTCCATACAATCACAGCCATGAGTGAGACTGAGCCACATTTTACTCTAGCCTGTGCCAACATACTAGAAGAAGAAATGGAAAAGTAAAGGAGAATAAGGCAAATAAAGGACAGGAGGAAAGAAATACCCTCAACCCCCGAAGAATGCAGATTGAGGGACTTGGAAGGAAGGAGAGCCATGAAAGGCAGATAGGGAAGTGAAAGAGGAGAGGGTCCTCCCCAAAGGTAAGGGACAAAAGGGAAAAACGGACCCAGCTCAGGAATCCCTCACCAGCCGTGAGCCCGTGAGAGTGTAGCATTATCTAGGGTGCACCAGAAGTGGTGGGGCTACATACACCCGGCCTCCTTAAGGGCCTTGAGCAGAAGGCAGGAGACAACATGAAAAGAAAAAGAAGGCTGACCCCTCGCAGAAGGAGGGAATCAGAAAAGATGAGACAAGGGACAATTAAGGCGGGAAAGGAAGATACTCCCTAGGCCTCGGACACCCTAATGCCGTCGGGGTCGGTAGAGAACAAGAGTTGACCAAGTGAGGTCGACAGGAAAGAAGACAGAGAAGAGCCCGGCACAAGTAAGTGGAAGCAACGCCGGACTCAGCTGGGGCCCCGTGGTCGCCAACCCACGTCCAACTAGATGTGAGCCCCTAGGGGATCATGACTGTTCTATGCGGGACTGAATTGATATACTGTACCCTCGTTGGCATTTTATACACATCGAATTTGAAGAATGACATGTTGATAATACGATAAATTTTCATTCTAAACGTTTGTAACAGCCTTTTGTTTGTTATTTGTGAATGTTATTTGAAATACAGAACACAATGATTCCTCATACTGTAGTAGCCTAACTGTGCTCTACCTGTAGGTGCTAGTTCAGGATATCTCTTTTGTACATTAACAATGTTTCAAAGCTTTGAAAACATATGAAATGTACAAGGTCTTTGAACCACAACTAGCGACAGCAGTGTCTACGCTGGCTAAAGAGCAGCGTTAGATTTTGGGGCCAAGCTCTCTGCTGACTCGGTAGACGCGTGGGTTCAAGCCCCACAGTCGGCCGTCCTTGAAATGGTTTTCCATAGTTTCCCCATTTTCAACACCAGGCAAATGCTGGGACGGTACCTTCGGACAGGCCACGGCCGCTTCCTTCCACATCCTTGCCCAGTTTCATTCATATTCCTCCATTCCGTCGTTCATCCCGACGCGCAGGTCGCCCACGGGCGTCGACTAGAAAGACCTGCACTCGGCCTCTCAGGAGGCCACACGACAAAAAGAAAATCCACAACTGGGAATCCAGCGCATGCGCTCTGTTCAGTAAACGAAACTGACGGAATCTCGACAGAAATTTATGAATATTTATGGTCGAACATAAAATTAATTTTTAATAATCGTCGAACATAAACAGTCGTATGCAACTCACCTATAATGCCAATTAAAACACTCGTATGGAATGACCAATACTGGCCACGGTGGCATCGAGAGATCGTGAGTTTGAATCCCACCTCGACCGTGCTGAAAATGGTTGTCTTGGTTTCCCATTTTCACCAGCAGGCAAATGCCGGGACGGTTCCTTTCAACAGGTTCACTGCCAATTTCCTTCCAAAATCCCTTCCCTGACCCGTCCTCAAAATAAAATAAATGGCCTTTTGCTGCATTAATAACAGAGTAGTTCCGTGAAGAACTAAAGCCTATTTCCATATATCCTACTTATGTTAATTGCCTCTATCAACATCCAACATTTCAGTTTGATGGCTGTAATATTAATAGATTTTGTCGCCATGTTGGATTTTTATATATGTAGGCCATATAGTTATGACTATTTTCACGTAGGTTGGTTGGTACTTAAGTTTAGGGGCTGCGACAACGCGGTCAAGTTGCCCCATGTACTTTGGGTGTGTGTAGAATATGTCTGATAACAGATGTTAATTGTGATGACTGTATTAGTGTGTGTTATCTGTTTTTTAATTTAAGTACTGCAACTTAGAATTTTTCAAATTGTTCCTACTTTTGCCGACAAGCGCCACCGTCAACGACTATTAGGCCAAGTTCAGAACTTAGCTACTAGACGCCACCGCAGTCGGCTCTTGGCAACGAACGTAGAAACCTAAGAGCGTTGTTTACATTCTTAACCTATCCAATTTAGCTTCACACAGGTGCAATTAGTGGAAGGTACTTTAACATGCCATAAGTCATTATCAATGTCTTATTTCTGTTTAATTTTGTCGCCATAATATGCTTATTGTATTGTATTCATGTGGTTAAGTGTAAGAGAGGGCCAAGAGCCCTAAGAGCGCCACCAATAAAGGCAATAATAATAATAATGATAATAATAATAATAAATCTATAACATGGGACCGCCGGCTTTACATCCCCTCCGAAGGAAGGCATACTGAGGGATTTTTAACGCTCTTAAAAAATCCGACGGCTTCGGCCGGGTTTGAACCCGCTATCTTGGGCATAGAAGGTCAGCATGCTACCGACTACGCCACCGAAGCCGCCTATTTTCGCGTAGGTTCATTATTAAAACGTTCACTTTATTTTATTTATCGTATGATGTTAACACAACACAATCACCTACATAAATACAGATTCATATAACACAGCAATAATACTAACAAATTATATAAATTATAAAGCAGATAAAAAAAACAAGATGTTCAGCAAAGAACATATAGCCTACTTTCTCCTAAATGTATGGGTATATTTATGAATCTTTGTCCTCATCCCTAACACAATCACCTCTACCACAATGTATTGTTTGTTTTCTTTTATATTGATAATTAGCCAGTAAGTGTCAAAATCAATATTGTATACTTTATGATGATTGAACAACAAAACTACTAACTTATTGTAATGCATTCACGTCCGTTAATCTCTATATTAAGCCAGCCTGCTAAGTTAAGAATCTTCCGTTTTGGGTATCTTCCCCTTTAAAAATCCACGCCGATCACAGTAGGTTGGTGCTGCGACCTATCAGTGAATTAATCTTTATGTTGTACGCCTATGCACTGCCATCGTAATGTACTACGATGGCAGTGTTCTATGGGTGTTGAATGAGTAGGCAGTTTAAAGTAGCCAAGAGGGAGGCGATCCAGCTGGCAGTGTTTAAAGGTATTCGGAGCGCGATCGTGGCTAATAGTTGAACTACCAGTATTACAAAATTGCCATAATTCAGGAGGCCAGCTCAGGCATTTACACAGCGTTATGTTTGGAACAATATTACCCACATAACCCACAAGAGGACAGCACCGTACAGAGGCATTAAGAAGGCTGTGGTTAATGACAACGTGTATCTAGTTCTTCTATTCTCCTTTTTCTAATGTCTTCTGTTTATGTGCGATGCTGGGACTGTGATTTTATTAATATACTAGTGTATACTTTATCCTCTCCTTTGAGCTAAATGACATTTTATTCAGTATCTGTGGAAAAAGCTCGTGCACATCATTTGTAAAAGAATTCAAGAAAAAAAAACCTAAGTGTAGCAGTACTCGATCCCCAGTCAACTGCGTGTCAGGCTAACATGCTAGCCCAGAGCTAACCGTATCCATGACATCAGGTGTTCTTAACTGGCATATTAGATACAAACTGTTGGCAAATAATGACTTTAAATAAACGATTTCTTCACTGCAGTACATCTTCATTAAAGATCATTTCATACAAAGTTTATATTATTGTATCAGTACGGTATATCACATACAACATACTAAAACTACTGAAATATAAGACAGGCACATGAGGACAGCTGCCATCTTGTGTGTGACACAAACGGCTCAGCTCTTTTAAGCCACTCATACTGTATAATATTATAATATTAAATTATAATAAATAACGGATCACGACCTTCAGGATAGCTTAAACCCCCCTAGGCTCGATAATCGGAATTGGTGGGTCTTAAGCTATTTATTAAAATGGTTGCATAATTCACACGGCCGCCATCCTGAAATGGCATGGCCGATGACCTTGGATTTTGGGTGAAAGACGCGTCCTATATAAAGGTATGTTGTCACCAAATTTGGTAGAGATCGGATGATTAGTTTAGCCGTAATTTGATTTTACGTTTTGAACATTTGAGTGGCCGCCATTCTGTTTTGGTAAAGATGGCGGCGATATAAAGTATGACACTGAGGTGTCCTTTACTAGTGCTACCTCTGTACCAAATTTCGTTCAATTCGGTTTCACCGTGTTCGAATTGATAGGGGGGACAGACATTCAGAGTACACACACTCACACACACACAGACACACACACACACACACACACACACACACAGACTCACACACACACATACACACACACACACAGACTCACACACACACATACACACACACAGACAGACACACTTTTCGCCCTGTGTTGATCTCATAAGTCTACTTTCATTTTTTGCAAAAATCGAAAGTAGGCTAATATAAATCAACGTCCAACTCGTTGATCCATTTGACAGCCTCAGTTGTAGCAGAATGCAGGTCCTCCAGACTTCCTGGAAAAACTCGGAGAGGACATTCCAGTACTAAGTGCTCCATTGTCTGTGGAATGTCAGCGCAATCGCAATTCGGTGAGTCTTTCCAACCCCATTTGTGGAGAACAGAAGCACATCTTCCCAAGCCACATCTAATACGATTGAGTCTAGTCCAGGTATGTCTGGGCAGATTGAAGCCAGCAAGTTTTATGTGAGGATCCTCAACGTTCACGATGCCTGGTGGCGTAGATGTTGTCCACTCAACCCGCCAATTTTCATTAGGTTTAAAATTTCTGCTTGTTAAATCCAAGGCAGTTTTCCATGCAGGTTTACGGGATTTCAATCTAGATGGGCCAAGATGTTTCATGTCTTCATGTATTGGGAGGGCCTTGTTATTTTGCACTCTCGACCAAAGATGAACCAGATTTTTCTGCCTTCTGATATGAGGAGGAGCGATATTACTCAGCACTGGTAACCACTGGACTGGAGTAGGAAGTAGTGTTCCAGATACAATACGCATGCTCTGTCGGAGCTGAACATCCACCCGTTGAGTGTGGCAGCTATTAAGCCATACCCCGGAGCAAAACTCGGCTGAAGAATAGATTAGCGCAAGAGCAGTTGTTCTCAGAGTGTTGGCATCCGCTCCCCATGATGTTCCAGCCAGGCGCTGAAGGAGGTTATTGCGGCTCTTCAATTTCGCAGCAGATTTACACAGATGGGTGCGAAATATTTCACCGGCATTCTATATCTCTGAAACTATTACCGGTATCACCCAGACATTTTGTACGGAGATAAAGGGTACTGCTGGAAGTTCATCTATAAGAATTTCAAAAACCGGTTAACTACAAAACGAACATGGCGGCCAAGCGAATTTGAAAATGTTAAATAGACCTTTCTCGCGATTTAATGTTCCAACCGCAATGAAATATGGTACAGGAAATGTTTATACACATTGTAATACACTGGTATATAATTTAGTTCAATTGTTTACATAACCTCAAGATGGCGGCTGTGCGAATTTTAAAATTAAGTTTTTATTTCTTGTGTCGTAATCATGCGATCGATGTGAAAGTTTGAATATTGAACCTACGCAATGATTTTCCTTTAATGGTACATGACTCTATGGCCTATTCATTTAACAATCCAACATGGCGACCATCCGAAATATTTAGACGGCTGCGAATATATACGAATCTATTATAGCAATCAATCTTAATTTTTTATGTTCATAGAGTCTATGAACTTAAGTTCACCTATAGGACTTTAAATAACCTGGTGATCACAAATCCAACATGGCGGCGACTCGAAGTATAAATATTCACATGGAAGTTTCTCGCAATTTAACCATGCGAGTACAGTGAAACTTGGTACAGTAAATCCTTATACGAATGTTAATCCACTGGCATCTAATTTATTTCAATTGTTTCCATAACCACAAGATGGCAGCTGGGCGAATTTTTAAAATCTCCTTGTTACTTCTTGTGTCCTAATCATGCGATCGAAGTTTGAATGTTACACGTACACAATAATCTTCATGTAACAGTACATAACTCTACGACTTACATATGTAAAATCCAACATGGCGACCATCTGAAATATTTAGTCGGTTCTCAATATCTTTGAATCTATTATAGCAATCAAACTGAAATTTTGTATGTAGATGGAGGCAATTAACATAAGTAGGATATATGAAAATAGGCTGTATAGTTCTTCACGGAACTACTTGTTTCATAAATGCAAATAGGTTAAAAAATATCAATAATATGACCAAGTACTCTATACTATGAAAGAGAGAGAGAGAGACTCTATGTGGGAAGATGTTCGGAACAGTGGGAGTAATTTGTTAAGTGGCCTCCAACTCCATCCAGTGTTACCGCGGGCAAATTCCCCATCACCCTCCAACAAAGATATTAAAACTTGGGCCTCATCTTGAGTAATTGATTTGACTCGGAGCAAGAAGCATATCAACAACTCCTTCCCCATTTCTGGGCGAGAACAAACTTTTAGGAACCACTCCGCAATGACACTGCGTGATGTACACTCATTCCAAATAAATAGAGCTCTTTGTCATTGATAATATGAAGGGCACGGGGACAAAAGGAGCTAAGTAACCGGGGGGGGGGGGGGGGGGTGATGGATCAGTGGTCAACTTGCTTGCCTCTCACCAATTAGTTCGAATGATGTTACTTCATACTCAAAAATTCATAAATAACAGAGAACAAACAGCTAATTTAAGCTAAAATATAGCAGTAGGGATTCATTTTACAGTAGCAAAATTTCAAAGAAGTAATAACTATCAGAAACAAAAACTATTTGTTGTCAACTGAATGTTTAGGTTAAGGTTCTTTCTTTCTTTCTTTCTTTCTTTCTTTCGTTCTTTCTTATATTATATTATTAATCCATTAATAACAAGTAGTTCCGTGAAGAACCATAGCCTATTTATGTTAATTGCCCCTATCAACATACAAAATATCAGTTTGATTGCTGTAATAGATTCGTAGATATTGAGAACTGCCTAACATTTCGGATTGTCGCCATGTTGGATTTTTATATAAGTACAGTAGGTCTTAGAGTTATGTACTATTGCATGAAGATTATTGTGTACGTGTAGTATTTAAACTTCTATTGCATGATTAGGACACAAGAAGTAAAATGAGATTTTAATATTTTAATATCTTGTGGTTATGAAAACAATTGAAATAAATTAGATGCCAGTGGATTAACATTTGTCTAAGAATTTACCGTACCACGTTTCACTGTACTCAGATGGTTAAATCACGAGGAACGTCCATTTAAATATTTATACTTCGCGTCGCCGCCATGTTGGATTTGTGCTCACCAGGTTATTGAAAGTACTAAAGGTGAACTTATGTTCATAGCCTCTATTAACATAAAAAAAATCAGTCTGATTGCTGTAAAAGATTCGTAGATATTGAGAACCGTCTAAATATTTCTGATAGTCACCATGTTGGATTGTTATATGTATAGGACACAGAGTTATGCACCATTAAAGGAAAATTATTGCGTATGTTCATTATTGAAACTTTCACATCGATCGCATGATTACGACACAATAAATAAAAACTTAATTATAAATTTCGCACAGCGGCCATTTTGAGGATATGTAAACAATTGAACTAAATTAGATTCCAGTGCATTACAATATTTATAAACATTTACTGTACCATATTTCACTGCGCTCAAATAGTCGTGAGAAAAGTCTATTAAAATGTTTTAACTTCGCTTGGCCGCCATGCTCGTTTCATACATTACAGGTTTTTGCAAGTTGCATAGATAAACGTATAGTAGGGTAATTTATTACCGTACAAAATTTCTGGGTGATATCAGTAATAGTTTAGGAGATATTGAATTTTGGTGAAATATTTTGCACAGCCACCATGTTGGATTTGTGAGACGCAATATCATTTGAAGGATACGGTCGGGGTCGGCCAAATCGTTGCTATGACCTTGACGAGTTTCAATGAAATCGCTGAGACCGTTTAGAAGTTATTAGAGGGGGACACACACACACGTACGCACACACACACGGACGAAAGTGATCTCATAAGCCTATTTTTTTCATAAAATTTAAATACGCTAAAATGAATAAATATATAACCTGTATCAGCGGTTTGGAAAACCACAAATCGGTCGAGTATTAGGACAGAAGAGACTACAGTGGTTTGACCACATCTTTCGAGCTGATGAATCCATCCAAAACCGAGTCCTTCACTCACAACCTGCTGGAAGACACCCAGGGGGACGTCCCAGGACGCGATGGAAGGATCGAGTATTGACAATACTTCAGCAAGTGGAGCCGAATGCAGTGGAAGATGTAGTTAGAGACCGACAGCGTTGGAATTCTATCTGCAGTAGATACCTCCTCCTTTGTGACTGATTTCTTTGTTATCACTTTTTTTCTTCCTTTCCTTTCTATTGTTCTTCTTTGTTATCACTTTTTTCTTCCTTTTCTTTCTTTTGTTCTTCTGCTGTAGGCCCTAAAGTCCCATAAGTGCAATAAATGATGATTAAAATATTTTAAATAATAGAATGAAAATTTAAACAAGTAGTTCCGTGAAGAACTATACAGCCTATTTTCATTTATCCTACTTATGTTAATTGCCACTATCAACATACACAATTTCAGTTTGATTGCTGTAATAGATTCGTAGATATTGAGAACCGACTAAATATTTCGGATGGTCGCCATGTTGGATTTTATACATGTAGGTCCTAGAGTTATGTACTGTTACATGCTGATTATTGTGAACGTGTAGTATTCTAACTTCAATCGCATAGTTAGGACACAAGAAAAAACAAGGAAATTTTAAATTTTTTCACAGCTGCCATCTTGAGGTTATGGAAACAATTGAAATAAATTAGATGGCAGTGGATTAATATTCGTATAAGGATTTACTGTACCAAGTTACACTGCACGCGGATGGTTAAATTGCGAGAAACGTCCATGTGAATATTTATAATTCGCGTCCCGCCATGTTGGATTTGTGATCACCAGGTTATTTAAAGTCCTATAGGTGAACTTAAGTTCATAGCCCCTATGAACATTAGAAAATGCTGTTTGATTGCTAAAATAGATTCGTAGATATTCAGTATCGTCTAAATATTTCGGTTGGTCGCCATGTTGGATTGTTAAATGTATAGGCCATAGATTCATGTACCATTAAAGGAAAATTATTGCGTAGGTTCATTATTCAAACTTTCACTTCGATCGCATGACTACATCACAATGAATAAAATCTAAATATTAAAATTCGCACTGCCGCCATCTTGAGGTTATGTAAACAATTGAACTAAATTAGATACCAGTGGATTACAATGTGTATAAATATTTCCTGTGCCAGGTTTCAGTGCGCTTGGAACATTAAATCGCGAGAAAGGTCTATTTAAAATTTTCAAATTCGCTTGGCCGCCATGTTCGTTTTGTAGTTTTTGAAAGTCTTATAGATGGACTTCCAGTAGTGCCCTTTATCTCCGTACAAAATTTCAGGGGTTTACCGCTAATAGTTTCAGAGATATAGAATGCCGGTGAAATATTTCTCACATCCGCCATCTTGTGATTATGTAAATAATTGAACGAAGTTAGATGTCGGTGCTTTACAATATATAAACATATACTGTACCAAGTTTCATTGCGTTTGGTTGGTCAAATCGCGAGAAACGTCTATTTAAAAGACGCAAATTCGCTTGGCCGCCATGTTGGTTTTGTAGTTACCAGGTTTTCAAAGGTCACATAAGTGAACTTATAGTAGTTCCCTCTATCACCATAGAAAATGTCAGGGTAATATCGGTAATAGTTTCGGAGATATTGAATGCTGGTGAAATATTTCGCACAGCCGCCATGTTGGATTGGTGAGTCGTAACAAAATTTGAAGGGCACGGTCGAGGTCGCCGGAAATAGTGCTATGAACCTTCCGAGTTTCATTGAAATCGCTCCAGCCGTTTAGATTTTATTAGGGGGACACCCACACACGAATCACACACACACACACACACACACACACGGACAAAAGGTGATCTCATAAGCCTATTTTTTCAAAATTTAAAATAGGCTAAAAATAATTATGCAAATAAATAATAAGGAAAAAATGAAATACAAAATTGAAGTAAAATATAAAAATAAATACATAAATAAATAAAAATGAAACAAAGTAAATTAATAAATAAACAAAAATTATACATAAGAATAAAATTAGAATTAAAAATAAATTTAGAATAACAAAAATAAAAAAAATAAATTAAAAATAATTAAAATGTAATGTAAAATTAAATGGTAATCCACTGGCATCTAATTTATTTCAATTGTTTCCATAACCTCAAGATGGCAGCTGTGCGAAATTTTAAAATCTCCTTGTTAAGTCTTGTGTCCTAATTATGCGATTAAAGTTTGATACTACACGTACACAATAATCTGCACGTAACAGTACATAACTCTAGGACCTGCATATATAAAATCCAACTTGGCGACCATCCGAAATATTTAGTGGTTCTCAATATCTACGAATCTATTACAGCAATCAAACTGAAATTGTGTATGTCGATAGTGGCAATTAACATAAGTAGGATATATGAAAATAGGCTGTATAGTTCTTCACGGAACTACTTGTTTAGTTTTCGGCCACACTTCCAACGTCTGATGCCAACATGGTCGACAGTTCCCCGTCTACAGCCAAGCCACAATGACCCTAAACGACTTTACAAGATTTCTGACGACATTGAAGCAAGACCTTTACAAAAACATGTGTGCGACAAGTGATAATTCAAGGCATCAAACTGGCATACGGGCATGTACAAAGAACATGCCCATTATACGTTTTCAGTTGGATACGAAATTGACGCTAGAGACGGTGGCTTACTGATAAAAAACGTGAATGAACCTTCGAAGCGGAAAGCAGTATCATATCTCGTACGCTTTCTTGTAAAGTCGTTTAGGGTAATTGTGGCTTGGCAATAGACGGGGAACTGTCGACCATGTTGGCATCATACGTTGGAAGTGTGGCCGAAAACTAAAAAATAAGGGGCGCAGACTCACCTCGTATATGTAGGCCATAGAGTTATTTACTATTAGATGACGATTTTTGCGTAGGTCATTATTCAAAAGTTCACTTCGATCGCATGATTAACACACAAGAAATAAGAACTTAATTTCAAAATTGCGCATAGCCGCCATCCGTTACATGCCATAAATCTATGACATGGTACCAACGGCTTTACTTCCCCTTCGAAGGAAGGCATACTGAGGGATTTTTAACGCTCTTAAAAAATCCGACGACTTCAACCAGGTTTGAACCCGCGACCTTGGGCATAGAAGCTCATCATGCTACCAACTACGCCACCGAAGCCGCCTATTCGCAGAAAGAGACAACATTTGTTGGCCATAATTTATGAAATAGGTGAAAAACTACAGTAGGAGACGACTGTTACTTAAAAAGCAAAATAACCAGTGATGGACGAAGCAAAGAGGATATAATAAGATACAGGAATAACTAACCAAAATGTAACCCTGTTCCTATGATCCACAGATAATTAGGTAAAATACTAAGGCCTAACTAAGTTACGAGGACAGATCAAAAAATAAGTTGCACTCCCCAGTTATGGCCATTTATTACACCTAGTATACAACAGCAACACGCCTATAATGACACAATGTAACGTCACTTTTCCACATAGTTTCCAAGAGACTCCAATCATTTCTGCGAATGCACAACCAACTTGTCGATGCCGGATGCATAGAAAGATCCTCCAGCGTTCTGCAACCACACGGAGACAGCGGCCTTCACCTCCTCATCGGTCTGGAGACGTCGACCACCGAGCACTGTTTTGAGCTAACCTAACAGATGAAAGACACATGGCGCTAGGTCGGGACTGTAGGGTGGATGTTGCCAGACCTCCCGCTTGAAACGCTGCAGCAGTTCGCTCGTTTGGCGGGCCTTGTGAGGTGTTGCGTTATCGTGCAACAAAATCACACCGGCGCTCAATTTGCCCCAGCGCTTCTCTTTAATCGCTTTACCCAACTGGTGCAACGTTTGACAATACAACGCCGCGTTGATCGTCGTTCCTTTCGGCATGGATTCCACGTGCAGCAAACCCTCCTTTTCAAAGAACACTGTCGCCATAACCTTGCACAGCACTAATTTCACGATGAATGTCCGTGCAATTCTTCCTTTTGGCCCATAGCAATCGGATTGTCGCACGCACTTCATATTTGGAGAGAACGTCCAGTTGACGCGCCTTTGCATTTGGCCGCTATTCACACGATACAAGACGAGACACCGCAGCGACCTGCCTAACAGACGTGTGGGCAGTGTCTGTTCCATTCTCCGCTGTGCCCACGTTTGCGACACACAGCGCGCTGCTGCAGCGCGTTAGTGCAACTAACTTTTTGATCCACCTTCGTAGTATGTACGGCATGAACCTCCGCACAGTAGGCAGTATAGATACCAATTAATATTTACATTTTATTTTCTTTCATATAACATATTAACATCCCGCGACTTCCTTTGTGTTGTTGAAAGTGAAATAATTAAGTGCCTGGGAAGGTTACAAGAGAAATGTAATCTTGCAACTTCATATCGTATCTGCTGGAGAAGGTTATAATACAATATAACCGAAACCGGTACAGTGTACCCAAATATTGGATTTTATTCACTTAACGTATATTCTTAATTGAACCTTTAGCTTGCGGCCCGTGGTGTTGGGGTAGTGCGCCTGCCTCTCACCTGGAGGCCCCGGGGTCGATTCCTGGCTCCGTCAGAGATTTTAGAAACTGATGTGAGAACTGTCTGGTAGAGACAGCCCTCCGGTCACGAAGCCCATGTCACCCCTTAATCCTCAGGCCTAATGGCTGGGCAGAGGTTCATTTGGTAGCCCTTCATGGGCTGTTGTGCCACGGGTTTTTTCCCTTCTTGTTGCTTATTTTAGAGGCTGTGATATAGCCCCGTGTGTGTGTGTGTGGAATTTGTGAGATAACCTGTGTCATTGTGCTGGTTAGCTTGCCACGGTGGGTGAGTGGATAGCGTGTCGGTCTACTAACCCCAAGATTGCAGGTTCGCCCCTGGCCGTGGTAAGTGATTTTTGAAAGGCGGCAAAAATACGACATGCAAGTCATACGATGTTGGCATGTCAAAGAATCCATTTGAATTCAGTAGGCCGTGTTCATAATGGCAAAATTAATCTCGGGAATTTCCGCCAACACAAAGTTCCTCATTTCTCTACTAGAAAGCGCTATAGTGTTCAAGGAGCTTAGATATCTAACCTCCTTGACTTTCATAGTGATTAAAGGAACAACGAAATTCGACATGCAAGCTACCCTCTGGGTGTCAAATTACAAAGCTAACACCCGGCACCCGAGGCCATACGATATTATTATTATTATTATTATTATTATTATTGTGCTGGTTGTACTAGTGTGTGTATTTGTAAATCGAGGATAGAAATGGGAAGGAAGCGGCCGTGGCCTTAAGTTAGGTACCATCCCAGCATTTGCCTGGAGTAGAAGTGTGGGGGGATGGGGCACTTCCTTGCTGGCTGAGGTGTGGAGCGAAACCTCCTCTTCTCAGTTTTGCCTGACGAGGCTGAATGTACCGGGAATCCGAGGGGCCGATAACCTAGATGTTAGGCCCCTTAAAACAACAATTATCATCATCATCATCATGTACCGGGAATCCAACCCGGACCTCCGGGCTGACTGCCAATAACGCTAACCTCTACACCACGAGGTGGACTTGTCTTTCAACTTGCTCTGTCAAAAAGTGACAAACCAACATGTTAGAACTTGAACAGTGGAGCGCGATGGCGCTGTGGCTTAGCTGCTCGTCTTTCACCCAGACGGCCGCGGTTCGAATCCCGGTGACAGCGGGGTTGAATTTTCAACTGAAAAATCATGTGGCGTCAGGAAGGGCATCCGGCTTTAAATCCCCGGCCAAAACCCAAATGAGCCTGTTTGGCTCCGGTGACCCCAATTAATTGTGAAAAGTGTTATGTTAAAACTTGAACAGAAAAATATAGGAAATGTGATATGAAAACCAGCATTTCAAAAACGAAAGTTATGTCGATCAGGAAGAAACGCAAGAAAATAGAATGGCAGGTGGACTTGGTCGGTTATGTCTCTTAGGTTGGTGGTATGGGGAAGGAAGGTTGTAGTTAAACTCGCGATCATGAGCCACGGGGACTCCTTTTTAAGTGGATTCCGAACCACAGGACATGGCATTTCACTTCGAAAATCTCACATATAAGGTGCGTTCAAAAAGTAACGATCCGGAGGCTGTAATGTGCAAACCAGTGACGACATCGGTTAATCTTGGCATGTGTAACGAGGAGTGATTCTGACCAGAGCGTGGAAGGTCACAGCCCATCGCTAGAGGGCACGCGTGCATGCCACGTGACTCTACAAAGCGAGCAGCAGCATGCATCAATCGTCCAACCAAGACCAAAACAGTAGGCCATTCGACATGCTTCCTGGTATGGTTGAAGACTATAGGGCACCCACACTTTCCGCAAGTGCAGTCGTTCCTTCATGATGGTTGCACACTTCCGACGCTCAATCCGACCACGGCGGCTATGGCGTTCACTGTCACTCGGCGGTCCTGGGTAATGAGTGCATCAACCAGCTGGACGTTGTCAGCGGTAATGCGGGGGGCGGACGGGCATTATCGGCTAACGACACCCGTCCTTCCCTGAAGCGCTTGTGCCACGCCTTGACCCTTGCAAGGGACATGCAGTGTTCGCCGTACACTTGTGACAATTGGCGATGAATGTCCGTTCCCCCTACTCCTTTCGCTGTCAGAAACCGAACAACACCTCTTTGCTCTTCGTTTGACGCCTCCATGTCACTGTTTGCAATGCGACTGGCAGCGTTGGACGATTGATGCATGCTGCTGCTCGCTTTGTATCGTCACGTGACGTGCACGCGTGCCCTCTAGCGACGGGCTGTGTCCTTCCACGCTCTGGTTGGAACTACACCTCGTTACACACGCCACGATTAGCCGATGTCGTCACCGGTTTGCTCATTACAGCCTCTGGCTCGTTACTTTTTGAACGCACCTTATACATTGACCGGGAATCGAGCCTTGTTGAAAGGCAGACAGCTTGACCGCTGAGCAATCACGCCCCATGTATGGGAAAGGAAATAAAGAGTCGAGGAGCAGAAAATCCAATGCAGTGGGCTCTCACTTGCGATCTACAGTATTCTACAAGAAAGAAGTCAGTGTAGCGATGACACTCTCCATACATCGCTCAGTATTTAGACCGACCTTGCTGTATGGAAGTGAGATCTGAGTAGACACAGGATATCTGATACATATGCTAGAGATAGCACGAATGATTACTGGGGGCAATGGCAGGAAGGTACTCGTAATGAAGAGATAAAGGCTAAATGGATTGAACTACAGAATAATTGCACTGTAAATTATGCTATTCTTGTGGACTCAAGAGCTGCAATCTTTGCTTTAGCCAACAGAAAAAATACCCATCCTCTCGCCACTGAAATAAGAGACAAAATTATTGCCCTCAACAAGTTGAACAAGATTACTTTTCAATGGATTAAAGGACACACAGGACTCTGGAGGAATGAGAGAGCTGACTATCTCGCCAGGATTGCTGCCAGCCATAGAACTGCAATAGATCACCACCCCTAAACCATGCAAAAAAAAGTACTAACTGAGCATTATACAAATATATGGAACTCCATATATACCAATTCAGAAGACTCCTTACATACAAAATTATTCCTTCCTAATATACCACACAGACTTTCCTCATATCTCTGGCCAAACTTCATAACCACCCAGTTTATCACAAATCATGGTCGCTTGAAATCCTATCTTCATAAAATGAACATTATTGATTCACCAATTTGCAGCTGTCAGGAAAAATCTCAACAGACGGCTCGTCACATGTTGACTGAATGCACCACGTACTCGGGAGAACGACCAACTGCACTACGATCATTACCACTGCATACCATTATGAAACACCACAGGAATACTGTCGAAATAACAGAATTTATAAAAAAAATCTTCCACTCACTTCAATAATATTATTCATGTTAATTTTGCATTTAAAACTGTAAATATACCGTGATATACCTGTAGGTGAAACACGGGTTGTAACTATATTAAATAAATTAAAATAAAAAAGGCTAAGTTAGAAATGAACACGCTACATGAAGCTGTTCGTATGAGCTGACTAAGATGATGGGGTCGTGTAAAGAGAATGAATGAGGAGAGATTACGTAGGGGGTATTGAGTTCGGCTGTAGAGGGTAAGAGGACCAAGGTAGACCTAGGAGGCGATGGTTAGATTCAGTGTTGAACGATTTCAAAGAGAGAGGTATACTCATAGAATCAGAGGAGGCCGCAGCGCTAACTACTAATAAGGGAAAATTGAGGCGACTTGTTCGCAAACAGAGGCTTGCAGACTAGACTGGACGTTGAAAGACAAAACCGAATTCCAGAAGATTTTTACATCTCGAAACTTTATGCTAAATTTACTGCAAAATTGTAACGTTAAAGCTGTGTTACGCTGAATAACGATTTATTCCGGACAGTTATTTGCAATTTGCCAAAAACAAATGTGGTGAATACATCTGGTGGATTTTAATACGAGGGCAGATCAAAAATAAGTTGCACTTCCCAGTTGAAAGTAAATGAAAATCCACAGCCTGCTTCCAGTCGCCGACCGGGTCAGGAATGGAATGAATGAAGCCCCCATCTAGCGGCGAGGATATGAACTGTGCCGGCTGTCGTAGCCTGTCGCACTCCTCTGAGGCAATGATTAAATGAATGACAGATGGAATGAAACGATAGTGGAGAGTGTTGCTGGAATGAAATTTTGACAGGGAAAACCGGAGTACCCGGAGAAAAACCTGTCTGCCTCCGTTTTGTCCAGCACAGATCTCACATGGAGTGACCGGGATTTGAACCACGGACCCAGTGGTGAGAGGCCGGCGTGCTGCCGCCTAAGCCACGGAGGCTTACTTCCCAGTTATGGACATTTATTACACGACCTATACAACAGCAACACGTCTATAACGACATACAATGTAACGTCACTTTTCCACATAGTTTCCAAGAGACTCCAAACATTTCTGCGAACGCACAACCAACTTGTCGATACCGGATGCGTAGAAAGTTCCTCCAGCGTTCTGCAACCACATGGAGACAGCGGCCCTCACCTCCTCATCGGTCTGGGAATGTCGACCACCGTCCTGTCTAATGATCGCATTCCCATTGTTGACATTTGCACGGGTCCTGGACGTTGGGGGCCTGCCCTCGCGATATTCGTCCGTGATAACCGTGCGTCCGGCTTCGAATTGCTGACACCACTTTACGATCCCTTGCCAGGAAATGGTCCGTTCCCCATACACAGCACTAATTTCACGATGAATGTTCGTGCAATCCTTCCTTTTGGCCCATAGGAATCGGATTGTCGCACGCACCTCATACTTGGAGTGAACGTCCAGTCGACGCGCCATTGCATTTGGCCGCTATTCACACCACACAAGACGAGACACCACAGCGACCTACCTAACAAATGTGTGGGCAAGGTCTGTCCCTTTCTCCACTGTGCCCACGTTTGCGACAGTGCAACTAACTTTTTGATCCACCTTCGTACTAGGCGCCTTAATTATATCGGTATTTCGAAATAAGGTGTAACATTTCAGTTCTCAACAGCCAACGGTTTTGGAGAAAAATGTAACGATTTAACATTGGCGAGATATGGCATTCCAATTCCGTTAAATATGGCCAACGAGAGTACGCGATGTCCTTGTCTCCGGGCACTGCATGATCGCCGCAACAATGGAGTGGCGACGTGTTCTCTATTCAGTCCGCGCTCATTAGATATAAGGCGAACTGACTTCTGCTTTTAGGTAGCTTCTATTGCAATGGGAGCCATGCTGCGACTTCAGGAAAATGTCAATATATAAGGTGCGTTCAAAAAGTAACGAGCCGGAGGCTGGAATGCGCAAACCGGAGACTACATCGGCTAATCGTGGCGTGTGTAACGAGGTGTGGTTCCGACCAGAGCGTGGAAGGTCACAGCCCGTCCATAGAGGGCACGCGTGTACGTCACGTGACGATACAAAGTGAGCAGCAGCATGCAACAATCGTCCAACGCTGCCAGTCGCATTGCAAACAGTGACATGGAGGCGTCAAACGATGAGCAAATAGGTGTTGTTCGATTTCTGACAGCGGAAGGAGTAGGGGGAACGGACATTCATCGCTGAATGTCACAAGTGTACGACGAATACTGCATGTCCCTTGCAATGGTCAAAGCGTGGAACAAGCGCTTCAGAGAAGGACGGGTGTCGTTAGCCGATGATGCCCAGTCTAGGTCACCCCCTGCATTACCGATGACAACGTCCAGCTGGTTGATACACTCATTACCCAGGACCGCCGAGTGACAGTGAACGCCATAGCCGTCGTGGTCGCTCCACGAAAATGCACGACTTAATACGGCCCACACAGTCGCGACAATCCTGCAGAAATTCAAACGGGAGATTCTCGGCCACCCTCCATACAGTCCAGACCTCTCTCCCTGTGATTACGCCATGTTTGGTGCCCTGAAAAGGGCTCTGCGGGGCCAACGATTCACCTCGGACGCCGACGTCCAGCTGTACGTGCGGAACTGGTTCACATCGGAGCCCAGGGAATTTTATGAGACAGCCATTCACCGCCTCGTGTCACAGTGGGACAAGTGACTCAACAGCCAGGGCCAATACTTCTAACATACAGGTACTGGTTTCTGTAATTATGCCTCCGGCTCGTTACTTTCTGAATGCACCTTATATCTTCAAGTTTCACAGACCCCATACCCAAAAATCATCGTCAGTTCAAGTGTATATAGGCCTACGGTATTCTCGAATATCACTTTCTTGTGGAGACGATAACTGCTGACTTTTTGCATCAATCACTTTCAAATCTATACATAAAATATAACCACGCAAAACTCGATAGAGTTCATTAATAAGAAAAATTGGACCAAAGGGGTGGAAATGGGAGCCCTTTTATAGAAAAAGTAAAATATCGCTATTATTTTCTTATAATAAGAAAAATCGTTTCCATTCAAAGTTCGTATTTTTTTCGAATACGGGCCAAAACGTATCTTAAATTTTCAATAGCACCGATCATTGACCAAAGGGGTGGGTAAATGGAGTTTTGAGAAAGAAATATCATACCTCCCTTAATAAGCACATTATGAAAATCGTTTAAATTGGTGAATAGTCCTCTAAACAACGTTGTCTGATTTTTAGCCTACTTTTCACATTTTGCAAAAATGAGGAAAAAGTAGACTTATGAGATCGATCCGAGCAAATGTCTGTCTGTCTGTCTGTCTGTCCTTCTGCTGTCTGTCTGGCTGTGTGTGTGTCCCCCCCTATCAATCGAAACAAAATTTGGTAGGAGTAAAGATCTATACCTGAATACCTCAAAGCCGTATTTGAAAATGATGTCAGTGCCACCAACTGCTGAAAAATCGCCATTGAAATTTGAGCTCCATGTTGGATATCTTGGAAGGTATGAATGGGAGCTATTTCAAACTTGGCACACGTATAGATAATAATATTTCAGTTTAATTTCCAGGAGGCCATACATGGCAGTATTGCCAAAATGATTATAAGCCTGCTGATAGGTCCAATATTTAAATGCATATAATTTCTACACTATCAATTGGAATTCAACCAAATTTCGTATGTGCTACGGTATGTGTACATAAACAGATGTGACTGAGCGTATTCTTAGGAGCCACCAGGGCTGTCAACTGTTTAATAAATGCCCTCAATTTATTTTATCCAAATAACAGTATATCAGAAAGTATGCAAGCCGACAGCTTTAAACTATGCACACGTATAGTACCTGACCATCTATATTAATTTGGAGTAACTTATATACGTCAGTGCTACCAACATGATTCTAAGCCTGCTGAGATGTCCAACTTTAAATACATGTAACTTCTATACTCTCATTTGGATCTCAACCAAATTACGTATGTGCTATGTGTACAATAATAGATATGACTATGAATATTCTTAAGAGCAACCAGGGCTGCCAACTGTTAATAAATGCTGTCTCTATTTTTGTTACCCTAATATCAATATATCAGAAAGTATGCAATGCAATAGCTCTAAACTTTGCACACGTATAGTACCTGGCATTCTAGATTAAATAGAGTAACTTATATACGTCAGTGCTCCCAACATGATTCTAAGCCTGCTGATAAGTCCAATTTTAAAATGCATGTATCTTTTATACTAACTAATGGATTTCATTCAAAATTGGCACAACAATTGATCATATTATTTCAGATTATATCTGACCAATACATGCATGATATTGTTGCCACCATGATCTTAAAAGCGCTGTTAGATCCAATGTTTAACTGCATGTAACGTCCATACTATCCATTGGACTTCAACCAAATTTTGTATTTTGTACCTTAAGAGATGGAACTAAGAATATATTCAGTCACCAGGGCTGCCAACTGTGGAGCTCTAATAGGCTACATTATGCCACGAATACAGTACCAGTACTTCAAGCTAATTAAAAATTTCGATATTACCAACTTAATTTCGACATTATTCAAGATAGATGCATATAGATTAATCATTGACCAGAATCTTAAGTTTTAAGAAAAGTAGGCTCTTTAGTTCGTCACGGAACTTCTTGTTTTTTATATGACTCACTCTTACGCCAAGGGGTGATTGTGAAGATGGGACGTATCGTATGCTATACATGTGGAACTTTTATAGACAGGCCGGCAAATGTAGTGAATTTGAAATATCTTTCTTTGCGAGGCTTTTTCCTTTACTTTTAGGAGGCGATGATGAGGTTCATCAACAAGCCGATCCTCTGGGTCCAGAAGCCATGTCCGTCTGGCAAAGCGCGAACAAGTGCTTCTGGGGAAAGCAGCGACACGCCTTGTGGCACGAGACAGGGAGATCTTGACTGGGGGGTAGATCTTTCCTTTCGTTCTCTTTGCCTGTGCCACTTTGCGGGCCGACGCTCACCTTGACTTGTTGGTGAATCTCCTGGTATGTTATGGTTGATCGTCACTCAGTGGGGCGAGGTTGGGGCCCCACTGTTCGCCCCACTGTTACGTTAGCCAACGGCAGTGGCGGATCAGAGAGTATCTTAGCCTTCAGATTACGGATCGACGCGGTGTCAGGTCCCCTCGACTGTACAACACCGGCGCGCTGCATCAGACAGCTACTAAATTGCCCTCTTGAAGCTGAGTGCAACCCATTCCACTCAGCTGCCGGGTAAATGGAGTTTTGGGAGAGAACTAGCATAACTCCCTTAATAAGCATAATATGAAAATCGTTTAAATTAGTGAATAGTCCTCTAAAACGAACCTAAAACGTTTGTTTGATTTTTTTGATGTGTAACATATTTCCACTAGGTTGCTGGATATTTTTGGGGGAGTGATTTTTAATAATGGGACGGAAGTGGATCGGAACGATCGGGGTGGCACCAGCTGGCACACTTCCGTTCGATCGAATGGAAGTGTGCTACCTGGCAGTGGTTGATCGAACGGAAATGTAAGGCGCACTGCCGAAACGATCGATCGATCCAGCTGGCAGTGGTAAGAGAAACAATGAGCGAGCGGTGTCGGAAATTGAAACCATGGCGTACTCTCGGCCATGTGGAATGTATATGGCATACTAAACGGAACTGAACGGTAAACGCTCATGCGAACTCTGGTGTCATGTGCTTGAAACAAAGCACATGGTACATGTTCGATGTCTTCGTATCAGTATTTAAATGGTAAAATGCCTTAATAACAAACATTGGAAGTAGTGGGCATTGCCGGTATTATGTTTCTGCACAATGGCTATTCAAATATTAACCCACATAACGGTAATGTAGTCATCAATATAATATAATCGTTGTGGTAATACGAGAATTGAGTAAGCCTTCATGAACTATTGCTGAATACATTCTCTTAACTCACAAGAGGGCCTATTCATAAGGCATTTTAAACTCAATTTCACGCAGGAACATTATAGAAACAAGCAAAATATAAATGAAACTTAATTCCGTAATGCAGTATTATAGGAACGTGGAAATAAGTCACCATCTTGTGCATGATATTTGCGTAGTCGAAATAGCCGTGGGGTTAGCGCCTATGACTGTGAATCTAGAGATCTCGGGTTCGAATCCCGGACGGGGTAGATATCTTTCCTACAAGATTATCATTTTAAACGATATTTATCATATCAATATAACTCATTTTAACAGAATCCATTTGAAATTCGTTTTGGTCTGTGAATCAAGTGGTCCTGTTTATAAGGAATTTAAGGTTATGAGCGGTGTCGCGTCTATTAATCTAGTTGATCCATATGAAAAATGAAAATCCACAGCCTGCTTCCAGTCTCCGACCGGGTCAGGAATGGAATGAATGAAGCCCCTATCTAGCGGCGAGGATATGAACTGTGCTGGCTGCCGAGGCCTGACGCACTCCTCTGGGGCAATGATTAGATGAATGACAGATGAAATGAAATAATAGTGGATAGTGTTGCTGGAATGAAATGTTGACAGGGAAAACCGGAGTACCCGGAGAAAAACCTGTCTGCCTCCGTTTTGTCCAGCACAGATCTCACATGGAGTGACCGGGATTTGAACCACGGACCCAGCGGTGAGAGGCTGGCGTGCTGCCGCCTAAGCCACGGAGGCTTTCAGTTGATCCATATGGTATTCCTTATTTAGTCTAGTGCTGGTGGAAGCTACAAATCATCTAATAAAATGAGTTCCGTGTTATAAACTACAATATCTCTAAAACACTCTCTTTTACAATAGATTAATATTTGTGCCAATAATAGTATAAAATTCCGGTGTATCAACAATTTCACGTGAGGTTTCTTCTATGTCAGATGTTACACATCATATGCGACTACTGTAAGGCTCGTAATTTTTAGACTATTTTCAATTTTGAAAAAAAAAAAAAAAAAGGCTTATGAGATCACCTTTTGTCTATCTGTGTGTGCGTGTGTGTGTGATGGTGTGCGTCTCCCCTAATAACTTATAAACGGCTGTAGCGATTTCAATGAAACTCGGTACGATCATAGCACTATTCCGGGCGACCACAGCAGTGCCCTTCAAATTTTGTTACGTCTCACCAATCCAACATAGCGGCTGTGCGAATTATTTCACCAGCATTCAATATCTCCGAAACTATTACCGATATAACCCTGGAATTTTCTACGGTGATAAATAGAACTACTAGAAGTTCACCTACGTGACTCCTGAAAAACTAGTAACTACAAAAGCAACATACCGACCAAGCGAAATTTCGACGCGATTTAACCAACCAAACGCAATAAAACTTGGTACAGTATATGTTTCTACATATTGCAATGCACCGATATCTAACTTCGTTCAATTGTTTACATAACCACAAGAAGGCGGCTGTGCGAAATATTTCACCGGCATTCTATATCTCAGAAACTATTAGCGGTATCACCCTGAAATTTTGTACGGAGATAAAGGGCACTACTGGAAGTTCATCTATAATATTTTCAAAATCCGGTTAACTACAAAACGAACATGGCGGCCAAGCGAATTTGAATATTTTAAATAGACCTTTCTCGCGTCTCGCGATTTAATGTTCCAAACGCAAAGATACGCAGTGAAACTTGGTACATTAAATCCTTATACGAATGTTAATCCACTGGCATCTAATTTATTTCAATTATTTCCATAACCAAAAGATGGCAGCTGTGCGAAGTTTTAAAATGTCGCTGTTACTTCTTGTGTCCTAATCATGCGATTAAAGTTTGAATGTTACACGTACACAATAATCTTCATGTAACAGTACATAACTCTAGGACCTACATAAATAAAATCCAACATGGCGACCATCCGAAATATTTAGTAGGTTCTCAATATCTACGAAACTATTACAGCAATCAAATTGAAATTTTGTATGTTGATAGAGGCAATTAACGTAAGTGGGATATATGAAAATAGGCTGTATAGTTCTTCACGCAATTACTTGTTTTTTTGACTCACAATTACGCCAAGAGGTAATTCGAAATATTTTTCTTTGCGAGGCTTTATCCTTTACTTTTTGGAGGCGATAATGAGGTTCATCAACAAGCCGATCCTCTGGGTCCAGAAGCCATGTCCGTCTGGCAAAGGGAGAACAAGTGCTTCTGGGGGAAAGCAGCGACACGCCTTGTGGCACGAGACAGGGAGATCTTGACTGGGGGGTAGATCTTTCCTTTCGTTCCCGTTGCCTGTGCCACTTTGCGGGCCGACGCTCACCTCGACTTGTTGGTGAATCTCCTGGTATGTTATGGTTGAACGTCACTCAGTGGGGCGAGGTTGGGGCCCCACTGTTCGCCCCACTGTTACGTTAGCCAACGGCAGTGGCGGATCAGAGAGTATCTTGGCATCCAGATAACGGATCGACGCGGTGTCAGGTCCCCTCGACTGTACAACACCGAGGCGCTGCATCAGACAGCTACTAAATTGCCCACTTGAAGCTGAGTGCAACCTGTTCCACTCAGCTGCCGAGTAAATGGAGTTTTGGGAGAGAAATAGCATAACTCCCTTAAAAAGCATAATATGAAAATCGTTTAAATTAGTGAATAGTCCTCTAAAACGTACCTAAAACGTTTGTTTGATTTTTTTGATGTGTAACATATTTCCACTAGGTTGCTGGATATTTTTGGGGGAGTGATTTTTAATAATGGGACGGAAGTGGATCGGAACGATCGGGGTGGCACCAGCTGGCACACTTCCGTTCGATCGAATGGAAGTGTGCTACCTGGCAGTGGTTGATCGAACGGAAATGTAAGACGCACTGCCAACACGATCGATCGATCCAGCTGGCAGTAGTAAGAGAAACAATGAGCGAGCGGTGTCGGAAATTGAAATCATGACGTACTCTCGGCCATGTGGAATGTATATGGCATACTAAACGAACTGAACGGTAAACGCTCATGCGAACACTGGTGTCATGTGCTTGAAACAAAGCACATGGTACATGTTCGATGTCTTCGTATCAGTATTTAAATGGTAAAATGCCTTAATAACAAACATTGGAAGTAGTGGGCATTGCCGGTATTATGTTTCTGCACAATGGCTATTCAAATATAAACCCACATAACGGTAATGTAGTCATCAATATAATATAATCGTTGTGGTAATACGAGAATTGAGTGAGCCTTCATGAACTATTGCTGAATACATTCTCTTAACTCACAAGAGGGCCTATTCATAAGGCATTTTAAACTCAATTTCACGCAGGAACATTATCGAAACAAGCAAAATATAAATGAAACTTAATTCCGTAATGCAGTATTATTGGAACGTGGAAATAAGTCACCATCTTGTGCATGATATTTGCGTAGTCGAAATAGTCGTGGGGTTAGTGCCTATGACTGTGAATCTAGAGATCTCGGGTTCGAATCCCGGACGGGGTAGATATCTTTCCTACAAGATTATCATTTTAAACGATATGTATCATATCAATATAACTCATTTTAACAGAATCCATATGAAATTCGTTTTGGTCTGTGAATCAAGTGGTCCTGTTTATAAGGAATTTAAGGTTATGAGCGGTGTCGCGTCTATTAATCTAGTTGATCCATATGGTATTCCTTATTTAGTCTAGTGCTGGTGGAAGCTACAAATCATCTAATAAAATGAGTTCCGTGTTATAAACTACAATATCTCTAAAACACTCTCTTTTACAATAGATTAATATTTGTGCCAATAATAGTATAAAATTCCGGTGTATCAACAATTTCACGTGAGCTTTCTTCTATGTCAGATGTTACACATCATATGCGACTACTGTAAGGCTCGTAATTTTTAGCCTATTTTCAATTTTGAAAGAAAAAAAAAATGCTTATGAGATCACCTTTTGTCTATGTGTGTGTGCGTGTGTGTGTGATGGTGTGCGTCTCCCCTAATAACTTATAAACGGCTGTAGCGATTTCAATGAAACTCGGTACGTTCATAGCACTATTCCGGGCGACCACGGCAGTGCCCTTCAAATTTTGTTACGTCTCACCAATCCAACATAGCGGCTGTGCGAATTATTTCACCAGCATTCAATATCTCCGAAACTATTACCGATATAACCCTGGAATTTTCTACGGTGATAAAGAGAACTACTAGAAGTTCACCTACGTGACTCCTGAAAAACTAGTAACTACAAAAGCAACATGGCGACCAAGCGAAATTTCGACGCGATTTAACCAACCAAACGCAATAAAACTTGGTACAGTATATGTTTCTACATATTGGAATGCACCGACATCTAACTTCGTTCAATTGTTTACATAACCACAAGATGGCGGCTGTGCGAAATATTTCACCGGCATTCTATATCTCAGAAACTATTAGCGGTATCACCCTGAAATTTTGTATGGAGATAAAGGGCACTACTGGAAGTTCATCTATAAGATTTTCAAAATCCGGTTAACTACAAAACAAACATGGCGGCCAAGCGAATTTGAAAATTTTAAATAGACCTTTATTGCGTCTCGCGATTTAATGTTCCAAACGCAAAGATACGCAGTGAAACTTGGTACATTAAATCCTTATACGAATGTTAATCCACTGGCATCTAATTTATTTCAATTATTTCCATAACCACAAGATGGCAGCTGTGCGAAATTTTAAAATGTCGTTGTTACTTCTTGTGTCCTAATCATGCGATTCAAGTTTGAATGATACACATACACAATAATCTTCATGTAACAGTACATAACTCTAGGACCTACATAAATAAAATCCAACATGGCGACCATCCGAAATATTTAGTAGGTTCTCAATATCTACGAAACTATTACAGCAATCAAATTGAAATTTTGTATGTTGATAGAGGCAATTAACGTAAGTGGGATATATGAAAATAGGCTGTATAGTTCTTCACGCAACTACTTGTTTTTTTGACTCACAATTACGCCAAGAGGTAATTCGAAATATTTTTCTTTGCGAGGCTTTATCCTTTACTTTTTGGAGGCGATAATGAGGTTCATCAACAAGCCGATCCTCTGGGTCCAGAAGCCATGTCCGTCTGGCAAAGGGAGAACAAGTGCTTCTGGGGGAAAGCAGCGACACGCCTTGTGGCACGAGACAGGGAGATCTTGACTGGGGGGTAGATCTTTCCTTTCGTTCTCTTTGCCTGTGCCACTTTGCGGGCCGACGCTCACCTCGACTTGTTGGTGAATCTCCTGGTATGTTATGGTTGATCGTCACTCAGTGGGGCGAGGTTGGGGCCCCACTGTTCGCCCCACTGTTACGTTAGCCAACGGCAGAGGCGGATCAGAGAGTATCTTAGCCTTCAGATTACGGATCGACGCGGTGTCAGGTCCCCTCGACTGTACAACACCGGCGCGCTGCATCAGACAGCTACTAAATTGCCCTCTTGAAGCTGAGTGCAACCAGTTCCACTCAACTGCCGAGTAAATGGAGTTTTGAGAGAGAAATATCATACCTCCCTTAATAAGCGCAATATGAAAGTCGTTGAAATTGGTGAATAGTCCTCTAAAAATCACCTAAAACGTTTGTCTGTTTTTTTATATGACTCACCCTATTTTTAAATTTCTTTAATATAGTTACAACCCGTGTTTCACCTACAGGTATATCACGGGATATTTACAGTTTAAATGCAATATTAACATTAATAATATTATGAAGTGAGTGGAAGTTTTTTAAAATATAAATTCTGTTATTTCGACAGTATTCCTGTGGTGTTTCATAAAGGTATGCAGTAGTAATGATCGTAGAACAGTTGGTCGTTCTCCCGAGTACGTGGTGCATTCAGTCAACAGGTGACGAGCCGTCTGTTTAGATTTTCCTAGCAGCTGCAAATTGGTGAATCAATAATGTTCATTTTATGAAGATAGGATTTGAAGCGACCATGATTTGTGATAAACTGGGTGGTTATGAAGTTTTTCCAGAGAGATGAGGAAAGTCTGTGTGGTATATTAGGAAGGAATAATGTTGTATGTAAGGAGTCTTCTGAATTGGTATATATGGAGTTTCATATATTTGTATAATGCTCAGTTAGTACATTTTTTGCCTGGTTTAGGGGTGGTGATCTATTGCAGTTCTATGGCTGGCAGCAATCCTGGCGAGATAGTCAGCTCTCTCATTCCCCCAGAGTTCTGTGTGTCCTTTAATCCATTGAAAAGTAATTTTGTTCAACTTGTTGAGGGCAATAATTTTGTCTCTTATTTCAGTGGCGAGAGGATGGGTGTTTTTTCTGTTGGCTATAGCAAAGATTGCAGCTCTCGAGTCCACAAGAATAGCATAATTTAAAGTGCAATTATTCTGTAGTTCAATCCATTCAACTGCCATGATGATGCCCATTAATTCTGCTTGGAAAACTGAGCAATTAATATCTAACATTTTTATTCCAATACGGATTTCTTTTGAGGTTTTCTCGACTACCATTCCTGCTCCGACATGGTTTTGTGTTTTCGATCCGTCTGTGAAGATGAGGACGTCTGCTTTTTCTACAGCTCCTGAAATAATTAAGTTTATATGATTCTCTCTCAGATGGTGTAAACTTGATCTTTTCGGGATTTCTGTTTCTTTTAGCGAGGGAACTACAGCGTTTGTAGGGCGACTTCTGGAAATGGCTTTGATGTCATTGTGTAAAAGTATGGCTGCGTCTATGGGCATAGCGGAGGCTATAGCCTGCAAAGCATTGTTAGAGACTGTTCTCTATGCCTTTGTCGCAAAAATCAGAAAATATCTTTGTATTTGTTGCAGTTTCACTTTGGCTCTTTTTGATAAGGAGATGCTCCAAATTCTGCGGCATACATTATGACGGGTAAAATAGCATGATTGTATATCGTCATCAAATTGTGAAAAGACATGTCCCAAGATGCTTTGGAACATCTATGTTGTTCCTGATTTTCATAACTTGAATGTCCAGGTGTTGCATATGTGGTTACCAGTCCATTTTGTTCAGCATTAATCCCAAATACTTCATTTTTGACACAACGTTGAGATCCCTAATTGTAACTGAATGATGATTGATATATACTTCTTTCTTTCTTTCTTTCTTTCTTTCTTTCTTTCTTTCTTTCTTTCTTTCTTTCTAATGTACATTGGCATTAGTGCTGACTTTTCCTTAGATATTTCAAGTTTGTGTTTCTTGCACCAATCACTCACAATGTCGAGAGCTTTCATAAGCTTTAAGAGGATACTAGAATGAGAAGGACCCTTGAACATGAGCATTACATCATCTGCATAAACAACACTATATCCAAATCGGGCACATTTGATAGCAGTACAATTAAACCGCTAATGTTGACGTTCCATAAATTAGGACCAGCGACCGAACCTTGGGGGCATCCTTTGGTGATGGCCTTTGAGGTAGAAGTATTTCCTAGGGTGAAGTGGGCTGTGCGATCTTGTAAGAAGCCCTTAATGATATTAAAAATATTTGAAGGGCAGTTAAAATCACGTAAGCAAGCTAAAATACTAGGGTGCCATGCATTGTCGAAAGCACCAAAAAATCGAGAGAATGAAGACAGCTTTCAGGTCCATGTCCTTTACACTGGTGAACAAAATCGGGCACTGTTTTTAGCACATCCGTTGAGGATCTTCCTGCTGTGAATCCGTATTGTTGTGAAGGTAACTGGTTAGTGGCTTGAAGAAAGTAGTTTAACCTTTCCATAGATAGTTTTTCCAGACATTTACCAGGGATTGAAAGTAAGCTGATCCCTCGGTATCCAGAAACTGACTGCAGTCAACCCAAATGCAAGCAGCTATTGGAGATGGTTATCCAACATTTAGGTAGGGTCTTGTGTACACTTTTTTATATTATTTTTCCATCAATTCCTTCAGGACCAGGACACATTTTATTATTAATATCGGTTATTATAGCATCTACTTCATGGTCTGCAAATTCGAGTTCCAGTTGTGTGTTTGGAGCCCTAGAATTCGAGTTGAACAATCTTATGATCTGTGGTTCGTCATTACCTAGATCCGGATCATCAACCGGAAATTATTTTTTCGAGAAGTGCCTTAGCTGTATCTATTTCTGACGAAGTAGATGATCCATCTATTAAGGTAAAAGTAGTTGGATGCATACGTTTGGTAAAACCTGTTTTGCAACTCTTGTACATTTTCCAAGGAGATACATTTGAGGTTTCAGTGCAGAATTGTTCCCACGATTCACGTTTAGCATTGATTAATTCTAATTTGTATTGGTTTCGTGGGGTTATAAATCTCACCCTTACGCCAAGGACTTATCGTATGCTAAACATGTGGAACTTCTGTAAACAGGCCGGCAATTGCGAGACTTTTTCCTTTTCTTTTTGGAGGCGATGATGAGCTTCATCAACAAGCCGATCCTCTGGGTCCAGAGGCCATGTCCGTCTGGCAAAGCGCGAACAAGTGCTTCTGAGGAAAGCAGCGACACGCCTTGTGGCACGAGACAGGGAGATCTTGACTGGGGGGTAGATCTTTCCTTTCGTTCCCGTTGCCTGTGCCACTTTGCGGGCCGACGCTCACCTCGACTTGTTGGTGAATCTCCTGGTATGTTATGGTTGATCGTCACTCAGTGGAGCGAGGTTGGGGCCCCACTGTTCGCCCTACTGTTACGTTAGCCAACGGCAGAGGCGGCTGAGAGAGTATCTTAGCCTTCAGATTACGGATCGACGCGGTGTCAGGTCCCCTAGACTGTTCCGCACCAGGGCGCTGCTTCAGACAGCTACTAAATTGCCCTCTTGAAGCTGAGTGCAACCCGTTCCACTCAGCTGCCGGGTAAATGGAGTTTTGGGAGAGAACTAGCATAACTCCCTTAATAAGCACAATATGAAAATCGTTTAAATTGGTGAATAGTCCACTAAAAAGTACCTAAAACGTATGTCTGATTTTTTAGCCTATTTTCATTTTATGAATAAATACGGTTATGAGATCACCTTTTATCCGTGTGTGATGGTGTGTGTGTTTCCCCCCTAATAACTTCTAAAAGGTTGGAGCGATTACAATAAAACTCCGTAAGATTATAGTACCATTCTGGCCGACTCCGACCGTGCCCTTCAAATTTTATTGTGTCTCATCAATCCAACATGGCGGCTGTGCGAATTACTTCACCAGCATTCAGTATCTCCGAAACTCTTACCGATATCGCCCTCAAATTGTGTACGGTGATAAAGAGCACTACTAGAAGTTCACCTATGAGACTTTCTAAAACCTGGTAACTACAAAACCATCATGGCGGCCAAGCGAAGTTGAGAATTTTGAATAGACTTTTCTCGCGATTTAACCATCCAAACGTAATGAAACTTGGTACAGCGAATGTTTATACACATCGCATTGCAGTGGAGTTTAATTTAGTTCAAATATTTACATAACTTCAAAATGGCGGCTGTGCGAATTATTACACTGACATTCTATATCTCCGAAACTATAATAGATATCACCCTGAAATTTTGTACGGTGATAAAGGATGCTGATACAAGTTTATCTATGTAACATTCATAAACCTTTAAAGTACAAAACTAACATGGCAGCCAAGCGAATATGAAACATTTTAATAGACTTTTCTCGTTATTTAACTCTCTGAGCGTAGTGAAATGTGGTACAGTAAAAGATTATACATTGTTTAATGCACTGTCATCTAATTCAGTTCAATTGTTTACATAACCTCAAGATGGCGGCAGCGCGACGATTAAAATTACGTGTTAATTCTTGTGTCGTAATCATGCGATTGAAATGAAAGTTTGAGTAATGAACCTAGGCAATACTTTTCCTTCAATGGTACATAACTCAATGGCCTATACAAATAACAATCCAAAATGGCGAGCAACCGAAATATTTAGACGGTTCTCAATATGTACGAATTTTTTACAGCAACTAAACTGATTTTTAGGTAGATTTCATTAGAAAGCTAACTATTGCAATGGGTCCCATGTTTCGACTTCCGGAAAATTTCGACATATCTTCGCGTTTCACATCCCCCAGACCCCAAAACCACCGTCAGTTCAAAAGTTTATATATAATTTATGTATATATATATGTATATATATATGTATATCAGTTTCTTGTGGACACGATAACTGCCGTAATTTTGCACCAATTACTTCGAATTTTTTACCGAAGATGTATACCTATAAAATCTCGGTCGAGTTCGTTACTGGGCTAAATCGGTCGAAGGGGGTGAAAATGGGGAGCTTTTTTCGAAAAAGTGAAATTTCGCTATAACTCTCTTAATACGTGCAATATCGAATCCATTCAAAGTTCATAATATGTGTCGGATAAGTGCCAAAAATTTATGTCAAATAAGATTTTTGATAGCACCAACCATTGACCAAAGGGGTGGAAAAAAGTGGGTTTTTCGGGAAACATTAATCATATCTCTCTTAATAGGCACAATATCAAAACCGTACAAAATGGACAATATTCCCCTAATAATTACCTAAAACTTTTGTCTGAAAGAATTTTTGATATGACCCACCATTACGCCAAGGGACGAGAAAAATGATTTCGGAATTATAAGAAAATGCCAAGAGCTATCAGTGGTTGCCATGGCAACACTACTAAATTGATGAGGCATGGACCATCAGACGTTGCCATGACAACGCACTTGCACGAGATCAGATTCAGTATTTCCATCTGATTAAGTGGTTGGTTGGTTGGTTCTTAAGTTTAGGGGCTGCGACAACGCGGTCATGTAGCCCCGTGTACTTTGGGTGTGTGTAGAATCTGTCTGATAACCGGTGTTAATTGTGATGACTGTATTAGTGTGTGTTATCTGTTTGTTAATTTAAGTACTGCAACTAACAATTTTTCAGATAGTTCCTACTTTTGCCGCCAAGCGCCACTGTCAACGACTACGAGGCCAAGTTCAGAACTGAGCTACTAGACGCCGCCGCAGTCGGCTCTTGGCAACGAACATAGAAACCTAAGAGCGTTGTATACATTCTTAACCTATCCAATTTAGCTTCACACAGGTGCAATTAGTGGACGGATCTTTAACATGCCATAAATCTATGACATGGGACCGCCGGCTTTACTTTCCCTCCGAAGGAAGGCATACTGAGGGATATTTAACGCTCTTAAAAAATCCGACGGCTTCGGCCGGGTTTGAACCCGGTATCTTGGGCATAGAAGCTCAGCATGTTACCGACTACGCCACCAAAGCCGCCTGATAAAGTGGGAAGCGGCTTCGGTGACGTAACTGGTAGCATGCTGAATGTCTATGCCCAATGTCGCGGTTTCAAAGCCGGCCGAAGTCGTCGGATTTTCTAAGAGCACTAGAATCCCTCAGTATGCTTTCCTTTGGAGGGGAAGTTCCAACGTTCGTTGCGAGTTGATGGTTGGGGTGGCATCTAGTAGCCAAGTTCACAGCTAGGTGTCGTTGACGGTTGTACCTGGTAGCAACATTAGGAACTACTGCTTGAAATTGACCGTCTGCAGTACTTACATGAATTAAGACTAATACAGCCATTACAATTCACACCGTGTATCAGACAGATTCTACACTCACCCAAAGTACACGGGGTTAGATGACCGCGTTGTCGCAGCCCCTAAACTGAGGAACCAACCAGAGGTAGATTTCGTTAGAAAGCTAACTATTGCAATGGGTACCATGTTTCGACTTCCGGAAAATTTCGACATATCTTCGCGTTTCATATCCCCAGGCCCCAAAACCACCGTCAGTTCAAAAGTTATATATAATTTATGTATGTATATGTATATCAGTTTATTGTGGACACGATAACTGCCGTAATTTTGTACCAATCACTTTGAATTTTTTACCGAATACGTATACCTATAAAATCTCGGTCGAGTTCGTTACTGGGCTAAATCGGTCGTTGGGGGGTGAAAATGGGGGGCTTTTTTTTCGAAAAAGTGAAATATTGCTATAACTCTCTTAATATGTGAAATATCGAATCCGTTCAACATTCATACTATGTGTCGGATAAAGCCCAAAAATGTATGTTTGAAGAGTTTTTTTTATAGCACCAACAATTAACCAAAGGGGTGGGAAAAAGTGGGTTTTTCGGGAAACATTAATCATATCTCTCTTAATAGGCACAATATCAAAACCGTACAAAATGGACAATATTCCCATAATAATTACCTAAAACTTTTGTCTGAAAGAATTTTTGATATAACCCACCATTATGCCAAGGGATGAGAAAAATAATTTCGGAATTATAAGAAAATGCCAAGACCTATCAGTGGTTGCCATGGCAACACTACTAAATTGATGAGGGATGAGCCATCAGACGTTGCCAAGATAACGCACTTGCACGAGATCAGATTCAGATTTCCATCTAAGTGTGAAGCGGCTTCGGTGACGTAACTGGTAGCATGCTGAATGTTTATGCCCAAGGTCGCGAGTTCAAAGCCGGCCGAAGTCGTCGGATTTTCTAAGAGCGCCAAAAATCCCTCAGTATGCTTTCCTTTGGAGGGGAAGTTCCAACGTTCGTTGCGAGTTGCTGGTTGCGGTGGCATCTAGTAGCCAAGTTCACAGCTAGGTGTCGTTGACGGTAGTACCTGGTAGCAACATTAGTAACTACTGCTTGAAATTGACCGTCTGCAGTCCTTACCTGAATTACAGACTAATACAGCCATCCCAAAGTACACGGGGTTACATGACCGCGTTGTCGCAGCCCCTAAACTGAGGAACCAACCAAAATCTCTGCGGTAGATATAATTTTGCGTGAAGAAGTAACAGACCGTTACATAGTTGCACATCAGTGTCGAAACCTAGCATAAGGACAGTGTGACCACAAGAATAAAAATGGACCCCAAATGACAAGAAGGTTACCGTTCCCATAAGACAATAAAATGTTTAAAATAAGCATAAAATGACGAAAAACAAAGTTAATTAAGCTCCAATTATAAAATACCTTCTCGCATTAAATGAGGTCTGATCCTTCTACGAAAATCTGCATATTCTGCCTATTTTCGCCTATCCCCAAGTTTGTCCGGTGAAATCTACCTCCGCCTTCCGGCGTGCCGAGAGGACTTTTTAATGTTCTTGGAGGCTATGAACATATGTTCACTTATAGGACTTTCAGTAACCTGGTGAGCACAAATCCAACATGGTGGCGACGCGAAGTTTAAATATTTAAATGGACGTTTCTCGCGAATTAACTATCCGAGTGCAGTAAAACGTTGCACGTTAAATGCTTATACAGATGTTAATGCACTGGCATCTAATTTATTTCAATTGTTTTCCTAACCTCAAGATGGCAGCTGTGCGAAATTTTAAAATCTCATTTTTACTTCTTGTGTTCTAATCATCCGATTGAAGTTTGAATAACACACGTACTCAATAATCTTAATGTAATAATACATAAATAAAAATCCAACCTGGCGTCCTTCTGAAATATTTAGACGGTTCTCAATATCTACGAATCAATCAAATGTTGATAGAGGCAATTAACATGAGTAGGATATATGAAAATAGGCTGTATAGTTCTTCACGGAACTACTTCTTTTATATGACTCACCCTTACGCCAAAGGGTAATTGTGAAGATGGGACTTATCGTATGCTAAACATGTGGAACTTAAGTAGACAGGCCGGCAAATATGAATTCGAAATATTTTTTCTTTGCGAGGCTTTTTCCTTTTCTTTTTGGAGGCGATGATGAGGTTCATCAACAAGCCGATCCTCTGGGTCCAGAGGCCATGTCCGTCTGGCAAAGCGAGAACAAGTGCTTCTGGGGAAAGCAGCGACACGCCTTGTGGCACGAGACAGGGAGATCTTGACTGGGGGGTAGATCTTTCCTTTCGTTCTCTTTGCCTGTGCCACTTTGCGGGCCGACGCTCACCTCGACTTGTTGGTGAATCTCCTGGTATGTTATGGTTGATCGTCACTCAGTGGGGCGAGGTTGGGGCCCCACTGTTCGCCCCACTGTTACGTTAGCCAACGGCAGAGGCGGACCAGAGAGTATCTTAGCCTGCAGTTTACGGATCGACGCGGTGTCAGGTCCCCTCGTCTGTTCAGCACCGGTGCGCTGCATGATATAGCTACTAAATTGCCCTCTTGAAGCTGAGTGCAACCTGTTCCACTCAGCTGCCGAGTAAATTGAGTTTTGAAAGAGAAATATCACACCTCCATTAATAAGCCCAATATGAATATCGTTTAAATTGGTGAACAGACCTCCAAAAAGCACATAAAACATTTGTCTGATTTATTAGCATAACTTCTAAACGGCTGGAGCGATTTCAATGAAACTCGATAGGTTCATAGCAATATTTCGGGCGACCCCTAGCGTGCTCTTCAAATTTTGTTTCGTCTCACCAATCCAACATGGCGGCTATGCGAAATATTTCACCAGCATTCAATATCTCCGATCTTGTTCTCGATATCACCCTGGAATTTGTTACGGTGATAAAGGGAACTACTAGAATTTCACCTATGTGACTTTTGAAAAACTGGTAACTACAAAACCAACATGGCGGCCACGTGAATTTAAATAGACGTTTCTCGCGATTTAACCAACCAAACGCAATAAAACTTGGTACAGTATACTGTATGTATATGAAAATGAAAATCCACAGCCTGCTTCCAGTCTCCGACCGGGTCAGGAATGGAATGAATGGAGCCCCGATCTAGCGGCGAGGATATGAACTGTGTCGGCTGCCGAGGCCTGACGCACTCCCCTGGGACAATGATTAAATGAATGACAGATGAAATGAAATGATAATGGAGAGTGTTGCTGGAATGAAATTTTGACAGGGAAAACCGGAGTACCCGGAGAAAAACCTGTCTGCCTCCGTTTTGTCCAGCACAGATCTCACATGGAGTGACCGGGATTTGAACCACGGACCCAGCGGTGAGAGGCCGGCGTGCTGCCGCCTAAGCCACGGAGGCTTACTGTATGTATATATACATTGTAATGAACCGACATCTAACTTCGTTCAATTGTTTACATAACCACAAGATGGCGGCTGTGCGAAATATTTCACCGGCATTCTATATCTCTGAAACTATTACCGGTATCACCCAGACATTTTGTACGGAGATAAAGGGCACTGGAAGTTCATCTATAAGACTTTCAAAAACCGGTTAAATACAAAACGAACATGGCGGTCATGCGAATTTGAAAATTTTAAATATAACTTTCTCGCGATTGAATGTTCCAAACGCAATGGAATCTGGCACAGGAAATGTTTATTCACATTGTAATGCACTGGTATCTAATTTAGTTCATTTTTTTCATAACCTCAAGATGGCGGCTGTGCGAATTTTAAAATTAAGTTTTTAATTCTTGTGTCGTAATCATGCGATCGAAGTGAAAGTTTGAATAATGAACCTACGCAATAATTTTCCTTTTATTGGTACATGACTCTATGGCCTATACATTTAACAATCCAACATGGCAACCATCCGAAATATTTAACGGCTCTGAATATCTACGAATGTATTATAGCAATCAAACTGAATTTTTTTATGTTCATAGGGGCTATGAACTTAAGTTCAACTATAGGACTTTAAATAACCTGGTGATCACAAATCCAACATGGCGGCGACGCGAAGTATTAATATTCAAATGTACGTTTCTCGCAATTTATCCATCCGTATGTAGTGAAACTTGGTACAGTAAATTCTTATACGAATGTTAATCCACTGGAATTTAATTTATTTCAATTGTTTCCATAACCACAAGATGGCAGCTTTGCGAAATTTTAAAATCTCCTTGCTACTTCTTGTGTCCTAATCATGCGATTGAAGTTTGAATGCTACACGTACACAATAATCTTCATGTAACAGTACATAACTCTAGGACCTACATATATAAAATCCAATATGGCGACCATCCGAAATATTTAGTCAGTTCTCAATTTCTACGAAACTATTGCAGCAATCAAACTGAAATTTTGTATTATGATAGTGCCAGTTAACGTGAGTAGGGTATATGAAAATAGGCTGTATAGTTCTTCACGGAACTACTTGTTTTTATATGACTCACCCTTACGCCGAGGGGTAATTGAGAAGATGGGACTTATCGTTTGCTAAACATGTGGAACTTTTGTAGACAGGCCGGCAAATGTTGTGAATTCGAAATATTTTTCTTTGCGAGGCTTTTTCCTTTTCTTGGGGGGCCATACAGTAGTCATGCCATGTTTCGGTAGCACTTGACAAATATGTGATTATTTCCTACATTATCTCAATTAGGACATTGAAAATGAATTTGATGATATATAACATCCTAACCTATTGTTTGATATATTAAAAATCAAAATTTAATGTGAAGTAGCCACATTATTAATTAATAAATATTGATAAAATTATTAAGCACATGATATGACAAAAAACATGATAACTCTTTAAATATGAGCTTAATGGTTGTTTTCTTTCTTTTGAATTGAAACTGACAGAATATTATAGAGGATGGACTAAGATAAAGCCTCATAGTGCATTCAAATTAATTTGGCAGATTCTTAAAAAATATGCATATAATGTTTACATTTTATTACCGGTTTATATCATTATATTAAACCTAAATTTTGTCTCAGTTCCATTATTTTAGTTCATCCTCTATAGTATTCCTATTTGAACAACTGTGAAAAGTTTCATTTAGATCAGAAAAATGGTTCTTGTGATACTAAGTTTCTTGTTTCAGAAGAAAATAAAGTTTTCAGGAAATCGCATGTGAAGTTGTCACACACAGTTCACCTTAGAAGGCTCCATTGGCATATGTTATACCCTCCTTTTGGATGTTCTTGGATTGTTCTTCCACTCTGAGTCTTCGTCTAGTCCTTCTAGCCTCCAAAGTTGAGTTTTTTACTTTTTTCAGCAGAATCTACACGTACCATGTCAAACTTGCTCAAAGCTTCCACAGTATTCTTCCCAGTTTTGATTCCCAATGCCTTCAGTACTTGTAGACTACTGATAGCTACACCATTAAAACTGGCCACTGCACAGTACGTTTCTATTTGAACGATTGTATTACCATTGCATGATTTTTGGGCCAAATGGGCCAAATTTTACAGATGAATGACTCCTTTGCATTTTGGCTTCTCCCTTTTAATTAATTAAATTAACATTTCCATGACACAATTTGCTGGACAAACGTTCACTTATATTATCCACTAAAGAAGAAGAATCTATAATCCTATATGACACGCTGTCACAATCCTTAGAATCACTGGCAGGTGACCTACCCTTTGGCCCAAGTTTCCTGGCTACTCGTTACGTCAATAATAACATTGCCATTAACACCTCTCTCGTCATTCGAAAAGCGATTTCCAGATATCTCCTCTTTTTCCGTCTTGCAACGTTCCCTTTCTTAGGCATTATGATCACAATTTACAACACAATGTAATAAAAGCACGTGGAAAGTTCCAAACAAACTGTTACTACTACCGTCATGGAGTGCACAACAGTAACCTTCGAAATAGAAGTTCAAAGCTTTCCATGCTCAAGGACAAGTCACTAAACCATGGATACAGTCATGGCCTACGTGTATACTAACCTTGCAGCCAATGTTATAAGAAATTATCGAAAATAGAAACCACACAATCATCTGGAGCTGTACATTTGCATCCATTGCTACGTAACCACGCCTATCAAAACGTGCAAGCTGTCACTAAAATACAAATATCTCTAAAACTATGAGAATTTTTTGCATAAAACTTCGTATCCATGTTTAGAAAGCCTCAACCTTTCGTCTGAGATTTATTTAAAAAAAATGACATTTTTAGTATACCAGTAATCTACTGTATGCCCCGCACCCCCCACCCCTCCCCCTCTTAATAAGCACAACATGAAAATCGTTTAAATTGACGATTAGTCCTCTAAAAAGCACATGACTCACCCTTACGCCAAAGGGTAATTGTGAAGATGGGACTTATCGTATGCTAAACAAGTGGAAATTTTGTAAACAGGCCGGCAAATGAATTGGAAATCTTTTTCTTTGCGAGGCTTTTTCCTTTTCTTTTTGGAGGCGATAATGAGGTTCATCAACAAGCCGATCCTCTGGGTCCAGAGGCCATGTCCGTCTGGCAAAGCGAGAACAAGTGCTTCTGGGGAAAGCAGCGACACGCCTTGTGGCACGAGACAGGGAGATCTTGACTGGGGGGTAGATCTTTCCTTTCGTTCTCTTTGCCTGTGCCACTTTGCGGGCCGACGCTCACCTCGACTTGTTGGTGAATCTCCTGGTGTGTTATGGTTGATCGTCACTCAGTGGGGCGAGGTTGGGGCCCCACTGTTCGCCCCTCTGTTACGTTAGCCAACGGCAGTGGCGGATCAGAGAGAATCTTGGCCTTCAGATTACGGATCGACGCGGTGTCAGGTCCCCTCGACTGTACATCAGACAGCTACTAAATTGCCCTCTTGAAGCTGAGTGCAACCCGTTCCACTCAGCTGCCGAGTAAATGGAATTTTGAGAGAGAAATATAGCTCCCTTAATAAGCACAATATGAAAATCGTTTAAATTGGTGAATAGTCCTCTAAAAAGAACCTAAAACGTTTGTCAGTTTTTAGCCTATTTTCAATTTTGAAAAAAAAAAAGGCTAATGAGATTACATTTTGTCCATGTGTGTGTGTGTGCGCGCGCGTGCTTGTGCGTGCGATGGTGTGTGTGTGTGTCCCCCAAATAACTTCTAAACGGCTGGAGCGATTTCAATAAAACTAGGTAAGTTCATAGCACTATTCCGGGCAACACCGACCGTGCCCTTCAAATTTTGTTATGTCTCACCAATCCAACATGGCGGCAGAGCGAAATATTTCACCAGCATTCAATATCTCCGAAACTATTACAGATGACACCCTTGATTTTTTTTCGGTGATAAAGGGAACTACTAGAAGTTCACCTATGTGACTCTTGAAAAACTGGTAACTATAAAACCAACATGGCGGCCAAGCGAAGTTGCGACATTTAAATAGAAGTTTATCGCGATTTAACCTACCAAACGCAATAAAACTTGGTACAGTATATGTTTAAACACATTGAAATGCACCGACATCTACTGTAATATCGTTCAATTGTTTACATAATCACAATATGGTGGCTGTGCGAAATATTTCACCGGCATTCTATATCTCTGAAACTATTACTGATATCACCCTGCAATTTTGTACGGAGATAAAGGGTACTGCTGGAAGTTCATCTATAAGACTTTCAAAAACCGGTTAACTACAAAACGAACATGGCGGCCAAGCGAATTTGAAAATTTTAAATCGACCTTACTCGCGATTTAATGTTTCAAACGCAATGAAACTTGGTACAAGAAATGTTTATATACATTTTAATGCACTGGTATCTAATTTAGTTCAATTGTTTACATAACCTCAAGATGGCGGCTGTGCGAATTTTTAAATTAAGTTTTTATTTCTTGTGTCGTAATCATGCGATCGAATTGAAAGTTTGAATAATGAACCATCGCAATAATTTTCCTTTAATGGTACATAACTCTATGGCCTATACATTTAACAATCCAACATGGCGACCATCCGAAATCAATCTGTTATAGCAATCAAACTGAATGTTTTTTACGTTCATAGGGGCTATGAACATAAGTTCACCTATAGCACTTTCAATAACCTGGTGATCACAAATGTAAAATGGCGGCGACGCGAAATATAAATATTCACATGGACGTTTCTCGCAATTTAACCATCCGAATGCAGTGAAACATGGTACATTAAATCCTTATACGAATGTTAATCCACTGACATCTAATTTATTTCGATTGTTTCCATAACCATAAGATGGCCGCTGTGCGAAATTTTAAAATCTCGTTGTTATTTCTTGTGTCCTAATCATGCGATTGAAGTTTGAGTGCTGCACGTACACAATAATCTTCATGTAACAGTACATAACTCTAGGACCTACATATATAAAAACCAACATGGCGACCATCCGAAATATCCAGTCGGTTCTCAATATCTACGAATCTATTACAGCATTCAAACTGAAATTTTGTATGTTGATAATGGCAATTAACATAAGTAGGATATATGAAAATAGACTGTATAGTTCTTCACGGAACTACTTGTTTTATATGACTCACCCTTAAGTTATGCCAAGAGGTATTTGTGAAGATAGAACTTATCGTATGCTAAACATGTGGAACTTTTGTAGACAGGCCGGCAAATGTAGTGAATTTGAAATATCTTTCTTTGCGAGGCCTTTTCCTTTTCTTTTTGGAGGCGATGATGAGGTTCATCAACAAGCCGATCCTCTGGGTCCAGAGGCTATGTCCGTCTGGCAAAGCGAGAACAAGTGCTTCTGGGGAAAGCAGCGACACGCCTTGAGCCACGAGACAGGGAGATCTTGACTGGGGGGTAGATCTTTCCTTTCGTTCTCTTTGCCTGTGCCACTTTGCGGGCCGACGCTCACCTCGACTTGTTGGTGAATCTCCTGGTATGTTATGGTTGATCGTCACTCAGTGGGGCGAGGTTGGGGCCCCACTGTTGCGTTAGCCAACGGCAGAGGCGGATCAGAGAGTATCTTAGCCTTCAGATTACGGATCGACGCGGTGTCAGCTCCCCTCGACTGTACAACACCGAGGCGCTGTATCAGACAGTTACTAAATTGCCCTCTTGAAGCTGAGTGCAACCCGTTCCACTCAGCTGCCGGGTAAATGGAGTTTTGAGAGAGGAATATCACACCTCCCTTAATAAGCACAATATGAATATCGTTTAAATTGGTGAATAGTCCTCTAAAAAGCACCTAAAACGTTTGTTTGATTTATTGATGTGTAACATCTTTCCACTCGGTTGCTGGATATTTTTGGGGGAGTGATTTTGAAAACTGGGACGGAAGTGGATCGGAACGATCGAAGTGGCACCAGCTGGCACACTTCCGTTCGATCGATTGGAAGTGTGCTCGAACGGAAGTGTGCTAGCTAGCAGTGGTGGATCGAACGGAAGTGTAAGTCGCACTGCCAAATCGATCGATCAATCCAGCTGGCAGTGGTAAGAGAAACAATGAGCGAGCGGTGTCGGAAATTGAAACCATGACGTACTCTCGGCCATGTGGAATGTATATGACATACTGAACGGTAAACGCTCATGCGAACTCTGGTGTCAAGTAATTGAAACAAACAACATGGTACATGTTCGAAGTCTTCGTATCAGTATTTAATGGTAAAATGCCTTAATAACAAACATTGTAAGTAGTGGGCATTGCATGTATTATGTTTCAGCACAATGGCTATTCAAATATTAACCCACATAACTGTAATGCAGTCATCAATATAATATAATCGTTGTGGTAATACGAGAATTGAGTAAGCCTTCATGAACTATTGCTGAATACATTCTCTTTACTCACAAGAGGGCCTATTCATAAGGCATTTTAAACTCAATTTCACGCAGGAACATTATCGAAACATGCAAAATATAAATGAAACTTTATTCCGTAATGCAGTATTATTGGAACGTGGAAATAAGTCACCATCTTGTGCATAATATTTGCGTAGTCGAAATAAAGCTGGGGTTAGCGCCCATGACTGTGAATGTAGAGATCTCGGGTTCGAATCCCGGACGGGGTTGATATTTTTCCTACAAGATTATCATTTTAAACGATATTTATCATATCAATATAACTCATTTTAACAGAATCCATATGAAATTCGTTTTGGTCTGTGAATCAAGTGGTCCTGTTTATGAGGAATTTAAAGTTATGAGCGGTGTCGCGCCTATTAATCCAGTTGATCCATATGGTATTCTTTATTTAGGCTAGTGCTGGTGGAAGCTACAAATCATCTAATAAAATGAGTTCCGTGTAATAAACTACTATATCTGTAAAACACTCTCTTTTACAATAGAATAATATTTGTGCCAATAATAGTATAAAATACCGGTGTATCAACAATTTCACGTGAGGTTTCTTCTATGTCAGATGTTACACATCATATGCGACTACTGTAAGGCTCGTCATTTTTAGACTATTTTCAATAAAAAAAAAAAAAAAAAAAGGCTTATGAGATCTCCTTTTGTCCGTGTGTGTGTGCGTGTGTGTGTATGTGATGGTGTGTGCCCCTCTAATAACTTCTGAACGGCTGTAGCGATTTCAATGTAACTTGGTACGTTCATAGCACTAATCCGGGCGACCAAGACCGTGGCCTTCAAATTTTGTTACGTCTCACCAATCCAACATAGCGGCTGTGCGAAATATTTCATCAGCATTCAATATCTCCGAAACTATTACCGATATCACCCTGGAATTTTCTACGGTGATAAAGGGAACTACTAGAAGTTCACCTACGTGACTCCTGAAAAACTGGTAAAAACAAAACCAGCATGGCGGCCAAGCGAAATTTCGACGTTTAAATAGAATTTTCTCGCGAATTAATCAACCAAACGCAATAAAACATAGTACAGGATCTGTTTATACACATTGTAATGCACCGACATCTGACTTCGTTCAATTTTTTATCTAACCACAAGATGGCGGCTGTGCGAAATATTTCAACGGCATTCTATATCTCTGAAACTATTAGGTGTATCACTCTGAAATTTTGTACGGAGATAAAGGGCACTACTGGAAGTTCATCTATAAGACTAAAAAAAACGGTTAACTACAAAATGAACATGGCGGCCAAGCGAATTTGAAAATTTTAAATAGACCTTTCTCGCGTCTCGCGATTTAATGTTCCAAACGCAAAGATACGCAGTGATACTTGGCCCAGTAAATCCTTATAAGAATGTTAATCCACTGGCATCTAATTTATTTCAATTATTTCCATAACCACAAGATGGCAGCTGTGCGAAATTTTAAAATGTCGTTATTACATCTTGTGTCCTAACCATGCGATTAAAGTTTGAATTCTACACGTACACAATAATCTTCATGTAACAGTACATAACTCTAGGACCTACATATATAAAATCCAACATGGCGACCATCCGAAATATTTAGTCGGTTCTCAATATCTACGAATCTATTACAGCAATCAAACTGAAATTTTGTATGTTGATAGAGGCAATTAACGTAAGTAGGATATATGAAAATAGGCTGTATAGATCTTAACGCAACTACTTGTTTTTTATGACTCACTATTACGCCAAGAATTAATTCAAAATATTTTTCTTTGCGACGCTTTTTCCTTTTCCTTTCGGAGGCGATGATGAGGTTCATCAACAAGCCGATCCTCTGGGTCCAGAGGCCATGTCCGTCTGGCAAAGCGAGAACAAGTGCTTCTGGGGAAAGCAGCGACACGCCTTGTGGCACGAGACAGGGAGATCTTGACTGGGGGGTAGATCTTTCCTTTCGTTCTCTTTGCCTGTGCCACTTTGCGGGCCGACGCTCACCTCGACTTGTTGGTGAATCTCCTGGTATGTTATGGTTGATCGTCATTCAATGGGGCGAGGTTGGGGCCCCACTGTTGCGATAGCCAACGGCAGAGGCGGATCAGAGAGTATCTTAGCCTTCAGATTACAGATCGACGCGGTGTCAGCTCCCCTCGACTGTACAACACCGAGGCGCTGTATCAGACAGCTACTAAATTGCCCTCTTGAAGCTGAGTGCAACCCGTTCCACTCAGCTGCCGGGTAAATGGAGTTTTGAGAGAGGAATATCATACCTCCCTTAATAAGCATAATATGAAAATCGTTTAAATTGGTGAATAGTCCTCTAAAAAGCACCTAAAACGTTTGTTTGATTTATTGATGTGTAACATCTTTCCACTCGGTTGCTGGATATTATTGGGGGAGTGATTTTGAAAACTGGGACGGAAGTGGATCGGAACGATCGAAGTGGCACCAGCTGGCACACTTCCGTTCGATCGATTGGAAGTTTGCTCGAACGGAAGTGTGCTAGCTAGCAGTGGTGGATCGAACGGAAGTGTAAGACGCACTGCCAAATCGATCGATCGATCCAGCTGGCAGTGGTAAGAGAAACAATGAGCGAGCGGTGTCGGAAATTGAAACCATGACGTACTCTTGGCCATGTGGAATGTATATGACATACTGAACGGTAATCGCTCATGCGAACTCTGGTGTCAAGTAATTGAAACAAACAACATGGTACATGTTCGAAGTCTTCGTATCAGTATTTAATGGTAAAATGCCTTAATAACAAACATTGTAAGTAGTGGGCATTGCATGTATTATGTTTCAGCACAATGGCTATTCAAATATTAACCCACATAACTGTAATGCAGTCATCAATATAATATAATCGTTGTGGTTATACGAGAATTGAGTAAGCCTTCATGAACTATTGCTGAATACATTCTCTTTACTCACAAGAGGGCCTATTCATAAGGCATTTTAAACTCAATTTCACGCAGGAACATTATCGAAACATGCAAAATATAAATTAAACTTAATTCCGTAATGCAGTATTATTGGAACGTGGAAATATCTCACCATCTTGTGCATGATATTTGCGTAGTCGAAATAGTCGTGGGGTTAGCGCCTATGACTGTGAATCTTGAGATCTCGGGTTCGAATCCCGGACGTGGTAGATATCTTTCCTACAAGATTATCATTTTAAACGATATTTATCATATCAATATAACTCATTTTAACAGAATCCATATGAAATTCGTTTTGGTCTGTGAATCAAGTGGTCCTGTTTATAAGGAATTTAAGGTTATGAGCGGTGTCGCGCCTATTAATCCAGTTGATCCATATGGTATTCTTTATTTAGGCTAGTGCTGGTGGAAGCTACAAATCATCTAATAAAATGAGTTCCGTGTAATAAACTACAATATTTGTAAAACACTCTCTTTTACAATTGATTAATATTTTTGCCAATAATAGTATAAAATACCGGTGTATCAACAATTTCACGTGAGGTTTCTTCTATGTCAGATGTTACACATCATATGCGACTACTGTAAGGCTCGTCATTTTTGGACTATTTTCAATTTTGAAAAAAAAAAAAAAAAAAAAAAGGCTTATGAGATCTCCTTTTGTCCGTGTGTGTGTGCGTGTGTGTGTATGTGATGGTGTGTGCCCCTCTAATAACTTCTGAACGGCTGCAGCGATTTCAATGAAACTCGGTACGTTCATAGCACTATTCCGGGCGACCTCGACCGTGGCCTTCAAATTTTGTTACGTCTCACCAATCCAACATAGCGGCTGTGCGAAATATTTCACCAGCATTCAATATCTCCGAAACTATTACCGATATCACCCTGGAATTTTCTACGGTGATAAAGGGAACTACTAGAAGATCACCTACGTGACTCCTGAAAAACTGGTAACAACAAAACCAGCATGGCGGCCAAGCGAAATTTCGACGTTTAAATAGAATTTTCTCGCGATTTAATCAACCAAACGCAATAAAACATAGTACAGTATCTGTTTATACACATTGTAATGCACCGACATCTAACTTCGTTCAATTGTTTACATAACCACAAGATGGCGGCTGTGCGAAATGTTTCACCGGCATTCTATATCTCTGAATCTATTAGGTGTATCACTCTGAAATTTTGTACGGAGATAAAGGGCACTGCTGGAAGTTCATCTATAAGACTTAAAAAAAACAGTTAACAACAAAATGAACATGGCGGCCAAGCGAATTTGAAAATTTTAAATAGACCTTCCTCGCGGCTCGCGATTTAATGTTCCAAACGCAAAGATACGCAGAGATACTTGGCACAGTGAATCCTTATACGAATGTTAATCCACTGGCATCTAATTTATTTCAATTATTTCCATAACCACAAGATGGCAGCTGTGCGAAATTTTAAAATGTCGTTGTTACATCTTGTGCCCTAACCATGCGATTAAAGTTTGAATGCTACACGTACACATTAATCTTCATGTAACAGTACATAACTCTAGGACCTACATATATAAAATCCAACATGGCGATCATCCGAAATATTTAGTCGGTTCTCAATATCTACGAATTTATTACAGCAATCAAACTGAAATTTTGTAGGTTGATAGAGGCAATTAACGTAAGTAGGATATATGAAAATAGGCTGTATAGTTCTTCACGCAACTACTTGTTTTTTATGACTCACTATGTCGCCAAGAAGTAATTCGAAATATTTTTCTTTGCGAGGCTTTTTCCTTTTCCTTTCGGAGGCGATGATGAGGTTCATCAACAAGCCGATCCTCTGGGTCCAGAGGCCATGTCCGTCTGGCAAAGCGAGAACAAGTGCTTCTGGGGAAAGCAGCGACACGCCTTGTGGCACGAGACAGGGAGATCTTGACTGGGGGGTAGATCTTTCCTTTCGTTCTCTTTGCCTGTGCCACTTTGCGGGCCGACGCTCACCTCGACTTGTTGGTGAATCTCCCGGTGTGTTATGGTTGATCGTCACTCAGTGGGGCGAGGTTGGGGCCCCACTGTTCGCCCCACTGTTACGTTAGCCAACGGCAGTGGCGGATCAGAGAGAATCTTGGCCTTAAGATTACGATCGACGCGGTGTCAGGTCCCCTCGACTGTTCATCACCGGGGCGCTGCATCAGACAGCTACTAAATTGCCCTCTTGAAGCTGAGTGCAACCCGTTCCACTCAGCTGCCGAGTAAATGGAGTTTTGAGAGAGAAATATTATACCTCCCTTAATAAGCACAATATGAATATAATTTAAATTTGTGAATAGTCCTCTAAAAAGCACCTAAAACGTTTGTCTGTTTTTAGCCTATTTTCAATTTTGAAAAAATAGGCTTATGAGATCACCTTTTGTCCGTGTGTGTGTGTGTGTGTGTGTGTGATTCGTGTGTGTGTCCCCCCCTAATAAAATCTAAACGGCAGGAGCGATTTCAATGAAACTCGGAAAGTTCATAGCACTATTCCCGACGACCTCGACCGTGCCCTTCAAATTTTGTTACGTCTCACCAATCCAACATGGCGGCTGTGCGAAATATTTCACTAGCATTCAATATCTCTGAAACTATTACCGATATCGCCCTGAAATTGTGTGCGGTGATAAAGGGCACTACTAGAAGTTCACCTATGAGACTTTCAAAAACGGGTGACTACAAAAGCAACATGGCGGCCAAGCTAAGTTGAGACATTTTAATAGACTTTTCTCGCGATTTAACTATCCAAATGTAATGAAACTTGGTACAGCAAATGTATATACAGATTGTAATGCACTGGAGTCTAATTTAGTTCAATTGTTTACATAACCTCAAGATGGCGGCTGTGCGAAATATATCACTGACATTCTATATCTCCAAAACTATTACAGATATCACCCTGCAATTTTGTACGGCGATAAAGAGTACTGATACAAGTTTACCTATGTATATTTCATAAACCTGTAAAGTCCAAACAGAACATGGCGACCAAGCGAATTTAAAATATGTTAATAGACTTTTCTCGTGATTTAACTCTCTGAGCGCAGTGTAATGTGGTACGGTAAATGATTTTGCAGCTTGTAATGCGCTGCCATCTAATTTAAATCAATTGTTTACATAACCTCAAGATGGCGGCTGTGCGAAATTTTAAAATTAAGTTTTAATTTCTTGTGTCGTAATCATGCGATCGAAGTGAAAGTTTGAATATTGAATCTAGGCAATAATTGTCCTTGAATGGTACATAACTCTATGGCCTATACATATAACAATCCTAAATGGCGAGCGTCCGAAATATTTAGACGGTTATCAATATCTATGAATCTTTTACAGCAACCAAACTGAATTCTTTTATGTTCATAGAGACTATGAACATATGCTCACCTATAGGACTTTCAGCAACCTGGTGAGCACAAATCCAACATGGCGGCGGCGCGAAGTATAAATATTTAAATGGACGTTTCTCGCGAATTAACTATCCGAGTACCGGTACCGTGAAAGGTTGCACGTTAAATGCTCATACAAATGTTGATCCACTGGCATCAAATTTATTTCAATTGTTTGCATAATCACAAGATGGCTGCTGTGCGTAATTTTAAAATCTCGTTTTTACTTATTGTGTTCTGATCATGCGATTGAAGTTTGAATACCACACGTACACAATAATCTTAATGTAATAGTACAAAAATAAAAATCCAACCTGGCGACCATCTGAAATATTTAGACGGTTCTCAATATCTACGAATCTGTTACAGCAATTAAACTGCAATTGTGTATGTTGATAGAGGCAATTAACATGAGCAGGATATATGAAAATAGGCTGTATAGTTCTTCACGGAACTACTTGTTTTAAATTTTGACTCACCCTTATTTCAAGGGGTAGTTGTGAAGATGGGACTTATCGTATGCTAAACATGTGGAACATTTGTAGGCAGGCCGGCAAATGTAGTGAATTTGAAATATCTTTCTTTGCGAGGCCTTTTCCTTTCCTTTTTGGAGGCGATAATGAGGTTCATCAACAAGCCGATCCTCTGGGTCCAGAGGCCATGTCCGTCTGGCAAAGCGAGAACAAGTGCTTCTGGGGAAAGCAGCGACACGCCTTGTGGCACGAGACAGGGAGATCTTGACTGGGGGGTAGATCTTTCCTTTCGTTCTCTTTGCCTGTGCCACTTTGCGGGCCGACGCTCACCTCGACTTGTTGGTGAATCTCCTGGTATGTTATGGTTGATCGTCACTCAGTGGGGCGAGGTTGGGGCCCCACAGTTCGCCCCACTGTTACGTTAGCCAACGGCAGAGGCGGATCAGAGAGTATCTTAGCCTTCAGATTACGGATCGACGCGGTGTCAGGTCCCCTCGACTGTACAACACCGGGGCGCTGCATCAGACAGCTACTAAATTGCCCTCTTGAAGCTGAGTGCAACCCGTTCCACTCAGCTGCCGGGTAAATGGAGTTTTGAGAGAGGAATATCATACCTCCCTTAATAAGCATAATATGAAAATCGTTTAAATTGGTGAATAGTCCTCTAAAAAGCACCTAAAACGTTTGTTTGATTTATTGCTGTGTAACATCTTTCCACTCGGTTGCTGGATATTCTTGGGGGAGTGATTTTGAAAACTGGGACGGAAGTGGATCGGAACGATCGAAGTGGCACCAGCTGGCACTCTTCCGATCGATTGATTGGAAGTGTGCTCGAACGGAAGTGTGTTAGCTAGCAGTGGTGGATCGAACGGAAGTGTAAGACGCACTGCCAAATCGATCGATCGATCCAGCTGGCAGTGGTAAGAGAAACAATGAGCGAGCGGTGTCGGAAATTGAAACCATGACGTACTCTTGGCCGTGTGGAATGTATATGACATACTGAACGGTAAACGCTCATGTGAACTCTGGTGTCAAGTAATTGAAACAAACAACATGGTACATGTTCGAAGTCTTCGTATCAGTATTTAATGGTAAAATGCCTTAATAACAAACATTGTACGTAGTGGGCATTGCCGGTATTATGTTTCAGCACAGTGGCTATTCAAATATTAACCCACATAACTGTAATGCAGTCATCAATATAATATAATCGTTGTGGTAATACGAGAATTGAGTAAGCCTTCATGAACTATTGCTGAATACATTCTCTTTACTCACAAGAGGGCCTATTCATAAGGCATTTTAAACTCAATTTCACGCAGGAACATTATCGAAACATGCAAAATATAAATGAAACGTAATTCCGTAATGCAGTATTATTGGAACGTGGAAATAAGTCACCATCTTTTGCATGATATTTGCGTAGTCGAAATAGTCATGGGGTTAGCGCCTATGACTGTGAATGTAGATATCTCGGGTTCGAATTCCGGACGGGGTAGATAATTTTCCTACAAGATTATCATTTTAAACGATATTTATCATATCAATATAACTCATTTTAACAGAATCCATATGAAATTCGTTTTGGTCTGTGAATCAATTGGTCCTGTTTATAAGGAATTTATGGTTATGAGCGGTGTCGCGCCTATTAATCCAGTTGATCCATATGGTATTCTTTATTTAGGCTAGTGCTGGTGGAAGCTACAAATCATCTAATAAAATGAGTTCCGTTTAATAAACTACAATATCTGTAAAACACTCTCTTTTACAATAGATTAATATTTGTGCCAATAATAGTATAAAATACCGGTGTATCAACAATTTCACGTGAGGTTTCTTCTATGTCAGATGTTACACATCATATGCGACTACTGTAAGGCTCGTCATTTTTAGACTATTTTCAATTTTGAAAAAAAAAATAGGCTTATGAGATCTCCTTTTGTCCGTGTGTGAGTGCGTGTGTGTATATGATGGTGTGTCTCCCTCTAATAACTTCTGAACGGCTGTAGAGATTTCAATGAAACTCGGTACGTTCATAGCACTATTCCGGGCGACCACGACCGTGGCCTTCAAATTTTGTTACGTCTCACCAATCCAACATAGCGGCTGTGCGAAATATTTCACCAGCATTCAATATCTCCGAAACTATTACCGATATCACCCTGGAATTTTCTACGGTGATAAAGGGAACTACTAGAAGTTCACCTACGTGACTCCTGAAAAACTGGTAACAACAAAACCAACATGGCGGCCAAGCGAAATTTCGACGTTTAAATCGAATTTTCTCGCGATTTAATCAACCAAACGCAATAAAACATAGTACAGTATCTGTTTATACACATTGTAATGCACCGACATCTAACTTCGTTCAATTGTTTACATAACCACAAGATGGCGGCTGTGCGAAATGTTTCACCGGCATTCTATATCTCTGAAACTATTAGCGGTATCACCCTGAAATTTTGTACGGAGATAAAGGGCACTACTGGAAGTTCATCTATAAGACTTAAATGAACCGGTTAACTACAAAATGAACATGGCGGCCAAGCGAATTTGAAAATTTTAATTAGACCTTTCTCGCGTCCCGTGATTTAATGTTCCAAACGCAAAGATACGCAGTGAAACGTGGCACAGTAAATTCTTATACTAATGTTAATCCACTGGCATTTAATTTATTTCAATTATTTCCATAACCACAAGATGGCAGCTGTGCGAAATTTTAAAATGTCGTTGTTACATCTTGTGTCCTAACCATGCGATTAAAATTTGAATGCTACACATACACAATAATCGTCATGTAACAATATATGAATGGTATGGATTCCGTCTTACGGAAGGACTTCATGATGAAAATTAATAAATGTAAAACAAAAATACTGGAATGCAGCCGAAATAAATCAGACACCTTTATGGAGATCAAATTGGCAGGTGAAAAGCTGAAGGAAGTAGGAGACTTCTGGCCGGCCCCGTGGTGTTGGGGTAGAGCACCTGCCTCTCACTCGGAGGCCCCGGGTTCGATCCCCGGCTCCGTCAGGGATTTTAAAACTGACGTGAGGGTTGGAACGGGGTGCATTCAGCCTCGTGAGGACAATTGAGTAGCTGTCTGACAGTGAGGCAGTGCCCCGGTCACGAAAACCAAGATTAACGGCCGAGGGGACCCGACGCGCTGACCACGCGTCACCCCAAAATCTGCAGGCCAATTGGCTGGGCAGCGGTCGCTTGGTAGGCCTAGGCCTTTCAAGGGCTGTAGTGCCACGGGGTTAGGTTAGTTAGGAGACTTCTGTTACTTAGGAAGCAGAATAACCAGTGATGGACGAAGCAAAGAGGATATAAAAAGTAGGTTGGCTCGGGCAAGGAAAGCCTTTCTACAAAAAAGGAATCTGTTGACATCGAATATAGATTTAGGTATTAGGAAGTCATTTTTGAAAGCCTTTGTCTGGAGCGTGGCGCTCTATGGAAGTGAAACTTGGACTATTGGTGCAGCAGAAAAGAGGAGAATTGAGGCATTTGAAATGTGGTGTTACAGGAGAATGATGAAGATCAGATGGGTAGATAGGGTTACAAACGAAGAGGTATTAAGGCGAGTGGAAGAGGAGAGATGTTTCTGGCGACTGCTATTAAAGAGAAGAGATAGGTTGGTAGGACACATACTAAGACACCCAGGAATAGCAAGCTTAGTTATGGAATGAAGGGTCGAGGACAAGAACTGTAGGTGTAGACCAAGGTTAGAATATGTTAAACAGATTGCCTCGGATGTAGGGTGTGGTAGCTATGTAGAGATGAAACGATTAGCTCAGGACAGGGAGGCATGGAGAGCTGCATCAAACCAGTCAAAAGACTGAAGACTCAAACAACAACAACAACAATATATAACTCTAGGACCTACATATATAAAATCCAACATGGCGACCATCCGAAATATTTAGTCGGTTCTCAATATCTACGAATCTATTACAGCAATCAAACTGAAATTTTGTATGTTGATAGAGGCAATTAACGTAAGTAGGATATACGAAAATAGGCTGTATAGTTCTTCACGCAACTACTTGTTTTCATGACTCAAAATTACGCCAAGAAGTAATTCGAAATATTTTTCTTTGTGAGGCTTTGTCCTTTTCTTTTTGGAGGCGATGATGAGGTTCATCAACAAGCCGATCCTTGGGCTCCAGAGGCCATGTCCGTCTGGCAAAGCGAGAACAAGTGCTTCTGGGGAAAGCAGCGTCACGCCTTGTGGCACGAGACAGGGAGATCTTGACTGGGGGGTAGATCTTTCCTTTCGTTCTCTTTGCCTGTGCCACTTTGCGGGCCGACGCTCACCTCGACTTGTTGGTGAATCTCCTGGTATGTTATGGTTGATCGTCACTCAGTGGGGCGAGGTTGGGGCCCCACTGTTCGCCCCACTATTGCGTTAGCCAACTGCAGTGGCGGAGCAGAGAGTATCATGGCCTTAAGATTACGATCGACGCGTTGTCAGGTTCCCTCGTCTGTTCATCACCGGGGCGCTGCATCAGACAACTACTAAATTGTCCTCTTGAAGCTGAGTGCAACCCGTTCCACTCAGCTGCCGACTAAATGGTGTTTTGAGAGAGAAATATCATACCTCCCTTAATAAGCACAATATGAATATCGTTTAAATTGGTGAATAGTCCTCTAAAAAGCACCTAATATGTTTGTCGTTTTTTTTTTAAATTTTGACTTACCCTTATTTCAAGAGGTAATTGTGAAGATGGGACTTATCGTATGCTAAACATGTGGAACTTTTGTAGACAGGCCGGCAAATGTAGTGAATTTGAAATATATTTCTTTGCGAGGCTTTTTCCTTTTCTTTTTGGAGGCGATGATGAGGTTCATCAACAAGCCGATCCTCTGGGTCCAGAGGCCATGTCCGTCTGGCGAAGCGAGAACAAGTGCTTCTGGGGAAAGCAGCGACACGCCTTGTGGCACGAGACAGGGAGATCTTGACTGGGGGGTAGATCTTTCCTTTCGTTCTCTTTGCCTGTGCCACTTTGCGGGCCGATGCTCACCTCGACTTGTTGGTGAATCTCCTGGTATGTTATGGTTGATCGTCACTCAGTGGGGCGAGGTTGGGGCCCCACTGTTCGCCCCACTGTTGCGTTAGCCAACTGCAGTGGCGGAGCAGAGAGTATCTTGGCCTTAAGATTACGATCGACGCGTTGTCAGGTCCCCCCGTCTGTTCATCACCGGGGCGCTGCATCAGACAGCTACTAAATTGCCCTCTTAAAGCTGAGTGCAACCCGTTCCACTTAGCTGCCGACTAAATGGTGTTTTGAGAGAGAAATATCATACCTCCCTTAATAAGCACAATATGAATATCGTTTAAATTGGTGAATAGTCCTCTAAAAAGCACCTAAAATGTTTGTCGTTTTTTTTTTAAATTTTGACTTACCTTTATTTCAAGAGGTAATTGTGAAGATGGGACTTATCGTATGCTAAACATGTGGAACCTTTGTAGACAGGCCGGCAAATGTAGTGAATTTGAAATATATTTCTTTGCGAGGCTTTTTCCTTTCCTTTTTGGAGGCGATGATGAGGTTCATCAACAAGCCGATCCTCTGGGTCCAGAGGCCATGTCCGTCTGGCAAAGCGAGAACAAGTGCTTCTGGGGAAAGCAGCGACACGCCTTGTGGCACGAGACAGGGATATCTTGACTGGGGGGTAGATCTTTCCTTTCGTTCTCTTTGCCTGTGACACTTTGCGGGCCGACGCTCACCTCGACTTGTTGGTGAATCTCCTGGTATGTTATGGTTGACCGTCACTCAGTGGGGCGAGGTTGGAGCCCCACTGTTGCGTTAGGCAACGGCAGTGGTGGATGAGAGAGTATCTTGGGCTTCAGATTACGGAACGACGCGGTGTCAGGTCCCCTCGACTGTTCAGCACCGGGGCGCTGCATCAGACAGCTACTAAATTGCCCTCTTTAAGCTGAGTGCAATCCGTTCCACTCAGCTTCTAAAATCTCTGCCCTGGAATTACATCTATGTCGCTGAACTGCGCCAGCCTATCATTCTGTTCAGTATTGTTCACGGTGAGCTATTAATAAGATTCCAAGACTCGGATGTTCACGACTGCAATGATGCGAAATGAATGACTCGAACTTGTAAGTTTTGTGACGTTTCTAATAATTTTATAATTATTAATAATAGTTATAGGGAATACTTGTGACAATTATAAAACATTTGAAGCGCATATAAATAATTAAGTGACAGTTTGGAGGATGAAATTTCGATGAACATTATGATATTGTCATTGTTTACATCGAAGATGTTTAACAATGTGGAGATAGGTGGACTTATGACAGATCAACCTTTGATAGTTTGTGTAAATATTGTAAATTGTGTCGAGAGTGTTAAGTAGGAAAGAACATTAGTGTAATATTTATGTTAAAACACCAGCGGAGTCGTCTTTATTTTTATTTGAAATAATGCAAGTGAGGTTAAAGGAAATGTCAGGAACGGCTGATCACTTGACAATTGATAGTCAACTTAAGCTGTAATATACAAAAAGAATATACATTCGGAGGTTATGTATAGAGTAACAGAGGACTATGCTAAACGAAATTATTTTAAATATTGAATTGAGGATTTTCTTTTGCAAACACTGAAACAGATACGTGTTTACATTTTGAAACAGCTGATTCATGTTTACGTTTTGAGTAGCAGTGGACTGCTAATGTCAGATGGACATCATTAAATATTTCGCTTTATTGTCAAACAAGCGTGTTTAGTAACATTTTACGTTTATTATATAAAATTTAAATTGTTTCGTTTATTCTTTAATACATTATTTTCGTTTGTTTTTATAATGGTATTATTAACAAACGCAAGAAACATAAATGCTTAAGGAAAATAGGAACATGGAATGTTAACACATTATTAAAGGTGGGGAAGCTGAAAAACCTGAAAATAGAAATGAAGAGATTAAAAATAGATATTCTCGGTGTTTCTGAAATGAGATGGCCTGGCTTGGGTGACTTTTGGTCAGATGACTACAGAATAATCTACTCAGGGCCGGAAGACAGACCGCTCGGAAGAAATGGGGTAGGAGTGATTATGGAAAAATCCATGTGACTCAGAGTAGCGGGATATGTGCAGCATAGTGATAGGATAATTCTAGTCAAGATAAATACGGAGCCAAACAATACTGTTATAATTCAAACATATATGCCAACTACAAATGAAGATGACGAGGAAATTGAAAGAATGTATGAAGATCTAAATCACCTGATAGAAGGAACAAGAGCAGAAGACAATGTAATCATTATGGGGGACATGAATGCAACGGTAGGGGATGGAACAGAGGGAACAACTGTTGGGCAGTTTGGACTGGGAGTCCGAAATTTGAGAGGTGAACGATTGATAGAATTCTGCACTAGGCATAAATTAGTCATAACAATTACAATCTTCAATCATCCCAAGAGAAGACGATACACTTGGAAAGCTCCTGGAGACACGAGAAGAGCGCAATTGGATTACATAATGGTAAAAGAAAGGTTTAAGAACCAGGTTAAAAATTGCCGAAGTTATCCAGGTGCAGATATCGTAAGCGATCCTAATCTAGTCATGATGCACGCGGAACTCAAATATAAGAACATCGTTACGAGAAAAACTGAGTATCTACAGGTGACAAAACTTAAGATGCCAAATATTAGAGATGAGTTCCAAAGAAGAACAGATGAAATGATTGAAAGAAATACTGACATATTCGATAAACCAATAGAAAGTCAGTGGAGAATTCTGAAGGAGGAAATACTAGGAACTGCAGAGGAACTGCTAAAAATAAAAATAAAAACAGCAGGAAAGCATGGATAAGTGAGGAAGTTGTAGAAATGATAACTGAAAGAAGAAGGTTCAAAAACGCCACAAGTGACGAAGGAAAACAACAATATAGAAGACTGAGAAATGAAATCGTTCGGAAAAGCAAGCGAGACAAAGAAAAATACTTATGTGAGATATGTGATGAAATAGACACCGATTTTAAAGCAAATAACTTAGAAAAAGCATATGGAAATGTGAAGCAATTTTTTGGTGAGAAGAAACCGAAGACATGTGGTATTAAAGATGAGAATGGACAATACTTGTATGAAGAGGGAAAGGTTGGGAAGAGATGGAAAGCATATCTAGAGAGCCTCTATGGAGATGAAGTTATGAATAAGGAAGTAATAGAGGAAGAAGACCAGACAGATGCAGAGAATAGAGGTGACCAAATACTAAAATCGTAATTTAAAAGAGCACTGAAAGATTTTAAAGACAAAAAAGCACCAGGTGTAGATAAAATCCCTGCAGAACTATTAAATAACTGCGGAGAGAAAGCTGAAGATGCAATGAATGGAATGATATGCAAAATGTATGAAACTGGAATAGTACCAACTGACTTTACTAAGTGCATAATAATTCCAATTCCAAAGAAGGGCAGAGCACAAAATTGCGATCAATTTAGGACATTAAGCCCGACAACACATGCATCTAAAATTCTTACACGTATTATACTTAGGAGAATAGAGAACTACCTTGATAACTACATTACAGACGACCAATTTGGATTCAGAAGGGGCATTGGAACAAGAGAAGCAATATTAACTCTAAGACAAATGATTGAAAAGAGAAATAGAAAAGGAATACCAACATATCTAGCATTCGTGGATCTGGAGAAAGCTTTTGACAACGTGAATTGGAATATACTGTTGATGTTACTAAAGAAAGTGGGAATCTCTTATAGAGATAGAAGAATAATACATAGTTTATATAAGAATGAAAGGGGAATAATAGATCTGGCAATAACCAGTAAGAGGTTGAAATAAGAAAAGGAGTACGACAAGGATGCTCGCTATCTCCTTACTTATTTAATTTGTATGTCCAAGATGCCATAAATAGGATAAGAGAAGATCTTCAAGTTGGAGTAAATATACATGGGGAAAAGATTGACATGCTCCGATTCACAGATGACATTGCTTTAACAACAGATAATGAAGATGATCTTCAACAGATACTTCATGTAATGAATAACATCCTCAAAAACGAATTTAACATGAAGATGAATAAAAATAAAACAAAAATACTCGTATGCAGTCGGAACCAGGAAGATCATAGAAGAGCACCAGCAATTTATATCGAGAATGATAGAATACAACATGTGAAGGAAGATAAGTATCTGGGAAGCTTGATAACGTATGATGGAACCAGAAAACGAGAAATTTGGAGTAGAATTATTCAGGCAAAGAACGCCTTTTATAGAAAGAAGAATCTCTTCACATCCAGAAGTATAGACCTAAAAATGAGAAAAAAGACTGTTGAAGACATACGTGTGGAGTGTGGCTTTGTATGGTAGTGAGACCTGGACAATAGGGAAGTCAGAAGAGAGGAAGTTGATGGCTTTTGAGGCTTGGTGCTGGAGAAGAATGCTTAAGATCAGTTGGATACAACATATGACAAATGAAGAGGTATTCAGAAGAGCAGGAGAAAGTAGAAGCATTATGAAGAGCCTGAAAACAAGAAGAGCAAATATGTTGGGACATATTCTCAGACATAATAGCCTTCCAGCAAGAGTCATCGAAGGGATGTTAGAAGGGAAAAACACTAGAGGAAGACCACCACTAGCGTACATCACACAGTTAATGACAGACACGAACACCAAATCATATCGTGAATTGAAGAGAATGGCGGAGAATAGAGAAGATTGGCGAGTTGCTGCAAACCAGCCCCAGGGCTGTTAACTTAAGACAGAGATAGTTTTTATAAACAGGCTTAAGTGATTTATTTGAATTATGGAGAGAGATTGTGTTGTGGAGTGGATTAAGGTTTTAGTAGCCTATAGTCCCTTGCTATGCCCCATTTGCCCCGAGAACCGTAAGTTTCTCGTATTCTCCACTTAATTGCTTAGTTTGCCCAGTTTTATTCTCCATAACACAATCGTAGATAGTATGTACCCACATGTAGCTCTTGTCGGCAGGATTTTTAGGTTTATCTAGCCGGGGACCTTCAAGATTCTACAATCCAGCTGATCTTCGGATATGACGAGCGGCTTTTCATGTTTAAATGGGTACATATTAAAAATGGTTCGCCCTAACGCGGGGATCGTTTAAGCTTCATTGGGTGCGATTGAATAATTTATTTTGACATTTAAAGAAAGATTAGACCCGAACAAAATCCTGAGAAAGGCAAAATAATTTATAAGACAGAAAGATAACTTATGATCTAAGTCTGTTAGTTTGATAATCCGGTTGTTGACATGTTTAGTCACAGTAATGTAATGTAATGAATGTAATGAATTAAAATTAATTTATGGTATAATAGTAATGAGGAAAGAAGTACTCGAGTACTCTTCCAACGAAATACGCAGAGTACTTCAATATGTAGCTTTTCAAAGCTACGTTATCTTCAACCACCTCTAACTCAAGGAGAGTTGATAGAAGCTATATCTAGACAACTCCCAGTTGACGTCAGACGTTATATAATTTCGTCAGAAGAAAACGATCTTGCTATGATGGACGAATTATTGCGTATGCTTGACTCTACCAGTTCTTTACCAAAATAATGTTGCATCGAGAAACATTACAATAGATTAGGGAAGTGAATACCATTGTCATTAATCAAATGCAACAGACTGACGAAGTCCCGAGACAAGACCAGAGTAGATCAGGTCCAGAGAGGAACAACTCCTTTAGAGATAGAAGGGATGAGCCGAGATACCGTAGATTCAGAGAAGGTAGACCTTACCAGCCGCAAAATGATAGAAATGGTGAGCCTAACAGAAGGACAGGTTACTACCACAATAATAACAGCTATCGGAATAATAATTATAACCAGCAATACAACTGTGACAACAGAAATTCTAGAGGGTATAACCGATACAAGAACTACAATGACGACGTGTTCTGCAGAGAACAATACACTGAACGACATCGTGAAAGTCAGGAGTACTTGAAGAACGTCAGACAGGGAAATATACCTCGCGACAACAGAAATTATAACAATAATTCAGATCCTAAACCGAGTATTAGTCAGCAGGGGAAAACCGATGAGGCAGCCCCTGTACAAAAAAGAAAAAACGCCAATTACCAAGCGCAACTAACTCAAGAGAGATTACCATCCTACAATGTAACGATTAACGAAATTTATCAGGTAACAGATGAGGATTTGTTATTTGAGGAAGAGAACTTAAGAGAAGATAGACAAGCGGAATTACCTATCATTGACATTAATGTGGAAGGAGAGAATTGCAGATCATTGGTTGACACAGGCGCAGTAATATCGATCCTATCAGAGGAGTGTTATTTTAGGCTACTTAAAGGAGACAGCAGACAGCATGGCTATATTGCCAGCTTCAACAGTTAAGGTTAGAGGTATTTTCCAGGACAAGACTGTCAAATGTAAAATTCAGGTTCTGTTGAATTTCAAGATATTAGCAGAGATTATGAACATGTGTTTATAATAGTAAACAAGATAATCTTCGATGTGATTTTTGGAATAGACTTTATATCGAAAGTAGGAGCTGTCATCGACATGAAGAATCGAGTCATTAAGTTTAATGAAATTAATATGGAAACAGAAAATTCAGAAGAACAGGAAGTGAATACAGATATAGAAAATTATTATAGAGAAGATATTTGTGATAATGTTGTAAATGAAATGTAAGAAGAGAAAAAACATTATGCTCTAAGAGTTGAAGGACTCGAAGAAATTCAAGAGGAAATTGAAAATATGATAGAAGAATTTAACGACATTTTCGACGATAAACCTGGTTTAATCAAGGATTTCCAATACCGTATTCGATTGACCAATGAAGCTTCTTACCAAAAGAAGATTTACCCAATACCTGAAAAATACTACGAAGAAGCACGAGGGATAATAAAGAAAATGGAGATGGATAGAATAATTAGAAAACAAGGATCAACCTATATCAACCCATCACTGTTGTAAAGAAAAGCAATGGACAGTTACGTCTATGCCTAGATGCAAGAAATATCAAAACTTTAATACTTCCAGAAATGGACAGGTCTCCAATAATCCGTGATCTACTTAGAAAATTCAAGGGAAAAACATGTTTCGGCGTTCTTGATCTCACAGCATCGTTTTACCAGATAGAGCTTACAGAGGACAGTAAACAGTATACAGGCTTTTTGTTTGACCAAACAAGCTATGTATTTCAATGAGTACCTTTTGGCCTTATAAATAGTGGACAAAATCTGATAAGGGCATTAGATAATAAACTCGGCGATGAGGTAAAAGAAAATACGGTATGCTACATAGATGACCTTATTATTTCGTCTGAAAATGTGGAGGAACATTTGAAACACTTGAGAAAATTGTTTGTGGATTTAAGGGAAACAAATATTAAAGTTAACTTTGACAAGTGTCATTTCATGCGTGAGAGGATAAATTTTCTGGATCATACCATAGATCAGTTTGGTTATCATCCCAATGAGAAGAAAGCAGAAGCTATTGTCAGATTTCCAAGACCAACTAAGGTGAAGCAAGTAAGGAAATTTGTCGGCATGTGTCAGTTCTTGAGTAACCATTGTAGCCGATATTCCGAGATTATGGCACCGTTGTACGACCTATTAAAGAAGTACAACATATGGAAATACGATCCAGCCACAGAAGAGGCGTTTGAAAGAGCTAAGGAGATGCTCAGAAATAACATCAAACTGGAGTATCCTGAATTTGACCGCATATTCTATCTAGAGTCGGATGCATCTCGCATAGGAATTAGTGCGGTATTATACCAGAAGGATGAAGAGGGAAATAAGCACTATTTTGGATTTTGTAGCAGGAAATTGAGGAAACATGAGGAAAGCTAGGCCTCCTTCACTACTGAAGTGGAAACTTGAGCTTTTGTAACAGCATTGCAGCAGTGGAAGACTAAACTTGTGTAAAGCTAAATTGTTAGGTTAGATTTCGTCGGAACGCTCTGTCAAAGTTCCAACGTTCACCACTAGATGTCATTGATATCTGGTAGTGAAAGTTGGAACTACTTGAAATTGAACGGAACTTGTAGCTTACCCTAGTGGTGTCCGTTGGAAGCAGCTACAGACTCTGACGAGCTGAACATGTCCCCGGACACTCCAGGCACTAAAAGCCATACGATAAATAAATAAATAAGCAGTGGAAGAAGATCTTGATAGGATACCAGATCATAATAATTACAGATCATAAATCTTTACAGTTTATGATGCAGTCCGATATGTCCAGTGATAGACTGACTAGATGGGCGTTGTTTGACCAACAATTTAATGGTACAATAGTTCACCAGCCTGGGAAAGACAACTTGTTGGCAGATGCATTATCACGAAATCCTATCGACAATATCCAGATAAATGCGATACAATTGGAGCCTCAAGATCAAGAGACTTTGACAAAGCTCGGGAAGATAAATGTATCACAGAAAAGATGCATTCCAATTAGGATTATGTATAGCTTCTTGAAAGTTTTATGGACAACGCTGATCCTGATTATGAGAAGGTTCGCAAGCGCTCAATTCGTTATATTTTGTCAGGAGACATCGTCTGCAAGTACGCCGAAGTGAAAAGGACGAAAGTAAGAGTTGTGGTTCCTCCCAACTTAGTAAACCCATTGGTTTTGTTGACGCACCACAGTATACGTCATGGTGGTCTCGACAAGACTGTAAACACTGTGCCTTTATACGACGGAGTGGATGATGGCGTGATTTGAATTGAGCGCGCTGAGGCGACACCAAGGTCGCGTTATGCTGTTGATTCGTCATGTTTTGAAACAGGTGCGTGGTCTGAGTACCGCCAGGGAATGACGGAGCACAATATACTTGTTTGTATTTAGATAAGGAAGAGGAAGGCATCAGCACTTCGGATTTCTATTTGGAATTATTCTCCCATTTAATTCACAAAGTTTCAATTGATCTAAATAACCTTCTAGGATGTTCCATGGTGGGTACTAATAGAAGTGAAGGCATCGCATTACGTAATGCAGCTACATCTATCGATATTTGACCTTGTGTCAGTATATAAACCGGCTCTTAGTAGGCCAGGCTATCTGTCTGTGTTGATCAGTTGGTCAGTGGTGCTCACCTGTTGTTACGCTGTTACGCTACGCCGTGGTTATACCCCGCGAGGCTAGGCCTCTATAATAACATCTCTACGTTACTCTGGTAGTGGGTCGGAAGACTTAGTATCATTTTTGATACCAGTGCGTGGAAAGTAAAGTGCCGTTGTGCTACACGAACTTATTATTATTATTATGGTGCTTGTGAAAATTCATACTAGAATACTGGAAGAACTAAAGGTATGTGAATATGGGCTTGTTTCACGCAAGTGACTGATAATTGACTGTAAACTTTCACCCAGTGCTCAATATTTATAAACTGGAATTGTATTCAAATTGAACTAGAATTATGACAAAATGCGACGTAATGGTGAGCGACCACAAGAGCTTATTTAATATCATGGAAATTTCGTGTTCGAATCAGATCAGGCATATTTAAGACATTCTATCAAGTGGATATATTATTATCCAGCCCCGTAAGATCTCCCAGATTAATTGTGACAGTCAGAATATTTGGATTTTTAAAACTGTGGGCTACAACATCGGAATACCGAGTGTGCGTTTATGGAGGAGTTCGGAACGACCCCACAGGATGGTGACGTCATTACCCCACTGTTCCAACATGATGGTTGGCTTGAGAGGCACAATGTGAGGCGAACGATACCAGGATTGCCGGATGGGGACCCGAAGCGATGCCTATAAGGGGCATATTTCTATGAACGAGAAGGCAGCGTGAGGCAAATGCTGGGATACGACTCTTTCCTAGTGTGCAGCCATCACGGGTCCGTGGTGCCATGGTTCGATCCGCACCGAGGGATGATCCACCGCTACAGAACATCTAAGGTAGAAGCCTTCTGACATATGTAGATCTTATTCTTGGGCCATGAATTTCCATAATTTCCGCTAAATCTATTCACTTCCCTAATCGTTATTAATCTTCGTTCTTCTATAGTTGGTTGCATATATGCTAGGCGAATACTTATATTTGTTGCTTAGACTTGTAGGTGAGGTGGATCCTCAACATTTCCACTGTTAATTATATTAAGTATAATATGGGATGTCCTACCCCATTTGTATAAAAGGCAGCAGAATTATGACACACTGGCAGCATTTGCACTATTTTTGAATATTTTCTAATAATAATAATAAAATATTTACAAATTTATATTGGAAGAACACTGAATTTTGATAAATAATTATGAATGTAATATTCCACGAAGAAAATATAATTGATAAATATTTTGAATTATGATTATAAACAAATTGTTTAATTGTTTAAAAATATGGGATCTTATAATCTTCAGATAGTATTGGAAATTATTTAAACGAAGCTTAATGATTCTGTTTCCATGTGGAAAAGTGTCAATGCACTTATATGTTTTCTGAAGTTAGTTCAGATAATTTGAGATTTTGATCCTCTGATGAATGGGATTCATGCGGGAGTGATATCCTGTCCCATAATGATACTAATTACTTCGATAATAAAATGTGATTCATGCGGGAGTGATATCCTTTCCCATAGTGGTAATATTGCTTCGAATGCCAGTCCAATTACATAAAAATCCCATGAGATACCCTAATATAGGGTCATTGTTTTGTTAAGAATATAATGACGTCACGTCAACTGTTCCGCCGATTCTTGTGACGGCTGGTGTAGAATTAATATTCAGTGTTACATGTCCTATAAATAAATCAGTGGACTTACGAGAATTATAACCACAGATCACAGGCTATATTAGGAGAGGCCTACAGTTTTTATTATTACTATTTTCACGTTGAGATACATAAATCCGTTAGTGTCAAGCTTATGCAATGCTGTGCTATTAAGTGCTCCTCTGAATTGTGTGTTACATTGCCACCATAATTTCGTCATAACTGAGTGGTGAAATGTGGATGTGAAATATCGTCAATATTTTTGTAAATAATTATTGTAAATAATGTGAATGAATATAGGACAATATTAGGAACTGAAACCAATTAAATTTGCTTTAGATATTTTTGGTGTCGTGAGTGATCATATAATATTATGCAATCTCGCCTGTATAGGGTAAAATAATAATGTGTATTTTGAATTAAACATAGTCAAACCTACGAACTATTACGAAGAGACTATGATTTTTCTAGATCTGAGATGCATAATCGAGAAGGGAAGTGTTTATTATTCTTGTTGTTGCCATGAGGCAATGTCTTGTGAAGTAAATTTTTGGTGAAATGGTTTTTATCTTAATATGTGTTCTCACTTTCTGTTGTGTTGTGAAGTCTTTCCTTATCCTTGACGGGGAGCATGGGTGCAGTGTGCGGTAGTTACATAGCCCAGCCCAGGACGCCCTGAGATAAAACTCGTGCTGACAATGTGCTTATGTTGCCTCGCATGTGGTTGCCTGTCCATCCCAGGTGGACAGACGGGCACATTAGGGAAGGAAAGATACGGCGGCCAACCAGTGGGACCTCGATTAGGAATAGTATAGCATTTTGCGCTCAATTGCATGAGTATCGTTGTTTTTGGATTTTGATCCATCGTTGCATTAGATTTTGTTTGTTTTCGCGACATAGAACAGAGGTGAGTAACATTTCTATGATGGTGAAGTAATGTTAATTACTGATTAAACACATCAATTCACATTTTTTCGGAAGGAAATTCATGGCTCAAAAATTTCACATAACTCTGCCATAGCTCTAAGTCCCTTGAGTGTCTGGTGTTCGTTCGTCTTACTGATCGCCCTTTGTTGTGTTGTGAAAAATCATGTCTGGTCAGGAGATGAAGACATTGTTAATGTCTCTGAATAATAAGATGACAGAGAACTCTTTAATTCTTGATGAAAGAAACTTCTGACGCTATTTCGGCATCAGAAGGTCAAATGAAAACAAATACAGAAATAATAGAAAATAGGATTCAAGCTACTTTAGAAACCATTCAAGCCACTTCAGATACCCTTGAAAATAAAATGTAAACCGCAATACGGGGTAGTTCCGAATTACTTGAAAATAAAATTCAAAATAGTTCCAAAGAACTTGAAAGTAAAATTCAAAATAGTTCCAAAGAACTTGAAAATTAAATGTTTAAAAATTCTGAATCCCTTGAGAGTCAAATTCAAAGTCAAATTCAAAATAGTTCCAAAGATCTTGAAAATAAAACGCTTATAAATTCGGAATCCATTGAAAATAAAATCAAAGTATTTCCACTTTACTTGAAAAGAAAATTTTTGAAAATTCAGAATCCCTAGAGAAGCAGATTAGATTGGTAGAGGCTAATTTAGAATCTCAGATAGGTGATAATTCTGCTGCACTTACTCTAGTAGAAGACAGAGTTAAGAATAATCACCAGGCTCATGAAAGGCAAATTAACTTAGTTGAACTAAAAATTCAGGAACATTCGAGTACCTTAGAAGCACGAATTGGTTCAGTGGAAATTCTGGTCCTCGAAAAAAGATCAAATTTAGAGGAGAGGTTGGTGAAAACTCACGAAGAATTTACCAATCGAATAGAAAAAATAGAAGATGCGGTACTTAAGAAAGCCCAAAGATACGTTATCAAATTAGAAGATGACGCTCTTCGTATGGAGGCTAGATTAGAAGACAAGATAGGCGTGGTTGCAAATGGCCTTGTGACATAACTACAGTCTCAACTCACTGTAGAATTTAAAAGTACTATTTTTGAAAATATGTAGAAACAAATAGTTACCTGCGTTGCCAAGAAAGTTGACGATGATTTGAAGGACGTTCATAAAGCTATTCGAAAGTGCGATTCTCATCTTAGGAAAGAAATAGATGCGATTCAGAAAGATTTAGGGAAAATTGATAAAATAGTCACAAACGATTTAAACAAAAGAGTATTAGACTCAGAAAGGATATTGAATCGAATAGAAAAATACAATCAGGGTATTCATGATTATTTTCAAAAAATGAAAAGGAGAATCGAATCAGAAACGGTTACCACCGCGGATTTTACAGAAACCAAAAACCAATTATTAGAAAAAACTACAGACGTAGTTACCATCTTGGAATCACAGGCTACGCGGGAACAAATGAGGTCTGGACTTGTGGAACAGATAAAGCAGGAACAATTGAAGTCCGAAATTAAAGCGTAAGTTCCAAAAATTCAACCGGAACAACTTAAGTCCGAAATCTCGCTATTGAAAGCGGAAGTTTCAAAAATCCAATCGGAACAATGGAAATCCGAAATTTTGGAACAATTAAAGGCAGACGTCTCAAAAATACAAACGGAACGATTGACGTCCGATATTGTGGAACAGATGAAAATAAGAAGTTCGTAAATACAACCTGATGAGGTACAGGTGGATGTTTCAGCGTTAGAAAATAAAATTAGGTCCTTAGAAACAGACTATAAATCAGGAGCAGAAACCAAGGATTCGAAAGTGGCGTATGAAACAATGCCTTATTTTCACCTCCATCAAACACCTGTTCGTGATAGTGATCCTCTTGCACCAAATTCGGTAATGACGGTCATTAAGAGTAAGGATGAAAAACCGGCCAAATTCAGCGGAGTAGGTACTGTGCGCGTATTTGTGGTTGAAAATATTCTATCTTCAGAAAGTTGTGTAAGTTAACCAATGTTAAATAAAACGGAGTCAGGATTCAAGCCACAAACTGGTTTATACATCTCGCACAGTTAGTCAGTTAACCGAGCGCGGCCCAGTCAGGTAGTTTCTAGCTCACATGTGCACGGCAAGATGACTCGGGGGGAGTCAAGCATTGTCTGACAGCATGAAGGTAGCCGAGGACTTCCGATCTCGCGCAAGCCATATACAGTAACGAATAGTATTTGTAATGACGGAGATCTACGTCATGGGTAGACTCATTTTATTTTGCGGGGATTTTGTAAATTTAATGACATGAATTTATTTTGTTGTTGTTGTTAAACTCCCGTTATCCAGGGCACAGCAGTTGTTTGTCTTTATTTAATTTATTCAAATTTATTTGAGCTTATAAAAGCATCTTTAGGTTTTATTCATGGTTTCTGGATGAAACAGAAACGTAAACATTTTGGTTTTAACACCATTTATGCAATTTGTTTTTGAACGTAGGTTTTAACCATTATTCCATGTGGTTTAATGAATGACAAGCACGTGCTTACGTTTTCCTGATATCTTTTTATAGAAATTTGGATTGTATTTTATAGTTTAATGGTAGAGGAATGTGCTATAGGGTGGAGGAATTCCCAAGGACCTGATCCAGATCCTTACGCCCGAGATTTTCTTTGATTCTCGTACTCCTGAGTAGCTTAGAGATCCTTTTGTACAGTAGTCAGTTCCTATAGCACATTCAGTTGTAGGCCTAAATACCTGTTCCTTATCCTGAGTGTTTTCGCCAAGTAGCATTGTGTGGCTTTTCAGCCGGGAACTTCAAGATGCTACAATCCTTTTTCCAGCTGTGGATATAGGTGGATCATTCCAGGTATAAGAGTGCAGTACCATCACCCCAGTTGAGGTCCTTAGGGAGGTACATGATTACCTACCAGAAATGAGAGTTTCACCAGCCAGAGAGGTGAAAGTCGTAGGCAAACTGTTTGAGGGTCCAGCACTTATTTGGTAATGCACCTTCAGATATACTATGACTGATTTTGAGGACTATTCGAAATACCTTTTAAAGAAATTTTGGTCTCCGGAGATACAACAGGACATCCGTTCTGAAGTATATTCAAAGGAATGTTCGAATCCACAGCCTACTGAGGGATTTTTAACGCTATTAAAAGCATGGAAAAAAATTAACAGCCATAGAACATCCGATAAATGGGAATAATTCAACAAGATACAAAAAGACTCATCGAGAATAAACCGCAGAGAAAAAAGAAACTACGATAACAACAGACTGAAGGAGATAGAAGAGGACTTTACCAAATATAACACACGAAACTTCTACAGAACATTCAGAGAGAATATGACAGGATATCGACCACCGATCTGATGCTTCAAAAGAGAAGATGGAACACTGGAGACAAACCCGAGAAAGAACTGTGCGATACTGGCACAATATTTTGACTCACTGCTTAACTGTGATAAACCAACACAGAGATTACAGTTCGAAAAGCCAGAATCAAACATGGATTCCAAACCTCCAACACTTGAAGAAATCGTGGAAATAATAAAATCACTGAAGAACAATAGAGCGCCTGGAGAAGACGGATTGATTTCGGAAATCTGGAAATTATGACCTTACCGAGTTTTATTGAAATAGCTCCAGCCATTTAGATGTTATTAGGACACACACACACACACACACACACACACACACACACACACACACACACACACACACACGCTGACAAAAAGTGATCTCATAAGCTTATTTTTTCATAAATGAAATTAGCCAAAAAAATGACTATCAGTCTTTATATTCTCTCCTGACTGAGAATTCGAAGTTCATTATTATTTTTATTATTATTATTATTATTATTATTATTATTATTATTATTATTATTATATAAAATGAAATAACACAATATTTTAATTATTGCATAGTTAATACGGATTACTAACCTCATTCGTGGGAAGTTGTTTATTAAGAACAGCAGCCTTTGTATTTGTCTTCTCATAACATTTCCCCAATGTTCGTTTCTTCGTTTGTTGCCTTCTCCAGTTATGTTTTACCTTTCCAGATCTCAAATTTTCTCCTTCCATTGTACAAAATGTTTTATTCCGTTTATTAAGGTACTTTTTAACCACATGCCATTTCCCGCTCTCAGCACACATAACAAAACATGCATAAAAAGATGCATGGCACTTGGAACAAGAGATGATTGCATAGTAATATGGCACTTAGAACACGATTAGTTACATGCTCCTGGGCACATAGAACGTACGTTTGACATTTCCACTCTTCTATTGATGTCAAGCTCAACACAGTTCATCGCGATCGCCTATGAGTTACTTTCAGCACTCATATACATTTTGCAAAGAGCAAATGATACGAAAGGGATTTATACTGCTATGTTTGTCATTGGTCTATACATAATGATGATTCATTCAAAACATTTATAAATAATTAAAATTGACCATTATGACTATGATATCTGTTATTGCATATGAATTAATAAACATTACAGAGGTAATGGATATGAAATTTTCCCCCAATATAATGCATTAATATATGAACTATATTTCAAATTCTCTCCGCTACCCTGCATCCCAGTTTAAACTCCAGCCAACCATTAGGCAATAACCCTCTAATATGCATTGGTAGAATTCTTTATTCACAATATATTACTATATAATTGCGTTTGCTCTCAAAGCATGAAATATACAGACACTGGCGTGATAAATAAATCACAAATCATGTTTTTAAACGATACTTTATTTCGTGTTTGTATTCGAAGCAATAAAATTCTACCGTGACGCGTAAATGAAGTACTGGTAATACTAGTCATAAATCATAACTTCTGTATATCTCGTCCGTTCTGCCATGTACTGCACTGTACTGTACAGTGGTGTGCAAGGTATTAGAACCAGCGCCACTTCTCTAAAATTCCTATAGATTACTGTCCACGTACTACTTCAAGAACTGAGGAGCTCAGTGAAGGATCCCCATCCTAATTCGGGCACATTCGGAAGTCAACAGGCTTTTTATTAAACTGTGTACAGCAAGAAACTAACAAGTGAATATTGATATAAATAGGGATTCTAGTTTATATTACAGTCTTTCTAATACTAGTAATAATAATAACATTAATAATCATATCATAATCATATCATAATCTCTCCCACAGGTATCATACCGAAGATACTGAAGGCCAACCTTGATAAATTGGGACTCCATCATAATCTGCTTACCAGTATGCAGAAAGCAGTTATTTTAGAGACCTGCTCCATAGTTCGTTCGTTCCACAACCTACCAGTTTAGACAACTCCACTCCATCTTGCAACAAATGCCGATGAAATGGTGAATTGTACCCAACGATATGGTGAACATATGAGTATAATAGTAATAATAGTAATAATAATAATAATAATAATAATAATAATAATAATAATAATAATAATAATAATATTAGTCCTTGTAAAAAAGAAAAAAAACACAGCCTGTTTCCAGTCTCCGACCGGGTCAGGAATGGAATGAATGAAGCCCCCATCTAGCGGCGAAGATATGAACTATGCCAGCTGCCGAGGCCTGACGCATTACTCTGGGGCAATGATTAAATGAATGACATATAATAATATTAATAATATCGTATGACCTCAGGTGCCGGGTGAAAGCTTTGTAATTTGACACCCAGAGGGTAGCTCCCATGTCGATTTTCGTTCTTCCTTGAATCACTATGAAAGTCAAGGAGGTTAGATATCTAAGCACCTTGAACACTATAGCGCTTTCTAGTAGGGAAACGAGGAACTTTAAGTTGGCGGAAACTCCCGAGATCAATTTTGCTATTATGAACACGGCCTACTGAATTCAAATGGGTTCTTTGACATGCCAACATCGTATGACATGCGTGTCGTATTTTTGCCACCTTTCAAAAAAATCACTTACCACGGCCAGGAGCGAACCTGCAATCTTGGGGTTAGTAGACCGATACGCTATCCACTCACCCACCGAGGCAAGCTGACTGATGAAATGAAATGATAGTGGAGAGTGTTGCTGGAATGAAATTTTGACAGGGAAAACCGGAGTACCCGGAGAAAAAAAAAACTGTCTGCCTCCGTTTTGTCCAGCACAGATCTCACATGGAGCGAGTGACCAGGATTTGAACCACGGACCCAGCGATGAGAGAACGGCGTGCTGCCGCCTAAGCCACGGAGGCTTAGTCCTTGTATCAGTCACTAATAAGATCATGAAGATCGCCGTTGCCTGTATGACGTTGGGTATCGTAGAGATACACTTCCCTTTTGATCTGTTTCATTATAACCATCAAACCCTCCCCCCTCCCCAACCCCGCCCTTTCTCCTTATTTGAACATCCTCATTCTTCGAGGAGCCGTTCACCTATGAGACTTTCGAAAACCTGTTAACTACAAAACCAAGATGGCGGCCAAGTGAAGTTGCGACATTTAAATAGACGTTTCTCGCGATTTAACCAACCAAACGCAATGAAACTTGGTACCGTATATGTTTATACACATTGTAATGCACTGTCATCTAATTTCGTGCGAAATATTTCACCGGCAATCTATATCTCCGAAACTATTACTGATATCACCCTGACATTTTGTACGGAGATAAAGGGCACTACTCAACGTTCATCTATGAGACTTTCAAAAAGCGGTTAACTCTCAAACGAACATGGCGACCAAGCGAATTTGAATGTTTAAATAGACTTTTCTCGCGATGTAATCATCCAAACGCAATGAAACTTGGTACAGAAAATGCATATACACATTGTAATGCACTGGCATCTAATTTAGTTCAAATGCTTATATAACCTCAAGATGGCGGCTGTGCGAATTTTAAAATTGAATTTTTATTTCTTGTGTCGTAATTATGCGATAGAAGTGAAAGTTTGAATAATGAACCTACGCAATAATTTTCCTTTAATCATACTAATATTGTTGCGTGCCACCCCCTAGTGGCACCTTTGTTAACTGGATTACGGTGGGTATAAAGCACAACACCAATTACTGCTTAAAGAAATAATTAATTTTATTGCAGCCAGAAAAATACACTACTCAACAGCAATCATTACCTTACTCCAGTTTCCTCACGTCGAGAATACTTTCCCTTTCACTTGTCAACAGACCACAGTTAATCCTCTTCGCTAATGAGTCCGGTCCCGTACGCTCGCTGGAAATAGCTGCACTAGGTCTGTCACTGTACTATACACTGTTTCACAAGCACCACAATCACTTCCTCGGTGTCAAGAGAATCAGCTTCACTAGGGGTTTCGCAAGTCACCACACTTCTGTCGCTCAGAATAATCGCTCACACTAGCTCGTAAAACACAACAACAACCACTGCTTGACAGGTCGCTCTTATATAGCAGGCCGGTGACTCAATAAATGCTTCCAGATCCATCCAGGGTTCACGGCTTCTCGAGGTTTCCATCGCTGGTCCAGTCACGAATATTCTGGACTATCCCTTTGTCCTAGTAGCCCTGTTGCATAAGGCGCACGCAATACAGGAGGAAGGGCACAGCCCAGCCCTGGGGCAGTTGTGACTCATGCGGCGAGTGATGACACAAACTCACAGCCGTAACACCACCCTCTTCCTAAAAAGGCTGATCGTCCCGATCAATCATTGGTCCGTCTGTGTCCCTCCGTAGGCTGCCAGGCGATCTCGATGCACGATCTTCATCTTCGCCCTCGGGCTCCGCTGGATCCTGTAGACGACATCGTTGATCCGTTTCACGACTCGGTACGGGCCCTCCCAGGACTTCTGCAGTTTGGGTGACAGGCCTTTCTTCCGTATTGGGTTGAAGAGCCAGATCAGGTCGTCCTCGTGGAATCCTCCGGCATCCGTCTGCTGGTCGTATCAGGTCTTCATTCGGTCGGTCTCGATCCGCAGTTTCCTCCTCGCGAACGCGTGCACGTCCTCCAGTTGGTCGACCAGTTCTTGACAATACTGGCTTACCGGGATCGGATCATTCCCAGGTCGGCCGAAGGCAAGATCGACGGGTAGACGGAGCTCCCTCCCAAACATGGCCCGGGCTGGTGTGCACCCGGTGGCTTCATGCACGGCGGCGCGGTAGGCCAGGAGAAATAGTGGAAGATGCTTGTCCCAATCCCTCTGGTGCTCGCTGACAACTATTCGGAGTTTGTTCTCGATGGTGCGATTGAATCGCTCTACCATCCCGCCGGACTGAGGGTGTAGCGGCGTTGTCCTTGTCTTCCGGATTCCCAGCAGCTGGCATAGGTTCTGGAACACCTGCGACTCGAAGTTCCTCCCTTGGTCGGAGTGCAGCTCCAGGGGTACTCCGTACCGGCTGACGAATTCCTTCACCAGGGTCTCTGCGATCGTCGCGGCTTCTTGGTTAGGGAGCGCATACGCCTCCGGCCATTTGGTAAAGTAGTCGCTGACGACTAATATGTAGCGGTTCCCTGCCTCGCTTAACGGGAATGGCCCAGCAACATCGATGGCCACTCTCTCCATGGGGCCGCCCACGTTGTAGGTCTTCAGTGGACCCCGTCGTCTTCGTCCTGGGCCCTTGCTGGCTGCGCAATCGTGGCACCTCGCGCAGTGGTTCTCCACGTCTGTTCGGCATCCGATCCAGTAGAACCGCTCTCTCTGCTTCTCCAGGGTCTTCTTTATCCCTAGGTGTCCACCAGATGATCCTCCAAGAACTTCCTTCAGGACTTCCTCCGTCATAGCCTTTGGAACGACGACTTGTTCCCGATATGTCTTCCCGTCGGTGAGCTCCTAGGCGCGGCAGATGAGGCCATCCCTTACAATCAGCGAGTCCCACTGCGCCCAGTAGGACTTAAACTTTGGGCTGCAGTCACTCACAATGTTCCAGCCGGGTCTGGGGACACAGGCCCCCTTCCATTCGGCTATCAGTCCCAGGTCATCATCTTCTGCTTGTGCCCGCGTGAAAGATTCGCGGCTTCAGCTCCCTTGAAGTTCCACGGTAGTCCTTCGGCACGTCTTCGGGGCACGGTCTTCGTGACAGGGCGTCGGCGTTAGAATGCAGTTGGCCTTTCCTGTGCTGAATCTCAAAGTTGTATTGTTGAAGCCTCTCTAACCACCGCGCGAGTTGACCCTCGGGCTGCTTGAAGTTCAGGAGCCACCGCAGGGATGCATGGTCGGTCCTGATGAGAAATTCTTGCCCGTACAGGTACTTGTGGAAGTGTTCAATGGTCTTCACGATGGCGAGCAGCTCCTTCCTGGTGACGCAGTAGTTCCTTTCTGGCTTTGACAAGGCTTTGCTGAAGTAGGCCACTACTCTCTCCTCGCCGTCCACTACTTGCGACAGGATTCCCCCTATGCCAAAGTCGCTGGCATCGGTATCGACGATGAACCTTGTTCCAGGTCTGGGGTAGGTCAGAATAGGTGCGGTGCACAGAGCCTGCTTGAGTTGTTCTAAGGCACTGTGGCATTCTGCTGTCCACGTGAAGAGTTGGTCCTTCTCAGTCAGTCGATGTAAAGGTTTGGCGATGTCGGCGAATCCTCTCACGAAGCGACGGTAATAAGTGCAGAGTCCCAGGAAGCTTCGTAGTTGGGACTTGTCCTTCGGAACTGGCCACTCCCTCACAGCAGCGGTCTTCTCTGGGTCGGTGCGCACCCCTTCCTCGGAGACGATATGCCCAAGGTACTGGACCCGCTTCTGGAAGAGCTGACACTTCTTGGGGCTCAACTTCAGCTGGGCAGCCCGTAGCTTCAACAAGATCTCCTTCAGGTTGCTGTAGTGTTCCTCGAAGCTCCTCCCCTGAACGATGACGTCGTCTAGGTATACCAGGCAGGTCTTCCAGTGTAGTCCCCTCAGAATTGACTCCATTAGCCTTTAGAAGGTCGCAGGGGCGTTGTACAGACCAAATGGCATGACGGTGAACTGCCAGAGCCCGCTGGCCACAGAGAACGCCGTTTTCTCGCGGTCCTTAGGGTGGACCTCCACCTGCCAGTAGCCACTCTTCAACTCCAAGGTGGAGAACCATCTTGACCCTGATATGGTGTCCAGCGTGTCGTCGATCCGGGGTAGAGGGTAGCTGTCCTTCTTCGTGACGTCGTTCACTCGCCTGTAGTCCACGCAGAACCTGGTGGAACCGTCCTTCTTCTTCACAAGCACGAACGGAGAACTCCAAGGACTATGTGATGGCTCGATCACCCCGTGCTCCTTCATCTCTTCTACCATCCGGTCGACTTCGGCTTGCTTGGCGAGCGGGACACGTCGCAATGGGGCCCTAATCGGTGCGCTGTCCCCAACGTCGATTCTGTGCTGGACCAAGCTTGTCCTGCCGAAGTCTTTACTCCCCACGGAGAAGACATCCTGGAGTTCGCGTAGCAGGTCCTGAAGTTGGCGTGATTGCTCTTCGTCTAAATGGTCCTGGGATCCTTGGTACAGCTTCTGTAGTTCTTCTGGCAGGGCGCGTCATCTTCAGTTGTTCGTCTGCAGGTGTCCGTCCGCCGTTTCTGTGGTGCGGGCAATCCAGGTAACAGGCTCGCAGACTCCTAGGTTGGTGTCCCGGTGAACCGTAATATCGTAGTCGTTCAGGTTGGACAGGCGGACGTACGGCCGAGGCGTCGTGTTGATGAGGGTCTTGGCAACTAGCAATCCTTTTGTCTGGATGTCCTCATATTTTGGCTCGATGACAGCCGCCACTCCCTCAGCAGTTCCGTCGACAATTACGGCGGCGCTGACCTCCGTCCTGGCAGGAACGATGACGTCCTCTCTCAGCCTTACTCGTCGTGCGGTGACGGCCTCGTGTGCTGGTTGCAAAGCAAGTTCCTCACCTCCGAAGTGCAGAGTGCAGATGATGTTGTTCTGGTCCAGGAAGTCCAGTCCGATGATCACTTCGTTTGATACGTCAGCCACAAGCACTGGATGCTTCACCACCCGTCGACCAATGACGAGCTCCAGTGATGCTTCGCCATGTACCGGTGCGGTCTCTCCGGTCGCGGTTATTAGCTGGAGGTTCCTTTGTGTGGGTTGCACTCTCCACTTCGGGATCACGGTGGGATTGACGATGGTCCTCGACGCTCCCGTGTCGATCAGCATGGGCCAGCTCACTCCGTTGACGACTCCGTCGACCATCAGGCTGCTATTGTCCCTCCGTAACTTCGTCACACGCACTTGGACTGCTGGAGCTTGACGACTGTCACAAGCCAACCTTTGCCCCCCAAGGCTGGCTAATACTCGTTTCCCTGGGCCGCGCGGTTTTCAGACGACTGATTTCCCGTCGGATACCCTCGGCGGCGGCGATCACCGCAGTCCTTGCTCAGGTGGCCTTTCTTACCGCAGGCCCAGCAGGTCGGTAGTCCTCTTCCGGGCCGCCTCTCCGGTTGTATTCCGGCTGTGTCGTTGCTGGTGGTACCGCGACTATCGAAGAAACGGCTTAGCGTCTCCATTAATTCGTCGGCCAGGGGCTTGGTCTCGTTGGTTTTTGCTGGTTCGTCGACGTCCACTTGACGCACCCGCGCGTGCATTCTGGATGCCTGTTTTGCCGTCTCGAACTCAAGTGCGTGGCTCAGCGCATCTGCCAGGGTCTTATTGCGCGCGAGACGAAGCGCGTGTTGAGTGTCCGAGTCCCGTAGCCCGTCGGTGAAAGTCTGCGTCGCTATCTGCTCCAGAAAGTCGGCCGGCGCTGTTGGGTAGGCGAGCCTTACGAGGCGTGCGATGTCCATCTCGAACTCCTGCAGGGTTTCCGCGTTCTTCTGTACCCGGGTCCGGAGCTGCATCTGATAGGCCTGCTGAAGATGGCTATCTCCATATCGGGACTCCATATGGGGGATCAGGGAAGCGTAGTCCTGGGATCCAGTCGGGATGGCCTGAAGGACGTTAAGGGCGTCACCTCTCAGCGCTACAATGAGAGCTGTAGCCTTTTCTGTGTCGTTCCAGTTATTTATGGAACAGGCCGCCTCGAACTGACGTAAGTAGGTGCTCCACGGGACCTTTCCGTCGAAGGTTGGGGGCGTCACTCTGCTATGTCCCGTTCCTGATATTCCCGGTGTAACGGTGGGCGGGCGTTGGCGCAGCTCGGCAACTTCCTCTCGTAGAGCGTTGAATTTCTCCTCCACCCCCGTCAGTGGGCGTTGGCGCAGCTCGGCAACTTCCTTTTGTAAGACGTTGAATTTCTCCTCCACCCCCATCAGCGGGCGTTGGCGCAGCTCGGCAACTTCCACTTGTAAGGCGTCGAACTTCATTTCCACTGCCGTGACTTCCTCACGCAGACCCAGTTCTAATTCCTTCAGGTCCTGTGTCAACTTATTCTGACCGTCTTCCATCTTCTGCTGGCCGTCCTCTATCCTCTTCAGGTCCTCCGCTAGCTTATTTTGACCGTCTTCTATCTCCTTCTGGCCGTCTTCTAGTTTGGCAGTTAGGTCCTCGGCTAACTTCTTCTGGCCGTCCTCCATCTTCTTCTGGCCGTCCTCCATCTTCTTCAGGTCCTCCGCTAACTTATTTTGACCGTCTTCATCTTCTTCTGGCCGTCTTCTAGCTTCTTCTGGCCGTCTCTAATTTGGCAGTTAGCTCCTTGGTTAAATTCTTCTGGCCGTCTTCTATGCCATTTAACTTTTCTAGCAATGCTGCCAATTGCGCCTCCATTTTAGTTGTTTCCCTTGTAAAGGACATGCACTCACAGGAAAATTAGAGAAAATGACCTGCTCGGGTTTTGAAACCAGGACCGTCAGGTGTTGTGCTTGAGTTCGTAATCCGGCTTCTGACACCAGTTGTTACCTGCCACCCCCTAGTGGCACCTTTGTTAACTGGATTACGGTGGGTATAAAGCACAACACCAATTACTGCTTAAAGAAATAATTAATTTTATTGCAGCCAGAAAAATACACTACTCAACAGCAATCATTACCTTACTCCAGTTTCCTCACGTCGAGAATACTTTCCCTTTCACTTGTCAACAGACCACAGTTAATCCTCTTCGCTAATGAGTCCGGTCCCGTACGCTCGCTGGAAATAGCTGCACTAGGTCTGTCACTGTACTATACACTGTTTCACAAGCACCACAATCACTTCCTCGATGACAAGAGAATCAGCTTCACTAGGGGTTTCGCAAGTCACCACACTTCTGTCGCTCAGAATAATCGCTCACACTAGCTCGTAAAACACAACAACAACCACTGCTTGACAGGTCGCTCTTATATAGCAGGCCGATGACTCAATAAATGCTTCTAGATCCATCCAGGGTTCACGGCTTCTCGAGGTTTCCATCGCTGGTCCAGTCACGAATATTCTGGATTATCCCTTTGTCCTAGTAGCCCTGTTGCATAAGGCGCACGCAATACAGGAGGAAGGGCACAGCCCAGCCCTGGGGCAGTTGTGACTCATGCGGCGAGTGATGACACAAACTCACAGCCGAAACAATATATAAAAATGAGATGGTGTGTGTCTGTCGGTCTGTGTGTTACTCAATAACGCAAGAACCACTGGTCCGATTTAAATGGAATTTTGCATAGATGTAGCTAATTTACCAGGTTTACATATAGGATACTTTTGAATTCTATATTTTGCACTATTAAAAAATGGCGACGTCACTACACCTTTTGGTTACAAAATTTCATATTTCCATATCAAATAAAAGAGAACGCTAAGAAATAGCAAACTTTTGATGGCACATACGAGCTTTAAAATTTAATTTCCTATCCGAAAGGTCCTTATCGCGTTTCGTATATCTCCAATGGTTAGCGAGTAAAACCCACATTTGTGACGTCACTACACCCTTTTGTTTCAAAATGTCATATTTCCATTTCAAATAAAAAGAGAACGCAAAGAAATAGCAAACATTTGATGGCATATACGAGCTTTAACATTTAATTTTCTATCCGAAGGGTCCTTATCACTTTTCGTGTATCTCCAACGGTTAGCGAGTGAAACTTAAATTTGTGCAATAAAACACGGTGAACACCGAGCGGTGCAGTGTAACTCTATCTCTATATATATAAGAATGAAAATTTGTCTGTTTTTTCTGAATTTCTACGGAAATTTGCGTTATTTACGCGTTTTAGACTGTTTTATGACGGATTCGCGCGAAAATAAAATTTTTGTCTGTCTGTCTGTCTGTCTGTCTGACTGTTTGTTTGTCTGTGGACAATTTTTTGTGTCCTTATAACTCGAGAACGGCTGAGAGGGACAACGTAAAATTTGGTACAGATATCCTTCAGAGGCACGACACCAATCATTGATGTAACTCTTCTCTGTAGCTCTCATAAAAGGGGGCCTACCCCCCTTAAAATACTTGCTCAAATAGGCGTAGAAGGGTGAGACAAAGCTCATTTTCAGCCCCTCAATGTGAGAAACGAACCTCGGGGGCCCTAAAGGGACCCCGAAAACCACATTTTAAGGCCCTAAAACCAACAGTTTTTGAGATATTCCCAGAAAATTAATTTCATTTAATACAATAATGAAAGGAAGCTATCCGGTAACCATGGCAACAGAAATTTACAGGTCCCTCTATTGCTGTAATATAAGACGCAATACAATTCCATTTATTACATTACTGAGATAGTTTGCAAACGGCTAGAAGGTTATAACGGAACCAAACTAAGCTGTAAAATTCATCAATACATATAATGCGCTTAAGGGTGTCAAGGGGTACTCTAGAATTTTTTCACGCGATTTACACGTGCTGGTGTGCCACGGAAGGTCTATTATATCCCTATCCCTATATTGTTATATTATTATTATTATTATTATTAATATTATTATTACACTACGGAATGGAAGACCCCCAGAGGACTAGAAAAAGGGAATAATTGTCCCGATCTTCAAGAAAGGTAGTAGAACAGAATGCAGAAACTATCGGGGAATAAAACTGATGAGTCATTGTGCATAGATGTTTGAGAAAGTTTTGGAAAGGAGAATTAGGACAAGGATAAAAGGAGGGATGAGGGAAGAACAACATGGCTTCAGAGCAGGAAGGCCCACAGTGGATTTGATTTTTGCTGCAAGGCAGTTACAAGAACAGCACTGTGAGTATGGAACAGATCTACTGATGGCCTTCCTGGACATTGAGAAAGCATATGACAGAGTATGCAGAAAGAAAGTATGGAAGTCCCTGGAGGATAGAGGAGTAGAAAAATGGACTATAAGGAGGATAAAGGAGATGTACAAGAGAAGCGTGAGCTGTGTGAAAGTGGGAGGAGAGAGATCGGACTGGGTGGAACAGAGAAACGGCCTGAAACAAGGAAGTGCACTGGCACCGTCACTTTTCATTGTGGTGATGGATGACATAATGACCCGAGTGGCACAAGTAATTGGGGAAGGAAAGATGAAAGCAATGGTGTTAGCGGATGATTTGATGATTTGGGGAAACAAGGAGGAGGAGGTACAGGAATAGTTGGACGTGTGGGAAGGAATAATACAAGGATATGGGATGAAATTTAGCATAAATAAGAGTGAGATGGTGATCACAACAAGGAAGAAGGAAAGAACCACAACGGGAATAACAATTGGTGGGGAACAGCTGAAGAAAGTGGAGAGTTTCATGTATCTGGGAAGCCTGATACAAGATAATGGAAGAAACTATAGAGAAAAAATGAGCGGGGGAGACAGGCAGAAGCATTCCGGAGGAGTGTGAGAAGCATGTTATGGAGCAAGGATGTCCCTCAGAACAGAAAAAAGATCATATATCGGACGTACTATGCCCCTATCCTGACGTATGCCTCGGAGACCTGGGCTATGAAAGGAAGGGAGAAGAGCTAAATACAGGTCAGTGAGATGAGGTTCTTGAGAAGCAGTATTGGAGCTACAATGATGGACAGAATAAGAAATGAGAAGACCAGAGAATTAATGAAGGGGGAACCATTACGGGATGGTATAGAGAAATCTAGACTTAGATGGCATGGACACGTAAAACGAATGGATGATAAGAGGATACCCAGGTGGATACACGAGACGAAGTGGGAAGGAAAGAGACCGAGAGGAAGACCGAGAGGAAGACCGAGAGACAGGTGGCTGAAAGGGGTGGAAGAAAGCGTGAAGAAGAGAGGAGAAGACTGGACAGGGGTGGAAGCTAAGAGATGGTGGGAAGACAGAATACGTTGGAGTGGCCTGTGTTCCAAACAGACCCGGACAACGGCTGGAAACTGTGCAAGAGGATGATGATGATGATACTACGGCCTACAACGACGAGACAAAGCTCATTTTCAGCCCCTTGGTGTCAGAAACAAAAACCTCGGGGCCCCTAAACAGTCGTAAAGGGTCCCCGAAAACTACATGTTAATGCTCTAAAACCAAGAGTTTCTGAGATATTCCCAAAAAACTAATTTCATTTAATAAACTAATGTACGAATGCAAGCCAGTAACCATGACAACAGTGTCTCAAAAAGGTACATCTAACTTTCCATCTATTTCTGCAAGAAGTAATGCCACTCCATTTATTAAATTTCTGTGAAAGTTTGCAAATGCCTATAAGGTTATCACGGAACCAACAAAAACTGTAAAACTCATCAATGCGCTTAAGGGGGTCAAGAGGTACCCTGGATTTTTTCATAAGACATAAACGTGCGATGTGTCGTACAGAAGGTCTATTATATCTTCAAACAGCAACATTATTTTCAAAAATTCCTGAATTGAAATAGTTTTTTTTTCTTTTAGGAATTTGGGCCATTGGAGGCTTAAAAACCTGAATTTTCATGCTCCACAAGCCTTTATAATTTATTAAAGGGGTCTTCCTCTGGATGCGCACTTGACACAACAGTGAGGGTCAGTTTTTATGTGACGTGAATTGCATTTCGTCTACGAGGTTTTCAATTTTATTTTGACGTCAGGAAGTACACGTTAGGTAAATTAGTTTCAGAGCATATTTCAACTAATCATTTATCTTTGTCGACAAACAGGTTCCAAGCCCCTAACCATTGCAACAGTAGCTCAATTGATTACGTCTGGTTATTAATACCGACGACCGTTCGAAGAATGGGTACTTCTGCTAGTATACCATAAAAATGAAAGTTTGTCGTTTTTTTTTCTGAATTTCTACGGAAATTTGAGTTATTTACGCGTTTCAGACTGTTTTATGATGGATGCGCGTGATTTTTTTTTTGGTCTCTCTGTCTGTTTGTTTGTCTGTGGACAATTTTGTTCCCTTATAACTCGAGAACGGCTGGGTGTATCAACGTAAAATTTGGTACAGATATCCATCAGAGGCACGACACTAATCATTGATGTAACTCTTCTCCGTACCTCCCATAAAAGGGGGCCTACCCCCTTAAAATACATGCTGAAATAGGCGTAGAAGGACGAGACAAATCTCATTTTCAGCCCAGCAATGTAGGAGACAAAACTCGGGGACCCTAAAGACTCCAAAGGGTCCCCGAAAAACACATTTTAAGGCCCTAAAACCAACCGTTTTTGAGATATTCCCATACAACTAATTTCATTTAATAAACATGCTCGTCAACAATGATGAGTTCTGTGACTGCAGCATTTTACAAGACCCAGAACACCTGCTGATCTGCCCCTTGATGGAGGACATATGTTCAAAAGACGATCTTTTGGCTGCAAATGTTAATGCTATAACTGTTGCTACTTACTGGCAAAATCTAATTTGATTTGGACACGGAAAATAAATAATTTAATAAACTAATGAACGAATGCAAGCCGGTAACCATGGCAACAGATTCTCAGAGGTCCATCTATTGCTGTAAGACGCAATGCAATTCCATTAATTACATTAGTGTGAAAGTTTGCAAACGGCTAGAACGTTATCACGGAACCAAATTAAGCTGTAAAATTCATCAATACGTATAATGTGCTTAAGGGGGTCAAGGGCTACTCTAGAAATTTTTCACGCGATTTACACCTGCGGTTGTGGTACGGCAGGTCTATTATATTCCTATCCCTATATTTTATTATTAGTATTATAATATAGCGTATAACGACGAGACAAAGCCCCTCGGTGCCAGAAACAAAACTCGGGGGCCCTAAAGGGTCCTCGAAATCTTCGTTATAAGGCTCTAAATCCAACAGTTTCTGAAATATTCCCAGAAAACTAATTTAATTTAATTTAACAAATTAATGAAGGAATGCAAATCGGTAACCATGACAACATTATCTCAAGGGATGGCATCCAACTTTTCATCTATTTCTGTAAGAAGCAATGCCACTCCATTGGCTGAAACAGCAAATCATTTACATTTGACAACATCACAATGACATTCGTAGTGCAGTAAAACTCAGACTAAAGTGAACATAAACCTTTTGTTAAGTGCTAGAAATCTAATTTGATTGACTTTTCAGTTTGAGCTTAGGATGTCATTTTTGAATTATTGGTGAGTTTATTATTATAAGATCATTTTCTCCATTTCATACGGCATTTTTCGAATTTTTAGGTCATTTGTTACAGTCATTTTTAGCCTACTTTCGATTTTTGCAAAAAATGAAAGTAGACTTATGAGATCACTACAGGGCGAAAAAAAAGTGTGTCTGTCTGTATGTGTGTATGTGTGTGTGAGAGAGTCTTTGTGTGTGTGTGAGTGTGTGTACTCTGAATGTCTGTCCCCCCCCCCCCCCCTATCAATTCGAACACGGTGAGCGCAAATTGAACGAAATTTGGTACAAAGGTAGCACTAGCAAAGGACACCTCAGTGTCATGTTTTATATCGCCGCCATCTTGACGGAAACGTAATGGCGGCCACACAAATGTTCAAAGCTTAAATCAAATTACGACTAACCTAATCATCCGATCTCTACCAAGTTTTGCAACAACATACCTTTATGGAGGAAGCATCCTTTGACAAATCTAATAGGTCATTAGCCTAATAGTTTGCGGATGGCGGCCATCTTTGTGTCAAAATCGATTACCCCTATTAATTCGAACACGGTGAAACCGAATGGAATGAAATTTGGTACAGAGGTAGCACTAGCAAAGGGCACCTCAGTGTCATGTTCTATATCGCCGCCATCTTGACGGAAACGTAATGGCGGCCACACAAATGTTCAAAGCTTAAATCAAATTACGACTAACCTAATCATCCGATCTCTACCAAGCTTTGCAACAACATACCTTTATGGAGGAAGCATCCTTTGACAAATCTAATAGGTCATTAGCCTAATAGTTTGCGGATGGCGGCCATCTTTGTGTCAAAATCGATTACCCCTATTAATTCGAACACGGTGAAACCGAATGGAATGAAATTTGGTACAGAGGTAGCACTAGCAAAGGGCACCTCAGTGTCATGTTTTATATCGCCGCCATCTTGACGGAAACGTAATGGCGGCCACACAAATATTCAAAGCTTAAATCAAATTACGATTAACCTAATCATCCGATCTCTACCAAATTTTGCATCAACATACCATTATGGAGGGAGCATCCTTTGACCAAACTAATAGGTCATTAGAGTAATATTTTGCGGATGGCGGCCATCTTTGTGTGAAAATCGATTCCCCCTATTAATTCGAACACGGTGAAACCGAATGGAACGAAATTTGGTACAGAGGTAGCACTAGAAAAGGCCACCTCAGTGTCACGTTTTATATCACAACCATCTTGACGGAAACGTAATCGCGGCCACCCAAATGTTAAGGGCTAAAATGTAATTACGACCAACCTAATAATCTAGTCTCTACCAAATTTTGCAACAACAAATCTTTATGTGGGAAGCATATTCTGACCAAACTGCTAGATCATCAGCCCAATAGTTTGCAGATGGTGACCAAGTATGTGTGCAAATCGATTCCTCCTATCAATTCAAACACGGTGAATCCGAATTGAACGAAATTTGGTACAGAGGTAGCACTAGCAAAAGACACCTCAGTGTTATGTTTTATATCGCCGCCATCTTGACGGAAACGGAATGACGGCCACCCAAATGTTAAAAGCTTAAATCAAATTTTGACCATCCTAATAATTTGATCTCTACCGGATTTTGCAACAACATGCCTTTTTGTGGAAAGCATCTTACGACTGACTACAAGGTCATCAGCCCAATAGTTTGCAAATAGCGGCCATGTATGTGTGCAAATCCATTCCCCAGATAAATCCAAACACGGTGAAACCGAATTGAATGAATTTTTTTACAGAGGTAGCACTAGCAAAGGGCACCTCATATTCATGTTTAATATCCCTATAGCACGTTGTATTTCAACAAGCTACTACAACCAACATTCAATTATACTCCTTGAAAAGGACAAAGAGTTATAACAATACCCATGCGTTTAGGAGAACATCTTGTTTGGAAATTGTAAGTGCATTTTTTAAACTTTTTACGGCATCGACATCCAACATTTAGACGGTTCTCAGTATCTGGAAATTTATTACAGCAATCAAACTGAAATTTTGTATGTTGATAGAGGAAATTAACGTAAGTAGGATATATGAAAATAGGCTTTAGTTCTTCACAGAACTACTTGTTTGTATTCTTATTGATATACAGGGCGCCCGAGAATGTTCTCCGCAGTGGTTACGTGCAGCTGTGAGTGGTTGCCTCATCGGTTTAGTTGGTAGCACGGTGTCTTTGACAGGGTGAATCCCACACGTGTGGGCTGTTGAAATCGTCAGTGTGTATTGCAATTAGCGAGCTTATGTGTCACCAGCACTTCCAGCATCTGTTATGAATGGCTGTGGTGAGTACAAAGTATACTGTTTGCTTGTTATTAGTGAACACAGCGATGACAGAATGCATTCTGCACATAAGTGAAGCAGCATTGCGCGTCATAGGAACTCATGTCACCACGGACAGTTAAACGATGACAGAGGCTACTTGAGCTGAGTCATATCCTACTCGCGCCACTGTACCTGTCAACGATGCAGGCTGACGTGTGACACAAGTAAACAAAGAATAGTTCCCCAATCATTTCGTGAAAGGCTAATATGATGCAAGCGGCATCCGTGTTGCCAACGTAACTTCTGTAGCTAGCTCTCGCAGACGCATGTAGGCGCTGCGGAGAATAATCCCGGACTCACTGTACTTTCTCTAGCCACATTGTTTTAATTCCATTGAAAAAGGAGGCAAAGTTCCTTCGAAACGTCTGGTATTTAATTTAATTTTCACACGGGAATAGCCCAAAAATCATAAATAATTGTAATTATAATTGTTGTTTTAAGGGGCCTAACATCTAGGTTATCGGCCCCCTAATGGTTTGGATGATCGTGAAAATTTAAATGAAATGAAACTATACCTAATACTAACTACATACTTACGTACTCGAAGAGGAAACAATAATAAGATTAAGGGTAAGAAAAGACAGGAGGAAAGGAAATGCCCTCAACACTCGAAGAATGAGAATTAAGGAACTTGGAAGAAAGGATGATGATGATGATAATTGTTGCTTTAAGGGGCCTAACATCTAGGTTATCGGCTCCTAATGGTTTGGGTGATCGTGAAGATGAATATGAAATGTAAACTATAACTAAAATTAACTACGAACTTATATATTAGAAGAAGAAATGGAAAACAAAAGGAGAATAAGGCAAATAAAGGGCAGGAGGAAGAGAAATGCCCTCAACCCTCGAAGAATGCGGATTGAGGGACTTGGAAGGAAGGAGAGCCATGAAAGGCAGGTAAGAATGTGAAAGAGGAGAGGGTCCGTCCCAGAGGTAATGGATAAAAGGAGAAACCCGGACCCAGCTCAGGAATCCCTCGGGGTCGCAAACTCCCGAACTCACCAGCCGTGAGCCCCTGCGGGTGTAACAATATCCAGGGTGCACCAGAAGTGGTGGGGCTACATACACCCTACCTCCTTTATGGCCTTGGGCAGAAGGCAGGAGATATCATGAAAAGAAAACGAGGGCTGACCCCTCGCAGAAGGAGGGTATCAGAAAAGATGAAACAACGTCCAATTAAGGCGGGAAAGGAAGTGACTCCCTAGGCCTCGGATACCCTAGTACGGTCGGGGTCGGAAGAGACCAAGAGTTGACCAAGTGAGGTCGACAGGAAAGAAGACGGAGAGGAGCCCGGCACAAGAAAGTGGAAGCAATGCTGGACTAAGCTGGGGCCCCGTGGTCGCCATCCGACGTCCCACTAGATGTGAGCCCCTGGGGATTGGAAGAAAGGAGAGCCACGAACGACAGAGAGGAAAGGGAAATAGGAGAGGGACCGCCCCCAAAGGCAATGGAAGAAGGAGAAAAACTGGGCCCAGCTCAGGAAGCCCTCGGGGTCACCAAATCTCGAACTCACCAGTTGTGACCCGTTGAGGGTGTAGCTCAATCCAAGGTGCACTACAAGTGGTGGGGCTACACACACCCTGCCTCCTTGAGGGCTTTGAGCAGAAGGCAGGAGATACAATGAAAAGAATACAAGAGGTCTGACACATCGAAGAATGAGGGATCAGGAAAGATGAGACAAGGACCAATTAAGGCGGGAAAGTAAAAGACTCCCTTGGCCTCGGATACTCTAACTCTGTTGGGATCAGAAAAGAACAAGAGTTGACCAAGAGAGGTCGACAGAAAAGAAGACGGAGAGGAGCCCGGCACAAGTAAGTGGAAGAAATTCTGGACTCAGCTGGGGTCCCGTGGTCGCTAACCCACGTCCCACTAGATGTGAGTCCCTAGGGGGCATGGAATAAGACTAGGATTGAAATTTATAGAGGTGAGTATAAATGTCTGGCCTTTGCAGACGATATTGCAATCCTGCACTTACACAGGTAAGCCATTTGAAAGAAGTTGCAGAGAAAGTTGGACGCCAGATATCTTTTGAGAAGACACAATGTATGACCAATGTTAGAAATTCACCTACTGTGCTAATTGGTAGGGTACAAAAATTTAAGTACTTGGGAGAGATAATTCAAATGTATGTCTACCCCTTATTATTCCCGTTTTTCCAACGGGGTCGGGGATGAGATGCGATGTAAGTCTTTGTGGCGATGATTTTACGGCCGGATGCCCTTCCTGACGCCAACCTCATGAGAGGAGTTAATGAGAGATGAAATTAATGATGGTGAATGAAACTGGGCAAGGATGTGGAAGGAAGCGGCCGTGGCCTGTCAGAAGGTACCGTCCCAGCATTTGCCTGGTGTTGAAAATGGGAAACCACGGAAAACCATTTCAAGGACGGCCGACGGTGGGGCTCGAACCCACGCGTCTACCGAGTCAGCAGACAGCTTGGCCCCATGACCTAATGCTGAGCTTTAGCCAGCGTAGCCACTACTGTCGGTGGGAGAAATAGTTCAAATAAATTGTCAAAAGGAGGCAATTATTGCAAGAGCCAGGAGATTGGATCATGCTTTTCAACTGACTAAGCACACCTACGAGAAGAAGAATCTCTCCATCTGAACTAAAATCAGACACCACAATACAGTAATTAAGCCTGAAATAGAGAAAAAGGAAAGGAAAATACTAAGAATAATTTGTGGACGTTTAAAAACTGAAGACGGAGAATGCATATACAGTTCTCCCTCTGTAATCCGGCATCTCAGCTCTCCGGCGCTCCCAGTAATCCATCGTTTTGTATTCGAGTACGAGCTCAACACTTGATTTGATAATGCGTCCCCAATACTGTACAATGTTTCCCACAGTGGCGGCCGGTAATAAGGTTGCAGTGTTGCACAACGACCAGATTAATTCATGAAAAGCAATTAATACCGCGATAATATTTTTAGTATTAAAAGCTATATGTTTCCTGTTATATGTATAGAAGTTCATAATTCTGTTCTTTAATAATTCAGGAAATCTCATAGTAAGTTACAGTATTGTGAACTGACTGAGAAAGCGACGCGCGCCAGCCGTCTAGGAGCGCTCGTCCGCTTGGTCGTTGCCAGCCCCAAGCACCGACCAGATCTCAATAGTGAAGGGTATGGCAGAGATGCTAGACCGGGTAAGCCCACGGCTAGTCGTTGCCAGCTCACTGCAACCAGGAAGCCGAGGCGCGGCCGGAGACATCCGAGATGCTCCGTCAACTGCCGATACTATGTTTTGCAATGTTGGGCGTACTTGTGATAGGCTACTCACCCTCGTATATAACTTACATTGTTCTGTTCTCATGAAGGTTTTCATGTAGACTAACTTATATTCCATTTAATCCGATGAAAATGTGATGTCTCTGAACTGCGGCATTCGATATGAATGAGGTACCGGTACATCCGTTTTACCGCGCAATTGAATACAGTTTTCTCCGATATCAAGCAGTCCTATCACCTCATGGGAGTTCGCAGGAGGGGGGGGGGGAGGGCACAAGGAGGCGCCGTGCCCCCCCCCCCTGAAATTGTTCATTGTCACACCAGTTTATTTCATAAATTGAAGTTACTGATGGTTAACTGATTTACATGTAGGGATAATTTCACAGTTTTATTTAACTTAGAAATTTTGGATTATTTGAGAATATCTTCAGTTATTTAGAAAATCGGCGAACTGGATTAACATTACCATTTTAATGAACTGCTTGATTTTTATTTTTGTCGGTAGGCCTACATGGTGATACAACTACTTTTGCCTGTTTAAAATAAATGATTTATGACGATGATTAACAAAGAACTCCTATGGACAAAAACTCTTAACTAAAAAAAATATTCCTCCCATTCATGCCATAAAGATCATGTACCCAACGGTTTAAGAGCAGCCAAATAATGAATATCACGAAGCAAGTAAGAAATGAAACGAAAATTGCGCGGGGGTGTACGTCTCAATAACACCTAGTGACGAGGTAATGAAATGATCAACATATTACTCCCCCACCCTTGAAAAAATCCTGCGGGTGCCCATGTACCAACTTAACCCCCCCCCCCCCCTTAATGAAAATAGCGCCACACCCAGAACAATTATCCATCAGCCGCCACTGGTTTCCCACACAGCGACAATGCTTGGCGCCAAGAGCGATGACTATCGCACGCCCCCCTCAGGTGCTTAGTGTAGGACAGTTGTACTGTAGTAGTGTTGTGTTGAAGATGGCATCCGTGAAAAAAAAACGTAAACATAAAACTCTATCTTTGTTAGATAAACATAAAATCATAAATCGGCTTGAAAAGGGCGAAACGGTAACTAGTGTTGCTAACGAATACGGTGTTGGTCGAGCTACAGTTCATGACAAAAGAAACAAGAAGTTCCGTGACGAACTAAAGAGCCTACTTTTCTTAAAATTTAAGATTCATGCCAATGATTAACCTAAACGGATCTATCTAGAATAATGACGAAATTAAGTTGGTAATATCGAAATTTCTAATTAGTTCGAAATGCTGTATACCTGGCATAATGTAGCCTAATAGAGAACTACAGTTGGCAGCCCTGGTGAATGAATATATTCTTAGTTCCATCTCTTAAGGTACAGATTACAAAATTTGGTTGAAGTCCAATGGATAGCGAGGACGTTACATGCAGTTAAACATTGGATCTAACAGCGCGCGTAAAATCATCTTGGGAACAATAACATACATGTATTGGTCAGAAATAATCTGAAATAATATGATCTATTGTTGTGTCAATTTTGAATGAAATCCATTGGTTAGTATAGAAGTAACATGCATTTTAAAATTGGACATATCAGCAGCAATAGAATCATGTTGGCAGCACTGGCGAAGGCCTATATTAGTTACTCCAAATTAATCTAGAATGCCAGGTACTATACGTATGCAAAGTTTAGAGCTATTGGCTTGCATACCTTCTGATATATTGATATTAGGGTAACAAAAAGAGAGACAGTATTTATTAACAGTTGGCAGCCCTGGTTACTCTTAAGAATCGGCGTAGTCATATCTGTTATGGTACACATAGCACACTCGAAACTTGGTTGAAATCCAAATGATAGAATAGAAGTTACATGCATTTAAATTTGGACCTCTCAGCAGGCTTAGAATCATGTTGGTAGCACTGACGTATATAAGTTACTCCAAATGAATATAGAATGCCAGGTACTATACTTGTGCATAGTTTAAAAGCTGTCGGATTGCATACTTTATGATATATGGGTATTTGGATAAAAAATGAGAGCATTTATTAACAGTTGGCAGCCCTGGTGACACTTAAGAATACGCTCAGTCATATCTGTTTATGTACACATAGCACAAACGAAATTTGGTTGAAATCCAATTGATAGTGTAGAAGTTATATGCATTTAAAATTTGGACCTATCGGCAGGATTATAATCATTTTGGCAATACTGCCATGTATAGCCTCCTGGAAATTAAACTGCAATATTATTATCTATACGTGTGCCAATTTTGAAATAGCTCACATTCATACCTTCCAAGATATCCAACACGCAGCTCAAATTTCAATTGCGATTTTTCAGCAGTTGGTAGCACTGACATCATTTTCAAATATGGCCGTGAGATATTCAAGTATAGATCTTTACTCCTACCAAATTTTGTTACGATTGCTGCAGCCGTTTAGGAGTTGATAGGGGGGGGGACACACACAGCCAGCCAGACAGACAGACAGACAGACACTCACACACATATTTGCCCGATCTCATAAGTCTACTTTTTCTTCATTTTTGCAAAATGTGAAAAGTAGGCTAAAAACAGTGATAAAATAAAGTCGTTCTTTAAGACGAATGAAAATTTAAAAAGTAAACGACAGACATTGAAAACTGGTGAAAATCCTAAAGTTGACGATAGCCTCTATGCTTGGTTTTTACAAGAACGTGGTAAGCAAAAGACAATCGCTGCATATTTCCAGTCGTCTACTTCCAAGGAGCAACGTGAGTTATATGATGTAATTAAAACTGATTTTCAAATGATATCTGCGTTTTTCTCGATATTTTCCAGTAATCCGGCGTTTTCGGTAATCCGGCAGTGCTTTGGTTCGATATCTGCCCGATATCTACCGGATTACCGAGAGAGCACTGTATCGGTAAAATACTGATCTGTGCAAGAGTGAAGAAACAGAAAAAATGTCAGATACAATCAAGAAGAGGAGCGTTCGGTTCTTTGGTCACATAATGAGGATGGATAATACCAGACTGAAGTAATCAAATTTTTAATCATGTTTACAAGAGTAAGAATGGTAACCACTGGATACAGAGTATAAGAAGGATATGGCAGAGATGGGAATAAGAACAGATATAATATGAGACAGAATAGCTTTCAAAAATGTAACCCAAAATTTCAAGGATTTCCAGGAGAAAGCAAGGAAGGAACGAAACTACATCTGGCCAGAGGTGTGGAAGAAAAAACAAAGTGATGTAATCAAGAAATATTGGAAAGTAAGAAAGGAAGCAGGATACAAAATAAAATGACAACAGAGGGTTATTTTTCGTGCCCCTAAGATGGCCAAGATCGAGAAAAGAAAGTCCTAGATATGATCATCAGAAAATTTTGGTGTGAAAACCAAGCTGGCAAATATTATCAGAGAACCGCTAACGGGCACAACATCTAAGGTGGCGTTCATGGGACAATTGTCAGAATAAGCGAAAATATTTGCCATAATAGTAAATTGTGTAAATCCGTATTGATAGAATAGTTGAAAACTCTTATGTTATAATATTCGCCAAATCAATACTTATCAATACTTATTGATTGCTTTGGCGAATATCATAACATAAGAGTTTTTAACAATTGTCACAATCATTTAAAATCAAAACCGGCGTGCAACATGGTGACGGATTATCACAGCTACTATTCAACTGCGTCCTAGAGAAAATTGTGAGAATTGGGAATTCCGAACTTGATATGCTGAGTATCTATGCCCAAGATCGCGGGTTCAAATCCGGCCGAAGTCGTCAGATTTTTTAAGAGCGTTTAAAATCCCTCAGTATGCCTTCCTTCGGAGGGGAAGTAAAGCCGGCGGTCCCATGTCATAGATTTATTGCATGTTAAAGACCTTCCACTAATTACACCTGTGTGAAGCTAAATTATGTAGGTTATTATATAAACAACGCTCTTAGGTTCCTACGTTCGTTGGCAGGAGCCGACTGCGGTGGCGTCTAGTAGCTAAGTTCTGAACTAGTAGTCGTTGACGGTGGCGTTTGACGGCAAAAGTAGGAACTATTTGAAAAATTCAAAGTCTGCAGTCTTTAATTAAATTAAAAAACAGATAACACACACTAATACAGTCATCACAATTAACACCGGTTATCAGACAGATTCTACACACACCCAAAGTACACGGGGCTACATGACCGCGTTGTCGCAGCCCCTAAACTGAGGTACCAACCACCGAACTTGAAAATCAAGAAATACGTCCGATCTGCCTAGGAAGAACTTCGGGAGGTGTCAAGGTCAACTGCTTGGCTTTCGCTGACGATTTTGCGATACTTTCAGAAAACCTAGAGGAAGCAGCCATACAGATCAACCTCCTACAAAATATCGCACGAAAGACTGAGCTAAGAATCTCAAAAGAGAAGACCAAATTCATGACAAATGACAAATATGGACCAAAATTCCTTGAAACAGAGATTGGACGAATTGAGAGGGTACGAATGTTCAAATACCTCGGTGAGACCATACAAGAGAACTGACTAGAGAAAGCTGCTGTGGAAGATCAGATCTCAACAAGTAGTTCCGTGAAGAACTAAAGCCTATATTCATATATCCTACTTATGTTAATTGCCTCTATCAACATACACATTTTCAGTTTGATTGCTGTAATAGATTCGTAGATATAGAGAACCATCTAATATTACGGATGGTCGCCATGTTGGATTTTTATATATGTAGGTCTTAGAGTTACGTGTTATTACATGAAGATTATTGTGTACGTGTAGAATCAAACTTCAATCGCATGATTAGACACAAGACGTAAAAAACGAGATATTAAAATTTCGTACAGCCGCCATCTTGAGGTTATGTAAACAATTGAACTAAATTAGATGTTGTGGTGTTTGAAGCCATATTTTCAGTGTCGCCTTAGTAAACAACACGTGACCGACTGAAAAGCACTAAACTCTTGTCTAAATTAGATGCCAGTGCATAACAATATGTATACTGTACCATACTTCATTGCGCTCAGATGGTTAAATCGCGAGAAAAATCTATTAAAACTTTTCATTTTCGCTTAGCCGCCATGTTCGTTTTGTACTTTACAGGCTTTTGAAAGTTACATAGATAAACGTGCAGTAGTGCCCTTTATCATCGTGCAAAACTTCAGGGCGATATCAGTAATAGTTTCGGAGATATAGAATGCCGGTGAAACATTTCGCACAGTCGCCATCTTGAGGTTATTTAAACAATTGTACTAAATTAAATGTCGGTGCTTTACAGTGTGTATGAACATTTGGATGGTTAAATCGCGAGAAAAGTCTATTTAAAAGTCGCAACTTCGCTTGGCCGCCACGTTGGTTTAGTAGTGTACCCGATACCTAGTTGAGGCTATCGGCTACGCCAGCTGACATTGAGCCGTAGTGTAGATTTATGGGAAAAGTTGTCAAGATAGCGCTCATATCGAGTCGAGAGGAATGTTAGGAAATGACGTAGAAGGCCAAGGATTAAGAAGGCACTGCCAGTCAAGCAGATGGAATTATGGGAGGAATATTAAAGTTTTATTAAGACCTGATTGGAACATAGTATTATATCATCTCAGAAGAGAAGAAATGTCAAGCATTATAGATGATAATAACTTGAAGAAAGACAGATAATCCCTTAAGTTATTGTATAACTTAATAGCCGAGATGATGGTGGTCGAGATTATACTTGTGACGCATGACCACAGATGGTGGGGGAGCATCACGTGACAGTGCCAGGTAGGAGCTCCTCAACGCAGTCTAGAGACATCAGTCGAGTTCAGTCAGCAGGGCTGAGTAGAACACATGCGCAGAGAGAACGGCAAAGTTGAGCGGTGCACAGCACTTGTTACGTAAAGCGAAAGCGACAGTATTACTTCACCAAGCAGAGAGCGGAAAGTAGGTCAGTGAGTCAAGGCAAGCAACGCATGGTAGGCGGCATGAGGACCGGTTACGAGGCAAGCTGTACGGGCCGTGTAAGCAGGAGAAAAGCCGGGGTTTAGAACAGCACTATAATACGAGATTGAGAAACTTTATTTCGAGCTGCATTTTGTAACGCAGAACAGTACAGCGAAGCGGCATGGCGAGGCCGGCTTTAAGCGTAGATCATTCTGGAACAGTGCAGTAGAGCCGAGCGTGCTAGTTCCGACTTTTATACGCAGGCAACATTAAAGAAGCTGAACTTCATTTCAACATTCAGTTACAACATTGAGTTGGGACTTGTATTCAGTAATAGAATTGTGCAGGCAGATAGTTATAATATACTGCAATAGTAAACTTCAAATGAACTTAGATATTCAAATGACATTACGACTATGCATTTCATAACGGAACATGTAGAGCGACCATGGGGTCCAAACAACATTAACGCTTTTAAGGCAAACGAAATGTTACAAGTATATGCACTTAGGAATATTGGCACGTGCATTAATACAATTCCTTTTCATGAATTATTATAAAATATCGAGTACGAACACAGCTACAGGGTGTTTCAAAAACTTGTACACTCTCATAAATAAAATTTATTTTCTGCAAGTGAGACTTAACCGCTGTGGAGATTGAACTTTTAACAAGCAAACCGAACATTGTATGGGACAGTGGCGTAACATAGAAGAAGAATATGGGGTACGCTGCTTTTATGAACTTTTACGTAAGGATTTGGACAGTATCCGCTATGGATAACATGCAGTTCATCATGTCGGAGTAAACGAAGACAGAGACGCGATGGCACCACGGAGCGATGGATTCGGTTCCTGAAGAAGAGGAGGTCGAACAGCTGATTCACTTGGGATATGAAGGCGATCGTTATTGCGTGGGTGATACGATATTCCCGTCGATCTTTCGAGAAATTTATTACACACGAGGATAATCGACGATCTTTGAAATATATTAACAGCTGATATGAGAAGGTACTGTAAGAGTTATGACTTTCTGATATGATTATTTTCATGAACACTGGGCATACTTGTATATTTTTCTAGTAGGAGTTCTACAATTATTTAGACATGGCTTAGACATTATTTATCCAAATTTTGCTAGAATATGGCGTTACCATATGATATGGCAGGCACCATTATACGAAGTTCTCACCATTGGTTGGCTTTATTAAGCAGATGTTTGGTCTTTTAGACATTTTCCAGTAAGGATAGTTTTTCTTGGATAGTTATTTTTTTGTGGCGAGTATTTCGAACTCGTGATCTGCAATTGGATTATTTAAATCACTTCGTCAGTTCATTGCATACTAGCGAGTGTGTATTATTCATCAGTAGGGATTTTTTCCATTGGATTGTTTGGAGATATTAGGATGTTAATCACTCAGGTGAATGAATATCGCTTTTATGTGACAACTCGAGACTTGTTGATTCCAATCTGGTACATTCACTCATTAGACGACGAGATGGGGCCTTTCGCTTTAGGCGATTGCGTGGTGGTACACATCTTTACCCATCGTTCAGGGCATTATCATGATAGTCTGCGAGGCAAGGCCTTTCGTATTTATACGATTGTGTGGTGGTACTCATCTTTACTTGCCATTGAGGAACTCATTTTATCATCCGAGTGTACTTGAGATTGTAAGAGGATCAAACAAGAAACTACTAGTCACATATCAGTCGAATTTTGTTAAATAAATTAAAAATAAATGTCAGCAGGGTTACATTTCGTAATTCTTGTTTGCCAATCCAATATTTTGTTGCTATACTCTTTTGAGAGTACTTTCAGTTAACAGCTGATACAGCTGATGCTTTTGATAACATTTTTATGATTGAGTTTGATACTTTTGAGAAGGATTTAAAGTAATTGAATCTTGTAAGATGAATCATTAATGGTCAGATTTATTTTAAGGCAGATCAGTATTGCATATTTTGATGTAGAGATTATAGCACATTGGTGTTTTTCTGTGAAGTGAATTATGAGAATTTTAAGAGAATTTATGCTATTTGAAAGCAGATCTTGAATTTGATTTCGATTATTAAGGTAATATTTTTCCCAATTGTTTAAGAATTTGTCTAGATGTGATCAGATTAATTACAGTTATTGGAGATTGTGTGCGTTGATAATTTGAAGCCAGTTATATTTTTTGTAGATCATGCAACGTGATTAAGTGAAGTTTGTGATAGGCATTTTGTGGAAGTTGCCAAGTGGAAGTTGCAATATTGCTAATGTATTTTGAGGCAGACATGAGGTTGTCGAACCCAGTCTAGCATAATTTTGAGATTCATGCTGTGCGCTGAATATTTATGGAGTTTTGTGGAATAATTGTGGTATTCAAATGTGATATTTGATAAAGTGAGAATATATAATGAAGTTGTGGATAGTGAGATCCAACGTGATTTGTGAAGGCAATAATATTTTTTGGCATGATAATTGAATACGAGATATAACTTGGAAGTGATAAAACTGTAAGACAACGTTCTATAAACCATAGTAAACAATTTGTTAGGAAATTAAACAAATAAATAATGTTGATAATACAAGATTTTCTGATAATAATAATTAATGAAATAATAATCTGAAGTTTAAGCATATTAATGATCTGACCTAATGAAATAAAAATCAGAATGACTAGATGAAATAATAAAAATCTAAATAACCAAATGAAATAAAATTTAAATAAATTGATAAATTAAATTTTGAAATAAATCAATGAATTGAATAAATGGATGAATTAATGTTTGAATAAATAAGCTGATTTAAATAAATTAATAGATGATTAAATAGATGATGAATAACTGAATTAGAAGGTGATAATTAAATAAAGAAGCTGATGATTAATAAATTTAAATGGATTTAAATAAATTTAATTGAGATATGATTTGAAGAATTGCAACTTGAGTTGATGAATTAAACAATTTATATTGATGATTTAAGATGATTTAATCTGAAGGAGATGATGAAATGAGAGAGTGTGAATGATTAGAAAGTATAAAGAATTGATGATTATAATATTCATTTAAATGATTTGATGATAATGAATTAATTAAAAAGGAAGCTTGTAGTTTAACGTGACCGTTAATCTCGCGATCATAAGCCACGGGACCTCCGTTTTACGTGGAATCCGAACCACAGGACATGGCATTTCACATCGAAAATCTCACATGCATTGACCGGGAATCGAACCCGGTCCGCCTTGGTGAGAGGCATACAGCTTGACCGCTGCGCCACCACGCCCCTAATGAATTATTCTGACATGAATATAATGAATTTTGAGATGAGAACTAATGTGAGAAATATTTAAATTTGATGATGATGATGATTATAACCAATGAGTAGTGGATTTTCTGTGATTCACTAACAAGCAATTATTAATGACAGTGTAAATAGTGTAAATTAATTATTCGATGTTTAGGAGCAATTTACTAACATATTCAGTATTTGAATAATGCCATGCAAGCCATAAATTATGTGATATTTAAAATATGTGATTATAATATGTGTGTTTAGACAGATTAATAATATTTTTACATCCACATTCATGATGTTAATTTAAAGAGAAGTTAGGTCTCAGGTATCACAAATGTCAGTGACGCAAAGACATAGTGCTACGGTGATCCTGAGAACCCAAGAGAAATTTAGATATTTTTCCTGTTTTATGTGGATTTAATACACTTTGAGTAGAATAGAGATGGTTCGATTTTCTGGACAATGACAATTTAAGGTTGGCATTCGACCATGCTCTCAGGTAGGATGAGTGTTTAATATGTCTGTCTGACTATCAAAGTTGAATACATTTGTTTTTAACTTAGTTGTGATCTGATGATGATGTGATTTTCCTATTTCTTCCCTTGTCTTAATTAAGGCTTAACCAGAAAGGATGTGGTTTGCTAGGGATTCAGTTGATGGCGCCCATTTATATTTGTATTATTTAATTAAATTTAAACCCGTAACGACCCTGGAGATACTTTATCTCGTGTTACCCTCTGCTTTTGTAATATTTCAACTGAATTTCCGACACATTCCTTATTTGACTTGATGTTCATTTAACTCCGCTCTGTCTTGGAAATCCAGGAATGCGATGTAATAGCAGATGAGTCATCGCATCCCCAGGGCGAACGGGTACAGTAGTTACCAGCTTTTTGAAAGTTTCATACGTGGACTTCTAGTAGTGTTCTTTATCACCGTACAAAATTTCAGGGTGATATCCGTAATAGTTTCGGAGATATTGATTGCTGGTTAAATATTTCGAACAGGCGGCATGTTGGATTGGTGAGATATCGTAACATTTCACGGGCACGGTCGGGGTCGGCCGAAATGGTGCTATGGACTTACCGAGTTTCATTGAAATCACTCCAGCCGTTTAGAAGTTATTATGGGACACACACACACACACATACGCACACACACACGGACAAAAGGTGATCTCATAAGCCTATTATTTTCATAAAATGAAAATATGATAAAAATGGAGAAAGCTTACGGGCTAACTAGAAAAATCTACAACAACAAGTGCATCTCTTGGAACGCCAAGATGAAATACTATAACACTGTGGTTAAAACAGAGTGTGTTATACGCCAGCGAATGAACTACAAGATGGAGAAGCTGAAGATCCTAGAAAGAAGAATAGTTCGAAAAATCATGTATCCAGTCCAGACTGATACCGGCTGGAAACTTTGGAACGGTGGCTTCGGTGGCGTAGTTGGTAGTAAACTGAGCTTCTATGCCCAAGGTCGCGGGTTCAAACCCAGCCGAAGTCATCGGATTTTATTAGAGTGTTAAAAATCCCTCAGTATGCCTTCCTTCGGAAGGGAAGTAAAGCCGGTGGTCCCATGTCATAGATTTATGGCATGATAAAGAACCTTCCACTAATTCCACTTGTGTGAAGCTAAATTATAGGTTAGATTTGATTAACGCTCTTAGGTTCCAATGCTCTTCGCCAGGAGCCGACAGCGGTGGCATCTAGAAACAAAGTTGAGAAAAAGATGGTTTTTGACGGTGGCGTTTGGTATCAAAAGTTGGAACTACTTGAAAATCGAATGTCTGTAGTCCTTACTTGACTTAAAAACAGATAACACACACTAATACAGCCATCACAATTAATTAACACCGGTTATCAGACAGATTCTACACACACCCAAAGTACACGGTGCTACATGACGGGTTGTCGCAGCCCCAAAACTGAGGAACCAACAAACCAAACTTTGGAACAACAATGAAGTCTACAAAAATGTGGAGAATATCTCAGAAACCATGAGAAGGAGGGGGTGTCATTTCTTATTTCCTCACTCGGACAAAACCAGAATAACCAAAAATATATTCGACTACTTATGGAACAAGAAGACAAGTACGGCATGGTTTAAGGAAGTTCGTATAGATCTAACAAGGTCCAACATTCAGAAAGTTCAGATGTTGGATAGGGATGTATTTTGGACCATTATTCAAAATTTGGAAGGGCTCCAAGACAAAAGAACTGTGAGGACTGGAAGAACCTGGACGAATGAACACAAGCAGAAGCGCAGGGTCCCTATGAAAGAATATTGGAGGAAGAGGAAGCCTAAGACGAAGAATAAATGAAATTGTAGCGTGATCATCAGTGGTCTATTCGCAAATAAAAACGTAAAATTATAAAAGTCCTCGTTTAAATACCTGGACATTTTGAATGAAAATCTGAAGGAGTTTGGAATGGTAATTAGTAAAAAGAAAACTGTAGTCATGTACTGTGGAAAAGAGAAAAAGCAAAGACAAGTGAATATAGATGGGGTACGGTTAGAGAATGTAGAACAGTTTACATATCTAGGTAGCTCTATAAATGGAAGTAATGACATCGACATTGAAATTAATAACAGACTAAATAAAGGTACCACATTTTATCATCAAGTCAGAGAACTTTTATGGGATGACAAAGTACCCAAGAGAACGAAATTAACATTATATAAACAGTAATTCATACCAATTGTAACATATGGACTGGAAACACTGGTAACGAATAAAAGGCAAAATAGTAAGATACAAGCAGTAGAAATGAAATTTTTAGAACTACAGTTATAAAGACAAGAAGGGATAGAATTCAAATATTAAAATCAGAGAAGAGTTAAATATGGAACCGTTAAATCAGAAGTTACAGAAAGCAAGGTTACGTTGGTTCGGACATGTAAAAAGAATGGGTAAGGAAAGAGTAGCAAGAAGGGAATTAGAAAGAGAAGTCAAGGGATAGAGACCAGTTGGAAGACCGAGAAGAATGTGGTTGGACCAAATTTTGAAGGACATTGGAGAAGCTGGATTGGATGTGGCAGAAGTGATGGAACAGGTAAAATGGAAGTACAGGAAGGAGTGCAGGAGGCTTGTAAACCACACCCGGGTGACTGGAGTGGAACTTCGATGATGATGATGATGATGATTAAATACCTTAGAGAAATAATAAGCAAAAATTTTTGCCATAATAGCAAATTGTTTAGATCCGTATTGATAGAATAATTAAAAAAACACATATATATTCGCCAAATCAATACTAAAAACACTTAAATGTCTATATTTTATAGACTATGTGATGTGTACATGTTTCGAAACACGTTGGTTTCTTCATCAACACATTAAGAGAAAACTTATTCTAAGGAGACATTAACTAAGGAAATGGATATCCTTGCAATACTTTTTAAGAGAGAATTTAGAAAAAACATAAATAAATCCTTGAAAATGACTATGATTTTTTAAATATTATTAAATAATCTTTTGAAGATATGTATGAAATAGTGTTTTAAAGGCTCTAAAGTGAACACGAAACTGCTTGATGCTCCAGCCAGGAAGACAACCAGATAAGTAGTAGCCTGTAATATTACAGTATAACCATAACCCAAACAGACAAACTCCGGATTTCTATCACCATTTTAGCATTTCACCTAACATTAGATATACTACATTTAGCATACACCGACAGTTGCATTACCAATACTGCAACTAAATAATTGCACATATTAAAAAAATATTTACCTGTATTCTCAAACATAGATGTTATAGCCTAAGTATAATGGATCTGATGATGATCGCTTGACGATCGAAACTGGTCATCCTAGTGTATTTATTAATCGCATGTAATTTATTTCAGGATTAGGACATAACCCAGCTCTTTTTGGGTACATTCGTGTTGACCGACTGAAAAGCACCAAACCTTTGTTCCATCAATATGCAGAAAACCAATCAGATGATTTTCAGGAAGGGAGGGAGAATATCACAAAACTTCATAACGACGCTCCACAATCAACCACTAACGATAGTTAATAGGTTCAAATACTTAGGCGTAACCCTTCAAACGACAGCGAGCTCGTTCCGATTCCACATACAGGACAGGACAGGACAGGACAGCAGAGGCCACGAAAGCAATATGCAGGATAAAGAACATTGCAGCACTATCACTGAAGACATGACGATATCTCCCATAGTTACTTACGGACTGGAACTAATATGGGAAAAACTGACCATCACAGACTTAGAACGAATAGAAAAGGTGAAAGCAAGATTCATAAAATGTACCCTAAGGATTGGAAAATATGCGCCATCTCGTCTTGTCTATGAACTTGCCAAGGAAACGTTTTACATGCAGGATCTCCGATTAAGGCTGCCTTCTACTGAGACTTCCGTCAAACTACTGGAGCGTAGGAGGAAGAAAAGAGCAAAAATAGACATTGACTTCTACGGTTCATCAGCGTTGATCGATCGCACCTGGACCAACACGAACCAGGAGCAAAGACATATCATCGCGAGAATAACCATACATGGTTTCCACCACAAGATTTGTGAGAACAAGCTTTTCCCCTCGCCGAATGACAGATGTGTGTGTGAATTATGCGGACGGAGGTGTACGCTGTTTCACATCACAGTGTGCCGGAAGAGGACGAAATCTTTGTCTGATTCTAATTAAAAGTAATACCCATTCGGGTAAAAGATATTTCAGTTTTATGTTACTCATTGTAGCTTGTAATTAATGCTCTTTCGAACGCACCATAAAAAATTAATATAGTATTATCTGATCCATCCCCGACCGTGCCTTTCAAATTTTAATACTGTGCCCAATTAGACACGGCTGACTGGCATCGAACTCGGGTCTTATCAAAGAAGACCAGGCCCATGATTCTGCCCAGAATCGAATCATTGATCTCTGAGGGGGAACAGACACAGTGAACCCGAAGAACAATGAGTTATATCTGCATATAAGTATAATAGCAGGATTTCACGGCTAGAACGGGAATATCATAGCTTTTAAGGTGGATCATTGCAGAAAATATCAGCCTATGTACGTTTTAGAAGCCAGAATGCAAGAGAGCGAACCAGCTTGACAGTTGACAAATCGTGGTTAGCGAAGGGGCGTTACTAGGTGACGCCAAGGAACTAATTTTCGTCTGCACTGGAGGAGCGGCCAAAGATTAATGGCTCTGGGAACCACAGTCTAACAACGCGAAACAAGAGAGTGGGGGCAGTCGTCCACAGAAGTTAATTGATTACAGCCAATTGGAGCAATGAATTGAAATGAAACTTACACCCAGATGCATGTATTCTAGGAAAGATAATTTAGGAGTGTTCTCACGCCTAAATTAAAGCCTGCATCTATAAACGAACCTCTGCACAGAGATCATCCGCTACGGAGGAAGGATTTGTAGATGAGCCGAGGGGGAATTACCGGAGTAGCGTCAGGACGCCATGGAAGAAGGCAATTAATTATAATTAATTGGCCGAAGCGATCGCTTGCACGCGAGTGATTTTGGGACTTCCGCGCATAGACAAACATGGATCATACTTCACTTTGTCTGGAAATGTATTATATCAAGAAGGGAGTCGGTCCTGGAAATCCAGTGGACTATGTTTCACAAGGGAGCTTTATATAGGAGAAGCTTCGCAGGAAAGTCAGTTCGTCTTGACTCAACCCGTGAGCTGGCACGCAGCCGGATCACGCAAGGAAGTGCGCGGAATTTATAAAGTATTAACGCTCAAATGCATTAGCGGTGAACAATGGAAAGCGCATCATGCAGCTTCATAACTGTAATTATGCATCGTATAAGATTTAGTCTACAGCAGACGTTTAAGCAACAGTATACGAGAGTATAGATTCAGTACAGCGTAGAGATAATTTAGGATGTTTATAGACAATGAACATAACTAGGAGGTGTTGTCATAGGTAAAATGACATATTATTGTAATGATCACTACAGTTACGGGAGCCTGGAAGGCGTCACAAGTAGTCGTGACATAGGATTGAACAGATTTGCAGTAGAGGAGATATAAACTGTAGGTGACGGGAGTCGAACACACACGCACGCAAGATAGACTTTCATGGAGTCCAGCGGTTGTCAGGAGTTAGCTGCATCGCATCTCTGAGGTCAGGCGATAGGGGGAATCCAATCCAGGATCCATCTGTGAAAATAGTGTGAGAATTGTGTATAAAGTTATATTACAGTGATTTTTAAAAGTGTTTATGTGTATATGGTAAAATAATATGTATTGTGTCAAAGTGAAAAAGCCAGTGATGAAAAATATGATTACCATGTGTAAAGTGTATACAATGTGTCGTGTGAATAATATCATGATGGCTTAAGACAAGCATCATGGCAGGTGCGTGGCTGGCGTGCTGGATCAACCCAGCAAAAATGAGAGTGAGTACAAATTTAATATGTTGATATGATTAAATAGCTCACCATGCAACGAAGCATCACTCTAAGATTAAGAATTAACAGTCATTTATGTATGAGTTTATATCCCTCGTATTTTGGTAAAATATGGCTTGGAGGGTGATTTGTTTACGGCCATTTAGGCGTAAGACATTGTTGAAAGTAACGGTAACGTTAAATAATAATAATCATAATAATAATAATAATCTGGGGACGGTACCAATAATAAATAAATGGGCATGTCGCCTACAGTACGTGCAAAGTGTGTCATGTCTAGCGTAAGAATACTGTGTTATTGTAAACAGTAAGAAAGAAACGTAAAATATCGAGATAAAAGAGAGCTTTTCAGTGTCATTGAATTGTTGAATGAATGTTTATTATGGTATATTCTACAGGGTCGTATTTGAGAGCCATTAATATAATAAAATGTAAGCCAGTAAATTTATACTTGTTTTGGAGCTACGTAGAACTTTGGCTTATGAGTAATTGCAGAGAGGACGTGAGTGCTTTAAGAATTGAGTCATCTGTAAGAGATATTGTTTGAGCCGCGTTCAAGCGAGCATGTAACGTAGAATCAAGAGATTTACGTCAATAAGTTGCGGGGATCATCCAAAAATAGCTTGCGCGTTAGGCGAATCTAGTCGGCTAATCTTCAAAATCTACGAGATAGTATCGCCTTAGAGCGTACTTGTGTTATTCGCAACAGAGCTGGGGCAGAGTCTGTCTGTATCCACTGTTTGCAGAATTTTTGCCACCAGGGATAACTGTTAGAGACCCTGTGTGAGCCCATATATTAATTGATCTGCCCTTAGAGGTAAGACTAATGGTTCTTCGTATAGGAAACGTCGATTTCCTCTTGTTATATGCATGCTGCACCAGTGAGAGAACTATGATACTCACTTGAGATGCGCGCAAAAGCCACTGATGACGGCCACAGAACGGCAAAGCTATTTCGTGATTCATCCCTTGCCATGAATATTAATTAGGAGCCGAGATGAGCCCATTATACTCTAAATGTAGGTATTATATAATTAGATTGACTCAATTACTAAGGACACGACCCACGTTTGTAACGATAATGTTTTGACCAGTCCCAGAAAATCGTTGTATGATGAAGCTATAAAACATCTCTATCCATGTGTATTTTGGAAGGGAAAGTGTAGCACTTCAGCGTTTCAAATTGATGGGAAAAATAATACGATTCGCACGACACAACACTTATTAATCAAGGCATAAGATAATGAATTAATGTTACTGAAAGTAAATACCCCGTGAAAAACGGATAAATGTTTAATAATTGCAGATTTAATATCATTTAAATATAATTTGTGTTTATTGTGTTGTGATATTCCAGTTTGTGTTAAATTGTGCCACGTGAAGAACACTATGGACACTCGCAAATGTCGAAGAGTATCAATAATAGGATGTTTTGAATAGACTTGAGTGCGGTGAAGCACTAATTTTGAGGAGAAGAGACTCACAGATAATTTTGATTTTTGTTGTAGGAAGTAAATGTAAAGTATCTTTTTTTGTGTTTTATGTTGTATTGCCATGATTTTCTATCATTAAATGTTATACTTAGGAATATGTTGTTTCTTTCAAGTAGAGTAGTCACCTGACAGACTCAAATCCTGAACATGTGATCGTATGGTGGGTTGAACGCCCCATACCTCGAAAGACCGTGAGTTAGCTGGGATACGAACACATGATCCATATGATGACGATTGGGTACAATACGTTTCACCAATCTAGCATGGCGGCCGAACGAAACATTTCACTGAAAAACTTGGCTATATATCCGTTACGGTTACCGATATCACCTTGAATATTTGTACGGTGATCAAGAGTACCACTATTAGTTCTCCTATAAGACTTTCAAAAACCTGTTAAGTACCAAACCAACATTGCGGCCAAGCGAAATGAAAATATTTAAATTGAATATTCTCGCGAATTAATCATCATCCAAGCACAGTGAAACCTGGTACAGTAAATACTTATACAAGATTCAATCTACTGGCATCTACTGTTTTCATAACCTCAAGATGGCGGCTGTGCGAAATTTCAAAATTAAGTTTTTAATTTTTGTTTCATGCGATCAAAGTAAACTTGTGAATGATAAACCTACGCAATAATCTTCATCTACTGGTATATAACTCTATGACCTAAATATGTGTGCGTGTTTGAGTCTTCAGTCTTTTGACTGGTTTGATGCAGCGCTCCATGCCTACCTGTCCTGTGCCAATCGTTTCATCTCTACATAGCTACCACTCCCTACGTCCGAGGCAATCTGTTTAACATATTCTAACCTTGGTCTACCCCTACAGTTATTGTCCTCAACCCTTCCTTCCATTACTAAGCAATGCTATTCCTGGATGTCTTAGTTTGTGTCCTACTAACCAATCTCTTCTCTTCATTAGCAGTCGCCAGAAATATCTCTCCTCTCCCACTAGTCTTAATACATTTTCGTTTGTAACCCTATCTACCCATCTGATCTTCATCATTCTCCTGTAACACCACTTTTCAAACGATTCAATTCTCCTCTTTTCTGCTGCACCAATAGTCCAAGTTTCACTTCCATAGAGCGCCACGCTCCAGACAAAGGCTTTCAAAAATGACTTCCTGATACCTAAATGTATGTTCGATGTCAACAGATTTCTTTTTTGTAGAAATGCTTTCTTTGCTTGAGCCAACCTACTTTTCATATCCTCTTTGCTTCGTCCATCACTGGTTATTTTACTTCCTAAGTAACAGAAGTCTCCTACTTCCTTCAGCTTTTCACCTGCCAATTTGATGTCCATAGAGGTTTCTGATTTATTTCGGCTGCATTCCAGTATTTTTGTTTTACATTTATTAATTTTCGTCATGTATTCTTTTAAGACGGAGTCCATACCATTCAAAAACTCATTCAAATCCTCAGGCATGTCGGCGAAGATGAGGTCATTAGCAAATCTCAGAGTTGAAATTATTTCTCCTTGAATCTTCACTCCCACTTTAAATTTTTCTCCAATTTCCTTCATTGCTTGTTCAATGTAAAGATTGAAAAGTATGGGTGATAAGTAGCAGCCTTGCCTTACACCTTTCTGAATACTAGCTTCTCGCTCCTGTCCTTCAGCTCGAATGACTGCTGTCTGGTTTCTGTATAGATTAGATATCACCCTCCTATCCCTGTACTTTATTCCAATAGATTTCAAAATATAGAACAATCCAAAATAGCGGTCATCCGAAATATTTAGACGGATATCAATATCTACGAATCTACTGGGTGAGTTAGCCGTGGTCGTTACGGCATGACTGCTGGCAGTCGCTCACATCCGGGAGGCGAGGAGGTTCGAATCCCCCCGCCGGCAACCTTGAAGATGGTCTTCTGTGGTTTCCCATCTTCCTTCCAGGCAAATGCCGGGGTTGGTCCCTAACTATAGGCCACAGCCGCTACCTTCCAACTCCTCGCCCTTCCATTCCAACCTTCCTCCCCAACGGTACTTGTAGCTCACCCATCGGGTGTCCGTCTCGAAGCAGCTACAAAACTGGCGAGCCGAACATGTCCTCGGACACTCCCGGCATAAAAGCCATACGCTAAAAAAAAAAAAAAACACTACGAATCTATTACAGCAATCAACCTGACATTTTGTATGTCGATAGAGTCTAATAACATAAGTTCATCGATCGGACTTTCAAGAATCTGATGAGCACAAAACCAACATGGCGGTGAAGCAAAATTTAAATATTTAAATGGATTTCCCTCGCGACTTTCTTATCCGAGCGCTGCGAAACTTGGCACGGTTTATCTTCATACAAGCCTGAATATATTGGCAACTAATTTGATATAATTTTATGAGAGTTTAAAAATGGCGCCTGTGCAAAAATTTTAAAATCTCGGATTTTATTTAGTGTCCTAATCAAGCAATAGAAATGAATTATGATCAGGATATTCAGCTGCTGACATATTGTTCTATAGCCTATACATGAAACAATCCAACGTGACGTCCATAGAATACAGGGTTATTCAAAATTATTGTCCGGGTTTCGTGATTTTTTTGTAGAAACAGTGAACAACATACCATTGTTATTGTTGCAGTAACTGTTACACTAAATCTCAAAGTTTTGTTCTATATCGATTTAGTACCATGTATAACCACCAGATGGCAGTAACAGCAGTATTTGACAAAATGGCGGTCAGCGGTAAAGAGAAGGCGTTTTGTACTCTCGAATTTCATCAAACCGGCCCGTTACCAGAGTCCAGCGCCATTTTCCTACGACGTTCGGGAAAGACCCTCTCCCCGACAACTCTATTCGCAGATGGTATGCGCAATTCGTGAATATCGGTTGCTTGTGTAAAGGGAAAAGCCTTGGCCGTCCCCGCGTGTCAGAAGCAGACGTGAATCGGATCAGGGATGTTTATCTCCGTAGTCCTAAGAAATCGACTACAAGAGGCAGCAGGGAACTGCATGTTAGAGCATTTTTAAATCAATAACTTCCAAGACAATTGATTGGACGTGGAATGGAACATGATCAGATGCTCTTATCCTGGCCACCAAGGTCACCAGATTTAACACCGTGTGACTTCTTCCTGTGGGGGGAATGTCAAAGATCAGGTATTTGTTCCTCCTCTACCAGTGAATATTTTGCAACTGAATCAGCGTATCTGAGCCGCCTTCGACACCATCACTTGTGACATGTTGGGGCGTGTGTGGGAAGAGATGGACTTTCGAGTTGATGTGTGTAGGGTGACCAGAGGCGCGCATATCGAGCATTTGTAATGCAGGTTAAAAAGAACTTTTTTGAGTTACAGTACACAATAAAACACGATTCATCTTCCTACGTCAATTGCACTGTATGTTATGAATTTTTGTAACCCCGACAATCATTTTGAGTATCCCTGATACTTTAGCAGTTCACAATATCTCCGTAACTACGGTATTTGAACAATCGAACTGACATTTTAATGATATTTCTGCTCGCGTTTCATTGTCCTTACGGTATAATGTGAAATGTTTGTTGTTGTGGTTGTTGTTGATGCTTATAGGAAAGGAGGCGGCCGTGACCTTAACCCGGGATTGGTGGTGCGGGGTCTTTTGTGACCTGGAACAAATTCATTTTGTTAGAGTGAGCTTGTTTCTAAATTTAGAGACCTTGGCTGCCACATTCCTTGCCGTTAGTCTGAGGTCAGTACCATTGTAGTGAGGCGGCTTCGGTGGCGTAGTCGGTAGCATGCTGAGCTTCTATGCCCAAGATAGCGGGTTCAAACCCGGCCGAAGCCGTCGGATTTTTAAGAGCGTTAAAAATCCCTCAGTATGCCTTGCTTCGGAGGGGAAGTAAAGCCGGCGGTCCCATGTCATAGATGTATGGCATGTTAAAGAACCTTCCACTAATTACACCTGTGTAAAGCTAAATTGGATAGGTTAAGAATGTAAACAACGCTCTTAGGTTTCTACGTTCGTTGCCAAGAGCCGACTGTGGTGGTGTCTAGTAGGTAAGTTCTGAACTTGGCCTAGTAGTCGTTGATGGTGGCGCTTGGCGGCAAAAGTAGGAACTACTTGAAAAATTCTAAGTTGCAGTCTGTACTTAAATTTAAAAAAACCGATAACACACACTAATTGTGTGTTAGTTATCAGACAGATTCTACACACACCCAATGTTCACGGGGCTACTTGACACCGTTGTCGCAGCCCCTAAACTTAAGAACCAACCAACCATTCTAGTGAAAGGTGTTCATTCTTAGAGGGATTATTGTCGAGCGGTGCGTGGTAGAGAACCCAATACTTGATTTATTGAAAGCCTGGTTTTTCGAAAGTTTTGTAAATATTGGTTGGATGGTTCCTTGGTGTTTCATTTAGCTACTGGGCACATCGTAGTAATTAGCTCCATGAACTCATTGGGTGTATAAAATTTGTTTCATAACCTGTGCTAGTGTGGTATCTATCGATTCATATATATTTTTTGGTAACCTATGCTGTGAAGCTAATATGCATTTATTTTTAGTAAAATATCAGGCAGTGGCTCCGTAGCATAGTGGTCAGCATGGTTAGCCGCCACCCCGGAGGTCCTGGTTCGAATCCCGGCTCTGCCACGAAATTTCAAAAGTGGTATGAGAACTGGAACGGGGTCTACTCAGCCTCGGGTGGCCCAAATGAGTAGAGGGGGTTCGATTCCCACCTCAGCCATCCTCGAAGTGGTTTCCCACTTCGTCTTCGGGCAAATGCCGAGATGGTACCTCCTGTAAGGCCACGGCCGCCTCCTTCCCTCTTCCTTGCCTATCCATCCCAATCTTCCCCTCCCTTCCCATTCCTCATGAAGCCCCTGTTCACTTTGCAGGTGAGGCCACCTGGGCGAGGTGCTGATCACACCTCCTCAGTTGTATCCACTCCGACCAGATGTTCCCAGCTCTAGGACACTGGCCGTAGAGGCGGTAGTGGTGAGTTCCCTCGCTGAGTCCGTGGTAAACATCAACCTGGAGGAAAAAATCGATTAAAAAAAATAATGCAATTGAGTTAATAAACCCAATACATCAATGTATGATACATAATACTTTATAATTTTGTTATCAGAGCAAGTTCCGTCATAGAGGTCAAAAAAGTCCCCCACGCCATCTCGATCGCACCTGGACCAAAACGAACCAGGAGCAAAGACATATCACGAGAATAACCATACACGGTTTCCACCACAAGATTTGTGAGAACAAGCTTTTCTCCTCGCCGAATGACAGATGTGTGTGTGAATTATGCGGACGGAGGTGTACGCTGTTTCACATCACAGTGTGCCGGAAGAGGATGAAATCTGTCTGATTATAGTGAAAAGTAATATAATTCGTCCAAACTCTCATTTTTCCAATCATTGATTATGGCTCTGCTGTATACAGTGATTTACCAGAAACACAGAACATCAAATTACAAAGAGTCCAGAATGCATGTGTTCGGTACATTCTGGGTGTAAGGCGAGATGAACATATCACACCTTACTACGTGCAGCTGAAATGGCTGAAACTCCATGAGCGCAGGCAGTTATCAGTTGCCATTCTGACACATAAAATATTACATACCAAGACCCCGTTAGTCTATACCTCTACAATGCCTTTACACCAATGCATTCTGTTCATAATCGAGAAAATAGATACACAAAATTAACACTCCAGATTCCTATACACCGAACCATGAAGTTCAATAAATCTTTTGCTTGCCCCGCCTCACGCCTCTTCACCTTCGATTTATATAAGTCCGTCAACATTGCAAGCACTGCAGCTTTCAATAGACATCTTTCATCCTGCTTCTTGGAGCAGTATGGCAAGGTGGGCCACAGTGAGACATGGGCCACAGTTAGACAAGCTCATTAAATCCTTTTTTTTTGAAAGAGGGACATTTTTTAATATTTCTTAGAGGTTGGCTCTCCTGGTAGCAGACATTTTGATCCTGTTTACTCTTTGAAAGAAGCATGTTATGTAGGAGATAATGAACCCATGTACCATAGGCCTCAAAGGGAGTCAAATCCATGTACTTTGAGAAAGGAATGAAAGAATCATACAGTTTCTAAGGGAACGGAGAGAGATTTCAAGCCAGGATTACAGCCTAACATTGTGCAAGCGCTAGGGCCAGGTGTTCCTTAGATGAGCTCATGCCTCTTGACATTTATAAGGAGCCAGTCATGGATATTATTAGAACGAGTGGAAAGTTTTGACTGTAAGACGAAGAAGCTGGACACGGAAATTGCTCTTACGTTGCAGGAATATGGCAACCTCGCTGCTGAGTCAGAACAGGAATAATTAAATTTAACCCGTTTACGAGTATAAAAATAAGTAAACAGATACAGTACGGTGAATCATTTTGGATTAGAGATTTTTGTGTAAAGATAAACCTTGTAAAAATTGCACAGGAAAAAACTGCAAACGCAAGTAGACGTCATTGGGGGTTCACCGAGACCCAAGGAGTGGGAGAATAAAAAAAAAGAACAGCACCACCCACACAGTTGAGGACGAGAAATTAATTAATATCTCGGAAATGCACGATCGAATTCCATGCACAGGAAGATTATTTTACGTTTGGAAGACGAGCTTTCTGGAGATACGATTTTTATAATTGTGCGACAATTAGTTCAAAAGTTGGTCACGAAAAGGACTAGAGTTTTATCTTTTTTTGGCTGAAAGGTATAAAACTCCTGGCCTCACCAAGCCAATCATGCAGTTATTCTGACAGCCCGTGAGGGGGTGTTACTCTGCATCAGTGCATGCAGTCTACGAGAGCCCGTGAGGGGAACGTCACGCTGTATCAGTACATGCAGTATTAGTCCGTCCAGGGGGGCGTTACGCTGGGGCATCATAATCATCAGTCTACGAGCATTCCGTGAGCGGAAGTGCTGCACCACATCGTATACGCAGTATTCAAGAGCCCGTGAGGGGGACGTTAAGCTGTATCAGACATCGATCCAGAGCCTGTGGGAGGTTATGCTACAAGTTCACCGAGTGTAGACCAGTTACGATATAAGTACGCTACGCTGAGGGTTAGCAGTTCGAGACTTTGAAGAGTCCTAAATTATAAAGAACATTAAATATACGGACTTGAAAGCAATATCGCCAAAGTAAGATACAGCGATCAGTAGGGAACTTCGAGTTCCAGAAGAACACTGCTCGATACAGTTACGAAGTTATAAGAACTCCAACAAATAAACGGCGTTACGTCTAGTAAAGACATTGTTAAAGACATTAAGTCCGGTAAAGGAACTAAACAGTAATTACGATCGCGAAAGATAGAAGTTCAAGCGAAAGGAACTTAGGAACTTAGGGTCGAAACCAGAGGGAAAACGTACTCTAGTGAGAAAACGTCAAAAATATACGATAGACAGTATACGGTCCTCGAAGGGAGGCCAAGATATAGAAACTATAGGGTACGATAGACAGTATACGGTCCTCGAAGGGAGGCCAAGATATAGAAACTATAGGGTACGATAGACCACCATATATAAATAGAGGTGACGGCAAAGAAAGACATTTATCGCCTAGTTAAAGCAGATAAAGTAAAGCCGAGTAATAGACAATAGAAGCGGTTTTGAGAGACTGAAACCAGTAGTTTCCATTGTAGGAGAGAGCAACTTTGAACGAGTAAAATCACACGTCCAATGCAGGTCGATAGGATTCACATCAGGGATCATCAACAGCCGACAGAAATTGTAAAAAAATCGTTGAGATATGCCCGTGTGATAAGAGTGAAGTGTAAATATTGTAAGAAAAGAAATAAGAGTGTCATTTTAAGTGTTTTAGGTAAAGTGAAAGCGTTTTATGCACAGTGATATGTGTTATAATATGTACCAGAGTAATATTTTTTAGTGTTTTAATGTGTGTTCAAAAAGGATACACCAGTGTATAAAAAAAAATGTTGTCAGTGTTAAATATAGTGACTATGTGTCAAGAAATTTCTGTACATAAGATGAGATTGTACAATATGGAGTAGGTCAAGAAGGTGGGCCAAAATGTCACATCAAACGAGAATAAAGGTCAGAAAGCGACCTTAAACATGTAAGTAAAGATTTTCATTATGTTTTGGTGTCGGGAAAAATTTTGTGTACAATTCCACCGGAGTTTTGAGTAGAAGGGATGTTTTTAAATGAATAATAACTAAATAAGAACGCGATCTGAACGAAAATAAAGTTTTAAGAAATAATAAATAATTATATGAAATAATAAATCCTGTAGAGGAAATGCATGGAATAAAATGTCAGTATTTAATGAATGTTATAAAAGCAAGCGTGATAATAATAATTATAACAAAGATATTTACATAAAGGTAAATTTGAATTATATGAAAGAAATAGCTTTTGAGCTTTTGTAAGGAATGAAAACATGATGTGAATAACAAGGTAAAGAAATCTAAATAAAGATTAAATTGAATGATATAAAAATATAGAGCGTTGAAGCCTTAACAAATGTATAAGACATGATGTGAATGCATGTTCTTAAAAAGGGAGCGATTTATTGTCAACGGAAAAGATTAATATAAGAATTAAGATATGTATCAATTGTTACTATGAAATTTATCAGTTCTTAGGAAGACATTCGGCCGTAAAGTAATGTGTAGCGTAATGGAACGCAATTAAGTCACGCTAGGAACGCGTAAAAGTTAAAGTACTTGGTAAATTACTTATGGAGGGTAGTTGATTGCAGTGAATTGAGATATGTTGTAAGTCCTCTAAATTGTGACGTGGATCACGAGGCCATGTGTGTATTATTTAAAAGGGAGCTAATGTATGGTATTATTGAGCGTATGTCATGTAGGCCACGGCCGACTTTAAATCGCGTCTTGTATAAGTCCTCCAAATGTGGAAATGTTCCCGAGGCATGTTAAGAGATTCGAACCTAGAATCCTTTTGTTGTTAAAGCCCCTAATTATTCGTTGTAGAATGTGTATTAATCTTCCCAATCAATGAGGACCCTCTCATAATTAATAAATGCCAAGGTTACGAAAGTGGTTTGTGAGCCAAAGAATATTGTTGAATGGAAATAAGTGAAGTAAAAGCCAGGTCTCTCCACAGAACTGAGAATAATGTGAAGGTTTGTTTTAAAGCATTGAAGAGAGCTGCCACCGTAGGTTAGGCAGAGAATCGCTTTCCTTGTCATAAATCAACGCCCGAGTATAATGGCCTGACCCTCATCGAGCGAGGGTGGGTAAAAACCGTCTTGTAAGATGTGTTAAATACACCGTGAGTGTTTAAAGTTGTTAATGACCCGGGCGTTGAACCGAGGTCCTTGTAGATTGATATTATCGCTTGCCAATTCAGATCGTAGTTTTCTTATGTGATGATGGTCTTATAAGACAAATGAATTAAATAAAATCCCTATTGTAATATTGTATGGAAAAGAAGGAATCCACGAGTTTTGTGAAGATAACTAGGTTTCGGGAGTGATCATAGCTTTTGACTTTGTCAAGTAATCTTTATAACTCTGGAGTACACAAATAGTTTTCCCGATCACCGTAGTGAATTTGCAAAACTTGAGAGAGATAGTAAATATGGAGAACATGTGATATGCCCAAATATTGAAGTGAATAATTAACATGTAAGTTTAAATGTAATTGTATATTTGTTTTGATGATAAGAAAAGATAAAAATAATTCTTGAGGTGTACAAAAATATGACACCATTATTATGAGAAAGTATCGAGCCAAAGAAGCTCGTAGTTATTTGGAACTTTAAGATAAGTACTTTATGGAAGTGAAAATAATCGTGAATTGTTGGTTTTAAAGAAAACCATGTGTTTTAATCTAATATTTGTTTTATTTTTATGCTATTCCTTGTTCACTTTGGACAAGTAGAATGATATTGGTCAGTAGTTTATGTGTTTATTTGTTTGTAGCGCCATAATTTTTGATTAATTGAAAATCCACAGCCTGCTTCCAGTCTCCGACCGGGTCAGGAATGGAATGAATGAAGCCCCCATCTAGCGGCGAGGATATGAACTGTACCGGCTGCCGAGGCCTGACGCACTCCTCTGGGGCAATGATTAAATGAATGACAGATGAAATGAAATGATAGTGGAGAGTGTTGCTGGAATGAAATTTTGACAGGGAAAACCGGAGTACCCGGAGAAAAACCTGTCTGCCTCCGTTTTGTCCAGCACAGATCTCACATGGAGTGACCGGGATTTGAACCACGGACCCAGCGGTGAGAGGCCGGCGTGCTGCCGCCTAAGCCACGGAGGCAATTTTTGATTAATTAAATGTGTTAAAATAGGAGTTGATTTTGTTGTTATTTTTGCAAGTGTATCCTCTATTTAATCCAAAATATGTAAGTCACAGAGTGGGAGAACTTACCGCAGCCCCGAAAAATCCCGAATTGAGCAATGCTGGCATACTGTGATTTGCATATTTCTTGCTGCAAGGGCACAATAAACAACATCTTCGTTTTTGAGGTAAGAAAAGTAAAATTTTCTTCCTTATTTTTTTATAGTTATGTGTATCATTGTACATTAATGAATATAATATGGTCGAAATACATACATATTACTAAATAATTATTGGAATTGTCAGCTTGTTCAGTATTGTAGGTGAGATAGTAGACATAATTGTTTTTACATGTCGCAAGTGGGCCACAGTGACACACAGTAGGGTGGGCTACAGTGAGACAGTGAGAAAGTTACCCCAAAGCTGAGGAGAGGGCAGAGTCAACTTCTAGGAGAGAAAAGGGGAGATCTTTCATTCCAACTCACACCCCAGAAAGAAATAAAAACTTGATTTTAAGTCCACAAATAAAAATTTAAAAATCTAAAGAACTGCAAGAAGAATTTGTTCAGCCAAAGGCAGCCCTAGCTACAGACATTTCCATGGATGATGATGTTGATGATTCTTCTAATTCAGACAGCTCATCAGATAATGAAGAAATCGAGCTCCTAACATTTCATCAACTTGCTCGCAAACCTAAGGAATGTGACTTCGTTCTGGTTGAGTTTTCAGGGAAACACTCAAGATTTTGAATCGGGGAAGTGAAATGAGATTTAGATGATGAAAATTATTAAATAAAATTCTTAGGAAAAAGAGCAAAAATGATAGGCATTTCTTTTTTTACCCATAGGGTGCAGATATTGCTTCAGTCCCCGCGAAAGGCAACAGATCATGGTGGCCGGTCTCCTGTGCATATGGCAAAACAAATAGACAAAAGTCATATCTCAAATTTTCTGTAAATTTTGGGAATCTGAATGTGCTGTAGTGTTTTCTGGCATTAATTATTTGTTTTAGTGTTTATCTATGTATTTAACCAGTCAAAATAAATTCTTTTCATTGTGTCTCAGTGTGGAACATCATCTGTCTCAGTGTGGCCCACGGGTGGGCTACAGTGAGACGGCTGCAACATGTTCACAATTTATTATTTTTACAGAAACGTGTGGATGTTTTGGAAATTCTAAGGGTATGAAATTGATGAGCAACAATCAACTTATATTTCAGTATATAAAGACATTCTCATATATCAAACAAGATGTTCAGTAAAGAACATATAGCCTACTTTCTCCTAAATGCATGGGTATTGTTATAACTCTTTGTCCTTTTCAAGGAGTATGATTGAATGTTGGTTGTAGTAGCTTGTTGAAATACAACGTGCTATAGGGATATTAAACATGAATATGAGGTGCCCTTTGCTAGTGCTACCTCCGTACCAAATTTCGTTCAATTCGGTTTCACCGTGTTTGAATTGATAGGGGGAATCGATTTGCACACATACTTGGCCACCATCTGCAAACTATTGGGCTGATGTTCTTGCAGTTTGGTCTGAATATGTTTCCCACATAAAGATATGGTGTTGCAAAATTTGGTAGAGACTAGATTATTAAGTTGGTCGTAATTACATTTTAGCTTTTAACATTTGGGTGACCGCGATTACGTTTCCGTCAAGATAGCGGTGATATAAAACATGACACTGAGGTGCCCTTTGCTAGTGCTACCTCTGTACCAAATTTCGTTCCATTCGGTTTCACTGTGTTCGAATTGATAAGAGGAATCGATTTTCACACAAAGATGGCCGCCATCCGCAAAATATTAGGCTGATGACCTATTAGTTTGGTCAAAGGATGCTCCCTCCATAAAGGTAAGTTGTTGCTAAATTTGCTAGAGATCGGATGATTAGGCTAATCGTAATTTGATTTAAGCTTTGAACATTTGTGTGGCCACCATTACGTTTCCGTCAAGACGGCGGCGATATAAAACATGACACTGAGGTGCCCTTTGCTAGTGCTACCTCTGTACCAAATTTCGTTCATTCGGTTCCACCGTGTTCGAATTAATAAGGGGAATCAATTTTGACATGAAGATGGCCGCCATCCGCAAACTATTAGGCGAATGACCTATTAGATTGGTCAAAGGATGCTCCATCCATAAAGGTATGTAGTTGCAAAATTTGGTAGAGATCGGATGATTTGGTTAATCGTAATTTGATTTAAGCTTTGAACATTCGTGTGGCCGCCATTCCGTTTCAGTCAAGATGGCGGCGATATAAAACATGACACTGAGGTGCCCTTTGCTAGTGCTACCTCTGTACCAAATTTCGTTCCATTCGGTTCCACCGTGTTCGTATTAATAGGGGGAATCAATTTAGACATAAAGATGGCCGCCACCCGCAAAGTATTAGGTTAATAACCTATTAGATTGGTCAAAGGATGCTCCCTCCATAAAGGAATGTTGTTGCAAAGTTTGGTAGAGATCGGATGGTTATGTTAGTCGTAATTTAACTTAAGCTTTGACATTTGTGTGGCCGCCATTACGTTTCTGTCAAGATGGCGGCGGTATAAAACATGACACTGAGGTGCCCTTTGCTAGTGCTACCTCTGTACCAAATTTCGTTCCATTCGGTTCCACCGTGTTCGAATTAATAGGGGGAATCAATTTTGACATAAAGATGGCCGCCATCCGCAAACTATTAGGCTAATAACCTATTATATTGGTCAAAGGATGCTCCCTCCATAAAGGAATGTTGTTGCAAAGTTTGGTAGAGATCGGATGGTTATGTTAGTCGTAATTTAACTTAAGCTTTGAACATTTGTGTGGCCGCCATTACGTTTCTGTCAATATGGCGGCAATATAAAACATGACACTGAGATGCCCTTTGCTAGTGCTACCTCTGTACCAAATTTCGTTCCATTCGGTTTCACCGTGTTTGAATTAATAGGGGGAATTGATTTTCACACAAAGATGGCCGCCATCCGCAAACTATTATGCTAATGACCTAGTCATTTGGTCAAAGGATGCTTCCTCTATAAAGGTATGTTGTTGCAAAACTTGGGAGAGATCGGATGATTAGGTTAATCGTAATTTGATTTATGCTTTGAATATTTGTGTGGCCGCCATTACGTTTCCTTCAAGATGGCGGCGATATAAAACATGACACTGAGGTGCCTTTTGTTAGTACTACCTCTGCACCAAATTTCGTTCCATTCGGTTGCACCGTGTTCGAATTAATAGGGGGAATCGATTTTCACAAAGATGGCCGCCATCCGCAAACTATTACGCTGATGACCTATTAGTTTGGTCAAAAGATGCTCCCCCCATAAAGGTATGTTGTTGCAAAATTTGGTAGAGATCGGATGATTAGGTTAGTCGTAATTTGATTTAAGCTTTGAATATTTGTGTGGCCACCATTACGTTTCCGTCAAGATGGCGGCGATATAAAACATGACACTGAGGTGTCCTTTGCTAGTGCTATCTTTGTACCAAATTTCGTTCAATTCGCATCAACCGTGTTTGAATTGATAGGGGGGGGACAGACATTCAGAGTACACACACTCACACACACACAGACACACACACACACACACACACACTCACACACACACATACACACACACACACACAGACAGACACACTTTTTTCGCCCTGTGTTGATCTCATAAGTCTACTTTCATTTTTTGCAAAAATCGAAAGTAGGCTAAAAAATAAGACAGTATACTAAAATATATATATTTTCTGTCTCACTGTGGCCCACCTTCCCCTATACCTCTCACGTTTGATTACTGTATTATGTTAAAATACTTTTAAAAAAAGTTCAATTATAACACAAGGACAATAGCTAACAACCTGTCTACTTAAATAGCTTTTCTTGTACAGTATATGGTGTTTGTTTTTCGGGCTGATTGTCTGTATGCACTCTCACTCTTTTGTATATAATTTTTCCATTATCATTAGTATTATTATTGTATTGTTACTATCATTTTGTTACTATTATTGTTAGACTAAGATTATTTATATTGTGAATGTAAGTGAAATGTTTTATTTTTATAAGCCCTAATCTTATTTTATGTAGGACGCTACTGTAAAGGAGCTCTTAAGCTCTAAGTGTAGCCGTGAAAATAAAATAAATAAAAAAAACGTTGTATTGTGCCCGTTTAGACCGGAGTCCGCACGACCACATATGCATTTTACCAATAATCAGTCAGCACGAGAATCAAAATATCCCGGGGCGCCAGATGGGTTAAAGCAAATCGCAAAAACGACATCAAATAAAAAAAATGCTTTACTGATTTTTGGCTCAATGCAACAATAAGGATAGAAGGAGATTTAATTGGGAGTAACACATCCAGTAAAATTATCTCAGTTTATTTTGAAGTTAAAATCTGACTGCAAGGATGCTCAAAGCAGCATCATCACGTGTGGCGATCCACACTCTTATTTACACACAATATACAGAAATTTTCCAAACACATTTGACAATCTTTTTGGAAACACAAGTCCGATTAATAGTCCTGTGGACTGTGTTCCAAAATTATTAATACTTAATTCCAGTTCAAAGTTAATTGTCTATACTGGAAATATCGTAGATCACTGTTTGAATATTTACATGATATTAACACTCGTAGAATAAATGTTCATAGAATTTTTCAACTTTCACTTGTTTTTCCAGTTTCAAAAATATATCGTCGAAAATATTATTATCATAGAAGCCAAACAAATTATTTACATATATTAATAACATCTGAAAAGTATTTGACCATTGAGCATAGCATCGAAGAACTTGTGCCAAGCACAACAACAATTAATTGTTCTTCTGACATTAAACATTCGAGAAGTGACTCGATTATGAACTTCAAGTTCCTAACAAAATATATGATTTCTGAATCATCAACTTGATCAATAAATGGTTGAACCATTCAACTATTCAATTTTCCACTTGGAATCATTATTATAAAAAATATTTATATTCATGGCCATTTTTAGCAACTTTCACAACTTGCAATTCTTCGACAGAATGCGGAAATTAGAATTGTAGTTTCATAATGAATTCATTTAGTTCATGGCACTAGGATTGAAAATATCCTTCAAATTATTCGTGGTTAAAGAATTATTTTTAATTGGCAGTGGCCCATTCTATTATTTGTGTAAGAACACAATATTACAACAACAACGGCAAAGGTCTTCCTCTGAAGAAGAATAAACTACTATCATGACAAATCCGGGTTCTAGCAAAATCAAAGTCTAAATGGAATTCGTAAACAAGGTTGAAATAAGAACTGATGGTTTCAAAGAAATAACCTTCGGGTTATTCATACGACGAAATGTGTAGTTCCAATACTCCTACTTTAAACATGAGCCATCGAACCTGCTATTTGATTGATGCTCGAAAAAACCTCTTCATTCCTGCGACTTAACATGCGCACCTGGGAATGGCATTTCAACTACTCCACACATAAATTTTCTTCCCAAAATTTATACAATAAATCAAGCCTCTGCTTGTTATCAACACTGGAAGATTAATAAACTTACAAGTTTATTTTATTTTACCATTCAGTTCAACCCGTGAATTTACCATACTTATGAAAAGCTTTATTTCACTTTCGAGTGTATTTACGTCATGATTTTATATAAATACAAAAATATCCTATTTGATACAAATATCATTTGCTTCCCGTTTCATGCCTCTCCGTGTTATCTGAAAAATATACTTTGCTCATTGCAAATATCAACTGTTCAACCAGAACTGAAATGTTGGTTGAATGCGGGCTTGCGCTAACCACTATCCTTCGGAAAATCTCCTGTTCCAGACTAGAAATGATTAAACTACTTCATAGGCTCTCTCTCAATACATATGATTATTATAAAATATAATATCCCAGAATTATTTAGAAAAATTATGAAAATTATTATTATTATTATTATTGGATTATTATTATTATTAATTATATTATTTTAAATGTGTTTAATTATCATCTCATTATGTGAGAATCCACATGTTCGAACCTTCGAATATGGAAAAAATATCCATTCCTCAACAAAAATAAATTTAACTTTTACAGTTACATCGGCTGATTACCGTGATTTCCCAAAAATATGAAATATTCAAATAAATCTTCGAAATGCTCGGTCATCGATCCTAAACTGTTCTGAGTGTTGCAAATGCTCAGAATAACTCTAACAAGTCTTGCGTAAATCATTGCAAGATTTAAATACGACGAAAAATAAAGTGTGTTGGTCATCTGCAGAAAAAATAGTTTGTTCCAATTAGCTAGGCATAATATAATTCAAATGTGGCTTACATTTCTTGATGGTCTTGAAGTGTAGTAAACCTGGTCTGTACCAGATTTATCCATAGACATGCCCTATCGGACAAGCATGTACAATCCTTGTATCCGCCGCCATCATATACCCACAATTCGTCTAGTCAGACATAGTGGTAGTATCTTTTGACGTTTGAATAAACTGTGGTTCCATTTTAATATGGGCTTCTATCAAAGCCATAACAGTTTGTTTAAATAGGGTCAGATCTAAGTGATCTCTTCTTAAATATGTCAGTTGTAACATAACTCACGGTAATCTTATCAGTACAAGAAAAACACTGACAGTCTAAGCAATTAACGGCTGTTCTGAAGATCGTTCCCTGGGCATGGTTTGTTATATCACCATCTACCATGCGCTAGGCAACTTGTAGTTTCCCTTGCGTAGACTAATGAACGCCACCGTTATAGACTAGTCTTCAGTGTACTGACAGATCGAAGTGGTTAACTAGTTACAAATATGAAAACTGACTTGAAATGGATTTAAACATCCAAGTATTAAGTTATTACTGGACTGTGACAAAATACTATTTTCTAGACAAAGTCTAGCATATGTCCTTGTAGAAATATAAATATTTCCACCAATGTCTGTAGAAATATCAATCACCTCAGTGATTCTCCTCACCAGAAACTTACTAAGTTCCAACTCGTAGCGCAGCACTTTTCGTGACTATCACGAATTGAAAAGAACTTCTGCGTAGATCCGGCAACCATGTGCCTTGGCTCAGCATAGATGCAACTTGCTCGCCAAGTGCTTGTGTTAGAATGAGCTGAAGCTGCTTCGGCCAGCTGGCTTTTATTCAAAACTGCCAGGGTCACGCGTCATCACCTGATATCTAGAAATCCTCATATCTCTTGAATCCCTGGTCCGATTTACTTGATACTAATTGCATTCTCTTTCATTTGGCAGTGCCAGTAATCTGATCCCAGTCTCAAGTCTCTACTCCATAGTTAACTATTTAATCAATAAATAGCCTCCACCTCTGCTATTACTCGCTACGTCACTTGACATCCAAGTATCGGTAAATTATTTCCAAATGCTTCGAGAAGCAATGTAGCGCGATATTCAAATATCTCAACTTTCAAAAGCGGCTACAGCCTTTCCCTTGATATCTAGGTGTCTGAATCTTTGAATACCCATTCCTAGAGTTGGGCACATCCACCCCACACCTAGCAAAAAATAAAAATTGAAAATTTTTTATTTTTCCTATCTACACATTAAATCATCTGGTTCTTGAATAATAAATCTTCAAATTCGATGCATTATAAGTTCCCACGATGTTACCAGTTCGTGTATTGGCTACTTCATAGCTTCCATTATCGTTTACTTCCACAATATTAAAATCTTCAATTTCACCAGGTTTAATATCAAAAATATCGTGATACTCTTCCAAAATCTTCCCTAGCTCTGGGGACTCCTCCTCAGTGTAGACTTCTCTTCCTTCAGCTTCATGAAAAATCAGAGACCATTGAGCATCTCCCTCGATGTCTTCCTCTTCTTTTCCCTCGAAGTTTATCTCTTCGGTATTCTTGAATCTGATCGTCTCTGTCTTCATATCTATCACTGCTTGATATTTCTGAATGAAATCCGCTCCCAATATCATGTCAAAAGCCATGTCCTTCATTACAACAAACACATGTCGGAAATCATGTCCTCCAATCGTAATACATAAGTATAATTGTGTTTTACACAGAGATATTTTATTGGGTATTATTCCTTGGATCTTAATTCCTGATACTGGAATCTCCTCTAAATTCTCCTTGAGTTTCCACAGAATATAAAGCTTCTCACTCACAAGACAAAGCATAGCCCCAGTATCGATCAAAGTATCGACAGGCATACCGAATACTTCGCATGATATGATTGGCATTCTAATTCTTGTACCCATTTCTTTTCGTTCGTCATTCTGTTGAATTAAGTCATCATCCTCTGCTTGCCATTTAATAATTCTGGAAGTGAAAGTGTTCAAAATTCTATCTTCTACTGTGAATTCGAAGTTTTTTTTTTCGTCACCATTCCCCCGGGATTGTTGTGTTCCCGATGGACCTGGTTCATTGGGCCTCTGCTCCAAAAATTGCAAGTTATCTTGGTGTCTTGCTTCCAAATTTTTCCTCGTCTCCTTGTTAAACTCTTCATTGGACTGACGAGTATCCACATTCCCTCTGTTATTGTAGTTGTTTCTACCATAATATCTTCTTTCCTGGTACCTTCCTTGACTATCTCGTGGTCTTTTCCATCGAGTATTGTATCGATTACCACCATCCGGTCTCGCATATGGCTTGTAACTGTATCTGTTGCTGTACTGGTTCCATCCTCCTTTATTTGGATCTTCCCTCGGCGTTTTCTCTTCTCGCCCTTCTCGAATCTCTCGAGGTGTTTGAGAATAACTATCAGCCATAACAGCATACACAGCGTTGTTATTCTTTACTCCCTTCTGATGGAAGAATTGAGCGTTTGTATGATCCAGCTTCTGTAATACTTCATCAAATTGTTCCATATTATAGATATCAGCAGCGATCAAAGTCCTCTGGACGTCTGCTGGAAATTGACGTATCAATGCAGTAATCAACTCGTTATCTGGCATCGGCGGATCTAAATGTTGAAGTTTAGACAGCTGTCCAGAAAAGTACGTAGAGTATCGAGTAGGTTGTGACGTCGAGAATCTCTTCGAATATAACTCTGCTCTGACTTGCTGTTGGGTTTCCGGGGACCAAAACTTTTTCAATAGCCCACGAGAAAACTCCTCAAAAGTGGTTAGAGTGGATCTAAATGCTCTAAACCAAAGAAGTGCAGGACCTTCCAAAAACTTCCCTATCAGTCGGATCTGTCTTTCTTTAGGGATCTTAGAATCTTTCAGGTAATCCCCTGCTTCTCTCAAAAATTCCACGGGTGTCACAGAATCTCGCCCTGAAAATTTAGAAGGCTTATCTTCTATATTCTTAAATACAGTTATGGGGTTGGATTGAAATACTGTCCTGACCTCATCCTGTCTTTGACTATCCGTTTCTCTAGCTCCTCCTAGATTTATCTGTATCTGTTCCTTTCCCCTTACATTTGGCATTTTCCACAGATGATCAGACTGTTTCTCATCCTTGATTTGAGTTTTCATAGCCTCAAGTTCCTTCTGGTTTTCTTCTGCCATTTTCTTAATTGCTTCAGTTTCTTTACAGTTCTCCTTAACATCAGTGGATATCTGGTTCATAACAGCCTCATGACTTTTCAATGACCCTGTCATATCTGATATGTCCTTCTGAGTTGCTTGGATATCTTTGGCAATTACTTCAATATGGGATGACAAAGATTCCCTAATCTCCTTGATTCCCTCTTGATTCTCCAGCTTGAGTGTGCCTTTAATTTCATTGACAACTGTGGTTTTAATTTCAGTTTGTAACTCATTAATCACACCTTCTCTTATTTCTCCCATGACAAGTTCTTTGAATTGTTCCGTTAAACGTTGAACAACTAGAATTCCCATCTCGTTACTCTCCTTCTTCACTCTGACTTCCAGGTTGACCATGTCTTCACCAACTTTCCTAAGACCATGTTCTATCCTATCAGCTAAGCTTTGAGATCGAAGATCGGCATCGCGAAATTTATCGTCCATTAAACTTGCGTTAGTAGCTAATGAAGTTTCGAGCTCATGTGTTTTATCGCATAATTTATTCATTTTACTCTCAAGTGTCATTTTCAAAATTTCAGAATTCTCTTTAAATTTACTTTCCATTGAATTAAATTTACTATTTAAATTTTCCTTTAAGTTATCTTTTAACCTGCTTTCTAACAAATCGGAATTTTCTTTGAGTTTATCCTCTAAACTTTCTTTTAAGATACATTTTAACCTGCTTTCTAAAGAATCAGAATTTTCTTTAAGTTTATTTTCCAAAGAATCAGAATTTTCTTTAAGTTTATTTTCCAAAGAATCAGAATTTTCTTTAAGTTTTTCATCTAAACTTTCTTTCAAATTATCAGAATTTTCTTTAAGTTTACTTTCTAAAGAATCAGAATTTTCTTTAAGTTTCTTTTCTAAAGCCTCTGTATTTTCTTTCATAATGGCGGCTACACGCCGTCCAGCCTCTTTTGAACTCTCCTCCAAACTCCTCATCATCCTCATCATTTCTTCCATAATTTCAATTATTATTCAAAACTTAGGGGTATACAACAGTGGCAAACACAAGCTTATAACTAGAACAAGAAATATGAATAGCTAATTGGAACACTAATAAAATGAGATTTGTCCTAATGTCGACGTGATGGAAAAACAAAATTCTCTACTTTTACGAATTACATTTACCATAATATCACAAGAAAACTATGCAAGTTCTCAAATATCCTCCACCTGGATTCTAATAATGTGTATGCCCAGTCATCGAACGTTTACTACTGAATTTACTTGACGCCCTAATGGTTAAGCCATTATCAAAAATAATCAAACCCATTCTAATTATTAATCAAGTTAAATTTTTAATTTTCCCCACTAATTGGGTTTCCTACTAATTTATTCATCCAAACCAGACATCTCTCAACTCCCAAAATATTTCTATAAAAATTATCACAATTTAAATCGGCATGCGATTGACCATGTCTAAATCGAGACCCACGTTCGAAGCCATTTCTCTCTCTATCTTATTTTATGTGCCCGTTTAGACCGGAGTCCGCACGACCACATATGCATTTTACCAATAATCAGTCAGCACGAGAATCAAAATATCCCGGGGCGCCAGATGGGTTAAAGCAAATCGCAAAAACGATATCAAATAAAAAAAATGCTTTACTGATTTTTGGCTCAATGCAACAATAAGGATAGAAGGAGATTTAATTGGGAGTAACACATCCAGTAAAATTATCTCAGTTTATTTTGAAGTTAAAATCTGACTGCAAGGATGCTCAAAGCAGCATCATCACGTGTGGCGATCCACACTCTTATTTACACACAATATACAGAAATTTTCCAAACACATTTGACAATCTTTTTGGAAACACAAGTCCGATTAATAGTCCTGTGGACTGTGTTCCAAAATTATTAATACTTAATTCCAGTTCAAAGTTAATTGTCTATACTGGAAATATCGTAGATCACTGTTTGAATATTTACATGATATTAACACTCGTAGAATAAATGTTCATAGAATTTTTCAACTTTCACTTGTTTTTCCAGTTTCAAAAATATATCGTCGAAAATATTATTATCATAGAAGCCACACAAATTATTTACATATATTAATAACATCTGAAAAGTATTTGACCATTGAGCATAGCATCGAAGAACTTGTGCCAAGCACAACAACAATTAATTGTTCTTCTGACATTAAACATTCGAGAAGTGACTCGATTATGAACTTCAAGTTCCTAACAAAATATATGATTTCTGAATCATCAACTTGATCAATAAATGGTTGAACCTTTCAACTATTCAATTTTCCACTTGGAATCATTATTATAAAAAATATTTATATTCATGGCCATTTTTAGCAACTTTCACAACTTGCAATTCTTCGACAGAATGCGGAAATTAGAATTGTAGTTTCATAATGAATTCATTTAGTTCATGGCACTAGGATTGAAAATATCCTTCAAATTATTCGTGGTTAAAGAATTATTTTTAATTGGCAGTGGCCCATTCTATTATTTGTGTAAGAACACAATATTACAACAACAACGGCAAAGGTCTTCCTCTGAAGAAGAATAAACTACTATCATGACAAATCCGGGTTCTAGCAAAATCAAAGTCTAAATGGAATTCGTAAACAAGGTTGAAATAAGAACTGATGGTTTCAAAGAAATAACCTTCGGGTTATTCATACGACGAAATGTGTAGTTCCAATACTCCTACTTTAAACATGAGCCATCGAACCTGCTATTTGATTGATGCTCGAAAAAACCTCTTCATTCCTGCGACTTAACATGCGCACCTGGGAATGGCATTTCAACTACTCCACACATAAATTTTCTTCCCAAAATTTATACAATAAATCAAGCCTCTGCTTGTTATCAACACTGGAAGATTAATAAACTTACAAGTTTATTTTATTTTACCATTCAGTTCAACCCGTGAATTTACCATACTTATGAAAAGCTTTATTTCACTTTCGAGTGTATTTACGTCATGATTTTATATAAATACAAAAATATCCTATTTGATACAAATATCATTTGCTTCCCGTTTCATGCCTCTCCGTGTTATCTGAAAAATATACTTTGCTCATTGCAAATATCAACTGTTCAACCAGAACTGAAATGTTGGTTGAATGCGGGCTTGCGCTAACCACTATCCTTCGGAAAATCTCCTGTTCCAGACTAGAAATGATTAAACTACTTCATAGGCTCTCTCTCAATACATATGATTATTATAAAATATAATATCCCAGAATTATTTAGAAAAATTATGAAAATTATTATTATTATTATTATTGGATTATTATTATTATTAATTATATTATTTTAAATGTGTTTAATTATCATCTCATTATGTGAGAATCCACATGTTCGAACCTTCGAATATGGAAAAAATATCCATTCCTCAACAAAAATAAATTTAACTTTTACAGTTACATCGGCTGATTACCGTGATTTCCCAAAAATATGAAATATTCAAATAAATCTTCGAAATGCTCGGTCATCGATCCTAAACTGTTCTGAGTGTTGCAAATGCTCAGAATAACTCTAACAAGTCTTGCGTAAATCATTGCAAGATTTAAATACGACGAAAAATAAAGTGTGTTGGTCATCTGCAGAAAAAATAGTTTGTTCCAATTAGCTAGGCATAATATAATTCAAATGTGGCTTACATTTCTTGATGGTCTTGAAGTGTAGTAAACCTGGTCTGTACCAGATTTATCCATAGACATGCCCTATCGGACAAGCATGTACAATCCTTGTATCCGCCGCCATCATATACCCACAATTCGTCTAGTCAGACATAGTGGTAGTATCTTTTGACGTTTGAATAAACTGTGGTTCCATTTTAATATGGGCTTCTATCAAAGCCATAACAGTTTGTTTAAATAGGGTCAGATCTAAGTGATCTCTTCTTAAATATGTCAGTTGTAACATAACTCACGGTAATCTTATCAGTACAAGAAAAACACTGACAGTCTAAGCAATTAACGGCTGTTCTGAAGATCGTTCCCTGGGCATGGTTTGTTATATCACCATCTACCATGCGCTAGGCAACTTGTAGTTTCCCTTGCGTAGACTAATGAACGCCACCGTTATAGACTAGTCTTCAGTGTACTGACAGATCGAAGTGGTTAACTAGTTACAAATATGAAAACTGACTTGAAATGGATTTAAACATCCAAGTATTAAGTTATTACTGGACTGTGACAAAATAATATTTTCTAGACAAAGTCTAGCATATGTCCTTGTAGAAATATAAATATTTCCACCAATGTCTGTAGAAATATCAATCACCTCAGTGATTCTCCTCACCAGAAACTTACTAAGTTCCAACTCGTAGCGCAGCACTTTTCGTGACTATCACGAATTGAAAAGAACTTCTGCGTAGATCCGGCAACCATGTGCCTTGGCTCAGCATAGATGCAACTTGCTCGCCAAGTGCTTGTGTTAGAATGAGCTGAAGCTGCTTCGGCCAGCTGGCTTTTATTCAAAACTGCCAGGGTCACGCGTCATCACCTGATATCTAGAAATCCTCATATCTCTTGAATCCCTGGTCCGATTTACTTGATACTAATTGCATTCTCTTTCATTTGGCCGTGCCAGTAATCTGATCCCAGTCTCAAGTCTCTACTCCATAGTTAACTATTTAATCAATAAATAGCCTCCACCTCTGCTATTACTCGCTACGTCACTTGACATCCAAGTATCGGTAAATTATTTCCAAATGCTTCGAGAAGCAATGTAGCGCGATATTCAAATATCTCAACTTTCAAAAGCGGCTACAGCCTTTCCCTTGATATCTAGGTGTCTGAATCTTGGAATACCCATTCCTAGAGTTGGGCACATCCACCCCACACCTAGCAAAAAATAAAAATTGAAAAATTTTTATTTTTCCTATCTACACATTAAATCATCTGGTTCTTGAATAATAAATCTTCAAATTCGATGCATTATAAGTTCCCACGATGTTACCAGTTCGTGTATTGGCTACTTCATAGCTTCCATTATCGTTTACTTCCACAATATTCAAAATCTTCAATTTCACCAGGTTTAATATCAAAAATATCGTGATACTCTTCCAAAATCTTCCCTAGCTCTGGGGACTCCTCCTCAGTGTAGACTTCTCTTCCTTCAGCTTCATGAAAAATCAGAGACCATTGAGCATCTCCCTCGATGTCTTCCTCTTCTTTTCCCTCGAAGTTTATCTCTTCGGTATTCTTGAATCTGATCGTCTCTGTCTTCATATCTATCACTGCTTGATATTTCTGAATGAAATCCGCTCCCAATATCATGTCAAAAGCCATGTCCTTCATTACAACAAACACATGTCGGAAATCATGTCCTCCAATCGTAATACATAAGTATAATTGTGTTTTACACAGAGATATTTTATTGGGTATTATTCCTTGGATCTTAATTCCTGATACTGGAATCTCCTCTAAATTCTCCTTGAGTTTCCACAGAATATAAAGCTTCTCACTCACAAGACAAAGCATAGCCCCAGTATCGATCAAAGTATCGACAGGCATACCGAATACTTCGCATGATATGATTGGCATTCTAATTCTTGTACCCATTTCTTTTCGTTCGTCATTCTGTTGAATTAAGTCATCATCCTCTGCTTGCCATTTAATAATTCTGGAAGTGAAAGTGTTCAAAATTCTATCTTCTACTGTGAATTCGAAGTTTTTTTTTTTCGTCACCATTCCCCCGGGATTGTTGTGTTCCCGATGGACCTGGTTCATTGGGCCTCTGCTCCAAAAATTGCAAGTTATCTTGGTGTCTTGCTTCCAAATTTTTCCTCGTCTCCTTGTTAAATTCTTCATTGGACTGACGAGTATCCACATTCCCTCTGTTATTGTAGTTGTTTCTACCATAATATCTTCTTTCCTGGTACCTTCCTTGACTATCTCGTGGTCTTTTCCATCGAGTATTGTATCGATTACCACCATCCGGTCTCGCATATGGCTTGTAACTGTATCTGTTGCTGTACTGGTTCCATCCTCCTTTATTTGGATCTTCCCTCGGCGTTTTCTCTTCTCGCCCTTCTCGAATCTCTCGAGGTGTTTGAGAATAACTATCAGCCATAACAGCATACACAGCGTTGTTATTCTTTACTCCCTTCTGATGGAAGAATTGAGCGTTTGTATGATCCAGCTTCTGTAATACTTCATCAAATTGTTCCATATTATAGATATCAGCAGCGATCAAAGTCCTCTGGACGTCTGCTGGAAATTGACGTATCAATGCAGTAATCAACTCGTTATCTGGCATCGGCGGATCTAAATGTTGAAGTTTAGACAGCTGTCCAGAAAAGTACGTAGAGTATCGAGTAGGTTGTGACGTCGAGAATCTCTTCGAATATAACTCTGCTCTGACTTGCTGTTGGGTTTCCGGGGACCAAAACTTTTTCAATAGCCCACGAGAAAACTCCTCAAAAGTGGTTAGAGTGGATCTAAATGCTCTAAACCAAAGAAGTGCAGGACCTTCCAAAAACTTCCCTATCAGTCGGATCTGTCTTTCTTTAGGGATCTTAGAATCTTTCAGGTAATCCCCTGCTTCTCTCAAAAATTCCACGGGTGTCACAGAATCTCGCCCTGAAAATTTAGAAGGCTTATCTTCTATATTCTTAAATACAGTTATGGGGTTGGATTGAAATACTGTCCTGACCTCATCCTGTCTTTGACTATCCGTTTCTCTAGCTCCTCCTAGATTTATCTGTATCTGTTCCTTTCCCCTTACATTTGGCATTTTCCACAGATGATCAGACTGTTTCTCATCCTTGATTTGAGTTTTCATAGCCTCAAGTTCCTTCTGGTTTTCTTCTGCCATTTTCTTAATTGCTTCAGTTTCTTTACAGTTCTCCTTAACATCAGTGGATATCTGGTTCATAACAGCCTCATGACTTTTCAATGACCCTGTCATATCTGATATGTCCTTCTGAGTTGCTTGGATATCTTTGGCAATTACTTCAATATGGGATGACAAAGATTCCCTAATCTCCTTGATTCCCTCTTGATTCTCCAGCTTGAGTGTGTCTTTAATTTCATTGACAACTGTGGTTTTAATTTCAGTTTGTAACTCATTAATCACACCTTCTCTTATTTCTCCCATGACAAGTTCTTTGAATTGTTCCGTTAAACGTTGAACAACTAGAATTCCCATCTCGTTACTCTCCTTCTTCACTCTGACTTCCAGGTTGACCATGTCTTCACCAACTTTCCTAAGACCATGTTCTATCCTATCAGCTAAGCTTTGAGATCGAAGATCGGCATCGCGAAATTTATCGTCCATTAAACTTGCGTTAGTAGCTAATGAAGTTTCGAGCTCATGTGTTTTATCGCATAATTTATTCATTTTACTCTCAAGTGTCATTTTCAAAATTTCAGAATTCTCTTTAAATTTACTTTCCATTGAATTAAATTTACTATTTAAATTTTCCTTTAAGTTATCTTTTAACCTGCTTTCTAACAAATCGGAATTTTCTTTGAGTTTATCCTCTAAACTTTCTTTTAAGTTACATTTTAACCTGCTTTCTAAAGAATCAGAATTTTCTTTAAGTTTATTTTCCAAAGAATCAGAATTTTCTTTAAGTTTATTTTCCAAAGAATCAGAATTTTCTTTAAGTTTTTCATCTAAACTTTCTTTCAAATTATCAGAATTTTCTTTAAGTTTACTTTCTAAAGAATCAGAATTTTCTTTAAGTTTCTTTTCTAAAGCCTCTGTATTTTCTTTCATAATGGCGGCTACACGCCGTCCAGCCTCTTTTGAACTCTCCTCCAAACTCCTCATCATCCTCATCATTTCTTCCATAATTTCAATTATTATTCAAAACTTAGGGGTATACAACAGTGGCAAACACAAGCTTATAACTAGAACAAGAAATATGAATAGCTAATTGGAACACTCTAATAAAATGAGATTTGTCCTAATGTCGACGTGATGGAAAAACAAAATTCTCTACTTTTACGAATTACATTTACCATAATATCACAAGAAAACTATGCAAGTTCTCAAATATCCTCCACCTGGATTCTAATAATGTGTATGCCCAGTCATCGAACGTTTACTACTGAATTTACTTGACGCCCTAATGGTTAAGCCATTATCAAAAATAATCAAACCCATTCTAATTATTAATCAAGTTAAATTTTTAATTTTCCCCACTAATTGGGTTTCCTACTAATTTATTCATCCAAACCAGACATCTCTCAACTCCCAAAATATTTCTATAAAAATTATCACAATTTAAATCGGCATGCGATTGACCATGTCTAAATCGAGACCCACGTTCGAAGCCATTTCTCTCTCTATCTTATTTTATGTGCCCGTTTAGACCGGAGTCCGCACGACCACATATGCATTTTACCAATAATCAGTCAGCACGAGAATCAAAATATCCCGGGGCGCCAGATGGGTTAAAGCAAATCGCAAAAACGATATCAAATAAAAAAAATGCTTTACTGATTTTTGGCTCAATGCAACAATAAGGATAGAAGGAGATTTAATTGGGAGTAACACATCCAGTAAAATTATCTCAGTTTATTTTGAAGTTAAAATCTGACTGCAAGGATGCTCAAAGCAGCATCATCACGTGTGGCGATCCACACTCTTATTTACACACAATATACAGAAATTTTCCAAACACATTTGACAATCTTTTTGGAAACACAAGTCCGATTAATAGTCCTGTGGACTGTGTTCCAAAATTATTAATACTTAATTCCAGTTCAAAGTTAATTGTCTATACTGGAAATATCGTAGATCACTGTTTGAATATTTACATGATATTAACACTCGTAGAATAAATGTTCATAGAATTTTTCAACTTTCACTTGTTTTTCCAGTTTCAAAAATATATCGTCGAAAATATTATTATCATAGAAGCCACACAAATTATTTACATATATTAATAACATCTGAAAAGTATTTGACCATTGAGCATAGCATCGAAGAACTTGTGCCAAGCACAACAACAATTAATTGTTCTTCTGACATTAAACATTCGAGAAGTGACTCGATTATGAACTTCAAGTTCCTAACAAAATATATGATTTCTGAATCATCAACTTGATCAATAAATGGTTGAACCTTTCAACTATTCAATTTTCCACTTGGAATAATTATTATAAAAAATATTTATATTCATGGCCATTTTTAGCAACTTTCACAACTTGCAATTCTTCGACAGAATGCGGAAATTAGAATTGTAGTTTCATAATGAATTCATTTAGTTCATGGCACTAGGATTGAAAATATCCTTCAAATTATTCGTGGTTAAAGAATTATTTTTAATTGGCAGTGGCCCATTCTATTATTTGTGTAAGAACACAATATTACAACAACAACGGCAAAGGTCTTCCTCTGAAGAAGAATAAACTACTATCATGACAAATCCGGGTTCTAGCAAAATCAAAGTCTAAATGGAATTCGTAAACAAGGTTGAAATAAGAACTGATGGTTTCAAAGAAATAACCTTCGGGTTATTCATACGACGAAATGTGTAGTTCCAATACTCCTACTTTAAACATGAGCCATCGAACCTGCTATTTGATTGATGCTCGAAAAAACCTCTTCATTCCTGCGACTTAACATGCGCACCTGGGAATGGCATTTCAACTACTCCACACATAAATTTTCTTCCCAAAATTTATACAATAAATCAAGCCTCTGCTTGTTATCAACACTGGAAGATTAATAAACTTACAAGTTTATTTTATTTTACCATTCAGTTCAACCCGTGAATTTACCATACTTATGAAAAGCTTTATTTCACTTTCGAGTGTATTTACGTCATGATTTTATATAAATACAAAAATATCCTATTTGATACAAATATCATTTGCTTCCCGTTTCATGCCTCTCCGTGTTATCTGAAAAATATACTTTGCTCATTGCAAATATCAACTGTTCAACCAGAACTGAAATGTTGGTTGAATGCGGGCTTGCGCTAACCACTATCCTTCGGAAAATCTCCTGTTCCAGACTAGAAATGATTAAACTACTTCATAGGCTCTCTCTCGATACATATGATTATTATAAAATATAATATCCCAGAATTATTTAGAAAAATTATGAAAATTATTATTATTATTATTATTATTGGATTATTATTATTATTAATTATATTATTTTAAATGTGTTTAATTATCATCTCATTATGTGAGAATCCACATGTTCGAACCTTCGAATATGGAAAAAATATCCATTCCTCAACAAAAATAAATTTAACTTTTACAGTTACATCGGCTGATTACCGTGATTTCCCAAAAATATGAAATATTCAAATAAATCTTCGAAATGCTCGGTCATCGATCCTAAACTGTTCTGAGTGTTGCAAATGCTCAGAATAACTCTAACAAGTCTTGCGTAAATCATTGCAAGATTTAAATACGACGAAAAATAAAATGTGTTGGTCATCTGCAGAAAAAATAGTTTGTTCCAATTAGCTAGGCATAATATAATTCAAATGTGGCTTACATTTCTTGATGGTCTTGAAGTGTAGTAAACCTGGTCTGTACCAGATTTATCCATAGACATGCCCTATCGGACAAGCATGTACAATCCTTGTATCCGCCGCCATCATATACCCACAATTCGTCTAGTCAGACATAGTGGTAGTATCTTTTGACGTTTGAATAAACTGTGGTTCCATTTTAATATGGGCTTCTATCAAAGCCATAACAGTTTGTTTAAATAGGGTCAGATCTAAGTGATCTCTTCTTAAATATGTCAGTTGTAACATAACTCACGGTAATCTTATCAGTACAAGAAAAACACTGACAGTCTAAGCAATTAACGGCTGTTCTGAAGATCGTTCCCTGGGCATGGTTTGTTATATCACCATCTACCATGCGCTAGGCAACTTGTAGTTTCCCTTGCGTAGACTAATGAACGCCACCGTTATAGACTAGTCTTCAGTGTACTGACAGATCGAAGTGGTTAACTAGTTACAAATATGAAAACTGACTTGAAATGGATTTAAACATCCAAGTATTAAGTTATTACTGGACTGTGACAAAATACTATTTTCTAGACAAAGTCTAGCATATGTCCTTGTAGAAATATAAATATTTCCACCAATGTCTGTAGAAATATCAATCACCTCAGTGATTCTCCTCACCAGAAACTTACTAAGTTCCAACTCGTAGCGCAGCACTTTTCGTGACTATCACGAATTGAAAAGAACTTCTGCGTAGATCCGGCAACCATGTGCCTTGGCTCAGCATAGATGCAACTTGCTCGCCAAGTGCTTGTGTTAGAATGAGCTGAAGCTGCTTCGGCCAGCTGGCTTTTATTCAAAACTGCCAGGGTCACGCGTCATCACCTGATATCTAGAAATCCTCATATCTCTTGAATCCCTGGTCCGATTTACTTGATACTAATTGCATTCTCTTTCATTTGGCCGTGCCAGTAATCTGATCCTGGTCTCAAGTCTCTACCTTACAGTTAACTATTTAATCAATAAATAGCCTCCACCTCTGCTATTACTCGCTACGTCACTTGACATCCAAGTATCGGTAAATTATTTCCAAATGCTTCGAGAAGCAATGTAGCGCGATATTCAAATATCTCAACTTTCAAAAGCGGCTACAGCCTTTCCCTTGATATCTAGGTGTCTGAATCTTGGAATACCCATTCCTAGAGTTGGGCACAGTATCAACAAGCGCCGCCTTTCCAGGGTTAAGTTAAAAGCCATCCCAGCATTTCTAGGAGTAGAAGTGGAGCGGCGGGCGTGGGGGGGGACCTCGGAATCCTCTTGCAGGGTGGGTGTATTGTCGTGTCTTCTGCGTGGTAATATTGGTCGATGATAGTGGACGTGTTCGATTGTGGAGTTCTGATGAGGTGAGGTGAGAATCGAACACCCCTCCTCTTCTCAGTTTTACCTCACGAGGGTGAGTGTACCCTTCACACCAGAATTAAAATTTCTTGGCAGAGCCGTGAATCGAACCAGGACTCCGAGACGACAGCCAAGAACGCTAGCCGCTACACCACGAGGTTGTCTCACTAGTAGGCTAGGTAAAATCTTGAATTGTTTCATAAATATTACCGTACATCACAGTTTAAAACTCATCCACTGAGCCAAAAATTACCCAAGTCTGTACGTTGCATTGTATTTTGTGTGTGTGTATGCATGTATGTCCGACTGCGTGTCAATGTCACTACTTCCACCAGGACCTCAACAATTGATAGATACACAAACAGAGTAGCATATAAAAAAACAACAAACAAAAAAATTACAAGTGGAAGTTTTGAAACACAATCAGTGTTACATGCAGTGAGAATGTTTGTTTAACACCAGCACATATAAATTGCTTTACTAATGAAGTTGGTGTGTACGTGTCGAAAATATCATCATGTGTGAGCTATTAAACACTGGAATGTACTTACTAGGGTGGGTGTATTGTCGTGTCTTCTGCGTGGTAATATCGGTCGATGATATTGGACGTGTTCGATTGTGGAGTTTGTATGATTTGCAAATAAATTGCAAACGCTGTCGAAACAAGGCAGCCGTTTTTAAAATAGCAATAAATAAAGACACATATTTACGTACTTAAGCACTTATATGAAGTTCAGTAGTGACCAGGGTTCCTAATTTTAATACGTAATATCACCAGAAGATGAAACAAGGACACAAGGAATGCAAGAGGGGGAACAACCCAGTGAGATAACGGACCCTCACACATAGGAATTTCCATTCAGTCGAGTGCAATCAGCAAGTGAACTGCTCTCAACAGGACCGCGCAAGACTCAACCAGATTAGTAGCCTGTACAATACAATCTGAATTCACAGTTTACAGCAACCACATATTCACTCCAAACAGGCAAATTCCGGAGGTCAATCACCACTTCCAGTATCTCACCAAAACATCACATAGACTACAACTAACAAATATTGACGAGTTTTTTTATCGTATGGCTTTTAGTGCCGGGAGTATCCGAGGACACGTTGGGCTCGCCAGTTTTGTAGCTGCTTGGAGACGGACACCCAATGGGTGTGCTACAAGTACCGTTGGGGAGGAAAGTTGGAATAGAAGGTAGCGGCTGTGGCCTAAAATTAGGGACCAACCCCAGCATTTGCCTGGAAGGAAGATGGGAAACCACAGAAGACCATCTTCAAGGTTTCCGGCGGGGGGATTCGAACCTCCTCGCCTCCCGGATGTGAGCGACTGCCAGCAGTCATGCCGTAACGACCACGGCTAACTCACCCGGTACTGACGAGTTGAATTACCAATACTGCAACTAAATAAGTGAATATATTGTAAATATTTTCACCCATACTTTCAGACTGCAACAGAAGACAAGTTGAACACCAAATTAGATTACGGAATGCAAACGAGGTTTACTTTTCCCTGCAGAAATTACTTTCCTACAAACTTCTGACCAGGAAAAAAAACTAAAAATATACAACACGATCATCAGGCCAGTACTGCTATACGGAACCGAAACATGGAGTGTGAACAAAAGTGAGGAATACCAAATTACAGTCTTCGAAAACAAGGTATATAGAAACATTTTCGGTCCCATTTTTGACCAGGAAACGCAAAGATGGGTTCTCAGATCAAATCATGAGCTGTACAAGTTAGCCAATCAACCCAGGGTAGTGAACGTCATGAAAGCGAAACGGCTACAATAGGCAGGGCATGTCATCAGAATGGGCGCTGCCAGACTAGTACGAGAAGAAGATCGAAGGCTTGAGACCCCCTGGAAGACCTAGGAGTAGATGGCAAAATGAGGTGACTCTGACTGCAGACAGATGGGTATTACTGGATGGGAGAATACTGCGCTGGATAGGAGGAAATGGAGGCAGATAGTGAGAGCGGCACAGGATCGTCACGTCCCAGAGAAGCCAATGGAGTGAGTGAGTGTATACTTTCAGACATAGATTTTATAGCCTAAGTGTAATGGATCTGATGATGATCTCTTGACGATCGAAACTGGTCATCCAATTGTATTTATTAATCTCATGTATTTTTTTTCATTGTGGTATAACCCATCACATTTGGGTAATAATAATAATAATAATAATAATAGGCTATCACTCGTTTTCGAGTAAGATTGTCTTATAAAGGTGAGTTCTTAGATGACTATATAGCCCAATCCTGGAAACACACTCGCCCACAGTAGTGACACACGTTGTTCGGAGCAACCACTGGCTCTTGTGGGTTGATCCTCCTATAAACCTCACGCTCTTTCCTCGCATTGTACTTCTCAGTCTCACGGCTTCGTCGATGATGTTCGAAACAATGTGGACCTTGGTGGACAATGCGACGCCATGCCTGACGATTTGATGCCGTAGTCTCCCATTTACCCGTATCGATTTGACATTTGGTTAAATTTTAGGACTTCTTTGAAACGTTTCCGTTGCCCTCCTTGCTTTCTCTGTCCAATCTGCAACTGGCAGTACATGATTTGTTTTGGAAGACGTTGTTCAGGCATGCGGACAACATCATCTGCCCATCGAAGCTGATGCTTTAATATCATAGCCTCAATGCTAGTACTATTCGCTTCCTCAAGGACACTGATGTTGGTGCGTCGGTCCTGCCACTTAACTCCGAGAATTCTCCTGATGCAACGCTGATGGTATCTTTCCAAACTCAATAAGTGCCTTCTGTAGGTAGTCCAGGTTTCGCAACCAAAGAGCAGACCGGCTGAAAAGCACCAATCTTTTGTTTACTAAGTGGAAAGAATGTTCTCGAATGAGATATATGATGTTTTGAGCTGTGATTATTCAACAAAATTGTTAAATGGTCCAGCTAAGCTCAAATGATGTACAGCGTTTCTCCCCAGTGAGCCCTACCCCAAAGGCTCACTTCTAGTGGGACGTGGGTTGGCGACAACGGGACCCCAGCTGAGTCCGGCATTGCTTCCACTTACTTGTGCCGGGCTCCCCTCCATCTTCTTTCCTGTCGACCTCCCTTGGTCAACTCTTGTTCTTTTCCGACCCCGACGGTATTAGGGTATCCGACGCCTAGGGAGTCTTTCACTTTCCCGCCTTAATTAGCCCTTGCCTCATCTTTCCTGATCCCTCCTTCTTCGAGGGGTCAGACCTCTTGTTTCCTTTTCATTATAATTCATTTTCTCTTTAAGATTGCCGTACTGTTTTTGTTTATTGGGTCCCCGTGTATCTAAATTCCATTTAGCGATTTTTTTTGCATCTACACTCCATTTTGTAGGTGTTTTCAATCTACGTTGCTTTTGTAAGCCTCTTCGATCTAAATTGCATTTTGCGAAGGTTTTCAACCTCAATTGCATTTTGTAAGGATTGACAATCTAAATTGCTTTTTAGTAAGTCTTTCAATATACGGGATGGGACTTTTGTGAGTATTTTGAATTTCAATTGCATTTTGTATTTTTAAAGTAAACCGCTTATTGCAAGTATTTTCAATCTCAATTGCATTTTGTATGGTGGGCATTTTGCAAGTATATTAATTCTCAATTGCATTTTGTGATTATTTGGAATCTGAAATGTGCGTTTTTCAATCTAAATTGCATTGTGTATTTTCAATTTCAATTACATTTTGTAAGTATTTTGAACCTCAATTTCATTAGGTACGTATTTTCAATCTCATTTGCATTTTGTAAGTATTTTGAATTTCACTTGCATTTTTTAAGTATTTCGACTAACATTGCATTTTGTACGTATTTTGAACATTACCTAATTTTTTTGCGTATTTTTCAATCTATTCCCTGTGTGAGTATTTTCGTTCTAAATTCCCTTTTGTAAGTATTACCGCTCTCCATTTTGTGAGTAGTTTCAATCTGAGTTCCTTTTTGTAAGTATTTTCCTTATCACTTAATTTTCGTTCTGGTTTTCACTTCATTGTCATTTTCACTATCCCCCAGACCATTAGGGGTTGATAACCTAGATGTTAGGCTCCTTAAAACAACAATTATCATCATCATCATCATTCCAGTGAGCCCAATGGTAAACTGGGGCGAAACGCTGTACATTATTTGAGCTTATCCGGACCATTTAATAATTTTGTTTGTTTACTAAGGCAACACCTAGAAATGGTTTCAAACACCATATTAACCCTAGAATGGTAGCGTTCGTCTCCGCGACCAAAACAGGATACACTTCTCCCTTTTGTCTAATCCCCCCCCCCCCCCAAAAAAAAACCATTGTCAAACTCCTGGCAAAAATTACAGTCAGTCTGGAAAACTAGACGTTATATCATCTCAATTAACGCATGCCACAAATGCTACACATGTTAGAAAGGCTCAGGAGGGCTTCTCGCTTCGGTCGGAGCCCCAGGACTCGTTCAACAGACTCCATTACCCATTAACTTAGGCTTCCCGCGCGGTCATCTCATTAAGGGTCATCCTGTATTTGAATTGAATCTAACATACTGTACACCTCGTTGAGTGCCACCCTGTATTTTACTCTGACATCCTGCACACCTCTTTAGGAAGCACCCTGTATTCTTATCTGGCATCTTGTATATCTCTTTAGAAGTCACCCTGTATTCTTGTGTGACATCTTGTACAGCTCTTTAGGAGTCTTGTCTGACATCTTGCGCACTCTTTAGGAGTCAACCTGTATTCTTCTCTGCCATCTTGTACACCTCTTTAAGAGTCACCTTGTATTCGTATCTGGCATCTTATATATCTCCTTAGGAGTCACTCGGTATTCTTATCTGGCATCTTGTACTGTATTTTGCTCTGACATCCTGCACACCTATTTAGTAAGCACCCTGTATTCTTATCTGACATCTTGTATATCTCTTTAGAAGTCACACTGTATTCTTGTGTGACATCTTGTACACCTCTTCAGGAGTCACCCGATATTCTTGTCTGACATCTTGTGCACCTCTTTAGGAGTCACCCTGTATTCTTCTCTGCCATCTTGTACACCCCTTTAAGAACCACCTTGTATTCTTATCTGGCGTCTTGTATATCACTTTAGGAGTCACCCTGTATTCGTATCTGGCAACTTGTACACCCCTTTAGGAGTCACCCTGTATTCTTTTCACTTCGCTCGAAGCCCCAGGTCGCTCGACGCCTCAGGATTCTTTCAACAGACTGCATTAACCATTAACTTAGGCTTCCCGCGTGGCTGCATGACGTCACAGTCTCCGTCTCCGTAACGCAACCGTCTCCGTCTCGCATAACGTTAGACCCAAAGCATAACGACGAAGTCGACAAGATCATTTGAAATGACAAAAAGTTCGAAAAGTAAAAATAAGTACAAAACAAGAAGTTCCGTGACGAACTAAAGAGCCTAATTTTCTCAAAATTTAAGATTCATGCCAATGATTAATCTATATGGAAAGCGGCTTCGGTGGCGTAGTCGGTAGCATGCTGAGCTTCTATGCCAAAGATCACGAGTTCAAACCCGGCCGAAGCCGTCAGATTTTTTAAGAGCGTTAAAAATACCTCAGTGTGCCTTCCTTCGGAGGGGAAGTAAAGCCGGCGGTCCCATGTCATAGATTTATGGCATGTTAAAGAACCTTCCACTAATTACACCTGTGTGAAGCTAAATTGGATAGGTTAAGAATGTAAACAACGCTCTTAGGTTTCTACGTTTGTTGCCAAGAGCCGACTGCGGTGACGTCTGGTAGCTAAGTTCTGAACTAGTAGTCGTTGACGGTGGCGTTTGGCGGCAAAAGTAGGAACTACTTGAAAATTGATCGTCTGCAGTCCTTACTTGAATTAAAAACAGATACACACACTAATACAGTCATCACAATTAACACCGGTTATCGGACAGATTCTACACACACCCAAAGTACACGGGGCTACATGACCGCGTTGTCGCAGCCCCTAAACTTAAGAACCAACCAATCTATAGGGACCTATCTAGAAAAATGACGAAATTAAGTTGGTATTATTGAAATTTCTAATTAGTTCGAAATATACCTGGTATAATGTAGCCTAATAGAGCACTACAGTTGGCAGCCCTGGTGACTGAATATATATTTTAGTTCCATCTCTTAAGGTACAGAATACATAATTTGGTTCAAGTCCAATGGATAGCATGGACGTTACTTGAAGTTGACATTGGATCTATCAACGTGCGTAAAATAATATTGGCAACAATGTCATGCATGTGTTGGTCAGAAACAATCTGAAATATTATGATCTATTGTTGTGCCAATTTTAGATGAAATCCATTAGTTAGTATAGAAGTTAAATGTATTTTAAAATTGGACCTATTAGCAGGCATAGAATCTTGTTGGCAGCACTGACGTACATTAGTTACTGCAAATTAATCTACAATGTCAGGTACTATTCGTGTGCAAAGTTTAGAGCTGTTGGCTTGCATACGTTCTGATATATTGATATTAGGGTAAAATATTAGAGACAACATTTATTAACAGTTGGCAACTCTGGTTGCTCTCAAGAATACGCTTAGTCGTATCTCTTATGATACACAAAGCACGTAAGAAATTTGGTTTTAATCCAATTGATAATATAGAAGTTACATGTATTTAATAATTGGTCTGATCAGGAGGCTTAGAATCATGTTGGTAGCACTGACGTATATTAGTTACTCCAAATTAATCTAGCATGTCAGGTACTATACGTGTGCATAGTTTGAAGCTGTCGGCCTGCATACTTTCTAATATATTGGTATTTGGGTAAAAAAATAGAGATAACTTTTATCAACAGTTGGCAGCCCAGGTGGCTCTTAGGAATACGCTCAAGCATATCGGTTTATGTACACATAGTACATACGAAATTTGGTTGAAATTCAATTGAAAGTGTAGAAGGTATTTGCATTTAAAAGGTGGACCTATCAGCAGGCTTAGAAACATTTTGGCAACACTGTCATGTATGGTCTCCTGGAAATTAAACTGAAATATTATTATCTATATGTGTGCCAATTTTGGAATGGCTTCCATGCATACCTTCTAAGACATCCAACATGGAGCTCAAATTTCAATCGCGGTTTTTCAGCAATTGGTAGCACTGACATCATTTTCAAATATGGCGTTGAGATATTCAGGTATAGATCTTTACTCATACCAAATTTGGTTCCGATTGCTGCAACCGTTTAGGAGGTAGGGGGGGGGGGGGGCACACACATAGACAGACAGACAGAAGGACAGAGAAACAGACAGACACACATTTTCCCGGATCGATCTCATAAGTCTACTGGTTCCTCATTTTTGCAAAATGTGAAAAGTAGGCTAAACTACGGTAACGCATAGTACTTAAAAAAAATCCAAAAGATAACAATCACAACTAGTCAAAATTAGTGAGAACCAGCTCAAAAATTCCAAACAACGAATGTTCGTACCCAAATGAGATGGGTTATTCCCTCATCCTGAAAAAAAAATACAAAAAAAAAACCATGAGATTAATAAATACACTTGGATGACCAGTTTCGATCGTCAAGCGATCGTCATCAGATCCATTACACTTAGGCTACAAATTTTTTATATCTGAAAGTATGGGTGAAAATATTTACAATATGCACATTTATTTAGTTGCGGTATTAGTTGAGATAGTCCAACTCGTCAATGTTTGTTAGTTATAGTCTACCTGATGTTTTGTTAAAATAATGAAAGTGGTGACTGACCTCCAAACTTGCCTGTTCAGAGAGAATATGTGATTGCAGTTAAATGGTCAGTTGAGATTTTATTGTACAGGCTACTGATCTGATTGAGTCTTGCGTGTCCTGGTGGGAGCAGCTGTCTTCGTCACTATCTACACTCAAATGGGAAAGCTTCCTGTGGGCCAGGGTCTCTTATATACCTGGGTATTTCCTCTCTCGCATACCTAAGTTTCTGTGTTCGTCGTACAAATGTGACTGTATGTGGCCAAGTCTAGTCTCCCTAATGTGGTGTGTTACTTTATTCAGGATAATCTTCAACTATTAAAGACCTGGTTTCAATTCTCGCCACACATAAGCTAATAGCCGTATAAACGTTGCCTGGTCTAATGAGATTGTCCCGGCACCTTTAATTCTGCCGTTAATACCGGCCTCGGTTTATTGAAGAAATAGATGCATCGTACATCCTGATCAAATAACATGTTTCCCTATTTAATCCCTTGTCTGGCGTGGCTACATCGTTATATTGTTTATGTTCGACGATGTCGAAATGTAAATATTATATGTCTGAAAACTGTATCATAATGTGGGTCATTATGGGTAGTACTATTCTTCATTATGAAACAGTTTCTCCAACCAATCAGAGCTCATTCATTGACCAATTAGGTAAAGATAGCTTTCCGCATGCGCTCAAAATCCAACATGTCGGACATGAATTAGCCTACATGATTTGAAAGTTCAAATTGGATATGGGATCAACCATTGTAGTAACAATCCCAAACACAAAGACAAAATCAGCACGAACCATTACGGTAACAAGAAAATGCTATGATATATGCAAGACATTTATGAATCCACGTCCAGAAGTTAGCAACACAGCTTCCTTCTATATGAATTACCGACATGGAAAGTTGTCCATCCCATATGTTCGCGTAAATAAACTGGCGAATATGAGACAAGAAATAGCACTGTACCTTAATATCCCCAACTCCAATTTCTACACAGCGCATTGCTTTCAAAAAACACCGGTGACAATATTAGTGAATGCTAGTTCTGATCGGCACTAGACATCATGCAGGCTGTAAACAATAGCATTGCCTAGCAAAGTAAATGGTCTCTGCTTTCGAAATTCTTTGACCCACGCATGCGCTCTGTTCAGTCAGCAAACCACCCAGCGCGCTCTGTTCACTAACTGAAGTTACTGAATCCCACAGATATTTATGAATATTTATGTTAAAACATATAATAAAGTTATAATTATCGTCGAACATAAACAGTCGTATGCAACTCGCCTATAATGGTAATTAAGACACTCGTATGGAAATTATAAAACGAGCGTAGCCATTATAGGCTCGTTGGATAATGTACTATTCTTGTATCCGACGGGGTGTGTTTTCTAGTAGTGTGAAGAGGGGTGAACTCGCCATGAACGTGTGTTCGTTTAAATTATTGGGGTTGTTTACTTTAGTTAAGTGTATCCGGATTGCCTTCTTAATGTCAATAAATAAATCTCTACTTAGTATAATACTAAGTTCCCGATTCTTGGATGTTACGGGTAAACTCGAGAACCACTGGATGGATTTTGATGCGGTTTTCACCATTCTGTAAAGGATATCTCGAGGATGATTTCTGTAGAAAATAATTAATTTATGATCAAAGGAAGCCGAGCAGTAACGATTTCAGTGGAAAAGTCGAAAAAAAAACTGGCGTCCGAGAGCTTTGTAAGCTTACGCTGGGCAAACCGTTAAAGATATCTAAATACCATGAGTGTAAGAATTGTTCAGCATGAAAGTTTCTACAAAAAAGCCCGGGAGAGCATATCTCTATTTTCAATACATCGCCCACTATAAGTGTTTTTATGTCTTCATTTCTTCCAACAATCTCCATTCAGTTACTGAGGCGACAGTTTACGAGCTAGCTAAGGGCAAGTCTATCATCCCAGTTACAGCTTAGCTAGCGGGCGAACATATTGCCCCAGATACAGCCAGCAGCAAACTGTCGAGTCGTGTTGAGTTAAACACTTTAGAGAAGAGTGGTTGTGTTTGGAGCTTCCCTGGCAGTGCAGCTCGACTTTTCTTCATTTCACCTGTGAACTTTTCGTTCCGCAAAATTCACAGTCAAGTTAAGATTGGACGGAAGGGGGATTTGTGTTTCATGCACCTCGCCATTCTTAAATTACATCTGACAAGAATTTGTTGCACATGCATCTCCATGATAATATAATTAATAGTCCAGTCAGTGATTTTAACCCATCATGCCGAGACGTAAAACGAATATAGGTCGTTATTCATTGACATTGGAAAATAAAAAGCGCTTATCACGTAATGCATTCATAACTGTTCCCGGGCGAACCCGGGTCGGGTTGCTAGTAAATAAATAAAAAATAGTCAAAATCCCCCCCTCCAGAAAAAAATTTACAAAAATCAAAAGAAAATATTCAAAAACAGTCTCCATTTTGCTAGCCCAGAGTGAAATAAAAGTTGACGTAAGTGGTATTTATTATGAGTTTCTAGAATCGTAGTCGTCACCGATGCGTAACGCTACCAATACCAACGTTTTAATTACCGCTACCGTCCTTGGGTTATTGTTGCAAATATTTCTTATGAGACAAAGTAAAATCTTAGGAAAAAATCGTAAAACTGAGCAATTTCCTCAATTCTGCCAAACCTTAAAGGGCTAAAAGGGTCCGGAAAAGTTTCAAATTGTGAGCCTTGGAGAGCATTATCAAGCAAAAAAAAAAAAAAATTGAAAATCTCTTCCGGACTAAATGCAGTTCCGAAAAAACGGCCTAAAATCCCTCGTTTCTTTACTCGTTTTCTTTTTATTCAAATGCTAACCAAATTAACTTACCTTATTATATAATACGCTAAGGTGTATGTTTCACAAAACGCAAGCTCCTAAACCAGAGGGAGTTAGAAGGTGTGGTTTGATTAAAAATCTTCCAAATCGTCTCATTAGCACAGGAAAAATATTTCATTACTTGATAAGTCAACGGAAATGTAAATAAATTTATTAGAGCACAAAATATGCAATTGAATTAAACATGACTTATCTTTTCCTCGAATATCATCATCATCATCATCATTAATTACTTATCACTAGTACAAAACTGTAACAGAGATAACTTCCTCTGATCACACTGCATTAAATGATATCTGTCACATGCTTTGCCGCAGAGGGCACACACGCACCAGCAATCCGGCTGATGGTACATTTTGTTAGCACACACCCTCAAGTGGAATCCATGCACCGCGAATCTGGTTATCAAGTGTCTCATCTCATAGAAACCCCTCGTCCAATCCCGCGATGTCATCGCATCCGTACCGGGTGAGTTAGCTGTGGTCGTTACGCCATGACTGCTGGCAGTCGCTCACATCCGGGAGGCGAGGAGGTTCGAATCCCCTCGCCGGCAACCTTGAAGATGGTCTTCTGTGGTTTCCCATCTTCCATCCAGGCAAATGCCGGGGTTGGTCCCTCACTATAGGCCACAGCCGCTATCTTCCAATTCCTCGTCCTTCCATTCCAATTTCCCGCCCCAACGGTACTTGTAGCTCACCCATTGGGTGTCCGTCTCGAAGCAGCTTCAAAACTGGCGAGCCGAACATGTCCTCATACACTCCCGGCACTAAAAAAAAAGCCATACGCTTAAAAAAAATCGCATCCGTGATATAAAATTCCTGCCATATGCTTCCTCTCTTTAACTTCATTTCCTGCATTAGTCTCTCATAACCCGATGTAGATGGCAGGAGCAGCTGTAATCTGAGGTCTTCAACAAAAGGAGGCTCTTTCGCGAGCTCATACACCAACAGAGAAAGAGTAGATAATGTGCCCTTTCAGCAAGAAATATGCAAATCACAGTATGCCAGCATTGCTCAATTCGGGATTTTCGGGGCTGCGGTAAGTTCTCCCACTCTGTGACTTACACATTTTGGATTAAATAGAGGATACACTTGCAAAAATAATAACAAAATCAACTCCTATTTTAACACATTTAATTAATCAAAATTATGGCGCTACAAATAATAAAATAAATAAACTACTGACCAATATCTTTCTACTTGTTCAAAGTGAACAAGGAATAGCATAAGAATAAAACAAATATTAGATTAAAACACATGGTTTTCTTTAAAACCAACAATTCATGATTATTTTCACTTCCATAAAGTACCTATGTTAAAGTTCCATATAACTACGAGCTTCTTTGGCCCGATACTTTCCCATAATAATGGTGTCATACTTTGGTACACCTCAAGAACTATTTTTATCTTTTCTTATCATCAAAACAAATATATAATTACATTTAAAATTACATGTTAATTATCTATTTCAATATTTGGGCATTTCACATGTTCTCAGTATTTACCACCTCTATCAAGTTTTTCAAATTCACTACGGTGATCGGGAAACTACTTGTGTACTCCAGAGTTATAAAGATTACTTGACAAAGTCAAAAACTATGATTACTCCCGAAATCTAGTTACCTTCATAAAACTCGTGGATTCCTTATTTCCATACAATATTACAATAGGGATTTTTATTTATTTCATTTGTCTTATAAGACCATTATCACATAAAAAAAACTACGATCTGAACTGGCAAGCGATAATATCAATCTACAAGGACCTCGGTTCAACGCCCGGGTCATTAACAACTTTAAACACTCACGGTGTATTCAGCACTTCTTACAAATAGCCTTTTCCCCAACCCTCATGCGGCTAGGGTCTGGTCAATTACTTGAGCGTGATTTATGACAGGGAGGGCGGCTCCCTGTTTAGCTTACGGTTGGAGCTCTCTTCAATGCTTTTAAAACAAACAAACCTTCCTTTTATTTTCAGTTCTATGGGGAGACCAGGCATTTAACTTCTCTCTTCACTTCCAACAAATATTATTGGCACATAAACCACTCTCGTAATCTTGGCATTTATTAATTATGAAGGGTCCTCGTTGATTGGGAAGAGTAATACACATTCTACGACGAATAATAAGGGGCTTCAACAACAAGAGGATTCTATGTTCAAATCTCTTAACATGCCTCGGGAACCATTTCCACATTGGAGGACTTATACAAGACGCGATTTAGGGTCTAGCCGTAGCTTACAGGACCTACGCTCAATAATACCATACATTTGCTCCCTTTATATAATAACACACACATGGCCTCGTGATCTACGTCACAATTAGAGGACTTACAACATATCTCAATTCAATACAATCAACTACCCCTCATAAGTAATTTACCAAGTACATTTAAATTCTACGCATTCCTAGCGTGACTTTTTATTTAATTGCGTTCCATTGCGCTACACATTACTTTACGGCCAAATGTCTTCCAAAGAACTGATAAATTTCATAGTAACAATTGATACATATCTCAATTCTTATATTTATCTTTTCCGTTGACAATAAATCGCTCCATTTTTAAGAACATGCATTCACATCATGTCTTATACCTTTGTTAAGGCTCCAACGCTCTATATTTTTATATCATTCAATTTAATCTTTGTTTAGATTTCTTTACCTTGTTATTATTATTATTATTATTCACATCATGTCTTCCTTCCTTACAAAAGCTCAAAAGCTATTTCTTTCATATAATTCAAATTTACCTTTATTTAAATATCTTCGTTATAATTATTATTATTACGCTTGCTTTTATAACATTCGTCAAATACACTGACATTTTATTCCATGCATTTCCTCTACAGGATTTATTCTTTCACATAATTATTTATTATTTATCAAAACTTTATTTTTGTTCAGATCGCGTTCTTATTTAGTTATTATTTGTTTAAAAACATCCCTTTACTCAAAACTCCGGTGGAATCGTACACAAAAATTTCCCCGACACCAAAACATAATGAAAATCTTTACTCACATGTCTAAGGCCGTTTTCTGACCTTTATTCTCGTTCGATGTGTCATTTTGGCCCACCTTCTTGACTTACTCCATATTGTACAAATTCATCTCATGTACAAACATTTCTTGACACATATTCAATACATTTAACACTGACAACATTTTTAATACACTGGTGTATCCGTTTAGAACACACAATAAAACACTAAAAAATATCTTACTTTTAACACACGATCTAGATATATTTACACTTCACAACTTTTGATCACTAGGCCGTCTTTTTTTCTAGCCTATCACACGTGACCTCTTAATCTCCCGTCTCCAAGGGTGAAATTTATTCAATGTCGGCTTCCTATCCTGCAGAATACGAAAGTCTCGAATGATCTACTTATTCCCTGGAATAACAATTCTTCGAATCCTGTTCCTGATGATCGGCTATTTCTCTAGCTTGAACGGCTCCCCTTTTAGATCTGGTTTATCGATCCTAGCGAAAGTCTGTTCTGATCGAGGTCCCCTCGATAACCTATCGATGACCTATGGATTTTTTAGCAACTAATACTTCTCGAGTCTTAGTGCTTTAGAATAGTTCGTCTGCTTTCTTGAGACAATGTCTATAGTTTCCGTTCTTCTTTGTTTATTCGGTTCTCGCATCTCTAATTTTCTGAAATACGTTGCGAACCTTACTCTGTTTTTCCCTGTTCGGGTTCTTTAAAATTGATAAATTGTTTATCTCGCTGTTCCGGTACTTTCGTACGTTATGATACTTTTGGTCGTTTACTGAAAGACCTATCGCCTGAATCCTAAGTTCGCAGCCTGCTTTAACTGTATTTTAGGAACTTTTACGGTATACTTTGCACTGTCGGACCTAAATCCTTTAACTAGGATTTTCCTAATTTTTCAACACGGCGATACTTTAATATTTCTTCTTTGCAACTCCTTCCGGAGGCACGCAAGTTATTAATACTGCGACGCCCGTGGCTATCGGATATTAATTCTGCGGTGTAACACAGCGTTTCTCCCCTCAAGGAGTACTGGTAAACTGCCTTCGATGTCTGATATATCACAGTAACGTGCCCTCAGGCCGTTTGAAACTGCATGTACGATGTGATGCAGCACCTCCGCTCACGGTGTGCTTGTAGACTGCATGAACTGATACAGCGTGACGTTCCCCTCACGGGCTCTTGAATACTGCATGATTGGCTTGGTGAGGCCAGGGGTTTTATACCTTTTAGTCAAAAAAAGATAAAATCCTAGTCCTTTTCGTGACCAACTTTTGAACTAATTGTCGCACAATTATAAAAATCATATCTCCAGAAAGCTCGTCTTCCAAACGTAAAATGATCTTCCTGTGCATGGAAATCGATCGTGCATTTCCGAGATATTAATTAATTTTTAGTCTTCAACTGTGTGGGTGTTGCTGTTCATTTTTAATTCTCCCACTCCTTGGGTCCCGGTGAATTCCCGATGACGTCTGCTGCATTTGCACTTTCCTCGTGTGCAATTATTAAAGGGTTTTTCTTTACACAAAAATCTTTAATCCGAAATGATTCACCGTACTGTATTTGTTTACTTATTTTTATACTCGTAAACGGGTTAAATTTAATTATTCTTGTTCTGACTCAGCAGCGAGGTTGCCGTTTTCCTGCAACGTAAGAGCAATTTCCGAGTCGAGCTTCTTCGTCTTACAGTCCAAACTTTCCACTAGTTCTATTAATATCCATGACTGGCTCCTAATAAATGTCAAGAGGCATGAGCTCATCTTATGAACACCTGGTCCTGCAGCTTGCGCAATGTTAGGCTAGAATCCTGGCTTGAAATCTCTCTCCGTTCCCTTAGAGACTGTATGATTCTTTCATTCCTTTCACAAAATACATGGATTCGACCCCTCTTGAAGCCTATGGTACATGGGTTCATCTCTCCCCTCCTTAGGTAAATAAATTTTCGAAAAATTTTGAGGAAATTTATTTCAATTATCCAAAAAAAAATCTTATTTTTCCTTTTAACTGTCGAAGCCATCATAACGTTATCCGTACCTTCTGATTTTTATTCCTTAAAATCTCACGATAATTTGATTTCTTTCATCTTTTTAAATCATATCCGGTAATTGTGTCGGTTGGGTACGCTCTGTCCCTACCCTTTCTTTCCCCTCTTTATCTTTCTGGACTTCAGGTTTCCAGAACCTCATTCTTCTTTACGGGTGTGGTCTATCCCTACCCGTTCCTTTATTTCATCATTCTCCTTTCTTAAATTGAAATTTTCTTCTTCAATAAAATCAATTATTTCTTTTATTTCCCAATATAATTTCTCCAATTCGCATTCGCACTCGAATGTTTGAGCTCTGTTTCTTTTTTCTATCTCGTTCTCGTTTCTATCAAAAGTGGATTCCTCATCTCTAAACTGTTCCATAACCAGGGCTTGTTCATTGGCTTCATCGAAGTCTTCGGGAGGGTAATACACTTTAAAATTTGTTGAATTCATGGTCACTTCGTGATTCGTTTCACAGTGCCGAATTCTATAGGCATTATTTCTCAAATCCCTTATTATTTGATACGGTCCGTGGAACATTTTCTGGAACTTTTTGTACACGCGGTTCCCTGGATCTGAAATGGCTGGTCTTTTTACTAACACCATTTCCCCTGCTAATAGTGGCCGATGATACCTCTTGTGCCTATTTCTTCTTTGCCTCCTGTCGGCTTGAGCTTTTAGATGCTCAAAGGCTCTTCTAATACGTACATCTCTTCCAGGCTGAGCGTCTGCTGGCCTAGGAATTACCAGACTCCAAGGTCTCTCTGGTTGCTCATTCCGATGTAACGTTATTGGTATCTCTCCCGTAGATTCATGGATTGTATTGTTTATACAAAATTCGATAATATCCAGGATATCTATCCACTTCCAATTTTCTTCGGCACAGTATATTCTACAATACTTGGCCGTCTCCCTCATCACTCTTTCTACAGGATTTGCCTCAGGATGGCGAATACTTGACAAAATCTGACGTATTCCAAGTCTTTCTAATTCTTGTCTGAACTCTACACTGGTAGAACAACTACCGTGATCCGACAACAAATTCTCAGGTTTTCCCAGAATCGGTATCACTTTTTCTTTGAGTCGTTTTAACACCTGTTTGGTACTAGTCTTCTGTATGGGAGCAAGGACAACCATTTTAGTGAAGACATCCATAGCCACCATTATGTGTCGATTTCCTCTTCTTGCCTTTGGCAAAGGTCCGAAATTATCAATAGATATGATTTGACCTGGCCTTTCGGGCAACAATGGTATAGGCTTTTGTCTCATCAGAAATGCATTTGGTTTGATCCTTTGACATAGACCACATGTCTTTAGCGTGTCCCTTACAGTTTCTCTCAGTCTCGGCCATACAAATGCTTCTTTCAGCATCGAGACTGTTTTGTCGACTCCCATATGTCCGAACGATCTATGGGCTAACCATACTATTTTCCTCTGCAAAATTGCAGGTACAACAATCCTTAATCGTGTATGGTCAGAGTCCACAAACTTATATAATAATCCATTATAAAATGTGTAATCCTGAGCTATCTTATTAGCTTCCGTGTACGCCGGTGTTCCCCTTATCAAACTTCCTTCAAGGAAAGATATGAGCATGTTCATCCATGGATCCTCACGTTGCCGTTGACTAATGATCCTTAACTCATTTAGAGTACGCTGATCCCTGTCTTCCAAATCAATAGCCATTACTTCCACTTCTGTGGACTCTGGCTGTCTACTTAAATAGTCTGGAACTATATTTTCTTTTCCTGGGCAGTATTCTATCTTTACATCAAATTGTTGAATGTATAAAGCCCAACGAATCAACCTTTGGCTGGATAGATTAGTCTTCATCAAAAAGGTTAAGGCTTTATGATCCGTCCTTAGAATGACCTGAAACCCATATACAATTTTTCGCCAATATTGCAGCGCGTGCAATATCGCTAACAGCTCGATTTCACTGATCGTATAATTTTTCTCGTGTGGTTTCAGTCTCCGACTTGTGAAAGCTAGATAATTTCTCTTATCAGTGTTTTCCGGGTTTTCCTGATATAACATTGCCCCTATTCCAATCTGTGATGCATCTGTTTGAATTATAAATTTCTGATTAAAATCAGGATATCCTAGCTTCACATAGTTTAAGAGCATTTCCTTGGCCTCCACGAATGCTTTTTCTGTTTCCTCCGTCCATTTCCACTTGCTCCCCTTCTTCAGAAGGTCCTGTAGTGGTGCAACAGTTTTTGTGTATGATGGACAATGTCCTGAGAAGAATCCAATCAATCCCAAAAACTGGCGAACGTTCTTCACCTTCAAAGGCCTTGGAAAATCTCTTATCGATTCTAATTTGCATGGATTTGGTTTAACACCATCCTTATCAATCACATGCCCTAAAAATGTTACTTGCCTTTGACAAAAATTTGACTTCTTTAAATTGATTTTAAAATTTGCCCTTCTTAAGTCTTCCAATAAATTCTTCAACTTTTCTAAATGTTCCTCAATATTCTCCGAGGTAAGCAAAATAAAATCCACATAACGGATAGTGCAATCTTTCACTTCCTCTGACAAGTTTCGATCAAGCGCTCTTATTAAGGCAGATCCCGCAGTCTTCAATCCAAACGGACATCTTATAAAACAATAGGTTTGTTGGTCGAACTGAAATCCAGTCAACAAGCTGGTTTTCTCTTCCAGTTCGAGATGATGATACGAAGAAGTCATATCAATATTTGTGAAAATCTTCTTGCCTTTGAACTTCCTCAGTATTTCTTTTATGGGTGGTGCCGAATCATTTTCTGGTATGATTTTTGCATTTAAATTTCTGGCATCTAGACACACCCTTACTGAGCCATCCGGTTTACTCACAATCACTAATGGACTAACATATGGTGTCGCCATCTTTTCTATAACACCTGCATTCATCATCTCCTGCAGTGTTTTCTTCGTTTGTGGGTAATGTTTTTCCGCAACCGGATATGGTTTTTGTCTGAACGGTGCCCAATCATTGACTTGGAACGCGTATTTAAAATTTTCAATCTTCCCTGGTTTGGAATCAAATACGTCCCTAAAATTCAATAATAATTTCTTCAATTGTTCCTTGTTTTCGAGGTTAACTTTAGCTTCCTCTACTTTTCCTGACAGGTTGGTCTCGAACTCAGTTTCCAAATTATCTTCGAGTTCTATGTTGAGGACTTCAAATATCCTTTCTATGTCCTTATAACCTTCCTCAATCACTTCTTCCATATGCCATACCTGTTCTCCTATTTTCGCAACTTGTTCCTGTAGGTTAATATTTTGTTCATCCCTATCCTCTCTTTGAATTCTAATGCAATTTTGCGCTAGGTCTATGATGACCTTGTTCTCACGGATAAAATCAATACCTAATATGACATTATACGGTAATTGATTTACCAGCAAAAAGCATTGCGAAATTTCAGCGTTACCCATGATTAGATCAATGTATACCTGAAATTTGCATATTAAAGATTTTTCAGGGATAATTCCCTTAATCTTTACACTTGATGTGGGGATTTTTAATACGCGGCCTCTTGTTTTCAATTCATTCAGAAGGGTTTGCGTAATTAAACTTATTGTTGATCCGGTATCAATCAATGCCCTGACCAGTAATCCTTCTATCCTTAGCATAATTATGGGTAATTCTCTTTTGATAGGTGGGATTCCTTCCACCTCCTCATTAATTAGCTCATCTGGTCTTGCTATCCAATTCACAATTTCTACCTCCTCCCAGCTCCTGGTATGTTTCCACTTTTGACGATTTAAATTTGGAGTTTTTTTTATCCTGAGGGCTTCCTTTCCCCTCATTCTTTAGTTGAGCTTGTAGTTCCAAGCTTTGAGCTCCATCTAGTCGGTCGGGTGATTTCCGGTTTTTGATTGCCTCACCCCAACGGACTTTTTGCCTTTCAGGTTCGTCTGGTCGTTCGTTCATGTAACGAAGACTTTCCTGATATCTTTCCTCTATTTCGGCCCGATATTCATCATCCCTATCCTCTGGCCTTACGTTCCTTCTGGGATAATTCTCCCATTTCTTTCTGTTTTCTTGCCTCTGATGGTTATTGTTATAGGGTCGGCTCTCTTGTTGCCTGTAACCCGTATTCCTAGGATTTCTTCCTCGATATCCTCCTCCGTAGTATGGCTGTATTCCTCTAGGCTCTTGGTGCCCATACTCTCGACCTAGTCCTTGAGTATCAGTGCTAGTGGACTGATTCCTGGTCGATGTTTTTTCTCTGGTTTCCTGACTGCTGGCCATGTGTACCTGTTCAGTCTGTCTTTGATGCCTAGGAGTTACGTGTGACGTCGTCATGTCTAATTGACGTAATACACTCTCCACTTCCACAGCACTTCTGGTTTTGGATGAGATTAACAGCTTCTGAATCTCATATGGAAGTTGTCTTGCAATGGCGGCACACAGGTCGTTCTCAGCTGGAGCAATGTCAAGTTCGCGGAATTTACACAGCTGAGCGGTAAAAAATTCCGAGTACTTAGTTGGTGCATTTGTGCTGTACTTCCTAGAGCACAGATCTAGCCTTAAATTCTCCTGGACGTCTGCTGCCCAATATCGTTTTAAAAAGGCTTCTCTAAAGCCTTCCACCGTATCAAAGGTGTACCTAAAGCTTCTGAACCAGGTGAGACAATCACCTGCCAACAGCTTCTCAATAGCTCTCAGTCTCCGATCCTGAGGAACCTTCATTTCGTTTAAGTACTCTGCGACTTCCTTTAGCCAGTATTTTGGAGTAATTGACATGTTATTACCCGTAAACTTTACCGGTCTGTCCTCATTCGATTTGATAATGTTTATTATCTGACCATTTGTCTGGTTCATGTATGGGGTTGACATCGCCATCGGATATCCTGGGTTCTTATAAGGGCTCTCCCCTCCTAAGTCCCTATCTGTATCTGTGCCTTGTTCACGGGAATCTACCCATCCTGTCTTTGGAAACTCCTCCTGATTCTCAAAGTCTATCTTCCTTTCCCTTCGGGCACTTTCTTCATTAGCCATGAGTTGGATTTCCATTTGACTGTTCTTATGTTCAGTCCTCTCCAACCGGGATCCTAATTCATTTTGAATTCTTTCCTGATTTTTCTTATTGGTTTCCAGTTCTCGTTTGAGTTGATTTTTCTCGTCCCTGAAGCTATCCCTGATTTCATTTAAATGTTCTTCTACCTCTTTCTTAATGACCATGACCTGTTCTGCTATAATTTCTGGCTTCACGTCACCTTTAGTATCTAGGTCTTCTCGCATTTCCTTTATCTTTTTCTCCATCTCCTTTTGTCCTTTGTAGACTTTGTCCTGAATCTTGTTCATATCCTCTCGAGTCTTTCCTTGTTCCTCGAATATAATTGTTATGTCGGTCATAACCTTATCTATATCTCCCTTTGTGTCTTCCATTTGTTTTGTAATTCCACTTACTGTTTCCTGAATTCCATTGATACCCTGACTTATTTCACCTATCTTATGAGTACTTTCCTTATTTTCTTTATTTCTTTGTTTTCTTTCTTTCTGGAGATGCTCTTCGTAGGTACCGAATTTTTGATTTATTTCCTCCCCGTGCCTCTTTAAATTCTCATCTACCTGCCCGGTAAAATGATTGATCTGCTCTTTCATGCCCTGTATATCTTTGTGATTCTGAATTTCCATATCATCCACTTTGGCCTGAACTCCCGCTACTTTTTCCTCAAGTTTTCCTACTTGGTTCTCCACCCCTGTAAATCTGTCTCCTAAATCACTAACACTTTTTTTATCTCATCCCGGGAGGTCTCACAAATACTCTTGTTAGATTCTATCTGAGCTTTCAATTCTTTCTGCACACCTTGGATCTGGGTTACAAGTTCATTTTTACAATCGTCTACATTCTTTTTGCACGTTCCTTCCATGTTACTTAATTTAGTTTCCAAATTTTCAAAATTTTCTTGACACCTAGTTTGGGACTCTCCCATACTCTCCTTCAAGATCTTTATTTGGCCTTGCAATTCTGACTGAAATACTTTATTTTCCCTTTGAATTTCACTTGCGATTTCCCCTTTTAACTCACAAGGGAACGGATCGCGGTGTAAAATTCTGATCTGGTTGAAATTTAGTATACAATAATCCTACAAAGTTGTAGAATGACGTAGTGAAAACCGCTTGGGCCGATTTCAATTTTGAACGCCAATATTGAACGCCGAAAATCTGCCGGACGACGGCATGAGCGAGGAGGTGAGAAGAGGTAAAGCTGACCTTCAATCCTAGCAGCACGCGATGGCTCCCGGCCACTAGGCAGCAACCAGCCGTGTTGCGATGCATTCCCCACCTTAAACGTTCCCCCTCACTCTTCTACCCTCTCGCTTAGAGTATAAAATGCAACATAATGTGATGTTTTGCACTTGGCCATACTGTAAATAAATAAAACGACTTTTTTCTGTTTATTCTTTGAAATCTTTGCAATAGTGAATGCTTACAAAAAAAGTGGTCAATGCAAAGAGGTTGCTTGCACCACGCGCACCTTGCAACACTTGCTTTTATGCACATATCGCAAGCATTATGGATAGCATCATCCTTGCTACAAAATTGAACGGGGTTCGCAAAGCAAACGGGCTGTGTTTCAACATAACCGGATGTGTACCAACTATACTTCCACATGTTACGAAACCGCGGAGAAGATAGTTGGTTGTGGGTCAATGATTGGGTTTTTTAAATATTGTTGCGCAAATGAATGTTATTGTCGAAATTGAATAATACAATTAGGTCATAAAAATAACGAAAAAATTGTTTCCATATCCGGAAACCAGCTGAATCATTCCAGTAGTTCTCTGGGGAATAGTTTTAACAATGACAGTTTTGTTGGCGGGTTTTGCTGCTAATATATTTGCTTCACTTTGTGCTGTCCACGAATCCAAGAGTAAAACACTGTCGTCTGGTACAGTTTGAAAATAAACATCTTGTAACCACTTTTGAAGTAACTTTTTAGTTAACTTTCCAGACGGGGACGGCAATACAAATAAATTATCTGCTGTAAACAAAATTACTTTAACAATAGGGCCAAATTCACCGTCTTTTTCTTTTAAAACAACTAACAGTTTAGGTAACAGTTCTCCATCGGCAGATATTACAGGCTGAATTGTATAGCTGTGTGTTAATGAGTTCAACGATTGCGCTTCTGCGAAAATTCTTTTGTCTCCCTTTACATGTAGCGTATGCCCTGCATGGAACTCTTCGTTAAACCCGCTTTGATCTGTGTTAAGAACACACTTTGGAAAGTGAGTGTTTATTAATTCGTATACCTCTCCTACAAAAATTGTTGCGTTGGTCGCAAGGTCAAGCTGATCGGCAGTGTAACTTTTGGTTACAAATTTCGTAACTTTTCGGGAACCAATATTGCATTTCTTTTCAAACTTGCGAACCCAGAAAGTTGAGGTGCGGAAGGTATCGTCATGAACACGCCGAGCATTCTTCAGGGCCCATTTCCTAATGTGTACGTCATGGACGTTTTTGTTGTTATTCAGCCTCGCCTTTTTAAAATCTTCAAATGTTTCTTTGGTGATAAATTTCAGTTTATCATCCTCTGTACCGCCTGATTCAACTTGTAGCTTCCATCTAGAAAGTTCCGACTGGTGCCGTAGCTTTTTAAATTTGTGCTGAATGACTTTAAATGACCTTTTTTTCCCTCCTTTGTTCAGCCAATATTCAACCACCTTTTTTATGTGACACTTATTGCAGGTGTTGTGGTAGCATGTTTTTCACTGTCAGTGTCGGATATTGCAAATTCATCGTCTTGAATAACATTGTTATTGTCAGGCAAAACTAACGTATCCTCATGTTCAATGGTGACCTGCACATCACCAACCCTTTCTGCAATAAGGCCTGTAAACGAGGATCATGATTCAGTCTTGGTGCATGTCTGCCTTTGCCATGAGAAAATGTAAACCAAGTTTTTACTTACGGTACAGTTCAAAACCCAATTCTCTTTCACCAGGTGTTATTTGGATTTCACAGCGATCACTTTCAGCAAAGCAGCTTTGTAGACAAACTACCACATTCCAATGATTAAAATTTGGAAGGTGTTCCAATTGAACATCGTCGTCGTCACTTTCTGACATTTGTAAATATTCTGACTGTAAAGTAAAGGATTTAACATTATTTGCTGTCTGTGCCAGCAAAATTAAACACAGACACAATAAAATTGTCATAATACATGGCTAGATGACGGAACGATTTGGGACTTGTTCATCCGAAACATAACTCTTGTTTTGCATAGCCCCACTGAACTGATAAGGAAGTGACAGGATGAGGGGAAGGTGGAAGGTGGGGAATGTAATGCAGCACGGCAGGTCGCTGCCTGGTGGCCGGGAACCATTGCGTGCTGCTTGGATTGAAGGTCAGCTTTACCTCTCCCCATCTCCTCGCTCATGCCACCGCCCGGCAGGTTTTTGACGTTCAAAACTGGAAATGGCCCGTGCGGTTTTCACTACGTCATCGTACAACTTGTACAACATTGTACTACAATGTAGCCACTGGTTTTGCGAACCCCGTTCAATTTTGTAGCAAGGATGATGCTATCCAAAATGCTCGCGATATGTGTATAAAAGGAAGTGTTGCAAGGTGCGCGTGGTGCAAGCAAATTCTTTGCATTGACCACTTTTTTGTAAGCATTCACTACTGCAAAGATTACAAAGAATAAACAGAAAAAAGTTGTTTTATTTATTTACAGTATGGCCAAGTGCAAAACATCACATTATGTTGCATTTTATGCTCTAATCGAGAGGGTAGAAGAGTGAGGGGGAACGTTTAAGGTGGGGAATGCATCGCAGCACGGCAGGTTGTTGCCTGGTGGCCGGGAGCCATCGCGTGCTGCTAGGATTGAAGGTCAGCTTTACCTCTTCTCACCTCCTCGCTCATGCCGTCGTCCGGCAGATTTTCGGCGTTCAATATTGGCGTTCAAAATTGAAATCGGCCCATGCGGTTTTCACTACGTCATTCTACAACTTTGTAAGATTATTGTGTACTAAATTTCAACCAGATCAGAATTTTACACCGCGATCCGTTCCCTTGTCAGTTAACTTGTCCCCAAACTTAGTGTCAAAACCTTGAAATTTGTTATTCATTGTTTCTTCTAAAACCTTGGACCCCTCTTTCATTTCCTTAATTTCAGCCTTCAGTTCCTTATTCATTTTTATACAGTCGACCTTGATAGCTTCTAATTTAGTCCCCATGCTATCACTATTTGTTTTTAGTGACTCTAAACTTTGATTCATGGATCCTAACTTTTGGTTATTTTCCTCCTGTTGGCTGTCCAACTTATTCAAATTCTCATTTATGGATTCGAACTCTTTTTTATTTTCATCCTTTTGGAGGCCCAATGTATTGCCTATCGTTCCCAATTTATTGTTTATGTCCTCCAACTTTTCTTTACTATCGGCTTTTATAGCCTCCAAAAGCCCTTGCAATTCCTCACTCAAAACCATCTTATTAGAATACAGTGGGCTACTCATGCCACATCGCTAATACATGCTTGAGAGATAGTAATCTGAACCATTGTGTCCCAATTTCTTTAAAAATTTACTTTGGTACGGGTTTTTACTACACCATACCCTTTTGATATTCTTATTCAAACTCAAAGACCTTTATGGAAGTATTTAAAATTCAAAATTTCGAAAAACCATTTTTTTTTTCAAAAAATGAAAATTTTGATTTTTCGAGAAAACTCGGGTTTTCCCTAGGAAAACTCATCCCTGCGTACTGGGCGCCAAAAAGATATCTTTTGCTGGGGGGTTGATTTATCCAGGGCTGCTCGGTGTGAGTTTCTAGGGACCCATGCGGTCAGTTAACATTATACGTTGTAGCTACTCCTATCATTACTTTATTTTTACATGAATCGACCGTCTTTAGTGTTCCTCTAATTATTAATCCAAGCACAGTACTTCTATTCACCCCCCTGTGCCCTTTCAGCAAGAAATATGCAAATCACAGTATGCCAGCATTGCTCAATTCGGGATTTTCGGGGCTGCGGTAAGTTCTCCCACTCTGTGACTTACACATTTTGGATTAAATAGAGGATACACTTGCAAAAATAATAACAAAATCAACTCCTATTTTAACACATTTAATTAATCAAAATTATGGCGCTACAAATAATAAAATAAATAAACTACTGACCAATATCTTTCTACTTGTTCAAAGTGAACAAGGAATAGCATAAGAATAAAACAAATATTAGATTAAAACACATGGTTTTCTTTAAAACCAACAATTCATGATTATTTTCACTTCCATAAAGTACCTATGTTAAAGTTCCATATAACTACGAGCTTCTTTGGCTCGATACTTTCCCATAATAATGGTGTCATACTTTGGTACACCTCAAGAACTATTTTTATCTTTTCTTATCATCAAAATAAATATATAATTACATTTAAAATTACATGTAAATTATCTATTTCAATATTTGGGCATTTCACATGTTCTCAGTATTTACCACCTCTCTCAAGTTTTGCAAATTCACTACGGTGATCGGGAAACTACTTGTGTACTCCAGAGTTATAAAGATTACTTGACAAAGTCAAAAACTATGATTACTCCCGAAATCTAGTTACCTTCATAAAACTCGTGGATTCCTTATTTCCATACAATATTACAATAGGGATTTTTATTTATTTCATTTGTCTTATAAGACCATTATCACATAAAAAACTACGATCTGAACTGGCAAGCGATAATATCAATCTACAAGGACCTCGGTTCAACGCCCGGGTCATTAACAACTTTAAACACTCACGGTGTATTCAGCACTTCTTACAAATAGCCTTTTCCCCAACCCTCATGCGGCTAGGGTCTGGTCAATTACTTGAGCGTGATTTATGACAGGGAGGGCGGCTCCCTGTCTAGCTTACGGTTGGAGCTCTCTTCAATGCTTTTAAAACAAACAAACCTTCCTTTTATTTTCAGTTCTATGGAGAGACCAGGCATTTAACTTCTCTTTTCACTTCCAACAAATATTATTGGCTCATAAACCACTCTCGTAATCTTGGCATTTATTAATTATGAAGGGTCCTCGTTGATTGGGAAGAGTAATACACATTCTACGACGAATAATAAGGGGCTTCAACAACAAGAGGATTCTATGTTCGAATCTCTTTAACATGCCTCGGGAACCATTTCCACATTGGAGGACTTATACAAGACGCGATTTAGGGTCTAGCCGTAGCTTACAGGACCTACGCTCAATAATACCATACATTTGCTCCCTTTATATAATAACACACACATGGCCTCGTGATCTACGTCACAATTAGAGGACTTACAACATATCTCAATTCAATACAATCAACTACCCCTCATAAGTAATTTACCAAGTACATTTAAATTCTACGCATTCCTAGCGTGACTTTTTATTTAATTGCGTTCCATTGTGCTACACATTACTTTACGGCCAAATGTCTTCCAAAGAACTGATAAATTTCATAGTAACAATTGATACATATCTCAATTCTTATATTTATCTTTTCCGTTGACAATAAATCGCTCCATTTTTAAGAACATGCATTCACATCGTGTCTTATACCTTTGATAAGGCTCCAACGCTCTATATTTTTATATCATTCAATTTAATCTTTGTTTAGATTTCTTTACCTTGTATTATTATTATTATTATTCACATCATGTCTTCCTTCCTTACAAAAGCTCAAAAGCTATTTCTTTCATATAATTCAAATTTACCTTTATTTAAATATCTTCGTTATAATTATTATTATTACGCTTGCTTTTATAACATTCGTCAAATACACTGACATTTTATTCCATGCATTTCCTCTACAGGATTTATTCTTTCACATAATTATTTATTATTTCTCAAAACTTTATTTTTGTTCAGATCGCGTTCTTATTTAGTTATTATTTGTTTAAAAACATCCCTTTACTCACAACTCCGGTGGAATTGTACACAAAAATTTCCCCGACACCAAAACATAATGAAAATCTTTACTCACATGTCTAAGGCCGTTTTCTGACCTTTATTCTCGTTCGATGTGTCATTTTGGCCCACCTTCTTGACTTACTCCATATTGTACAAATTCATCTCATTTACTAACATTTCTTGACACATATTCAATACATTTAACACTGACAACATTTTTAATACACTGGTGTATCCGTTTAGAACACACAATAAAACACTAAAAAATATCTTACTTTTAACACACGATCTAGATATATTTACACTTCACAACTTTTGATCACTAGGCCGTCTTTTTTTCTAGCCTATCACACGTGACATCTTAATCTCCCGTCTCCAAGGGTGAAATTTATTCAATGTCGGCTTCCTATCCTGCAGAATACGAAAGTCTCGAATCATCTACTTATTCCCTGGAATAACAATTCTTCGAATCCTGTTCCTGATGATCGGCTATTTCTCTAGCTTGAACGGCTCCCCTTTTAGATCTGGTTTATCGATCCTAGCAAAAGTCTGTTCTGATCGAGGTCCCCTCGATAACCTATCGATGACCTATGGATTTTTTAGCAACTAATACTTCTCGAGTCTTAGTGCTTTAGAATAGTTCGTCTGCTTTCTTGAGACAATGTCTATAGTTTCCGTTCTTCTTTGTTTATTCGGTTCTCGCATCTCTAATTTTCTGAAATACGTTGCGAACCTTACTCTGTTTTTCCCTGTTCGGGTTCTTTAAAATTGATAAATTGTTTATCTCGCTGTTCCGGTACTTTCGTACGTTATGATACTTTTGGTCGTTTACTGAAAGACCTATCGCCTGAATCCTAAGTTCGCAGCCTGCTTTAACTGTATTTTAGGAACTTTTACGGTATACTTTGCACTGTCGGACCTAAATCCTTTAACTAGGATTTTCCTAATTTTTCAACACGGTGATACTTTAATATTTCTTCTTTGCAACTCCTTCCGGAGGCACGCAAGTTATTAATACTGCGACGCCCGTGGCTATCGGATATTAATTCTGCGGTGTAACACAGCGTTTCTCCCCTCAAGGAGTACTGGTAAACTGCCTTCGATGTCTGATATATCACAGTAACGTGCCCTCAGGCCGTTTGAAACTGCATGTACGATGTGATGCAGCACCTCCGCTCACGGTGTGCTTGTAGACTGCATGAACTGATACAGCGTGACGTTCCCCTCACGGGCTCTTGAATACTGCATGATTGGCTTGGTGAGGCCAGGGGTTTTATACCTTTTAGTCAAAAAAAGATAAAATCCTAGTCCTTTTCGTGACCAACTTTTGAACTAATTGTCGCACAATTATAAAAATCATATCTCCTGAAAGCTCGTCTTCCAAACGTAAAATGATCTTCCTGTGCATGGAAATCGATCGTGCATTTCCGAGATATTAATTAATTTTTAGTCTTCAACTGTGTGGGTGTTGCTGTTCATTTTTAATTCTCCCACTCCTTGGGTCCCGGTGAATTCCCGATGACGTCTGCTGCATTTGCACTTTCCTCGTGTGCAATTATTAAAGGGTTTTTCTTTACACAAAAATCTTTAATCCGAAATGATTCACCGTACTGTATTTGTTTACTTATTTTTATACTCGTAAACGGGTTAAATTTAATTATTCTTGTTCTGACTCAGCAGCGAGGTTGCCGTTTTCCTGCAACGTAAGAGCAATTTCCGAGTCGAGCTTCTTCGTCTTACAGTCCAAACTTTCCACTAGTTCTATTAATATCCATGACTGGCTCCTTATAAATGTCAAGAGGCATGAGCTCATCTTATGAACACCTGGTCCTGCAGCTTGCGCAATGTTAGGCTAGAATCCTGGCTTGAAATCTCTCTCCGTTCCCTTAGAGACTGTATGATTCTTTCATTCCTTTCACAAAATACATGGATTCGACCCCTCTTGAAGCCTATGGTACATGGGTTCAGTAGGTAGCTTTCACCTTCTCCAACTCTAAGAGGTACTTAAACTTAAGGTGATGCCAAATACTTTCCAACCCATGTGCAACTACAGGAATGATCTGCAGCGAGAAAAGTCTCATCGCTGTCTGTAATGACAGTGTTCGGAGATGTCGTATGTCACTCATGGACTTTATAGCCGCGTTTGTTCTGTCCTAGATGGGAATAGTGAAGACGTTTCCGTGAGTCTGGAACGTCACCCCCAGATACTTGAAGTGCGTAACACATTCCAGCGATCTATTTTTGTAGAGAATTGTCGCTCCTCTTCCCCCTTTTCTGAAAGTCATTGCAACTGTTTTCCTTTCATTCAGATAGAGTTCATTCTCTTCCGCCCACTCCGCAACTCTGTCAAACGCCTGCTGTAAATCCTTTTCACTGGTTGAAATTAGAGCCATATCGTCTGCGTAAATGTATATTTTTACATTTGGGGGTAATATTTCCACCACATCTGCCGTAGCAAGAGCGAAGAGGATGGGGCTTAAGGGATCCCCCTGCAGTACTCCAATTGTCTGCTGTATTTCCTTGGAAGTTGTAATGTTGTCCGAAATAACGATGTAGTTTTCGCTCAACAGGGTCCTAACAAATCTCGCCAAGTAGTTGCCTCCACCAATCATGTTGTCTAATTTCCTTACTAGCATTTGTCTATTGATGGTATCAAAGGCCTTTGCATAGTCCAAGAATACCACATGTAGTTTTCCCCCGGGTGGTTTCAGGGCTTCTTCTATGTCAGCCTGCAGACATTGTATAGCCTGAGTTGCAGATCGTCCCCTCCTAAAACCAAATTGCTCTTCCGGTATCTGAGATTCTATTGCCTTTGTCAAACGAATGCAAACTGTATTGCTGAGGAGTTTCAATACTGTCGATTCTAGGGCAATTCCTCTGTACGTGTTAGGGTCCCCACAATCTCCCTTTCCTTTATACAGCATCTTTATTGTCGATTTTCTCCACCTGTGAGGGATTGTTCCATATCTTAAACATGCATTAAAAAGAGCGACTAAGCATCTACTCAGTTCTATTGATGCAAGCTTTAGGTGCTCGTTGTATATGAGGTCAGGCCCACACGCCTTGTTATTCTTTGATTTTCGTATAGCCATCATGACCTCCATGTCCGAGAGCAGCTCTGATTCCTCTAGTAAAATAGGGAAGGGCGGTGATTGAATAATAGGACGGGTATCCCTGCCTTGTAAAACTACTGTCAGGTGGTCTTCCCAAGTCTCTATTGGAATGTTTCTAGGATATTTTGGTTGCCTAGGGTTCAGCGCCTTATAAGGGTTATCTTCTGCTTCGTCAATTAGTTTCCTTTCTTCCTCCTGGTGGTAGGATTCTTTGGCCGTTTGTAGTATGTCCTTGTACTTCTTCCTCTTGAGCCGATAAACATTCAGATGTTCTGATGGATCCATGCGAGCTATGTGTAGAGCTTCTAATGCTTCTTTTAGGGCCATGTAGCAACTTTCATTAAACCACCTCTTTGCCTTTCTTTCCCTTGAAGCGGCAAACGTGGCTTTTGTAATAAGAGACTCTAACCTGATCGCTGCCGCGTCCAAGTTACCTAATGAAATTAGCTCCATGGACTTACTTACTTCCGACTCACTCAACAAAACTGCATTTAATTTCCGAGACGTACACTGTGGTCTTCCGTACTTCCTGGAATCGGCGGAGAACATTTCAAATATTGTCAAAACTGGCAAGTGTTTCCTTAGAGTCTCTCCAAGAGTACACTGCTGAACCGCCTTGATATTAAACTCGTTTGTGAAAACTAGATCTATTACACGGAAATATACATATTTGTTTATAAAGTGCTTTTAAACATATAAACAAGACTATAGCCCCTGCTAAACTGTGTCGCGTACAGCCCGCATAGTATTAAAGCCGGGCGGGTAGTCTGTACACATGGGACGCACACAAACCATTATGCGAGAGTTCTCGCACGGGTCCAGTAGTTTACCTATACGGGAAGAGGGAGGCACCTACAGAATTCGGCACAATGATGAGCTTTACAGCCATCAAGAAGACATTGTTACTTGTATAAGAAAGAGGCGCTTGGCCTTCTATGGACACTTGACCCGCATGATCCCTTGCCGGCTCACCAGTAAGATCTTCACAGTGGCAGGAAGAGGGAAGGCCTTACATAATTCTTTCTTTAATGTATCCCTTGGTGCAATACCCTCTGGCGTTGTTTGATATTTTGAAAAATCTTTACACTGGAGTGAAACTCTGCATTGACACACACTAGCGCTCGTAGTAATAGAAAATGCAAACTGCTAATCTAATCTACCGGATATGGTTGAGTATGGATAGAAGAACAAACAACGCGTTATTAAGAGCTTGTGCACTTATAGCAACGTATAGATGACGCTACTGGATATACTATGCTCAGATGAACCCTCAACATGTAACTAAGAGCTTGTGTTCTTACAGCAACGTATAGAAGGTGCTACTGATCAAGTTTGCATCGGTGAACAAACAACTACTATCGACCAAAGTATTATGTGTACTCGAGTTTGAAGGTTGTTTATGAAGTAACCAATAGATCTACATAAAATCCAATAACATCACCATTTTCGTCGTTCTATTTTACGTTAGTTCGTGTAGGTTTGGAATTTTTAATTTATATTTTAATATTTTTTTTATCGCAGATGAAACACAAAAAATGCCCGTTTTTAGCGTGTTTCAACCATGCGTCATATTTAAGAATTATTATCTCACAAACCCGTCATCAGATCGAATCCAAATTGTAACACAATATACATTGGAATGTTATATAACTGGTTTATTAATTTCAAAATTTTGTGTTTTCAAGAACGAAAGTTGTTATCATTTTTGTAAGGTAACCTTTTCTCGGCTCGGGGTCGTTGGAAAATGTAGTTATTGGTTGCGTTGTAATCCTTATACATCAATAGGTTATGATGTATGACTGTGAAATACGTAAATTAATTCACTTATTTTATATCGGTTTGTGTTTGTACGGGGAATTAAGGCATGGTTCACCAGCTAGCCGCTCCGGGAAATGCTGTACAGCGTTGCTGATATGGACCCACCACTTCCGAGCGAGGCGCGCATTGATGCGTGATGGAGCCCATCTTGGCAACGTTGTATAGCTTTCACCGGAGCGGCTAACTGGTGAACCGTGTCTTAATTCCCCGTACAAATACAAACCGATATAAAATAAGTGAATTAATTTACGTATTTCACAATTATACACCATTCCTTTTTGATGTATAAGGATTACAACGCAACCAAGAACTACATTTTCCAACCACCCCGAGCCGAGAAAAAGTTACCTTACAAAAATGATAACAACTTTGTTTCTTGGACACACAAAATTTTGAAATTAATAAACCTGTTAGACAACATTTCAATGTATATTGTGTTAAAATTTGGATTCGATCTGATGACGGATTTGTGAGATAATAATTCTTAAATGTGACGCATGGTTGAAACACGCATAAAAACGGGCACTTTTTGTGTTCCAACTGTGATCAAACAAAATTAAAATATAAATTAAAAATTCCAAACCTACATGAACTAACGTAAAATAGAACGAAGAAAATGTTATTGGATTTTATGTAGGTATATTGGTTACTTCACAAACAACCTTCAAACTCGAGTATCATAATATTTTGGTCGACAGTAAGCGCTTGTGTTCGTATAGCAACGTATAGATGACGCTACTGATCTAGTGAGCATATAGTGCGAACAAAAAACGCGTAACTAAAAGCTTGTGTTCTTATAACAACGAATAGATGACGGTACTGACCTAGTTTACATAAATTATGAACTCTGGTTGCCAGGGTTATCAAAGTGTGGGGAAATTAATTACACTAATTCCAGTTAAACCCTCAGTACAAAAGAAAACATCCTTATCAGTAACCTTAAAAATAATTAAATCAATAATCAATAAACAATAAACAATCAATTAAGTAGTTTGAAGCAACCCCACCTTACGATACATGCATTAGCAAGCAATAATGCTAGATCAAAATAGTTTGATCGCCTTCATACTGCTCGGTTTATACAATAACAGTTTTTCCCGTTTTAGTTGTTAGTGCAGTTCAAACATTTTCTTCTTATTGTCGAGTCAAATGAAAAATTTGTCTTCTTTTAAATTTGGATTATTGGGGACATGACGCAAACATAAATCATATTCTTTTTCAATATACGCAATGTATTTGTAACACTAAGCTGTTTTTCGACAGCATCCAATTCAATAATTTGTCGGAGCAATCACTAGGGGTGAGCATTAAAAAAGTTTTAATTTCCATCTATTTCGTGCACAGTGTAGTTACAAAATAAAACTGGTCAATTCTGTAATGTTTATAGACTCACATAAATGATAATTTACAAATAAATGTCACCGCTTATGAGGACCCAACGGTGTAGAAAATATTTGATAGTCACATTTTACAGTCTCGGTTGATAATGACATTTATTTTATGTACTCAATTTGTGCATATGACAGAAGCGTGGGGAGGGGGCGCACAATTAGTGTCCGACTGGGGGGGTATTAATAGTACGTGCAGGAACGTACGGTGCCCAGTGTTGTACGATAACCTTCTATTAAGAGAGAACTAATTTTTCAAAATATTATTTTATTTGTAGGCTATTTATTACACTTTAAATTTCATTTTAATTCTTTAAGAATTCATGATGAAAATTAATAAATTTAAAACAAAAAAAAGTGATAGTCAGTCTGAAAGAATAGACTTTGTATCATTTTAAATGCTACAAATGCTTAAAAATGCTAGAAAATTATCTGCATAATACTTATCTTGCTTATCTTGTTTCAAATTACCCGCGAACGGCAAGTGCAAACCAAGGGCAAAGCAAGGTCCAGCGCGCGGGATGCCATCACGCTCACCCAAGTGCGCGGGGACGTGGCCCTTCCATCCAGTCTAAAACCACTTATAGTGGGCGATGTATTGAAGATAGAGATATGCTCTCACGGACTTTATTGTAGAACTTTTCATGCTGACCAATTCTTACGCTCATAGTATATTGATATTTTAACGGTTTGCCCAGCGTAAGCTTAAGAAGCGCACGCCCGCCAAGTTTGTTTTCGACTTTTTCACTGAAATCGTTACTGCTTGGCTTCCTTTGATCATACATATATTATTTTCTACAGAACCTTTCCTCGAGATATCCTTTACAGAATGGTGAAAACCGCATCAAAATCCATCTAGTGGTTCTCGAGATTACCCGTGACATTCAAGAATCGGGGACTTTTGTCTTATACTAACGAAGTAGAGATTGTCGGGGAACACATGCACCAAGCAGTACTATGACGTCACACACCTCAGTGCATCTGGGTACATATCGTCCCGTCACCGTAACGTAACGCCAGACCCCAGCGTAACGACGAAGTCGACAAGATCATTTAAAATGATAATAATGGAATGCAGCCGAAGTGAATCAGAATCCTCTATGGACATCAAATAATCAGGTGAAAAACTAAAGGAAGTGGGAGTCTTCTGTTACTTAGGAAGCAAAATAACCAGTGATGGACGGAGTAAAGGGGATATAAAAAGTAGGTTATCTCAGGCAAGGAAAGCATTTCTGGGTAGGTTTTTGCTAGGAATTAACCTTACCCCCAAGGGAAGATGAAGAGAGAAGTAAAGGGAAGTGGGTTTCGGACTAAGGAACAAGTGTGGATAATAGGACGAGAGTCCAACACTACACAAAGACAATGTTCAAAGACGAGTATCACCGCAAAGCCCGTGAAACACCTAAAGTGGGTATGGACCTGGCCGTAGCTAAAGGGAAATGCGGCTGGAGATTGGGCAATTTGCCGGCGAGATTGGATAGTACCTTCCCTTCCAAGCCAAGATTCGACTACTATGTGGAAGGGTGGTGGTCTGGCAAAGAAAAAAAATGATGAGTTTACTATGTATCCTTTCAAAGGAGTTTGTTTTTAAACAAATATTTTGAAGAATGCAAATAATTTGAATTAGCCGTGATGCCTTAGTTTTTGAAATTGTAGAATTTCTAAGGAGTGACCGAATGTCTCCAGGAAGAGTAGCAATGAGGCAATTATACCCTTGGAAATAATTTTGGTAAGAGCACCAATAGTTGCATTTAAGAATGGCTAAGCTTTTACCCAGCATGCGCCGACTAAAAGTTTAGACAATGAGAAAAACTTAAATTGGGAAAACCAACCATGAGTTGTAGAGAAAAACTCAGCAAGCAGGAAGCTGGCGGAGCGAACTATACTTGCCTTACTGGCCAGTTAAAATTAGCTATAAAAGCTAAGAGAGGCTTTAATAAGTTTGTGACAAAGAGTTCTTGCTCAAATGCAACAAATAGTGGAACCGTTATTAATTTGATTTGTGAGTTTTTTAAATGTAAGCCTATAGGAAGAGTTAGGGAAGACAGGGTCCTACCTAGTCGTGAATCTAGGGAAAAGAATAACGAAAAAACTAATAAAGATTTATTAACAATGAATTAAACTTTGAAGAATTAACAACATTTAGATCACGATTGTGATTTATAAAAGTTTACAACATGTGAAAATCTGAAACCTAACGATAACAGGTTTATAATTAATAAACAACGTTAAATTGGGTACAAGTTTAAGATTTGTGGTAAGCACTAAAAATCGGAATAAGATTTTAAAAGTTGTGCTTTAATTAGTCAGTTTTAACGCTTGTAACAACAATTATAAAGTAATTCTAGCTTTGCAGAATTAGTGAGATACAATGTGAGTGCTTTAAGAATTTCCGTGTGGGAATCTTAAAAGTATGAACAAATATCAAAGATGAAATTAAAACAAAAACAGAAAGAGAGAAATTAAGTAGAAGTTTCTATAACTTCTATGTTTAAACAGAATCACGAGGAAAAATAGGGCAAGTTCCCCTTTCGTGAAACCTGGATCAACAAGATTAATGAAAAGTTGAGTATGTAGAACATAAGCAATTCCTGTACTAGCAGGAAAAGAACATAGATTAATATGCAGTTTCTAACTGCTGATATTTAAACAGAGTGAATAAGTTATAAATGGAGAAAAGTTGGGAGGGTTTGGCGACGCCTCATTGAAAAATACATAAATTTAAAGATTAACTTAATTCGTTAGTAAAGAGTGGTGAGGAAGAGGAAATAGGAACTTTGTGGAGAAAGTTCTTGGCCTTATTTATTTTCCTCGGACGAGCACGCTGCGGATGAGAAGTTGAACGAGCACCGAGCACTGTTTTCAGTATAGTCTATTGACGTGGTTGAAAAGTTCATTATTGTAGCACAGAAAGTTTATAGAAAGGAAAGTTATTGCGGTGGTGTAAAATAACTAGTTGCGTTTTGGTTAGAGAGAGTCTATTGCGTTGAAAAATTTGTAGGTTATAGTTGAATGCAGTGGACGAATTCACACGAAGGAAGATAAATTAGGTGTTGATTAGCTGTTCATAAAGAAAATTCCTTGGTTAGAAAAAGTATTTCCATATGTGAGTGGAAAATACTAGAAGGTTGAGCTTGTGGATGAATTGTTTGGCATGGAAAATTCCAGAACAATCATAACTGTTGAATTGGGGAAAAAAAAGTCCAGTGGTGGAACGAGCTAAGTTTTCTACAGAGAGTGGGTAATTTAACGATGTCCCACGTTGTGAGAAAATATCTCAGTTAATATGCATAAGAAATGCAGCTTCATTTTAAGATTAGCTTAGATAGACAAAGCCCAACATCGAAAATCCCGCGAAGATGGTTATTGCCCCATATTTCGCAATTTCACACTGCCTGTAAAATGATGGTTAAAAGCATGTAGCTATTTAAAAGCAATTAAAATGAGTTGAAGAACGTTGAAGTAGTACTTAGCTCATTTCTGATGAACGGCGATTCTCTTGGTGACCGTTAGTTAAGATCTGGACATGGCGTCCGATTTAAAAGTTTGTCTCTCGAGGAGAGGAGACGAGCTCTAGGTAAGCTCCAACTGGAAGTCTTGACGACTGAAGCACAAGTGAGGCCAGCTCAACGAAGCGCGGAGGGACCAGGGAAGGAAAAAGAGTGGGGGTAGGAGGCAAAGGAATATACATAAGAATGAAAAACTTTACAAAAATTAAGTATCTTGATGAAATGGTCTTCAAAGAGTTGATAGCAGGCGTCACTAGCGAAGCCTGGTGGATGGGAATGTTGACGAAGTCCTCTTGATCACAGAGATGATAGCTGGCGATAGCGACGAGATCTGGTGGCTAGATTGGTAAGGAAGTCCTCTTGTACATGGAAAAATTGAGGAACTTCAGAGATTCGCTGCTAGATGACGCTAGGTGGGTCATGGAAGATATATATCTAGAACAGACTCACAGGTAATGTAAGCAAAGTGCATAAACGAAGAAAAACCAGATCACTGTTGGTGTTTGCGTAAAAGGAAGTAATGAAATAAAGCAAAGAGCAGCAAAAGCTTGCTCTGTCTTACCGTGTATTCCAAGGAATACAAATTTTGGTCCCAGAAACCCGGGGAGTCCATTTGTCAATATTTTGCAAATTATTAATATCTACTTTGAATTTTTCAGCTATAACTTCGCAGTCCAAAGCTGGTGAGGTTGAAAGGGGTTGCTTCTGTCTCCTTTGGTGCATTTCTCCCTTTCATCTTGTTTGCTGCAGCCAGTCTGGCAGCTTTTCCAAGGTTCCTCAGTTGCGTAAGTTATACTTCAATTTACCTATTTCACCATGCCTTCCACAGTCAAAGATAAGGATGGTAAGGATGAAAAACTTACTTCCAAACGAGCATCTTATAAAGGGCAAATTACCAGATTTTGAAAATACATCAAGGAACTAGATCATTCAGAAGCTCAATTAGATTTGTTAAAACATCGCGTAAAAGATTATGAACGTTCTTATGAGAATTATTGCAACATTCAAACTGAAATCGAAACTTGCATGCTCAATCAAACTGATGATCGAGTAGAAGTAGAAAACCAATACTACGAAGGCATAGGCTCTGCCTTTAAAATAATACGCCAACTCGAAGAAGAACAGAAAAAAGACGGTTCTGTTCTGGGTTCCCTTCACGAACAACAACCCTCTTCTCGTGAGGGCACTCACAAGCCCAAACCAATTCTACCTAAGATTAATTTACCCCACTTCTCTGGAGACGAAACTACTTGGGATTCTTTCTATGAACTATTTTGCTCTCTTGTTCATGACAATGAAGACATTCACGTCATTTACAAATTTCATTATTTGCGATCTATTCTCCGCGGTCAAGCCCTACAGTTAGTTGAGGCGCTCCCATTAAGTGATGAAAACTACCCCATTGCCTTTAGCCTGTTGAAAGAAAGATACGGTAATTTACGACTACGTATTCAACGCCACATGAAGGCTCTATTCAATTTGCCTGCGTTACAGCACAATGACGTCACTAGTCTGCGTACCCTCATTGATACAACACAACTTCTCGTTAAAGCTTATCCCAATTAGATCAACCCACGGAACACTGGGACACTTTCCTAATACATTTAGTTATTTCTAAAGTCGATGTTGCTACCCTCAAAGCTTGGGAAATGGAACTTTCCAAAGATGACGATTACTCGTACGAGCATTTAGTTACTTTCATAAATGCTAGATGCCAGCTCTTAACTGCTTTAGCTAACCAAAGTGAACCCTCATCTCCGAGTTCTAAAGTTGAATCATTGTCTCTTAAATCTAAAACCGAACACGTAGCGTCTAGTACCCAAAAACCCGGGTCCAGCTCGTCTAAACTAAAGTCAAACGCTACTGGTTACCCAACTAGGTCTAGTGAGCGCCGTATTGCTAGTTCTCTTGCTTTAAACACTCAGAGCGAACCCCGTAAAAGTTTAAATGAACCATTAAAGTGCATACTTTGCAAAGATTGCCACGCTTTATATCTATGCAAATCTTTTAAAGAACTGTCAGTCGACGACAGAAGAAAATTAGTTTCCCAGAATAAACATTGCTTTAACTGCCTATCACCCAAGCATTCTGCTTCTAATTGCAAGTCTTCAAGACTTTGTTACCACTGTGAAAAATCGCACCACACCTTCCTGCATCGTCATGATCAATTGAGGTCATCAGCAGCATCTACTTCTCAGAAGAATGATAACACTGGCACTCCTAATGCTTCATCTTTCATTCAGAACGCTAAATCCTTGCGCAGTGCTCAAGTACTATTGTCCACTGTCCAAATTGAAGTCCAGGACAAATTCGGCAACTGGGTCAGTGCACGCGGTCTTCTTGATTCAGCGGCAACTCATGATTTTGTGTCCAATTCTTTGATTAGAAAATTAGGCCTATCTGTAAACCCAACTTCTATCAATGTATCAGGCATTAATAGCTTAAAGTCGCAAGCTTTACAGTTTTCAAAGCTAACCATAAGAGACACTTGTCACTGAAATAACTTTCTCAAACTGAATTGTCTCATTCTCAATAGCATAGGAGAAGACACTCCAAGTCACTCTGTTGATATTTCAGGTTTAAATATTCCCTCGCATTTAAGGTTAGCCGATCCTCTGTTCAATGTACAAGGCCCCATTGACATCTCTTTAGTGCCAATGTTTTCTGGAATTGCCTTCGTAAACAGGTTCGTAAGTTATCTTCAAACGTGGTTGCCAGAGACACTAATTTTGGATGGATCGTTACTGGTCAACTTCCTCATTATTCTCCCCAACCCGTATCTCAATGTTATATCGCTAATACTGATTTGGAACAGTTCTGGAGGCTGGAAAGCGTTGATTCTCCTAACGTAACCTCTTCAGAAAACGAATTCTGTGAGCAACTTTTCTTGAACACTACCAGTCGTTCTCCTGAAGGCCGGTTCATTGTTCAGATGCCAAGATTACTTAATCCTCCTCAACTTATTAATTCTCAACCTAAAGCTCGAAAAGCTCTCTTTGCTATCGAGAGCAAATTCAAAAAAGAACCTCTCGTTAAACACCAGTACACTGATTTCATGGATGAGTATGAAAGCTTAGATCATATGGAAGTTGTCAGCAAATCTGATGACGAATTGCACCCCCCCCCCCCCCAAGTGAAACGGTTTTCTTAAATCATCATCCCGTGTGGAAAAACCTTCTTGTAAAGGATAAAATCCAAGTTGTTTTCAATGGCTCATCACCTGACGTTAATGGCAACAGTCTTAACGATACTCTTTACTCTGGTCCCGCTATTCAGTCTGATTTATCTGCTATACACTTAAATTTTCGATTATTTCCCATAGCTGTTATAGCGGACATCAAACAGATGTACCGTCAGGTTTTAATTCAGCCTGAACAACAAGATCTCCAAAGAATTTTGTGGCGTGATGAAATTAGCAAGCCCATTAAAATATTTCGCTTAAAGACAGTCACTTATGGCTTAAAACCTTCCGCTTTCCTTGCTATCCGATCCCTACATCTGTTAGCCTCTCAAGATGGTCATTTATTTGATTCTAAAGCTTCTGAAGCCCTAACTACATCTTTTTAAGTAGATGATTATCTCCAGTCCTTCCCGACCCTTGAGGAACTTCTTTCGTGTCACTAGAACTTCAGACATTGTTAAAGAATGGAGGATTCCCACTTCATAAGTGAAATTCCAACACCCATGAGTTTCTTGCCCTGGAAAGGAATCTGTTGACATCGAATATAGATTTAGGTATTAGGAAGTCATTCTCGAAGGCCTTTGTCTGGAGCGTGGCACTCTATGGAAGTGAAACTTGGACTATTGGTGCAGCAGAAAAGAGGAGAATTGATGCGTTTGAAATGTGGTGTTACAGGAGAATGATGAAGATCAGATGGGTAGATAGGGTTACAAACGAAGAGGTATTAAGACTAGTGGGAGAGGAGAGATATGTTTCTGGCGACTGCTAATGAAGAGAAGAGATAGGTTGGTAGGACACATACTAAGACAGCCAGGAATAGCAAGCTTAGTTATGGAAGGAAGTGTTGAAGACAAGAACTGTAGGGGTAGACCAAGGTTAGAATATGTAAAACAGATTGCCTCGGATGTAGGGTGTGGTAGCTATGTAGAGATGAAACGATAAGCTCAGGACAGGGAGGCATGGAGATATGCATCAAACCAGTCAAAAGACTGAAGATTCAAACAACAACAACAACAAGGTTACTCTTTATATAGGTTATGTTGAGGAAGAAAATCCACATGTATGAACAGATTTCTCTAAACATCACACATTTAAACACAACCATCAATTTTTTGTTTCTGTTTTCAGTTCTCTGAATTTTTGAAAAACAGTATAGATTTTTTCTTCAAAATGTCCTAAAATTACTAAATGTTATTCAATCATCAAGTTTCTTTTAATGAGTTCTTCTATTTAACGCATATAATGTTCTGAATAGAATCGTGCAGTTATCTGCAAAATATAGAGTATAGGAGTTAGTTTTCATTTTTCAGAATAGAACTGCAATTGTATCACTGCTTGAAATAAACTGGGTGGCTGAACTTTTCAAAGTATACAAAAATCCCTTGTTCACAGCATTTCTACATTCATTAGCTTTAATTTGATGTATCAATTTTTGATGATGATTTTGTTAATTTGAAAGGAATGAAATTTTAATTTTGAGAATAACGTAAATGAAGTCACACATTTGTGATATGACGAAATAAACTAACTTAGCCATATTAAGAACAGCAATTCTTCGGGAGTGATGAACCTTAATCCCACACTTGCACTTAGCTATTAGACGTCATTTTCATGATATTCCTAGCTTATTTGATATTCCGGGACGTTTGATGCAAGTAAGATGTTGTGGATCCACGTAACCTTAAAATAGCATTTAACTACATGAAATATATGTTAATTTGAAGCAGATAAATAAGGCTTCCAATTACAACGAAAAAACGGAAATTGTATTTTTGGTTAAAAATTCCAGTTCAAATTTTGCTCTTAATTGTTTTAATTTTACTAACCCTTTATAGGGCAGAACGATTATTAAAATATTTTATTTGTATTTATTTACATTGAATTATTTTGGCCAAATTTTAATTTATTTATTACATTTTATGTAATATTTTTAATTTTTATGTTAAAATGTTTTTATAATTTTATATTTTATATTATTTTTATGATCTTAATTTTTTATAATTCTATTTTATAAGCTTAGTTTATTTTAACTGTATTGTATAAGGTTATTTAATTTTGACAATTTATTTATTTTCAATAAATTTTAATTTCTTTCATATTTTATTATTTTTGTTTTAATTGTTTTTGTTAAAAGGAATTATCAATCATCTCAGGTCAAGAAGGTAGAAACAAGATGTTCAGTAAAACACATATAGCCTACTTTCTCCTAAATGCATGGGTATTTTATGACTCTTTGTCGTTTCAAGGAGTATAATTGAATGTTGGTTGTAGCAGCTTGTTAAAATACCACGTGCTATATGGATATTAAACATGAATATGAGGTGCCCTTTGCTAATGCTACCTCGGTAAAAATGTCATTCAATTCGGTATCACCGTGTTTGACTTGATATGGGGAATCGATTTGCACACATACATGGCTGATAGCTGCAAACTATTGGGCTGATGACCTTGTAGTTCAGTGAAAAGATGATTCCCACAAAAAGGTGTGTTGTTGCAAAATTTGGTAGAGATCAAATGATTAGGTTGGCCATAATTTGATTTAAGCTTTTAACATTTGGGTGGCCGCCATTACGCTTTCGCCAAGATGGCGGCGATATAAAACTTGACAGTGGAGTGCCCTTGCTATTGCTACCTCTGTATCAAATTTTGTTCAATTCGGTTTCACCGTGTTTGAATTGATAGGAGGAATCGATTTGCACACATACATGGTCGCCATCTGCAAACTATTGGACTGATGACCTTGTAGTTAAGTCAAAAGACGCTCGTCGTACGTATATATGTCGTTGCAAAATTTGGTAGAAATCGGATGATTAGGTTAGTCTTAATTTGATTTAAGCCTTGAACATTTGGGTGGCCGCCATTACGTTTCCGTCAAGATGGCGGCGATATAAAACATGACACTGAGGTGCCCTTTGCTAGTTCTACCTCAGTACCAAATTTCGTTCAATTCGGTTCAACCATGTTCGAATTGGTAGGAGGGACACACATTCAGAGTACACACACTCACACACACACACACACTCACACACTCACAATTTTTGGCCCTCTGTAGATCTCATAAGTCTACTTTCATTTTTTGACAAAATCGAAAGTAGGCTTAAGATATGGTTTCGTGAAATATTAACACTTGCAAAAGAAAATTCCTTGACATATAGCTGAAAGATTCAAACATGAGCATCTTTGACATAGCAGGTGGTTAATATGATATATAATTTATTTCAGCCAATGGCCATACAGTAAGTAGGATCTTGTTACATAATATAGCATACTGTTACGTGCCACCCCCTAGTGGCACTTACGTTAACTGGATTACGGTGGGCGAAAAGCACAAAAACAATTGTTCCTTTAACGAAATATAATTTATTACAGGCCTACAAACATACACAGTGCACACACATACACACACTGAGTCTAACCTCAGAAAACACTACTAGTCACTATTAGTTTCCACATTTACAATCTACCTCTGTCCTCGCTATTTATGCTCTCCCTGTCCATGAGGCGTTACAGTTTTCCAGCTTACACTCACACGTACAGTCTACACAGGTACTCTACAGCCTTGTCCCTGCCACGTCACTTACTTCCAGAGTCCTCTTGCTGCTCCTTGTGCACTATTGCTCGTCTCGTGTCGATCCCACGACCACGCCTTCCACGAAGCACCGCGACACCTCCAAGCACTAACAGTCCTGACTCAAAGTTGCACCCTGGCAGAGAGGCTTCCACTCTGTTACCGTAGATGTCCAGTAATAATCGCTGTACTGCTCCGTACGCACTCACTCGACAACACTTCAGTACACACTAGCACTGACCAATACTGCCCAATACACTGCAATACACTCCCATACACAACTGCCTCCTCGCCGCGGCTCGCTGGTTTATATGGGATCAGTCCCTGGCCTGAAAAGTTCGAAATGTGACAACCTATTGCCGCATTTAGTCTGTTCTCGATGGTTCTAAGTCCAGACTTTTCACGTATATTCTGGCCCGCCCGCGATGACTCACAGATGTCCCGCTATTGTGTCTGCCGGTGGGAGGGGCCGGGAGGATGTGGTAACTTTCTCTCTCCGGCTGATGGTTCGGCCCAAGGCCAACGAGACAGCTGCTTTGGTCTGACACACTGTCGCTCACCCGAAAGTCTCCTGCCGGTTCGCGGCGGTACGTAACAATACGTTCAGTCTTTTGCATAGTGGGACAGAGGTAATGTTCTTTGTGTGCACTCAATCAGGTGATACGGTGGACAGTGTGGACCGCAGATTACACACACACAGTCTATGGATGGTTCATGAAAGCTTTTCCTGCTACAAATGCGATGATGATGATCGTGTGGCCTCCGGAGAGGCTGAGTGCAGGTATTTCTAGTTGACGTCCATGGACGACTTGCGCGACCTGACGGCACATACACCCAGTCCCCGAGCCACGGGAATTAACCCCAGGAGATTAAAATCCCTGATGGCTCGGCCGGGAATCGAATCAGGGGCACCTTGGTCCAAAGCCTAGGATGCTACCCATGTAGCCACGGAGCTGGACAATGCGATGATGAAGCCCATGCAATGCGTCTCTCATGTAGGTGTGGCGTAGCTCGAAGTTTGCTTCTTTCCATTCTTGGTTGATCATGCCTGGGGTTTGATAGAACTCCGGGTTTATTTCTTCTGTTTTCAGGAGTTGTTCCTCTAGGAATTTTGTGGATACTGGGGTTGATGCCAGGTTTTGGGTACTCATTACATCTTCAATTAAAGATCAAGTACCTGCTAGCTGGCACGCGAGTCGGGTTGGCGCGAATTTGGATATGCAGAGAGCTCGCTTTACGTATCTGGCCTTGGCTCTGTCGAGAGACTTTAGGTTTTTGTGGCTTAGGTGTGGCCATATGAGTCGTCCAGTTGCAAAACTCGTTTAATCCACTTGTGAATAAGGATCATGTCATAAAATTATTTATGTTCGACGATGTCGAAATGTAAACATTATGTGTCGGAAAACTGTATCATAATGAGGCTCATTATAACACTATTTTTCATTATGAAACAGTTTCTCCCACCAATCAGAACTCGAGAAACAGTCATGTGGCCAATTAGATGAGGATACCTTCGCGCATGCGCTCAAAATCCAACATATTTCTGTGTTGTCAAGCAAAGTGAATGGTCTCGGCTTCCGGAGTGCCTTGACCACGCATGCGCTCTGTTCAGTCACCAAAGCCAGCGCGCATAGTTCACTAGTAACTGAATTAACTGAATCCCACAGATATATATGAATATTTATGTTAAAACATATAATAAAGTTATAATTATCGTCGAACATAAACAGTCGTATGCAACTCGCCTATAATGGTAATTAAGACACTCGTATGGAAATTATAAAACTCGCATACGATCGTTTTATAAACAAACTCGTGTCTTAATTATTGCCATTGTAGGCTCGTTGCATAATGTACTATTATTTAATTATTTTATTTTACTTTATTTTATTTTGTTTTGTTTAATTACATTTTTTGTTTTGTTTTATTTCTGTTTTGTTTTGTTTTACTTTATTCCGTTTTATTTTGTTTTAAATTGTTTTTTGATTTGTTTTGCTTTCTTTTGTTTATTTTGTTTTTGTTTCTATTTTGTATTGGTTATTTTGTTTTGATTTTGTTATGTTTATTTGGTTTGTTTTATTTTTATTTTACAGAAAACAAACACAAATCCAAATCCAAAACCAAAAAACACGAAGCAAAAAGCAAAATTCAAACACAAAAGCAAAAGCAAAAGCAGAAAAAAGAAAGAAACACAAAGCAAAAAGCAAAATTGAAAAACAGCAAAAGCAGAAAACAAACACAAAACCAAAACAATAAAGATGAAGCAAAAAGCAAAATTCAAAAGCAAAAGCAGAAAACAAAAAACAAAAAACAACAAACATAAAGCAAAAAGCAAAATTCAAAAAAAGCAAACGCAGAAAACAAACACAAAACCAAAGCAAAAAAGACGAAACAAAACAGCAAAGGCGGAAAACAAAAGCTAAAGCAGAAAACAAAAAACAAGAAACATAAAGCAAAAAGCAACATTCATAAAAGCAAAAGCAGAAATCAAACACAAAACTAAAAACCTAAAACACAAAGCAAAAAGTAGAAAACAACAAACACAAAAGATACGTGAGGCCAAGTCCAGAGAAACGTTTCTCATGAAAATGATTCTTATTTACAAGTGGATTAAACGAGTTTTGTAACTGGACGACTCAGTTCTGGCCCCAAGGGCCCCTTTGGACGAGGCAACTTGGCAGCGCTTCTCTGAAGCGGTTCCGTTCATAAATACTGTAGAGAGCGTTCGAACACAGCCACCGCCACAGAAGAGTGGCACAGCAGACGCTCTGTGTAGTTGACTTCGCCGCTGGTGGCGGCCACAAAAAGAAGCGCTTCTCTTCGCGAAGCCAGGATCTATAATGTTGGTTTCAGACGAGGCTGCAGCCACGCCACTAATTTAGCAGCGCATACGTAGCGCGACGGTAGCGCTCTTAACGGCTCGCCACATGGTCGTGTATTTTGCTATTCCCAGGTTCTTATCATTTAATTTTTGCTGCGGGCTCGGGCCTGTATTTCTTGCCTTGTTTTTTGTAATCTTCCCGAATATTGTTGCTGATACCATCTGAAAGCCCTTAAAATTAATTTTTGGACATGGGAAAGTACGCAAAGAACTTTTCGTCATCCTGTTGCAGATCATCGAATAAGGTATAGAACAGTCCCTGATTTCGTCTTTCCAAAACCAATGCAAGAACCCAGAATCTTCTTGTTTTCTGTTGAAGTTTCTTTCTTCTCCGTATGAGGAACATGTGGCCAACGGCCTAGCCGTGTTGAAACACCGGATCCCATGAGAACTCCGCAGTTAAGCAGCATTGGGCGCAGTCGGAACTTGGATCGTATGCCGGTTCTAGGCGCTGCGCGCTGTTGGCCAACATAAGGAGGAGCGTAAAGGCCCTGGCCACCCTACCGTACGTAAACTTCGGTTGGGGTTAGCCTCTTCGGGGCTCGGACCCGCCTTCGGGTAGAATACCAATTAAAATGAGGAACATGCCAAGAATTATATCACCTTCTACTTCCATGTTTACTGGAAAACTGAAGCGTTCTCCACCCGGGTATCAAACACTAGCAAGGCCACCAACGTTTAATAGAAGCGCCACTAACGTTTGTCAGAAGCGCCACCAACAAGCGCCCACGCTTGGCAGAAGCGCCACCAACGTTTTTTAGAAGCGCCACTAACGCTTGCCAGAAGCGCCACCAACGTTTGATAGATGCGCCATTAACGCTTGGCAGAAGCGCCACATACGTACCACCAATGTTTGATAGAAGCGCTACTAACGCTTGGCAGAAGCGCCACCAACGTTTTATAGAAGCGCCACTAACGCTTGCCAGAAGCGCCACCAACGTTTGATAGATGCGCCATTAACGCTTGCCAGAAGCGCCATAAACGTGCCACCAATGTTTGATAGAAGCGCTACTAACGCTTGGCAGAAGCGCCACCAACGTTTTATAGAAGCGCCACTAACGCGTGGTAGAAGCACCACCAACGCACCACTAACGCTTGGTAGAAGCACCACTAACGCTAGGTAAAAGCGCCTCCAACTCGTCACGAAGCAGCGCTGCTAAGTTGCCTCGTCTGAAGGGGCCCTTAATGTTCAAAACATCCTATTACATTTTCAACCGATCCGGTTCTTCTCTGAATCTTATTGTTGGTGCATTTGTAATTAATTTTCATTGTTTTGTCCACATTTCCAAACATACAGGGCACACTAAACGTTTCTAACGAGGTGCCGGCATGATGACACGCGGTAGACTGTTGATTGTTCACCGGAAACTCCACCATATCCGGTCGTTTATATTAGCAGTTTGTATTTCCTATCACTACGAGCGCTAGTGTGAGTCAATGCAGTTTCACTTAAGCCCTTCCTGTGTGATGATTTTTCAAAATATCAACGCCTTAACCAAGGAACACATCATCAATCAACTTTTAAGGCAATGCCTTGTCTCCGCAACCATTGCTCTCTGTCTTCAGCACCTCGTTTCATCTCACAGTAGGAACCATATTGATGAGTTAGTGTGATGTCCTGCAGGAAACAATCTTCTTTCTTTCCTTCTAGGAGATCAGTTAGGAAAGCGTTATGTCGCAAGATGTGGCCTGTGAATTTAGCATTTCTTTTACGGATAGTTGGTCTCAGTTCTCTCTTCCCTTGAATTTCTTGCAGGATGCTGTTTTTAGTCCTCCTTTCAATCCATTTAACCGATAATATTGTCCGCCAGACCCACATCTCAAACGCTTCAATTCGCATTAGAGAATATTAATAATAATAATAATAATAATATCGTATGGCCTCGGGTGCCGGGTGAAAGCTTTGTTATTTGCACCCAGAGGGCAGCTTGCAAGTCGAATTATTTATGACTCCTTGGAACGCTATGAAAGTCAAGGAGGTTAGATACCTAAGCTCTTTGACACTATAGCGCTTTCAAGTAGAGAATGGAGGAACTTTGTGTTGGCGGAAAATCCCGAGATTAATTTTGCCATTGTGAACACGGCCTACTGAATTAAAATGGGTTCTTTAACATGCCAACAACGCATGACATGCATGTCGTGATTTCTGCGCCTTTCAAAAATCACTTACCACGGCCAGGAGCGAACTTGCAAACTTGGGGTTGGTAGTCCGACACGATAACCACTGAACCACCGTGGCAAGCGCATTAAAGAATGAATTATGTAAGTTAATTTATGCCTCCGTGGCTTAGGCGGCAACACGCCGGCCTCTCACCGCTGGGTCCGTGGTTCAAATCCCGGTTACTCCATGTGAGATCTGTGCTGGACAAAATGGAGGCAGACAGGTTTTTCTTCGGGAACTCCGGTTTTCCCTGTCAAAATTTCATTCCAGCAACACTCTCCACTATCATTTCATTTCATCTTCCTTCATTTAATCATTGCCCCAGAGGAGAGCAGCCGGCACAGTTCATATCCTCGCCGCTAGATGGGGGCTTCATTCATTCCATTCCTGACCCGGTCAGAGACTGGAAGCAGGCTGTGGATTTTCATTTTTCAAGTAAGTTAATTTATCTAAGAATTAAATTAAAATGAAAATGAGCGAAGAAACAATTGATTTTCAGCTGTTTTCCGGTACTCCTTTTAGGCCAGAAGTGATTTTTGAAATTTGTTTCTTTTTTAGTTTGATAGAGCTCAACAAGACTCACAATTTGAAACTTTTCCAGGCCCTTAACTCTTCAACATTTCGCACAATTTGGGAAACTGCTTAATTTTACGTTTTTGCTGCTAAGTTGGGGACCCCTACTTTGACTGCTAAGATATGTTTCTAACGTTAAAATGTACTGGTGTATGCATCTTATACTCCGACCACTTTTATTGTTATAACCTGAGTAAATAAACCCTGACAGTTTGTCTGATTATCTGTGTTATCGTGGTGTCTGTTTTTATGCGTGTACAGTAGAGTCCCGCTCAACCGACCTTCGCTTATCCGACATTGTTCCCTTACTGAATTGCATTCCTGGTTGTGAAGATGCTACGACTCAAGATGTCAGTAAGTGGTGTGCACAAGATGAGCTGTTTGAACCAACTGACACTTTATTGATTTCGTGAATGCTAACAAAAATGAGGATGGTGAAGAAGAAGAAGAAGAAGAAGAAGAAGGAGGAGGTGGTATTGCAGAACAAAAGGATAAAACGATGTCCCACAGTCAAGGATTAGGTGCATTGGATATGGCAACAGCCAGAGGCAACCAAATGGAGGAGTTGATTCCTCGTCGATGACGATATTTGGCAGCAAGAAAACGTGAATCAGCAGGCAACCAGACATTGATGAGAAGTTTGTTTTCTTAAGGCATTTGGAACAATTTTGTTCAACACTGCATGTACAATTGAATTGATAATTCAGAAAATGGATTACCGTAAAACATGTCATTGTTTCAGTAATTCAGTATAGCCTACCTATTTGTTTTAGTTCATTTTCAAAGTTGTTCTGTATTATCCGACATTTTCGGTGATCCGACGTACTCCAGGTCGAGTTTAGGTCAGATAATCGAGACTCTACTGTATTTGTAATTCATATGATAATTGGGAAAGAGGCTACCGTTGCCTTAAGTTGGGTACCATCCCGGCTTTGCCTGGGGTAGAAGAATGGAAACCACGGGAATCCACTTCCAGGATGGCTGAGGTGGAAATTGTCAGTTTTGTCCCACGAGGTTCAGTGTATCCCGTTCCAGCTCTGAGACCTGAATTTAATTTCTTGGCAGAGCTGGGAATTGAATCCGGACCTCTGGAGCTACAACCAAGAATGGTAGACGCTACACCACAAGGTGGTCCATTAAGTGTTTTAAAACGAGACTGTTAACATTGTCTTCTCAAAAGGCAAACCTCGAGAGGTGCACGGTAACATGGCAAACCATGCGTGTAACTCGGCGTGCATTCACACCAGCAGCACAGGGTGTCGTGGAGGACACATGAACTGCAGGACCAAACTGAAAAAACGGGGCTTCCTGCCAAACGATGCGGACATCCTGTGACACTGCAGCGCTGTCCAGTTTCCGAGCCATCAACTGACCTGTCCCCAACTACACACATAAAAAAAAGTGTTGCATCACCTCGGTTCTAGGATCGCCTGACCACTGACGCTGAATGCCGATATAGTATCACGAACACAGTCCCCTTTACTGCTCCTAGATGACACTAAACCTGCCCAAAGCTGTACACAACCATGCATGAGCAGAGCCTATTAGACGGAGGGCGTACGACAGCCGATCAGGTCCATTCATTCCACCAGGAAAGAGGTGCACTGCACGTGCTGCCTGTAGTTCTGCCATGCCTAGAAGGCCAATACCACCGTTTGGTCGTATCCGCATTGTTACGTTGTGTCAGGAAGAGCTCTCATCAAGGGAAGTATTCAGACGTCTCCGAGTGAACCAAAGCGATTTTTTTTTTGCGTATGGCTTTTAGTGCCGGGAGTGTCCGAGGACATGTTCGGCTCGCCAGTTTTGTAGCTGCTTCGAGACGGACACCCAATGGGTGAGCTACAAGTACCGTTGGGGAGGAAAGTTGGAATGGAAGGTCGAGGAGTGGGAAGGTAGCGGCTGTGGCCTATAGTTAGGGACCAACCCCGGCATTTGCCTGGAAGGAAGACGGGAAACCACAGAAGACCATCTTCAAGGTTGCCGGCGGGGGGATTCGAACCTCCTCGCCTCCCGGATGTGAGCGACTGCCAGCAGTCATGCCGTAACGACCACTGCTAACTCACAAAGCGATGTTGTTCGGACATGGAGGAGGAACAGAGTTACAGGAACTGTCGACGACACGCCTCGCCCAGGCAGGCCAAGGGCCACGACGGTAGTGGATGACAGCTACTTACGAATTTCAGCTCGGAGGAACCCTGAAAGCAACGCCACCCAGTGGCGGCTGATGGATAATTGTTCTGGGTGTTGCGCTATTTTCATTAAGGGGGGGGGGGGGGATTAAGTTGGTACATGGGCACCCGCAGGATTTTTTCAAGGGTGGGGAAGTAATATGATTTTCATTTCATTACCTCGTCACTAGGTGTTATTGAGACGTACACCCCCGCGCAATTTTTGTTTCATTTCTTACTTGCTTCGTGATATTCATTATTTGGCTGCGCTTAAACCGTTGGGTACATGATCTTTACGGCATGAATGGGAGGAATATTTTTTTTAGTTCAGAGTTTTTGTCCATAGGAGTTCTTTGTGAATCATCGCGATAAATCATTTATTTTAAACAGGCAAAAGTAGTTGTATCACCATGTAGGCCTACCGACAAAAATAAAAATCAAGCAGTTCATTAAAATGGTAATGTTAATCCAGTTCGCCGATTTTCTAAATAACTGAAGATATTCTCAAATAATCCAAAATTTCTAAGTTAAATAAAACTGTGAAATTATCCCTACATGTAAATCAGTTAACCATCAGTAACTTCAATTTATGAAATAAACTGGTGTGACAATGAACAATTTCAGGGGGGGGGCACGGCGCCTCCTTGTGCCCTCCCCCCCCCCCCCTCCTGCGAACTCCCATGAGGTGATAGGACTGCTTGATATCGGAGAAAACTGTATTCAATTGCGCGGTAAAACGGATGTACCGGTACCTCATTCATAACGAATGCCGCAGTTCAGAGACATCACATTTTCATCGGATTAAATGGAATATAAGTTAGCCTACATGAAAACCTTCATGAGAACAAAACAATGTAAGTTATATACGAGGGTGAGTATCACAAGTACGCCCAACATTGCAAAACATAGTATCGGCAGTTGACGGAGCATCTCGGATGTATCCGGCCGCGCCTCGGCTTCCTGGTTGCAGTGAGCTGGCAACGACTAGCCGTGGGCTTACCCGGTCTAGCATCTCTGCCATACCCTTCACTATTGAGATCTGGTCGGTGCTTGGGGCTGACAACGACCAAGCGGACGAGCGCTCCTAGACGGCTGGCGCGCGTCGCTTTCTCAGTCAGTTCACAATACTGTAACTTACTATGAGATTTCCTGAATTATTAAAGAACAGAATTATGAATTTCTATACATATAACAGGAAACATATAGCTTTTAATACTAAAAATATTATCGCGGTATTAATTGTTTTTCATGAATTAATCTGGTCGTTGTGCAACACTGCAACCTTATTACCGGCCGCCACTGACGCCACCATGCTGAATAATGCGTTTCGTGCCGTCGTGTTTCGACTCAAACTGTACGCAATAGGCTGCATGATGCGCACCATCACTCCTGACGTCCATGGCGGGGTCCAGATTCGCAACACCGACACCATGAAACGCGGTACAGATGGGCCCAACAACATGCCGAATGGACCCGTTTTTGTTGTTGTTTTTGATGTCTAACATCTTTCCACTCGGTTGCTGGATATGTTTGTGGGAGTGATTTTAAAAAATGGGACGGAAGTGGATCGGACGGAAGTGTGTAAGACACACATTCATCAACACACAAAAATCTATTTTATTTACACACTAATAATGCATAACAATTCCAAGACTCTATTTTTTTTCTTCACTGCCTACTTGACATTTCTACTCTCGCACTGCCTTCTTGATTGTTTTATTTACACACTAATATTACATAACAATTCCAAGACTCTCTTTTTTTTCTTCACCGCCTACTTGATATTTCTACACTCGCACTGCCTTCTTGATACTCTGCTGCTAATCATATCAATATGACTCATTTTAACTGAATCCATATGAAATTACGTGTTGGTCTGTGAATCAAGAGGTCCGGGAACTGGGCAAGCCTTTCATGAGCTACTGCTGTGCACATTGCATTTACTCGCAAGTTAGCCTATTTATAAGGAATTTAAGGTAATGTGCGGTGTCGCGTTATTAATCTAGTTGATCCATATCGTATTCTTTATTTAGGATAGTGCTGGTGGAAGCTACAAATCATCTAAAAAAATGAGTTCCGTATTATAAACTACAATATCTGTAGAACATTCCCTTTTACAATAGATTAATATTTGTGCAAATATTTATATATATAATTCTTCGACACGTGTGTATGTGACTGAACTCCTCCTAAACGACTGAACCTATTTTGATGAAATTTTGTATGTATGTTAGGGTAGGTCCATGTATGGTTTAGATTCACAATTTGACCAGGTAGGTGGAATTTTAGAATTTTAGAACAACAATTTACACACAATTTTAGAACCATAATATACAGTCATAAACAGTCGTCATGGAAACCGCTAGCTTTAGCGAAAAGTGATGCTTTTGGACTATTTGTCTCTGCACGTAGAGCCACCTGGTCGCAACCTGTGCAACTACCGCCTTAACATACACTCCGCCCGTGGCGGAATGTTGTGTTTTATACCAAAGGTGGCAGTGATGTCGAATTCTACTTTTTGTCTCTGCACGTTAGAGCGTTTCGAAGTCCCGTATGCGTTCATATTCCATTCATCCGATTGTTATGAATCTTGGGCGAGATGTTGAGTGCACTCCAGGGAAGGTGTTTAGCTTAGTAAATCCATTTTACAATAGATAGCGCACGACTAGATTCAGCAAATGAGCGATAACGCGCGAAACGTTTCAACAAAATCCCGTATAAGTTTATATACCATTCATCGATTGCGATGAAATTTTGATGAGCTGTTATGTACACTTACGTAAAGGTTTCTAACTTAGTAAATCCATTTCACAGGAGGTTAAGCACGAGTAGATTCAACAAATGAGCGACGACGCGCGAAGCGTTTCAACAAAGTCCCGTATGCGTTCAAATACCATTCGTCAGATAGCGATGAAACTTGAGTTAAATGTTGTGTACACTCCAGGGAAGGCTTCTGGCTTAGTAAATCAATTTTACAATAGGTAGCGCACGACTAGATTCAACAAATGAGAGACGACGCGCGAAGCGTTTCAACAAAATCCATATACCATTCATCGATTGAGATGAAACTTTGATGAGTTGTTGTGTACACTTACGTGAAGGTTTCTAACACAGTAAATCCATTTCACAGGCGGTTGCGCACGAGTAGATTCAACAAATGAGCGACGACGCACGAATCATTTAAACAAAATCCCGTACGCGTTATATGCCATTTATCCGATTGCGATCAAACTTTGGTGAGTTGTTGTTGTGCACGCTCCCACGAATGTTTCTAGATTAGTTAATTCATTTCACGATAGTTTTGAGGCAGTTAACAGAAATTGAAAGAAATATTGTGTATCCAAAAGCACTTCAAGAAACAAAGTTACAACACTTTCTTTGAATGGCTGGACAACGTCTGCCGGGTCAGCTAGTAATATTATAAAATAGCGGTGTATCAACAATTTCACGTGAGGTTTCATCTATGTCAGATGTTACACATCATATGCGACTACTGTAAGTCTCGTAAATTTTTGTTTTTGTCGTGTGACCTCCTGAGAGACCGAGTACAGGTCTTTCTAGTCGACGCCCGTGGGCGACCTGCGCGTCGGGATGAGAGATGGAATGGATAAAGATGAACGAAACTGGGCTAGGATGTGGAAGGAAGCGGCCGTGGCCTGTCAGAAGGTACCGTCCCAGCATTTGCCTGGTGTTGAAAATGGGGAAGCCATGGAAAACTATTTCAAGGACGGCCACCGGTAGGGCTCAAACCCACGCGTCTACCGAGTCAGCAGAGAGCTTGGCCCCATGACCTAACCCTGCGCCTTAGCCAGCGTAGCCACTGCTCTTGGTAATGGACCCGTGATAATTGCCATCACGTTCTCTTCACAGATGTGTGTCGCATGTGCCTTCAACCAGACAATAGTCGGAGACGTGTTTGGAGGCAGTCTGGTCAGGATGAACGTCTTAGACACACTGTCAAGCGAGTGGAGCAAGGTGGTGATTCCCTGATATTTTGGGGTGGCATCATGTGGGGCCAACGTACGCCTTTGGTGGTCATGGAAGGCGCCGAAATGGCTCTACGATACATGAATGACATAGTGCAACCATATCGGCAGAATTTCGGGGAGGCATTCGTCTTCATGGACCAAAATTCTCGTCCGCATCGCGCACATCTTGTGAATGCGTTCCTTCATCATAACGCCATAGCTTGCTTAGAGTGGCCAGCATGTTCTCCTCTTGGCACCAAGGTATAATAATAATAATAATTATAATAATAATAATAATAATAATAATAATAATAATAATAATATCGTATGGTCTCGGATGCCGGGTGCAAGCTTTGTTATTTGACACCCAGATGGTAGCTTGCATGTGGAATTTCGTTGTTCCTTGAATCACTATGAAAGTCAAGGAGGTTAGATATTAGTTTCTTAAACACTATAGCGCTTTCTAGTAGAGAAATGAGGAATGTTGTGTTGGCGGAAACTCCCGAGATTAATTTTGCCATTATGAACACGGTCTACTGAATTCAAATGGGTTCTTCGACATGCCAACATCGTATGGCATGGTGTCGTAATTTTTACCGCCTTTCAAAAAAAAAAAATCACTTACCACGGCCAGGAGCGAACCTGCAATCTTGGGGTTAGTAGAACGACACGTTGACCACTCACCCACCGTGGCAAGCACTGCATCTAACCATGTACCTCTGCTTCTCTTACCCTTTACGGCCAAACTCATTAACCTCTTAGGTAATCTCTCCTTCCCCATTCTCTTCATATGACCCCCACCACCTGAGTCGGCTCATTCGAACAGCTTCATCTAACGTGTTCATCCAGAAATCATTCCTGCTACCCTCATATTAGTTACCTCTAGCATATGTATCGGATATACTGAATCTACCCCGATCTCACTTCCATAGAGGGAAAGGAAGGAAGCTTGTAGTTTAACGTGACCGTTAATCTCGCGATCATAAGCCATGGGACCTCCGTTTTACGTGGAATCCGAACCACAGGACATGGCATTTCAAATCGAAAGTCTCACATGCAGTGACCGGGAAACGAACCCGACTTCCATAGAGCGAAGTTGATTTGAATACTGAGTGATGTAGGGAGATTTTTGTCGCTACAAAATCTTCTTCTTTGCATAATACACTAAAGTCTATTCGCCGAGTCGAGACAGTGCCCCGGACAGTTCACATCATCAGCTCTGCCGGACAGGGGTAGCCAAGAAGCTCCGAGATCATGTCATGCCGTAGCTGTAGAAAATGCAAGACTTGCTGCACTTAGTACTGTGCTACACTGTATACTGTTGCCTGTCATAAGCAGTTAAAAACGTATTAATTAATTAATTAAATAAATACTGCCGCCCCGGAGGTCCTGGATTCGATTCCCGGCTCTGCCACGAAATTTGAAAAGTGGTCCGAGGACTGGAACGGGGTCTACTCAGCCTCGGGTGCCCCAAATGAGTAGAGGGGGTTCGATTCCCCCTCAGCCATCCTCGAAGTGGTTTTCCGTGGTTTCCCACTTCGTCTTCGGGCAAATGCCGGGATGGTAACTTCTTCAAGGCCACGGCCGCCTCCTTCCCTATCCATCCTAACCATCCCTTACCTTCCCTCATGAGGCCCCTGTTCGCTTTGCAGGTGAGGCCGCCTGGGCGAGGTGCCAATCCCACCTCACCAGTTGAATCCCTTCCGATTCGATGTTTCCAGCTCTAGGACACTGCCCGTAGAGGCGGTAGTGGTGAGTTCCCTCGCTGAGTCCGAGGGTTCCACCAACCTGGAGGGTAAACGACTAAATAAATAAATAAATAAATAAATAAATAAATACATAAATAAATACATAAGCGAACAATAAATAAACCGTGCTGTAGCATGTAACCGATAAGTCAGCCCGCTTCACATGTAGGCTATACACAGCACTGAAGTTGGCGTACGTTCAATAGGCACAGGCAGTGCTGGATTACCCGTTAGGCCTGACTAGGCCCAGGCCTAGGGCCCCCAATTATCTGGGGCCCCCAAGAAATTTCTAATTTAGTTCAATTTTTTTCCGAAGATTTTGAAAAAAAATATCCGGAACTGAGACAGTTCCAGCATTATATTAAATTACAATGTCCTTTAAAAACTGAGTTCACTTATTCTGAACTTTACGAAATTCTTATTCGAGACAAGCTTGAGTCTGTTTTTCCGAGCGTTGAAATTGCTTTTCGCATTTTCCTGACCCTCATGATAACGAATTGTTCTGCGGAGCGCTCGTTTTCAAAATTGAAACTTATCAAAAGTGCGCTAAGAAGTATGATGTCATAGGAACGATTAGACATGCTAAGTTTAATGTATATCGAGTCAGATGTTCTGCGGGAAATTGATTTTGATGACATTGTAGAAGATTTCATTGACCGAAAAAAAAACAGGAAAAAATTCTGATTACATTTTACAGAAGTAAAAAATAGTATGATTTGTTAAATTGTTCATCAAATCATCTGAAATGTTTTCAAATAACGATGATCGTTTCAATTGAAATGTATGGATATATGTAGGCCTATGTATGATTTAATAAAAAGTGTATTATTCATCTTGAGAAAAAGAACTCTTCTATATACTTTATTAAATGTACAGGTGCTAAAAAATAAAAATTATTTGAAAAAAATAAAGGGGTCCCAAAAATATGAGAGACTTGGACCTCATTTTACCTTAATCTGGCACTAGGCACAGCTCTATGCACCCTTGCGGGCAGCCCTGCAATCACGTGTACAACTGTGTTTTCTTCCACTATCTCGACTCGGCGAACAGACTTTAGATCACACCTGAGAATGGACCGCTTCGTGGTGTAGTGGCTAGCATTCTTCGCTGTGGTCCGGGTGGTCCGGGTTTGATTCATCGCTTTGCCATTAATATGAGGGTTGATATGAGGGTTGGAGTGGGTTACACTCAGCCATATGAGGCAACACTGAAAAGTAGTAGGTTCGATTCCCATCTCAGCCATCCTGGGAGTGGTTTTCCGTGGTTTCCCACTTCTACTCAAGGCAAATGCCGGGAATCAAACACGAACCTTCAGGACGACGGCCAAGAGTGATAGCCGCTACACCACGAGGTGGTTGTGTTTCTTATATTACGCACCACGGCTGTAAAACATTACTGGAAATAGAAAATACTAATCATGCTGAAAGCGGATATCCTTTCCGTAATTCATCCTCACACTCCGACCATGGCCTCCTATTTCCCAATCCTCACCTGAATTACAAATACACACCCTAATACAACCATCGATAACACATGTTATTAGACAAAATAAACTCCCCACACACACACTCACTCAAGTACACGGGGCTGAATGACCACGATGTCCAACCTTTCCAGAATTCTCCCTCACACTCTGGCCTCGGCCGCCTCTGTCCCAACACTCACCTAAATTATAAATACACACCCTAATACAGCCTTCAATCTCCCTACCCACACTCAAGTCTAAGTGTCAAAGTCCGTCAAATGAAACAACAACAACAACAGCATTAATAATTAATTAATTGCAGATATTAGTCATACAAGATTAATAAAAATTGGTAATGACTAATGAGATCCACTAAAACCCGCATCAACTTTGGTTACAGAATGAAGTCAAAGATTCTCTTCTTTGTTCACAACACATTGCATGTTAATGGTAGACAACATTCACCACACCGCTCACATATGCAATCTGGACCTGGTAATTGGAAACCTTTTACTGTACAAAGTTTATAGTGAAAACCATGTACCGGTATAGCAAAGCGAGTTACAACGTGTCTCAACTCAAATCCTTTTCCACTCATTAGAAATCATTGCTTCCGTCGTGTAAAAGTCCCACCTTATGTCAGTCATCTTTAAGTGGAGTATTTCCATGAGCTGCAAATACCCTTGTGTAGAAGGTTGGTTGATTGGTTGGTTCCTCAGTTTAGTGGCTGCGACAACGTGGTCATGTAGCCCCATGTACTTTGGGTTTGTGTAGAATCTGTCTGATAACCGGTGTTAATTGTGATGGTTGTATAAGTGTGTGTTATCTGTAATTCAGATAAGGACTGCAGACGATCAATTTCAAGTAGTTCCTACTTTTGCTACCAAATGCAACCGTCAACGACACATAGCCGCGACCTTGGCTACTAGATGCCACTGCATCCGGCACCTCTCGGCGAATGTTGGATATAACCTACAAATTTAGCATTACACAATATTAGTTAATGGAAGATTCCTTTACATGCCATAAATATATGACATGGGCCCATCGGTTTTACTTCCCCTCCGAAGGAAGGCATACTGAGGGATTTTTAACGCTCTTAAAAAATCCGACGACTTTGGCCGGGTTTGAACCCGCGATCTTGGTCTTAGAAGCTCAGCATGCTACAAACTTCGCCACCTTTTGTAGAAGGTGGCAGTAGCTGAAGACGGAGTTCTTCCACGTAAAATAACTCGCGAGTCAAGACATATACTGTTCTTACCACGAAGGGGTATATTTGGAGACGCACGGGGCCTTCTTAAAAAAAAAGAGTGCTTTTAATCTTTGTAACTGCTCGAAATGTTTCATGAAACATCAAGAAACATGACTACGCTGTGGAACAAGCTTACTCTCCACGGTGTGCTGTATAAGATACCAACACAAACAAATGACATTACCCAGTAATTGAAATATGTCGGCCATGAGATTTATTGAGTGTAACTGATTACGTTCAGGTAGCACGTCACTTCACACACCACGGACCGGAAGGTGCTATGATGTTTGTAATTAAACTTTACTGTTGGGGAAACGAGTTATTAGCTCTATAAACATACGCACAATGTCACCCTTCGTTAACCAAACAATTATCCTTTCCGGCTAGTTCATTACACGGTGAACAGATATCGATTGTCGAGCCAATTGGAAAAGAAGTCGAATTAGATTACTGTTAAATCAAACCACTATTGTCAACCGTACAGTGTTAGTCATCGTAAGTATTATTCATAATAATAATATTAATAATAAAAATAAACGAACAGGGAGATTCAAATATCATGGAGAGTGGATAGAGAAAGAAGCCTTTAAATCACGGATCAGAAAAATGGAAACTACCTATCAACTAACTAAAAATTTGTACAAGAAGAAATCAATATCTATTATCGCCAAGATACGACATCACAGCACAGTAATAAGACCGAAGGCTTTATATGGTGCCTAATGCCTTGCTATGAGTAGAACGGGTACGATCGAGAAGCTAGAAGTAAGAGAAAGGCAGATCTTGAAAATAATCCTAGGTCCAATCAAAGAAAATTGTGAATTCTGAAGACGACACAATCATGAACTCGACTTACATGTAGAAAAGATCACGGACACCATTCGTAAGAGAGGATAATTTTCTATGGCCACATTTATTGCTCGTACGAGTTCTACAAGTTTGAGCAATAGGATCTTCATGTCTTTTCTTAACAAGAAAACTAATGAGGCGTGGTTCAACGAGGTAAAAAAGGACCTGCGTGAAGTGGAGATAACCCAGGAGGATATCCAGAAACTTGTTCCACTTAAATCGAAACTCCATGGTTTCCAGGAAAAGCCAAAACTAAAAACTGGCAAGACATGGACTGAAGCGAGGAAGGAACAGCACAGGAAACGAATGTGGGAATACTCGGCGAACGTTAAAGCCCAGGCGCAAAGACAGATGAAATAGCGTAGATGGTCGAAACGACAGCAATAATAATAATAATAATAATAACTAGCGTTGTGTGCATCAGAAACCTTAATCATTGGTGGCGTATCTTTAACCAAAGACATAGAGAAACTAGAAAGGAAAATTTTAAGAAAACATTTTGGTCCAGTTTGTATAGAGGGAATATGGAGGAAACCAAGATGTTCAGTAAAGAACATATAACCTACTTTCAACCTCCCTATGTACGATAAGCTGAATTTTTGAGGCCAGGCCTCGTTGAATCGTAAGTTACGGTTGGGCTATAATATTTACATGATTCATACATCCGCCATCTTGAAACTGTTTGGCTGACGACCTTGTAGTTTGAGCAAAAGACGCTTCCTACATTAAGATGTATTGTTGTAAAAGTTGGTAGAGAGCGGATGATTAGGTTAGTCGTAATTTTATTTAAGCTCAGGACATTTGGATGGGCGCCATTTATTTTTCGTTATGATGGTGGCGATATACAACATGACACTGAGTTGTCCCTTGCTAGTGCTATCTCTGTACCAAAGATGGTTCGATTTGGGTTTCGTTGTGTTTGAATTGATAGGGGGAATCGATTTGCACACATACATGGCCGCCATCTGCATAATATTGGGCTGATGACCTTGTAGTTTGGTCAAAAGACACTTCCCATATGAAGGTATGTTGTTCCAAAATTTGGTAGGGATCATATGATTAGGTTAGTCTTAATTTGGTTTAAGCTTCGAACATTTGGGTGGCCGCCATTACGTTTCCGTCAAGATGGCGGCGATATAAAACATGACAATGAGGTGCCCTTTGCTAGTGCTACCTCTGTATCAAATTTTCTGCAATTCGGTTTCTCCGTGTTTGAATTGATGGGGCGAGGTAGGGGGAACAGACATGCAGAGTACACACACATACACACTCCGAGACACACAATATTTTGGCCCTGTGTTGATCTCATAAGTCTACTTTCATTTTTTGCAAACATCGAAAATAGGCTAAAAGTCATCCCAGGAAATATACTGTATTGTCTTCTGAGAAAATCTCTCACACTTTTTGGAAAAGACGATTGATGTTTTATTGACATACTATCAGAATGAACAGTAGTAGACTAACTAAAAGAATTCTCAACTTGGCCCTTTCATTAAAAATCAAGAACAAGAAAATTGAAACAGATCTCCAGGAAATCAACATCTCAGGAGACATTGTACGGGACAGATGTAAATTCAGAACCAAAAAAATTACAATCACCAATTTGCAGACAAACCCAACACCACAGCCACTAACTTGGACAGAAGAACGAAGGAAGAAGCTCAGTGTGAGCATGAAAGATTTTGGGAGTAAAAGGAGGCCAACACATCAGCTAAGCAGGTTCAATCGTGTTCCTGAGTAGTGTACCCGATACCTAGTTGAGGCTATCGGCTACGCCAGTTGACATCGAGCCGTAGTTGAGATTTATGGGAAAAGAAGAAAAGATAGCGCTCAGATCGAGTCGAGAAGAATGGTAGGAAATGACGTAGGAGGCCAAGGATGAAGGTGGCACTACCAGTCAAGCAGATGGAATTATGGGAGGAATATTGAAGTATTATCAAGATCTATATGGAATATAATATTATATCATCTCAGAAGAGAAGAAATATCAAGAAATCTTTATGGTGATAACTTGAAGAAAGGCAGATAACTCCTTAAGTTATGGTATAACTTAATTGCCGATATGATTGTGGTCGAGATTATACTTGTGACGTATGACCGCAGAAGGTAGGGGAACGTCACGTGACAGCGCCGAGCAGAGCTCATCACGCAGTCTGAAGACGGCAGTAGTATTCCGGCAAGCAGAGCTGAGTACAGCACATGGTGCGCGGAGAAAACGGCAGTAGTAGTCCAGCAAGTCGAGCTAAGCAGAGCACATAGTATGCTAGGAAAACGACAGTATTAGTTCAGCAAGCGGGGCTGATAGAAGCATACGCTGGGAGAACGAAAGTAGGTCAGTCAGTCAAGACGAGAGAAGCACGGTGTGCAGTGCGAGAAGCGGTTAGCAAGGCAAGCTATACAGGCCGTGAAAGTGAAAGGAGATCCGGTGTTCGGACAGATGTATTTTCAACATCGTGGTTACAGTTATGCGAAACAGCAATGCTTTTCCAATGTTACAGTTCGTTAAAGTAATACGCAGCATTGTGATAGAATTGAGAACATTATTTCGAGCCACATTCTTAATACAGGACAGCACAGCGAAGCGATATAATGAGGCCAGTTTTAAGCGTCGCATTATTCGAGAACAGTGAGGCAGAACAGGGCGTGCTGGATCCGACATTTTACAAGCAGGCGACATGCAAGCACCTGAACATTATTTCGACATTTTGTTAAAACTTTATAAGTTTGGACTTGTGTTCGACAGTCTAATTGTGCAGGCAGATAGCAATTATACACTGCTATTGTGAACTTTCAAATGGACTTAGATATATTCCAATGGTATTACGGCTTATTAAATAAGGCATATCAGACCGGAATATTTAAGGCGACCATGGGGTCAGGCCAACATTAATGCTTTTACGCAAATGAACAGTTACGAGAATATGCACTTTATGAACATTGGCACGTGCAGCAATATAGTTGTTTTTCATGAACAATTATGAAATATCTGTTACGAACACAGATACAGGGTGTTTCAGAAATTTATACACTTTTATAAATAATTTATTTTCTACTAGTGAAATTCAGCCGCTATGGAGATTAACTTTTGTCATATGCAAACCGAACATTGTATGGGACAGTGGCGTGACATAGTCGAAGAGTATGGGGTACTCTACATTTATGAACTTTTATGGAAGAGTTTGGACAATATCCGTGATGGATAATATGCAGTTCATCATGTTGGGCTAGGCGAATACGGAGACGTGATGGCACCACAGAGCGATGGATTCGGTTCCTGAAGAAGAGGATATCCAACATCAGATTCACTTGGAATATGAAGTCAATCGTTAATTCAGTGGGTGATACGATGTTTTCGTCTATCTTTCGAGAAATTTGTGGCACACACGAGGATAACCGACGATCTTTGAATTATATTAACAGCTGATATAAGAAGGTATTGTAAGAGTTATGACTTTCCTGATATGATTTTTCATGAACACTGGGCATACTTGTATATATTTCTAGTAGGAGTTCTACGATTATTTTGACATGGCTTAGATATTTTTTGCTCCATTTTGCTAGAATATGGCGTTACCATATGATATGGCAGGCACCATTATACGACGTTCTCACCATTGGTTGGCTTTATTAAGCATATGTTTGGTCTTTTTGACATTTTTTTCAGTAAGGATAGTTTTTCTTGGATAGTTATTTTTTTGTGGCGAGTGTTTCGAACTCGTGATCTGCAATTGGATAATTTAAATTATTTCGTCAGTTCATTGCATACTAGCGAGTATGTATTATTCATCAGTAGGGATTTTTTCTATTGGATTGTTTGGAGATATTAAAATTTTATTCACTCAAGTGAATGAATATCGCTTTTATGTGACAACTAGAGACTTGTTGATTCCAATCTGGTACATTCACTCATCAGTCTACGAGATGGGGCCTTTCGTTTTATACGATTGCGTGGTGGTACACACCTGACCCATCGTCTAGGGCATTATCATGATAGTCTACGGGGCGGGGCCTTTCGCTTTAGGCGATTGCGTGGTGGTACTCACCTAACCTGCCAGTCGAGGGCCTCATTTTTATCATCCGAGTGTACTTGAGATCGTAAGAGGATTAAACAAGAAACTACTAGTCACACATTAGTCGAATTTTGTTAAATAAATTAAATATAAATGTCAGCAGGGTTACATTTTGTAATTCTTGTTTGCCAATCCAATATTTTGTTGCTATACTCTTTTGAGAGTACATTCATTTAACAGCTGATACTTTTGGTACTCTTTTGTGAGTGAGTTTGATACCTTTGAGAAGGATTTCAAGTAATTGAATCTTGTAAGATGAATCATTAATGGTCAGATTTATTTTGAGGCAGATCAGTATTACATATTTTTGATGTGAGAGATTATAACACATTGGTGTTTTTCTGTGAAGTGAAGTGAATTTTGAGAATTTTAAGAGAATTTATGCTCTATTTGATAGCAGATCTTGAATTGGATTTCGATTACTAAGGTAATTTTTCCTTATTGTTTAATAAGTTGTCTAGATGTGATCAGATTAATTACAGTTCTTGGAGATTGTGTGCGTTAATAATTTGAAGCCAGTTATATATTTTTGTAGATCATGCAACGTGATTAAGTGAAGTTTGTGATAGGCATTTTCTGGAAGTTGCCAAGTGGAAGTTGCAATATTGCTAATGTACTTTGAGGCAGACATGAGGTTGTCGAACCCTGTCTAGCATAATTTTTGAGATTCATGCTGTGCGCTGAATAGTTATGGTGTTATGTGGAATAGTTATGGTGTTACGTGGAATAATTATGGTATTCAAATATGGTATTTGATAAAGTGAGAGTATTTGATGAAGTTTTGGATAGTGAGATCCAACGTGATTTTGTGAAGGCAATAATATTTTTTTGGCGTGTTAATTAAATACGAGATATAACTTGGAAGTGATAAAACTGTAAGACAACGTTCTATAACCCATATTAAACAATTTGTTAGGAAATTAAACAAATAAATAATGTTGATAATACAAGATTTTCTGATAATAATAATTAATAAAATAATAATCTGAAGTTTAAGCATATTAATGATCTGACCCAATGAAATAAAAATCTAAATGACTCGATGAAATAAAAAAAATCTAAATAACCAGATGAATAAAATTTAAATATATTGATCAATTAAATTTTGGAATAAATCAATGAATTAAATAAATGGATGAATTAAAGATTGAATAAATAAGCTGATTTAAATAAATTAATAGATGATTAAATAGCTGATGAATAACTGAATTAGAAGGTGATAATTAAATATAGAAGCTGATGATTAATAAATTTAAATGGATTTAAATAAATTTAAATGAGAGATATGTTTTAAATAATTTGAAGAATTGCAACTTGAATTAATGAATTAAACAATTTAGATGGATGATTTGAGATGATTTAATCTGAACGAGATGATGAAATGAGAGTGTGTGAATAATTAGGGAATATAATGAATTGATGATTATAATATTCATTTAAATGATTTGATGGTACTGAATTAATTATTCTGACTTGAATATAATGAATTTTGAGATGAGAACTAATGTGAGAGATATTTAATTTTGATATGATGATGATGATAACCAATGAGTAGTGGAGTTTCTTCGATTCACAAACAAGCAATCATTAATGACAGAGTAAATATAGTGTAAATTAATTATTCGATTTCTAGGAGCATTTACTGAGATTTTCAGCATTTAAATAATGCCATTCAAGCCATAAAATTAGTTGATATTTAAATATGTGATTAGAATATATGTGTTTAGACAGATTCATTATTTTTGACATCCACATTCATGATGTTAACTTAAAGAGAAGTTAGGTCTCAGGTATCACGAATGTCAGTGACTCATAGACATAGTGCTACGGTGAACCTGAGAACCCAAGTGAACTTTAGAAAATTTTCATATTTTATGTGGATGAAGTACAGAAGCCTCCGTGGCTTAGGCGGCAGCACGCCGGCCTCTCACCGCTGGGTCCGTGGTTCAAATCCCGGTCACTCCATGTGAGATCTGTGCTGGACAAAACGGAGGCAGACAGGTTTTTCTCCGGGTACTCCGGTTTTCCCTGTCAACATTTCATTCCAGCAACACTCTCCACTATCATTTCATTTCATCTGTCATTCATTTAATCATTGCCCCAGAGGAGTGCGTCAGGCCTCGGCAGCCGGCACAGTTCATATCCTCGCCGCTAGATGGGGGCTTCATTCATTCCATTCCTGACCCGGTCGGAGACTGGAAGCAGGCTGTGGATTTTCTTTTCATGTGGATGAAGTACACTTTGAATAGCATAGAGATGGTTCGATTTTCAGGACAATGACAATTTAACGTTGGCATTCGACCATACTCTTAGGTAGGATGTGTGTTTAATATTTCTGTCTGACTATCTAAGTTTGAATAAATTTGTTTTTATCGTAGTTGTGATCTGATGATGATGTGATTTTCCTAATTCTTTCCTTGTCTTAATTAAGGCTTAACCAGGAAGGATGTGGTTTGCTAGGGATTCAGTTGGTGGCGCCCATTCCTATTTGTATTTTTTTAAATTAAATTTAAATCCGTAACGACCCTGGAGATACTTTATCTCGTGTTACCCTCTGCTTTTGTGATATTTCAACTGAATTTCCGACACATTCCTTATTTGACTTCATGTTCATTTAACTCCACTCTGTCCTGAAAATCCAGGAATGCGATGTAATAGCAGATGGGTCATCGCATCCCTCGGACGAACGGGTACAATAGGGCATAACGATGTAAAAACAAGATGTTCAGTAAAGAACTTATAGCCTACTTTCTCCTAGATGCATGGGTATTGTTACAACTCTTTGTCCTTTTCAAGGAGTAGCTTGTTGAAATATAACGTGCTATATTATACGTTGATTGAATCCTCACCTGAATTATAAATAAACACACTAATACAGCCATCGCAATAACACTGGTTATCAGACAAAATTCAGCACTCACCCAAGTACACGGGGCTAAATGACCATGATGGCCAATCCTCTCAAATGAAACAACAAATACAACAGCTTCCTATCTAAATCCTTCCTCGTATAAAGTACACACACTAGTGCAGACATCACAATGACACAGTTTATCAGACAATTTCTACACACACCCAAATACACGGAGCTTCATGAACACGATGTCGCAAAGCCAATAATGAATCAACAACAACAACAGACTCTACCGCGGATGGAAGACAGCATTTGGATGGACTAAAGTGGGGAAACCTGGGGAAAGAATCGAACCCACTTCTTCTCAGTTCTGCTTTACGAGGCTGAGTGAATCTTGTTGCGGCCCTCTGACCAGAATTAAATTTCTTGGCAGAGTCGAGATTTGAACCCGGACCTTCACGGTACACAGCCAAGAATGATGTCCACTACCCCACGAGGTGGACAGCAAATAGTCTAAGAGTAGTGGGGTAGTGGGGGAGCTGCTTACCTTTTTATTGAGCCACCCTCGTATTTGCCCCGAACTTGATATCTCGCTAACCAAACATGGGATTAGAACATACAGGGTGTCCTAGCACTGCTAGTAATGCCCCCTACTTTCCTATAGGCTCTTTATTTGATTAAAAGACCAAAACTAAAAGGTCATTCGCGAGTAGTGGGGTAGTGTTGGTTTCCTGAAGTCGCGCTCGTGCTTGAATATGTATGCCTATGTTGGGAAAGGGTTATGTGGTGGGGGAGGAGTAGGGTCGAGTGAGGGGTCGTTTAGATGGTATTTTTTCCGCTCTAGATGATGGTGAGGTTATTTTTTAAAAATGGATGGAATTGGGAAACGCCATTTGGGGTAAACATGTTGTTTTTGGACATTTTGGCGATGAATGTTTTTTATACGCATGCGCACTTGAGGAGTTTTGTAAGAGGGCGGGCTTTTTAAATGATGATTTATTAATGAGTGTTTTTAATATGTATTGAAATAAACCAAAAAAACTAATAGGTCATCGGCTTTTGACTATCTCGCTAACCAATAATCGGATTTAAACCTATGAGGTGTCGTAGGACTCGTGGTGAACTCTCATTTTCCATGGACGGGGTATATTCACCCCAAAATAAAAACTACCCTTACCCGGGGGATGAAATAGTAATTTATTTTTGTATACCTACGAACTTGGCGGTTTTTGTAAAAGAGCGGGCTTTTTAAATGATGATTTATCAATGAGTGTTTTTTAATATGTATTTAAATAAACCCCAAAAAACTAGTAGGTCATCGGCTTTTGACTATTTCGCTAACCAATAATCGGATTTAAACGTATGAGGTGTCGTAGGACTCGTGGTGAACTCCCCTTTTCTATGGACGGGGTATATCCACTCTAAAATAAAAACTACCCTTACCCGGGGGTTGAAATAGTAATATTTTTTGTATGTGCGCGCACGGACGGCTTTTGTCAAAAGGACCTAACTATACGTTAGTTAATATTTTCTGAACCCCTAATGGGATTTTGCCATAGGCAGTATTATAGCCCTGGGGGGTGACGCCCCGTTTTTGAGTGTATGATTCATTTTTGTCGAAAGGGCCTAACGACACTTTTGTTCATATCTCGCGAACCAATCATGCTAGGGACTTGTATGAGGGGTCCTAGCACTTGGGGCAACATTCCCTGTTTGGGGGTGAAACTACCCCCCAAAATTGAAAAATCCATATCTCGGAAACGAAGAAGCCTAAAATTAGGTGTGATAGCTTAAAAAATAGGGGATGATATGGGCTTTTACCTCGATGGATCATTTCACCCCTAAAACAGTAAATAGTCATGTTATGGGGAAAAAACGTGTTAAACACCTAAAAATGATAAATGAACCTAAAATATTTTGTTTTTGATGAAAAATAGCAGGGGGGTGAAACTACCCCCCAAAATTGAAAAATCCCTATCTTGGAAATGAAGAAGCCTAAAATTAGGTGTGATAGCTTAAAAAATAGGGTATGATATGGGCTTTTACCTCGATGGATCATTTCACCCCTAAAACAGTAAATAGTCATGTTATGGGGAAAAAACGTGTTAAACACCTAAAAATGATAAATGAACCTAAGATCTTTTGTTTTTGATGAAAAATAGCAGAGGGGTGAAACTACCCCCCAAAATTGAAAAATCCCTATCTCGGAAACGAAGAATCCTAAAATTAGGTGTGATAGCTTAAAAAATAGGGGATGATATAGGTTTTTACCTCGATGGATCATTTCACCCCTAAAACAGTAAATAGTCATGTTATGGGGAAAAAACGTGTTAAACACCTAAAAATGATAAATGAACCTAAGATCTTTTGTTTTTGATGAAAAATAGCAGGGGGGTGAAACTACCCCCCAAAATTGAAAAATCCCTATCTTGGAAATGAAGATGCCTAAAATTAGGTGTGATAGCTTAAAAAATAGGGTATGATATGGGCTTTTACCTCGATGGATCACTTCACCCCTAAAACAGTAAATAGTCATGTTATGGGGAAAAAACGTGTTAAACACCTAAAATGATAAATGAACCTAAGATCTTTTGTTTTTTATGAAAAATAGCAGGGGGTGAAACTACCCCCCAAAATTGAAAAATCCCTATCTTGGAAATGAAGAAGCCTAAAATTAGGTGTGATAGCTTAAAAAATAGGGGATGATTAGGGCTTTTACCTCGATGGATCATTTCACCCCTAAAACAGTAAATAGTCATGTTATAGGGGAAAAACGTGTTAAACACCTAAAAATGATAAATGAACCTAAGATCTTTTGTTTTTGATGAAAAATAGCAGGGGGGTGAAACTACCCCTCCAAAATTGAAAAATCCCTATCTAGGAAACGAAGAATCCTAAAATTAGGTGTGATAGCTTAAAAAATAGGGGATGATATGGGCTTTTACCTCGATTGATCATTTCACCCCTCAAACAGTAAATAGTTATGTTATGTGGGAAAAATGTGTTATACACCTAAAAGCATAAGCATCTTTGTGAAACCATGCTTTAATGGACATGTGTATGGAGGATGATGGTTGTTATTATTATTATTAGGTAATTATGGATTAATGTGCGGATAGATAACTAACCTGTGGGGAGCGTGATGGCGCAGGTGCTTAGCTGCTCGTCTTTACTCGGGCAGGTGGGGTTCAAATCCCGATGACGGCGGGGGTTGGAATTTTCACATGAAAAAAATCACGTGGCGTCAGGAAGGGCATTCGGCCTTAAATCCCCGGCCAAAACCAAAATGAGCCTGGTTGGCTCCGGCGACTCAAAATAATTGGGAAAAGCCGAAGAAAGAAAAAAATGATAACTCACCAGTAATAGTAAACATTGGTTTGAGGTGTTGCAGAAGTCAGGATGGCCAACCCTTTACCCTGGTTCACGAATGGACCCCAAAAAGTTTTACCTGTCAAGACTCAGTCTACCCTGTTGCAGCCTTGTGAAAAAAAATCGAACCGGGGCCTCTGTAGTGACAGTGGAGCTATATTCATGATGATTTTTAAACAAACATAGGCTTGCCTACTACCGCTGTGTTGAATCTGCACAGAGACTCTGGCTTTGGTTTGCGTAGTGTGCCTTGCTGATAACAGCACAGCGACCTTGTCAGTAAGTTTCATATTACTCATTTGCTTGATAGCGGACATGCTATGCACATGACTAGATCGTTGTTAGGTTTGACAAAGGCTTAGTAAAGCTTATGGCAACCTTGAAATGAATGTCATGGTATAGTCGGGGTTGGAAGCCAAGACCTTAGGGTTGACAACCAAGTAGGTTAACCACTACACGGTGATATGGTGAAATAATAATGTAACAGAACATATAGAAACGTTTTCTATAGTTTAACGAATTGGCATACCATGAGAGGTGTAGGTAATGGAAATTGAATCCTTAGCTGATGATTATACTACTTTCCATGCCCACGTATAAGCTATCATGTTAGAAAAAGAATGGTATGGCTTGTTTTAAACGGAGAATAATCATTGTGTTTACTGTGAAACACAAATCTGAATTTAAAATAATTAATTTAAAATTAACTAATTTAAAATTAGTTTAGTACGCTGAAGTTAAAATGAATAATGATCACGTTACAGACAGCCAGTTTCAAAGCCATGAGAACTAAGTGAACAAAGTATAAAATTCATGAGCCAGTGAGGAATTCAACATGCTGTCCTTTGGACAAGAGAGAAGCGTTCTACAGCGACCCTCAATGGTTTGGGTCATCGTAAAGATGAAAATTAATTCTAAGCTACTACACGCTTATATACTAGAAGAAGAAATGGAAAACAATAGGTCAAATAAAGAACAGAAGGAATAAAAAATGGCCCTCAACCCTCAAGCATGTGGATTGAGGGAGTTGGAAGGAAGGAGAGCCATGAAAGGCAGATAAAAAAGTATACTAGGAGAGGCTTTGCCCCAGAGGTAATGGAGGTAAACTGGACTCAGCTCAGAAATCCCTTGGGGTTGCCAACTTCCAAACTGATCAGCCCTTGAGGGTGTAGCCATAGGCAGAGTGCACTGCAAGTAGTGGGGCTAAATACACCCTACCTTCTTGAGGGGGGCATGAGCAAAAGACAGGAAATAACATGAAAATAAAAACAAGGCTGCCTCCTCAGGATATCAGAAAAAATAAATAAACCAGGGCCAATGAAGTTGCAAAAGGAAGAGACTCCCTAGGGCTCGGATACCCTAATCATGTTGGGGTCGGTAGAGAACAAGAGTTGAGCAAGTGTGGTCGACAGGAAATAAGACAGAGAAGAGCCTAGCACAAGTTAGTGGAAGCAATGACGGTCTCAGCTGGGACTCCGTGATCGTCAACCTACATGACACTAGATATGACGCCCAGGGGTGGAATTAAAGACCTCTTTTGTTTTTTATCACTGGCTTTTAAGAACGCTAACACATGGCATGCCTTATAATGCAATACTGGTCCTAGGGTATGCAAAATTGTATTAGAAACTCAGCTAATAATAGTGTGCTTGCCCATGATTTACCTTAAATTTTCCTAAAATCCACTACATTTTCCGCAAATTGACCAAATGACACAACATTCCAGCAAAATTCAACAAATGACTACCAGATTTATTGAAATTCCATTGATTTACCTAAGCATGGTTTAAACTACCTCAAATTCATATAAAATTAGACGAATATAGATGAAAATTCACTAAAATTTACCGAATTTAGCCAAGTGGTGTACAAACCATGAAATTTATCCAATTTTTTTAAATTAAAATTGACTACATGTACTCGAAAATTTCATAATATTCCCTTTATATGTATGCTTTTTGTTGTTGTTGTTGTTTCGTTTACCATACTCTCTGCAGACAAATACCTCAACATGACTTTCTCCTAGACTAGGAGCTTCACATTCGACATGATAGCTGAGTTTCATTTCCCATAAACTTGTCTCTGAGGTGGGTGTCAGGAAAAGGCATCCAGCTGTAAAAACCACACCCTCACGTAGACTTTCATAACCTCTTACGTTGAGGTTCCTTACACTAACGACATTAAATGATTGAACGGTTTCCTTTTCACAATTCCTGTCTATACTTTCCTCTTTAAGGTTGCAAGATGTTTGCAAGATTCCTAAAATGCAATTAAATGTAATAAATACCTTAAGATGGTTTCATTTGTTTAATGATATGGTGTTGATGATGGATATATACGTTAAGACTAATTTTTGTTAGGTCTTGACTGGCCTTGCAATTAGAAATTGACAAACCAAACATGGGTTATCTACCAGGGGAACACTTTGACCTCTATGTTGGTTATTGACCAGTAAGTACAGTTCTAGTAATGAGACAGAAATCCAACACAAACAATGAGCGCGCAATGCGGCGGAGATTGGTACCACGATGTACTGTTGGTTATGTAGCTATGTGGAATGTACATCACATATGGTTTACTTAAAGGTTTGGATATTCCATTAAAGATATATCTACAATAAACCATTTTCAAATGGTCATTCGTTGGTGTGAAAATATTTATTAATTGGTATTTTATGAAAACAATTATGATTTATAAAAAATTTATACTTTTACTGTATTCTTATTTAATGTAAGCACTGGAGGCACTATCGACCAAAATACAGCACTATCTGGAATGTATATTGCATACTTGAAGGTTTGGTGATCCCATTAAAGATATTCCTACAATAAATGATTTTCAAGTTGTCGTTCTATGGCGTGAAAATATTTAATATATGATATTTGCTAAAAGGATTTACCACTGGAATTATTTTACAAGTAGTTATTTTAATGACCAACAGAGTTCACTGTTAAGAAGGTAGAGCCCTATGTGGAATGTAGGATAACATGATATACATGATACGTGACAACTGTAAGGCTTGTGATTTTTAAGATGCCTTTATCCCTATATTAATCACCCAGTTTGCAATACTGATAACTGCAATGTTACTGAAAAAAAAATTGAAACAAAACAAAAATCAGCATTGAAAAACCAAAAAGTGGTTGAGCATATATATAGTGGGGAAAAGAAAAGTTTTGTAAACACTAATGTCCAACAATATTAATTAAATCAGTAACTGTCAGGGTGGCCGAGTGGTTAAGGCGTTTGACTTAAGATCAAATTTCCAAATATATAAGGAAGCAAGGGTTCGAATCCCTTCCCTGACATAACTATTGCTTGAGCATGCAAGAAAACAAGAAATGTACACAAACTATGTTTATCAATTTAATCATTTTTTTTTACAAGAGATAGACACACAGAATACAGGTCTTTTGGTTTATCAGTTCTTTTAAACATAACACTTGTTGAAAATTATTTTTTAGGGGATGGGGGGTGTTGCTACGTTGACCCATTACACAATAATAGCAGCTTTACGAAGTTCATTTTCTATATTTAATAGCTCTTTCTCATAACCAATATGACCAAGCTGTTTACAGGCATGCAAGAGCTGTAGACGTTCGACTAATATATTAGGATCGTTCCATTTACTATTTTTTATGAATGGTTTCAGAATCTCGGGAAGCAGTTCATCATTATCACCATCATTATGATTATCATCCTCATTATTATAATCATTTTCATAATGATGATCATTATCATCGTTATCATTACCATCATAATTTCCACTTTTGTCCACAGACTGTTCAATGGATTGAGTTGCCTTTGATAGTGTTGAAAGCTTCTTTTTAGATGTGCTAGAATGCTTTAACATTGTTATGTTATTATTACCACTATTACCTTTCCCCACTAACTTCTTGATGGGGTATATTGTCTCTGATAGGGTTGAGGGCTTTTGAGATGTGGGTGCATGTCTGAACATGGGTTTCACAGGAGGTGTCGAAGGTTTCTCATTAAACAACTCGCTAACAGTATGAGTGCGTTGTAGTGTATTAAACTTGAGGTTAATATTATCTTGAGCAGTACTATTTTTCTCTTGGACTTGGTTTCTTGCTTTGGTTTGGGTTTTCCTTACATTTAGACTAGCGTGATTATTAAGTTTACATTCATGATTGTTTGAAGAAAGTACGTCGAATTCTTTTGTTTTAAGCATTCCTCGACACTGTTTCGATCGTTGCTTTGAACAGCGCTAAATAATAGTTCCATTTTTATTGCTTTGTTTCACAATATATGAATATCCTTTATAGTATGCATAAGGCTTACCATACCTAGTCACTGATACTTCCATATCAACTGTCAAGCACAAACTAATCTCTAGTAAAGACAACTCGGTAATAACAACAATAGTTTAATGTGGGAGCATATATACATGCAAAAAGTGGGAGCAAAGGTGGGGGGTAAAAAGTGGGAGCAAAAGTGGTAGCAAATGTGGGAGAAAAAAATAACTGTGAGCAAAAAGTGGGAGCAAATATGGGATCAAATGTGCGAGCAAAGCAAATATAAAAAGTGGGAGCAAATATGCTAAGAAATATGTCAACAAATATACCAGCAAAAGTAAATACACAAGTCAAGATAGATTAAAGTGCAAAGAAAATATGGAAGCAAATATGAGAGCAAAAATTGTGTTTTTCTAAAACAACTAGACATAACAAACTTAGTCATAACCTAACCTAACCTAACCCAACCTAACCAAACCTAACCTCACCTAACCTCACCTAACCTCACCTAACCTAACCTCACCTCACCTAACCTCACCTCACCTAACCTAACCTAACCTAACTTTACCTAACCTAACTTGACTGAACTTTACCTAACCTAACCCATCATAACTTCACCTAACCTAACTTTACCTAATCTAACTTCACCTAACCTAACGTTCAACTCTCAGATCAAAATTAAATTCTAGGCATAGTTGAGTTGGAACCCAAGACTTCAGGGATAACACACAAGTATACTAGCCACTACACCGCAAAATGGGCAAATTATCATGCAACACAACATAAAGTAAAAGTTTCCTGTAGTGTAACTCATTGGCTGTCAACCATAGTTTGGGAATTCAAACCCAAGACCTCAAGACTTTTGTTTTGAACATTATCAGAAATATTATTCCATTTACATTTTGCTGCTGCTTATAGTTATAAGAGTTGGCATTAATATGGGAAGCAAAAAAAAAAGTGGGAGCAAATGTGGGAGCCAATATGGGAGCAAATATAGGAGCCAAGATGGGGGCAAAAGTGGGAGCAAATGTGTGAACTAATCATCTCACCTCGGATATCGCCAGTGAGTACTCATATCCACCGCAAGGTAGCGGAAACATACTTTGTGTGTTGTATGTATCTATCTTACAAAGTTTGACTGCATGCAAAACGTCCTTGTATAAGCTGTGCATATAATTTTCATATACAATTAAGACCAAGTGTTCAGTACTAACATGTATAGCCTTGTCTAGGGTATATAGAGGATCGTTAGCAAGAAAGACTGACTAACCCAGGAGTGTAAAGCCTTGCCATATGCAGTAAGCATCTGTTGGCAGAAATGGTTCCTAATAATAACGGACTTAATGAATATGAAACGTGTTTTGAGTGTCGTCTTAAATCCTATTTTATACGTTGTGATACGTGTAAGGATTTAAGACGACACAAACGTATTTTGGGTGTTGTCTTTTGTGTGTCGTCTTAAATCCTTACACGTATCACAACGTATAAAATAGGATTTAAGACGACACTCAAAACACGTTTCATATTCATTAAGTCCGTTATTATTAGGAACCATTTCTGCCAACAGATGCTTACTGCATATGGCAAGGCTTTACACTCCTGGGTTAGTCAGTCTTTCTTGCTAACGATCCTCTATATACCCTAGACAAGGCTATACATGTTAGTACTGAACACTTGGTCTTAATTGTATATGAAAATTATATGCACAGCTTATACAAGGACGTTTTGCATGCAGTCAAACTTTGTAAGATAGATACATACAACACACAAAGTATGTTTCCGCTACCTTGCGGTGGATATGAGTACTCACTGGCGATATCCGAGGTGAGATGATTAGTTCACACATTTGCTCCCACTTTTGCCCCCATCTTGGCTCCTATATTTGCTCCCATATTGGCTCCCACATTTGCTCCCACTTTTTTTTTTGCTTCCCATATTAATGCCAACTCTTATAACTATAAGCAGCAGCAAAATGTAAATGGAATAATATTTCTGATAATGTTCAAAACAAAAGTCTTGAGGTCTTGGGTTTGAATTCCCAAACTATGGTTGACAGCCAATGAGTTACACTACAGGAAACTTTTACTTTATGTTGTGTTGCATGATAATTTGCCCATTTTGCGGTGTAGTGGCTAGTATACTTGTGTGTTATCCCTGAAGTCTTGGGTTCCAACTCAACTATGCCTAGAATTTAATTTTGATCTGAGAGTTGAACGTTAGGTTAGGTGAAGTTAGATTAGGTAAAGTTAGGTTAGGTGAAGTTATGATGGGTTAGGTTAGGTAAAGTTCAGTCAAGTTAGGTTAGGTAAAGTTAGGTTAGGTTAGGTTAGGTGAGGTGAGGTTAGGTGAGGTGAGGTTAGGTTAGGTGAGGTTAGGTGAGGTTAGGTGAGGTTAGGTTTGGTTAGGTTGGGTTAGGTTAGGTTAGGTTATGACTAAGTTTGTTATGTCTAGTTGTTTTAGAAAAACACAATTTTTGCTCTCATATTTGCTTCCATATTTTCTTTGCACTTTAATCTATCTTGACTTGTGTATTTACTTTTGCTGGTATATTTGTTGACATATTTCTTAGCATATTTGCTCCCACTTTTTATATTTGCTTTGCTCGCACATTTGATCCCATATTTGCTCCCACTTTTTGCTCACAGTTATTTTTTTCTCCCACATTTGCTACCACTTTTGCTCCCACTTTTTACCCCCCACCTTTGCTCCCACTTTTTGCATGTATATATGCTCCCACATTAAACTATTGTTGTTATTACCGAGTTGTCTTTACTAGAGATTAGTTTGTGCTTGACAGTTGATATGGAAGTATCAGTGACTAGGTATGGTAAGCCTTATGCATACTATAAAGGATATTCATATATTGTGAAACAAAGCAATAAAAATGGAACTATTATTTAGCGCTGTTCAAAGCAACGATCGAAACAGTGTCGAGGAATGCTTAAAACAAAAGAATTCGACGTACTTTCTTCAAACAATCATGAATGTAAACTTAATAATCACGCTAGTCTAAATGTAAGGAAAACCCAAACCAAAGCAAGAAACCAAGTCCAAGAGAAAAATAGTACTGCTCAAGATAATATTAACCTCAAGTTTAATACACTACAACGCACTCATACTGTTAGCGAGTTGTTTAATGAGAAACCTTCGACACCTCCTGTGAAACCCATGTTCAGACATGCACCCACATCTCAAAAGCCCTCAACCCTATCAGAGACAATATACCCCATCAAGAAGTTAGTGGGGAAAGGTAATAGTGGTAATAATAACATAACAATGTTAAAGCATTCTAGCACATCTAAAAAGAAGCTTTCAACACTATCAAAGGCAACTCAATCCATTGAACAGTCTGTGGACAAAAGTGGAAATTATGATGGTAATGATAACGATGATAATGATCATCATTATGAAAATGATTATAATAATGAGGATGATAATCATAATGATGGTGATAATGATGAACTGCTTCCCGAGATTCTGAAACCATTCATAAAAAATAGTAAATGGAACGATCCTAATATATTAGTCGAACGTCTACAGCTCTTGCATGCCTGTAAACAGCTTGGTCATATTGGTTATGAGAAAGAGCTATTAAATATAGAAAATGAACTTCGTAAAGCTGCTATTATTGTGTAATGGGTCAACGTAGCAACACCCCCCATCCCCTAAAAAATAATTTTCAACAAGTGTTATGTTTAAAAGAACTGATAAACCAAAAGACCTGTATTCTGTGTGTCTATCTCTTGTAAAAAAAAATGATTAAATTGATAAACATAGTTTGTGTACATTTCTTGTTTTCTTGCATGCTCAAGCAATAGTTATGTCAGGGAAGGGATTCGAACCCTTGCTTCCTTATATATTTGGAAATTTGATCTTAAGTCAAACGCCTTAACCACTCGGCCACCCTGACAGTTACTGATTTAATTAATATTGTTGGACATTAGTGTTTACAAAACTTTTCTTTTCCCCACTATATATATGCTCAACCACTTTTTGGTTTTTCAATGCTGATTTTTGTTTTGTTTCAATTTTTTTTTCAGTAACATTGCAGTTATCAGTATTGCAAACTGGGTGATTAATATAGGGATAAAGGCATCTTAAAAATCACAAGCCTTACAGTTGTCACGTATCATGTATATCATGTTATCCTACATTCCACATAGGGCTCTACCTTCTTAACAGTGAACTCTGTTGGTCATTAAAATAACTACTTGTAAAATAATTCCAGTGGTAAATCCTTTTAGCAAATATCATATATTAAATATTTTCACGCCATAGAACGACAACTTGAAAATCATTTATTGTAGGAATATCTTTAATGGGATCACCAAACCTTCAAGTATGCAATATACATTCCAGATAGTGCTGTATTTTGGTCGATAGTGCCTCCAGTGCTTACATTAAATAAGAATACAGTAAAAGTATAAATTTTTTATAAATCATAATTGTTTTCATAAAATACCAATTAATAAATATTTTCACACCAACGAATGACCATTTGAAAATGGTTTATTGTAGATATATCTTTAATGGAATATCCAAACCTTTAAGTAAACCATATGTGATGTACATTCCACATAGCTACATAACCAACAGTACATCGTGGTACCAATCTCCGCCGCATTGCGCGCTCATTGTTTGTGTTGGATTTCTGTCTCATTACTAGAACTGTACTTACTGGTCAATAACCAACATAGAGGTCAAAGTGTTCCCCTGGTAGATAACCCATGTTTGGTTTGTCAATTTCTAATTGCAAGGCCAGTCAAGACCTAACAAAAATTAGTCTTAACGTATATATCCATCATCAACACCATATCATTAAACAAATGAAACCATCTTAAGGTATTTATTACATTTAATTGCATTTTAGGAATCTTGCAAACATCTTGCAACCTTAAAGAGGAAAGTATAGACAGGAATTGTGAAAAGGAAACCGTTCAATCATTTAATGTCGTTAGTGTAAGGAACCTCAACGTAAGAGGTTATGAAAGTCTACGTGAGGGTGTGGTTTTTACAGCTGGATGCCTTTTCCTGACACCCACCTCAGAGACAAGTTTATGGGAAATGAAACTCAGCTATCATGTCGAATGTGAAGCTCCTAGTCTAGGAGAAAGTCATGTTGAGGTATTTGTCTGCAGAGAGTATGGTAAACGAAACAACAACAACAACAAAAAGCATACATATAAAGGGAATATTATGAAATTTTCGAGTACATGTAGTCAATTTTAATTTAAAAAAATTGGATAAATTTCATGGTTTGTACACCACTTGGCTAAATTCGGTAAATTTTAGTGAATTTTCATCTATATTCGTCTAATTTTATATGAATTTGAGGTAGTTTAAACCATGCTTAGGTAAATCAATGGAATTTCAATAAATCTGGTAGTCATTTGTTGAATTTTGCTGGAATGTTGTGTCATTTGGTCAATTTGCGGAAAATGTAGTGGATTTTAGGAAAATTTAAGGTAAATCATGGGCAAGCACACTATTATTAGCTGAGTTTCTAATACAATTTTGCATACCCTAGGACCAGTATTGCATTATAAGGCATGCCATGTGTTAGCGTTCTTAAAAGCCAGTGATAAAAAACAAAAGAGGTCTTTAATTCCACCCCTGGGCGTCATATCTAGTGTCATGTAGGTTGACGATCACGGAGTCCCAGCTGAGACCGTCATTGCTTCCACTAACTTGTGCTAGGCTCTTCTCTGTCTTATTTCCTGTCGACCACACTTGCTCAACTCTTGTTCTCTACCGACCCCAACATGATTAGGGTATCCGAGCCCTAGGGAGTCTCTTCCTTTTGCAACTTCATTGGCCCTGGTTTATTTATTTTTTCTGATATCCTGAGGAGGCAGCCTTGTTTTTATTTTCATGTTATTTCCTGTCTTTTGCTCATGCCCCCCTCAAGAAGGTAGGGTGTATTTAGCCCCACTACTTGCAGTGCACTCTGCCTATGGCTACACCCTCAAGGGCTGATCAGTTTGGAAGTTGGCAACCCCAAGGGATTTCTGAGCTGAGTCCAGTTTACCTCCATTACCTCTGGGGCAAAGCCTCTCCTAGTATACTTTTTTATCTGCCTTTCATGGCTCTCCTTCCTTCCAACTCCCTCAATCCACATGCTTGAGGGTTGAGGGCCATTTTTTATTCCTTCTGTTCTTTATTTGACCTATTGTTTTCCATTTCTTCTTCTAGTATATAAGCGTGTAGTAGCTTAGAATTAATTTTCATCTTTACGATGACCCAAACCATTGAGGGTCGCTGTAGAACGCTTCTCTCTTGTCCAAAGGACAGCATGTTGAATTCCTCACTGGCTCATGAATTTTATACTTTGTTCACTTAGTTCTCATGGCTTTGAAACTGGCTGTCTGTAACGTGATCATTATTCATTTTAACTTCAGCGTACTAAACTAATTTTAAATTAGTTAATTTTAAATTAATTATTTTAAATTCAGATTTGTGTTTCACAGTAAACACAATGATTATTCTCCGTTTAAAACAAGCCATACCATTCTTTTTCTAACATGATAGCTTATACGTGGGCATGGAAAGTAGTATAATCATCAGCTAAGGATTCAATTTCCATTACCTACACCTCTCATGGTATGCCAATTCGTTAAACTATAGAAAACGTTTCTATATGTTCTGTTACATTATTATTTCACCATCTCACCGTGTAGTGGTTAACCTACTTGGTTGTCAACCCTAAGGTCTTGGCTTCCAAGCCCGACTATACCATGACATTCATTTCAAGCTTGCCATAAGCTTCACTAAGCCTTTGTCAAACCTAACAACGATCTAGTCATGTGCATAGCATGTCCGCTATCAAGCAAATGAGTAATATGAAACTTACTGACAAGGTCGCTGTGCTGTTATCAGCAAGGCACACTACGCAAACCAAAGCCAGAGTCTCTGTGCAGATTCAACACAGCGGTAGTAGGCAAGCCTAGGTTTGTTTAAAAATCATCATGAAAATAAGTCCACTGTCACCACAGAGGCCCCGGTTCGATTTTTTTTCACAAGGCTGCAACAGGGTAGACTGAGTCTTGACAGGTAAAACTTTTTGGGGTGCATTCGTGAACCATGGCAAAGGGTTGCCCATCCTGACTTCTTCAACACCTCCAACCAATGTTTACTATTACTGGTGAGTTATCATTTTTTTCTTTCTTCGGCTTTTCCCAATTATTTTGAGTCGCCGGAGCCAACCAGGCTCATTTTGGTTTTGGCCGGGGATTAAAGGCCGAATGCCCTTCCTGACGCCACGTGATTTTTTTCAGGTGAAAATTCCAACCCCCGCCGTCACCGGGATTTGAACCCCACCTGCCCGAGTAAAGACGAGCAGCTAAGCACCTGCGCCATCACGCTCCCCACAGGTTAGTTATCTATCCGCACATTAATCCATAATTACCTAATAATAATAATAACAACCATCATCCTCCATACACATGTCCATTAAAGCATGGTTTCACAAAGATGCTTATGCTTTTAGGTGTATAACACATTTTTCCCCCATAACATAACTATTTACTGTTTTAGGGGTGAAATGACCTATCCAGGTAAAAGCCCTAATCATCCCCTATTTTTTAAGCTATCACACCTAATTTTATGATTCTTCGTTTCCGAGATAGGGATTTTTCAATTTTGGGGGGTAGTTTCACCCCCCTGCTATTTTTCATCAAAAACAAAAGATCTTAGGTTCATTTATCATTTTTTAGGTGTATAACACATTTTTTCCCCATAACATGACTATTTACTGTTTTAGGGGTGAAATGACCTATCCAGGTAAAAGCCCTAATCATCCCCTATTTTTTAAGCTATCACACCTAATTTTAGGCTTCTTCGTTTCCGAGATAGGGATTTTTCAATTTTGGGGGGTAGTTTCACCCCTCTGCTATTTTTCATCAAAAACAAAAGATCTTAGGTTCATTTATCATTTTTAGGTGTTTAACACGTTTTTTTCCCATAACATGACTATTTACTGTTTTAGGGGTGAAATGATCCATCGAGGTAAAAGCCCATATCATCCCCTATTTTTTAAGCTATCACACCTAATTTTAGGATTCTTCGTTTCCGAGATAGGGATTTTTCAATTTTGGGGGGTAGTTTCACCCCTCTGCTATTTTTCATCAAAAACAAAAGATCTTAGGTTCATTTATCATTTTTAGGTGTTTAACACGTTTTTCTCCCATAACATGACTATTTACTGTTTTAGGGGTGAAATGATCCATCGAGGTAAAAGCCTATATCATCCCCTATTTTTTAAGCTATCACACCTAATTTTAGGCTTCTTCGTTTCCGAGATATGGATTTTTCAATTTTGGGGGGTAGTTTCACCCCTCTGCTATTTTTCATCAAAAACAAAAGATCTTAGGTTCATTTATCATTTTTAGGTGTTTAACACGTTTTTTCCCCATAACATGACTATTTACTGTTTTAGGGGTGAAATGATCCATCGAGGTAAAAGCCCATATCATCCCCTATTTTTTAAGCTATCACACCTAATTTTAGGATTCTTCGTTTCCGAGATAGGGATTTTTCAATTTTGGGGGGTAGTTTCACCCCTCTGCTATTTTTCATCAAAAACAAAAGATCTTAGGTTCATTTATCATTTTTAGGTGTTTAACACGTTTTTCTCCCATAACATGACTATTTACTGTTTTAGGGGTGAAATGATCCATCGAGGTAAAAGCCTATATCATCCCCTATTTTTTAAGCTATCACACTTAATTTTAGGATTCTTCGTTTCCGAGATAGGGATTTTTCAATTTTGGGGGGTAGTTTCACCCCCAAACAGGGAATGTTGCCCCAAGTGCTAGGACCCCTCATACAAGTCCCTAGCATGATTGGTTCGCGAGATATGAACAAAAGTGTCGTTAGGCCCTTTCGACAAAAATAAATCCTACATTCAAAAACGGGGCGTTACCCCCCAGGGCTATAATACTGCCTATGGCAAAATCCCATGAGGGGTTCAGAAAATATTAACTAACGTATAGTTAAGTCCTTTTGACAAAAGCCGTCCGTGCGCGCACATACAAAAAATATTACTATTTCAACCCCCGGGTAAGGGTAGTTTTTATTTTGGAGTGGATATACCCCTTCGATAGAAAAAGAGAGTTCACCACGAGTCCTACGACACCTCATACGTTTAAATCCGATTATTGGTTAGCGAGATAGTCAAAAGCCGATGACCTATTAGTTTTTATGGTTTATTTAAATACGTATTAAAAAAACACTCATTTATAAATCATCATTTAAAAAGCCCGCTCTTTTACAAAAAAAACCAAATGCGCAGGCGTACAAAAAATAAATTACTATTTCATCCCCCGGGCAAGGGTAGTTTTTATTTTAGAGTGAATATACCCCGTCCATAGAAAAGGGGATTTCACCACGAGTCCTACGACACCTCATATGTTTAAATCCGATTATTGGTTAGCGAGATAGTAAAAAGCCGATGACCTATTAGTTTTTTTTTGGTTTATTTAAATACATATTAAAAACACTCATGTATAAATCATCATTTAAAAAGCCCGCTCTTTTACAAAAACCGCCAAGTTCGTAAGCATACAAAAATAAATTACTATTTCATCCCCCGGGTAAGGGTAGTTTTTATTTTAATGTAAATATACCCCTTCGATAGAAAAAGAGAGTTCACCACGAGTCCTACGACACCTCATACGTTTAAATCCGATTATTGGTTAGCGAGATAGTAAAAAGCCGATGACCTATTAGTTTTTTTTGGTTTATTTCAATACATATTAAAAAAACACTCATTGGTAAATCATCATTTAAAAAGCCCGCCCTCTTACAAAACTCCTCAAGTGCGCATGCGTATAAAAAACATTCATCGCCAAAATGTTAAAAAACAACAAGTTTACCCCAAATGGCCTTTCCCAATTCCATCCATTTTTAAAAAATAACCTCACCATCACCTAGAGCGGAAAAAATACCATCTAAACGACCCCTCACTCGACCCTACTCCTCCCCCACCACCTAACCCTTTGCCAACATAGGCATACATATTCAAGCACGAGCGCGACTTCAGGAAACCAACACTACCCCACTACTCGCGAATGACCTTTTAGTTTTGGTCTTTTAATCAAATAAAGAGCCTATAGGAAAGTAGGGGGCATTTCTACCAGTGCTAGGACACCCTGTATGTTCTAATCCCATGTTTGGTTAGCGAGATATCAAGTTCGGGGCAAATACGAGGGTGGCTCAATAAAAAGGTAAGCAGCTCTGTCCTTACCACACTACTTCTAAGGTACTGCCACCACCATATAATTTGCAATAACCCCAGACAATCCAATAATACACAACTCTTTATTTATTTATTTATTTATTTATTTATTTATTTACTGGAGACTGGCCAATTTTACATAGCATTATCACCATCACATGTTAAATACAACAAAAACAGAAACAAAAAAACACAAATAATAATAATAATACAGTTCACATTGTACAATACTCAAGTTTAACCATTCTTAACACAAATATAATAATACTTTTATTGCAGCTAAACAGCCATTAAATACATTTAAATATACTATGTTTGCGCACCTGCGCCTTGGGTAGCATAGTCTTTTATGGACTTTATTCTTTTGCTGCATTTTTCAATATGGTAGGGTTCACATGTGTGTCCGCATAGTTGACATACACATGTGTCATCCGGATCATGGTATGCTTTGTTTGTACAAATCAAATGGTGAAAACCATGAACTGCCAGGCGTGTGAACATGTGCCTCATCTCAAAGCTAGCAGATGTCCACGCCCGGTCAACCATGGCCCCCGTTCCATAAAATTCCAGTGGGATTTCTTCTCTCTTCCTTCTGAGAGTCGTTAATAGGTTTTCCGCACCTATTGTGCTAGGTAATACTAGAAGCGTTCTAAAGTCTTCAATTAGGAATGTTTCTCGCGCGAGTAGGTAGACTAGCCGAGATTTGGTCGTCTTGGAAACTCCAATAGCTTTTTTAATGTACAATGCTTTAACACTTTCAAGTGATGATAGATTCTTTTCAGTGAGGAAAGGCCATATGATTTCTATTCCGTATGTCAATATTGGCATTATTTTATTTTTAAATAATGCCATTGCTGTCTCGAGGTTGAGTGTTCTTATATAACTTATATCGTGCATCGCCCGAACCGCTTGTGTAATTTTTTCTGTCACATGTTTGTAAAGCATTTTGCACTTGTTTGTAGAGTGATGCCTAGGTATTTGAATTCTTTTACTATATTTATTCTTTTTTCCTGTATGAAAATTTCTGTTCCGGTCGGTACCTTTCCTCCTTGTCGAAACACCATCATTTGATGGTATATTGGCTTTCACGGCCGGTGAATTAAAACTCAGCAATTCTTCTAGGTTTGTGCCGTGTCTTGTGTGGGGTTTCGCCTAGGACACCAAGCTAGGCTCATCGGCGGGCTCTTGGTGTCCCCGCCCGGACCCCCACAGGAGTGACGAACTGCGCGCCACCTCCCTTTATATAAGGTGCAACTGCACCTACTTGACTACGAGAACTAAACGTTCAAGTAGCCTTAACCTCCCTATGAAGGCTTCCAAAAAGATGGTATATTGGCTTTCACGGCCGGTGAATTAAAACTCAGCAATTCTTCTAGGTTTGTGCCGTGTCTTGTGTGGGGTTTCGCCTAGGACACCAAGCTAGGCTCATCGGCGGGCTCTTGGTGTCCCCGCCCGGACCCCCACAGGAGTGACGAACTGCGCGCCACCTCCCTTTATATAAGGTGCAACTGCACCTACTTGACTACGAGAACTAAACGTTCAAGTAGCCTTAACCTCCCTATGAAGGCTTCCAAAAAGATGGTATATTGGCTTTCACGGCCGGTGAATTAAAACTCAGCAATTCTTCTAGGTTTGTGCCGTGTCTTGTGTGGGGTTTCGCCTAGGACACCAAGCTAGGCTCATCGGCGGGCTCTTGGTGTCCCCGCCCGGACCCCCACAGGAGTGACGAACTGCGCGCCACCTCCCTTTATATAAGGTGCAACTGCACCTACTTGACTACGAGAACTAAACGTTCAAGTAGCCTTAACCTCCCTATGAAGGCTTCCAAAAAGATGGTATATTGGCTTTCACGGCCGGTGAATTAAAACTCAGCAATTCTTCTAGGTTTGTGCCGTGTCTTGTGTGGGGTTTCGCCTAGGACACCAAGCTAGGCTCATCGGCGGGCTCTTGGTGTCCCCGCCCGGACCCCCACAGGAGTGACGAACTGCGCGCCACCTCCCTTTATATAAGGTGCAACTGCACCTACTTGACTACGAGAACTAAACGTTCAAGTAGCCTTAACCTCCCTATGAAGGCTTCCAAAAAGATGGTATATTGGCTTTCACGGCCGGTGAATTAAAACTCAGCAATTCTTCTAGGTTTGTGCCGTGTCTTGTGTGGGGTTTCGCCTAGGACACCAAGCTAGGCTCATCGGCGGGCTCTTGGTGTCCCCGCCCGGACCCCCACAGGAGTGACGAACTGCGCGCCACCTCCCTTTATATAAGGTGCAACTGCACCTACTTGACTACGAGAACTAAACGTTCAAGTAGCCTTAACCTCCCTATGAAGGCTTCCAAAAAGATGGTATATTGGCTTTCACGGCCGGTGAATTAAAACTCAGCAATTCTTCTAGGTTTGTGCCGTGTCTTGTGTGGGGTTTCGCCTAGGACACCAAGCTAGGCTCATCGGCGGGCTCTTGGTGTCCCCGCCCGGACCCCCACAGGAGTGACGAACTGCGCGCCACCTCCCTTTATATAAGGTGCAACTGCACCTACTTGACTACGAGAACTAAACGTTCAAGTAGCCTTAACCTCCCTATGAAGGCTTCCAAAAAGATGGTATATTGGCTTTCACGGCCGGTGAATTAAAACTCAGCAATTCTTCTAGGTTTGTGCCGTGTCTTGTGTGGGGTTTCGCCTAGGACACCAAGCTAGGCTCATCGGCGGGCTCTTGGTGTCCCCGCCCGGACCCCCACAGGAGTGACGAACTGCGCGCCACCTCCCTTTATATAAGGTGCAACTGCACCTACTTGACTACGAGAACTAAACGTTCAAGTAGCCTTAACCTCCCTATGAAGGCTTCCAAAAAGATGGTATATTGGCTTTCACGGCCGGTGAATTAAAACTCAGCAATTCTTCTAGGTTTGTGCCGTGTCTTGTGTGGGGTTTCGCCTAGGACACCAAGCTAGGCTCATCGGCGGGCTCTTGGTGTCCCCGCCCGGACCCCCACAGGAGTGACGAACTGCGCGCCACCTCCCTTTATATAAGGTGCAACTGCACCTACTTGACTACGAGAACTAAACGTTCAAGTAGCCTTAACCTCCCTATGAAGGCTTCCAAAAAGATGGTATATTGGCTTTCACGGCCGGTGAATTAAAACTCAGCAATTCTTCTAGGTTTGTGCCGTGTCTTGTGTGGGGTTTCGCCTAGGACACCAAGCTAGGCTCATCGGCGGGCTCTTGGTGTCCCCGCCCGGACCCCCACAGGAGTGACGAACTGCGCGCCACCTCCCTTTATATAAGGTGCAACTGCACCTACTTGACTACGAGAACTAAACGTTCAAGTAGCCTTAACCTCCCTATGAAGACACCAAGAGCCCGCCGATGAGCCTAGCTTGGTGTCCTAGGCGAAACCCCACACAAGACACGGCACAAACCTAGAAGAATTGCTGAGTTTTAATTAACCGGCCGTGAAAGCCAATATACCATCTTTTTGGAAGCCTTCATAGGGAGGTTAAGGCTACTTGAACGTTTAGTTCTCGTAGTCAAGTAGGTGCAGTTGCACCTTATATAAAGGGAGGTGGCGCGCAGTTCGTCACTCCTGTGGGGGTCCGGGCGGGGACACCAAGAGCCCGCCGATGAGCCTAGCTTGGTGTCCTAGGCGAAACCCCACACAAGACACGGCACAAACCTAGAAGAATTGCTGAGTTTTAATTCACCGGCCGTGAAAGCCAATATACCATCTTTTTGGAAGCCTTCATAGGGAGGTTAAGGCTACTTGAACGTTTAGTTCTCGTAGTCAAGTAGGTGCAGTTGCACCTTATATAAAGGGAGGTGGCGCGCAGTTCGTCACTCCTGTGGGGGTCCGGGCGGGGACACCAAGAGCCCGCCGATGAGCCTAGCTTGGTGTCCTAGGCGAAACCCCACACAAGACACGGCACAAACCTAGAAGAATTGCTGAGTTTTAATTCACCGGCCGTGAAAGCCAATATACCATCTTTTTGGAAGCCTTCATAGGGAGGTTAAGGCTACTTGAACGTTTAGTTCTCGTAGTCAAGTAGGTGCAGTTGCACCTTATATAAAGGGAGGTGGCGCGCAGTTCGTCACTCCTGTGGGGGTCCGGGCGGGGACACCAAGAGCCCGCCGATGAGCCTAGCTTGGTGTCCTAGGCGAAACCCCACACAAGACACGGCACAAACCTAGAAGAATTGCTGAGTTTTAATTCACCGGCCGTGAAAGCCAATATACCATCTTTTTGGAAGCCTTCATAGGGAGGTTAAGGCTACTTGAACGTTTAGTTCTCGTAGTCAAGTAGGTGCAGTTGCACCTTATATAAAGGGAGGTGGCGCGCAGTTCGTCACTCCTGTGGGGGTCCGGGCGGGGACACCAAGAGCCCGCCGATGAGCCTAGCTTGGTGTCCTAGGCGAAACCCCACACAAGACACGGCACAAACCTAGAAGAATTGCTGAGTTTTAATTCACCGGCCGTGAAAGCCAATATACCATCTTTTTGGAAGCCTTCATAGGGAGGTTAAGGCTACTTGAACGTTTAGTTCTCGTAGTCAAGTAGGTGCAGTTGCACCTTATATAAAGGGAGGTGGCGCGCAGTTCGTCACTCCTGTGGGGGTCCGGGCGGGGACACCAAGAGCCCGCCGATGAGCCTAGCTTGGTGTCCTAGGCGAAACCCCACACAAGACACGGCACAAACCTAGAAGAATTGCTGAGTTTTAATTCACCGGCCGTGAAAGCCAATATACCATCTTTTTGGAAGCCTTCATAGGGAGGTTAAGGCTACTTGAACGTTTAGTTCTCGTAGTCAAGTAGGTGCAGTTGCACCTTATATAAAGGGAGGTGGCGCGCAGTTCGTCACTCCTGTGGGGGTCCGGGCGGGGACACCAAGAGCCCGCCGATGAGCCTAGCTTGGTGTCCTAGGCGAAACCCCACACAAGACACGGCACAAACCTAGAAGAATTGCTGAGTTTTAATTCACCGGCCGTGAAAGCCAATATACCATCTTTTTGGAAGCCTTCATAGGGAGGTTAAGGCTACTTGAACGTTTAGTTCTCGTAGTCAAGTAGGTGCAGTTGCACCTTATATAAAGGGAGGTGGCGCGCAGTTCGTCACTCCTGTGGGGGTCCGGGCGGGGACACCAAGAGCCCGCCGATGAGCCTAGCTTGGTGTCCTAGGCGAAACCCCACACAAGACACGGCACAAACCTAGAAGAATTGCTGAGTTTTAATTCACCGGCCGTGAAAGCCAATATACCATCTTTTTGGAAGCCTTCATAGGGAGGTTAAGGCTACTTGAACGTTTAGTTCTCGTAGTCAAGTAGGTGCAGTTGCACCTTATATAAAGGGAGGTGGCGCGCAGTTCGTCACTCCTGTGGGGGTCCGGGCGGGGACACCAAGAGCCCGCCGATGAGCCTAGCTTGGTGTCCTAGGCGAAACCCCACACAAGACACGGCACAAACCTAGAAGAATTGCTGAGTTTTAATTCACCGGCCGTGAAAGCCAATATACCATCTTTTTGGAAGCCTTCATAGGGAGGTTAAGGCTACTTGAACGTTTAGTTCTCGTAGTCAAGTAGGTGCAGTTGCACCTTATATAAAGGGAGGTGGCGCGCAGTTCGTCACTCCTGTGGGGGTCCGGGCGGGGACACCAAGAGCCCGCCGATGAGCCTAGCTTGGTGTCCTAGGCGAAACCCCACACAAGACACGGCACAAACCTAGAAGAATTGCTGAGTTTTACCATCATTTGTGTCTTAGATGTGTTGATGTCAAAATAATATTCAGTGCACCATTCCTCCATGTCTTTTAGAATGTTTTGTAGTTTTATGATGTTATGTGATCCGATCACAATGTCATCAGCGTACGCATATGATACAATATCTGTCTTTTGAGTTATTCTCATTATGTCTTCCGCTGCTAGGATGAAGAGCAAAGGGCTGATTGGGTCACCCTGTAGTACTCCATTCGTTTGAATTATCGGATCAGAGAGTGATATATTATCCGAGATTCTTATGTTGTTCCAATGTAGTACCGTATGTATAATTCTTGTCCATACATTATCTCTATCTAGAGCTTTTTCCAGCTTCAGTTTCACAAGATCACGGTTTATGCGATCAAATGCTTTTGTGAAGTCTATAAATACTGCGTAAAATTTTTCTTTTCTTTCCATGACTTGCCAAATGTTATTTAATAATAGTTTTATTGCAGTAAGAGTTGACCTTCCTTTTCTGAATCCAAATTGTGTTTCTGGTAGTTGTACATCTATTTCTTCTGTGATTCTTTCTGTTATTAATTTAGTGAATATCTTGAATGGAATGTTTCCAGTGCGATGCCTCTGTACATATTTGTATCATATGGGTCACCTTTGCCTTTATAGAGAACTTTTATGGTAGACTGTCTCCATCTCTCTGGTATTGATGCCGTCTCGATGCATTTATTATATAATTTCGTCCATATTGGTAATAGAAGGTGTGCCGTGTCTTTTATGTATTCACCGAATATGTTGTCTGGTCCAGCAGCTTTGCTTTTCTTTATGCTTGCGATTATATTTTGAACTTCTTTTGTTGTTAGTGGAGTCCATTCCAATGTCGTTGTTTGGTCAGTTCCTTTTATGTTTTCCGGTATGTTTGTTATTCCTGCCCTGTTGAGCAGATCGTTAAAGTGTGTCGTCCATTCTTGCATATTGATATAGTGTGTCTGTGCCTGTTTCCTAGGGCGTAGTGCGATGTATGGGTCATTCTTGGCCTCTTCCACGATTCTTTTTCCTTCTGCTTCCCAGAATGTCCTTTTCTTTTCACGTATCCGTGTCTTGTAGTCACTTCTTTTCTTGTTATATTCTTGAAGGAAAAGAAGACTCTCGCAATTCGTCCTTAGCTGGTGTAAGGCCCCCAATACGTCTGTTTTTGATAGGTAGCATTCCTGGTCGAACCATTGTTTTGCCTTTCGATGTTTCCTAGGGGTTGTGGCTTGTATTAGGAGTTCTTCAAGGGCTTGTACTGCTTCATCTAGTCTTGAATATTCTGTTAGTGTTTCTATTTTCTTTATAAGGTCGGGTCTACCTTCTACTTTCCCACAGTCTATCTTCCTTGATAAAAGCTGTTTACTTTGCCTCTTTGTTGTACACCAGTCTCCCTCTAATACTATTTTCAAAGGAATATGCTTTCTTATAGGTGTATGATCTGCTGCCCATAGTGGAGCTATTTCTCCTTTTATGTGACCTCTTATAAGCGCAACGTCTATCGCACTTTTCCCATTATGGCATATATATGTAGGTATGTTGTGGTTATTCAGAAGGTGTAAGCCATCTTCCTGCATTTTTTCCATTACTAATGTTGTTTTATAGTTTTGTACATCCAGCCTACAATTTAAGTCTCCGGCTAGGATTAGAGGGATGTCGTGCATACTCAATGATATTAGTTGCCCTACTTCATCTATTATCTCCATGGCCGTTGTATACGGTTGAAAGTAACAGGCAATAATGGTGATGTATTGTGTTTCAATTAGCAGAGAGTGATCTAATTTAATTTCTGAGATTATTGGCGTCAACCATGGCTTTAATAGGATAGTAATTCCTCCTGCAGGTCTTCCCCTTTCTCCTTGTTGCGCTTGAAGATGTATACAGTAATATTCTGCGTGTTGCCAATGATCTGTGAGAAATGTTTGTTAATAATACTGCGTCGTATCCACTCAGGCAATCTTTGGGTGCTGAGCTTAGTGCGTTCTTCAAACCTTCAATGTTCCATAACATTATTTCTAAGTTGTCTTTTCTCACATATTCTCCATTTTTTGAGTTACTCATACACCACTCATCTGTTTTATTCTGGTTGTATCCTTGCATTCCTCCGAAAAAGCCGAAAACGTCTTACGGTGATGTTTGCTGGCCAAAAGTCTTCTTTATTTATTCTTTCCAGGTATTTAAAGGGAATTCCCACTTTGAAATACTTTGTATCAAATTTCGTTAAGAATTCTTCGCATATAATTTATCCTATAATTTCCTTTTTGATGAGGAATTTCTTTATGGACTCGGCTGTGGTTTCCTGTTGCACTCTTCCTATAAATATCCAGACCATATTTTCTACTGCTTGTAGGTTTACGTCTTCCGTTCCAGTGCCTGTTATAGATGCTTGATGTCGTGGTAGATGTCTTTGTTTCCTGCCTATGACTTCCGTCCATTTCTCTTCAGCTGTAATGTTCTTTGGTGTTTCTTGATTATGAACTTGTGAAGGGTTGCCAGTTATTGGTGGGAAACTAATTGTTTTTACATTGTTTTCCACATTATTTTCTGTGGGAGTCAATTCTGATTGAGTTCCTATGTTCCTATCGAAGCGATACGGAATTGATTGTTTTGATTTTTTATTTCCTAGATGGCATCCTATTTCAAGTTTATCTTTAATTTCAATTTCATCTCTTATCATTTTTTTGATATTACTAGTGATGTTCTCCATCATTGTCTGCATTTGATGTGCTATTGTTTCTGTAAGTTTGTCTTCTAGCGCTCGACCTATCCCTGCGCTTTGTTCGTTATACTTTCCTCCAGTACGTGTCTGTAGTGGTATGGTACTGCTTAAAACTCTTTCCTTATTACTATTTGGTTCATGTACACCGCTAGTAGAAGGCGCTCCTTGCTGGTGTCGGTCTGCTTCTTCCACTGCGTCTATTCCTTTATATCCCACCAACTTCTGGCGCTGTCTATGACTATTATTGGTGACATCCTGCCCTACCTCAGTGGGTGTCTTGTTCGCTTTCTCTCTGATAGGCGACACTATCTGCTGGTTGTTATTTAAACTTTCTTCCTCTCCGTTAGATGTCGTCCTCTGGCAGCGCCGTTTGTCATTGCCACTCGTAGCTTCATTCTCTGCATCAGTAGATGTCGTTAGTTGTTCAATGATTTGACTATCTTCTCCCTTGTTTACATCTCTCTGGTTGTCAACCGTAACCTCATATTGCGATCCTTCCTTTTCTGGATTTATTTCTAATACATTTTATTTCAACATTTTGCAGCAGTTTCTTATCTCACTTACCGCTTTCAGCATGCCATCCTTCATTTCCTTCTTCAAGTAGCCTCCTACTTCCGTGATATTCACTATGTATGTAAGAGCACTTTCCAATCTGCTTTCTATGATATCCGCCATTTTTAACAAATATAAGATGCGTTCAAAAAGTAACGAGCTGGAGGCATAATTACAGAAACCAGTGCCTGTATGTTAGAAGTATTGGCCTTGGCTGTTGAGGCACTTGTCCCACTGTTACACGAGGCGGTGAATGGCTGTCTCATAAAATTCCCTGAGCTGCGATGTGAACCAGTTCCGCACGTACAGCTGGACGTCGGCGTCTGAGGTGAATCATTGGTCCCGCAGAGCCCTTTTCAGGGGACAAAACATGGCGTAATCACAGAGAGAGAGAGAGGTCAGGACTCTATGGAGGGTGGCTGAGAACCTCCCATTTGAATTTCTGCAAGAGTGCCGCGACTGTGTTGGCCGTATGAGGTCGTGCATTGTCCTGGAGCAGAATGACCCCACGGGTGAGATTGCCTGGTCGTTTTGTTTTGATCGCTTAGCGAAGGGTGGTCAAGGTTTGCGAGAAACGCTGGGCATTCACTGTTGTGCCGTGCGGCATGAAGTGTATCACAAGGGGGCCATCTTGGTCAAAGAAGAACGTCAGCATTACCTTTCGTGCACTCGTGTGGATGGCCTTGCCTTTTTTGAGTGGTAGTGACCCTGGATGCTTCCGCTGGAAGCTCTGTCGTTTGGATTCTGGTTCGAAGTGATGACACCATGACTCATCTCCAGCCACCACCCGTGCCAGGAACCCATTCTCTTCCCTCGCCTAGCGCTGCAGATGACCAACACAGTGGGCCATTCGACATGTTTCCTAGTGTGGTTGAAGACTGTGGGGCACCCATTGGGCACACCCTCTGCGAACGTGCAGTCGTTCCTTCATGATGGTGTGCACTCTTCCGACGCTCAATCCGACCACGGCGGCTATGGCGTTCACTGTCACTCGGCGGTCCTGGGTAATGAGTGCATCAACCAGCTGGACGTTGTCATCGGTAATGCAGTGGGGTGCCCCAGACCAGCCATCATCGGCTAACGACACCCGTCCTTCCCTGAAGCGCTTGTGCCACGCCTTGACCCTTGAAAGGGACATGCAGAGTTCGCCGTACACTTGTGACATTCGGCGATGAATGTCCGTTCCCCCTACTCCTTCCGCTGTCATAAACCGAACAACACCTCTTTGCTCTTCGTTTGACGCCTCCATGTCACTGTTTGCAATGCGACTGGCAGCTTTGGACGATTGATGCATGCTGCTGCTCGCTTTGTATCGTCACGTGACGAGCACGCGTGCCCTCTAGCGATGGGCTGTGACCTTCCACGCTCTGGTCGGAACCACACCTCGTTACACACGCCACGACTAGCCGATGTCGTCACCGGTTTGCGCATTCCAGGCTCCGGCTCTTTAATTTTTGAACGCACCTTATATATGCTGATTGCTAACTTGATAAGGAGAAAGTAATGGATGAAAACAACAAATTATTAAATGTATTAATACCTGGTAATTATCACTCGATACTATTGTGCAGATGGTCTGGATTTGACCCACAATAGGGTTCATTTTACAGTGGCATGAAGCATGATGCATAGATTTTGACATTTTATCACACATTTTCCAAGATGTATTAATGCTATTCATTTATGTAGGTACTGACTTAGTATTTTTAGCCTACTTTCGATTTTTGCAAAAAATGAAAGTAGACATGAGATCTACACAGGGCCAAAAATTGTGTGTCTGTCTGTGTGTGTGTCTGTGTGTGTGTGAGTGTGTGAACTCTGAATGTCTGCCCCCCCCCCTATCAATTCAAACACGGTGAAACCGAATTGAACGAAATTTGGTACAGAGGTAGCACTAGCAAAGGGCACCTCAGTGTCATTTTTATATCGCCGCCATCTTTACCAAAACCGAATGGCGGCCACTCAAACGTTCAAAACGTAAAATCAAATAACGACTAAACAAATCAACCGATCTCTACCAAATTCGGTAACAACATACCTTCATATAGAACGCGTCTTGTGACCAAACTACAAGGTCATCCGCCGTTCCATTTCAGGATGGCTGACGTGTGAATTATGCAAACTTGATAATCCATATCATGGGTCCCACCAGTTCCGATTATCGAACCGAGAATCGTTTTAACTGTTTTAAAGGAAGAGGCACGTTTGAAATTAAAAGTTTATTTTGTAACACTATAGTGCAGAAGTGATTTTAAAAAGCTGAGCCGTCTGTTACAAGGCAAGATGGCAGCTGATATCTTGTGCCTGACTTATATTTCACTAGTTTGAGTATTGTATGCAATATAGCGTACTGATACAGAATAAATAAACTTTGTATGAAATGCTTTATATATAAATAATATACTCCACTGATGAAAACGTTTAGTCTAAATCATTATTTGTTACCACGTAGTATGTGACTCATTTGTAATCGGATAATGTTCGTTGTCTCGTTTTGCTGCGTGGTAAAGCGTTGTCCTATCACTCGTATGTCTAAGGTTCAAACCCCATCAGAATTAGGTATTTTTGCTTGAAATTTTTTATATTTATTGTTTTGTAATGACTCAGACGTTTTAAAATTAAGCGTTATATTGTGCATATTACAATGGAAAATATTATATTTAATTAAAACAAAATTCGCCAGCGGATTTGCACGAGACATGCTGCATCAAAAATTAGTGAATTATCTTGGCCAACTGGCTGCGAACTGCACGCCGGCCTACAGATTAACTTACAGATATTATTGAAAAGTTTCTTTTTATGGCCACTAGAATGCACTCGCCCTATTAGGATTATCTTGTCCCATACTTCTCCACTAGATGTCACGACTGGTCTACGTGGGACTCCATTGATTAGCATACCATCGGCATTCTATGCACATCGAAATTTAAAGGGTTTGTAACAACCTATTATGCGTTATTTGAAAATGTTATTTGAACTAAAGAACAAAGCGATTTCACATAGTACCTGAACTCTAGCAGTTGGTGCTAGTTCAGGATATTTATTAATACTTTTATTGCAGCCAAATAGCAGTCGAATAATCCACATAGTTGATATACACAAGTCACTGTAAGTTCATGGAAAGATTTTTTAATACAATTAGGGTGGTGAAAGCCATGCATAGCCAGACGTGTAAACACATGCCTCAACTCAAAGTTGGATGTCGCCCACGTCCGTTCGATTATGTAATAATAATAATAATAATAATAATAATAATAATTATAATAATAATAATAATAATGTTATTGGTTTTACGTTCCTTTTAACTACTGTGGCTTTTAGAGACGCCGGGGTGCCGGAATTTAGCCCCGAAGGGGATCTTTAACGAGCCAGTAAATCTACTGATACGACTCCCTCGCATTTGCGCACCCTCAAATGCCAGCTGACTGCGCCAGGATACGAACCTGTAACCTGGGGCCCAGCAAGCGAGAACGTTACCGCTGAGCCATGCAGCCAGTCTAGTCGATTACCGTATATCTCCGGATCCATAACATTCTTGAGATACAATTTCTCTTTCTTTCTTTCTTTCTTCAATGATGGTAGCAGTATTTTTCGAGGTTGTGGTCTTTGGTAGAGAGAAATAGTTTCTAAGGTCTTCAACCAAGAAATGATTATATTATACTCTTTGATAAAAACAAAGAGTTATAACTATACTCATACATTTAGGAGAAAGATGGCTGTATGTTCTTTACTGAACATCTTGTTTCTAAACTGTTGCAAAGATAAAGTGAAATCAAACATCTCGTAATGCACACTGATGAGATTAGCTGTCCGGCACATTATATGCATTGGCGAGTTTTGCTGAGAGCACGTTCTTGGTTTGGGGACGACTATCAAAGCACTTTGTCTGAGACTCATTCTCCGGGTATTAAAACTGATGTAATTTAGAAATTCGGTATTATCAATAATATTATTTATAAGCAGGGCTTAAAAAAGAAAGAGGTGCCGGAACTCACAGGAGGGAAATTAAGGAAGAAGATATGGGATTTACCGAACATTTAAGAAACCATGTAATTTTCATCGAAACCTACTTACACTGAATTCAAAACAATTTCCAAATTTTTGACATGTCATCATCATCCTCCTGAGTTCGTTTCCTGGTCTTGCTTTTTGTATCCATGGCTGAATGACGACCTTGTAACAACCAAGTTTTGACATAGGCCTACTTCGTCGGATGAAATACCGTCAAAGGAGGTCCAACAATTCTTATAAATAGTAATGAGGTAATGGTTTTCACTGACAAAGATGATCTTTCTGGACTCACAATCAAGTTCATCTGAGAAAATCTCCTTTCACACTCACTTGAAGATCTAGTTGAGAGTCCTCGGAACCCGAGAAAGTTCCCTGGGCATTTCTTCTCTTAATTTCAGATGATCTCTGAAGGCTCGATTAGCTTCTCTTTCAAAGTTGGGCGGCTTCGGTGGCGTAGTTGGTAGCATGCTGAGCGTTTAAGAGCGTTAAAATCCCTCAGTATGCCTTCCTTCGGGGGGGGGGGGGGAGTAAAGCCGGAGGTCCCATGTCATAGATTTATGGCATGTTAAAGAACCTTCCACTAATTACACCTGTGTGAAGCTAAATTAGGTTAAAATGTAAATAACGCTCAGGTTCCTTCGTTCGTCGCCAGAAGCCGACTGCGGTGGCGTCTGGTAGCTACGTTCTGAACTAGTAGTTGTTGACGGTGGCGTTTGGCGGCAAAAGTAGGAACTACTGACAAATTCAACGTATGCAGTCCAAACAATTGCATTTTGTAAGTATTTTGAATCTCAATTGCATTATGTGAGTAGGCCTATTTCGGATCTAAATTGCATTTTGTAAGTATTTTGAACCTAAACTACATTGTGTGCGTATTTTTCAATCTATTCCTTTTGTGAGCATTTTCCTTGTAAATTACGATTTGTAAGGATATCTAAACTACATTTTGTGAGTCGTTCCATTTTGTAACTACAGGGCGCCCGAGAATGTTCTCCGTAGTGGGTACGTGCAGCTGTGAGTGGTTGAGTCATGAGTTTTAGTTGGCTGCACTGCACTATGTCCTTCAAAGCGGGACTTCCACGTGTGAGCTGTCGGTGTGTATGGCATTAAGCGCGCGAGACTGCATGTCTTCAGCTTGTAAGCGAGCGTTCAGATAGATTATTATTGGAAGAGTGCAATACTATACAGGCGGTAATGTTTACTACTGAAGAGAGAGTTTTTATTTGTTTGGTGGAACACGTTTTTCGCGAAGGCGATCGGTTTACAGAAAATGTAAAATTAAGATTTCAGGCGCGGTTTCCTAATTCAAAGTGTCCAAACCGTGATACCGTTCGGGATTTGGTGAGTAAATTTCGTGTGACTGGCTCAGTTCACGATGTACCGGGAACAGACAGCCCTACGCTTTTAACAGACGAAAAACTTGATGAAATCTCCGACATAATGCTGCGTAGTCTAAGTAAATCAACACGAAAATTAGCTCAATAAACAGGAATCTCTAAGTCGACAGCACATAAAGCTGTGAGAGACAAGCTTCAGTTGTTTTCTTATAGTGGGCGATGTATGGAAGATAGACATATGCTCTCGCGGACTTTTTTGTAGAACTTTTCATGTTGAACAATTCTTACACTCATAGTATTTAGATATTTTTAACGGTTTGCCCAGCGTAAGCTTACAAAGCGCTGGGACGCCAGGTTTTCTTATCGACTTTTCCACTAAAATCGTTACTGCTCGGCTTCTTTTGATCATAAATAAATTATTTTCTAAAGAAATCATACTCGATATATCCTTTACAGAATAGTGAAAACCGCATCGCAATCCATCCAGTGGTTCTCGAGTTTACCCGTAACATCCAAGAAACGGGGACTTCGTTTTATACTAAGTATAGATTATGCAAGCGGCAGCCGTGCTACCAACGTAACTGCTGTAGCTAGCTCTCGCAGACGCATGTAGGCGCTGCGGAGAACATTCTCGGACTCACTGTATATACAGTCTCACTTAATTTTCATTATGGTTTCCCTTTCATTGTCATTTTCGCTATCACCCAGACCATTAGGGGCCGATAACCTCGATGTTAGGCCCCTTTAAACAACAACAATTATCATCATCATCATCATCATCATCAACAACAACAACTTCCGGTGTGAAGAATTTTCAGAAAATCAAGAAATTCCTGAGGGTATTGAACCAAGGAACTCTTTAAAGAAAGAATTATCTGTAAATAAGTTAATTTGGCCAGGATTTGAATAAAAAACAAAACGAGTAAAGAAACACGCGGTTTTAGGCTGTTTTTCCGGAACAGCATTTAGGCCGGAAGTGATTTTTGAAATTTGTTTTCTTAGTTTGAAAGAGCTTTCTAAGACTCACAATTTGAAAACCTTCCGGGTTCTTTAGCCCTTCAAAGATTGGAAATTGCTTAATTTTATGTTTTTGTTAAGATAGGGACCCCTACTTTGTCTGCTGAGAAATGCTTGCAACATTAATATATCACGAAATATTGAATTTCCATTCTAGTTTAAAAACAGTAGAGTAGAATACAAACAACTCATCCAGGAAACCACTTAATAGCGAATTGACAGGAAAGAGAGGGTTACCTTGTCTTAGCAAATTACACTCGATGCAGATTATTGTATATCACATACACAACTGAAAAAAATAATACTAAAAATAGTTTTATGTTCCACGATGTCGAAATGTAAATATTATATGTCAGAAAACTGTATCATAATGATGGTTATTATAGTACTGTTTTTAATTATGAGACAGTTTCTCCAGCCAATCAGAGCTCATCATTGACCAATTAGGTAAGGATAGCTTCGCGCGTGCGTTCAAAATCCAACATGTCGGACATGAATTACATGATTTGCAAGTTCAAATTGGATATCGGATCAACCATTGTAGTTACAATCCCAAACACAAAGACAAAATCAGCACGAACCTTTACGGTAACAAGAAAATACTATGACATATGCAAGAAATTTATGAATCTACGTCCAGAAGTTAGCAACACAGCATCCTTCTACATAAATTTCCGACATGGAAAGTGCACCGTCCATATGTTCGCGTAAATAAACTGGCGAATATGAGACAAGAAATAGCACTGTACCTTAATATCCTCAACCCCAATTTCTACACAGCGCATGGCTTTCAAACGATTTCGGTGACAATATTAGTGAATGCTAGAGCTGGACGGCACTAGTCATCATGCAGGCTGTAAACAATAGCATTGCCAAACAAAGTAAATGGTTTCTGCTTTCGAAGTGCTTTGACCCACGCATGCGCTCTGTTTAGTCAGCAAAGCCAGCGCACCCTGTTCACTAACTGAAGTAACTGAATCCCATAGATATGTATGAATATTTATGTTAAAACGTATAATAAAGTTATAATAACTCCACCTGCAGGATCTACTGGGTGGATTGAGTAGCTCAGTAGTTTCTGTTGCCGGTCCCAAGCCCGGAGAAAGGAGGAGGGTTGGCTTAAGCTGTAAAATAAGAGCCGGAACACATCTTGAGGCAATCTCTAGGACTCACAATCTTAGTTGTATAACGTTGGACTTTGTCCAACCCACATTTACTTTAATATCATGGATTTAGCTTCTAATGGTCATGATTACCCTGAAGACAATGCTAGGCGTAAATCGGATTCCAGGGTGCCTAGCAGTTTAGGGTTACATTATGGTGAATCGGAGCACCACAAGAACAGTTCAAGATTCAAGAAAATGAGAACATATTTTTTTGGAACATACAATGTGAATTCCTTAATTCAGGTTGGAAAATTAAAACAGCTAACAACAGAACTCCATAGACATCACATTACAATATTAGCCCTTCAAGAGACCAGGTTCTTGGATGAGAACACCTTTGAATCCGACAACTTCCGAATTTTCAAAGGAATAGTTGGGAAGAGAGTGATGAAGAACATGCCACATCTTGGAACAGCTTTTATGGTCAACAAGACATTTTTGGACGCAGTTATCGCTTTTAGAAGTGTGAATGCCAGACTATCTTTTCTAACTATAAAATCTCTCAATAAGAGATACACGCTAATCAACGCCCATGCTCCTATAAATAAGGATAATAAAGCGAATCCAGAGAAAGTTGATGAATTTTGGGACGCGTTAGAAGCCGAAATTCTCAAAATTCCTTCTAATCATGTAAAAATTTTACTTGGAGATTTCAATGCTCAGCTTGGATCTGAGAGAAAATTTTCTGATATAATAGGTAAATATCCCGCTCACAATAGAACCAACAGGAATGGTGAGAGATTGGTTAAACTCTGTGAACATCTAAACTTAAAGATTATGTCCACACATTTTAAAGCAAAACCAAGTAAAAAGAAAACATGGGTCTCCCCAAATGCGTTGCTGGGTGAATTTCAACTAGATCATGTAGCTATCTCTCGAAATTCTTTCAAAGAAATCCAAAATGTTAAGGTCAGAAAATCCATTAATGTAACTTCAGATCATTACCTTTCTCAAATCAAGATGAATTTCATACCTTTTACACGCAAACAAAATACAACTAGAATTAAAATTCCGAAAATTAATACAGAGGTTCTTACAAATGAAAAAAGGATAGAATTTCAAGGAAAACTTAAAATACCAACAAATTGGAATGATGTTACTAATAACCTTCTTGAACCAGCTCAAGAAATTGCACCGTTGAAATTTTATAGGAAACATGCTTGGTGGAATGAAGAATGTGAAAGAGTGATCAAAGAAAGACATTGTGCTTGGCACAAGTGGAACGGGAACAAGACTCCAGAAAATTTAGAGGAAGTACAAAGATTAAGGCAAATGGCTCACCAGACTTTAAGAATGATTCGAAGAAAATATATGAAGGACCAAATAATGGAAATGGACGACAATTTTAAGAAAAATGACACACGATTGTTTTATAGAGCATTTAAGAATGAAATCACTGGATATTCAGGGCCGAGTTTAAATTTCAAAAGGGAAGATGGTACGCTAGCATTAAACAACAAGGAAAATTGTGATATCTTGGCTGCGTATTTTGAGAAGTTGTTAAATTGTCCAAAACCGACAGACAAGTTGAGTTTCAAATTTACAACACAAAATTTTGACTCTACGCCCCCAGATGTAATTGAGTTAAATGTATTATCAACTCACTTAAAAATAATAAAGCCTCAGGCGAGGATGGAATAATTGCAGAAATGTGGAAGCTTGTAGATGATGAATTTTTAATAGCGACGACAAATCTATTCCAGAAAATTTGGATTGAGGAAGCAATTCCAGAAGACTGGTTAATCGCCTTAATTCATCCACTGCATAAAAAAGGCTCAAAAATTGATAACAATAGTTATAGGGGGATCTCATTGTTGTCTGTCACATATAAAATATTTGCCAAATTACTTTTAAACAGACTTGAACCACAGATCGAACCACGGCTTGGCGAGTTCCAAGGAGGTTTCAGAAGGAATAGATCGTGTGCGGAACAAATTCTTAGTTTAAAATTGATATTAAAATATTACAACAACAGGCCAAAGAATATCTTTATCTCATTCGTTGATTTTCAGAAAGCGTATGATTCAGTGGCTAGGGATACTGTTTTTGACACATTGAAAGAATACCAAGTTGATCAAAAAACCATAAATTTAATAAAACTTACATTAACTAATACGATTTCCAGAGTCATATTTTTAAATGAAGTTAGCGAGCCCTTCGAGGTAAAAACTGGGCTAAGACAAGGGGACAGTCTATCACCACTGCTTTTCAATTTGGTCTTGGATAAAGTCATGAGGACGTTTTGGGAGAAGAACGATTCAAGTGCTAAAATTGGTACAAAGAATTAGAACCTCAAAGTCAAAGGTTTAGCATTTGCTGACGACGTAGCGTTGTTTGCTGAATCAGAACAAGAAGCTACTAACCAAATTGATCAGTTAAAAGAGACGGCGGAAAAAACGGGCTTACACATTTCGTTGGTAAAAACAGAGATGATGACAAGTGATCAGAAATACACTAAGAAAATGATAAAAACAAATTATGGGAGCATCAGGGTCACTGACCGATTTGAATATCTTGGAGAAATAATTAGTAGCAATGGGACGGATAAATTGGCAATCGAGAACAAAAAAGGGAAATTGGAAAGATTAAATTTTTGTACAAAAAATATATACAATAAAAAGAACCTGTCGATCAATGCAAAATTACGACATTTTAATACTGTTGTTAGACCAGTCATCTTGTACGGCATGGAAACTACAAATATAACCGGAATGGAGAATTTGCTCAAGATAGAAAAAAGAATTTTAAGAAGGATTTATGGTCCTAGGAAAACACAGGAAGGTTATAGACTGAGATCGAATGCAGAAATTTATAGTAAAATCGACAACCTTGAAGTGATGATCAGAAAACGGCGACTTCAGTTCTACGGACATATGGTCCGCATGGATTGCTCAAGGTTAAACAAACAAATTTTTGATAAAATCTGGAACTATAAAGGACAAGGAGGCTATGTAAAACAAATGAAAGAAGAACTTCAAAAATTCAAAATTACTGAAGAAGATTGTCTAAATCGAATAGAGTACAGAAAAAAAATATTTGGTCTCAAAATTCTTGTCGGGGAGAAGAAGAATCTAAACAGAGGAGAATGGACTGCTGAAAGAAGAGCTGCGCAGTCGACCAGGATGAAAGACTTCTGGAAGAGAAAGAAGGAAACTAGACCTATAAAGAAGTGATATTTGCGTGGTCCTTGTTGGCCTGTCCGCGGTGTATATATATAAAGTTATAATCGTCGAACATTAACAATCGTACGCAACTCGCCTATAATGGTCATTAAGACACTCGTATGGAAATTATAAAACTCGCTACGCTCGTTTTATAAACTTACTCGTGTCTTAATTATTGCCATTATACGCTCGTTGCATAATGTACTACACTAAAAGCATTTAGTAAATCATAGTTCCTAAAATTGCAAAAATAAATAGGGTGGACATTTTCAACAATATGCACTTACAAAACTAATTGACTGCCAGTACAATTGCAACAAAAACTACAGAAATATACAAAATTTAAATTGTTTTAAACCGCTTTAAGGACATTTCTAGATCTCACATAAGTTTTTGCACAGAATCACAGGATATATTCCTCCTGAAATTGTAGAGTATATAATACACAGCCACAACTGCTATAGGATGACCAGGTAGAAAAGAATGTTGGGGGCGCGACTCACCGTAAGTTGCTGCTGTAGAGCTTCCCCCACTTGGCACTACGACTCCGCCTTGCACAAGAACAAGATCCAACGACAAAGAAACCAGTAGAAGCGAGAAAGAGAGAGAGACACTTCCCCTACCTGACGCACATGCGCAGAAGAAAGACTAGCAGTGGAGAGACAAGGGAGCTGGAAACACTCTCCCCTACTTTGGTGCGCTTGCGCATTGAAACATTCTTTTCTACCTAGTCATCCTATAAAACTCCTCGAACATACTTAACGAAATGAATACAGTATGTGGCTGGTTCATCCAAAAGGAACCGATGTGCTTGCTTTTCATTATTTGCATTAGTTAGAACAATTTCCACGTCTTGAGTTTCAAAATATCTTCTTGAATATGCTGTTCCAATTACTGCCGACGACGTTCACCGTCCAACACTTTTATCCTTCCAATAAGGGACATAGCCTACGAGACACTTGGCAGCCCTATTAAGATGTATTCAATTGCCCCTTCAGGATCATTCCCTCTCCTATCATATCAGTGCCCCTTCAATTTTAGGAATGTTAAACCAGTTTGTTATATGATAAACCATACCTGAACAATTCATTTTGTGGCCGTAAACTCCATCGTTCTGCATTCCCAAGTTCCGGGCTTTAATGTTTCCTGGACTCCAATACAACTTCCAGGAGCTATTAATCCACATGAAATGCCACAGTTAATTCTTTTTAGATATAATGTATCGAATATACTACCGACTTTTCCGGTAATAAGTATCACATTTGCAAACAATTCCAATGCTGCTTTGCTTTGCATTCTTTCTAGCAGGTGACTTATTGGAGAAAGATTTGCAATTTTAATCCCTAACCTCTTCTATAACAACGCTGATAAATTTAAATATTTATCACAAGAGGTCGTTTCTAATTTCACTCGATGGCACGTTAAAGTAAAATAACCAATGATTTGTTACTGACCAAACAAAGCTCTGACACAAGAGAATTATCACATGTGATAGATGTGATGAGTTGTGTAATTTTTTGTTACCTTTCAGCAAAAATAAAAAGTGAGCATCCATATGCATATAAATGAAAACGTATTACCTCATTGGTGAACAAAAATAGTGTCCAATGTATCGCCGGTATTTGTGCGTGTGTTTGCAAAGAAAGGGTAAATACACTAAGCTACAAATCATAACATTACCCAATCGAGGTTTTCAAACAAAATATAATAAAAACTTTGCGTGAGATTTAAATCTGATTGCATAAAAATATTGTATTTGCGTTTCCTGCTGGAATGAATGAATCAGTTTGAATGATGTACCAGTAAATAAAGGATTAAGAAATTGGAATAAAATACGTATGGTTTTTATACCGTAGGCTAATACTTGGGAAGACCGACCGCGGTAACCCAGAGCGCTAAAGCGCTATCTCGTGCCTTGCTGGTATCGGAAGAGCGTGGCTTCGAGTCACACCTCGACCGTCCTGAAAATGATTTTCCGTGGTACCTCATTTTCAGCCCCAGGTAAATGCTGGGACGATACATTTCTACTAGAGCTGGTAATAACCAATGTTCGGTTAATCTATATATATAATGACTAGCGGACCGGTGCGAGAATTCTCGCATGCTCATAAACCACAATTTCCCCAATAGGTTTATAACGAGAGACTTAAGGAGAAAGGTTGTTATGTTCTTATTTCAACCAAATGATTATACAGGGTGATTCTTTAGTTGGAGCGGGACCGGCGGCCAGCTGCCGGGGGCGCGCGCCTTCCACCAGCCAACCGAGCTCGGTCCACGGATAGCGCGCAGGTGGAAACCGTAATAAAGAACATTAATTAGTGGTAAATTCACCAGCAAAGCATGATTAAAGAACTTACCTATCCACAGGATATGCTGAGAGTGTTATCCTTCAGCTGACAGTCAGGCGTTGTACCATGTAAATAAATTAGCGTTTACATGTTGTAATTCCCTTCTGTTGCGAGGGATATCTGCTGCCGTTATTGTTCTCCATCTCCACTAGAGTACGGGTAATTGATCTGTACACTTTGTGTTTTAAATTATCCCACAATTAAACATAAACGGGCTTAGGTCCGTGCTCCGATTAATTACAGTAAACACTCAGGGGGAAGAGTGCAGGGGTAGCGACATAATGTAACGATGTAACTTCCGCAGTTACTGTCTGTCAGCTGAAGGAGAACATTTTTAAAATCTTCTGTGAAAATATAAGTTCTGACCTTTAACTGGTGACGTTAGGTCATCCAGATTCCCGAGAAATAAAAAGAGAACATCTGTGCTTCTTTAAATAAATCTTGCAGCTATTATTTATGTTATCTTCTTATCTGTTCGCTGACATTACACACCCTAGTTGATGAATGTTTAGTGACTTAATGATTTTTATGACCCGGCTTAGCTCGCCTCCGCCTCGCGCAACCTTGCGGCCCCAGATCGGTTGGCTGGCGGAAAGCTCGCGCGCCTGGCAGTCGGCCACCGCCCCCTTCTCCAGCAAAAGAATCTCACTGTAGAACACTATTTAGCCTACATTTCAGGTATAATTAGAATGCAATTCGTCACTGCTAATGTCATGTGTGTTCTGTGTCCATTGATTGACAGCTTGGCTGCAACACTCACCGGTTATTCGATATTTATGAAATTATACGATATGAGTACTCATTCCTTTGATTTACTGTTTCTGAAATCCATGAAAAATGATAAAAGGAAACACCTCAGAATGTTAAAATGACATGAAAGAAACAGGCGTCACAATGGCCAAAAATGTGAAGTGGACAGCAATTATGGAGCGTATTTTCCTACAACAACAGTATCTGAAAATTGCACACTTCTTTCATTTTTCTAAAGGTAATTTCTTAAAGAAATTATAGATATTTATGAAATTCGAGTGCAATTCGTCACTGCTAATGTCTTCTCTCTTTCATTTGAATGTTCATTTGTCACAATCGGTCGCTTGTGAGCGCCGCAGGAGGGATCTATACAACTGGAAAAAAAAAACAGATCGATTACCGGTATTTGAAGAAAATAAAATTAATCAAAAACGATTAATAGACTGACCGTTCAGTCAATTAATCAACTAACCGAATAATTGATTAATTGACTAACCGAAAAATCGATTAATTGATTATTAGACTCAAGATAAGAAAATAAGTTTATGTTCGAGGATGTCGAAATGTAAATATTATATGTCAGAAAACTGTATCATAATGAGGGTCATCATAACACTATTTTTCATTATGAAACAGTTTCTCCCACCAATAAGAGCTCAAGAAACAATTGTTTGACCAATTAGGTAAAGCTAGCATCGCACCTGCGCTCACTTCCATGGTCCCCTATTTTAAATTTCACTGCGTGGCTAGTGTCATTGTGGGGTATTTGAGGAGGCCATGGTCGAAAACAAGATATTTCCTGCGTCCCATGCGCTCTGTTCAGTACATGAAACTGGCAAAATCTCGACAGATATTTATGAATATTTATGTTCGAACATAAACTAGTTATATTTATCGTCGAACATAATCAGTCGTATGCAACTCGCCTATAATGGTATGTGGTCAGGAGAGCTCTTTAATATACGAAGTTCCCCTGGTAAGCACGCAATTTGTCTGATAGTGGTGGGCAAACGGCAGCATATCTTACAGGGGAGTTGTCTCTCTCTCTTGTCTACGAGTCGGTGGGACTCGCGATCGGCGGTGCGATTTCAAAAGCTTGTCAACACACCCACACATGGGCGACTGTTGCCGTAATGGCGTCTCAGCCTTGCCAATAGATGCAGGTACACAGCGCACCTGCACGGAATGCCGACCGCAGCGCTGCAATGGCGTAATATCACAACGGGTATTACTTAAAAAACGAGCCTCGTAGTAGAGAAAGGAGGATTTATTTGTGGTGGCGGGAAATCCAGAAATTAATTTTGCCATTATGAACACGGCCTACTCAATTCAAATGGGATTTTTAACTTGCCAACAACGTATGTCATGCGTGCCGTGATTTTTGTAGCCTTTCAAAAAGCACTTACCACGGCCAGGAGGGAACCTGCAAGCTTGGGGTCGTAAGTCCGACACGATAACCACTCACCCACCATGGCAAGCAATTAATCGATTAAACGATTAATTTCACAATCGATAGATCGTTATATGTAGCAATAAATCGTTTTTCTGCTTCGATTAATCGATTATTTGATAACTCAAATGTATAATGTTTAGTACTTAATTTATTGACATTTGGTGGATCGCTCTTAATACCATACTGAGTATTTATTAGTGTTATTATTAATAATAATATTTTAATTGAACATACTATACTTTTCAGATGTGAAGATTACCGTACAATCAGCCTGATTACTCACGCTTCAAAGAATCTGTCTAGAATAATTTACCAGAGGATGGAAAGCCAGATAGAAACGGAGTTGGGTGAGGACCAGTTTAGTTTCAGGAGAAATGTGGGAGCAAGAGAAGCTGTACTACTGTCGACCAAAATATTATGTGCACTCGAGTTTGAAGGTTGTTTGTGAAGTAACCAATAGGCCTACATAAAATCCAATAATATCATCATTTTCGTCGTTCTATTTTACGTTAGATCATGTAGGTTTGGAATTTTTAATTTATATTTTAATATTTTTTATCGCAGTTGAAACACAAAAAGTGCCCGTTTTTAAGCGTGTTTCGACCATGCGTCACATTTAAGAATTATTATCTCACATACCCGTCATCAGATCGAATCCAAATTTCAACACAATATACATTGGAATGTTTTATAACTGGTTTATTAATTTCAAAATTTTGTGTGTTCAAAAACGAATGTTGTTATCATTTTTGTAAGGTAACTTTTTCTCGGCTCGGGGTCGTTGGAAAATGTAGTTCTTGGTTGCGTTGTAATTCTTATAGATCAAAAGGTTATGCTGTATGACTGTGAAATACGTAAATTAATTCACTTATTTTATATCGGTTTGTATTTGTACGGGGAATTAAGCCATGGTTCACCTGCTAGCCGCTCCAGAAAATGCTGTACAGCGTTGCTGCTATGGAGCCCATCACTACCGAACGAGGCGTGCCATGAAGCGTGATGGAGCCCACCTTGGCAACGCTGTACAGCTTTCGCCGAAGCGGCTAACTGATGAACCAAGTCATGATTCCCCATACAAATACAAACCGATATAAAATAAGTGAATTAATTTACGTATTTCACAGTCATACAGCATAACTTTTTGATCTATAAGGATTACAACGCAACCAAGAACTACATTTTCCAACGACCTCGAGCCGAGAGAAAGTTACCTTACAAAAATGATAACAACATTCGTTCTTGAACCCAGAAACTTTTGAAATTAATAAACCAGTTATACAACATTCCAGTGTATATTGTGTTAAAATTTGGATTCGATCTGATGACGGGTTTGTGAGATAATAATTCTTAAATGTGACGCATGGTTGATACACGCTTAAAAACGGACACTTTGTGTGTTCCAACTGCGATAAAAAATATTAAAATATAAATTAAAAACTCCACCCTACATGAACTAACGTAAAATAGAACGACGAAAATGATGATGTTATTGGATTTTATGTAGGTCTACTGGTTACTTCTCAAACATCCTTCAAACTCGAGTACACATAATATTTTGGTCGACAGTAAGTCTTAGGCTTATTTTGGAAGGTAGAATAAGGAAAGATAACATAATGTTCATGGCATTTGTAGACTTAGAAAAGGATTTTGATAACGTTGATTGGACTAAATTGTTTGACATTTTGAAAACCATTGGAATAAAGTACAGGGATAGGAGGGTGATCTACAATCTATACAGAACCCAGACAGCAGTCATTTGAGCTGAAGGACATGAGAGAGAAGCTGGTATTCATAAAGGTGTAAGGCAAGGCTGCAACTTATCACCCATACTTTTCAATCTTGACTTTGAACAAGCAATGAAGGAAATCGGAGAAAAATTTAAAGTGGGAGTGAAGATTCAAGGAGAAGTAATTTCAACTCCGAGATTTGCCGATGACATCGTCATCTTGGCCGACACGCCTGAGGATTTGAATGAGTTTTTGACTGGTATGGACTCCGTCTTACGGAAAGAATTCATGATGAAAATTAATGAATGTAAAACAAAAATATTGGAATGCAGCCGAAATAAATCAGAAACCACTATCGACATCAAATTGGCAGGTGAAAAACTAAAGGAAGTAGGAGAGTTCTGTTACTTAGGAAGCAAAATAACCTGTGATGGACGAAGCAATAAGGATATAAAAAGTAGGTTAGCTCAGGCAAGGAAGCATTTCTACAGAAACGGAATCTGTTGACATCGAATATAGATTTAGGTATTAGGAAGTCATTTTTGAAGGCCTTTGTCTGGAGCGTGGCGCTCTATGGAAGTGAAACTTGGACTATTGGTGCAGCAGAAAAGAGGAGAATTGAAGTGTTTGAAATGTGGTGTTACAGGAGACTGATGAAGATCAGATGGGTGGATAGGGTTACAAACGAAGAGGTATTAAGACTAGTGGGAGAGGAGATACTGCTAATGAAGAGAAGAGATAGGTTGGTAGGACACATACTAAGACACCCAGGAATAGCAAGCTTAGTTATAGAAGGAAGGATCGAGGACAAGAACTGCGATTAGCTCAGGACGAGGAGGCTTGGAGAGCTACATCAAACCAGTCAAAAGACTGAAGGCTCAAACAACAACAACAACAATATTTTATTATTACTTACTTTACTTTTATCGTTGTGGCCGCTAGGGACCGCTAGCTATCAACTATTTTTCTTCTTCTTGTTAGCCCACCTCGTCTTCATCCTTTTGGAATGGGATTTCATCCATTCATCCGAGTGAACACATCTCTTGCTGGGTTTTACTTCCTCTTGATGAACCTGACAGAGTGTTTGTTTCTATGGGGTTCTGAGCAAGCTATCTGATTCAGAAATGTCAAACTTTAACAAGTCCGTATCCACTTCCACCAGCTAAGGAGGCATCACCTTTAAACCTTGGAAGTATGATAATAGACGGTTGGAGAATCTACTGACTGGTATTCTGAGGAGGTGAGCATGCAATGTTACTCTCCGTTTTCGGATTCCACTTGAGATCTTTTCAATGTGGGAGTATATTTCTGAATTACTCCAGAGCTTGTAACCTCCATCTTTGAACTTAGACCAAGAATTTTCCTAATGATCTCTCTTTCCTTAACTTCACGTCTCTCGATCGGACCAGCTGCGCGGCTTGTTAGGCATTCCGCTGTATACAGTGCTTCCGGTATAATCACAGTTTGATAGTGTCTATTTTATTGTTTATTTATTTAAGCGAAAATTCCCCTACAGGAGAGCGATTAAACTTGATAACATGATGTCATTTGGAGGTGTGTCTCCTCCGCTCCTACCAAAATCTCTTTATTCTCGCGGAATGCTCCCTCTTCCTCTCATCCGTCCACTTTTTCCCAGTTTGTCGTAATAATCTTGGTTCAAACTTAACATTCGCGATTTCCATCTGGCACTCAGTTCGGTTCTCGAAATTTTCTATATTGATTACTTGTAAGTCTCTCTGTACTTCTTTAAGCCATTCTGTGCCGCATTTACTCTGTGTTATGATACCAAGTAGTTTCTTTGGCAATCTGGAGGTGGCCATCCTGTGTATGTGAGTGTAAAATTTGGCTCTGCGTTTTCTAATTTCGTCTGTTATCGTATGGGTCTTTTGATAGAGTTCAGTACTAGGTCTCTTCATCCAAATGCCGTTTTTGTTGATTGCTCCGTAGATCTCCCGGAGACTTTTTCGTTTCTGCATTTCCAGTTCCCTAATCTTGGAATGACCATCGATTACTATTGTTTCAGCAGCATATGCTGCTTCTGGAAGAATAACTGTTTTATAATGACGTAATTTGGCGTTCGTTGAAATGCATTTCTTGTTGTAATGGGCCCACGTTAGCCTGTAGGCCTTCTGGAGTTTAGTGATTCTGTCTTCTTTGGCGTTTCGATTAAGTCCTGCGGGCTGTATAATTTCGCCAAGGTATTTGAAAGTGCAGACTCGGGCGATTTTACCGTATTTGGTAGTTTGCCACGGTGGGTGAGTGGATAGCGTGTCGGTCTACTAACCCCAAGATTGCAGGTTTGCTCCTGGCCGTGGTAAGTGGTTTTTTGAAAGGCGGCAAAAATACGACACACATGTCATACGATGTTGGCATGTTAAAGAACCCATTTGAATTCAGTAGGCCGTGTTCATAATGGTAAAATTAATCTCGGGAGTTTCCGCCAACACAAAGTTCCTTATTTCTCTACTAGAAAGCGCTATAATGTTCAAGGAGCTTAGATATCTAACCTCCTTGACTTTCATAGTGATTCAAGGAACAACGAAATTCGACATGCAAGCTACCCTCTGGGTGTCAAATTACAAATCTTGCACTCGGCACCCGAGGCCATACGATATTATTATTATTACCGTATTTGGTGTTTAAAGGGGATTTATTTTCTGGCTTTCTCTCCATATATTTGGTCTAGTCGTAAGATATGTAATCCCTTCTTTTGTGCAATCTCATGGAGCTTTTCCTCTGCGCAAGTCGGTTCCGATCTGTTGTCCGCGACAATTGCAATAATCATCCACGAAAACGAGACATTTATTATTATTATTATTATTGTTATTATTATTGTTAAGAAAGAAGCCCTATTAGTTATCTGTGAGCAGAACGTGCACATGACAAATCTGAACTAAATGTATAAACCTGCTATTTGCTGCTCTAAAGACCGTACGAGAACAGAGTGTAATAATGCTGCTGTCACTAGCGCAACTTCATAGCTATTGTCACGGATTCATTGTGTGTTTCACGCTCCATGGCAATGAATCCCGAGTGACGTCAATAACCTGGCTGTAATATTGTGTTAAAAAACTCAGGCCGGTATTGCAACTCTTGTACTGAGAGGGCCAGAGTCATAGCGCAAAACGTTCATATTTCAATGATCGTTGTGGTGTTTGAAGCCATATTTTCAGTGTTGCCCTAGTAAACAAGAGTTTAGTGCTTTTCAGTCGGTCAACACGAATGTACCCAAAAGAGATGGGTTATGCCCTAATCCTGAAATAAATTACATGAGATTAATAAAACACTAGGATGACCAGTTTCGATCGTCAAGCGATCATCATCAGATCCATTACACTTAGGCTACAAAATCTATGTTTGAAATACAGGTGAAAATATTTACAATATGTACAATTATTTAGTTGCAGTATTGGTACTGCAACTGTCAGTGTATGCTAAATGCAGTATATATGTTAGGTGAAATGCTAAATGGTGATAGCTATCCGGAGATTGTACTTTAGAGAGATTATATGGTTGTAAACTATGGTTAAACTATAAAATTTTGGCTAACTACTTATCTGAATGTCTTCCGTATTACAGCTACTCGCAGTTTTCGTGCTCACTGGAACTCGCTGTGCGGTCGACATTCGTGTTGACCGACTGAAAAGCACTAAACTCTTGTTTCAATGATCGGTAAGTTAAAGAGACATTACCATATTTTTGAGTTGATGTCTTGCGCAGCTTTAGAGCTTTCGTACATATAGATAAATAAATAAATAAATAAATAAATGAAGAAACAAACATATAAACAAACAAATAATTAAATGAATAAATAAATCAATCAATCAATAAATAAATAAATATACAAACAAAGAAACAAACAAATAATTAAAAGAATAAACAAATATATCAATAAATAAATCCCTAATAAATCATTAAATAAATGCTTGCCACGGTGGGTGTGTGGTTATAGTGTCGGACTACCAACCCCAAGATTGCAGGTTCGCTCCTGGCCATGGTAAGTGATTTTTTTTGAATGGTGACAAAAATCACGATACTCATGTCAGACGTTGTTGGCATGTTAAAGAACCCATTTGAATTCAGTAGGCCGTGCTCATAATGGCAAAATTAATCTCGGGATTTTCCGCCAACACAAAGTTCATCATTTCTCTACTAGAAAGCGGTATACGTCAAGGAGCTTAGATATCTAACCTCCTTGACATTCATAGCGCTCCAAGGAGCATTAATTTCGACATGCATGCAGCCCTATGGGTGTCAATTAACAAAGCTTGCACCCGGCTCCCGACGCCATACGATATTATTATTATTAAATAAATCAATAAATAACAAGAAGTTCCGTGACGAACTAAAGAGCCTACTTTTCTTAAAATTGAAGATTCATGCCAATGATTAATCTATATGAATCTATCTAGAATAATGACGAAATTAAGTTGGTAATATCGAAATTTCTAATTAGTTCGAAATACTTTATACCTGGCATAATGTCGCCTAATAGAGAACTACAGTTGGCAGCCCTGGTGACTGAATATATTCTTAGTACCATCTCTTAAGGTACAGAATACAAAATTTGGTTGAAGTCCAATGGATAACATGGAGGGGTGAGGCGTGGTGGCTCAGCGGTCTAGCTGTATGCCTCTCACCAAGGCGGTCCGGGTTCAATTCCCGGTCATTGCATGTGAGATTTTCGAAGTGAAATGCCATGTCCTGTGGTTCGGATTCCACGTAAAAAGGAGGTCCCGTGGCTCATGATCTCGAGATTAACGGTCACGTTAAACTACAAGCTTCCTTCCTTCCTTTGGATAACATGGACGTTACATGCAATTAAACATTGGATCTAACAGCAAGCGTAAAACCATGTTGGCAACAATGACATACATGTATTGGTCAGAAACAATCTGAAATAATATGATAAATTGTTGTGTCAATTTTGAATGAAATCCATTAGTTATTATAGAAGTAACATGCATTTTAAAATTGGACCTATCAGCAGCAATAGAATCATGTTGGCAGCACTGGCGTAGGCCTATATTAGTTACTCCAAATTAATCTAGAATGCCAGGTACTATACGTGTGCAAAGTTTAGAGCTATTGTCTTGCATACTTTCTGATATATTGATATTAGGGTAACAAAAATAGAGACAGCACTTATAAACAGTTGGCAGCCCTGGTTACTCTTAAGAATCGGCATAGTCATATCTGTTATGGTACACATAGCACACACGAAATTTGGTTGAAATCAAAATGATAGTATAGAAGTTACATGTATTTAAATTTTGACCTCTCAGCAGGCTTAAAATCATGTTGGTAGCACTGACGTATATAAGTTACTCCAAATTAATATAGAATGTCAGTTACTATACGTGTGCATAGTTTAAAGCTGTCGGCTTGCATACTTTCTGATATGGGTATTTGGATTTTAAAAAAATTAGAGCATTTATTAACAGTTGGCAGCCCTGGTGGCTCCTAAAAATTCGCTCAGTCATATCTGTTTATGTACACATAGCACATACGAAATTTGGTTAAATTCCAATTGATAGTGTAGAAGTTATATGCATTTAAAAATTGGACCTATCAGCAGGCGTGTAATCATTTTGGCAATACTGCCATGTATGGCCTCCTGGAAATTAAACTGCAATATTATTATCTATAAGTGTGCCAATTTTGAAATAGCTCCCAATCATACCTTCCAAGATATCCAACATGGAGCTCAATTTTCAATTGCGATTTTTCAGCAGTTGGTAGCACTGACATCGTTTTCAAATATGGCCGTGAGATATTCAGGTATAGATCTTTACTCTTACCAAATTTTGTTTCGATTGCTGCGGCCGTTTAGGATTTGATAAGGGGGGGGGGACACACACAGCCAGCCAGCCAGACAGACAGACAGACAGACAGACAGACAGATGGACAGACAGACACACATTTGCCCGATCTCATTAGTCTACTTTTTCCTCATTTTTGCAAAATGTGAAAAGTAGGCTAAAAATAACCAGGGCTAGATTTGTGACGGTACGCACCGGTACGCCATACCGAAACTTCTGTATTGGGGAAAAGTCGAATATATAACATAATTTTAAGCCTATTTTCAATTTTGAAAAAATAGGCTTATGAGATCACCTTTTGTCCGTGTGTGTGTGTGCGTGTGTGTGTGAGTGTGAGTGTGTGTGTGTGAGGTGTGTGTGTGTCCCCCTAATAAAATCTAAACGGCTGGAGCGATTTCAATGAAACTCGGTAAGTTCATAGCACTATTCCCAGCGACCTCGACCGTGCCCTTCATATTTTGTTACGTCCCACCAATCCAACATGGCGACTGAGCGAAATATTTCACTAGCATTCTCTATCTCCGAAACTATTACCAATATCGCCCTGAAATTGTGTACTGTGATAAAGGACTCTTTTAGAAGTTCACCTATGAGACTTTCAAAAACCTGGTGACTACAAAACCAACATGGCGGTCAAGCGAAGTTGAGACTTTTAAAGAGACTTTTCTCGCGATTTAACTATCCAAACGTAATGCAACTTGGTACAGAAAATGTTTATACTTATTGTAATGCACTGGAGTCTAATTTCGTTCAATTGTTTACATAACCTCAAAATGGCGGCTGTGCGAAATATTTCACTGACATTCTATATCTCCGAAACTATTACAGATATCACCCTGCAATTTCGTACGTTGTTAAAGGGTACTGATACAAGTTTACCTATGTATATTTCATAAACCTGTAATGTAGAAAACGAACATGGCGACCAAGCGAATTTGAAATATTTTAATAGACTTTTCTCGTGATTTAACTCTCTGAGCGCAGTGAAATGCGGTGCAGTAAATGATTTTTCAGATTGTAATGCACTGCCATCTAATTTAATTCAATTGTTTACATTACCTCAAGATGGCGGCTGTGCGAAATTTTAAAATTCCTTTTTTATTTCTAGTGTCGTATTCATGAGATCGAAGTGAAAGTTTGAATAATGAACCTAGGCAATAATTGTCCTTGAATGGTTCATAACTCTATGGCCTATTCATATAACAATCCTAAATGGCGAGCTTCCGAAATATTTAGACGGTTCTCAATATCTATGAATCTTTTACAGCAACCAAACTGATTTTTTTTATGTTTATAGAGACTATGAACATATGTTCACCTATAGGACTTTCAGTAACCTGGTGAGCACAAATACAACATGGCGGCGACGCGATGTATAAATATTTAAATGGACGTTTCTCGCGAATTAACTATCTGAGTGCCGTGAAACGTTGCACGTTAAATGCTTATACAAATGTTGATCCACTGGCATCTAATTTATTTCAATTGTTTGCATAATCACAAGATGGGTGCTGTGCGTAATTATAAAATCTCGTTTTTACTTCTTGTGTTCTAATCATGTGATTGAAGTTTGAATACCACACGTACACAATAATCTTAATGTAATACTACAAAAATAAAAATCCAACCTGGCGACCATCTGAAATATTTAGACGGTTCTCAATATCTAAAATTCTGTTACAGCAATTAAACTGAAATTTTGTATGTTGATAGAGACAATTAACATGAGCAGGATATATGAAAATAGGCTGTATAGTTCTTCACGGAACTACTTGTTAGAACTGTGGAACTTCAGTGGTAAGTCAAGGTCAACTTGGCTTTGACTGGACTGTACTTCAAAGTACGTGGAATCTTGGCTGCTTCGGGGATGGCACTCCGCTCTGGATACTAACAGCAAGGAGAGAGAGAGGAGGCACATACAACGGAAACTTTTCTAAACTTTGGACAATTTTTTAAAGTGGACGGTGAAATATGTTTCAGTACAGTACCTTTTATAATAAATAATTATTTCAGAAAACTGTAAAGACAAAATTATAAAACAAGAAATGAAAGATTGTTGGTGAACATTTGTGTATTTTCAAACCGAATGTATTATTTTTAATTAGGTAAAAAAATTAAATTGAAATAATGTACATTGTTTGAATGGCAGCCTAGTTGGCCTACATTAAAATTTAATATAGGCCAACGGCTATGGTAAGAAAAATGTTGATACATTTAAAATTGCAATCAAAATTCGATTACTATTTTGTCCACTGATTAATTTTAAAGGTGTTCAGAAAAGCGTAAAAATATCGTTTTTGAGAACTCTATATTTCAATATTCCATGAAGGCCACGCCTCTCCCACCACCACCTGGTAGCCCACAGTACCGGAACCTCTTTCTTTACAAATCAAGCACTGAAAATAACTAAATAAATGAATAATTAAAAAATCAATAAATTAAAATAAATAAATAAATAAATAAATAAATAACTGATCTTTTTCAGCTTTTCAGTCGGTCAACACAATATTGCGCCCAATGAATTGGGTGGGGTACAAGTTATAAATATCTAAACGCAATCCTGGAAAAAATTATATGTATTACTGTCGACCAAAGTATTATGTGTACTCGAGTTTGAAGGTTGTTTGTTAAGTAACCAATAGACCTACATAAGATACAATACCATCAACATTTTCGTCGTTCTATTTTACGTTAGTTCATGTAGGTTTGGATTTTTAATTTATATTTTAATATTTTTTTATCGCAGTTGGAACACAAAAAGTGCACGTTTTTAAGCGTGTTTCAACCATGCGTCACATTTAAGAATTATTATCTCAAAAGCCCGTCATCAGATCGAATCCAAATTTTAACACAATATACACTGGAATGCTGTATAACTGGTTTATTAATTTCACAATTTTGTGAGTCCAAGAAACAAAGTTGTTATCATTGTTGTAAGGTAACTTTTTCTCGGCTCGGGGTGGTTGGAAAATGTAATTCTTGGTTGCGTTGTAATCGTTACACATCAGAAAGTTATGCTGTATGACTGTGAAATACGTAAATTAATTCACTTATTTTATATCGGTTTGTATTTGTACAAGGAAATAACACATGGTTCAACAGCTAGCCGCTCCAGCAAAAGCTGTACAGCGTTGCTGAGATGGAGCCCATCACCTCCGAGCGAGACGCGCCATGATGCGTATGGGCACCATTTCGGCAACGCTCGCTTTGTATCGTCACGTGACTTACACGTGTGCCCTCTAGCGACGGGCTGTCACTGTCCACGCTCTGGTCGGAACCACACCTCGTTACACACGCCAAGATTAGCCGATGTCGTCACCGGTTTGCGCATCACAGCCTCCGGTTCGTTACTTTTTGAACGCACCTTATACATGATACTGATTTTAATCACCGTATTCTGCCGTACATACGCGGGCGCGGCAGCCGGCAACTGAGCCGTCACTGGCGGAGCGCGTGAGCGAGAATATCCTTGCCAAGCAAATATAAAGACCCTGTAGTATGATGTTGATTCACAAATTGAATCCCGTCACACGTTAGGTTTGTTTTGTGTTACAAGGTTTAGTGAATTACGTGAGTAATGGTGTGTATGTACGTGTATACAATTAAGAATATCACACTGTAATAATAATAAATCAATTCACTCATTTTAGCATGCACTAGAAAATACTGATTATAATGTACACTTGAGTCATCAAGTTACAAAACTCGTTCAATCCACTTGTGAATAAGAATCATGTTCATGAGAAATGTTTCTCTGGACTTTGCCTCGCGTATCTTTTGTATTTGTTGTTTTCTACTTTTTCTATGTGTTTCTGGTTTTGTGTTTTTGGATTTTGCTTCTGAATTTTAATGTTTGCTTTTATTTCTTGGTTTTGTGTTTGTTTTCTGCTTTTGCTTTTTTGAATTATGCTTTTCGCTTTATGTTTCTTGTTTTTTGTTTTCTGCTTTTGCTTTTGTGGTTGAATTTTGCTTTTTGCTCCGTTTTTTGGTTTTGCTTTTGTGTTTGCTTTCTGTTTTTGCTGTTTTTAAATTTTGCTTTGTGTTTTTTTTTTGTTTTCTGCTTTTGCTTTTGTGTGTTTGAATTTTGCTATTTGCTTCGTGATTTTTGTTTTGCGTTTGTTTTCTGGAAAATTAAAATAAAACAGAACAAAATAAAACAAAATAAACTAAACAATATCGAAATAAAACAAAACAAAATAAAAACAAAAACAAAATAAAACAAATCAAAACAAAAAATAAAACAAAACAATTTAAAACAAAATAAAATAAAATACAATAATTAAATATATACATTTTACGACATGATCCTTATTCACAAGTGGATTAAACGAGTTTTGCAACTGGAAGACTCGCTTAACTTACAGCGGTGTGGAGATCCATAAGTGAGCATCGCTGTGAGAACAATACCAACCCTCATCCTTTCTTCGGTCCACTTTGGTCTTTGGGCTGTAGGTCCTGCTTTCTCTGACATCACTTCCCTCTTGTATACCTTTTGGTGTCGAAATACTCTTTTGTCTATGACGTCTTCTGGGATGACATGTGCTTTTTCCAGATCAATTTTGACTTGCATCATCCAGAGCCGCTGTACGTATCTAAGAATTTTGTTGGTGAGCCTGGTTTGAGGGAGTCTGCTGATGTGGCCGTAAAATTTTAGTCGCCTCTTTTTTTATGTTTGCTGCGAGGTTGTACAATTTATCTGTGGTGTCACTGGAGTGAAACCTGTATCCTTCATCTGTGTATTTTGGTTCAATAATTTTCCTTATTATTTTTCTTTCCGTCGCCTCCGTAGCGTAGCGGTCAGGACGGTTAGCTGCTGCCCCGCAGGTCCTGGGTTCGATTCCCGGCTCTGCCACGAAATTTTAACAGTGGTATGAGGACTGGAACGGGGTCTACTCAGCCTCGGGTGGCCCAAATGAGTAGAGGGGGTTCGATTCCCACCTCAACCATCCTCGAAGTGGTTTTCTGTGGTTTCCCACTTCGTCTTCGGGTAAATGCCGGGATGGTTCCTACTGTAAGGCCACGGCCGCCTCCTTCCCACTTCCTAGCCTAACCGTCCCACTCTTCCCATCCCTTCATCAGGCCCCCTGTTCGCTTTGCAGGTGAGGCCGCCTGGGCGTAGTGCTGGTCACACACCCCAGTTGTATCCCTGACTCAGAGTCTCAAGCTCCAAGACACTGTCCTCAGTGGCGGTAGAGGTGGGATCCCTCGCTTAGTCCGTGGGAAAAGCCAATCCTGGAGGGTAAAACGATAGCGAATAGCGATTTTTCTTTCCTTTGTGAGGATTTTTTTCCAGGTCGCCCTTAGTGTGTAACGTCAATGTCTCACAGGCAGAAAGCACCTCGTTGTAATGATGACGTTTGGCGAATGTTGTCAGACATCTTTTGTAGTAGACACCCTGTGTCTTGTAAAAGGCTCTCATCATTTTCGTTAACCTAGTGTTCTGCGTGATTTTTTCTTTTCCCGTCGGTTCATCCAGTGATTTAGTGCAGTATGCTCCAATAGATTCCGTAGACGTTGAAAGGAGCTATTCAAAGTACAAAAACGTGCAGGTCGACAATCGTCTTTCTTTTTCCTGTGAAAATATACGAATTTCATCTACTCTAAGGCGGAGTGAAGTAGCCTATATAGCCTGTCATGTATTTTACAGTTCACGCCACGATTTTTGGCTGGTATCCTTCGATTTCACAGTCGTACAGAGGACAGATGGCAAACCTCAGGCATGTGAAATTGATACTTGAGTTACTTTTCACGCATCTGAAAACTTACGTATTATTTACACATGCGTGAGGCTCGCAGACTGCCCTCTGTACGAGTGTAAAACCGGGACTGACCGGCCGAAAACCGTGGCGTAAACTGTAAGTCTTAAAGTTCCACATACCATTTGTGTTATTTTCCTTGAAAATAAAAAAAGGAAGTGCAAACCAAAGTCAAAGGAGGTAGCTGCCTGGATGACGCCACTGGCCGCGTTGCTAAGATTCTCCGTAAGCACAAGATAAAAACAGTTTTCGGCACTATGACGAAAATTGGTCAACGTTTAGCGTTAAACAAAGATAAATTGTCCCCAATACTACAACCTGGGGTGTATGAGGTCCCATGTACTTGCGGAAAAGTCTACATTGGACAAACAAAACGGTCCATTTCAAATCGCATCAAAGAGCATCAAAGGAACATCCGTCTAAATCAACCTGACAAATCAGCTATAGCCCTGTCTTCAGGGCACGATGTATGTTTCAAGGATGTGCATGCGCTTGCCCTTGTTAAGCACAACCGGTCTAGAATTATAAGGGAGGCAGTTGAAATTCGTAAAAATCCCAATAATTTTAACAGAGACACTGGATATCAGCTAAGTGACACTTTGCTACCAGTTATTAAGGATCTAGGGAGATAGCTCCTCTCAGTCTCTATGTTCTTCACATATTTAAAATTGTACATTTTCCCTCTAGGGCTCAGAGCCTGGATTTGATCTCTTTTGTTCGTCACTGGAGGAGTTTCCATCTGTTTTTTCGCCGTTGACTGTATGACGTTAGGTATCGTTCAGATACACTTCCCTTTTGTTTATGTTTCCTTATATCCATCTAACCCTCCCCCCCCCCTCCTCATTCTTCGAGGAGTTTCTATATTTTCACACCGCCCCCTTTACCTTCTCGTTACTTACTACTCTGTCCGCCATTCCACCATGGTCCATACAGTAATTTCTGGCAGCTGCTTTCTGGTGACGAACTGAGGAATTTATCTATATTTTTTGTAATCTCATTAATATGCTTTCTTTGGCCACATTGTTTATTTCCATTGAAAAAGGAGGCAAGGTTTCTCCGAAACGTATGGTTCAAATTAAAAATACACACGGCATTAGCCCAAAAGCATGAATTATTTATACACTAATCCGGGCCGTGAAAGCCTTAATATGCAAAGTTTTGTGTTTGTTTGTTTTTCTGATTTTGCTATTGTTTTCTGTTTTTCTTCTTTTATTTTGTTTTCAAATTTTGTTTTTTTGTTTTGTGTTTGTTTTCTCCTTTTGCTTTTGTTTTCGAATTTCGGTTTTTGCTTTCTGTTTTTTTTTGTTTCGTGTTTTCCTGCTTTGAAATTTGCTTTTTGTTTTTAATTTTTTGTTTGTTTTGTGTTTGTTTTCTTCTTCTGTTCTTGTTTTCTCTTTCCGTTTTAGTCATTTGTTTTTGCTTTCAGTTTTGGTCGTTTGCTTTTGCGTTTTGCTTTGTGCGACGGGCAAAACAAGACAATCAATGAAAGCAAACCCACACGTTTTCATGTTTGATCAGGGGCATGGTGGCTCAGCGGTCCAGCTGTATGCCTCTCACCAAGGCGGTCCGGGTTCGATTCCTGGTCAATGCATGTGAGATTTTCGAAGTGAAATGCCATGTCCTGTGGTTCGGATTCCACGTAAGAAAGGAGGTCCCGTGGCTCATAATCACAAGATTCACGGTCACGTAAAACTACAATCTTCCTTCCTTCATGTTTGATCTCGATAGCATTTAATACGTTTTATTTGCACCCCTCAAAAGCTCGGAAATGAACAGTTTTGGAATCACGAAATATTTTACACAAGTAAATATAAATGTTCTCAAATTATAAACGTACATAATTCAGCCGTCTTGTCATCATACCGAAATTTTCAAAAAATCATCAAATTAGGTTCTTTTTGAAAATAATATTTGGCTCTGGTGGTGAGGGGATTTGATCCCCCTATTCACCATCAGTAGTTACGTCACTACCGTACTTGGTTGTGATAATCTGGCCAGGTATTGTAATTATTCGAACATTTGGATGCTTCAATATTTTGTTCGTCGAATGATCCGATTATTGACTAATTTTCGGGATATTTCATTTATGCAAATATAAGGTGCGTTCGAAAACTAACGAGCCGGAGGTTGTAATGCGCAAACCGGTGACGACATCGGCTAATCGTGGCGTGTGTAACGAGGTGTGGTTCCGACCAGAGCGTGGAAGGTCACTGCCCGTCGCTAGAGGGCACGCGTGCACGTCACGTGACGATACAAAGCGAGCAGCAGCAAGCATCAATCGTCCAACGCTGCCAGTCGCATTGCAAACAGTGACATTGTGCCCGTTTAGACCGGAGTCCGCACGACCACATATGCATTTTACCAATAATCAGTCAGCACGAGAGTCAAAATATCCCGGGGCGCCAGATGGGTTAAAGCTAATCGCAAAAACGGCATCAAATGAAAAAAATGCTTTACTGATTTTTGGCTCAATGCAACAATAAGGGTCTGGCTGCGTGGCTCAGGGGTAACGTTCTCGCTTGCTGTGCCCAAGGTTGCAGGTTCGAAACCTGGCGCAGTCAGCTGGCATTTGAGGGTGCGCAAATGCGAGGGAGCCGTGTCAGTAGATTTACTGGCACGTTAAAGATCCCCTTCGGGGCAAAATTCCGGCACCCCGGCGTCTCTAAAAGCCAGTGTAGTTTAAAGGGACGTAAAACCAATAACATTATTTATTATTATTATGCAACAATAAGGATAGAAGGAGATTCAACTGGGCATAACACATCATGTAAAATTATCTCATTTTATTTTGAATTTAAAATTGACTGCAAAAATGCTCAAAGCAGCATCATTCACGTGTGGCGACCCACATCCTATTTACACAATGTACAGAAATTTTCCAAACACATTTGACAATTATCTTTGGAAACACAAGTCTGATTATTAGTCCTGTAGACTGTGTTCCAAAATTATATTCATTCATGATTAAATCCAGTTCAAATTTAATTGTCTCTACTGGAAATATCGTAGTTCACTGTTTGAATTTTTACATAATATTAACACTCGTAGAATAAATGTTCATAGAATTTTTAACTTTCACTTATTTTTCCAGTTTCAAAAAATATTGTCAAAAAATATTATTATTTCTGAATCAACACAAATTATGTACACATATTAATAACATCTGAAAAGTATTTGACCATTGAGCATAGCATCGAAGAACTGTGCGAAGCACAACAAAATTAATTGTTCTTCTGACATTAAACGTTTCGAGAAGTGACTCAATTATGAACTTCAAGTTCCTAACAAAATATATGATTTCTGAATCATCAACTTGATCAATAAATTGTTGAACCATTCAACTATTTGATTTTCCACTTGGAATCATTATTATGAAAAATATTTATATTCATGGCCATTTTAGTAATTTTCACAACTTGCAATTCTTCGACAGAATGCGGAAATAAGAATTGTAGCTTCATAATAAATTCATTTAGTTCATGGCACTAGGATTGAAAACATCCTTCAAATTATTCGTGGTTATAGAATTATTTTTAATTGGCAGTGGCCCATTCTATTATTTGTGTAAGAACACAATATTCCAACAACAACGGCAAAGGTCTTCCTCTGAAGAAGAATAAACTACTATCATGACAAATCCGGGTTCTAGCAAAATCAAAGTCTAAATGGAATCCGTAAACAAGGTTGAAATAAGAACTGATGGTTTCTAAGAAATAACCTTCGGGTCATTCATACGACGAAATGTGTAGTTCCAATACTCCTTCTATAAACCTGAGCCATCGAACCTGCTATTTGATTGATGCTCGAAACAACCTCCTCATTCCTGCGACTTAAACATGCGCACCTGGGAATGGCATTTCAACTACTCCACACATAAATTTTCTTCCCCAAATTTATACAATAAATCAAGCCTCTGCTTGTTATCAACACTGGAGGATTAATAAACTTACAAGTTTATTTTATTTTACCATTCAGTTCAACCCGTGAATTTGCCATACTTATGAAAATCTTTATTTCACTTTCGAGTGTATTTACGTCATGATTTTATATAAATACAAAAATATCCTAATTGATACAAATATCATTTGCTTCCCGTTTCATGCCTCTCCGTGTTATCTGAAAAATATACTTTGCTCATTGCAAATATTAACTGTTCAACCAGAACTGAAATGTTGGTTGAATGCGGGCTTGCGCTAACCACTCTTCTTCGGAAAATCTCCTGTTCCAAACTAGAAATGATTAAACTACTTCATAAGCTCTCTCTCAATACATGTGATTATTAGAAAATATAATATCCAAGAATTATTTAGAAAAGTTATAAAAATCATTATTATTATTATCAGTGGATTATTATTATTATTAGTTATATTATTTTAAATATATTTAATTATCATCTCATTATGTGAGAATCCACATGTTCGAACCTTCGAATATGGAAAAAATATCCATTCCGCAACAAAAAATAATTTAACTTTTACAGTTACATCGACGGTTTTCCGTGACTTCCCAAAAATATGAAATATTCAAATAAATGCTCGATATGCTCGGTCATCGATCCTAAACTGTTCTGAGTGCTGAAAATACTCAGAATAACTCTAATATGTCTTGCGTAAATCATTGCAAGATTTAAATACGAAGAAAAAAAATGTGTTGGTCATCTGTAGAAAAAATAGTTTGTTCCAATTAGCTAGGCATAATATAAAGTCAAAATGTGGCTTACATTTCTTGATGGTCTTGAAGCGTAGTGAACCTGGTCTGTACCAGATTTATCCATAAACATGCCCTATCGGACAAGCACGTATAATCCTTGTATCGGCCGCCATTATATACCCACAATCCGTCTAGCAAGACATAGTGGTAATATCTCTTGACGTTTGAAGTAACTGTTGATCCATTTTAATATTGGCTTCTATTAACTCCATAACAGTTTGCTTAAATGGGGTCAGATCTAAATGATCTATTCTTAAATATGTCAGTTGTAACATAACTCACGGTAATCTTTTCAGTACAAGAAAACACTGACAGTCTAACCAATCAACGGCTGTTCTGAAGATCGTTCCCTGGGCATGGCTTCACACCATCTACCATGCGCGAAGCAACATGTAGTTTCCCTGCGTTGGCTAATGAACAACACCGTGATAGACTGGCCTTCAATATACTGAAAGATCGGAGTGGTTATTAAGTTACAAATAAGAAACTGACTGAATTGGACTAAAATATCCAAATATTAGATTATTACTGGTCTGTGACAAAGTACTATTCTAGACAAAGTCTAGCATATGTCCATGTAGAAATAAAATATTTCACCAGTGTCTGTCGAAAAATAACTATCACCTTAGTGATTCTCCCTGCCGGAAACTTACTAAGTTCCACTCGTAGCGCAGCACTTTTGTGACTATCACAATTTTGAAAATAACTTCTGCGTAGATCCGGCAACCATGTGCCTTGGCTCAGCGTAGCGGCACCTTGCTAGGCAAGTGCTTGTTTCGAAGTGAGCTATTGATGCCTGAGCCGGCCGGCTTTTATTCAAAACGGTCAGGGTCACGCTGAATCAGCTGAAATCTGGAAATCCTCATATCTCTGGTATCCTTGGTCCGATTTACTTGATACTAAGTGCATTGTCTTTCATTTGGCCGTGCCAGTAATCTGATCCAAGTCTCAAGTCTCTACTCCATGGTTAACTATTTAATCAATAAATAGCCTCGACCTCTGCTATTACTCGCTACGTCACTTGACATGCTCTTAGCGGTATATTCTTTCCAATTGCTTCTAGAAGCAATGTAGCGCGATATTCAAATATCTCAACTTTCAAAAGCGGCTGTAGCCTTTCCCTTCATATCTAGGTGTCTGAATCTTGGAATACCCATTCCTAGAGTTGGGCACATCCACCCCACACCTAGCAAAAAATAAAAATTGAAAAATTTTTATTTTTCCTATCTACACATTAACTCATTTGGTTCTTGAATAATAAATCTTCAAATTCGATGCATTATAAGTTCCCACGATGTTACCAGTTCGTGTATTGGCGATTTCGTAGCTTCCATTGTTGTTTACTTCCACAATGTTCAAAATCTTTAATTTCACCAGGTTTAATATCAACAAGAAGTTCCGTGAAGAACTATACAGCCTACTTTTCATGCCAATGATTATTCTACAGAATATGAACCTGTCTAGAATAATGACGAAATTAAGTTGCTAATATCGAAATTTCCAATTAGTTTGAAATACTGTATACCTGACATAATGTATCCTAATAGAGCACTACAGTTGGCAGCCCTGATGACTGAATATATTCTTAGTTCCGTCTCTTACGGTACTAAATACAAAATTTGGTTGAAGTCCACTGGATAGCATGGACGTTACATGCAGTTAAACATTGGATCTAACAGCGCGCGTAAAATTATGTTGGCAACAATGTCATGCATGTATTGGTCAGAAATAATCTGAAATAATATGATCTATTGTTGTGCCAATTTTGAATGAAATCCATTAGTTAGTATAGAAGTTACATGCATTTTAAAATTGGACCTATCAGCAGGCTTAGAATCATGTTGGCAGCACTGACGTATATTAGTTACTCCAAATTCGTCTAGAATGCCAGGTACTATACGTGTGCAAAGTTTAGAGCTATTGGCTTGCATACTTTCTGATATATTGATATTAGGGTAACAAAAATAGGGACAGCACATATTAACAGTTGGCAGCACTGGTTGCTCCTTAGAATACGCATAGTCATATCTGTTATGGTACACATAGCACATACGAAATTTGGTTGAAATCCAAATGATAGTATGGAAGTTACATGTATTTAAAGTTGGACCTGTCAGCAGGCTTAGAATCATGTTGGTAGCACTGACGTATATAAGTTACTCCAAATTAATATAGAATGTCGGGTACTATACGTGTGCATAGTTTAAAGCTGTCGGCTTGCATACTTTCTGATATATTGGTATTTGGATAAAATAAATTAGAAGCATTTATTAACAGTTGGCAGCCCTGGTAGGTCTTAAGAATACGCTCAGTCATATCTGGTTATGTACACATACAACATACGAAATTTGGTTGAATTCCGCTTGATAGTGTAGAAGTTATATGCATTTAAAAATTGGACCTATCAGGAGGCTTATAATCATTTTGGCAACACTGCCATGTTTGGCCTCCTGGAAATTAAACTGAAATATATGATCTGTACGTGTGCCAATTTTGAAATAGCTCCCATTCATACTTTCCAAGATATCCAACATGGAGCTCAAATTTCAATTGCGATTTTTTAGCAGTTGGTAGCACTGACATCATTTTCAAATATGGCCGTGAGATATTCAGGTATAGATTTTTACTCCTACCAAATTTTGTTTCGATTGCTGCAGCCGTTTAGGAGTTGATAGGGGGGGACACACACACAGCCAGACAGACAGACAGAAGGACAGACAGACAGACAGACATACAGACGGACAGACAGACAGACAGACAGACACACATTTGCCCGATCTCTTAAGTCTACTTTTTCCTTATTTTTGCAAAATGTGAAAAGTAGGCTAAAAATATCGTGATACTCTTCCAAAATTTCCCCTAGCTCTGGGGACTCCTCCTCAGTGTAGACTTCTCTTCCTTCAGCTTCATGAAAAATCAGAGACCATTGAGCATCTCCCTCGATGTCTTCCTCTTCTTTTCCCTCGAAGTTAATCTCTTCGGTATTCTTGAATCTGATCGTCTCTGTCTTCTTGTCTATCACTGCTTGATATTTCTGAATGAAATCCGCTCCCAATATCATGTCAAAAGCCATGTCCTTCATTACTACAAACACATGTCGGAAATCATGTCCTCCAATAGTAATACATTAGTATAATTGTGTTTTACACAGAGATATTCTGTTGGGTATTATTCCTTGGATCTTAATTCCTGATACTGGAATCTCCTCTAAATTATCTTTGAGTTTCCACAGAATGTAAAGCTTCTCACTCACAAGACAAAGCATAGCCCCAGTATCAATTAAAGTATCGACAGGCATACCGAATACTTCGCATGATATGATTGGCATTCTAATTCTTGTACCCATTTCTTTCCGTTCGTCATTCTGTTGAATTAAGTCATCATCCTCTGCTTGCCATTTAATAATTCTGGAAGTGAAAGTGTTCAAAATTCTATCTTCTACTGTGAATTCGAAGTTTTTTTTTCGTTTCCATTCCCCCGGGATTGTTGTGTTCCCGATGGACCTGGTTCATTGTGCTTCTGTTCCAAGAACTGCAAGTTTTCTTGGTGTCTTTCTTCTAAGTTCTTTCTCGTCTCCTTGTTGAACTCTTCATTGGACTGACGAGTATTCAAATTCCCTCTGTTATTGTAGTTATTTCTACCGTAGTATCTTCTTTCCTGGTACCTTCCTTGATTATCCCTTGGCCTTCTCCATCGAGTATTATATCGATTTCCACCATCCGGTCTCGCATAAGGCTTGTAACTGTATCTGTTACTGTACTGATTCCATCCTCTTTTATTGGGCTCTTCCCTCGGCGTTTTCTCTTCTCGCCCCTCTCGAATCTCTCGAGGTGTTTGGGAATAACTATCGGCCATAACAGCGTACACAGCGTTGTTATTCTTTCCTCCCTTCTGATGGAAGAATTGAGCGTTCGTATGATCCAGCTTCTGTAATACCTCGTCAAATTGCTCCATATTATAGATGTCAGCAGCGATCAAAGTTCTTTGGACGTCTGCTGGAAACTGACGTATCAATGCAGTAATTAATTCGTTATCTGGCATCGGCGGATCTAAATGTTGCAGTTTAGAAAGCTGTCCAGAAAAGTACGTAGAGTATCGTGTAGGCTGTGACGTCGAGAATCTCTTCGAATATAATTCTGCTCTGACTTGCTGTTGGGTTTCCGGGGACCAAAACATTTTCAATAACCCACGGGAAAACTCCTCAAAAGTGGTTAGAGTGGATCTAAATGTCTGAACCAAAGAAGTGCAGGACCTTCCAAAAATTTCCCTATCACTCGGATCTGTCTTTCCTTAGGGATCTTGGAATCTTTCAGGTAATCACCTGCTTCTCTCAAAAATTCTACGGGTGTCACAGAATATCGCCCTGAAAATTTAGAAGGCTTATCCTCTACATTCTTGAATACAGTTATGGGGTTGGATTGAAATACTGTCCTGACCTCATCCTGTCTTTGACTATCAGTTTCTCTAGCTGCTCCTAGATTTATCTGTATCTGTTCTTTTCCCCTTACACTTGGCATTTTCAACAGATGGTCAGACTGATTCTCGTCCTTGATTTGGGTTTTCATAGCCTCAAGTTCCTTATGGTTTTCTTCTGCCATTTTTCTAATTGCTTCGGTTTCCTTACAATTCTCCTTGACATCAGTGGATATCTGGTTCATAACAGCCTCGTGACTTTTCAATGACCCTGTCATATCTGATATGTCCTTCTGAGTTGCTTGGATATCTTTGGAAATTACTTGAATATGGGATGACAAAGATTCCCTAATCTCCTTGATTCCTTCTTGGTTCTCCAGCTTGAGTGTGTCTTTAATTTCATTGACAATTGAGGTTTTAATTTCAGTTTGCAATTCATTAATCACACCTTCTCTTATTTCTCCCATTACAAGTTCTTTGAATTGTTCTGTCAACCGTTGAACAACTAGAATACCCATCTCATTACTCTATTTCTTCACTCTGACTTCTAGGTTGATCATGTCTTCACCAACTTTCCTAAGACCATGTTCTGTCCTATCAGCTAAGCTTTGGGATCTAAGATCGGCATCGCGAAATTTATCGTCCATTAAACTTGCGTTAGTAGCTAATGAAGTTTCGAGCTCATGTGTTTTTTCGCATAATTTATTCATTTTACTCTCAAGTGACATTTTCAAAATTTCGGCATTCTCTTTAAATTTATTCTCCATAGAATTAAATTTACTATTTAAATTTTCCTTCAAGTTACCTTTTAACCTGCTTTCTAACAAATCGGAACTTTCTCTCAAGTTATTTTCTAAAGAATCAGAATTTTCTTTAAGTTTACTTTCTAAAGAATCAGAATTTTCTTTAAGTTTCTCATTTAAACTTAAAGAATCAGAATTTTCTTTAAGTTTATTTTCTAAAGAATCAGAATTTTCTTTAAGTTTATTTTCTAAAGAATCAGAATTTTCTTTAAGTTTATCATTTAAACTTTCTTTAAGTTTATCAGAATTTTCTTTAAGTTTCTTTTCCAAAGCCTCTGTATTTTCTTTCATAATGGCTGCTACACGCAGTCCAGCCTCTTTTGAACTCTCCTCCAAACTCCTCATCATCCTCATCATCTCTTCCATAATTTTCAATTATTATTCAAAACTTAGGGGTATACAATATTGGCAAACACAAGCTTATAACTAGAACAAGAAATATGAATAGCTAATTGGAACACTCTAATAAAATGAGATTTGTCCTAATGTCGACATGATGGAAAAACAAATTTATCTATTTTTACGAATTACATTTACCACAATATCACAAGAAAAATATCCAAGTTCTCAAATATCCTCCACCTGGATTCTAATAATGCGTATGTCCAGTCATCGAACGTTTACTACTGAATTTACTTGACGCCCTAATGGTTAAGCCATTATCAAAAATAATCAAACCCATTCTATTTATTAATCCAGTTAAATTTTTAATTTTCCCCACTAATTGGGTTTCCTACTAATTTATTCATCCAAACCAGACATCTCTCAACTCCCAAAATATTTATATAAAAATTATCACAATTTAAATCGGCATGCGATTGACCATGTCTAACTCGATCCCCACGTTCGAAGCCATTTCTCTCTCTATCTTATTTTATGTGCCCGTTTAGACCGGAGTCCGCACGACCACATATGCATTTTACCAATAATCAGTCAGCACGAGAGTCAAAATATCCCGGGGCGCCAGATGGGTTAAAGCTAATCGCAAAAACGGCATCAAATGAAAAAAATGCTTTACTGATTTTTGGCTCAATGCAACAATAAGGATAGAAGGAGATTCAACTGGGCATAACACATCATGTAAAATTATCTCATTTTATTTTGAATTTAAAATTGACTGCAAAAATGCTCAAAGCAGCATCATTCACGTGTGGCGACCCACATCCTATTTACACAATGTACAGAAATTTTCCAAACACATTTGACAATTATCTTTGGAAACACAAGTCTGATTATTAGTCCTGTAGACTGTGTTCCAAAATTATATTCATTCATGATTAAATCCAGTTCAAATTTAATTGTCTCTACTGGAAATATCGTAGTTCACTGTTTGAATTTTTACATAATATTAACACTCGTAGAATAAATGTTCATAGAATTTTTAACTTTCACTTATTTTTCCAGTTTCAAAAAATATTGTCAAAAAATATTATTATTTCTGAATCAACACAAATTATGTACACATATTAATAACATCTGAAAAGTATTTGACCATTGAGCATAGCATCGAAGAACTGTGCGAAGCACAACAAAATTAATTGTTCTTCTGACATTAAACGTTTCGAGAAGTGACTCGATTATGAACTTCAAGTTCCTAACAAAATATATGATTTCTGAATCATCAACTTGATCAATAAATTGTTGAACCATTCAACTATTTGATTTTCCACTTGGAATCATTATTATGAAAAATATTTATATTCATGGCCATTTTAGTAATTTTCACAACTTGCAATTCTTCGACAGAATGCGGAAATAAGAATTGTAGCTTCATAATAAATTCATTTAGTTCATGGCACTAGGATTGAAAACATCCTTCAAATTATTCGTGGTTATAGAATTATTTTTAATTGGCAGTGGCCCATTCTATTATTTGTGTAAGAACACAATATTCCAACAACAACGGCAAAGGTCTTCCTCTGAAGAAGAATAAACTACTATCATGACAAATCCGGGTTCTAGCAAAATCAAAGTCTAAATGGAATCCGTAAACAAGGTTGAAATAAGAACTGATGGTTTCTAAGAAATAACCTTCGGGTCATTCATACGACGAAATGTGTAGTTCCAATACTCCTTCTATAAACCTGAGCCATCGAACCTGCTATTTGATTGATGCTCGAAACAACCTCCTCATTCCTGCGACTTAAACATGCGCACCTGGGAATGGCATTTCAACTACTCCACACATAAATTTTCTTCCCAAAATTTATACAATAAATCAAGCCTCTGCTTGTTATCAACACTGGAAGATTAATAAACTTACAAGTTTATTTTATTTTACCATTCAGTTCAACCCGTGAATTTACCATACTTATGAAAATCTTTATTTCACTTTTGAGTGTATTTACGTCATGATTTTATATAAATACAAAAATATCCTAATTGATACAAATATCATTTGCTTCCCGTTTCATGCCTCTCCGTGTTATCTGAAAAATATACTTTGCTCATTGCAATATATTAACTGTTCAACCAGAACTGAAATGTTGGTTGAATGCGGGCTTGCGCTAACCACTCTTCTTCGGAAAATCTCCTGTTCCAAACTAGAAATGATTAAACTACTTCATAAGCTCTCTCTCAATACATGTGATTATTAGAAAATATAATATCCAAGAATTATTTAGAAAAGTTATAAAAATCATTATTATTATTATCAGTGGATTATTATTATTATTAGTTATATTATTTTAAATATATTTAATTATCATCTCATTATGTGTGAATCCACATGTTCGAACCTTCGAATATGGAAAAAATATCCATTCCTCAACAAAAAATAATTTAACTTTTACAGTTACATCGACGGTTTTTTCGTGACTTCCCAAAAATATGAAATATTCAAATAAATGCTCGATATGCTCGGTCATCGATCCTAAACTGTTCTGAGTGCTGAAAATACTCAGAATAACTCTAATATGTCTTGCGTAAATCATTGCAAGATTTAAATACGAAGAAAAAAAAATGTGTTGGTCATCTGTAGAAAAAATAGTTTGTTCCAATTAGCTAGGCATAATATAAAGTCAAAATGTGGCTTACATTTCTTGATGGTCTTGAAGCGTAGTGAACCTGGTCTGTACCAGATTTATCCATAAACATGCCCTATCGGACAAGCACGTATAATCCTTGTATCGGCCGCCATTATATACCCACAATCCGTCTAGCAAGACATAGTGGTAATATATCTTGACGTTTGAAGTAACTGTTGATCCATTTTAATATTGGCTTCTGTTAACTCCATAACAGTTTGCTTAAATGGGGTCAGATCTAAATGTTCTATTCTTAAATATGTCAGTTGTAACATAACTCACGGTAATCTTTTCAGTACAAGAAAACACTGACAGTCTAACCAATCAACGGCTGTTCTGAAGATCGTTCCCTGGGCATGGCTTCACACCATCTACCATGCGCGAAGCAACATGTAGTTTCCCTGCGTTGGCTAATGAACAACACCGTGATAGACTGGCCTTCAATATACTGAAAGATCGGAGTGGTTATTATGTTACAAATATGAAACTGAATGAATTGGACTTAAATATCCAAATATTAGAATATTACTGGTCTGTGACAAATTACTATTCTAGACAAAGTCTAGCATATGTCCATGTAGAAATAAAATATTTCACCAGTGTCTGTCGAAAAATAACTATCACCTTAGTGATTCTCCCAGCCGGAAACTTACTAAGTTCCACTCGTAGCGCAGCACTTTTGTGACTATCACAATTTTGAAAATAACTTCTGCGTAGATCCGGCAACCATGTGCCTTGGCTCAGCGTAGCGGCACCTTGCTAGGCAAGTGCTTGTTTCGAAGTGAGCTATTGATGCCTGAGCCGGCCGGCTTTTATTCAAAACGGTCAGGGTCACGCTGAATCAGCTGAAATCTGGAAATCCTCATATCTCTGGTATCCTTGGTCCGATTTACTTGATACTAAGTGCATTCTCTTTCATTTGGCCGTGCCAGTAATCTGATCCAAGTCTCAAGTCTCTACTCCATGGTTAACTATTTAATCAATAAATAGCCTCGACCTCTGCTATTACTCGCTACGTCACTTGACATGCTCTTAGCGGTATATTCTTTCCAATTGCTTCTAGAAGCAATGTAGCGCGATATTCAAATATCTCAACTTTCAAAAGCGGCTGTAGCCTTTCCCTTGATATCTAGGTGTCTGAATCTTGGAATACCCATTCCTAGAGTTGGGCACAACATGGAGCCGTCAAACGAAGAGTAAAGCGGTGTTGTTCGGTTTCCGACATCGAAAGGAGTAAGGGGAATGGACATTCATCGCCGAATGTCACAAATGTACGGCGAACACTGCATGTCCCTTGCAAGGGTCAATGCGTGGCACAAGCGCTTCAGGGAAGGATGTGTGTCGTTAGCCGATTTTGCCCGGTCTGGGGCACCCCCCTGCATTACCGATGACAAAATCCAGCTGGTTGATGCACTCATTACCCAGGAGCGCCGAGTGACAGTGAACGCCATAGCTGCCATGGTCGGATTGAGCGTCGGAAGTGTGCACACCATCATGAAGGAACGGCTGCACTTGTGGGTGGTGTGTGCCCAATGGGTGCCCCACAGTCTTCAACCACACCAGGAAGCATGTCGAATGGCCTACTGTCTTGGTCTTGGTTGGACGACTGATGAATGCTGCAGCTCGCTTTGTATCGTCACGTGACGTTCACGCGTGGCCTCTAGCGACGGGCTGTGACCTTTCACGCTCTGGTCGGAACCACACCTCGTTACACACGCCACGATTAGCCGATGTCGTCACCGGTTTGCGCATTACAGCCTCCGGCTCGTTACTTTTTGAACGCACCTTATATTTCAAAATTCGAATAGGCTGGAAATTTTAATCATTCAAATATTCATATGTTCGAATCAAATATGTGTGTCTGAAATTATTATTAATTAGTATTCTTGTTATTATTATTATTTATTATTATTATTTATGATCTTATTATTATCATTTATTATTATTATTGTTATTTATTATTAATATTACAATTATTAAGCTATTACCTTTATCATTATTACTGTCATGGATAAAATTGTGATTTTTATTATCTGTCTTCCCGACATTAGCCTAACGCAGGGGTTCTCAACGTTTTAGACACTGCGTCCCCCTTTATATGCTGAGTATTTCAGCGACCCCCCAAGTTTTAACGATAAAGATTTCAAGTGATCAGTCAGTGAAACTAACTTTTAACAATGCCTGTGCCGACAAATTTTGGATATGTATTAAAAAGGAATACCCAGAACTGTCCACAACAGCGTTAAAAACATTGAAGCCATTGTTTACATCTTACAAAAGTGAACAAGGATTCTCCATAATGATGAATTCAAGAAATCGTTTGACACTGGAAAATTACATTGTTTTGTGTGTTACAAACATTATTCCAGACACTTAAAAACTGGTTAATTCGAAACAAGCTCAAGTTTCTCATTAATAGAATAAAAAACAAGTAGTTCCGTGAAGAACTATACAGCCTATTTTCATATATCCTACTTATGTTAAGTGCCACTATCAACATACAACATTTCAGTTTGATTGCTGTAATAGATTCGTAGATATTGAGAACCGAATAAATATTTCGGATGGTCGCCATGTTGGATTTTATATATGTAGGTCCTAGAGTTATGTACTGTTACATGAAGATTATTGTGTACGTGTAGCATTCAAACTTCAATCGCATGATTAGGACACAAGAAGTAACTAGGAGATTTTAAAATTTCGCACAGCTGCCATCTTGTGGTTATGGAAACAATTGAAATAAAGTAGATGCCAGTGGATTAATATTCGCATAAGGATTTACTGTACCAAGTTTCACTGCACTCGGATGGTTAAATTGAGAGAAACGTCCATGTGTATATTTATACTTCTCGTCACCGCCATGTTGGATTTGTGATCACCAGGTTATTTAAAGTCCTATAGGTAAACTTAAGATCATAGCCCCTATGAACATAAAAAAAAAACTTTGATTGCTATAATAGATTCGTAGATATTCAGAACCGTCTAAATAATTCGGATGGTCTCTATTTTGGATTGTTAAATGTATAGGCCATAGAGTCATGTACCATAAAAGGAAAATTATTGCGTAGGTTCATTATTCAATCTTTCACTTCGATCGCATGATTACGACACAAGAAATAAAAACTTAATTTTAAAATTCGCACAGCCGCCATCTTGAGGTTATGTAAACAATTGAACTAAATTAGATACCAGTGCATTACAATGTGTATAAACATTCCCTGTACCAAGCTTCATTGCGTTTGGATCATTAAATCGCGAGAAAAGTCTATTTAAAATTTTCAAATTCGCTTAGCCGCCATGTTCGTTTTGTAGTTAACCGGGTTTTGAAAAAATTATAGATGAACTTCCGGTAGTGCCCTTTATCTCCATACAAAATTTCAGGGTGATACCGCTAATAGTTTCCGAGATATAGAATGCCGGTGAAATATTTCGCACATCCGCCATCTTATGGTTATGAAAACAATTGAACGAATTTAGATGTCGGTGCATTACAATGTGTATAAACATATACTGTACCAAGTTTTATTGCGTTTGGTCGCTTAAATCGCGAGAAACGTCTATTTAAATGTCGCAAATTCGCGTGACCGCCATGTTGGTTTTGTAGTTACCAGTTTTTCAAAAGTCACATAGGTGAACTTCTAGTAGTTCCCTTTATCCGCGTAATAAATTCCAGGGTGATATTGGGAATAGTTTCGGAGATATCGAATGCTGATGAATTATTTTGCACAGCCGCCATTTTGGATTGGTGAGATGTAACAAAATTTGAAGGGCGCGGTTGGGGTCGCCCGGAATAGTGCTATGAACTTTCCGAGTTTCATTCAAATCGCTTCAGCCGTTTAAAAGTTATTAGGGGACACACACACACACCTCTCTCTCTCTCTCTCTCTCTCTCTCACACACACACACCCACGCACACACACACACACACACGGACAAAAGGTGATCCCATAAGCCTATTTTTTTCAAAATTGAAAATAGGCTAAAAATACGAGCCTTACAGTAGTCGCATATGATGTGTAACATCTGACATAGGAGAAACCTCACGTGAAATTGTTGATACACCGGTATTTTATAATATTATTGGCCCAAATACTAATCTATTGTAAAAGGGAGCGGTTTACAGATATTGTAGTTAATAATACGGAACTCATTTTATTAGATGATTTGTAGCTTCCACCAGCACTAGCATAAATGAAGAATACGATATGGATCAACTATATTAATAGACGCGACAGTGCCCATAACCTTAAATTCCTTATAAATAGGCCAACTTGCGAGTAAATGCAATGTGCACAGCAGTAGATCATGATGCGATGGAAGGCTTTGTGGCAATGTTTTTTTCAGCCGGATGCCCTTCCTGATGCCAACCTCATGAGAGGAGTTAATGAGAGATGAAATGAATGATGGTGAATGAAACTGGGCAAGGATGTGGAAGGAAGCGGCCGTGGCCTGTCAGAAGGTACCGTCACAGCATTTGCCTGGTGTTGAAAATAAGAAACCACGGAAAACCATTTCAAGGACGGCCGACGGTGGTGTTCGAACCCACGCGTCTACCGAGTCAGCAGAAAGCTTGGCCCCATGACCTAATGCTGCGCTTTAGCCAGCGTAGCCACTACTGTCGGTTAGTCATATTGATATGATAAATGTCGTTTAAAATGATAATCTGGTAGCAAAAATATCTACCTCTTCCTGGATTCGAAATGGAGATCTCTAGATTCACAATCATAGGCGCTAACCCCACGGCTATTTCGACTACGCAAATATTGTGCACAAGATGGTGACTTAATTCCACGTTCCAAAATACTGCATTACGGAATTAAGTTTCATTTATATTTTGCTTGTTTCGTTAATGTTCCGGCGTGAAATTGAGTTTAAAATGCCTTATGAATAGGCCCTCTTGTGAGTAAAGAGAATGTATTCAGCAATAGTTCATGAAGGCTTGCTCAATTCTCGTATAACCACAACGATTATATTATATTGATGACTGCATTACCGTTATGTGGGTTAATATTTGAATAGCCATTGTGCAGAAACATAATACCGGCAATGCCGACTACTTACAATATTAAATACTGATACGAAGACTTCGAACATGTACCATGTCATTTGTTTCAATCACTTGACACCAGAGTTCACATGAGCGTTTACCGTTCAGTATGTCATATATATTCCACATGGCCGAGAGTACGTCATGGTATCAATTTCCGACACCGCGCGCTCATTGTTTCTCTTACCACTGCCAGATGGATCGAACGATCGAGTTGGCAGTGTGTCTTACACTTCCGTTCGATCGAACGGAAGTGTGCCAGCTGGTGCCACCTCGATCGTTCCGATCCACTTCCGTCCCATTTTTCAAAATCACTCCCACACAAATATCCAGCAACCGAGTGGAAAGATGTTACACATCAAAAACGCAAAAGTTATGAACAATGTGAGTGTATTCTTTTTTAATAAAATACGACAGCAATAACTAATTTTTTGAAACTTTTTCTCCGTATCTCGCGACCCCCAAGACACAGCCTGCGATCTCCCGGGGGGTCGCGACCCACTGGTTGAGAACCCCTAGCCTAACTGATTGGCTGCTTGTTTTGGAACATCGAGTACACATCCATAATGACATTACATAATGCTATCAGTTCGCTATTGATACTCATTGAGCTGTACACAAAATTTTATAGCATTCTCGAGTAATCTCAACACTTCGTGCAAGGCACAATAGGTACTGTAGTAGTATTTAAGAGAAACCAATCAGATTACCAAACAAGTCAAGGAATTGCATTTAATAAAGCAGGTGACTACTTTAACGACAGGGCCACCAATGCCGGCACGATGTCCTATAGAAAATCGTTTTTCTACGCCAGGACTCTTTTGGTACCGCATTCTGTCCCAATGTTGCGCTGTAATCGCTCACGCAAACAGTTGCCGCTCGCAGGCTGAGTGAGTATTTTGTGCCGTGCCGCGTTTGCTTTCTCGTCTAGCTGTGTTTGTCTTACCCTTTATGTTGTGTTGTTCTTCAGTTTTTACGTTTAAATATTATATTTATCGAGTGTCCGCGTCCGCCACAATCACCAAACCAGCCTAAATAACTCATTAAAAATATATATCAGTGTTGTTATCCAGTTTTTTGTCGTGAAATAAGATATTTTTGTTAAATCAGTGACGTGTGTTTTAAAAATAAAACTTTTTCAAGTTTGTGATAGTGCCTAAAGGAACAAGATTTACTGAATCGCCTTACGAAGAAATAAACGCTCAACATTATAAAGGTAAGGCTGTCACTTCAAAATATTCTATTTTTGTGTGAGCGTGTTTACCAGTGTTTTGAAATTCGTGGGCAGGAGATGAGTCACGTGACTTGATTTTCAAACATTCATAACAAATTTGTCATGCTCTTATTAGAAGCTAAGTAGTGTTGCGTGTTACTGCTAATCTCTTTTTTTAAAATCACGTGTGTAGTACGTTCGATTGAATCGATATAAAGTCCATACCCGAATTCTAACACCTTCCTTGTACAGTAAACAACAACAACAAATACCTCTGTCTCTCTCTCTCTGTAGAATAGAACAGTAGAACTTTTTTTTTTTTTACAAACAAATTAAAATTAGGTTTATGTCATTGATATGTTTAGTCTAATTTTATTTTTAAACGCTACCTCTCCATTCTATTTTAAAACGTTCTTGCTATCGATTTTACTTCTTATTCGACCTTCTTATTGCTGCTAGACCTGCTTGCTCTTGTTGTAATTCACTATTTAAAGACACTGAAATGTACACCGTCATGTTGTGTATGAAGCGCGTACCTGGCACATAATTTGAATGTATTTCTTCGTTTTAGGCGTATATTAGAAAGATATCTTCGTAAATAAATAAAATGCAGTGTTTATTGATGTGATGATAACATGGCTAATACCTACGACGTAAGTAATGCAGGTTTCTATGTTGACAATAGTTTTTGTTCCGTGGACCACACCGTCTATTTGACGGTAGTTGTGCTGCCTACCACATGGTCTAGACGCGCGCCCTCCCCCTCCCGTTCCCCCACCAGTCCTTTCTCAGTCATCTCGGCGCATGGCTAAACCCTCCTGGTTTGTTTATCACTTTCAGAGGTTGAGATAATCTGCCACGTGACTAGACTCGCACGGACTATTAGATGACGCTTTCTCTTATATGACGCTACGGAATCACACTGCGACGATCGAAATGCTTCTTCGTTGTCAGTGATCAAAATAAGAATGCGTCTAGTAGTACTGTGTAGTGCATGTATAATTGAGTGGCGACTGCTGATTTCTGTATTGTGTAGGACGCAGGGGCGTATATAGAGTTTTATTTCGGGGGTGCCCAACTGGGGGTTAGGGGGCATGGTGTAGGCCCAAAGAATAGGGGGTCCGGGGTTCTCCCCGGGAAACTTTTATATAATTTGGTGCAAAATGATGAATTTTAAGGCTATCTGGCATCACTTTTTCAACCAATTTGTTGTGATGTTTTATGTTTGGTTAATGTCAAACACAACTAAGGCCATTTTATGATACTTTTTATTAATATAATCATCTAGCTCACTTGCTGGTGTTTACAAGAATTAACATTCCTGTTTTGATTTACCACTCACACTATAATATAAAGTCAAGTTTTCTTGAAGCATTGCCAAATTGGTTCATAAATTCATCGTCAGTGTAGTGTATGTCTCTGTGAATAGTGGACAACACTAGACCGTTGAGTCTGTTTTCACAAGTAGAATTTCTTAAGTATGTTTTCAACCAGCTCAAACTCCGTTCGGCAGTACCAGTAGCTACAGAGAGAGGCAAATTTGCCAAAAGTTTGGTAAGGGTATAAAAGTTAGGGAAAACACTTTTGTCACACGCTTCAAGGGCACTTGTTGCTGTTCTTGGTAGGTTCATAAGAGCGAAGGCACTGGAGAGCACCGACAGTAGTAGCTACGCTGGCTAAAGCGCAGCGTTAGGCCATGGGGCCAAGCTCTCTGCTGACTCGGTAGACGCGTGGGTTCGAGCCCCACCGTCGGCCGTCCTTGAAATGGTTTTCCGTGGTTTCCCCATTTTCAAAACCAGGCAAATGCTGGGACGGTACCTTCTGACAGGCCACGGCCGCCTCCTTCCACATCCTTGCCCAGTTTCATACATCATCATCCATTCCATCTCTCATCCCGACGCGCAGGTCGCCCACGGGCGTCGACAGGAAAGACCTGCACTCGTCCTCTCAGGAGGTCACACGACAAAAAAATAAAAATAAAAAATGGAGAGTAATAAGAAGCTATGTTGTTACACATAAGATCAGAGCAAACTGTTTACATCGATCTACCGTCGCCTTGCTTTGCAACGTTGCCATTCGTCACTTAGTAACAATAGTGCATGATAAGTATATTAGTTTATAATGTTTTAATTCATTGCCAAATAATATATGTAACAAAAATTTGGGGGGGGGGGGCACCTGGGGCCCCCCTTATATACGCCTCTGGTAGGACGTAATAATTATGATTGGCTTAAGTTAAGATAATTAGGTATTATAGCTGGACTAATTTGAGATATTAAACTCAGTCTAATATTAATTATTCTGTCGCACAGCACTATTACAAACAAATTACACAATACATTACAATCGAATACCACTCCGAAGATGTGCACACGCTGAAAACCGACTATCCATTCTGACCGCGCGAAATCGTAACCAATAAGCCCGTAGTGTTGGTTTAAATTCAACCAAGAGCGAGACTTGAGGATCTCAGTCGATGTCCTCAGAGTGCCATTAAACAGACCAAACCTGCCCCTTCTCCCTAAAGGGCCCTCATACATTTCTAATCTATAATCACGTGTTTTGAGGATGCAAGGCTTCCTTCCTCAGCTTTCTACTCCGGGCGGTGAAGGTCTCACTTCACCCGTCTAGGGGTGACATGTATAACTAGTTACAAGTACTGAGAGTGAGACAGAGCTTATCGAGTGGGTGCGCAAGGAAGCCCCAAAGACTATTTTACAAAACAATCAATTACATTTTTTTAAACAGTTAACTTACAGCTGAGAGCTGACTGTAGGATGATCCTCACGTCCTACATGGAGGAATCACCACGGGTAAAATTGAGGCGAGGATTGGGAAGGAAGAGTCCGTGGCCTTAAGGAGACCTTGTAGGTTAGGAATGCCCTATATATCCAATGCTAAAATATAACGGAACAGCGTTTCTTGACCAGAATCAAAGCAAACAAGTAGCTCCGTGACCAACTGAAGAGCCTACTTTTCTTAAAATTTAAGATTCATGCCAATGATTAATCAAGGTATCAGAAATGAATTAATGTTACATTGGATCTATTAGTGCGCAACAAATCATGTTGGCAACAATGCCATGTATGTCTTGCTCAGAATTATTCTGAAATGAAATATTATGATGGATTATTGTCCCCATTTATCGATGAAACCCATTTGTTAGTTTATACGTTACAAGTACAGTATTTAAAAATTGGACCTCTCAGGAGGTTTGGAATCATATTGCCAGCACTGACATGTATCAGTTATTCCAAATTAATATAGAATGTCAGGTAGTATAGCCTACGTGTGCAAATTTTCGGGCTGTTGGATTGCATACTTTCTGATATATTGAAATTAGTATTAACAAGAAGTTCCGTGACGAACTAAAGAGCCGACTTTTCATAATCTTGCCAATGATTAATCTATATGGACCTATTTAGAATAATGGCGAAATTAAGTTGGTAATATCGAAATTTCTAATTAGCTCGAAATTTACCTAGCATAATGTAGCCTAATAGAGCACTACAGTTGGCAGCCCTGTTGACTGAATATATTCTTAGTTCATTCTCTTAAGGTACAGATCGCGTAAAATGATGTTGGCAACAATGTCATATATGTGTTGGTCAGAAATAATCTGAAATATGATCTGTTGTTGTGCCAATTTTGGATGAAATCTATTTATTAGTAAATAAGTTACATGCATTTTAAAATTGGACTTATCGGCAGGCTTAGAATCATGTTGGCAGCACTGACGTCTATTTGTTACTCCAAATTAATCTAGAATATCAGGTACTATATTGTACGTGTGCAAAGTTTAGAGCTGTTGACTTGCATACTTTCTGATATATTGATATTAGGGTAAAACAATAGAAACATAATTTATTAACAGTTGGCAGGCTTGGTTGCTCTTAAGAATATACATAATCATTATCCGTTATGCTACACAAACCACATACGAAATTTAGTTGAAATCCAATTGATAGTATAGAAGTTACAAGCGTTTAAATATTGGGCCTATCATGTTGGTCACTCTGTCATATATGGGCTCCTGAAAATTAACATGGAATGTTAATATCTCTGTGTGTGCCGATTTTGGAGTAGTTCGCATGTATAATGTCTGAGATATCAAACATAGAGCTCAAATTTCAATCGTATTTTTTCAGCAGTTGGTAGCACTGATGTCATTTTCAAATATGGCAGTGAGCTATTCAGGCATAGATATTTACTCATACCAAATTTGGTGTTGATGGCTGCAGCCGTTGAGGAGTTGATAGGGGGACACACAGACAGACATTTGCCCGGATCGATCTCATAAATCTACTTTTTCCTCGTTTTTCTTTTTTACAAAATGTGAAAAGTAGGCTAATTAGACTAATATTTCCTCATATTTTTTTAAAAGATTTGAAAAGTATGCTAAAAATTCTTGAACTACTGAAATTATCCAAAATACCTATAGTAATGGTAGGGAAAAACTCGGGAGATAATAGCCTATAGTAATGGATGTTTATTCCACCACAGTCTATAACCCACTCAGCCATACCAAATATATATAGCAGCTTCGGTGGCGTAGTTGGTAGCCTGCTGAACTGCTGTGTCCAAGATAGCGGGTTCAAACTCGGCCGAAGTCGTCTGATTTTATAAGAGCTTAAAATCCTTCGGCCCCCCAGGGGCTCACATCTAGTGGGACGTGGGTTGGCAACCACGGGACCCCAAATGAATCCGGCATTGCTTCCACTTACTTGTGCCGGGCTCCTCTCTGTCTTCTTTCCTGTCGACCTCTGTTGGTCAACTCTTGTGCTCTTCCGACCCCGCCGGTGTTATGATATCCGAGGCGTAGGGAGTCTCTTCCTTTCCCGCCTTAATTGGCCCTTGTCGCATCTTTCCTGGTACCCTCCTTCTGCGAGGGGTCAGCCTTGTTTTTCTTTTCATGTTATCTCCAGCCTTCTGCTCAAGGCCCTCAAGGAGACAGGGTGTATGTAGCCCCACCCCTTCTGGTGCATCCTGGATAGTAATACACCCTCAAGGGCTCATGGCTGGTGAGTTTGGGAGTTGGCGGCCCCAAGGGATTCCTGAGCTGGGTCCGTTTAGTCCCATTTTTCCTCTGACCTTTGGGGCGGGCCCTCTCGTCTTCCCCTTTACTATCTGCTTTTCATGGCTCTCCTCCATTCCTAGTCCCTCAATCCTGGTTCTTCGAGGGTTGAGGGCATTTCTTTTCTTCCTGTCCTTTGTTTGCCTTATCCTTAGTTTGTTTATCATTTAATCTTCTAGTATGTAAGTTTGTAGTTGGTATTAGTTGTGGCTTTCATTCTCACCTCATCTTTCACTATCAACCAAACCATTAGGGACCGATAATCTAGATATTAGGCCCCTTTAAACAACAATTATCATCATCATCGTCATAAAATCCTTCGGAGAGGAAGTAAAGCCGGTGGTCCCATGTCATAGATTTATCGCATGTAAAAGATCCTTCCACTGACTAAACTTGTGGAGCTATATTTCTTGGTTTAGATTTCGTTGTAACGCTCTATCAAAGTTCCAACGTTCACCACTAGGTATCATTGATATCTGGTAGCGAAAGTTGGAACTACAGTACTTGAAATTGAACGGAACTTGTAGCTCACCCTAGTGGTGTCCGCTTGAACCAGCTACAGTCTCTGGCGAGCCGATCATGTCCTCGGACACTCCCGGCACTAAAAGCCATACGATAAATAAATAAACAACGTATATGCAGCAGTTGACATTCCAGCTGACTCAGCCATTTTTAGCAAAATATACAGTATTGCCAACCCCACGCATTCGGTATAGTAAAACAAAAGAGCAACGTCAAGTTAATGTGAAGGTACGCCAAGTTTCGTTGCAATGGTGAATACTGTTCAACATACAAAACAAACCTAACCTGGGATTTACGCCCCAGATCCCCTTGCTTGTAGTGCAATCAGTAATTTTCGTCCAGACAGTTATATCAAACCAAGTAGTGACCAATGGTTTCGTCCAGGCCTAGGGTTTAATCCAGACACCCATTTAAGTTCTGGTGTATTTTGTATCGAACATGTTGGCAACAGTGATGGGACGTATATGACGTCAATGTGTGTGGAATATCTTTACAAAATTCATGGATGTAGGGTATTATATGCTGAAGAATACCATGCAGATTGAATAGCACTCACGAGGTGTCAGATATCTTATTACGGTATATATAATACGCTAAGGTGTATGCTTCACAAAACTCAAGCACTTAAACCTGAGGGAGTTCAAAGGTGTCGTTCGTACCAAAATCTTCCAAATCGTCTCAATACTACAGGAAAAATCTTGCATTTCTTGAAATCTCAACGGAAATCGATGTATTTGTTTTTGAACTGATTTTAAGCAAATAAACAAGACGATAGCCCCTGGCAGAACTGTATCGCGTAAGGCCCGCATAGCACTAGTGCCGGGCGGGTAGTCTGTACACATGGGGCGCACGCATCCCAATATGCGAGAGTTCTCGCACGGGTCCGCTAGTAAATTAAATGATATATAATTCATTTCTTTACGATAAAAGCCAAATTTTCAGTGCTTGTCATTCGAGTAATTTCACTTCTACGCAACAGGTAGCCAAAACTGTGCACTATTTTCATAATTTTTGAATGAAGAGAAAGTTGTGTAATTTTCATTCTTATAGCTTTCTTACTTTTCAAGAAACATGTTCCTAAAACCGAGAAAATCACTTAAATGTTGGGCTCAATTTAAAAGTTATACAAATGAAAATTCTCTGTGACTTCCTCAGTTTGAGGTGACCTGTCACGCGCACACTTGAAGAAGTGGTTGGTTCCTTAGTTTAGGGGCTGCGACAACGCCGTCATGTAGCGTGGTGTCTTAGGCGAAACCCCACACAAGACACGGCACAAACCTAGAAAGATTGCTGAGTTTTAACTCTTATTTGTTTAATTTCTTTCCTTTCCTTGTTCGCTTTTTTTTTTCATTTCTTTGAACGTTGGGTGGTGCAAAGAACTGGTCAATGGAGCGAAGACCCAATCACAGTACTTAATTTTCCAACTTGCTGACTAAATTAGAATTTTGGAAGTGACATGTTTTGTTAGTCTGTGTGACGCGAGTGGAAATGACACGAACTCTCTCACATTTCCATCACTGTATTGTAATTCTGAATGTTTGTGTGCCTAGACCTCCCGAGCGTGCTTATTTACCATCACTGCAACACAAATGGTATTCAAACCGCATTGACATCATTGCTCAACTGTAAACTAATTAAAATAGTCAATTAGTTAAAGCGAATATCTGTATTGTGAACTTGTTACGTAACATCCACTTAAGGACAAATCGACATAGTCTGTAACCGGTAGCGTAGTAATTCGGTGAATTGCTGGAGTTATATTTTCATCATTTTAAATGATTTTGTCGACTTCGTCGTTACGCTGGGGTCTGGCGTTACGTTACGGTGACGGGACGAAATGTACCCAGATGCACTGAGGTGTGTGACGTCATAGCACCGCTTGGTGCATGTGTACCCCGACAATCTCTACTTCGTTAGTATAAGACAACAATCCCCGATTATTGGATGTCACGGATAATCTCGAGAACCACTGGATGGATTTTGATGCGGTTTTCACCATTCGGTAAAGGATATCTCGAGGAAAGATTCTGTAGAAAATAATTTATGTATGATCAAAGGAAGCCAAGCAGTAACGATTTCAGTGAAAAAGTCGAAAACAAACTTGGCGTCCGTGCGCTTCTTAAGCTTACGCTGGGCAAACCGTTAAAAATATCCATATACTATGAGCGTAACAATGGGTCAGCACGAAAAGTTCTACAAAAAAAGTCCGCGCTCTGGTGAGCGGGCGGCATCCCGCGACTTTGTCCTTGGTTTGCACTTGCCGTTGGCGAGTAATTTGAAACAAGATAAGCAAGATAAGTATTACGCAGATAATTTTCTAACATGTCAAGAGTCTTTGGCTTCAAGCGAAGCGAGAAGTCTTCAGCCTTTTTTTAGTATTTTTCAGCATTTGTAGCATTTAAAATGATACAAAGTCGAGTCTTTCAGACTGACTGTCACTTTTTTTGTAATGTGAAGGAACTAGATTATCTCATATTCAAAAAGTTAACAACGACCTCCAAATTAGTTGGGGACAGATGACCTCACTGTTTCTCCCCTTAAAACAACAAAAATCATCCAAATTACTGTTATTGGACTCATAGAATTTTCTAGGTATTAATTTTAATAATCTATTTTGAATGATATCTAGATAAATTTGAACAATTTTCCTCCCGCTAAGGAAAGAAAAAAATAAAATTGTCCCTCTAGGTGGTATTTAACATTATTTTTCACTGGGAAGAATACGGAGTACATGTGCCTAGGAAGACAAGGAGAAGAAACAATCCAATTGGTTAGGCAAGACTTGAAGAAAGTAGATAGTTTTAACAGGTTCAACAGTGTCCAATGATGGATATTCAGACATGGCAATAGCCCGCAGAGTGCAGGTAGGATGGATGAACTGGAAACGGACGTCAGGTGTATTGTGTGATAGAAGGATAAACCTGAAGACTAAAGGAATGGTGTATAAATCAGTAGTGAGATCTGCAATGATTTATGGAGCAGAGACATGGGCACCAACTAAGGCACATTGTAAAGCAATGGATGTGGCTGAAATGAAAATGTTAAGGAGAATGTGTGGCGTCACCAGAGCCGATAGGATTAGAAATGAGAGACTAAGAGGTAGTGTTACAGTGACGGAGATATCAAAGAACGTTCAAGAAGGAAGACTACAGTGGTATGGACATGTCATGAGAAGGGACGACACTTATGTTGGCAAGAGAATGACAGTAATGGTAGTGGAAGGCAGTGGCGTACCAACGGAGGGGATGTTCAGGATTTAACCCCCACTTAGAGACATTTCTTTACCTGAATCTTTATATTGTCCCATCTCTCACGTGTTTTACGCTATCACAATTGAGGTTTCTTACTCCTGTATATATTTTAAATGTGATCACGTTCCTCACTTGGTAAATGTCCTGTAGTCTACTCCCAGCGAGACTCCTCCTTCAGCGTTGGAGCTAGCCATGGATCAGTTTTACTGTTAAAGTCTGCGATCGGTAACCTTTTTCACGTCGCTTCGGGTTGATTTAATCGTGTGTCCGTTACGTTAAAGATAATTCAGTACATGAGGAGTTCCTGCAATTTATTCCAATTAATGATACGGATAAAGTCATCAAGATAGGTAGATTTTGAGGGTCAATAGTAATGGCAGTGGGAACACGGAGAATAAAACATTACCTTTCTCTCGCACAATATCAATATTATAAGCAACCACGTAACTATGGTCATGATAATAATAATAATAATAATATCGTATGGCCTCGGGTGCCTGGTGCAAGCTTTGTTAATTGACACCCAGAGGGTAGCTTGCATGCCAAATTTCGTCGTTCCTCTGAACGCTATGAAAATCAATGAGGTTAGATATCTAAACTCCTTGACACTACAGCGCTTTCAAGTAGAGAATGGAGGAACTTTGTGTTGGCGGTAAATCCCGAGATTAATTTTGCCATTGAACACGGCCTACTGAATTCAAATGGGTTCTTTAACATGCCAACAACGTATGACATGAGTGTCGTGATTTTTGTCGCCTTTCAAAAATCACTTACCATGGTCAGGAGTGAACCTGCAATCTTGGGGGTTGGTAGTCCGACACTATAACCACTCACCCACCGTGGTCATGATGATACCACTGCATCGTTTCATTTTTAATATTTAGTTACTGTTTTCCATATTTTTCATTTTATTCATTGTGTCGAAAAAATAATAAGGCCTAGAATAGTTTTCATACATAGAGAACGGTTATTTAATTATTGATTTTTATGAATATTAATCGAAATGTCATTTTAATTACGATGTTAACTGTTGTTTTAAGGGGCGGAACAGCAAGGTCATCTGTCCCTTTAATAATGTGCTTACCCTATTTTATTAATGACCCCCCCCCCCCCCCCCTAGAAGGAAGTCCTGCGTACGCCACTGGTGGAAGGTGACAGAGGAAGGGGAATACCAAGAAGAAGATGGAGGCACTGTATACGAGGAGATGACTTGAGGGAGAAATATCTAAGGGAAGAGGACGTGTGGCACCGAGGGAAATGGGGAAGACTTGCCAGGAACGTCGACCCCACTTGAGTAGGAAAGGACGAAGGAAAAGAAGAAGACGAGCTCATTTTTAAATAAGCTATATTTAGCGGGGAAAAAGCTAGAATGGCAACCCTGAGAGGACTGAATTATACGTTGTCATGAAGACGTGTGTAGCCTCAAATGGGGAGCCGGGACGGAAGGCGACAATATTACATAGTATAATATATAAACTCATTAGCAAATATTATTTAACTTGAGAAATTACCGGTACATTTTCTATCTTTTTCGAATAGACCACTGAGAATCACGCTACAATTTCATTTCTTCTTCGTCTTAAGCTTCCTTTTCCTCCAGGATTATTTCATATGGTCGCTGTGCTGCTGCTTTTGTTCAACCATCCAGGTTCCTCCAGTATCCGTAGTTCTTCAGTCTTGGAGCCCTTCCAAATTTTGAATAATGATCCGAAATGTATCCCTATCTAACTTCTGAACTTCCTGAATGTTTCATTTTTTTAATCAAAATTCTAAAGAGGGGGTGGGTTTAAAACCCCTCCCCCCCCCCCCAGTAACACCCCCATGGCTATGACCTTGTCTGTAACAGTGCATGTCAAATCCCTGGCACCAGATTGTCGACGCATCTTCCTTGATTTGTTGTTCATTAACTTAGGAGCTCTGTGACATCGTGGTCATGTAGCCGCTCGTACTTGAGTGTGTGTATGTGTGGAATCTGTCTGATAACCTGTGTCATTGTAATGCCTGTGCTTGCCATGGTGGGTGATTGGTTAACTTGTCGGTCTACTAACCCCAAGCTTGCATGTTTGCTCCTGGCCGTGGTAAGTGATTTTTGAAAGGCGGCAATAATTACGTCACGCATGTCATACGATATTAGCATGTCAAAGAACACATTTGAATTCAGTAGGCTGTGTTCATAGTGGCAAAATTAATCTCGGGAGTTTCCGCCAACACAAAGTTCCTCATTTCTCTATTAGAAAGCGCTATAGTGTTCATGGAGCTTTGATATCTAACCTCCTTGACTTTCATAGTGCTTCAAGAACAACGAAATTCGACACGCAAGCTACCCTCTGGGAGTCAAATAACAAAGCTTGCACCGACACCCGAGGCCATACGATATTATTACTATTAATAATAATTAATGTTACTGGTTTTACGTCCATTTATCTACTGTGGCTTTTAGAGACAGCGGGGTACCGGAATTTTGTCCCGAAGGGGATCTTAAACGTGCCAGTAAATCTACTGACAAGGCTCCCTCGCATGCCAACTGACTGCGTAAGGATACGATCCTACAACCTTGGGAACAGCAGGCGTGAACGTTACCGGGGAACCACGCAGCCAGTCAATAGTAATTTGTAATTGGAGCAAGGGTTTAAGTTGGAACCTCGTCGTGGTGTAGTGGCTAACATTCTAGGCTGTTGCCCCGGAGGCCCTGGTTTGATTCCCAACACTGCCAAAAACTAAATTCTGGTATGAGGGCAAAACTGAGAAAAAGAAGGTTCGATTTTCATCTCAGTCATCTAGAAAGTGGTTTTCCGTGGTTTTCAAAACCAGTCAAATACCGAGATGATTCCTTACCTCTCTTCACCTGAATTACAAATACATTAATACATCCTTCACGACAACACAGGTTACCAGTGGTCTGGTCGCGGCCTTAAATTAGGTATTTAGCTGGAAGACATGTCTGTCTGTTAGGTAGTCATCCCGAAGGCTGGTTAGATCCTCAAAAATACAGCCGTTAAGTTATGTGGGTAGATACCCACAAAAATCCAAGGCAGAGCTATATTGAGGCGTACTAGGCAAGATGAGGAGTGAGGTAGTTTGCCATTGCTTTCCTGACCGAGTAGAACCTTTCACAGCGTCCACAGGCACTGACTGTGTCCTGGAAGTCATTGACATTACTCAGCACCACCCATACCTCAGTAGCTTCTATATAATCACAGCCATGAATGAGACTGAGACATTGGTGAAAAGCCATATTTTATTCTAGCCTGTGCCAACAGACAAATGGAAATATTCTGCATTCATCAACAGAGTTAAATGCGTTACAAACCATGTTTAAGGGTAATGGCTATAATGAATCCACTATATATAGGCCTCTACATCCCAGAAGGAGGGATAGACAACCTCCTCAGAGCTCCGACGTGAACAGAGCCTGGATTTGATCTCCTTTGTTCGTCACTGGAGGAGTTTCCATCTGTTTTCTCGCCGTTGCCTGTATGACGTTAGGTATCGTTCAGATACACTTCCCTTTTATTTATGTTTCCATATATCCATCTTAACCTCCCCCCTTTTTTTCTTTTGGACATCCTCATTCTTCGAGGAGTCTCTATATTTTCACCCCGCGCCCTTTACCTTCTCCTTACTTACTACTCTGTCCGCCGTTCTACCATGGTCCAAACAGTAATTTCTAGCAGCTGCTCTCTGGTGACGAACAGAGGAATTTATCTATATTTTTTGTAATTTTTTGTAATCTCATTGATATACTTTCTTTGGCCACATTGTTTGATTCCATTGAAAAAGGAGGCACGTTTCTCCGAAACGTATGGTTCAAATTTAAATACACACGGCATTATATAGATGGCACTCTGTTATGTATGCTGCCATATTCTTCCAACCATTTAAACTTGTCAGAGCGTAGATTCCTGGTAGGATTTATTTAATTACTTCTAGTCATTTCAAAGATTAAACCCAGGTTAGTATATTACTAGCCCTCAGATTAAACAGCATTTAAATTGCAAGATTAGAGCTTCCAATTCCGCCTTGAAAAGTCCGAACACTTTTATAGTTATGCATAAAAACTTGATTGCATCCGGGGTATCAGTAGGTTGTTGTTGTTGTTGTTGTTATTGTTTGAGTATTCAGTATTTTGACTGGTTTGATGCAGCACTCAAGCCTCCGTGTCCATAGCTAACCGTTTCATCTCTACATACCTACCACACCTTACATCAGAGGAAATCCCGATCTACCCCTACAGTTTTTGACTTCCACAGTTCCTTCCATAACTAAGTTTGCTATTCCTGGGTGTCGTAGTATGTGTCCTACCAACCTATCTCTTCTCTTCAATCGCACTCACAATCATTTGTTACTGGATTTATCATCAGCGGCTTCGGTGGCGTAGTTGGTAGCATGCTGAGCTTCTATGCCCAAGATCGCGGGTTCAAACCCGGCCGAAGTCGTCGGATTTTTCAGGAGCGTTAAAAATCCCTCAGTATGCCTTCCTTCGGCGGGTAAGTAAAGCCGGCGGTTCCATGTCATAGCTTTATGGCATGAAAAAGAACCATCCACTAACTACACTTGTGGAAGCTAAAATTTGCAGGTTAGATTGATAACGCTATATTGGTTCCAACGTTCGCCGCTAGGTGCTGACTGCGATGGCATTTAGTAGCCACGTCCGCAGCTAGGTGTCGTGGATGGTAGAATTTGGTAGCAAAAGTAGGAACTACTTGAAAAAATTAATCGTCTGCAGCCCTTCTACCTGATTCACAGATAAAACGCAATAATATAGCCATCACAATTAACACCGGTTATCAGACAAATTCTACACACTCCCAAAGTACACGGGGCTACATGGCCGCGTTGTCGCAGCCCATAAACTAAGGAACCAACCAACTCTATTTTCCCATCTGAACTTCATCATTCTCCTGTAACACCACATTTCTAATGCTTCTATTCTTCTCTTTTCTGCTGCGCCAAAAGTCCAAGTTTCACTTCCATAAAGTGACTTGTTCCAGACAAAGGCTTTCAAAAATAACTTCCTAATACCTAAATCTTCATTTGGGGTCAACACATTTTCTTTTCGGTAGAAATCCTCTGGCAAAGAGTGTATACATTTTTCTGTCGGACTCGGTATGTGTGTGTGGAACAATCCGAGATGAGATGAGCTCAAATCTACATTGTTATTTTTCAGCAGTTGGTAGCACTGACGTCATTTACAAATATGGCCGTGAGATATTCGGGTATACATCTTTACTCATATTGTGCCCAACAGAGCAGTTGTTGTAGGAATATATTTGACAACACCGCATAGTTTTGAACTGATCGTGAGATTCGACAACGCTGATAAGTGAGCGAGATGTTACGTCATAAGTAATGGAGGCGTGATCTGACGGTTGATGATCAAGTTCACGAGTGTATATGGATTGTCCATCTATTTATTATAATTATTGATTTTGAAGGCGAGAAGGTTGAAGAAATTTATATTAACACCACATATTTAGAATACTACGAATATATACAGACTTGATATGAAATGTCCACAAATTGATGTATTTACCTGTGAAGCGCTGCCATGTGATCACACAAGACGGCAGCACTAAAGGCGAACATATCTAAATTTTCCAAACTTATAGAACACATTATTCGAGATTAATTTTTGAGTAACTCACACATGATAATATTGCTAACATAATTCTATGCATGCTGATAGGTTCAATGTATAACTGCACGAAACATCCATACTAACGAATGGATTTCGTCTAAATTTTGTGCGTGCAATGTATGTTTTAGAATATATAATTGTGCTTAATATAAGAGTCAGCAGGGCTGCCAACTGTGTATAATAATCTCTTTTGTCCTCTAGATTAAATATCTCTGAATATGTGTACGGAACATGCTTCAAATTTAGCAAACTGTAAATCCAAGATGCTTTAGACAAACTTAGATTAAATCGTCCGAGGCTTACGAGATCACATTTTGTCCATGTGTGTGTGTACGTCCCGCTAATAAAATCTAAACGACCAAAGCGATTTCAATGAAACTCGGTACGTGCATACTTTGTCCGATCTTGACCGTGTCTTTCAAATTTTAATATTTTCGACCAATCAAACAGGGTGGCCGCGCGAAATATTTCACAGGCATTCAATATCTCCGCAACAGTAACAGATATCACCCTGAAATGTTGTACGGTGATAAAGGGTACTACTAGAAGTTCATCTAGGCCTATGTGTCTTTTATAAACCAGTTAAGTACAGAACGAACATAGCGGCCAAGCAAAGTTGATCCATTTATATTGATTTTTCTCGCGATTTAACCATCCGAGCGCAGTGAAACATGGTACAGCAAATGTTTATACTAAATGTAATCTACTGGCATTTAATTTAGTTCAATTGTTCAAATAACGTCAAGATGGCGGCTGTGAGAAATTTTAAAATTAAGTTATAATTTCTTGCGTCCTAATCATGCGATCGGAGTGAACGTGTGAATAAGGGACGAACGCAATAATCTTCATCAAATGGTATATAACTCTATGGCCTACACATAACAATCCAACATGGTGACCATCCAAAATATTTAGACAGTTCTCAGGAATCTATTACAGCAATCAAACTGAAATTCTGTATTTGACAGAGGCTATAAACATAAGTTTACCTCTGGATCATTCAACAACCTGGTGAGCACAAAACCAACATGGCGGTGACTTGAAAATTAACTATTTAAATGGATTTTTCTCGCAACTTTACATCCGAGCGCTGTGTAACTTGGCACGGTAAATCTTCATACAAGCTTTAATATACTGACGTCTAATTTACTGGAATTTTATGAGAACTTAAAAATGGCGGCTGTGCAAATCTTTTAAATCTCGTTTTAATTTCTTGACCACTTCGTGACACAGTGGCTAGCATTGTTGGCTGTCACCTCCGAGGTTCCGGGTTCGATCCCTGCTCAGCCAAGAATTTAAACGTCTTGGTATGGTCTGATGCGAAATGGGAACCTGCCGGATGCTATGGGAGGAGGAGGATTGATAAGGAACTGGCCATTCTACCTCACGCAACTCCGGCTCGGGACGGCTGGTTAGTGATCCCTTGATGAAGCCAAGGGCTCTAATTCAGGTCGTCTGCGTCCCTGGAGGGGATATGACACTCTAGTTTTTTTTAAATTTCTCGTTTACTAAGTAAGAGCAGTAGGATATATGAAAATAGGCTATATAGTTCTTCATCGAAGTACTTGTTTTTAACAGGGAAATTTGATTTTTGGATGCGCCTCGTACATCTAAAATAATCTCACAAATCGCTCCATCTTTTAACAGTAACGATCATTTGTGTTTCATCGTTACTGTTAAAAGTTGTGGCGTAACTTAATTAGTAATGTCGTCACGCCCGAGTTACCGTATGAATTAGCTGGTATTTGTAATGGCGCGGAGTTCTTAAGGAGGATCCTGAGTACACTGCAAGTACCTCTTTAAAATTCGAATTAAAATGATTTTAGAAAGCAATGATATTTACAACCATAGGTAATGTAAGATATGTTTCGAATCGACTTAAAGAATCCTCTTAAAAATAAGACAATAATAAGACAATTAATAATGAAACTTATATTGAATTAAAGTTCACATTTCAACCTCTCGATAGAGCCTTTTTCAGCCTTATCTAATGTGAAGACCATTCAAATTAAAAATTAGAGTAAAAGTAACTAAACTGTAAATAAATAAGGAAATAAATAAATGAATATCTTTACAAAAACATTAAATTTACATACTGTATTTTTGAAAAATTTGAAACATTATAATTCTGAATTTATATTGTTTTCAATTAATTTTTCTTTTTTGTAAGGAATATTTTTTATTTACAATTTAGTTATTTTTACTCAAATTTTAATTTCAATAAATTTTTCATTATAGAGGTGTGTAAATTATTGGAGTCGCCGCCTTTTTTTACTCCAAAATTGCATTTTTACTTTTCACGGCTTAATGCACTAAATATGTTTACAAGGCACTGAAAACCAAGAGTCTTATTTATATTTTCGTTTAAGAAACTCAAAGTAAAATTATATTTTAGAATTTCCACTAACAGAGGAGCTTTGCTACTGCAAAATGCCATACGTTTTGTTTTGATTACTTCACTCTACTTTTCGTGTGAATTTAGAGCTGAGGGTTTTGGGGTCTTTTTACTGATGATCCGCTTTTAAACTATTCAAAGATTCATGAACCATGGATTGAAATCATCTGACTTAAAGGGCACATTCCAAAATCAATGAAAGTATAGAAAACAGATCCATCATAGGTATCCTTCGGAATCCCCTATTCTGAAAGTTTCCAGACGCAAATCCTTGTGGAAATAGGCGTAAGTCTACAGGGGAGAAAATATTACTAAGTAGGGCAACAAGAGATGCCAGTAGTTGGTCAATAAAATGATTTTGAATAAAAACACGTGTCTGATTTAAATTCTTTAAATAGATTATAATAATAATTTGCACACTTCTGTAGATATAGGTGAAGAAAACTATATCTAGAGGTCGACATATGTGCGGTACTAAAATTCAATATGTGTTATATGAATCGATAGGTGTATTATTTTTAAGAGGAAACTATTTTTGTACCTTTTATTTCTGGGATTTATTATATAAATTGTGGTTTCGTGGACAAACAAGTAGTTCCGGTAAGAACTATACAGCCTATTTTCATACATTCTACTCATGTTAATTGCCTCTATCAACATACGAAATTTCAGTTTGATTGTTTTAATAGATTCGTAGATATTAAGAACCGTCTAAATATTTCAGATGGTCACCATGTTGGATTTTTATTTATGTACTATTACATGAAGATTATTGTGTACGTGTGGTATTCAAACTTCAATCGCATGATTAGGACACAAGAAGATTTTAAAATTTCGCACAGCTGTCATATTGTGGTTATGATAACAATTGAAATAAATTAGATGCCAGTGGATTAAAATTTGTATAAGCATTTAACGTACAAATTTTCACTGCACACGGATGGTTAAATTGCGAGAAACATCCATTTAAATATTTATACTTCACGTCGCCTCTATGTTGGGTTTGTGCTCACCAGGTTACTGAAATTCCTATAGGTGAACTTATGTGCATAACTTCTATGAACGTAAAAAAATCACTTTGTTTGCTGTAAAAGATTCGCAGATATTGAGGACCGTCTCAATATTTCGTATGGTCGTCATTTTGGATTGTTAGGCCTATATGTATAGGCCATAGAGTTATGTACCATTAAAGGAAAATTATTGCGTAGCTTCTTTATTCAAACTTTCACTTCAATCGCATGATTACGACACAAGATATAAAAACTTAATTTTGAAATTTCGCACAACCGCCATCTTGAGGTTATGTATACAATTGAACTAAATTAATGCCAGTGCATTACAATATGTATAATAATTTACTGTACCACATTTCACTGCGCACAGATGGTTAAATCGCGAGAAAAGTCTATTAAAATGTTTCAAATTCGCCTCGCGACCATCTTCGTTTTGTACTTTAAAGGTTTTTGAAAATTACATAGATGAGCTTGTAGCAGTTCCCTTTATCACCGTAAAATATATGAGGGTGATATCAGTAATAGTTTCGGAGATATAGAATGCCAGTGAAATATTTCGCACAGCCGCCATTTTGAGGTTATGTAAACAATTGAACTAAATTAGCTGCCAATGTATTACAATTTGCATAAACATTAGCTGAGCCAAGTTTCATTGCATTTGGATGGTTAAATCGCGAGAAAAGTCTATTTAAGAGTTTCAACATCGCTTGGCCACCATGTTCGTTTTGTAGTCAAGAGGTTTCTGAAAGTCTCATAAGTGACGTAGGTGACTAGACATAGGCGACTAGACGTAAAGCCCTTTATTACCGTACAAAATGTCAGGGTGATAACGGTAATAGTTTCGGAGATATTGAAAGTTGGTGAAATATTTCGCACAGCCGCCATGTTGGATTGGTGAGACGTAATAGAATTTGAAGGGCACGGTTGGGGTCGGGCAAAATGTTGCTATGACACTACCAAGTTTCATTGAGATTGCCCCTGCCGTTTAGAATTTATTAGACACACCCACACACACACATACACACACACGGACAAAAGGTGACCTCATAAGCCTATTTTTTTCATAAAATGAAAATAGGCTAAAAAATGGTTTAGAAACTCGAAGGATAAACAGCTTTAACATTATGTCCATTTCTCGGAATACTATTGTCTAAAAAGTTAGAAATGTACAATAACTCGCATCAAATATGCCAATTTACCGGTATATATTTTATTCACTTTTTGCCCTAAAAATTACATTAATATTATTAACTGATGAATTAGGGGAAATTTAAGGATCTGATGATAACCGCGTGATAGTCGGAACGCTTAATCTTAAACTCCCCCTTATTTAGCAGTGAATAATATTAATATATGTATATTTTTCAGAACAGGGATTATATCTAAGTTACAGTATATAGTGTAACCTTCCCCAATCATATTAGTCAAATAGTGTGTTGGCCGACTGAAAAGTATAAATTGACATTTTGTGCAGGCAGGACTGAAAACTGGCTTCTAATACTTCAATATGTGGTCAAATGTAAGAGAGCCCTATCTTTGCCACTCAAAACACAAGAAACAATAATAATCCCGTCATTCACCTGGGGTAAAAGTGCGAATCAACAGAATATAATTTCTAGGACAGCTGCTGTGGGAATTGAACCCATCTCTTCTTAGTTCTGCCTCACTAGGGTTAGCGTTTCCTGTTCTAACCCTGTAGAATTACATTTCTTGGTATAGCCTGGAATCGAACCCAGGACTCTAGAATCCCGAATCTCTCTACCTACCGGAGACCACAGAACGTGGGAATTAGCCTACACTACCAAACAGCACAACAGAAGCACAGGTTGTCAGACAAATCAGCCAAGTACACGAGGTGATGACCAAGATGTTCCAATGCCTTGAATTGAATTAGCAAAAAAGAAAATAACAATTCTTTAATATCTTTTATGTTCGACCATGGCTAAATGTAAATATTATAAATCAGAAAACTGTACTATAATGAGGCCCATTATAGTACAAGTTTTCAATATGACACTGTTTCTCCCACCAATCAGAGCTCAAGAAACAGATGTGTGACCAATTAGGCAAGGATAGCATCGCTCCTGCGCTGACTTCCACGGCCTTCTGTTTTAAATTTCACTGCGTGGCTTCTAGTGTCATAGTGGGGTATTCTAGGAGGCCATGGTATTCTCTGCGTCCCATGCGCTTGTTCGGTACATAAAACTGGCGAAATCTCGACAGATATTTATAAATATTTATGTTGGAACATAAAATAATTATAATTATCGTTGAACATAAACAGTCGTATACAACTCGCCTATAATCGTAATTAAAACACTCGTATGGAAATTATAAAACTCGTGTCTTAATTATTGCCATTATAGGCTTGTTGCATAATGTACTATTTCAGGGCTGGGCTCCTTTAGCCTACTGACGACCTAGAATGTCTGAGCTTTGTCCTCTTATTGATTCTTGCCAGTAAATTACAGACGAATTATGTTTAATAATATCTTGACATACTTGATGTCTCGTACTGATATGAATTTAATCATTTTAAGAGCTTCGTTATTGACGTTTATACTAAATGGAATACCAATTGATATTCAATAATATTGTATTACACCTTTTGCCAATAAATTGAATTAATAAACATTAATTGATTGTCCTAGTTTCAGCCACATTATGGCCCTGCTCAGTAATTGTTTTAAAAGGAAATTATCATAATTGTGAGTTAAGTTTGAATGTACAGGGTGATGCAAAATTACGTCTACAAACTGAAACCAGAGGTTCGTCCCTTATCTGAAGCAACTTGAGATAGGACACTTATGGCCGGAAACGAACCATTAAAAATATGTGCGACGTTAAACTTTCAACGAGGCAAATCGGCAACACAGCGCCAAGAAAGTGCGACTTTTTCTATTGTTTCCGTTCCGTACCAGCCTTTTTTTCTTTTGTTCAACGTAGACACACATAAAACAAGAAATGAGGGATTTCAAATGATGGCAGAATACAGTAATTAATTAAATACTGTAATTATCCTTTTAATAATAAAAAGTAACACACGAATAGCGGCTTCAGTGGCATAGTTGGTAACATGCTGAACTGATGTGCCCAAGATAGCGGGTTCGAACCCGGCCGAAGTAGTCGGATATTTAAAGAGCGTTAAAAATCCTTCAGTATGTCTTCCTTCGGAGGGGAAGTAAAGCCGCGGTCCCATGTCATAGATTTATGGCACGGAAAAAGATCCTTCCACAGGCTAAACATGTGTGAAGCTAAATTGTCAGGTTAGATTTAGTCGGAACGCTCTATCAAAGTTCCAACGTTCACCACTAGGTATCATTGATATCTGGTAGCGAAAGTTGGAACTACTTGAAATTATCCTGCATCAGCATGAAATTCTGACCTATGAAAGGCGCAAAGGGCATCACCTGGTTTATCAGGATCTCTTCGATGTACCTTTGGGAATTGAGCGTCGCGTGATCGATGCACATCAACTCAGTGCGGGCCATAACGTTGATGCCACCCCACACCATAACCGAGCCACCTCCAGATGGAGTCCTGAAGGAGAAAGCAACTCGGCTGTACCTCTCTCCGCGCCTTCCCCACACTCTTTCTCTTCCATCAGGAGATCTAAGATTAAAGCGACTCTCGTCAGTGAAGAGAACAGAGGCCCACTGCTCGTGGGTCCATCCCAGATGCTGCCTTGCGAAGCGAAGACGCGCCTCTCTCTGATGTCGTTCGAGTGCGGGTCCACGTGCAGCTCTCCTGGACAAAAGATGAGCTTCTTCAAACCTTCTTCTTACTGTTCGCTCACTCACTCTCACATTTCTGACATTTTCCAGTTGATTTCGTGCCTGGACTGCTATGGTATGGCGATCACGCAGAACTTGCAGAGTCGCCCTCATACTGCTCGCTGTGTTGTACAATATCTGCAGGAAGTGGGGATTCAAACCCTGGACTGGCCAGCTTGTAGTCCTGACTTGAACCCCATCGAACATGTATGGGTTATGCTTGGAAGAAACGTCAGACAGCGTGACCACACCACCTTGGCACAACTGAGAACATCGCCGCTGGTGGAATGGGATTGCATCCCGGCAGATGCCATTCGACGAGTTGTGAACAGTATGCCTGAGCGTTTACAAGCTGTCATAGACTCTAAGGGTGGAAACACTCGTTTTTAGTGACCAGTGTTCTCGTGCAGTGCAGTGCAAACATTAATACAGTTTTGTTTGGTAATACGTTTGATAAAAACCAGCCCAAAAGAACATTACTAAAAATAGAAAATTGTAAGATTTGCAAAATGTAACGAAACTTGTGAGTTAAAGCGTGTTGTAAAACATGTTTCGGTATTTTCTGTAGCCCACCATCTAAAATATACATGATTAATGCAAATATTGGAAAACCGATACAGTTTAGTAGAATAAATTAAGAAATTACATAAAAAATTAAAGTGTTCCACTTTTTTTGCCGGTCAGTGTGTATCAAATCAGTTTCAAAAATTGGATCTGTAACAATGATCGGCTTTAACTTGATGATAATATAAAACCTCTTCTGACCCAGGCTGTACAAGTGTGGACCGCCACTTTCAAATTTTTATCGGCGACAGTTAGTATTACGTCAATTCTGACCACTATTTCTACCCCTAAACATTCCCATTTCTGAAAGGTTGGGGCTGAGATGAGATGCGTTTTGTATGTGCTGGATGGATTTTATGGCTGGACGCTGTTCCTGATGTCTAGCTCGTCAGAGTTGTCAATTACAAATGAAATGAATGATTACGAATAAAACTGGCTGAAAAGTCTGAAAGGAAGCAGCCGTGGCCTGTTAAAAAGTAACTGTTTCAATTTCACTTGGAGTAGAAATGATAAAACACGGAAAAACATTTTAGGGGCATCCGACTGCGAGGTTCAGACCCACTTGTCTTCCCAGACCGTAGAGTTGCGACTTGATTGCCGCGATCAATAGTCTACTCATGACCTGTCATTTTTATATTTTATTAAGAACAAGCTGTACCCGGCATGCGTTGCAATGCCAATCAAAGAAAGTGTTGGCGTTGAAATTCTGTTTCTTGAAGTGCTTTTGGATACACAACATGTTTTTCAATTTCCGTTAACTGCCCCTATGCTATCGTAAAATGGATTTTCTAATTTAGAATCAATCGTGGGAGCGTGCACAACAACTTTCAAAAGTTTCATCGCAATCGGATGAATGGTATATGAACGTATACGAGATTTTGTTTGAACGATTCGTGCGCTGTCACTCATTTGTTGATTCTACTCGTACGCTACCTATTGAGAAATGGATTTACTAAGTCGAAACCCTTCCCTGGCGTGTACACAATAACTCATCAATGTTTCATCGCAATCGGATGAATGGTATATGCACGTATACGGGGTTTTGTTTAAACGATTCGTGCGCTGTCACTCATCTGTTGAATCTACTCATGCGCTACCTATTGAGAAATGTATTACTAAGTCGAAGACCTTCCCTGGCGTGTACACAATAACTCATCAAGGTTTCATCGCAATCGAAGAAGGTTATATGAACCCAATAGGGGATTTTGTTGAAACGCTTCGCGCGTCGTCACCCATTTGTTGCATCTACTCTTGCGCTACTTATTGTGAAATGGATTTTCTAAGTCGAAACCCTTCCCTGGCGTGTACACAATAACTGATCAATGTTTCATCGCAATCGGATGAATAGTATATGAACGCATACCGGATTTTGTTTAAACGATTCGTGCCCCATCACTCATTTGTTGAATCTACTCGTGCGCTACCTACTGTAAAATGTATTTACTAAGTTAGAAACCGTCACGTAAGTGTCCACAACATCTCCCCCAAGTTTCATCGCTATCGGACTAATGGGATATGAAGACATAGGGGACTGTATTGAAACGCTCCGCGTGTCGTCGTTCATTAGTCGAATCTACTCATGTGCTACCTATTGTGAAATGTATTTACTGAAACAGAAACCTTCCATGAAGTGTACACAACATCTCACCCAAGTTTCATAGCTATCGGACGAATGGTATATGAATGCATACGGGACATGGTTGAAACGTTTCGCGTGTCGTCGCTCATTTGTTGATTCTACTCTTGCGCTACTTATTGTAATATGGATGTACTCAGCCAGAAACCTTCCCTGGAGTGTACACAACATCTCACACAAGTTTCATCGCAAACGGATGAATGGTATGTGAACGTATACGGGACGTTGTCGAATCGCTTCGCGCGTAGTCACTCATTTGTTGAATCTAAACTTGCGCTTCGTATTGTAAAATGGATTTACTAAGCCAGAAATCTTTCCTGGAGTGTACACAACATTTCACCAAACATTTATCACTGTCAGACGAATAGTATATGACCTTATACGGGACTTTGTTGAAACGCTTCGCGTGTCATCGCTCATTTGTTGAATCTACTGCTGCGCTACCTATTGTAAAATGGATGTACTAAGCCAGAAACCTTCCCTGGTGTGTACACAACATCTCACCCAAGTTTCATCGCTATCGGATGAATGGTATATGACCTTATATGGGACTTTGTTGAGACGCTTCGCGCGTCGTCGCTCATTTGTTGATTCTGCTCGTGCTCTTCCTATTTCTAAGGGGATTTACTAAGCCAGAAACCTTCCCTGGAGTGCACACATCTCAGCCTAGTTTTATCGCTATCGGACGAATGGTATATGAACGCATACGTGACTTTGTTGAAATTCTTCGCGCGTCGTAGCTCATTTGTTGAATCTACTCGTGCGCTGCCTATTGTAAAGTGGATTTACTAAGCCAGAAAATTTCCCTGAAGTGTACACGACATTTTACGCAAGTTTCATAGCTATCGGACGAATGGTATATGAATGCATACGGGACTTTTTTGCAACACTTTGCGTGTCGTCGCTCATTTGTTGAATCTACTCGTGCGCTATCTACTGTGAAATGTATTCACTAATTTTGAAACCTTCACGTAAGTGTATACAACATCTCACCCAAGTTTCATCGCTATCGGACGAATGGTATATGAACACATACGGGACTTGTTTGAAACGCTTCGCGCATCGTCACTCATTTGTTGAATCTACGCGTACGCTACCAATTGTAAAATGGATTTACTAAGTCAGAAACCTTCCTTGGAGTGCACTCAACATCTCAGCCAAGTTTCATCGCAATCGGATGAATGGTATATGAACGCATATGAGACATACACACCCACAGACAGATAAACTATCACGTAACATTGATTTTTATATTTTTACAAGCTGTACCCGGCATGCGTTGCAATGCCAATCAAAGAAAGTGTTGGCGTTGAAATTCTGTTTCTTGAAGTGCTTTTGGATACACAACATGTTAAGTGCCTCTAAGCTATCGTAAAATGGATTTTCTAATTTAGAACCATTCGTGGAAGCGTGCACAACAACTTTCAAAAGTTTCATCGCTGTCACTCATTTGTTGAGTCTACTCGTACGCAACCTGTTGTGAAATGGATTTACTAAGTCGAAACCCTTCCCTGGCGTGTACACAATAACTCATCAATGATTCATCGCAATCGGATGAATTGTATATGCACGTATACGGGGTTTTGTTTAAACGATTCGTGCGCTGTCACTCATTTGTTGAATCTACTCGTGCGCTACCTATTGAGAAATGTATTACTAAATCGAAGCCCTTCCCTGGCGTGTACACAATAACTCATCAAGGTTTCATCGCAATCGAAGAATGTTATATGAACGCAATAGGGGATTTTGTTGAAACGCTTCGCGCGTCGTCACCCATTTGTTGCATCTACTCTTGCGCTACTTATTGTGAAATGGATTTACTAAGTCCCCTTCCCTGGCGGGTACACAATAACTGATCAATGTTTCATCGCAATCGGATGAATAATATATGAACGCATACCTGATTTTGTTTAAACGATTCGCGCTCCGTCACTCATTTGTTGAATCTACTCGTGCGCTACCTACTGTAAAATGTATTTACTAAGTTAGAAACCATCACGTAAGTGTCCACAACATCTCACCCAAGTTTCATCGCTATCGGACTAATGGGATATGAAGACATAGGGGACTGTATTGAAACGCTCCGCATGTCGTCGTTCATTTGTCGAATCTACTCGTGTGCTACCTACTGTGAAATGTATTTACTAAGCCAGAAACCTTCCTTGGAGTGTCCACCATATTTCATCCAAGTTTCACCGCTAACGGCAGAATGGTATATGACCTTATACGGGACTTTGTTGAAACGCTTCGCGCGTCGTCCCTCATTTGTTGAATCAACTTGTGCGCTGCATATTGTATAGTGGATTTACTAAGCCAGAAATTTTCCATGACGTGTACACAACATCTCACCCAAGTTTCATAGCTACGGACGAATGGTACATGAATGCATACGGGACTTGGTTGAAACGCTTCGCGTGTCGTCGCTCATTTGTTGATTCTACTCTTGCGCTACATATTGTAATATGGATGTACTCAGCCAGAAACCTTCCCTGGAGTGTACACAACATCTCACTCAAGTTTCATCGCAATCGGATGAATGGTATGTGAACGTATACGGGACGTTGTCGTAACGCTTCGCGCGTAGTCACTCATTTGTTGAATCTAAACGTGAGCTTCGTATTGTAAAATGGATTTACTTAGCCAGAAACCTTTCCTGGAGTGTACACAACAATTCACCAAACATTTATCACTATCAGACGACTGGTATATGACTTTATACGGGACTTTGTTGAAACGCTTCGCGTGTCATCGCTCATTTGTTGAATCTACTGGTGCGATACCTATTGTAAAATGTATGTACTAAGCCAGAAACCTTCCCTGGAGTGTACACAACATCTCACCCAAGTTTCATCGCTATCGGATGAATGGTATATGAAATTATATGGGACTTTGTTGAAACGCTTCGCGCGCCGTTGCTCATTTGTTGATTCTACTCGTGCTCTACATATTTTTAAAGGGATTTACTAAGCTAGAAACCTTCCCTGGAGTGCACACAAAATCTCAGCCTAGTTTCAACGCTATCGGACGAATGGTATATGAACGCAAACGTGACTTTGTTGAAATGCTTCGCGCGTCGTGGCTCATTTGTTGAATCTACTCGTGCGCTGCCTATTGTAAAGTGGATGTACTAAGCCAGAAAATTTCCCTGCAGTGTACACAACATTTTACGCAAGTTTCATAGCTATCGGACGAATGGTATATGAATGCATACGGGACTTTGTTGAAACGCATTGCGTGTCGTCACTCATTTGTTGAATCTACTTGTGCGCTATCTACTGTGAAATGTATTCACTAATTTTGAAACCTTCAAGTAAGTGTACACAACATCTCACCCAAGTTTCATCGCTATCGGACGAATGGTATATGAACACATACGGGACTTTGTTGAAATGCTTCGCGCATCGTCGCTCATTTGTTGAATCTACGCGTGCGCTACCTATTGTAAAATGGATTTACTAAGTCAGAAACCTTCCTTGGAGTGTACTCAACATCTCACCCAAGTTTTATCGCAATCGGACGAATGGTATATGAACGCATAGGAGACATACATACCCACCCACAGACAAACTACCACGTTACATTGATTTATATATATATAGACAAGCTGTACCCGGCATGCGTTGCAATGCCAATCAAAGAAAGTGTTGGCGTTGAAATTCTGTTTCTTGAAGTGCTTTTGGATACACAACATGTTAACTGCCTCTAAGCTATCATAAAATGGATTTTCTAATTTAGAACCATTCGTGGGAGCGTGCACAACAACTTTCAAAAAGTTTCATCGCTGTCACTCATTTGTTGAATCTAATCGTACGCTACCTATTGTGAAATGGATTTACTAAGTCGAAACCCTTCCCTGGCGTGTACACAATGACTCATCAATGATTCATCGCAATCGGATGAATGGTATATGCACGTATAGGGGTTTTTGTTTAAACGATTCGTGCGCTGTCACTCATTTGTTGAATCTACTCGTGCGCTACCTATTGAGAAATGTATTACTAAGTCGAAGCCCTTCCCTGGCGTGTACACAATAACTCATCAAGGTTTCATCGCAATCGAAGAATGTTATATGAACGGAATAGGGAATTTTGTTGAAACGCTTCGCGCGTCGTCACCCATTTGTTGCATCTACTCTTGCGCTACTTATTGTGAAATGGATTTACTAAGTCCCCTTCCCTGGCGGGTACAAAATAACTGATCAATGTTTCATCGCAATCGGATGAATAGTATATGAACGCATACCTGATTTTGTTTAAACGATTCGCACTCCGTCACTCATTTGTTGAATCTACTCGTGCGCTACCTACTGTAAAATGTATTTACTAAGTTAGAAACCGTCACGTAAGTGTCCACAACATCTCACCCAAGTTTCATCGCTATCGTCGTTCATTTGTCGAATCTACTCGTGTGCTACCTACTGTGAAATGTATTTACTAAGCCAGAAACCTTCCTTGGAGTGTCAACCACATTTCACCCAAGTTTCACCGCTAACGGCAGAATGGTATATGACCTTATACGGGACTTTGTTGAAACACTTCGCGCGTCGTCCCTCATTTGTTGAATCAACTTGTGCGCTGCATATTGTATAGGGGATTTACTAAGCCAGAAATTTTCCATGACGTGTACACAACATCTCACCCAAGTTTCATAGGTACGGACGAATGGTACATGTATGCATACGGGACTTGGTTGAAACGCTTCGCGTGTCGTCGCTCATTTGTTGATTCTACTCTTGCGCTACATATTGTAATATGGATGTACTCAGCCAGGAACCTTCCCTGGAGTGTACACAACATCTCACCCAAGTTTCATCGCAATCGGATGAATGGTATGTGAACGTATACGGGACGTTGTCGAAACGCTTCGCGCGTAGTCACTCATTTGTTGAACATAAACGTGCGCTTCGTATTGTAAAATGGATTTACTTAGCCAGAAACCTTTCCTGGAGTGTACACAACAATTCACCAAACATTTATCACTATCAGACGAATGGTATATGACTTTATACGGGACTTTGTTGAAACGCTTCGCGTGTCATCGCTCATTTGTTGAATCTACTGGTGCGCTACCTATTGTAAAATGTATGTACTAAGCCAGAAACCTTCCCTGGAGTGTACACAGCATCTCACCCAAGTTTCATCGCTATCGGATGAATGGTATATGAAATTAAATGGGACTTTGTTGAAACGCTTCGCGCGCCGTTGCTCATTTGTTGATTCTACTCGTGCTCTACCTATTTTTAAAGGGATTTACTAAGCTAGAAACCTTCCCTGGAGTGCACACAAAATCTCAGCCTAGTTTCATCGCTATCGGACGAATGGTATATGAACGCAAACGTGACTTTGTTGAAATGTTTCACGCGTCGTAGCCCATTTGTTGAATCTAATCGTGCGCTGCCTATTGTAAAGTGGATGTACTAAGCCAGAAAATTTCCCTGCAGTGTACACAACATTTTACGCAAGTTTCATAGCTATCGGACGAATGGTATATGAATGCATACGGGACTTTGTTGAAATGCTTCGCGCATCGTCGCTCATTTGTTGAATCTACGCGTGCGCTACCTATTGTAAAATGGATTTACTAAGTCAGAAACCTTCCTTGGAGTGTACTCAACATCTCACCCAAGTTTCATCGCAATCTGACGAATGGTATATGAACACATACGGGACTTTGTTGAAATGCTTCGCGCATCGTCGCTCATTTGTTGAATCTATGCGTGCGCTACCTATTGTAAAATGGATTTACTAAGTCAGAAACCTTCCTTGGAGTGTACTCAACATCTCAACCAAATTTCATCGCAATCGGACGAATGGTATATGAACACATACGGGACTTTGTTGAAATGCTTCGCGCATCGTCGCTCATTTGTTGAATCTACGCGTGCGCTACCTATTGTAAAATGGATTTACTAAGTCAGAAACCTTCCTTGGAGTGTACTCAACATCTCACCCAAGTTTCATCGCTATCGGACGAATGGTATATGAACAGATACGGGACTTTGTTGAAATGCTTCGCGCATCGTCGCTCATTTGTTGAATCTACGCGTGCGCTACCTATTGTAAAATGGATTTACTGAGTCAGAAACCTTCCTTGGAGTGTACTCAACATCTCACCCAAGTTTTATCGCAATCGGACGATTGGTATATGAACGCATAGGAGACATATATACCCACCCACAGACAAACTATCACGTTACATTGATTTTTATATATATAGATAGATGTGTCCTTTGCCTTCAAATATATATATAATTTGTGCTGTTATTTAATAAGAAAGGTCGAAAAATAAAATCTCAATTTCGAATTTCGTCTTGGGTCTGAAGAGGATAAAACAATTTTTTGTAAATGACATATCCAAACAGTTGATGATTGTATCTATTAGTGTAAAACAGACTAAATTCCTTTCCTTAAAAAAATATCTTGTTATGATCAATGCAGTGTGAATTCTCTTAAGTTGAACGTATTCTCTTTGCGGAGTGGAGCAAAGGTTGGAATAAACGTTGTATAAACGAAGTATAAATGTCTCGCATATCCATGAAAAATACGAAATAAAACCAAAACACTTAATGACACGTGTAAAAATCCAACCATTATTACGAAACAATAGTTCTTTGGCAAATACAATTCTCTTCAAAATTTCCATTGGAGTAGGAAGACACATTCAATAACCAACATATTCCAACATATTTAAATTTTCACTGAATGGAGATTGCTGGAAGAAATGAAAACGTAAAATCACTTAAAGATAGAGATATGCTGCCCGGGACGTTTTTGTAGAATTTTCATGATGAACAATTCTTACACACATTTTTAACGTTTTACCCAGCATAAGCTTAAAAGACGCACGGGCGGCAGGTTTTTCGACTCGTTTCACTGAAATCGTTACTGCTCGGCTTCCTTTGGTCATAAATCAATGTTTCTCGACAGAAATCTTCCTCGAGAAAACGTTTACAGAATGGTGAAAATCGCTTCAAAATCCATCCAGAGGTTCCCGAGATTACCCGTTACATCCAAGAACCGGGGTCTTTATTGTAGAGATTATAAATGACGTAAAATATTTAATTAAAAAAATTATGACCAGGTCTGAAATATGTAGATTAACATATGTGTTTGAAGGCTGGCAATATGTACGTAGTTAGGTAATTTACGTCATCAAATCCGCAATGCCAATATACTATGAACCAGTCAATCATCCCTCATTAATCATATTTAAATAAGCATTAATCTCCATGCTTATGTTTCCGCACGTTTGTGAAGCGCTTCATGATAACGGCTACGAGTCAATATAGTCTATATATTGTCATTCAACAGTATTATAATCTCTCTTCAATGTGGCATACGTTATCTATTATGGAGCGGATGTGGCGGGGATATTGCAGGTGTACCAACTAACCTCGTCCCCGCCCACCTCCCCCGCTGCTCTCGGACGCAATTTATTCGTGTGAGGTTTGGACTGGGTTATGTATGTATATTAATGACATCATTCATTGGACACATTCTAGTGGGACGTGGGTTGGCGACCACGGGACCCCAGCTGAGTTCGGTATTACTTCCACTAACTTGTGCCAGGCTCCTCTCCGTCTTCTTTCCCGTCCACTTCTCTTGGTCAACTCTTGTTCTCTTCCGACCCCGACGATATTAGGGTATCCGAGGCTTAGGAAGTCTCTTCCTCTCCCGCCTTAATTGGCCCTTGTCTCATCTTTCCTGATACCCTCCTTTTTCGAGGGATCAGCCTTCTTTTTCTTTTCATGTTATCTCCTGCCTTCTGAACAAGGCCCTATAGGAGGCAGGGTGTATGTAGCCCCACCACTTTGGGTGCACCTTGGTAGTGCCACGCCCTTAAGGGCTCACGGCTGGTGAGTTTGGGAGTTGGCAACCCCGAGGGATTCGTGATCTGGGTCCGTTTTCCCCCATTTTTCCACTGTCTTTGGGGCGGGTCCTCTCCTCTTTCCCCTTTCCTATGTGCCTTTCATGGCTCTCCTTCATTCCAAGCTCCTAAATCCTCATTCTTCGAGGGTTGAAAGCATTTCTTTTCTTCCTGTCCTTTATTTGCCTTATTCTCCTTTTGTTTTCCATTTCATCTTCTAGTATGTAAGTCTGTAGTTAGTAATATTTATTGTTCTCATTCTCATCGCATCTTTCACTATCACCCTAACCATTAGGGGCCGATAACCTAGATGTTAGGCCCCGTAAAACAACCATTAGCATCAGAATTATCATCATCATAATCATCATCTGCATCATCATCATTGGTCACAGCCCATTTCAGGATCACGTCAACTTCTAGTGGCCTGCTAATCTGTAGATCATGATAATGATGATTGCTACTCGTATTATATTATTATTATTATTATTATTATTATTATTATTATTACCGGTAATAGTAATATTTTCGTTAAATCCCCCTTGAGGAGAGCGTTAAAACAGATTCCATTTTTATGTATTATTTTGTCCCTTTCTTCTTTCTTCCCAAACACCTCTCGTATATTCACCATCACAGTGATACAGGTTATCAGACTGGCTCTACACACACCCAAGTACACGGGGATACATGATCAGGATGTCACAAAGCTCATAAAGAATCAACAACTAAATGAAGTATATGTAAGGAGAATAGAATTGTATTGATACCTGGACAAACACATATAATAACATTATATTACATGGAATAACCTGGGAGAAAATTCATTCCGGATGGCCACTCTCAGTGTCAGAATTCGAACACAATAAAACACGAAGCTTGTAGTTTTACATGACCGTTAATCTCGCGATCATAAGCCACGTAAAAGCATTGAAGGGGAAAATGCTGTGTATTAACTTCACAAGGACTAAGATATTCCTTAATGTTGTTGTCCCTAATAAATCTATAACTTGTACCCATCTATCTGACACAGACATCGAAAACATTTCCTCTTTCAAACTTGCACCTGTATCACCAGAAAACAAGCTAGATATTACAATCAATTCTGAAGAGGGTCATTTGAAAATCGGGTCGAAATTGAATATATTATCAAATTAACAAAAAACAAGAAGTTCCGTGAAGAACTATACAGCCTACTGTTCATGCCAATGATTATTCTACAGAATATGAACCTATCTAGAATAATGACGAAATTAAGTTGCTAATATCGAAATTTCCAATTAGTTCGAAATACTGTATACCTGGCATAATGTATCCTAATAGAGCACTACAGTTGGCAGCCCTGATGACTGAATATATTCTTAGTTCCGTCTCTTAAGGTACAAAATACAAAATTTGGTTGAAGTCCAATGAATAGCATGGACGTTACATGCAGTTAAACATTGGATCTAACAGCGCGCGTAAAATCATGTTGGCAACAATGTCATGCATGTATTGGTCAGAAATAATCTGAAATAATATGATCTATTGTTGTGCCAATTTTGAATGAAATCCATTAGTTAGTATAGAAGTTACATGCATTTTAAAATTGGACCTATCAGCAGGCTTAGAATCATGTTGGCAGCACTGACGTATATTAGTTACTCCAAATTCGTCTAGAATGCCAGGTACTATACGTGTGCAAAGTTTAGAGCTATTGGCTTGCATACTTTCAGATATATTGATATTAGGGTAACAAAAATAGGGACAGCACATATTAACAGTTGGCAGCACTGGTTGCTCCTTAGAATACGCATAGTCATATCTGTTATGGTACACATAGCACATACGAAATTTGGTTGAAATCCAAATGATAGTATGGAAGTTACATGTATTTAAAGTTGGACCTGTCAGCAGGCTTAGAATCATGTTGGTAGCACTGACGTATATAAGTTACTCCAAATTAATATAGAATGTCAGGGACTATACGTGTGCATAGTTTAAAGCTGTCGGCTTGCATACTTTCTGATATATTGGTATTTGGATAAAATAAATTAGGAGCATTTATTAACAGTTGGCAGCCCTGGTAGGTCTGAAGAATACGCTCAGTCATATCTGGTTATGTACACATACAACATACGAAATTTGGTTGAATTCCAATTGATAGTATAGAAGTTATATGCATTTAAAAATTGGACCTATCAGGAGGCTTATAATCATTTTGGCAACACTGCCATGTTTAGCCTCCTGGAAATTAAACTGAAATATTATGATCTGCACGTGTGCCAATTTTGAAATAGCTCCCATTCATACTTTCCAAGATATCCAACATGGAGCTCAAATTTCATTTGCGATTTTTTAGCAGTTGGTAGCACTGACATCATTTTCAAATATGGCCGTGAGATATTCAGGTATAGATCTTTACTCCTACCAAATTTTGTTTCGATTGCTGCAGCCGTTTAGGAGTTGATAGAGGGGGACACACACACAGACAGACAGACAGAAGGACAGACAGACAGACACACAATTGCCCGATCTCATAAGTCTACTTTTTCCTCATTTTTGCAAAATGTGAAAAGTAGGCTAAAAATCCTCTCGGCACGCCAGAAGGCGGAGGTAGATTTTACCGGGCAAACTAGGGGATATGCTATAGTATGCAAAATATGCAGGTTTTCGTGGAAGGATCAGACCTCATTTATTGCTATAAAATATTTTACAATGTAATTGTAGCTTATTGAACTTTTTTTTTCGTCTTTCTATGCATATTTTTAACATTTTATTGTCTTATGGGGACGGTCACCTTCTTGTCATTTGGGGTCCATTTTTAGCCTATTTGCAATTTTGAAAAAAATAGGCTTATGAGATCACCTTTTGTCCGTGTGTGTGTGCGTGTGTGTGTGTGAGGTGTGTGTGTGTCCCCCCTAATAAAATCTAAACGGCTAGAGCGATTTCAATGAAACTCGGTAAGTTCATAGCACTATTCTCGGCGACCTCGACCGTGCCCTTCAAATTTTGTTACGTCTCACCAATCCAACATGGCGGCTGTGCGAAATATTTCACTAGCTTTCAATATCTCCGAAACTTTTACCGATATCGCCCTAAAATTGTGTACGGTGATAAAGGGCACTACTAGAAGTTCACCTATGAGACTTTCAAAAACATGGTGACTACAAAACCAACATGGCGGCCAAGCGAATTTGAGACTTTTAAATAGACTTTTCTCGCGATTTAACTATCCAAACGTAATGAAACTTGGTACAGCAAATGTTTATACACATTGTAATGCACTGAAGTCTAATTTAGTTCAATTGTTTACATAACCTCAAAATGGCGGCTGTGCGAAATATTTCACTGACATTCTATATCTCCGAAACTATTACAGATATCACCCTGCAATTTTATACGGTGATAAAGGGTACTGATACAAGTTTACCTATGTATATTTCATAAACCTGTAAAGTACAAAACGAACATGGCGACCAAGCGAATTTGAAATATTTTAATATACTTTTCTCGTGATTTAACTCTTTGAGCGCAGTGAAATGTGGTACAGTAAATGATTTTGCAGATTGTAATGCACTGCCATCTAATTTAATTCAATTGTTTACATAACCTCAAGATGGCGGCTGTGCGAAATTTTAAAATTAAGTTTTTATTTCTTGTGTCGTAATCATGCGATCGAAGTGAAAGTTTGAATAATGAACCTAGGCAATAATTGTCCTTGAATGGTACATAACTCTAGGCCTATACATATAACAATCCTAAATGGCGAGCTTCCGAAATATTTAGACGGTTCTCAATATCTATGAATCTTTTGCAGCAACAAAACTGAATTTTTTTATGTTCATAGAGAATATGAACATATGTTCACCTATAGGACTTTCAGTAACCTGGTGAGCACAAATCCAACATGGCGGCGACGCGAAGTATAAATATTTAAATGGTCGTTTCTCACGAATTAACTATCCGAGTGCCATGAAACGTTGCACGTTAAATGCATATACAAATGTTGATCCACTGGCATCTAATTTATTTCAATTGTTTGCATAATCACAAGATGGCTGCTGTTCGTAATTTTGAAATCTCGTTTTTACTTCTTGTGTTCTAATCATGCGATTGCAGTTTGAATACCACACGTACTCAACAATCTTAATGTAATAGTACAAAAATAAAAATCCAACCTGGCGACCATCTGAAATATTTAGACGGTTCTCACGAATCTGTTACAGCAATTAAAGTGAAATTTTGTATGTTGATAGAGACAATTAACATGAGCAGGATATATGAAAATAGGCTGTATAATTCTTCACGGAACTACTTGTTATACTTGTGGTCACACTGTCCTTATGCAAGGTTTGGTACTGATGTGTTACTCTCTAACAGTCTGTTACTTCTTCACGCAAAATTTTATCTCCCACAGAGATGTTGGTTGGTTCCTCAGTTTAGGTGCTGCGACAACGCGGTCATTTAATCGCGTGTACTTTGATTGTGTGTGTAGAATCTGCCTGATAAACCGAGTTAATTGTGATGACTGTATTAGTCTGTCATTGAGGTAAGGACTGCAAACGGTCAATTTCAAGTAGTGGTTCCTAATTTTGGTACCAAATACTACCGTCAACGACACCTAGCTGTGAATTTGGCAACTACATGCCACAGCAACCAGCAACATGCAACGAACGTTGGACTTCCCCTTCGAAGGAAAGCATACTGAAGGATTTTTAGCACTCTAAGAAATTCCGACAACTTCGGCCGGCATTGAACCCGCGACCTTGGGCATAGAAGTTCCGCATGTTACCAGTTACGTCACCGAAGCCGCTTCCCACAGTGTCAGATAGAAAACTGAATGTGATCTCGTGCAATGGGGTTGTCATGGCAACCTCTGATAGCTCATCCCTCATCAATTTAGAAGCGTTGTCATAATAATAATAATATCGTATGGCCTCGGGGGCCGAGTGCAAGCTTTGTTATTTGACACCCAGAGGGTAGCTTGCATGTCGAATTTCGTTTTTCCTTGACTATGAAAGTCAAGGAGGTTAGATGTTAGATACCTAAGCTCCTTGAACACTATAGCGCTTTCTAGTAGAGAAATGAGGAACTTTGTGTTGGCGGAAACTCCCGAGATTAATTTTGCCATTATGAACTCGGCCTACTGAATTCAAATGTTTTTTTTTTGACATGCCAACATCGTATGACATGCGTATCGTATTTTTGTCGCCTTTCAAAAATCACTTACCACGGCCAGGGGCGAATCTGCAATCTTGGGGTTAGTAGACCGACACGATATCCACTCACCCACCGTGGCAAGCTAGCGTTGTCATGGCAACCTCTGATAGCTCTTGGCATTTTCTTCTAATTCCGAAATAATTTTTCTCATCCCTTGGCGTAATGGTGGGTCATATCAAAAATTATTTCAGACAGAAGTTTTAGGTAATTATTAGGGAGATATTGTCCATTTTGTACGATTTTGATATTGTGCCTATTAAGAGAGATATGATTAATGTTTCCCGGAAAACCAACTTTTTCCACCCCGTTTGTCAATGGTTGGTGCTATCCAAAAAACGTTTCTAACATATATTTTTGGCACGTATCCGACACATAATATGAACTTTGATGGATTCGATATTTCACGTATTAAGAGAGTTTTCGACCGATTTTGCCCATTAACGATTCGACCGAGATTTTATAGGGATACATATTATGTAAAAAATTCAATGTGATTGGTGCGAAATTACTGCAGTTATCGTGTCCACAAGAAACTGATATGAAAAATGAAAATCCACAGCCTGCTTCCAGTCTCCGACCGGGACAGGAATGGAATGAATGAAGCCCCCACCTAGCGGCGAGGATATGAACTGTGCCGGCTGCCGAAGCCTGTCGCACTCCTCTGGGGCAATGATTAAATGAATGACAGATGAAATGAAATGATAGTGGAGAGTGTTGCTGGAATGAAATTGTGACAGGGAAAACCGGAGTACCCGGAGAAAAACCTGTCTGCCTCCGTTTTGTCCAGCACAGATCTCACATGGAGTGACCGGGATTTGAACCACGGACCCAGCGGTGAGAGGCCGGCGTGCTGCCGCCTAAGCCACGGAGGCTTCAAGAAACTGATATACGTATATATATATATATATATATATTATATAAACTTTTGAACTGACGGTGGTTTTGGGGTCTGGGGGATGTGAAAAGCGAAGATATGTCAAAATTTTCCGGAAGTCGAAACATGGTACCCATTGCAATAGTTAGCTTACTAATGAAATCTACCTAAAACGGAATAATTGGCGTTCCGTTAAAGACTAAAACGGAACGCGGAACAAAACAAGAAAAGACGGAATTGTTCCGGGTAAAACGAAACGTCTGGCAACCCTAGTGCTGTGCCTTAACGCGCTTGACTTTGTAATGGGTGGCTGCCGATCATCGCTGGATTGCTCTGTGACAAGAAAGAGGAGGGAATACCTCGGGGTTCGAGACAGACAGAGCTGACAGTGAGCTAGGCAGCCGCCGCAGGAGACACTGCCTGTGTGACTGTTTGCCTCGCTAAATATAGTGCAGATAAATATACCGTTACTGTACGGAGGAAGGAAGCGCACTCTGTCCCCCAGCTAAATTTATATCAGCTTCGTCACTTATAAATAGGCGGCCATGTCTACTGCGAGCTTAATTACCATTAATACTCATATTTTTATCGCTAAATTACTTTCAGATGGGCTTAGAAGCGCCAGCTGGGAACGACACTTCAGTAATTTCAAACAACAGCCTCATTTTCAACCCCTTATTTTTCCCATTCTATTACGGGGTCGTACTTGAGTTGGGATGTTATATCCATGTGGTCAACATGAGTTATTAACAATATTAATAATAATAATACATTTTTTTGTCGTGTGGCCTCCTGAGAGGCCGAGTGCAGGTCTTTCTAGTCGATGCCCGAGAGCGACCTGGCCGGCGGGATGAGAGATGGAATGGGTGAAGATGGATGAAACTGGGCAAGGATGTGGAAGGAAGCGGTCGTGGTCTATGCTGAAGTTACCGTCCTAGTATTTGCCTGGTGTTGAAAATGGGAAATCACGGAAAACTATTTCAAAGACGGCCGACGGTGGTGCTCGAACCCACGCGTCTACCGAGTCAGCAGAGAGCTTGGCCCCATAACCTAACGCTGCGCTTTAGCCAGCGTAGCCACGGCTGTCGGTTTTTTTTAGCGTACGGCTTTTAGTGCCGGGAGTGTCCGAGGACATGTTCGGCTCGCCAGTTTTGTAGCTGCTTCGAGGCGGACACCCAATGGGTGAGCTACAAGTACAGTCGTGTGTGGAGTGTTGTCTCTGGGGAGGAAAGTTTCATTGTAAGTACAAGGAGTTGGAAGGTAGCGGCTATGGCCTATAGTTAGGGACCAACCCCGGCATTTGCCTGGAAGGAAGATGGGAAACCACAGAAGACCATCTTCAAGGTTGCCGGCGGGGGGATTCGAACCTCCTCGCCTCCCGGATGTGAGCGACTGCCAGCAGTTATGCCGTAACGACCACGGCTAACTCACCCGGTGGTATAATATTAATAATAATGCACTGTAGACGCAAATTTATTATAAGTAGGGCCCGGATTTTAAAAAAAAGGCATATGCGCATATGCATATGCATATTTTGACATATTTTGAGGATTAGTGCATATTCTAGACGTAACAGCATATTCCGGTATATATGTTTGAATTTAAGGACAATTACAAGAACTACTAAAATAAATCTGTTTTGTGCATCCCTAGCTAGTTGCCTATATTATGTGCATCCCTCACTAATTGGTGTTTTCGACTCTCTGTGTAACGGCACTTTACTTTCACAACTGACAATGGCAACAGATAGCTTAGGTATGGGTAGGCAGGCTGGCTGGACTTCCCCGAATTCCTTTCTCTACCACAGTAGATAATAATCTCAGGGGGTTGGGCAATTGGTCAGGACAGAAGTATCTTCAGTTCACTAGTTACGTTCCAGTTTAATTCCCTGCATCTCAAGTGTTAGTTTCTAAAAATGCCTAAGGAAAAGAGCAGGAGAAGAGATTTACTAAATCAGTGGGTGTCGGGTAATAGGGACTATTCAACAGATGGTGTCATCGTGTACTGTCAAGTTTGCTCAAAGGAAGTAAAATGTGAAAAGAAATTTCAGCTTGAACAGCATTCAAAAACAACTGCACATATTAAAGCAAAGGAGGAGAAGAACAGCACACCACAACAACTACTTCTCACGCAGGTAAAGCCTAAGTCCGGTATTCTTAATACATTTTCAAATGATCTTTGTAGGGCTTTCGTATGCAGCAACATTCCATGGAATAAATTAAACAATCCAGTTCTGCGATAATTTCTTGAGAAATATTGCGTAAATCAAAAAATATCAGATGAATCAACTCTTAGGAAAAATTACGTTCCTCCGCTATATGAATCTACCCTGGAATTGATCCGTTCTGATATCGGAAGGAACTATGTCTGGATATCGGTGGATGAGACAACGGATTCATGTGGCCGTTACATAGCAAATTTCGAGGTTGGTAAATTACATCCAGACGAACCCGGTAAGCCGCATCTTCTTGCTTGTAAAGTACTAGAGAAAACCAACGATAGCACAATAGCAAGATTTGTAAATGTTCTCTGCGACTATTGTGGCCATCTGAAATTGAGGATAATTGTTGTAAAGTGCTTGTACTGCTCACAGATGCAGCTTCGTATATGTTGAAAGCAGCAAAGGCCCTCCAAGTATTTTATCCGAAACTCATACACGTAACCTGTTTAGCGCACGGATTACACCGCATTGCAGAAGAAATTCGCACACAGTTTCCAGCTGTTAACAATTTAATTGGATGTGGGAAGAAGCTGTTTCTGAAAGCACCAGCTCGTGTCCAGTTCTACAAAGATTGTCTACCTGAAGTTCCTTTGCCACCTGAACCTGTCCTGACTAGGTAGGGGACATGGTTATCTGCAGTATCATTTTATCAGGAGAATTTTAATGAAGTGAAAAAAGTGGTTACAAAACTTGAAGAGGAGCATATTGCGTGTGTCCGTGATTCAAAAGTTGTGTTTGAAACCGCTACTGTTTATCAAGATGTGAATTTCATTCATGCACATTTTTCTAAACTTCCAAATGCCATCGAGAGCTTAGAACCTTCTGGCACTCCCCTCCATGAATCACTTGATCTCGTTGAGAAAGCTGCATCTTCATTGAATTCCGCTCCAGGCGAAATTGGAGAGAATATTAAATGCAAGTTAGAAAAGGTGTTGAATTCGAACCCAGACTGAAGAAGATTAAGTTAATTAGTCAGTACTTGAGTGGAACTAGGGTATCCTTGCCAGATGTAAGCTCCGAAACTTTGGTGCCCGTGTATAAGTACTGTCCAATCACGCCAGTTGTTGTAGAACGATCATTCTCAGCCTATAAACTCATTTTGACGGACAATAGACATAGTTTGTCTCCAGAAAACATTGAAGGACTACTAGTTACCTATTGTGATGCTTCTTTTTGCAACAAATGATACCTGTAAATAGGTAAGTGCATAAAATTGCATGTTTTAAGTGCATATTTCATTATTTTCCGTGCATATATTCTAACTTTTTAGTGCATATTTGCATGCATATTTTCAGTTTTTTTAGTGCATATAAATCCGGGCCCTAATTATAAGTCAATGCAAAAAGCAGTCATCATTGCGACAACCAGATTAGTTCGAAATTTTGGTTGGTTGGTTCCTCAGTTTACGCCGGCCCCGTGGTGTTGTGGTAGCATGCATACCTCTCACACGGAGGCCCCGGGTTCGATTCCCGGCTTCATCAGGGATTTTAGAAACTGACGTGAGGGCTGGAACGTATTGCATTCAGCATCGTGAGGATAATTGAGTAGCTGTCTGACAGTGAGGCAGCGCCCCGGCCACGAAAACCAAGATTAACGGCCAAGGGGACCCGATGCGTAGACCACGCGTCGCCCGAATATCTGCAGGCCAAATGGCTGGGCAGCGGTCTCTTGGTAGGCCTAGGCACTTCATGGGCTGTAGTGCCAGGGGTTATACTGGTTTTTCAGTTTAGGGGTCATGCCACGGTAGGTGAGTGGTTATCGTGTCGGACTACCAACCCCAAGCTTGCTTGTTCACTCCTGGCCGTGGAAAGTGATTTTCGAAAGGCGTTAAAAATAACGACACGCATGTCAGACGATGCTGGCATGTCAAAGAACCTATTTGAATTCAGTAGGCTGTGTTCATAATGGCAAAATTGATCTCGGGATTATCCGCCAACACAAAGTTCCTCATTTCTCTACTAGAAAGCGCTATAGTGTCAAGGAGCTTAGATATCTAACGTCCTTGACTTTCATAGTGCTTCAAGGAACAACATAATTCGGCATGCAAGCCGCCCTCTGGGTGTCAAATAACAAAGCTTGCATCCGGCACCTGAGGTCATACGCTATTAATATTATTACTATTATTATTAGTTTAGAGGTTGCGACAACGCGGTGTACTCTGGGTGTGTGTAGAATCTGTCTGATAACAGGCGATAATTGTGATAGCTGTATTAGTGTGTGCTATTTGTAATTCAGGTAAGGACTGCAGACGATTAATTTCAAGTAGTTCCTACTATTGCTACAAAATGCTACCGTCAACGACACCTAGCTGTGGACTTGGCTACTAGATGCCACGGCAACCGGCACCTGGTGGCGAACGTTGGAACTTAATAGAGCATAAATCAAATCTAACCTCCACATTTAGCTTCAGACAATTGTAGTGTGGACGATTCTTTTACATGCCATAACTCTACGACATAGGTCCGCCGGCTCTACTCCGCCTCCGAAGGAAGGCATACTGAGGGATTTTAACGCTCTTAAAAATCCGACGACTTTGGCCGGGTTTGAACCCGCAATCTTGGGCATAGAAGCTCAGTATGCTACCAACTACGCCACCGAAGCATTTATGGACTAGCAAAAATAATTATTAATATTGTAAACATTTCTCATAAGACAAATTAGGAGTCCCCTATTTAACAGAAATGTAAAATTAAGCAATTTGCACAATTGTGCCAAACGTTGAAGGGAAAGGTTTCAAATTGTGAATCTTGGAGAGATCTATCAGACTAAAAAACCAAATTTCGAAAATAACTTTTGCTCTAAATCCAGCTCCGAAAAAAAAAAGCAGTCTAAAACCCCTTGTTTCTTTATTCGTCTTCTTTTTTATTCAAATCCTAGCTAAACTAACTCATTTACATACAGTAATTCTTTCGTTTTAATGTGTTCCTTGGTTCAATACCCTCATGAGTTTTCTGATATTTTTGAAAAATCTTCAAACTGGAAGTAGTTATGATTTACGTGAAACTCTGCATTGACGCAGACTAGCAATCGTACTGGTAGAAAGGGAAAATTGCTATTCTAATCGACCGGATATGGTTGAGTTTCATTGACTCTCACTAGCGATCGTAGTGGTAGGAAAGACGAACTGCTAATCTAACCGACCAGATATGGTTGAGTCTCATTGACTCACACTAGCGCTTGTAGTGGTAGAAAAGGTACATTGCTAATTTAATCGACCGGATATGGTTGAGTTTCATTGACTCACACTAGCGCTCGTAGTGGTAGAAAAGACAAACTGCTAATCTAATCTTCCAGATATGATTGAGTTTCATTGACTCACACTAGCGCTCGTAGTGGTAGAATAGGTACATTGCTAATTTAATCGACCGGATTTGGTTGAGTTTCATTGACTCACACTAGCGCTCGTAGTGATAGAAAAGTCGAACTGCTAATCTAATCGACTAGATATGGTCAAGTTTCATTGACTCACTTTAGCGCTGGTAGTGGTAGAAAAGGCAAACTGGTAGTTTAATCGACCGGATATGGTTGAGTTTCGAGTGAACAATCAACAGTCTACCGCGTGTCATCATGTCGGCATGATACTTAAGTTCCCAAGTCCATATCTCCAAATGGAATAGTGTTCATGGAAGGTCTAGCCAATGACATTAAAGAATGTTCTCAACATTAAGTTGTCGGGTCAGATGACCTTGTAGTTCTACCCCTTAAAACAACAATAACTAACTAACATTTAGTTGAGATGCATTTTTAAAGGTGGTGATTATCTATCTATATATATAAAGCACAAAGTTTGTCTGTCTGTCTGTCTGTCTGTTATGTATACAAATCTACACCGTTCCACCGATCTGAACCAAAATTTGTATACTTACCCTTTGGAACCCTGCGGGTAACCCTGTCAACATTAAATTTCGGACAGACCACCCCATGCCCTGCATTTAGGCCCTTTTGCACAAATCTACACCGTTTCACCGATCTGAACCAAAAGTTGTATATTTAACCTTTGGAACCCTGCGAGTAACACTGTCCACTTGAAATTTCGGACAGACCACCCCATTCCCTGCATTTAGGCCCTTTGGTCCAAATCCACACCGTTTCACCGATCTCAACCAAAATATGTATATTTACCCTTTGGAACCCTGCGAGTAACACTGACCACTTAAAATTTCGGACAGACCACCCCATTCCCTGCATTTAGGCCCTTTGGTCCAAATCTACACCGTTTCACCGATCAGAACCAAAATTCGTATTCTTACCCTTTGGTGCCCTGCGAGTAACACTGTCTGCTTGAAATTGCGGACAGACCACTCCATTCCCTGCATTTAGGCCCTTTGGCCCAAATCTATACCGTTTCACCGATCTCAACCAAAATTTGTATATTTACCCTATGGAACACTGCGACTAACACTGTCTGCTTGAAATTTCGGACAGACCACGCCATTCCCTGCATTTAGGCCCTTTTTGCACAAATCTACACCGTTTCACCGATCTGAACCAAAATGTGTATACTTACACTTTGGAACCCTGCGAGTAACACTGTATGCTTGAAATTGCGGACAGACCACTCCATTCCCTGCATTTAGGCCCTTTGGCCCAAATCTACACCGTTCCACCGATCTCAACCAAAATTTTTATATTTACCCTTTGGAACACTGCGACTAACACTGTCTGCTTGAAATTGTGGAGAGGCTACTCCATCCCCTGCATTTAGGCCCTTTGGCACAAATCTACACCGTTTCACCAATCTGAACCAAACTTTGTATACTTACCCTTTGGAACCCTGCGAGTAACACTGTCCACTTAAAATTTCGGACAGACCACCCCATTCCCTGCATTTAGGCACTTTGGCACAAATCTACACCGTTTCACCGATCAGAACCAATATTCGTATTCTTACCCTTTGGTGCCCTGCGAGTAACACTGACCACTTAAAATTTCGGACAGACCACCCCATTCCCTGCATTTAGGCACTTTTGCACAAATCTACACCGTTTCACCGATCAGAACCAAAATTCGTATTCTTACCCTTTGGTGCCCTGCGAGTAACACTGTCTGCTTGAAGTTGCGGACAGACCACTCCATTCCCAGCATTTAGGCCTTTTGTACCAAATCTACACCGTTTCACCGATCTGAACCAAAAGTTGTATATTTAAACTTTGGAACCCTGCGAGTAACACTGTTCACTTGAAATTTCGGACAGACCACCCCATTCCCTGCATTTAGGCCCTTTGGTTCAAATCCACACCGTTTCACCGATCTCAACCAAAATTTGTATATTTGCCCTTTGGAACCCTGCGAGTAACACTGACCACTTAAAATTTCGGACAGACCACCCCATTCCCTGCATTTAGGCCCTTTGGTCCAAATCTACACCGTTTCACCGATCAGAACCAAAATTCGTATTCTTACCCTTTGGTGCCCTGCGAGTAACACTGTCTGCTTGAAGTTGCGGACAGACCACTCCATTCCCAGCATTTAGGCCCTTTGGCCCAAATCTACACCGTTTCACCGATCTCAACCAAAATTTGTATATTTACCCTATGGAACACTGCGACTGACACTGTCTGCTTGAAATTTCGGACAGACCACGCCATTCCCTGCATTTAGGCCCTTTTTGCACAAATCTACACCGTTTCACCGATCTGAACCAAAATGTGTATACTTACTCTTTGGAACCCTGCGAGTAACACTGTCTGCTTGAAATTGCGGACAGACCACTCCATTCCCTACATTTAGGCCCTTTGGCCCAAATCTACACCGTTCCACCGATCTCAACCAAAATTTTTGTATTTAACCATTGGAACACTGCGACTAACACTGTCTGCTTGAAATTGCGGAGAGGCTACTCCATCCCCTGCATTTAGGCCCTTTGGCACAAATCTACACCGTTTCACCGATCTGAACCAAACTTTGTATACTTACCCTTTGGAACCCTGCGAGTAACACTGACCACTTAAAATTTCGGACAGACCACCCTATTCCCTGCATTTAGGCACTTTGGCACAAAACTACACCGTTTCACCGATCAGAACCAATATTCGGAAACTTACCCTTTGGTACCCAGCGAGTAACACTGTCTGCTTGAAATTGCGGACAGACCACTCCATTCCCTGCATTTAGGCCCTTTGTCCCAAATCTACACCGTTTCACCGATCTCAACCAAAATTTGTATATTTACCCTTTGGAACACTGCGACTAACACTGTCTGCTTGAAATTGCGGCGAGGCCACTCCATCCCTTGCATTTAGGCTGTTTGGCACAAATCTACACCGTTTCACCGATCTGACCCCAATTTTATATACTTACCCGTAGAACCCGACAAGTAACACTGTTCACTTTAAATTTCGGACAGACCACACTATTCTCTGCTTTTAGGCCCTTTGGCCGCCCGATGCGTAACTGTCCACTTGAAATTTCTGACATACCACTCCATTCCCTGCATGTAGCTCAGGAATTCCTCGGGGTTGCCAGCTTCCTAACTCACCAGTCATGAGCCCTTGAGGGTGTACCAGAAGTGGTTGGTCTACACACACCCTGCCTCTTTGAGGGCCTTGAGCAGAAGACAGGAGATATTATGAAAAGGAAAAGAAGACAGACCCCTCGAAGAATGAGGGTATCAGGAAAGATGAGACAAAGCCAGTTAAGGCGGGAAATTGAAAGACTCCCTATCCCTCGGATACCCTAATACAGTCTGGGTCGGAAGAGAACAAGAGTTGACCAAGGGAGGCCGACAGGAAAGAGAACTGAAATGAGCCCGCCACCAGGAAGTAGAAGCGATGCCAGACTCAGCTGGGGTTCCGTGGTCGCCAACCCACGTCCCACAATTTGTGAGACCCTGGGGGGGGGGCAGTTGTGAGAATAGCTTGCTGATTCATCGCGAGGTGACTTGAGAGTACTTTCCAGAGCCCGCCGTGTTATCTCCTGCTGTCTATGCTGATGCCAGCACAGAGCCGTTGCGAAACAGTGAGTGATTCCCGGTCAATCTGTATAGGACGGGGAACCCCGAACGTGTGTCATCATATTTCGTCATCATGTGCGATCATCTCAGGTTCGTGCAGCTTGGACCTATATTCTTTGTCTTTGCCGAGCAGTACGCTCTTTCACTAGACCCATCCAGTACAGGCCTAAGCCAGAAAATAAGGTTGAGACTTTGGAAGACATCGAAGCTAGACACCTGAATTACCTATATCAGTTTTAAAATAACACCATGTTCGTTTAGTAGTCATTTTTTCATTACCTTATTATTATCATCATAAGTGCAAATAACGTAGATGTTACGCGCATCACACCAATAATCACCGCCGCATAAAGTCTTTCTCGACTGTGATTTTTAAAATATTTATTTTTGGTTGGTTGGTTCTTAAGTTTAGGGGCTGCGACAACGCGGTCATGTAGCCCCGTGTACTTTGGAGGTATGTAGAATCTGTCTGATAACCGGTGTTAATTGTGATGACTGTATTAGTGTGTGTTATCTGTTTTTTAATTTAAGGACAAACTGCAACTTAGAATTCTTCAAATAGTTCGTACTTTTGCCGCCAAGCGCCACCGTTAACGACTACTAGGCCAAGTTCGGAACTTAGCCACTAGACGCCACTGCAGTCGGCTCTTGGCAACGGACGTAGACATCTATGAGCGTTGTTTACCTATCCAATTTAGCTTCACACAGGTGTAATTAGTGGAAGGTTCTTTAACATGCCATAAATCTGACATGGGACCGCCGGCTTTACTTCCCCTCCGAAGAAAGGCATACTGAGGGTTTTTTAACGCTCTTAAAAAATCCGACGGCTTCGGCCTGGTTTGATTCCGCTATCTTGGGCATAGAAGCTCAGCATGCTACCAAATACGCCACCGAAGCCGCCATATAGTAATTTTTATTACAGTACATTGTGTACATTATACGTTGAAGTGTCAATTCAATACCGGTAGTAGTTTCCCTTATCATCCTCATCATAAGAGCAAATGACCTACAGTAGATGTTACGCCCTTTACACCATTAATCACCACACACAATAAGTCTTCCTCGCCTGTGAATTTTGAAATATGTATTTCTATTACGGTAGTTTGTAAGTTTGACGTGTCAATTCAACAGTAGTTTTTATTATCATCCTTATCAAAAGGGCAAATGACCTAGATATTACTCCCTCATTGTCTTTGGGGGCAAATGACTTAGATTTTAAGTCCATTATATTTCTAAGGAGACCTTAAAACATTATCATCATTCCACCGGGCGAAGCCGGGTACTACTGCTAGTCTATATATATAAAGCACAAAGTTTGTCTGTCTGTCTGTCTGTCTGTCTGTTATGTATACAAATCTACACCGTTTCACCGATCTGAACCAAAATTTGTATACTTACCCTTTGGGACCCTGCGGGTAACCCTGTCAACATTAAATTTCGGACAGACCACCCCATGCCCTGCATTTAGGCCCTTTTGCAGAAATCTACACCGTTTCACCGATCTGAACCAAAAGTTGTATATTTAACCTTTGAAACCCTGCGAGTAACACTGTCCACTTAAAAATTCGGACAGACCACCCCATTCCCTGCATTTAGGCCCTTTGGTCCAATTCCACACCGTTTCACCGATCTCAACCAAAATTTGTATATTTAACCTTTGGAACCCTGCGAGTAACACTGTCCACTTAAAAATTCGGACAGACCACCCCATTCCCTGCATTTAGGCCCTTTGGTCCAAATCCGCACCGTTTCACCGATCTCAACCAAAATTTGTATATTTAACCATTGGAACCCTGCGAGTAACACTGTCCACTTAAAAATTCGGACAGACCACCCCATTCCCTGCATTTAGGCCCTTTGGTCCAAATCCACACCGTTTCACCGATCTCAACCAAAATTTGTATATTTACCCTTTGGAACCCTGCGAGTAACACTGTCCACTTAAAATTTCGGACAGACCACCCCATTCCCTGCATTTAGGCCCTTTGGTCCCAATCTACACCGTTTCACCGATCAGAACCAACATTCGTATTCTTACCCTTTGGTACCCTGCGAGTAACACTGTCTGCTTGAAATTTCGGACAGACCACGCCATTCGCTGCATTTAGGCCCTTTTTGCACAAATATACACCGTTTCACCTATCTGAACCATATATATAAAGCACAAAGTTTGTCTGTCTGTCTGTCTGTCTGTCTGTCTGTCTGTCTGTCTGTCTGTTATGTATACAAATCTACACCGTTTCACCGATCTGAACCAAAATTTGTATACTTACCCTTTCGGATCCTGCGGGTAACCCTGTCAACATTAAATTTCGGACAGACCACCCCATGCGCTGCATTTAGGCCCTTTTGCACAAATCTACACCGTTTCACCGATCTGAACCAAAAGTTGTATATTTAACCTTTGAAACCCTGCGAGTAACACTGTCCACTTAAAAATTCGGACAGACCACCCCATTCCCTGCATTTAGGCCCTTTGGTCCAAATCCACACCAATTCACCGATCTCAACCAAAATTTGTATATTTAACCTTTGGAACCCTGCGAGTAACACTGTCCACTTAAAAATTCGGACAGACCACCCCATTCCCTGCATTTAGGCCCTTTGGTCCAAATCCACACCGTTTCACCGATCTCAACCAAAATTTGTATATTTACCCTTTGGAACCCTGCGAGTAACACTGTCCACTTAAAATTTCGGACAGACCACCCCATTCCCTGCATTTAGGCCCTTTGGTCCCAATCTACACCGTTTCACCGATCAGAACCAAAATTTGTATTCTTACCCTTTGGTACCCTGCGAGTAATACTGTCTGCTTGAAATTTCGGACAGACCACGCCATTCGCTGCATTTAGGCCCTTTTTGCACAAATATACACCGTTTCACCTATCTGAACCAAAATGTGTATACTTACCCTTTGGAACCCAGCGAGTAACACTGTCCACTTGACATTTCGGACAGACCACCCCATTCCCTGCATTTAGGCCCTTTGGTCCAAATCTACACCGTTTCACAGATCAGAACCAAATTTCGTATTCTTACCCTTTGGTACCCTGCGAGTAACACTGTCCGTATGAAATTGCGGACGGACCACGCCATTCCCTGCATTCAGGCCCTTTGGCCCAAATCTACACCGTTCCACCGATCTCAACCAAAATTTGTATACTCACCCTTTGAAAGCCTGCGAGTAACACTGTCTGCTTGAAATTGCGGACAGACCACTCCATTCCCTGCATTCAGGCCCTTTGGCACAAATCAACACCGTTTCACCGATCTGAACCAAAATTTGTATACTCACCCTTTGATGGCCTGCGAGTAACACTGTCTGCTTGAAATTGCGGACAGACCACTCCATTCCCTGCATTTAGGCCCTTTGGCCAAAATCTACACCGTTTCACCGATCTCAACCAAAATTTGTATATTTACCCTTTGGAACACTGCGACTAACACTGTCTGCTTGAAATTATGGAGAGGCTACTCCATCCCCTGCATTTAGGCCCTTTGGCACAAATCTACACCGTTTCACCGATCTGAACCAAAATTTGTATACTTACCCTTTGGAACGCTGCGAGTAACACTGTCCACTTAAAATTTTGGACAGACCACCCCATTCCCTGCATTTAGGCACTTTGGCACAAATCTACACCGTTTCACCGATCAGAACCAATATTCGGAAATTTACCCTTTGGTACCCAGCGAGTAACACTGTCTGCTTGAAATTGCGGACAGTCCACTCCATTCCCTGCATTTAGGCCCTTTGTCCCAAATCTACACCGTTTCACCGATCTCAACCAAAATGTGTATATTTACCCTTTGGAACACTGCGACTAACACTGTCTGCTTGAAATTGCGGCGAGGCCACTCCATCCCTTGCATTTAGGCTGTGTGGCACAAATCTACACCGTTTCACCGATCTGACCCCAATTTTATATACTTACCCGTAGGAACCCGACAAGTAACACTGTTCACTTTAAATTTCGGACAGACCACACTATTCCCTGCTTTTTGGCCCTTTGGCAGAAAACTACACCGTTTCACCGATCTCAACCATATTTTACATAATTACCCTTTGGAACTCGACGAGTAACACTGTCCACTCGAAATTTCGGACAGACCACTCCATTCCACGCATTTAGGCCCTTTGGCACAAATCTACATCTTTCACCGATCGAAAACAAAATGTGTATACTTACCCTTTGGAACCCGATGAGTAAGACTGTCCACTTTAAAATTTGGACAGGCCACTCACTCTATCCCCTGCATTTTGGCCCTTTGGCACAAAACTATACCGTTTCACCGATCTCAACCAGATTTTACATAATTACCGTTTGGAACTCGACGAGTAACACTGTCCACTCGAAATTTCGGACAGACCACTCCATTTCCCGCATTAAGGCCTTTTGGTACAAATCTACATCGTTCACCGATCGAAAACAAAGTGTGTATACTTACCCTTTGGAACCCGATGCGTAACACTGTCCACTTGAAATTTCTCACATACCACTCCATTCCCTGCATTTAGCTCAGGAATTCCTCGGGGTTGCCAGCTTCCTAACTCACCAGTCATGAGCCCTTGAGGGTGTACCAGAAGTGGTGGGTCTACACACACCCTGCCTCTTTGAGGGCCTTGAGCAGAAGACAGGAGATATTATGAAAAGGAAAAGAAGGCAGACCCCTCGAAGAATGAGGGTATCAGGAAAGATGAGACAAAGCCAATTAAGGCGGGAAATTGAAAGTCTCCCTAGCCCTCGGATACCCTAATACAGTCTGGGTCGGAAGAGAACAAGAGTTGACCAAGGGAGGCCGACAGGAAAGAAAACTGAAATGAGCCCGGCACCAGGAAGCAGAAGCGATGCCAGACTCAGCTGGGGTCCCGTGGTCGCCAACCCACGTCCCACAAGTTGTGAGACCCTGGGGGGGGGAGGTCAGTTGTTAGAATAGCTTGCTGATTCATCGCGAGGTGACTTGAGATTACTTTCCAGAGCCCGCCGTGTTATCTCCTGCTGTCTATGCTGATGCCAGCACAGGGCCGTTGCGAAACAGTGAGTGATTCCCGGTCAATCTAAATAGGACGGGGAACCCCGAACGCGTGTCATCATATTTCGTCATCATCTGCGATCATCTCAGGTTCGTACAGCTTGGACCTATATTCTTTGTCTTTGCCGAGCAGTACGCTCTTTCACTAGACGCATCGAGTACAGGCCTAAGCCAGAAAATAAGGTAGAGACTTTGGAAGACATCGAAGCTAGACACCTGAATTACCTATATCAGTTTTAAAATAACACCATGTTCGTTTAGTAGTCATTTTTTAATTACCTTATTATTATCATCATAAGTGCAAATGACCTAGATGTTACGCGCATCATACCAATAATCACCGCTACATAAAGTATTTCTTGACTGTGATTTTTAAAATATTTATTTTTGGTTGGTTCTTAAGTTTAGGGGCTGCGACAACGCGGTCATGTAGCCCCGTGTACTTTGGAGGTATGTAGAATCTGTCTGATAACCGGTGTTAATTGTGATGACTGTATTAGTGTGTGTTATCTGTTTTTTTAATTTAAGTACAAACTGCAACTTAGAATTCTTCAAATAGTTCGTACTTTTGCCGTCACGACTACTAGGCCAATTTCGGAACTTAGCTACTAGACGCCACTGCAGTCAGCTCTTGGCAACGGACGTAGACATCTAAGAGCGTTGTTTACCTATCAAATTTAGCTTCACACAGGTGTAATTAGTGGAAGGTTCTTTAACATGCCATAAATCTGACATGGGACCGCCGGCTTTACTGCCCCTCCGAAGAAAGGCATACTGAGGGATTTTTAACGCTCTTGAACCCGCTATCTTGGGCATTGAAGCTCAGCATGCTACCAAATACGCCACCGAAGCCGCCATATTTTTATTACAGTACATTGTGTACATTATAAGTTGAAGTGTCAATTCAATACCGGTAGTAGTTTCCCTTATCATCCTCATCATAAGAGCAAATGACCTACAGTGGATGTTACGCCCATTACACCATTAATCACCACACACAATAAGTCTTCCTCGCCTGTGATTTTTGAAATATGTATTTCTCTTAAGGTAGTTTGTAAGTTTGACGTGTCAATTCAACAGTAGTTTTTATTATCATCCTTATCAAAAGGGCAAATGACCTAGATATTACTTCCTCATTGTCTTTGGGGGCAAATGACTTAGATTTTAAGTCCATTATATTTCTAAGGAGACCTTAAAACATTATCATCATTCCACCGGGCGAAGCCGGGTACTACTGCTAGTCTATCTATCTATATATATAAAGCACAAAGTTTGTCTGTCTGTCTGTCTGTCTGTATGTCTGTCTGTCTGTTATGTATACAAATCTACACCGTTTCACCGATCTGAACCAAAATTTGTATACTTACCCTTTGGAACCCGACGAGTAACCCTGTCAACTTTAAATTTCGGACAGACCACCCCATTCCCTGCATTTAGGCCCTTTTTCACAAATCTACACCGTTTCACCGATCAGAACCCAAATTCGTATACGTACCCTTTGGTACCCTGCGAGTAACACTGTCTGCTTGAAATTGCGGGCAGACCACTCCATTCACTGCATTTAGGCCCTTTGGCACAAATCTACACCGTCACCGATCTGAACCAAACTTTGTATACTTACCCTTTGGAACCCTGCGAGTAACACTGTCTGCTTGAAATTGCGGGCAGACCACTCCATTCACTGCATTTAGGCCCTTTGGCACAAATCTACACCGTCACCGATCTGAACCAAACTTTGTATACTTACCCTTTGGTACCCTGCGAGTAACACTGTCTGCTTGAAATTGCGGACAGACCACTCCATTCCATGCATTTAGGCTCTTTGCCCCAAATCTACACCGTTTCACCGATCTGAACCAAACTTTGTATACTTACCCTTTGGAACCCTGCGAGTAACACTGTCTGCTTGAAATTGCGGACAGACCACTCCATTCCATGCATTTAGGCTCTTTGCCCCAAATCTACACCGTTTCACCGATCTCAACCAAAACTTGTATATTTACACTTTGGAACACTGCGACTAACACTGTCCACTTAACATTTCGGACAGACCACCCCATTCCCTGCATTTAAGCCCTTTGGCAAAAATCTACAACGTTTCACCCATCTCAACCAAATTTTACATACATACCCTTTGGAACCCGACAAGTAACCCTCTCTACTTGGAAATTTGGGCAGACCACTCCTTCCCTGCATTTAGGCCCTTTGCTAAAAATCTACACCGTTTCACCCATCTCAACCAAATTTTGTCTTGCTCGACTGTGATTCATTATTACTATTACGTTAGTTTGTAAGTTTGACGTGCCAATTCAATAGTTGTAGTGTATGTATGTCCCCTATGCGTTCATATACCATTCATCCGATTGCGATGATACTTGGGTGAGTTGTTGTGTGGATTCCAGGGAAGGTTTCTAGCTACAAATTATGTATGTAACACAAAAGGGTGAGGGACTTAACAGGAAGTTTTAAATGCCACAGTAACCCAATTGCACAATGCCAGTTGTGATGATGATGATGATGATGATAATTGTTGTTTAAAGGGGCCTAACATCGAGGTTATCGCCCCTAATGGTTTGGGGGATTGTGAAAATGAAATTAATACTAAAACTAACTACAAAACTTATGGGCTAGAAGAAGATAAGGACAAAAGAAAGGAATAAGGGAAATAAAAGACAGGAGGAATGAAATGCCCTCAACCCTAGATAAATGAGAATTGAGGACTTGGAAGGAAGGAGAGCCACGAAATGCAGGTAGGAAAGGGAAAGAGGACAGGGTCCCAAAGGCAATGGAAAAAAGGTAAAACCGGACCCAGCTCAGGAAACCCTCAGGGTTGCCAGCTCCCAAACTCACCAGCCATGATCCCTTGAGGATCTAGCACTATCCAGGGTGCACCAGAAGTGGTGGGGCTACACACACCCTGCCTCCTTGAGGGCCTTGAGCAGAAGACATGAGATATTACGAAAATAAAAAGAAGGCTGACACCTCGAAGAATGAGGCTATCAGGAATGATTAGACAAGGGCCAATTAAGGCGGGAAAGTGAAAGAGTCGCTATGCCTCGGATACCCTGATACCATCGGGGTCGGAAGAGAACAAGAGTTTGACCAAGGGAGGCTGACTGGAAAGAGAACTGAAAGGAGCCCGGCACTAGTAAGTAGAAGCAATGCCGGACTCAGCTGGGGTCCGTGGTCGCAAACCCAAGTCCCACAAGTTGTGAGACCCTGGGGGATGGAGGGTTGGAGGAGGGGGCAGGTGTGAGAATAGCTTGCTGATTCATCGCGTGGTGACATGAGAGGACTGTCTGGAGGCCGCCGTGTTACCTGGTATTGCTGACTATGCTGATGTTCATACAGGGCCTTTGCTCAATCCACTATAGTGTTACGAAAGAGTGAGTGATTCACCGGCCAATGTATAGGACCGGGAATCCCCCCCGAACGTCTGTCATCATATATCGTCATCAACTGCGATATTCTCAGGTCCGTGCAGCTTGGACCCGAGCAGTACTTCATAAGCTCTTTCACTAGACGCTTCGAGTATAGGCCTAAGCCAGAAAATAAGGTTCAGACTTTGGAAGAGATCGAAGGTAGAAATCTGAATTACCTATATCAGATTTAAAATTACACCATGTTCGTTTAGTAGTCATTTTTCATTACCTTATTATTATCATCATAAGGGCAAATGACCTAGATGTTACGTCCATTATACCACTAATCACCACACACAATACGTCTTCATCGCCTGTGAATTTTGAAATATTTCTATCACGGTAGTCTGTAAGTTTGTCGTGTCAATTCAACAGTAGTTTGATATACCCGTTCAGTAGTAGTCGTCTTCATTATCATCCTCATCAAAAGGGCAAATGACCTAGATGTTACGTCAATTATACTACTAAGCAACACCGCAGTCTACCTAGCCTGTGATTTTAAAAATATGTATTTCCATTAGATTGTAAGTTTGATATACCCGTACAGTAGTAGTCTTCATAAATAAATATAATTTATCACGTTGAGTGTTATGGAGACTGAGATATTATCATCATTCCACCGGGCGAAGCCGGGTACTACTGCTAGTTGCCATATATTTTCCAGATAGAGTGAAGTAACATAATACTACTACTACTAATAATAATAATAATAATAAAATAATATTAATGCCGAGAGCCGTCATCTTTGAGACCTATTCCATAGTTACCTCATTTCTCAATGTGCCACTCTGAATGAAGTTGCCATATCGCCTTGCAATTCAGCCGACGATATGTTGATTTGTAGCCACTGATATGATGAAATAAATAAGTCATAATAATAATAATATAATAATATTGAACAGAAATGTGGGGAACTTGGCATGGAAAACAGCATTTGAAAAACGAAGGTTAAGTCGATTCGGAAGAAACATAAGAAAATAGGAAGCGATGTAGGAGGAACTAAATTTGAGCCAGTGGAGTTATAATACTTGGGCTCTGCACACTCCCGCGAAGGTTTCTGAATTAGTAAATCCATTTCACAATAGGTGGCGCACGAGTAGTTTCAACACATTAGTGTTGGTGCGTTAATCGTCAATACGTTCCGTAGCCTACACGTTCATGTACCATTCATCCGATTGCGATAAAGTCTGGTGAGTTGTTGAGCACACTCCGTGAAGTTTATGAATTAGTAAATCCATTTCACAATAGGTGACGCACGAGAAGTTTCACCAAATGAGTTTTGACGCGCAAATCGTTTCAGCAAAGTCCCGTATGCTATCATATTTCATTCATCCGATAGCGATGAAAGTTTGGTGAGATGGTGTGCACATTCCCGCAAATTTTTCTGAAGTAGTTAATCCATTTGACAATAGGTAGCTCAAAACTCGTTTCGACAAATGATTATATTCCATGCAGTTTAACGGCAGTTTATGTGTTCTCTTTGTATGAGTGCGTATCCAAATGCACTTCAACAACAAAATTACAATACGAACATTTTTTTCCCTTCTTTCTTTCTTTCTTTCTTTCTTTCTGTGGTGTTGCAACGCATGCCGGGTACAGCTAGTATAAAATAAAAGTGATGGTGGATCAAAGATAGACAAAAAGAGGAAGATCAGAGAAAACTCCCCAAAACTAAAGTGAACGTGTGATAGAAAGTGACCAATTCTTTAAGGGACATTGGTACTGAATTTTTGAACTTCCTTATTTCTGAACCGAATTTTTTGAAATGTTGACAATTAATCTTAAAAGTAGAAATTAACATATATTCCACATTTCATTGAAAAATGATTTTGGATATACACTGAAGAAAATGGAAATTGCAACACCATGAAGGCATTGGTCGTTTGTGTCGATTTTCAAGATATGGAACGATGCCATGTAGGTATGTCAACGATCAAAGTTTCAGACCCATTGGATTGTTGCTACAGGTCTCCCCACATGATTGGTCGCGGAGGAATCAACTCCAGTATACGGACTCTGGTGAAGCGTAGTTGACTTGCAGTCTGTGCAGTGCAGTGAAGTGTTCCCCGTCAGACATGCATCGACAACAGAGAAGAGCACGCTATCAACAACTGTCGCCGTTCGAGAGTGCTCGGATAATTGGGCTTTGTGAGGCTGGATTATCGCTAAGGACTGTCGCTGCACGTGTTGGCCTACAGGCATCTAAGGTACAATGTGTATGGCAGCAGTGGTCAAATGAAGGTACCCACACTCGTAGACCTGGCACAAGCCCAGCGCGACATACAACTGTGAGAGAGGATCGCCGCATCATTCGGATGGCCCGGATGGAACCCCATGCAACAGCAGCGCAAAGTCGAGCAGCTGTGGCACCCCACGTTACACAACAAACAGTTAGTAATCGCCTCCATGCAGCTGGCTTACGATCCCGTGTCCCTGTAGAAGGTGTTCCATTGACCCCACAACAGCGACGTGTAAGGCTGGCCTGTTGTCGAGAATGATCGACGTGGGTCGACGAATGGCATAGGGTCGTCTTTAGTGATGAATCGCGCTTCTGTCTTGCCCGCAGTGATCACCGGAATCGTGTGCGTCGACGTACCGGGGAGAGGGGCCGCCCAGACCTTATTGTCGAGAGGCACACAGGGCCAACAGCAAGCATTATGGTCTGGGGAGCTATTGGCTTTAATGTGAAATCACATTTAGTGCTTGTTGAGGGCACTATGACTGCTCGACAGAACGTTGATAGGGTACTCAATCCAGTGGTTGTCCCTATGATGGCGGACATTGCTAATGGGATGTTTCAGCAGGACAATGTCCGAGTTCACACTGCACGCATCTCCAGATAAGCTCTCCACGACATCACAACCTTAGAATGGCCCGCCAGATCCCCGGACATCAGTCCTATTGATCCTGTGTGGGACATGATGGGTCGACAACTGGCCAACCGTCCTCAGCCACCCACAACTCTGGAACAACTGACCCGTGCAGTGCAGCAAGCATGGGCCACAATTCCTAAGGAAGCGATACAGGGCCTTATTGACTCCATGCCTTGCGGAATTCATCAATGTATTGCAGCTCGTGGTGGGCATATCCTGTATTGATTGTTGTCCAATCTTGCGGTCAGAGGGACCTGAAAATGTAATCATCGAATCACAACCGAACACTCGTCCTGTATGTTCAATTGCAGCAATGTAGCACCACTCCTTTTGGGTGATTTTTCCATTTTCTTCAGTGTATTTGTAATTTTCTAAAATTATTTTTGAAAACTATCTAATAATCAAAATATTACACACGCATTACATAACATTTCAAAATTGTCAGGGATAAATATAACAATAGTTATAAGTACAGTGCATAACTCAGTGCCTCACTAATCTTTAGTGCTGCTCAATGAGATAATTGAGCGACATCAATGTTTAGCCAGGAGGCCATTGTCCTAAGGGAATTGAAGGGCTGTATTTTTTATTATTTACTATTATTATTATTATTATTATTATTATTATTATTATTATTACAGTTAATTCCTATAGTCCAAGAACTGGGTGTTTGCGTCGTTGACACCTCTCTATATATAACAAGAAGTTCCGTGACGAACTAAAGCGCCTACTCTTCTTAAAATTTAAGATTCATGCCAATGGTTAATGACGAAATTAAGTTGGTAATATCGAAATTTCTAATTAGTTCGAAATACTGTATACCTGGCATAATGTAGCCTAATAAAGCACTACAGTTGGCAGCCCTGGTGACTGGATATATTCTTACATCCATTTCTTAGGGCACAGAATACAAAATTTGGTGGAAGTCCAATGGATAGCATGGACGTTACATGCAGTTAAACATTGGATCTAACAGCGCGCGTAAAATCATGTTGGCAACAATGCCATGCATGTATTGGTCAGACATAATCTGAAATAATATGATCTATTGTTGTGCCAATTTTGAAGGAAATCCATTAGTTAGTATAAAAGTTACATGAATTTAAATTTGGACGTCTCAGCAGGCTTAGAATCATGTTGGTAGCACTGACGTATATAAGTTACTCCAAATTAATATAGAATGTCAGGTATTATACGTGTGCATAGTTTAAAACTGTCGGCTTGCATACTTTCTGATATATGGGTATTTGGATTAAAACAAATTGAGAGAATTTATTAACAGTTGGCAGCCCTGGTGGCTCTTAAGAATACGCTCAGTCATATCTGTTTATGTATTAAACTGCAATATTATTATCTATACGTGTGCCAATTTTAAAATAGCTCCGATTCATACCTTCCAAGATATCCAACATGGAGCTCAAATTTCAAATGCGATTTTTCAGCATTGGTAGCACTGACATCATTTTCAAATATGGCCGTGAGATATTCAGGTATAGGTCTTTACTCCTACCAAATTTTGTTTCGTTTGCTGCAGCCGTTTAGGAGTTGATAGGGGGGGGGACACATACACAGCCAGACAGACAGACCGACCGACAGACAGACAGACACACACACATTTGCCCGATCTTATAAGACTACTTTTCCTCATTTTTGCAAAATGTGAAAAGTAGGCTAAAAATGACAGTTTGTCTGTTTTTTCTGAATTTCCACGGAAATTTGCTATATTTGCGCGTTTCAGACTGTTTTATGATGGATGCGCGCAAAAATAAAATTTTTGTCTGTCTGTCTGTCCGTTTGTTTTTTTTTGTTTGTTTGTCTGTGGAATTTTTTTTGTGTCCTTATAACTAGAGCCCTGCGCGGATAAACAAAACGTTGTCCGCATCCGCACGGTCGTTATCCGCATCCGCTCGACTATTATCCGCATCCGCCCCGCATCCGCACTACTATTATCCGCATCCGCCCCGCATCCGCACGGTCGTTATCCGCATCCGCTCCGCATCCGCTCCGCATCCGCTCCGCATCCGCTCCGCATCCGCTCCGCGTCCGCACGGTCGTTATCCGCATCCGCCCCGCATCCGCACTACTATTATCCGCATCCGCCCCGCATCCGCACTACTATTATCCGCATCCGCCCCGCATCCGCACTACTATTATCCGCATCCGCCCCGCATCCGCACTACTATTATCCGCATCCGCCCCGCATCCGCACTACTATTATCCGCCCCGCATCCGCACTACTATTATCCGCATCCGCCCCGCAGCCGCACTACTATTATCCGCATCCGCCCCGCATCCGCACGACTGTTATCCACACGTTTGTTATCCGAATCTACTGGCATTACAATAATATTTTCAATGTGTGGCTTTACAGTATACTTTATATTTTAGACATTTGAGCAGAACCGGTCTTGTGATGGTCTCATAATAGATAACACAGCTGCAGTTATGAATAAGGGAGCCTTAGTAATCCTATATTCGATGTGCAGAAACAAATTTAATTCAAAAATACATTTGGTGGACTATAATTCAAGATCTCGCAAATATACACTTGCGCACCATTACCCACCCTGCAGGGTAATCATGTGCATGGATTGGGGAATTGTGAGCATGGGATGAGTGTTGGAAAGCCATAATAATAAAATGTGAATTGGCTGAAACTTGCATTGTGCATTAACATTAGAATATTCCAATGCATTTTACAATAGCATAACAATGCTATGATACTAAAATTCTGCAGTTTTGGATATTAGATTAAAATATTTTCCTTTCGTCAGCATTAAAGGAGGAAATCCAATTTAGGCTTGTTTTTTCAGGTTGTCTCAACGTTAATGTAGGATTTCTCTTCAAGAACCCATACAACCAATCTTTGCCTGCTAGATCTTTAACTTTATTGAAATTATGGGGAATCTTATTCTCCTCTGCAAACTTGAACGCAAACCGTCTGACAAGCTTGGTGGGCGTTAAGCCATAAAATCATTTTGCCAATGTCAAAACGTATTCGTATAATTGTGACTCCATTTCGTTGGTAAAAACAGGTTTACGGCCTAGACGAGGTAGAACAAGCCTATTTTGCAGCAACTGCTTTCGTACGATTGACTCTGAAATGTTGAAACTTCTCCCTACTTCTCTCATTTTCCTCCCATCATCCCCAATTGCACGTAGAGCTTTCTGCATATTTTCTGATGGGTAGGAGTTTTTCTCCGTTTTCCGCGTATCATTTCTTGGCATCTGGAGAACAAACACGAAATATTTTGCCATTAATTTCGCGTTGTATTTACTTGTATCATTATGTTCTGCGCACCATTACCCCACTCTGCTTTTAAAACGTAACTCAATGAATCCCGGTAAACTTATCTATTATATTGAAAAATAAATATATGCATAAACACTGTAATAACTGGCATTTAAAACAACATTTAATTTTAAATAATTGAATCACAATTGTAGGCTTACCTTCTTATTTGCTGGCTACAGAAAATAACATGCAACGTTAAAGTTTCTTCATCCAAGCCTCACGTCTATCACATAGCAACTGGCATCATGATGACTGTCCCTATCTGATAGGTACGATGACAGCTTAAGGATAGCAGAGAACTGAGTTGCTAGTTGTACTACCAACTCGAAAAACAGAGGTGCGCACAATTACCCAACTTTCCCATGATATTCAACAAGTTCGGATTGTATTCTAAAAACTATCCACAAATTTACTCCAAATATTATCCGCAGCTTATCCGCTATCCGCAAAGCCATGCAAAATATATCCGCATGGCGAAAAATATTGCGGATATCCGCGGGTTTATCCGCGGATATCCGCATCTGCGCAGGGCTTTACTTATAACTCGAGAACGGCTGAGTGGATCAACGTAAAATTTGATACAGATATCCTTCAGAGGCACGACACCAATCATTGATGTAACTCTTCTCCGTACCTCTCATAAAATGGGCCCTACCCCCCTTAAAATTCCTGCTGAAATAGGCGTAGAAGGGTGAAACAAAGCTCATTTTCATCCCTTCAATGTGAGAAACGAAACTCGGGGGGCCTAAAAGAACCCCGAAAACCACATTTTAAGGCCCTAAAATCAGCATTTTTCGAGATATTCCCAAAAAACTAATTTCACTTAATAAATTAATGAAGGAATGCATGCCGTTAACAATGGCAACAGCATCTCAGAGGTCCATCTATTTCTGTAAGACGCAATGCAGTTCCATTTACTATATTACTGTGAAGGTTTTCAAACTACAATAAGGTTATAACGGATCCAAATCAAGCTGAAATATTCATCAATACATACAATGCGCTTAAGGGGTCAAGGGGTACTCTAGAAATCTTTTACGCGATTTACACGTGCAGGTATGGTACGGAAGGTCTATTATATCCCTATCCCTATATTGTTATATCATTATTATTACTATTATTTTAATTATTATCATTATTATGGCGTACAACGACGAGACAAATTCATTTTCAAACCCTTGGTGTCAGAAACAAAACTCGGGGCCCCTCAAGAGCCATAAAGGGTCCCCGAAAACTATATTTTAAGGCTCTAAACCCAACAGTTTCTTAGATATTCCCAGAAAACTAATTTCATTTAATAAACTAAAGAAGGAATGCAAGCCACTAACCATGACAAAAGTATCTCAAGAGGTGGCATCCAACTTTCCATCTATTTCTGGAATAAGTAATGCCACTCGATTTATTACATTTCTGTGGAAGGTTGCAAATGGCTATAAGGTTATCACGGAACCAACTAAAACTGTAAAATTCATCAATGCGCTTAAGGGGTCAAGGAGTACCCTAGATTTTTTCACACGACTTACACGTGCGATATGTCGTACAGAAGGTCTATTATATCTCCAAACAGCAAAATTATTTTCAAAAATTCCTGATTTGAAATAGTAGACTGTTTTTTGCTGATTTTAGGAATTTGGGCCATTAGAGGCTAAAGAAAACTGAATTTTCATGCACCACAAGCCTTTATAATTTATAAAAGGGGTCTTCCGTAGTTGGGCCCTTGACACAACGGTTAGAGTCAGTTCGTATGTGACGTGTATTGCGATTCGTCTATGAGGTTTTCAATTTTATTTTCATGCCAGGAAGAACACGCTTGGTAAATTTAGTTTGAGAGCACATTTTAGCTAGGCTTATCATTTTTCTTTGCCAACAAACAGGTTCCAAGCCCCTAAGCATTGCAACAGTAGATCAATTGGTAACATCTGGTTATTAATACCGAAGACCGTTCGAATAATGGGTACTTCTGCTAGTGCAAGAATAAAAGCGACTACATCTGGAGGAGGACACTTGGAAATGTACATAAACCTCCTAGGTCGAACCCATATTGGAGAAATGTTTACATTGCGAATAGAACTTCGTAGCGTGATATACTGCCATTAATCGAATGCCATTAAACGAGGAATGACAAGTCGGGATTACCTTGTGCAAGATCGGATTTCGACGAATTCTCAAGATGGAATGTGAAATCAATGTTTAGTGACATGGGTTCAACGTCCCAACAAATTCCCCCAATGGTCTTTTTTTACGATCATCTTTCTTAAAATGAGTCGTGGAAAACGATCACCGGCCACCTGAAGCCAACAACCAACGCCTGAGGAATAAGTCTACGTTCTTATATTAATAATAATAATAATAATAATAATAATAATATAATGTTATTGGTTTTACGTCCCTTATAACTACTGCGGCTTTTTTTTAGAGTCCCCGGGGTAACTGAAATGTGCTCCGAAGGGGATCTTGAACGTGACAGTAAGGTTGCTGTTTCATTAGCACACCCTTAAATGCCAACAGACTGCTCCAGGGTTCGATCCTGCAACCTGTGACTCAGCAGGTGAGAATGTTACAGCTGGTAATCTCTTCACTTCTTAACACGGATGTGTTTTAGGACGTCATCTACTGTAGTTCTATTATTATCATCATATTAGAATTGCAGCCAATGGCCATAGCAGGGTATTTTAAAAGAACGCTCGTGGGCTCCCCATCAAGTTCAATTTCAAGTTGTTCCAACTTTGGCTACCAGAGATGGCATTGTCGCCAACACCTAGCGACCAACGTTTGAACTTGATAGAGCGTTTCTAACCAAATAACGTACACATTTAGTTACACACTACCAATTGTTGTGTTAGGTTCTTTTACATACCATAAATATATGACTTGGGTCCACCGGCTTTACTTCCCCTCCGAAGGAAGGCATAATGAAGGATTTTCATCTAGTATGCATTCTAGTTCAGTATGTTGCTATAAGAACAACTTACTTACTCTTATTTAAAGGATGTACGCCGACCAGTCGCGAGATAGTACAAAGTTGTAGTGTTTGAATAAGTCTTTAAATTTACGAGAAGTCGTACAAAATTACATTTTATTTAGCGTCTCCTAGTGTAATTTTAAATTTTAAAAATCATTGGTACCAACAAAAAAAAAATAGTGTCAACAAAAAATCCCTAGAAAGTTACTAAATTCATTTTTTTAGGAAGTGACTTATCTAGGCCTATATGGTTACCAAGGAAAGAGGGCTCTCAAAATGGGCCGTTAGTATCAACTACATCAAATGCTACCTCAATAATAATAATAATAATAATAATATCTATGAAGCCGGGCAATAATAAAAGGAATACCAATTATGGGACAATTTTGAAGAGTTAAAAATTCAAGTATTTGGGAAAAATATTGACTCCAAATGGTAACGAGAAAGCAGCCATTGAAACAAGGACTAGAAAAATGGATATGGCATTCAGACTTTGCATCAACACAATATAAGTCCAAACCTCTCTCATATCAGGCCAAGTACAGGCATTATTGCACAGTAGTGAAGCCAGCGTATGTTTGGAGTATTGCCCTTTATGGTTGCGAAACGTGGACAATTGGAAAAGAAGAAAAAAGGAGGTTAAATTCTTTTGAACAATGGTGTTATAGAAGAATGGTAAAAATTAGCTGGACAGAAAAAATAACGAATGCGGAAGTATTTAAAAGGGTGGAGGAAAATTATACCTTATGGAAAAGCATAAAGAGGAGGAGGACTAGACTGATAGGACATATTTTGAGACACGATAGCCTGCTGAAAACGGTATTGGAGGGAATGGTTGAAGGCAAAAGATGTCGAGGAAGACCACGCCTACAATATGTACAGCAAATCATGTCTGATGTAGGATGCAGAAACTATGAAGAGATGAAGTGGAAAGCTATAAATAGAGCCGACTGGAGAACTGCCGCAGACCAATCCATGGATTGAATACTTACGAAGAACTGAAGCCAGAGTGCCCCTATGCGGCAGAAACCGTATCAAGTATGAAAATGGTTGAAATTGAGAAAAAGGAAAGGAAGATCTTCCGGAAAACTCTAGGTCCCAAGAAACTACCTGGAGCTGGACACAAATTTCAACCGAGGTCAAACCAAGAACTCTATGACAAATTTGAAGGGGATTTCTGTCAGCATGAGAAAGAGGAGGTTGATGTTCTATGGGGACCGAGAGATTGGCTAACAAAATTCTCAAACTTTTGGAGGAATGGAAGGTGCAACCTCCATGGCTTCAGGAAGTCCATCAGGACTTAAAAAGGGCAAACATTGGACCGGCCGAAGTCTGGGGCAGGACAGGATTCAGAACCAAAATTCCAGGTGTGAAGTATCCCCCAAAGAAAGAGCCACGCTTTCAGCCGAAGAACGATTGAGAAGGAGCCAGAGCCTGAAAGATCTTTGGCAGGAAGCTAAACGACAAGGAAGAAACATCTTAAAGAAGAAAACCTGAACTGTTGTTGTGTATTTGTAGTCCATAGGTGGCTGTATCAAATAATAATAATAATAAACTTTACATCAATTTAGTGAACTACATACGACAAAGGATGTGGCCTAACTGTCAGTGTTCATGACTTGTTAGCCAAAATTGAAGTAGATATTTCGATTTTGATGTGGCCGTGTATGAGTCAACACTAGAGCCCGTAGTGATAAATTTAATGAACTACATACGACAAAGTATGTGGTGTAACGCTTGGTGTCCCTGTATTGTTTGAACGAAACCATACGAGTATCGTCTGTCTCTGTCTTCTTTTGACGAGGTTTGCGTTTCTTTGAAGTAATTTCATATTTAGTTGTTGATCGTTTAATGATTACAACGTCTTTATCTTGTTGCTGACTCATTCCAGGTTCGTCTCTGAATCTTACTACTCTCTGTTTTTTAATTTTATTATTCCACTTTCGAATATTCTGTGTATTATCCAAATGCCTCTTACGTGTTGGCGGCATGGTGACACACACTATACTGACAAGTCATGGACACCAAGCGTTAGACCACATCCTTTGTCGTATGTAGTTCACTGAATATATCACTACGAACGCTAGTGTTGACCCATACATGGTCAAATCAAAATCAAAATATCTACTTCCGTTTTGAGAAATTCAAAAATTTTCTTCGCACAAATTGAAGATAAAGAATCAATCTTCTCCTTCTTCTTGTTCCTAGAATTAATCCCTTGCGGGGTCTGCTATTTTGCTATATCTCCTCCACTCCTTTCTGTCGTTGACATCTTCTGGTGTTAGACCAACAGCGTGCATGTCAGCCCTGATGTTGTCAGTCCACCGCTTTGCAGGTCTCCCACGTGGTCTTGTTGCCCCTGGGTTGATGTGGAGTGCTGATTTTGCAACTGAGTTGTTCTGTCTTCTCATGACGTGACCGTACCAGCGTAGACGATCCTCCCTCACCTTCTCGACAATTGGTGCAACACCAAATCTTCGCCGGACGTCTGTGTTCCTTGCGTGGTCACATTGGTTCAGCCCCATCGACCATCGGAGCATCTTCATTTCCATTGTATGCAAAATTTGGTCATATTGTTTGGTCGTAGGGCGACATTCAGTCCCATGGATTGTTGCTGGGCGTACCACAGACTTATAGATCTTTGCTTTTAAATGCAAAGGCATCTTTTTTATCTCAGAGAACTCCAGTGATTTGTCTCCACTTGAGCCAGGCTGCGTTTATCCTCATCCGAGTATCAGGAGTGGCGTCACAATTTGAAGTGACAATGGACCCTAAGTACAGATTTAAATGAAATTAAAACTTGACTGTTTTAACCTATTTATCTTCCCTTCACTATGAGGATGATCTTGTACTTGCCCAAGAAACCCGCTCTGAACTCCAGCACATTTTCCTTTCTGCATTTCATGTCTTTGCTTCTTTTTATGTCCGTTGTTGTTTCATTTGAGGGGCTTGGGCATTGTGGTCATTTAGCCCCATGAACCTGGGTGTGTGTATGTATAAATTTATCTTATAACCTGTGTTATTGTGGTGTCTGTTGTGTGTGTATTTGTAACTCAGGTGAGGATTGGGAAGAAGACGACCATGTCCTGAGTTAGGAACCATCTCGGCATTTGCCTTGAATAGAAATGGAAAACCACTGAAAACCGCTTTCAAGATGGCCAAGGTAGGAATCAAACTCACCACTCCTCGGTTTTGCCCCATGAGGCAGAATCTACCCCATTTCAGCACTCAGACCAGAATTAAAATTCTTGGCTGAGCCTGGGACCTCCAGGGCGAGAGTCAAAAATGCTAGCCGCTGCACTAGGAGGTGGACTTTTAAGTCCCTCAATCGCCATTTTTCGAGGTTTGAAGGCATTTATTTCCTTTGTTCCTGTTTTGTTTGTCCTTTCCTTCCTCTATTGTGTAGGTCAGTACGGTAGTTAGTTTCAGTTCTAATTTTCATTTCATATTCACTTTATCTCAATGCGGATGATGTGGTACTTGCCTAAGAAACCCGCCCTGAACTCGAGCACCGGGTTCAAACGTGGAACGACAGACTGGCTGAAAATGGACTACACCTGAATATCCAGAAGACAAAATACCTGGAATGTGGCCCCCAAACCAGAGGTACCATCAGTATATGCACAGAAAAACTGCAGTTTTATAATTTCCATACGAGTGTCTTAATTACCATTATAGGCTCGTTGCATACGACTGTTTATGTTCGAAGATGATTATTATAACTACTTTATGTTCGAACATAAATATTCATAAATGTCTATCGAGATTTCGCCAGTTTTATGTACTGAACAGAGCGCATGGGACGCAGAAAATACCTCGTATTTGGCCATGGCCTCCTTGAATACCCCCACTACGGCACTCGCCACGCAGTGCAATTTAAAATAGGAGGCCGTGGAAGTCAGCGCAAGCGCGATGCTATCCTCACCTAATTGGTCACACAACTGTTTCTTGAGCTCTGATTTGTGGGAGAAACTGTATCGTAATGAAAAATAGTACTATAATGACTCTCATTATGATACAGTTTTCTGACATATAATATTTACATTTCGACATCGTCGAACATAAAATATGTTTTCAACATTAAAGATTCTTTTGAAAAAAAAAATGTAAGTATCTCGGAGAATGGATTGAATCTAACTTATCTGAAAGGGCATCGTTATCCATGAGAGTCAATAAATTAGAAATGGCCTATTGGTTGACGAAGAACACTTACAACAATAAGTGCTTATCTCGTAACTTGAAATTGAAACATTATAAATCAGTCACAAGGCCAGAAGCCTTATATGCCAGGGAGTGTCTTTGTTTAAACCGAAGGGGTCTGATGGAGAAGATGGAAATTAGAGAGAGAAGAATTCTCCGGAAGATCCTCGGTCCTGTAAAAGTAGATGAAGAATTTCGTAGGCGACATAACTCCGAGCTCTACGAACATATAGAGAAGGTCTCTGGTTGTGCGAGAAAAAAGAGATTAGCTCTTTTTGGCCATATCGCGAGATTACCTCCCACAAGATTCATCAATCGTTTGTTCAGTTTCTGGCACAACAGGAAGGTTCGTACCACGTGGTTGACGGAAACTGAGAAACTGGAAATGTCAGATCTGCATGACAGACAGGCTGTGAGGCGTGCTTTGAAGGAAGTCCATGGTTTTCTTTTCGAATCACCCACTTTGGGGTACGTCAAGTCAATCACTTCTTAGATGCGTGTGCTCCCAATACTTCTTCATTCTATCTGATCTCCCCTTCCTTTCCTCTTGTGATATCTGCATCGGTTTTCTGGAGACAGATATGGCTTGGAACTACATGGTGTTGTCTCTGGTCACGGTTTTGGCTGTACCATTCATCAACATGATTTCAATAATCTGGAGCTCTCGCATGTCCTTTTCCTCTTCCGTAAAACAATTAGGTTTGATCTTCTTTTTGGAAAAGAAGTCTAAGATTTTCTTGGTTATTCGGGCTGGATTTATCCGGTAGATGTGTCCATAGAAATCAATCCTTCTTTTCCTTGTGGTATCTGTAAGACTCTCCGACTTTACATACAGGGTGTCGTTCCTATAGAAAACTTGTTTGTTATTTTCGAATTTAGGACCTACGATCTTCCTCAAAATTTTTCTCTCCTTGATTTCCAATTTTTCCATTTGCCCTGGTCTCCCCAAGACTAGTGTTTCGGCTGCAAAGAGTGCCTCTGGCTCAATTACGGTGTTATAATGCCTGATTTTAGTGTTCCAGGAGAGGGTTTTCTTATTGTATGTATATTTGGTTTTCTGGAAGGCTAGTTCCATTTTGATTCTTCTCGCCTCCATAGTTTTTCCTTCAAGGCTGTTCCAGTCGATTCATTCTCCTAAGTATTTGAAACTAATAAATAATTCATTAAACAAAACCAAATATGTGTTTGGCCTTGAAAGGACTACCTCCCCCCTTAACTTTACGTTTTTGCTAACCTGGTACCCTATAACTGAGTGCTGTTAGTGTCATTTAAGGGTAGGTTGTAAGCCCTATCTCCGCCTTGTTAAATTTGTCAACTTCATGTTCCTTTTTCTCATTAAATATTAATTTAACCTATTGAAACAAATCCTTACCGATGTGTAGATCTATATTTTATCTTTAAATGGTTGTTTTTGGAAATGTGTGTGTTTTTAAATAATAGTTTTAATATATATTTTTTCAAATGTTAAAATTTGCTACTTATTTCTCTACGAAAACATAACATATTAATTTTTGCCTATTTTAATTTTATGAAAAAAAAAAAAGGCTTATGAGATCACCTTTAGTCCGTGTGTTTATGTGTGTGTGTGATAGTGACACAATAACTTCTAAACGGCCGGAGCGATTACAATGAAACTCAGTGAGATCATAGCACTATTCTGGCCGACCCCGACCGTGCCCTTCAAATTTTATTGTGTCTCACCAATCCAACATGGCGGCTGTGCGAAATATTTCACCAGCATTCAGTATCTCCGAAACTATTACCTATATCGCCCTGAAATTGTGTACGGCGATAAAGGGCACTACTAGAAGTTCACCTATGAGACTTTCAAAAACCTGGTAACTACAAAACCAACATGGCGGTCAAGCGAATTTGAGACTTTTAAATAGCATTTTCTCGCGATTTAACCATCCAAACGTAATGAAACTTGGTACAGCAAATGTTTATACACATTGTATTGCACTGGAGTCTAATTTAGTTCAATTGTTTACATAACCTAAAAATGGCGGCGGAGCTAATTATTTCACTGACATTATATATCTCAGAAACTATTACAGATATCACCCTGAAATTTTGTAAGGTGATAAAGTGTACTGATACAAGTTTATCTATGTAACTGTCATAAACCTGTAGAGTACAAAACCGAACATGGCGGCCAAGCGAAGTTGAAACATTTTAATAGACTTTTCTCGTGATTTAACTCTCTGAGCGCAGTGAAATGTGGTATAGTAAATGATTATACATATTGTAATGCACTGGCATCTAATTTAGTTCAATTGTTTACATAGCCTCAAGATGTAGGCTGTGCGAAATTTTAAAATTAAGTTTTTATTACTTGTGTCGTAATCATGCGATCGAAGTGAAAGTTTGAATAATGAACCTAGGCAATAATTGTCCTTGAATGGTACATAACTCTAAGGCCTATACATATTGTATAACAATCCAAAATTGCGAGCATCTGAAATATTTAGACAGTACTCAATATCTACGAATCTTTTACAGCAATCAAACTGACACTTTTTTATGTTCATAGAGGCTATGAACATATGTTCACCTAAAGGACTTTCAGTAACCTGGTGAGCACAAATCCAACATGGCGGCGACGCGAAGTATACATATTTAAATGGACGTTTTTCGCGAATTAACTATCCGAGTGCAGTGAAACGTTGAACGTTAAATTCTTATACAAATTTTAATCCACTGGCATTTAATTTATTTCAATTGTTTGCATAATCACAAGATGGCAGCTGTGCGAAATTTTAAAATCTCGTTTTTACTTCTTGTGTTCTAATCATGCGATTGAAGTTCGAATACCACACGTACACAATAATCTTAATGTATTAGTACAAAAATAAAAATCCAACCTGGCGACCATCTGAAATATTTGGACGGTTCTAAATATCTACGAATCTATCACAACCTTCAAACTGAAATTTTGTATGTTGATGGAGGCAATTAACATGAGTAGGATATATGAAAATAGGCTGTATAGTTCTTCACGGAAGTACTTGTTTCAATTTATGATAAAATCACAAGAAAACATACAATCCAATAGTTGATCATATTGATTTAATGAAAAAAATAGCGCTATTGTTAATACTTCATGAGAAATAGGAAACATTTTCTCGAAAAAAAAATTAAGAAAAATGCTTTTAAAGATAAGTGTTACCTTAATGTGCACCAGGCCCATATTCAGGATCATCTGGGTTGCCTTCATCTTCTCTGTCCCTCTTCTGGTTTCTTTTTAACTTCCTATTTTCTTTAGAGAAAGAGAAGAAGGAGGAGAAGTAGAAATAGAAGAAGGAGGAGCAGGAGAAGGAGAAAGAGGATAAGGAGGAGGAGAAGTAGAAACAGAAGAAGTTGGAACAGGAGAAGGAGGAGGAGAAGGAGGAGGAGCAGGAGAAGGAGAAAAGGAAGGAAGGAAGGAAGCTTGTAGTTTAACGTGACCGTTAATCTCGCGATCATAAGTCACGGGACCTCCGTTTTACGTGGAATCCGAACCACAGGACATGGCATTTCACATCGAAAATCTCACATGCATTGACCGGGAATCGAACTCGGTCCACCTTGGTGAGAGGCATACAGCTAGACCGCTGAGCCACCACGCGCCCCAGAGAAGGAAAAAGAGAAGAAGGAGGAGGAGAAGTAGAAAAAGAAGATGTTGGAACAGGAGAAGGAGGAGGAGAAGAAGGAGGAGCAGGAGAAAGAGAAGAAGGAGCAGGAGAAGTAGAAAAAGAAGATGTTGGAACAGGAGAAGGAGGAGGAGAAGAAGGAGGAGCAGGAGAAAGAGAAGAAGGAGCAGGAGAAGTAGAAAAAGAAGATGTTGGAACAGGAGAAGGAGGAGGAGAAGGAAGAGGAGCAGGAGAAAGAGAAGAAGGAGAAAGAGGAGAAGACTGAGGAGTAGCAGAAGGATACGGAGGGGGAGAAGGAGTAGGAGCAGGAGAAGGAGAAAGAGAAGAAGGAGGAGGAGAAGTTGAAAGAGAAGAAAGAGGAGCAGGAGAAGGAGGAATAGAAGAAGGAGGAGCAGGAGAAAGAGAAGAAGGAGAAAGAGGAGAAGACTGAGGAGAAGCAGGAGGATACGGAGGGGGAGAAGGAGTAGGAGAAGAAGAGGAGCAGGAGAAGAAGGAAAAGAAGGAGGAATAGAAATAGAAGGAAGGGAAGGCGAAGGAAAAGAAGAAGGAGCAGGAGAAATAGAAGAAGGAGCAGGAGAAGGAGGATGAGCTGGAGCAGGAGAAATAGAAGAAGGAGGAGGAGCAGGAGAAAGAGAATGACGAGTAGGAGGAGAATGAGGAGGAGGTGGAAATGTGCCAGTTCTCAGGAACAGATCTTTAAGGTGGTCGGGGCTTCAAATGACCTATAAATGGCGTTCGGCAAACATTTTCAGCATATAAACATAATATGTAGATTATAAATTGGACTTCCGGCTATCAAAATAACATAAAATCTAAAATTCCACTTTTTGACCCAAAGCAGCCTACAACCTTCCCTTAAAATATGTTTTCAGGAGAAACCTCGGAAGAAGGTACTACTGAATGAAAGGAGTTACACCGGCAGAAAATGCGTCAATACTGGGCGAAGATCAAGACCCCCCAGTTGAATAAACGTGGTCCCTAGTAGGCCAATTCGAGAGGAGAAGAATAATATCCATGATTCTATGCTCCTCAGTGTAGCATAGGAACTTAAACTTTTTGTTAGCGTTCAATATAGTATCTACGCAGTTTCAGCCCCCCTACTTCGCGTCAAGAAGAGGTGTTATCTCAAAATAAACTAATAATAATTAACATTTCATCGGGAGAACGAATGTTGGCGTTCTGCCATTGTCTTTCAACGCGAGCGAACGTTAATTCCCAGTATCAGACGGTTTCGTCCTCAAGTTGATGAGTCTCATTTAGAGACAAAACGAGAGATAAATGTGACAGAACTTTGTTATAAAATGGACGAGCGACACAACAAGTAACATCAGATAGGGAGAAGAGAAATACTTTCAGAAAGAAGGAGCAAGAAAAAGTTTTGGAACTTGAGGAGAGCCAAGTTTAAGTGAAATAGTGGGGGAATAAGAAGAATAGGGGGGGGGGGGAATAAGTAACTTGTAACATTCTTCCCTCAATTACCCTTTAAGTAATTTGCTCAACTAAACTGTCTACATTTTAATTTGAATCAACTACACTTTATCTTCTTATCCTTTTCTTGCTCTAGCTCCCTCAAGGGATGAAAAACGTATTAACTGTAACCCCCCTCCATCTTTTTAACTGAATTTATGAGCAAAGAACTTGTGCTGAATCCACAATTGGTTTCTCTTTATATGAGCATTTTTCTTACGATCAAATTAACATTACGGAGATTTATAAAAACTGTATTTCTTCCGGCGTTTAGAGTAATAGTCTCGTTATAGCCATTCTTTTTAGGAACTAGTGGTGCTTCTATAAATGAGTCTTCTTAATTTGATTGTGAAAAAACTGAAACTAGTAGATGAACTAACCAAACTTGGGAAGGTTAATTAATTTATTATTGGTCCATCATAATATTGAAACAACTGGGTGGATTTTCACATTGTGTTTTCACTTCAAAGTAAAATCAGCTTTAAGTTACTTGAAATAAATACGGAATCTAAATTTCTTCCAAGTCATTTTATTGGAAAAGGTATAAATATCAAGTGAATAAAGTTAACAGTTAAATTTTAAAAATTAACGTTAAAACGAAATTAATTGACGAAAAATGAAATAAAGAGCTGAAAATAGTCAATGATTTTCATTGAAAATTAAGTTTTAAAATAGTTAACTGATTCAAGTTAAATTTAAAACGAAATTAACTGATTAAAATTTATGTTAGCAGCTGAAAATAATTAACGAATTAAAGTTAAAAGTGAAGCTTTAAAATAGTTAATTGATTAATTAAACGTTAAAACAAAATCAACTCATTAAAGTTAAAATTAATAGCTGAAATTAGTTAATGTTTTGAAGTAAAAAGTGAACCTTTAAAATTAGTTAAATGATTAATGTTGAAGCTAAAACGGAATCAATTGACTAAGGTTAAGTTCAAAACTGAAAATATTTAAGGCAGAATTAAAAATTATCCTTTTAAAATAGTTAACTTTTTAAAGTTAAGATATGATAAAATTAAAGTTAATAAATAATATTTAACGAATCGAAGTTAATAGCGAACCTTTAAAATGGTTAATGAATTAGGGTTAAAAGTTAACATTCAACGTAGTTAACTGATTACATTTGCAGTTGAAATGAATTTGACTCATAAATTTAAAGTTAATAGCTGAAAATATTTAACGAATGGAAGTTAAAAGATAACCATTAAAGTAGGTAACTAATTAAATTTAAAATAAAAATAGCTGATTAAATAGCTGAAATGAAAATCCACAGCCTGCTTCCAGTCTCCGACCGGGTCAGGAATGGAATGAATGAAGCTGAAATAAGTTAATGAATGATATTTAAATGTTAAGCTTTAAAATAGTTAACTGATTAAAGTTTACGTTAAGTAGAAATTAATTAATAAATTTATAGTTACAACGGAAATGAACTGATTTACGTTAAATCTCATCGGCTGTATAGGCATAGCTGACTCCCCTTAAACTTGACTGCCTCGGCTATCACTCGGGGAGGGCTTCTCTTCCCTTGGGATATCTAGAACGTTTCTGGCCCTAACTAAATAACACAGTCGCCCAACGATTATTTGCTCCTTAGACTTACTTCAGTATCTGTTTGAACTTTAATGCGCCTCCTTTCAATCGACTCGGTAGGGGGCATTATCATTGGCTCAAGTGATAAAGAAGAGCTTCAAGATATCCTAAACAGACTCATCGTATGGGCAGACAGAAATGAACTACAAATTAACCAAAGTAAAACCAAACAAATGACCTTTGGGAGAGGAGGGAAACATGCTTCAAGAAACACAATAACACTACAGAATAAACCTGTAGAAGTAGTCTCAAAATTTAAATACCTTGGAGTTACTTTACAAACAACATTATCATCCTTCAACTTCCATGTTACAGAGAGAGCCACTGAAGCAATAAAAGCCATGTATCATATCCAACAACCACAGCGAATCTCAATAGCCACTGCATTAACATTGTTTAGACGGCTATAGCACCAATAGCAACCTATGGGATCAACATCATCTGGGATAAACTAACAATCACAAATCTATCAACAATTGAGAAGGTCAAAGCCCGTTACCTAAAACGGATTCTAGAAGTAGGGAAGTCAGCACCATCGAGGCTAACATATGTGTTAACAAAAGAAACCTTCTTCGTTGAGGACATAAGAGCACAATTCTGGCTACCAAGTACTAAGGCTTATGAAAAGACACTACACCTGTTAAAAGAGAAAACTAATGCCATATGGCCCGAATTTTACACAACAGACGCTATGGCAACATCGGAATGGAAGCAGTCAAGTTATGAACTTACTGACAAGATTTGCGACGCACGGCTTTCACCACAAGCTATGTCGGAACCTCAGATTGCATCAATAGAAGAATCCTGCGTGTGCAAACTGTGCGATAAATATTGTGAGCGATATCATGCACAAAACTGCGCAAACAGGACAATCTCAATAATAGGACTAGGTCAAGAATAAGTTATGTATCATTACGCACATTGTGCGCTTTTCTTAACTAAATTATCATTGGAAAATAATTAAACGAGTTTAGAATGAGAAATTAGAATTGCCAAAGCATCAGAATTATTCGGTTTAATGTTACACACAGCCATCATCCTAACGATACAGACATCGAATTGATAAATCTGGATGTTATTGAGACACTAGATTTGATTACTCATTCTTGAAGGGATCATAGAATAAGCGAAGACAGTTTGAGAACAACTTCTAGGTACTATTCCGGTCACCAAAGAATAGAAAGTTCTTTGACAAAAAAAAATGTAGGACATCCTTTCGGAGGATAGCTTTGCACTTTAAATCTCTAATAGATAAGAGTTTAATATGAGAATAAATAAAAGAAAATTACAAATTTTGGTCTGCAGTAGAAATGGCGAAAACCAAACAGCAATAGAGTTAAGAAATTAAACGATACAAGAAGTGAATGAGTTTAATTATCTGGAAAGTAAAACAAGATGTTCAGTAAAGAACATATAGCCTACTTTCTCCTAAATGCATGGGTATTGTTATAACTCTTTGTCCTTTTCAAGGAGTATGATTGAATGTTGGTTGTAGTAGCTTGTTGAAATACAACGTGCTATAGGGATATTAAACATGAATATGAGGTGCCCTTTGCTAGTGCTACCTCTGTACCAAATTTCGTTCCATTCGGTTTCACCGTGTTCGAATTGATAAGGGGAATCGATTTTCACACAAAGATGGCCGCCATCCGCAAAATATTAGGCTGATGACCTATTAGTTTGGTGAAAGGATGCTCCCTCCATAAAGGTATGTTGTTGCTAAATTTGCTAGAGATCGGATGATTAGGCTAATCGTAATTTGATTTAAGCTTTGAACATTTGTGTGGCCGCCATTACGTTTCTGTCAATATGGCGGCGATATAAATCATGACACTGAGATGCCCTTTGCTAGTGCTATCTCTGTACCAAATTTCGTTCCATTCGGTTTCACCGTGTTTGAATTAATAGGGAGAATCGATTTTGACACAAAGATGGTCGCCATCCGCAAACTATTAGGTGAATGACCTATTAGATTAGTCAAAGGATGCTCCCTCCATAAAGGTATGTAGTTGCAAAATTTGGTAGAGATCGGATGATTAGGTTAATCGTAATTTGATTTAAGCTTTGAACATTCGTGTGGCCGCCATTACGTTTCAGTCAAGATGGTGGCGATATAAAACATGACACTGAGGTGCCCTTTGCTAGTGCTACCTCTGTACCAAATTTCGTTCCATTCGGTTCACCGTGTTCGAATTAATAGGGGGAATCAATTTTGACATAAAGATGGCCGCCACCCGCAAACTATTAGGCTAATAACCTATTAGATTGGTCAAAGGATGCTCCCTCCATAAAGGTATGTAGTTGCAAAATTTGGTAGAGATCGGATGATTAGGTTAATCGTAATTTGATTTAAGCTTGGAACATTCGTGTGGCCGCCATTACGTTTCTGTCAAGATGGCGGCGATATAAAACATGACACTGAGGTGCCCTTTGCTAGTGCTACCTCTGTACCAAATTTCGTTCCATTTGGTTTCACCGTGTTTGAATTAATAGGGGGAATTGATTTTCACACAAAGATGGCCGCCATCCGCAAACTATTAGGCTAATGACCTAGTTATTTGGTCAAAGGATGCTCCTCTATAAAGGTATGTTGTTGCAAAATTTGGTAGAGATCGGATGATTAGGTTAATCGTAATTTGATTTAAGCTTTGAACATTTGTGTGGCCGCCATTACGTTTCCGTCAAGATGGCGGCGATATAAAACATGACACTGAGGTGCCTTTTGTTAGTACTACCTCTGTACCAAATTTCGTTCCATTCGGTTGCACCGTGTTCGAATTAATAGGGGGAATCGATTTTCACACAAAGATGGCCGCCATCCGCAAACTATTACGCTGATGACTTATTAGTGTGGTCAAAGGATGCTCCCCCCATAAAGGTATGTTGTTGAAAAATTTGGTAGAGATCGGATGATTAGGTTAGTCGTAATTTGATTTAAGCTTTGAACATTTGTGTGGCCGCCATTACGTTTCCGTCAAGATGGCGGCGATATAAAACATGACACTGAGGTGTCCTTTGCTAGTGCTACCTTTGTACCAAATTTCGTTCAATTCGCATTCACCGTGTTCGAATTGATAGGGGGGGACAGACATTCAGAGTACACACACTCACACACACACACACAGACACACAGACACTCACACACACAGACTCACACACACACATACACACACACAGACAGACACACTTTTTTCGCCCTGTGTTGATCTCATAAGTCTACTTTCATTTTTTGCAAAAATCGTTGTTGTTGTTTGAGTCTTCAGTCTTTTGACTGGTTTGATGCAGATCTCCATGCCTCCCTGTCCTGAGCTAATCGTTTCATCTCTACATAGCTACCACACCCTACATCCGAGGCAATCTGTTTAACATATTCTAACCTTGGTCTACCCCTACAGTTCTTGTCCTCGACCCTTCCTTCCATAACTAAGCTTGCTATTCCTGGGTGTCTTAGTATGTGTCCTACCAACCTATCTCTTCTCTTCATTAGCAGTCGCCAGAAACATCTCTCCTCTCCCACTCGCCTTAATACCTCTTCGTTTGTAACCCTATCTACCCATCTGATCTTCATCATTCTCCTGTAACACCACATTTCAAATGCTTCAATTCTCCTCTTTTCTGCTGCACCAATAGTCCAAGTTTCACTTCCATAGAGCGCCACGCTCCAGACAAAGGCTTTCAAAAATGACTTCCTAATACCTAAATCTATATTCGATGTCAACAGATTCCTTTTTTGTAGGAAGGCTTTCCTTGCCTGAGCCAACCTACTTTTTATATCCTCTTTGCTTCGTCCATCACTGGTTATTCTGCTTCCTAAGTAACAGAAGTCTCCAACTTCCTTCAGCTTTTCACCTGCCAATTTGATCTCCATAGAAGTTTCTGATTTATTTCGGCTGCATTCCAGTATTTTTGTTTTACATTTATTAATTTTCATCATGTATTCATTCTGTAAGACGGAGTCCATACCATTCAAAAACTGATTCAAATCCTCAGGCGTGTCGGCCAAGATGACGATGTCATCAGCAAATCTCAGAGTTGAAATTATTTCTCCTTGAATCTTCACTCCCACTTTAAATTTTTCTCCAATTTCCTTCATTGCTTGTTCAATGTAAAGATTGAAAAGTATGGGTGATAAGTTGCAGCCTTGCCTTACACCTTTCTGAATACCAGCTTCTCTCTCATGTCCTTCAGCTCGAATGACTGCTGTCTGGTTTCTGTATAGATTGTATATCACCCTCCTATCCCTGTACTTTATTCCAATAGATTTCAAAATGTCAAACAATTTAGTCCAATCAACGTTATCAAAAGCCTTTTTTAAGTCTACAAATGCCATGAACGTTCTCTTACCTTTCCTTATTCTACCTTCCAAAATCAGCCTAAGACTTAGTACAGCTTCCCTTGTTCCTACATTTCTCGTGAAACCAAACTGGTCTTCACCCAACTCCGTTTCTATCTGGCTTTCAATCCTCTTGTAAATTATTCTAGACAGGATCTTTGAAGCATGAGTAATCAAGCTGATTGTACGGTAATCTTCACATCTGTCAGCTCCCACTTTCTTTGGTATGGGGATGATAACATTCTTCTTGAAATCAGGGGGTACCTCACCTGTCTCATAAATCCTACACACCAAGTGAAATAACCTGATCAGACCTTCATCTCCTATGCAGCGTAGCAACTCAATCGGTATATCATCTATGCCTGGTGCTTTGTTCCTGCCTAAGTCCTCTAATGCTCTGTCAAATTCTGATCTCAATATTAAATCTCCTTTTGCATCCTCATCAATTTCCTCCTCCCTTTCCATTACATGATTCTCAATCTCCTTTCCCTTATACAAGCACTCTATGTAAGCTTTCCATCTCTCAACCTTTTCTTCCCTATCTGTTAGAGGCTTTCCATTTGTGTCCTTAATATTACAGCACTTAGTCTTCTTTTCCCCAAAAGTATTCTTAATCCTTCGATAAGCTGTGTCTACTTTTCCTAATTTCAGACAATTTTCTATACCTGCACATTTCTCTTTCAACCATTCTTCTTTCGCTTCCTTGCACTTCTTGTTAACCTCATTTCTCAGACGTCTGTATTCTGCTTTCCCCTTTTCATCTCTTAGATTCTTGTGTTTCCGCCTTTCATCCATCAATTCTAGTATATCCTGAGTGATCCACGATTTTCTCCCTATTCTTTCTTTCCTACCAATGTTTTCTTCTGCGGATTTTGTTATTTCATTCTTCAAAAGTGCCCATTCGTCTGCAATTGAAGTCCGTTTAGGATTTTTCATTAGTCCTTCCGTTATACTCTTCTTGAATCTTTCGTTTACATCCTTTACTTTCAGTCCGTCTATTGCCCACCTTTTTGGCTTTTGACTTTTCTTCAGTTTCTTCAACTTTAATCTGCATTTCATTACAACCAGATTGTGGTCAGAGTTTATGTCAGCACCAGGATATGTTTTACAATCCAAAATCTGGTTTCGAAACCTCTGCTTGACCATAATGAAGTCGATTTGGTAACGCCCTGTATCTCCTGGTCTCATCCATGTGTATATTCTTCTATTGTGGTTATTGAATAAGGTGTTAGCTATGACCAACTCATGTTCGGTGCAGAATTCCATCAGCCTGCTTCCTCGATCATTCCTTTCACCTAATCCGAAATCTCCTACTATCTTCCCTTCTCTCCCTTTTCCTACCACAGCATTCCAATCTCCCATTACTATAACATTTTCATCACCTTTGATATACCTCAGAATTTCGTCTATTTCTTCGTAGACCTTTTCAACATCCTCATCATCAGCTTGACTGGTAGGCATATAGACTTGTACCACTGTGGTGCACGTAGGTTTAGTATTGATTTTTGCTACAATAATCCGTTCACTGTATTGCTCATAATATTCCACCCGCTGTCCAAGTTTCCTACTCAATATGAGACCAACTCCTGCTTGGCCATTGTTTGATTTAGTGCTAATGACCCTATAGTCTCCTGACCAAACGTCCTGTTCTTCCTGCCAGCGCATTTCACTAATCCCAACCAAATCCAACCTCAACCTATCCATTTCCCGTTCTAAGTTTTCTAACTTTCCACTTCCTAGCAGACTTCTAACATTCCACGCTCCGATCCGTAGAATGTCAGATTTCCTCTTTGTCACTTCTGTGATGTTAACCCCCTCTCGAGTAGTCCCCACCCGGAGATCCGAACGGGGGACTAGTTTACCTCCGGATTGAAATAGGCTAATAACGAATGATGGAAGAGGAAGCAGAGAGATATTAAGTATTATTGCCCAAACCAAGAACGCTTTCTATGAAAAAAAAAAAGAACCTATTTACTGTGAGGAAACAAATGTTGAAGACCTGTGTATGGAGCGTCGCGCTATATGGCAGCGAATCTTGGACAATAGGATAGAGAGAGAGGAAAATACTACTAGCATTTGAAACCAGGTGCTATAGAAGGATTATGGAAATCAACTGGAAAGAAATGGTCACACATGAGGAAGTCTTTAGAAGAGTGGGAGAGAGAAGATGCTTCCTTAAATATTAAAAAAAAGACGGAATCACCTCGTGGGCCACTGTGGACTGCTTGAGCATATAATCGAGGGAACAGTAGACGGCAAGAATTATAGAAGAAGACCCAGACCGTAGTACACGAGTCAAATACTGGAAGATATGAGTTGTGGCTCATACTGTGAACTGAAGAGGAAGGCGGAGAGACGGGAAGTATGGCGAGCTGCTGCCAACCAGCCTCACGGCTTTTAACCACACAGAGAGAATAGAGATGAAAATTAAGCTAATTCAATGTTCTGTATCGCGGTCGTGAAAATGCAATTCTTGAAAGTTTCTTGTAGTATGGCTTTTTATCAAAAATCAAATACCTGGGGATTATCATAGACCAGAATAATATGGAAGAAACAGAAATAAAATCAAGAATTCTCAGTGGCAACAAAAGCTACTGGTCTCTGCAAAATCTCTTAAAAAGTAAAATCATATCTAGAAAAACTAAAGTGGGGATTTATAAAAGCATTATACTTCCTGTTGTCACATACGGCTCAGAAACCTGGGTATCGTCCAAGCAAATTAAAGGATATTAGTATCTTTTGAAAATAGAATACTTCGACGCATTTTCGGACCGATAGTAGAAAATGGCCAGTGGAGAATTAGAACAAATAAGGAATTGCGGGATCTCTACAAAGAACCGGATATCGTGGCCCGTGCCAAAAGCCAAAAACTGCGGTGGGCTGGTCATGCACATAGCAGAAGTAGAGAATTGAATTTCAGAGCAGTTTTGGAAAGGGTACCCAGAGGCAGGCAACCATTCCGACGACCGAGACTTCGCTGGTGGGACCAAGTCCAAAACGATAAGAGAAAAATCGGAGTCACAGAGGACATGATGGATGATAGAGAAAGATGGCTCCGTGCTGTTGACGAGGCCAGAAACCTGCTTAGGTTTGAGTGGCCATCTAGGTAAGGTAAGGTATGGCTTTTTATAATTTGTTTAGAGAATTTCACTCACGACCACCTCGTGGAGTAGCGCCTAGCATTCTTGGCTGTCTCCCCGGAGGTCCAGGTTCGATTCCTGGCTCTGAAAGTTTTGTCTGATAACATATGTTACTATGATGGATGTATTAGTGTGTGTATTTGTTATTAAGGTTGCCTACGTTTGGAACCGTCCCTCCTCTGGGACTAATTAACCATCAGGGATATGGAGAAAATTGACAATGTCAAAACTAGATTTTTGAAAAGAGCTCTAGGAGCCCCAAATAGGATGATATACGTCCTTTCCAAAGAAAGTTCCTTTCTGGAGGATTTAAAGATTCAGCTACAGATACCATCTACAGACGCATACAATACAGTGATAGCCACACGAAAATGTATTTATTTATCTATTAATTTAAGTAAGGGAGGTAAAGAGGAGTGTACGGAAGGATCATAGGAGGTGGATTGATGAGCAGGCGGAGAAAGCAGAAGAAGCGGCAAGAAGGGGGGACGTTAAGGAGCTCTATGGCATCACAAAGATGCTTTCGAAGAAAGGTTTTAATAAAACTAGGCCTGTGAAGAGCAAGACGGGCGAGATCCTCACGACGTGTGAACAGCAGCTGACAAGATGGAGGGAACACTTTGCGGAGGTTCTTAATAGAGATAGAGGACCCGAAAGTAAGCAGCGAGGAGAAGATGAAGAGGAAGCAGAAAGTGACCCAAGCATCAGCCTCGACTCCCCAACTCGGGGCGAAATACGGACAGCGTTGAAGCAGATGAAATGCGGGAAGGCACCAGGTCTGGATAATATCCCAGCGGAAGTACTGAAAGCAGACCTGGATATTACGATCGATCTGCTGCACCCGCTGTTGGAGAAGATCTGGAAGGAGGAGAAAATACCAACCGACTGGAAGAAGGGGTTGATAGTCAAGTTGCCGAAGAAAGGAGACACCACAAACTGTAACAACTGGAGGGGTATCACCTTGCTGTCCATTCCAAGCAAAGTGCTGGCGAGAGTCATCCTGAATCGTATAAAAGACTGCGTAGAAAAAAGGCTTCGGAAGGAACAGGCTGGATTTCGACAACATCGCAGCTGTGTGGATCTCATCAACACCCTCCGAATCATCCTGGAGCAGAGTGTGGAGTGGCGGAATACCCTTTACCTCACATTTGTTGACTTCAAGAAAGTCTTCGACTCCGTAAATCAAAGAATCATGTGGAAGACCCTCAAGGAATATAAAATTCCAACAAAGATCATCAGAATCATGGAAGAGATGTACGAAGGGTATGAGTGCCAGGTTCTTCACGAAGGCAATTAACAGAAAAGATAAAGGTCAGTTCCGGAGTGAGACAGGGGTGTGTCCTTTCCCCCACTCTGTTTCTGTTGGTCCTGGATAGTGTGATGAAGAAGGTAATGGGAGGACGGAAGAGGGGTATTCAATGCGGTATAAATGACAGGCTTGAAGATCTGGATTTCGCAGACGACATTTGTCTTATGGCACAACGGTACCGAGACATAGAAGATAAGCTGGGGAGGTTGCAGAGAGAAGCAGAACGTGCAGGACTGATGATCAACACCAACAAGACCAAAGAGATGAGGATAAATTCTGACGTCACGACTAGTTTGACAGTCAACGGAAAGGACATTGAGCGAGTTGAGTCCTTCCTCTACCTTGGAAGTATAGTCACAAATGATGGGGGAGCAGAGGAAGATGTTCGAAGCCGTATCAGGAAGGCAAATGGTGCCTTTGTCCAGTTCTACCCCATCTGGAGAAATAGAAACATTTCCAGGAAGACCAAGCTCCGCCTTTTCAATAGCAACGTAAAGTCGATTCTTCTCTACGGCTGTGAAACACGGAAAGTCACAAAACCGATCAACAACCAGCTACAGGTGTTCATTAACAGATGTCTGCGTCGCATCATGAATGTGAGGTGGCCGGACATAATCTCAAATGAAGATCTTTGGACCATCACCAATCAACAACCGATTAGCATCCAGATCAAGGAGAGGAAATGGCGCTGGATTGGTCATACACTAAGGAAGCCGGACGGAGCTATTCAGAGGGCGGCGCTAGACTGGAATCCTCAAGGCGCCAGGAAGCGAGGTCGACCTAAGAAGACCTGGTAGAGGACGATCGAAAATGAAATTGCAGAGGTGGACAAGAACTGGAGTCAAGTGAAGAGAATGGCCAGGAACCGTACTGCGTGTAGAAATTTCGCCAAGGCCCTATGCTCCGGAAGGAGCGGCAGGAATTAAGTAAGTGTAAGTGATTAATTTAAGATTTATCGTATGGCATTTAGTGCCGGGAGTGTCAGAGGACATGTTCGGCTCGCCAGAGGCTGTAGCTGCTTCAAGCGGACACCCATAGGGTGAACTACAAGTTCCGTTCAATTTCAAGTAGTTCCGACTTTCGCTACCAGATGTAAATGATACCTAGTTGTAAATGTTGGAACTTTGATAGAGCGTTCCAACGAAATCTAACCTACAATTTAGCTTCACACAAGTTTAGTCTGTGGAAAGATCTTTTACATGAAATAAATCTATGACATGGGACCGCCGGCATCACGTCCCCTCCGAAGGAAGGCATACTGAAGGATTTTAACGCTCTTAAGAAATCTGACGACTTCGGCCGGGTTTGAACCCGCTATCTTGGGCACAGAAGTTCAGCATGCTACCAACTACGCCACCGAAGCCGCTACCAGACGAAAAAGAAAGCAATAAGAAATCATTGAAGAATTTTTTGGAACTGATTCTAGGATAAACAGAAATTAGACAAAAACAAACCAAACGCAGAGGCATGCCACTATTAGGCTTGCCATACATGGTTTTCAACTGAGGTTAAGTACAACCAAAAAATCCCACCACGCAAATGATCAATGTATATGTGTATTGTGTGACCAAAAATGTGATTATTATCACTTTACGTGGTGCAAAAAAAAAGAACAAAAACACTCAGTGACTGTTGCAAACACAGTAGTAGAGAATAATCATGTAATATTATGTTATACAGTATTATGTTTATTTTATAATTTTCTGACTAATGGCTTTTCAGCTGCAATACAATATATTAATTATTTAATATCGTATGGCCTCGGGTGCCAGGTGCAAGCTTTATTTGACACTCTGAGGGTAGCTTGCATGTCGAATTTCGAAGTTCCTTGAAGCACTATGACAGTCAAGGAGGTTAGATATCTAAGATCCTTGATCACTATAGTGCATTCTAGTAGAGAAATGAGTAACCTTTTGATGAATTAGCAGCTTATTATAAATATCAACGATCGATTAACTGTAAGACTTGAGTGCATTTTTATTTGTCACAGCCTACATTTTAACAATATAACATGTACTCTAAGCCCACCACAAGCATTGGAGATGGTAGAGTTTGTTTTCCACAGAGTGTAGACACACGATCTACACACTGCCTTGCAATCCATTGAGATCAGGCTATGCCAGCGCTCTCGGCAACCAGCTTGGAGTATCCGAACCTTGTGGCAAGCGCTCTCCAACACCCCTTCTCGCTGTCATAGGTTCGTATCATTGAAGACCCAGTTGTTCCACAATGTTCTGGAATGGTTCTCTAGCCAAAGGCTTCGTGAATACATCAGCCAGCATCTTGTTGGATGGACAATACAGCACTTCTATGATGTCCTTTTCTCGAAGATCCCGAAGCTGGTGATGACATACATCAATGTGTTTGGTGCGAGCCCCAAACCGATTTGACTCAATTAATTTAATACAACCTTGGTTATCTTCATACATGATTGTTGGACCAACAATCGGTAAACTCATGTCCATAAGTAATTGTCTGAGCCACAGCAGCTCCCGACTGGCAAATGATGCTGCAATGTATTCCGCCTCGGTAGACGACATGGCAACTGACGTTTGCTTCCGGCTTGACCATGCTACAACTCCTTCGCCAAGAAAGAAAACATAACCACTTGTAGATTTCCTGTTGGTCTTGTCACCAGCCCAGTCAGCATCCACATAACATTTGAGCTCTGTGTCTTTAGTTGAAGATAAACAAAGTGTCTTGTGTATTGTAAATGCGAGATACCGCATCACTCGTTTTACAGCATTCCAGTCCTGTTGAGTAGGCTTCTCCACTCGACGACTAAGTAGACTCACTGCGACTGCGATGTCTGGTCTGGATACTGTGGCTATGTATAGTAGAGACCCTATGGCTTTCCTGTACAGAGTATTATTTGGTAACTCTGCACTTGCAGTCACTTCACCAGACAAGAAATTGGTTTCCATTGGAGTCGCAGCTGGTTTTGGCTCCGATAAGCCATGATCCTCCAACAATGCTGCGATCTTTGCCTTTTGGTTTAGCAAAAATGTTCCATTTTCCTGTCGTTCCACTTGAATTCCCAGATAGTAACTAACATCACCCAAGTCTTTGATGTCAAAATAATTCTGCAATTCTGTACCAACTTTATCAGTTAATTTTGCAGACTGACCGGCTACCAGCAGATCATCGACATACAACAGAATGTAAGTGATGCTTCCATCTACTTCCTTTCTTGAATAAAGACACTGATCTGCATTTCCTTGTTGAAAACCTAACTTGGATAATGTCTCTGTAGCTGTCTTGTTCCAAACGTGTGCCGATTGCTTTAAACCATAGAGACTTTTCCGCAATTTCAGAACTTTGCTCTCTTGACCGGGTTCCTCAAAACCCTGTGGCTGTTCCATATATAGTTCCTCTTTTAATTCACCGTTCAAATAAGCACTTCTCACATCAAGATGCCGAACGTGAAGTCCCCTCTGTGCAGCTACATTGATTAAACTCGAATAGTGTCATGCTTCACCACTGGCGCAAAAGTTTCATCGTAATCCTCACCATATCGCTGAGAAAATCCTCTGGCTACCAATCGGGCCTTGTAAGTGTGGATCTGACCGTTACCGTCCAATTTTGCCTTAAATACCCACTTACAAGAAAGAGTCCTCTTCCCGGGTGGAAGCTCCGTTAATTCCCATACACAATGTTGATTGAGGCAGCTTATTTCTTCTTCCGCAGCAGCAGTCCATAATTTTTGTTCACGAGGTGACATTTTGAGCATTTCGTTCCATGAGGCTGGCTCCCTGGTGTGATTCGTCTGCACCTTGTACGTTAGCTTCTTTGCTGGTACACCCTTATTTGGCCGTTCAGAAACTCTTCGTGGAAATTGTGGAGTTTCTGGTTCAGTCTCACATTCATCTCCTATGCTGCTTACTGTCTCTCCTCTGTTGAAAGTCACCGTGTTGTTACCTCTGGGATTCAGTGTTGAGTTGTCAGCTGATTCCGTCTGTGTCGAAACATGTTCCAATGTCCCTACATGCTGCGGTGTGATTTCATTAACCCCTTCTTTCGGTGCACTGCCTACCGAAGCTGGATGTCTGGCAACACACTCAATTACCCGCACTGATCTGCTGATCCAAACCTTGGCTGTCTTTGGATCTAGAATCCGATATCCTTTGGTATTTCCATCATAGCCAATCAGGACGCCCTCTATTGCTTCGTTGTCCCATTTCTTTCGCTTTTGTTTGGGTACAAGCGAATAGACCTTAGATCCAAACACACGTAAATGACCCAGATCTGGCTTCACACCTGTAAACAATTCAACTGGAGTTTTGTTGATACTCCGGCTCGTTGATCGATTCTGCAAATAAGCTGCGGTCAAAACTGCTTCTCCCCAGAATCGGTTGTTCAGATCAGCATCCAACAACATGCACTTCGCAGATTCTGTCAATGACCGATTCTTCCTCTCTGCTACACCGTTTTGTTGTGGAGTGTAGGGGACTGTGAGCTGATGTTGGATCCCCTCCTTCCGCAGAAAGTTCTCCAGTTTTTGTGAAACGTATTCCTTACCATTGTCTGTACGAATGGCAATCGGCTTCCTTCTAAATCTAGTATGCATTGCAGCAATGTAATCTTCTACGACGCCTGCCACCTCATCTTTGGATTTTACCAGCCTCACCACAGTAAAACGGGAGTAATCGTCAATGAGTGATAGAAAATACCTATTTCCAATTGGCGTTGCAGTCTGCATGGGCCCACAAAGATCAGAATGAATGAGTCGCATGGGCTCCTTCTCTCTGGATGTACTCTCAGAAAATTTTGCTTCGGTTAGTTTTCCCTTGATGCAGTCTTCGCATACCACCTTCTCCGAACATTTCGACACTTGGATTCCTGTAGCCAATTCCTCATTGATCAGACGCTGGATTGCAACCGGATCCCGATGTCCCAATCGACGATGCCACTGGTGTAGGCATACAGCTTCTCTCGCCACATGAACTGACGAATTTGGTACCACAGTCTGAAGTCTGAATAAATTCCCATCGTTCCTTGCTTCTGCGATGACCTGATGTTCTTTGTAGATGCTGCACGTGTCATTCTCGAACGTCACTCGGTGATCTTGCTCTGTTATGCGCCTCACCGAAAGTAGACTATCATCCAATTGTGGAATAAATAGCACATTTTTCAACAGTACTTCTTGGAGGTGCCCGCCTGGTAACTCACAGTAAAATTGTCCATCTCCGATTCCAACAGCTACCACGGATGAACCATCAGCAAGAAAGACTGTAGCACTTGTGTCACGAATAGACATGAAAAATTGCCTATCATTCGTCATATGACTGGTTGCCCCGGAATCTATGCACCATCCTCCAGTAGGCCTACTTGCAGCATGTTGTTGATCCAGTGCCCTAAATGTGGCATAGTTCTGTGTGTTGCATACCTTAACCTCAACCGATGTTCTTGCCGATTCTGAACCTGCTGATCTCTGCTGTTGTCTTTTCTTGAATCGATAGCAATCTGCCTTTAAATGGCCAAGTTTATTACAGAAGTAACATGCCCGTATCTCTTTGCCACCCTTATTTGGTTTCCCACTTGAATTTTTAGTTGTTCCTCTATGATGAGCGCGACTAACCTTACTTGAGTCTGCGACCGCCGACTGTAGTGCAACCTCTGAATCACAATTTCCAGGCACACCAGCTTCGGCACGCCTTTGGTATTCGTCAAGCATTTTCCCAGTTACATATTCCACCGTTAAATCTGCCTCGTCACGGCCCTCGAGCGCTGTGACAAGCCCTGAATAAGATTCTGGAAGACTCACCAGCAAAACCGCAACAATCTCGTCGTTTTCAAGTGGCCTACCAGATCCACGCAGCAAACCCACTACTTCCATAATTGCGTCGATGTGACTGCGCATTGGTCCACCACGATAATGTATGCCGTACAGTTTACGTCGTAAATATAACCTGCTTCCGAACGTGGATCTCTCGTACTTTCTCGACAGAGCCTGCCATGCATCACACGCATCGTTCAAGTGTGCAAAATGAATGAGTTGACTGTCCTCAACACTCAATGTAATGTATGCTAAGGCTTTGTTATTTTTCTTCTGCCACACCACGTTAATTACTTCAGGCTTTGGTTCACTGACAACTTCCCACAAATCATCACGCACTAATACGGCTCGCAACTTTGTTTTCCAAAATATAAAATTTCCACCATTTAACATTGGAATATTCAACTTGACACTTTCTTGAGCCATCTTGTAATCACACACACTCAAAGCACACGATCGTTAAACAGACTTTTACTCCTCTTACGCGCAGTTTGCCGTAGACTGGGCCTCATAACCTGATGAATTAGCAGCTTATTTTAAATATCAACGATCGATTAACTGTAAGACTTGAGTGCATTTTTATTTGTCACAGCCTACATTTTAACAATATAACATGTACTCTAAGCCCACCACAAGCATTGGAGATGGTCGAGTTTGTTTTCCACAGAGTGTAGACACACGATCTACACACTGCCTTGCAATCCATTGAGATCAGGCTATGCCAGCGCTCTCGGCAACCAGCTTGGAGTATCCGAACCTTGTGGCAAGCGCTCTCCAACACCTTTTTGTTGGCGGAAACTCCCGAGATTAATTTTGCCATTATGAACACGGCCTACTAAATTCAAATGGGTTCTTTGACATGCCAACATCGTTTGACATACGTGTCGTAATTTTTGCCGCCTTTCAAAAATCACTTACCACGGTCAGAAGCAAACCTGCAAGCTTGGGGTTGGTATACCGACACGATAACCACTCACCCACCGTGGCAAGCTAATAAAATTTATATAAAGTGGGGAAACCACGGAAAACCACTTCCACGATGGATGAGGTGGGAGTTGATCCCACCTCTTCTCAGTTTTGCCTCACGAGGCTGAGTATATCCCTGTTCCAGCTCTCAGACAAAGAATTAAAATTTCTTGGCAGAACCGGGAATCGATTTTGGACCTCCAGCGACAGCCTAGAATGCTAGCCGCTACACCACGAGCGGGTCGAAAGAGTAACTAGACAGAGACAGACATACACCACTATTTATTTCTCTTATACATTAACATAGGTTTGCTTTGCCCATATTTCTCAAACTGAAACGGTTCCTTTCTTCAATGAAAATATATGGTTAGTAGCATGGCCACCTCTTGCTGGTGGGCCATTGCAAGGAGTCTAGCGCTTGAGCTACGGGATTCTTTGTGGTGGTCCAGCAGTGAGGTAGTAGGTGGCTTTGACCTATGAAGTTTCATGTCTATATATATATTCTTTTTTTGATTGTCAGTTGTTGTCTTGGTGTTCTGTGGTTGTTGTATTTCTTCTTGTTGAGAACGGTGAGTAGAATGCTGTTTGGATTCTCGACGGAGAATGGAATGGGTTATGTTTAGTCAGTTGTTGTGATGCTTTTTGTTGGAATGAATGATAGTGATATTGAGAATAGATTGGAATGATAGTGATATGTTCAGAATAGATTGCAATAATGAGAGAGGACATGATATGTTGGTTATGTCTTACTGTGAGTTAAGATGAAAATATATGGTTCTGAAATCTTGTCCTTGTGCTACACAGCCACCAGCCCGAATAAATTGAAGTTACATCACTATACTACCGGGTGAGTTAGCCGTGGTCGTTACGGCATGACTGCTGGCAGTTGCTCACATCCGGGAGGAGAGTAGGTTCGAATCACCCCGCCGGCAACATTGAAGATGGTCTTCTGTGGTTTCCCATCTTCCTTCCAGGCAAATGCCGGGGTTGGTCCCTCACTATAGGCCACAGTCGCTATTTTCCAATTCGTCGCCCTTCCATTCCAAGTTCCCTCCCCAACGGTACTTTTAGCTCACCCATTGGGTGTCCGTCTCGAAGCAGCTACAAAACTGGCGAGCCGAACATGTCCTCGGACACTCCCGGCACTAAAAGCCATACACTAAAAAAATAAAAATAAAATAAAAAAACATCACTATACTACAGTACTACAGGGGAAGATGACCTCGCTGTTGCGCCCCTTAAAACAACAACAATAACTAACTATACCACCTTAGGAGAATGAGTTAGCAGATTTGAATTTGCGAAGACCAGCGCAGCGGTCACTGGACTAGCCTATATTATGGAATACTGACGACTTGTTGATATGGTAGACAAGGCGGGAAGTGTGGACCTTGATCTCTAGCGACCTTGGGTCAACTCTGATAACAATTGTGACGTCACGAGGGGCCTACTGGCAGAGTGGCTTAATATTGACACTCACCGACACCAATGTTGCCACCTCTATAGAATTAAACATACTTTATTTCTTTTAGATAAAAAAGTACCAGTTTCTAAAATCATATCCTATTATCTATAGGTCTAGTCCATTATATTTCTAAAAACGCTTTCAGAAATTGATTCTAAAATGTCAGAAATGTTTTGAATATTCAGTAAATTTATGATTTAATTTTACTTTGAAGCTTTCTTGTCCTACAACAACGGAACTGTAAAAACCCGAAGAACAGGCTTCGGTAAATACTAAAAGCATCTGGTCAATATCCATTGAAAACTTTTTAAAGTAATTATGATAACACGTTGTTCGAATCTTCTGTCTTTCAACTGGTTTGATTCAGCCTTCAATGCCTCCATGTCCGGAGCTAAACATTCCTTCTGTACATAGCTACCACATCCTACATCCGCAGGAATCTGTTTTACATATTCTAACCATGGTCTACCCCTACAGTTCCTATCCTCGCCCCTTCCTCCCATAACTAAGTTTGCTATTCCTGGGTGTCTTAGTATGTGTCCAGTCAACCTATCTCTCCTCTGTCATTGGTCTTAATACCTCTTCATTTGTTACTCTATCTACCAATTTGATCATCATTGTCTTGTAACGCCACATTTCAAACACTTATATTCTCTTCTTTTCTGCTCTACCAATAGTCCAAGTTTCACTTCCATAGAGTGCCACACTCTCGGCATAGTCTTTCAAATATGACATCCTAATACCTAAATCTATATTCGATGTCAACAAATTCCTTTTCTGTAGAAATTCTTCCCTTGTCTGAGCCAACCTACACTTAATATCCTCTTTGCTTCGCCCATTACACGTTATTTTGCTTCCTTAATAGCAAAAGTCTCATACTTACTTTAGCATTTCACCTACCAATTTGACGTCAATAAGGGTTTCTGATTTCTTTCAACTGCATTCCATTGCTTTTGTTGTACATTCAGCGACTTTCATCATGAATTCTTTCCTGAAGACGGAGTCCATACCATTTAAAATAAATATTGGGTGTTTGGCAACTACGATGCGCGACGATATTTGAGTGTGACAACGTATTCTCGGACTGATTTGTTTAAACTGTCGCTCTTGCGAAATTTTAGCTTCGTATAGTTTTTCAATTATGTATTTTGCGGAACGAAAAGTTCACAGGTGAAATGAAGAAACGCCGAGTCACACTCACTTCCAGAGGAACTCCAAACACAACCACTCTTCTCTGAAGTTTTAACTCAACACGAATCGACAGTTTGCTGCTGGCTGTATCTGGGGTAATATGTTCGCCCACTAGCTAGGCTGTAACTGGGGTGATAGACTTGCCCCTAGCCAGCTCGAAAACTGTCGCCTCAGTATTTGAATGGATATTGTTGGAAGAAATGAAAACGTAAATACACTTAGGCCTATAGTGGGCGATATATTGCAGATAGAGATATGCTCTCTTGGACGGTTTTGTAGAACTTTTCATGCTAAACAATTGTTGCACTCATAGTAGGCCTATATAGATATTTTTAACGGTTTACCCAGCGTAAGCTTAAAAAGCGCACGGAGGCCATGTGGTTTTTTTTCGACTTTTTCACTGAAATCGTTACTGCTCGTTGATCATAAATAAATTATTTTCTACAGAAATCGTCCTCGAGATATCCTTTACAGAATGGTGAAAACCGCATCAAAATCCATGAAAAGGTTCACCCGTGATATCCAAAAATGACAGTAGTGACACTCGAGTGCAGCAACAGAAGAGAGAGTGAGAGAGAGCGTTGCATCAGAAGAGTGATAAAAGCGATATCATCACCTTTCACTGTAACACTTTTTCACGAATGTCACTGTATTCCAACAATTTATATGACGTTGTCACGTCAAAATGTATTCAAATCCTCTGGTGAGTTGGCTAAGATGACAATGTCTTCAGGAAATCTCAAGGTTGAAATTATTCCTCCTTGAATCTTTACTCTTACTTTGAATTTTAACTAATTTCCTCCATTGCTTGTTCAATGTATAAAGACGGCCCCGTGGTGTTGGGGTAGCGTGCCTGCCTCTCACCCGGAGCCCCGGGTTCGATCCCCGGCTCCGTCAGGGATTTTAAAACTGACGTGAGGGTTGGAACGGGGTGCACTCAGCCTCGTAAGGACAATTGAGTAGCTGTCTGACAGTGAGACAGCGCCCCGATCACGAATACCAAGATTAACAGCCGAGGGGACCCGACGCGCTGATAACGCATCACCCCAATATCTGCAGGCCAAATGGCTGGGCAGCGGTCGCTTGGTCGGCCTTAGCCCGTCATGGCTGTATAGTGCCAGGCGAAAAGGCAAAGGTGAAGTCTAAAAGTGCCAGGCTGTTTTAATGGAAAATGTAGGCTTTCAGAAAAAAAATATGTACATCCCCTGTTTTGAAAGATACGAAAGCGAAATTTAGTCAGGGAGTGCAAAACATAGCTATCTAAATTCAGGGAAATTTTCAGATCATTATGAAACTTCTTTCTTTCTTTATTAATTAATTCATTAAAATAATTTCTTCTATAAAATAAAAATTAGAAAGTTTGATTATTCCTATTACCACACGCTTATAAATGGAGTAAAAATGAACACTGGAGAGCACACATACATAAGAAAAGAACCAGGAAATGCAGTTTTTAGTTTAAAAAATATCAGCAGGGGTGTCAAAAATCCGAAATTCTAAAATCTAGCATATTCATAAAATACCGTACACCAACAATGGCATTGTTGATATAAATAAAATAAAAATAATTACAGTGAAAATAAATAAATAGAAGGGCACCCTGTAGTTTTATCTTTCACATTTGTGGTTGTGTAGCCTGTGGAGGATTGTCCTGGTCAACATTCCTTTCTTCCCAGTCACTATTACTATCAACATCATTACCATCACTATCACTTGTTTGGTTATGCACGATCGCATTCAGCGCAGGTAATTCATTGTCCGAAGCAGAATCTGCACTTGATTCGTCACACACAAGATCGCAATCACTGTCCACGAAGTCCAAGAGTTCACCACTTGACTCAAAAATCATTAATTCTTCAATTTCTTCCTCTCTCAAACAATGCTTCCTTTCCTTGGACGACATGCTTTTTCGAGTCACGCGTAAACAAGTCAACGAACTTCAAATATCGCTCGAGTATATCGATAGACAGAAAACTAAAGATGTTTGCCAGAAAATGATAGCTAGAACTCTCATTAATGGTCACGTCAAGTTTAGGCGCCATTTTCGGTCTATAAGCCCTTCTAAGAATACAAAAACGAAGCGTATCTCAGAGCGACGCTGGCAAGTTTCGTTCATTTTATGAGGATCGCTCACAGCGACTCTGGCACTAAGAGGGTTTTAATATTGTTTATAACTTAGCCAATAGGGTACAAGCAAATTTACAATCATTTTATGATTTTACCAAAGCAAAGCATTCTTAGGCCTACGCCCCTGATTAACTTTTTTGGGAGAGAAAGGTCTACAACATTTATAATATTGGCAGATTGAATATAATTTTTTGCCTATTTTCAATTTTGAAAAAATAGGCTTATGAGATCACCTTTTGTCCGTATGTGTGTGAGGAGTGTGTGTGTCCCTAATAACTTCTAAACGGCTGGAGAGATTTCAATGAAACTCGGTAAGTTCATAGCACTATTCCGGATGACCCCGACCGTGCCCTTCAAATTTTGTTACGTCTCACCAATCCAACATGGCGGCTGTGCGAAATATTTCACCAGCATTCAATATCTCCGAAACTATTCCCGATATCACCCTGGAATGTTTTACGGTAATAAAGGGAACTACTAGAAGTTCACCTATGTGACTTTTGAAAGACTGGTAACTACAAAACCAACATGGCGGCGAAGCGAATTTGCGACTTTAAATAGACGTTTCTCCTGATTTAACCAACCAAACGCAATAAAACTTGGTACAGTATATGTGTATACACACTGTAATGCACCGACATCTAACTTGGTTCAAATGTTTACATAACCACAAGATGGCGGATGTGCGAAATATTTCACCAGCATTCAATATCTCTGAAACTATTAGCGGTATCACCCTGAAATTTTGTACGGAGATAAAAGGCACTACTGGAAGTTCATCTATAAGACTTTCAAAAACCGGTTAACTACAAAACGAACATGGCGGCCAAGCGAATTTGAAAATTTTAAATAGACCTTTCTCGCGATTTAATTTACCAACCGCAATGAAATCTGGTACAGGAAATGTTTATACACATTTTAATACACTGGTATCTAATTTAGTTCAATTGTTTACATAACCTCAAGATGGCGGCTTTGCGAATTTCAAAATTAAGTTTATATTTCTTGTGTCGTAATCATGCGATCGAAGTGAAAGTTTGAATAATGAACCTACGCAATAATTTTCCTTAAATGGTACGCGACTCTATGGCCTATACATTTAACAATCCTACATGGCGACCATCCGAAATATTTAGACGGCTCTAAATATTTACGAATCTATTATAGCAATCAAACTGAATTTCTTTATGTTCATAGGGGCTATGTACATAAGTTCACCTATAGGACTTAAATAACCTGGTGATCACAAATCCAACATGGCGGCGACGCGAAGTATAAATATTCACATGGACGTTTCTCGCAATTTAACCATCCGAGTGTAGTGAAACTTGGTAGAGTAAATCCTTATACAAATGTTAATCCAATGACATCTAATTTTTTTCAATTGTTTCCATAACTACAAGATGGCAGCTGTGCGAAATTTTAAAATCTCCTTGTTACTCTTGTGTCCTAACCATGCGATTGAAATTTGAATGCTACACTTATACAATAATCTCCATGTAACAGTACATAACTCTAGGACCTACATATATAAAATCCAACATGGTGACCATCCGAAATATTTAGTCGGTTCTCAATATCTACGAATCTATTACAGCAATCAAACTGACATTTTATATGTTCATAGTGGCAGTTAACATAAGTAGGATATATGAAAATAGGCTGTATAGTTCTTCACGGAACTTCTTGTTAAATTCATCAGAAGCTTATTTTAAAGTAAATACCGTAGTTAATAAATCTCCATATCTTACATCAAAGATGAGCATTTCTCAGCTTGGGACACATTTTTGGTTCTTTGATGAAGCACCTTGTATAATAATATTGGACTGTTTGTTGGTCACTTTGATTCACTCACTGGCTTCTTTTTTTTCTTCTTTTCAATATGGTGCCGCACTTCGTCCCATTTCTACTTCATAGTCACATGGAATATTAATATTGTAGAGCACTTGTCTGAATCTCCGTCAGGGGAGGAGAGTCAATGAAGCAAGACAGTCATTGTTATTCTATAGCAGTACCTTCACAAGGCGAGGGCTGCATACAATATGTGCTTCAGAAACTTGGTTTGAGTCTCGGCACATCCATTCCTAAAAGAGGATGAAAAGATTTCTTCAGCAGTCATTCGTACGGTTACATAAATTTTTTTCACCTCTCTTACTTCATATTCCCCCAGGGGCTCACATCTTATGGGACGTGGGTTGGCGACCACGGGACCCCAGCTGAGTCCGGCATTGCTTCCACTTTCTTGTGCCGGGCGCCTCTCTGTCTTCTTTCCTGTCGACCTCTCTTGGTCAACTCTTGTTCTCTTCCGACCCCGACGGTATTAGGGTATCCGAGGCCAAGGGAGTCTTTTTCCTTTCCGCCTTCATTGGCCCTTCTCTCATCTTTCCTGATCCCTCATTCTTCGTGGGATCAGCCTTCTTTTCATTATTGCTCCTTTTCTCTCTAAGATTCCCGCCCTGATTTTATGAATTGGCTCCCGGTGTCTCTAAATTACATTTTGTGAGTTTTTTTTAAACTCAACCACATTTTGTAAGTTTTTTCAATCTACATTGCATTTTGTAAGTATTTTCGATCTAAACCCCATTTTGTAAGTATTTTCAATCTCAATTACATTTTGTGAGTATTTTGAATCTCAACCACATTTTGTAAGTCATTCCAATCTACATTGCATTTTGTAAGTATTTTCGATTTCAATTGCATTTTGACAGTACAGTATTTTGAATCGGGGGCTTCCACATATTGTGAGTATTTTGAATCTACCATACATTTTGTAATCATTTTCAAATTCAATTGCATTTTGTAAGTATTTTGCACCTCAATTGCATGTTGTACATATTTTCAATTTCAATTGCATTTTGTAAATATTTTGAATTTCAATTGCATTTTGTTGAGAATTTCGAATCTACATTGTATTTTGTAAGTAATTTGAATCTAAACTACATTTTGTGCGTATTTTTCAATGTAAATTCCTTTTATGAGTATTTTCCTTCTAAATTTCCTTTACCTTTTGTAAGTATTTCAACTCTACATTTTGTGAGTCATTTCAATCTGAGTTCCATTTTGTAAGTATTTTCAGTCCAGCTTGATTTTCGTTATGGTTTTCATTTCATTGTCATTTTCGCAATCGCCCAGACCATTAGGGGCCGATAACCTAGATGTTAGGCCCCTTAAAACAACAATTATCATCATCATGATCATCTCTTAGTTCATTGCCAACTTGTTGTTTGATAAAACAATGAACAGGTAACAAATTGAATTCCTGAAATAAGATCTTTTGACAAGACCGGGATAGCTCAGCATGCCAGGGTCACTTCTTGCCCCGTTTCAATAGTTCTCGTTCATTTCGTCTCCCATTAGCTCCTCTGATAACGGGCTGCGTGGTTCAGTGGTAACATTCTCGCCTGTTGAGGTCAAAATAGCGGGTTCGAATCGCAGTGCAGTCAGTTGGTATTTGATGGTGCACACATGTGACGGAGCCATGTCAGTAGATATACTGGCACGTTTATGATCCCCTTCGAGGCAACATTCCGACAAACTGGAGTCTCTTAAATCTGCAGTATTTAAAAGGGACGTAAAACATTTCATTCTTCTTCTTATTATTATTCCTTCGTTACGGCCAACTAAGGACCACGTCATGTCAATTGTTTCTTCTGCATTTTAATGTTGGCCCAGTACTATTTCATTCGCAATCGATGTTGCACCTTTCTCTCTATCGTCCACGCCTTCCCGGTTTTTAGTTTCGGCTTAAGTTGAAAACTCGATGTTTTTGAAGTTTTTCCCTAAGTGGGCCACGCTCCTGGATATCTTCACATGTTATCCCAGTCTCCAACAGATCTTTCTCTACTTCACTGAACCAGGCCCCCTTTGTCTTTTTCTCACGGAGAACAGCCAAAATTCGGTTGGATAGCCGTGTTGATTTCATTCGGGTTATATGTCCATAAAAAGAAATCCACCTTTTCCTCATCACGTCAGTTACTTTCTCTACGTATGTGTACAACTCTTGGTTGTGGCGTCTTCGGAACCCGCCGTGTTATTTAACTGGACCCAGGAATTTTATCAATATCTTCCTCTCCTTGGTCTGCAGTTTTTCCATTATGCCTTTTCTATCCATGGCGAGATATTCCACAGCATACAAAGCTTCTGGCCGGATGACCGTGCAGTAGTGCTTGAGTTTTGCAATCAGGGATATAGATCTTTTGTTGTACACATTCTTAGTTAGATGGTAAGCCATTTCAATTTCAATCTTATTCAAGCGTGACGCAAAAGCCTCGTTTTCGGACATTGTAGGGTCTATCCATTCGCCAAGATGCTTACATTACACAACCCGCTTGATTTTCCCATGACTCACTTCTAAATGATTTGGAGCCGTTTTGATGTTAGTAATAAATTCTGATTTCTCGAAAGAGCTTGTGATTGAAGCTGGTTGATCTGTTTCCTGACCATATCCAATGAATCCGCAAAATCCGCAAGGTCATTATTATTATTATTATTATTATTATTATTATTATTATTATTATTATTATTAACTCCTCTGTTTAAATTGACGCCAAGAAAGACATCCGGCCTTAAAAGCACTCGCCTTCATGAAACTATTCTCACCTCATACTCGATCCCCTTAACACATTAGGCTATTAATAAAAGGGTGGACATACATCATATACAAATCATTATCATCTATTATTTGGCTGGCTGCGTGGCTCAGGGGTAACGTTCTCGCTTGCTGAGCCCAAGGTTGCAGGTTCGTATCCTGGCACAGTCAGTTGGCATTTGAGGGTGCGCGAATGCGAGGGAGCCGTGTCAGTAGATTTACTGGCACGTTAAAGATCCCCTTCGGGGCAAAATTCCGGCACCCCGGCGTCTCTAAAAGCCAGAGTAGTTAAAAGGGACGTAAAACCAATAACATTATTATTATTACATCTATTATTATTATTATTATTATTATTATTATTATTATTATTATTCTTTCTTCGTTTAGGCCTGCTATGGACCACGTAATTTCTACTGCTTACGTCTTTGGGCCTTGATCTTAGCCCATTGTTCACGCATTCGCTGTCTGTGAGACTCCTTTCTTTCTTCAGGCCACTTCTTGCCGGATTTTAATTTCGCTTTTTCTTGGAATTGGTGGTGTGCTCCAAGCTTTCCCTTCAAAAGGTCACGTTCCATAATGTCTGCGTGGGTGATCCCTACTTCGTGTAAATCCTTGTCTACCTCACAAAACCAGGGGCCCTTGGTTTTTGTTGTTGTTAAGAAAATAGGTATATATCCGATTGATGATTCCCTCTGGTTTCATTCGGGTTAAGTGGCCATAGAAAGGTATTCTTCTCTTCCGAATTACTTGAGATATCCTTTCTACATGATGGTACAGCTCATTGTTATGCCGTCTCCATTATTCACCATCGTATCTCAACAGCCTTAAGATGTTCCTCAGGATCATCCTTTCCTTGGCTTCCATTTTCTCAACCAGACCCTTCCTATTCATTGCCAGGCATTCTGCTGCGTACAGCGCCTCAGGACGGATAACTGTACGATTAGTTTGGCATTGCGGGACACTGTTCTTGTTGTACACTCCTTTCGTTAGCTGGTAGGCCACTTCCATCTTGTTCATTATTATTATTATTATTTATTTATTTATTTATTTATTTATTCGTTTGTTCACCTTTAGGAGAGCGAACTTGAATACATGAATTCATCTTCTGGCGTTTTCCCGCTTCTCTTCCCAAAATCTCTTCATCCTCTCAGAATGCTCCTTCTTCCGCTCAGCTGTCCATTTTCTTCTTCCAGGCTGTCGTGATGGTCTATGATGAAACTTAACATTTTTTAGCCTACTTTTCACATTTTGCAAAAATGAGGAAAAAGTAGACTTATGAGATCGGGCAAATGTGTGTCTGTCTGTCTGTCTGTCTGTCTGTCTGTCTGTCTGTCTGTCTGTCCGTCCTTCTGTCTGTCTGTCTGTCTGTCTGGCTGTGTGTGTGTCCCCCCCTATCAACTCCTAAACGGCTGCAGCAATCGAAACAAAATTTGGTAGGAGTAAAGATCTACACCTGAATATCTCACGGCCATATTTGAAAATGATGTCAGTGCTACCAACTGCTAAAAAATCGCAATTGAAATTTGAGCTCCATGTTGGATATCTTGGAAAGTATGAATGGGAGCTATTTCAAAATTGGCACACGTACAGACCATAATATTTCAGTTTAATTTCCAGGAGGCCAAACATGGCAGTGTTGCCAAAATGAGTATAAGCCTCCTGATAGGTCCAATTTTAAATGCATATAACTTCTACACTATCAATTGGAATTCAACCAAATTTCGTATGTTGTATGTCTACATAACCAGATATGACTGAGCGTATTCTTAAGACCTACCAGGGCTGCCAACTGTTAATAAATGCTCCTAATTTATTTTATCCAAATACCAATATATCAGAAAGTATGCAAGCCGACAGCTTTAAACTATGCACACGTATAGTACCTGATATTCTATATTAATTTGGAGTAACTTATATACGTCAGTGCTACCAACATGATTCTAAGCCTGCTGACAGTTCCAACTTTAAATACATGCAACTTCCATACTATCATTTGGATTTCAACCAAATTTCGTATGTGTTATGTGTACCATAACAGATATGACTATGCGTATTCTAAGGAGCAACCAGGGCTGCCAACTGTTAATATGTGCTGTCCCTATTTTTGTTACCCTAATATCAATATATCAGAAAGTATGCAAGCCAATAGCTCTAAAATTTGCACACGTATAGTACCTGGCATTCTAGACGAATTTGGAGTAACTAATATACGTCAGTGCTGCCAACATGATTCTAAGCCTGCTGATAGGTCCAATTTTAAAATGCATGTAACTTCTATACTAACTAATGGATTTCATACAAAATTGGCACAACAATAGGTCACATTATTTCAGATTATTTCTGACCAATACATGCATGACATTGTTGCCAACATGATTTTACGCGCGCTGTTAGATCCAATGTTTAACTGCATGTAACGTCCATGCGATTCATTGGACTTCAACCAAATTTTGTATTTTGTACCTTAAGAGATGGAACTAAGAATATATTCAGTCATCAGGGCTGCCAACTGTAGTGCTCTATTAGGATACATTATGCCAGGTATACAGTATTTCGAACTAATTGGAAATTTCGATATTAGCAACTTAATTTCGTCATTATTCTAGATAGGTTCATATTCTGTAGAATAATCATTGGCATGAAAAGTAGGCTGTATAGTTCTTAACAGAACTTCTTGTTATTTTATTCCTGCACTAGGTGTGGTCATCGAGATTTTGAAAGTTGACCTGCCCCTCTGAACCTCTGTCAGCCACTCCGTGCCACACTTACTCCGTATTATAACGTTGAGCACTTTCTTCGCCGTTCTGAAGTTTTCCATCCTGTAAATGTGTGTATAAAACTGTGCTCGACGTTTTCTGATTACTTCGTTATCTTGTGGATCTTTTGGCAGAGTTCGCTTTGAGGTCTCTTCATCCTAATGTCGTTATTATTATCTGCCCCATAAAACTTCCTGAAAATTTTTCTTTCCTGTTCTTCTGTATCCTTAATTTTGGAATGATCGTTGATCACCATTGTTTCGGCTGCGTAAATTGCTTCCGGAAGAATCACCGTTGTATAGTGCCTTAATTTTGCGTCTAGCGAGAGGCAATTCTTCTTCTTCTGCTTCTTCTTCTGCTTCTTCTTCTTATTATTATTATTATTATTATACAAACGTGATATACATTTTCATTTCAGAGTATTTTACCTATCAGCGACAATCTAGTCTGCAAGCCTCTGTTTGCGAACAAGTCGGCATGATCCTCCATTAGCCTCCTCTTCTTCTACACCTCTCACCTTCAAATCATTCAACACTGAATATAATCTTCGCCTCCAAGGTCTACCTCTGATACTCTTGCCCTCTATAACCAAGCTCCTTAATATATTAGTTAATCTCTCCTACCCCATTCTCTTCACATGGCCCCACCATCTGAGCCAACTCATACAAACAGCTTCATCTAGCGTGTTCATTTCTAACGAAGCTTTGATTCTCTTCATTACGAGTATCTTCCTGCCATTGCTTCCATTTATTTCTCCCAGAAATTAACCGTGCTACCCTAATATCAGCTACCTCTAGCTTATGTATAAAGCGCGGCTAGCGTTCTTGGCTGTCACCCGGAGATCCAGGTTTGATCCCCATTTCTCCCAAGAAATTTAATTGAGGTACATTAAACCTCGTGAGGCAAAACTGACAGGAGGTGGGATCGATTTCCATCTCGGCCATTCTGGAAGTGGTTTTCTGGTTTCCCTTACCACTCTGAGCATATTGTATGTCACCTTTAACGCTGTAGCTCGTTTAGCACCACCCAAGGGTCACGTGTGGGGTAATTTAAGGTAATACCTACGGACGTGAGCAACGTACACAAAATTGAATGATACAATGCGTTGCATTACTGGTTCCATCAAATCAACTCCATGTCACTGGTTACCCATGCTGAGTCACATCCCTCCACCTCACTTAAGGAAGAAGCAAGCTCTACTAAGGGAGGCTAAGAAAATATTTGCCATTGCACCAAGAATTCTGCCATCCATCACAGCAGCGACTGCAATCTAGAAGACCAGTAAGTGTCACTGCGGGGCAACTCATTGCTGCTGGATTTGACCTAAATGAAAGCTGGAAGCATGAGTGGCCAACTAAAACGTAGGGAACAAGTGCCCACCATCTTGATCCCACGAAGAAACCAAACTGCTTTGACTTACCGAGGAACTTCTGCAGCCGCATCAACAGGCTGAGGACTGGACATGGTTGCTGCAATTATTTCAGGTACAAGTGGGGCTGGATCAGCTCACCAATGTGTGAGTGTAACCTGGAAGAGCAGACGATCGTCGAACTTCTGGTCCAACGCTGTCCTCTTTATTCGTACCCTGGCATTCCTGACGATTTGTTCGCTCTCACGCCCGATTTAACCGAATGGTTGAGAAGGATGGACTTTAAAGTTTGAATATACCTTGTTATGTATAATAGTATATTGTATATATTAACCGTACGATTAAAATAAACTACCACTTCAGGCAAATGCCGGGATGGTTCCTAACTTAAGGTCACGGCTGCCTCTTTCAGGAGGAGAATGACAGAGCTCGAATGGTTTGGAGAAGTGAGAACAGACCTAGCCAACATAAGGGTAAAAGAAGACGACATAGCAGATAGGGAATCATTTAGTCGATTAATTAAGGTGTACAGAGGTTTCCAGGAGACGGAGGAGGAGCCAGAGACAAAGAAAAGAACCTACAGAGAAGAACAGGAGAGGGATGCAGGAGAAAGGACGTGAAGATACTGGTAGAGAGTCAAGGCAAAATATAATGTAAAGACTGTCAAGCATGGTCCATAGAAGGTCAGGTCGAAAATAAATAACTAAATGAATAACTAGCGGACCCGTGCGATAAATCTCTCATTTTCATAAACCACACTCTCCCCAATAGGTTTATAATGAGAGACTTAGGGAGAAAGGTTGTTATGTTTTTATTTCAACCAAACGATTATAGACCACTATTTACATTTCAGTTAGAATTCCAAGTTCTACGTTCCCTAACTTAAGAAGGGAATCACTGAAAATTGGATCATCATAACACTCACCGGTTATTCGATATTTATGAAATTATACGATTTGAGTATTCATTCTTTTGATTAACTCTTTCTGAAATCCATTCAAAATGATAAAAGAAACACCTCAGAATGTTAAAATGACATGAAACAGGCGTCACAGCGGCCAAAATGTGAAGTGGACAGCAATTATGGATCTATTTTCCTACAAAAAAGTATCTGCAAATCGCACACTTCGAACATTTTTAAAAGTATTTTTTAAAGAAATTATAGATGTTTGTGAAATCAGAGTGCAATTCGTCACTGCTAATATCTATTCTCTTTCATATGAATGCTCATTTGTCACGATCGGTCGCTTGTGAGCCCCGCAGGAAGGACCTATACTACTGAAATAATATATATGATTATACAACCTACAATTAATGTAAATTGCCATGCACACCTGTTTCACGGGTGGCAGTGAGAAGGGTGAATGTTTCGTGGAATGGAATGGTCCTGAAAACCATCGTCACGGGCGACGAGACTTAGTGCTTGAGATACAACCCCGAAGGCGCGCGTCAAAGTATGGAGTGGCGGGGTCCAGGGTTGCCGAAAGGCCCTGAAGGGTCACAAGTTTCCGGACATTTCGGGCATCCAATGTAATGTGATGACCCAACTGAAGACTATCCCTAAAGAAGACTATGCCAGGAGTTTCCTGGACTTGTACAGCCGTTCTCAGAAGTGCATAACCATCCACGATAATGATGATGATGACGATAATTGTTGTTTTAAGGGGCCTAACATCTAGATTATCGGCCCCTAAACCATCCATGAGGATTACTTCGAAGGTTAGTAACTGCTGTTTCAGGTAAGCCAACAATTTGTTCGTATACAGTACTAAACATATTGCTGGTACATCACAACATAACTACTGGGAGTGTTAGCCGTGGTCGTTACGGCGTGGCTGCAGGCAGTCGCTCACATCCGGGAGGCGAGGAGGTTCGAATCCCCCCGCCGGCAACCTTGAAGATGGTCTTCTGTGGTTTCCCATCTTCCTTCCAGACAAATGCCGGGGTTGGTCCCTAATTATAGGTCACACCCGCTACCTTTCAACTCCTAGTCCTTACATTCACAATTTCCTCCCTAGACAACATTCCACACGTGACGGTACCTGTAGCTCACCCCATGGGTGTCCGTGTAGAAGCAGCTACAAACTCTGGCGAGCCGAACATGTCCTTGGACACTCCCGGCACTAAGAGCCATACGCTGAAAAAAAAAAACATAACTGGGTTTCGGTAACCAAAGTATAGTGACTGAAATAGCCACTATCATCACTATTATTATAATTAATGTTATTAGTATATTATATTCTTATTGTTATTATTATTATTATTATTATTATTATTATTATAACTAAGTGGAGTTAATGAACACCTATCCTTCCGTAAGTTGTGATAGGTCTACGTATTACTGTCGTAGTTAGGATAAGTTTTGACCTTTGACAAGTAAGAGATCATTACAGGCGGACAGCGTAATTTGATCTCAATAATTAGCCTAATTACGATATTCCTCCAAAGTTTAACGAAGGTAGAGTAGGTAAGATAAGATAGACCTAAAACAGTGTTCGCCAGGATTTTGTTATTAATTGTAACGAACTGTACATCATTCAGGAAACTTTCCTCTATGTCAAAATATAATGTTGATGCTATTATCCCTGTAGTTAAATATACGAATATAAACTGGAAAATAATTGATGTTGTTGTTGTTGTTGGTGGTGGTGGTGCTGTTGGTAGTGGCGATTCAGTTGCGAGCATGGACATTGTGGTCATCAGCCTCATGTATTTGGGGCTGACCAAAATAATTAGGCTACTAATGTTATTGCAAAGGTGTTGTGTTAGTATGTAGTGCATTGCACTTACGTTTAGTTCACTATTATTGTGGTGTTTAAATACTTTTTCAGTGTTGCCTTAATAATCGAAATTTGATTTTTTCAATCGGTAAACATGATTGTACCCAATTTTACCCTAATCCTGAAAAATTATTACATGAGATTATTAAATACACTTGGATAACCAGTTTCTATCGTCAAGCGATCATCATCAGATCCTCATATTGTATACATTCACCCATTCATTAAGACATAGATTTAATAGCCTAATTGTAAAGGAACCACCCATTATAATTACAGTTGGTTGCAATCGGGTTGACCGACTGCAAAACATCAAATTTTGTCTATTATTAATATTAACTCATCATCAACATCGCTTAACTCTAAATGAAGTAAACGAAGCAAATATATAACTTATTATAATTAGAGGCACTTGTCATAGCGTTTTTATTGATAAAACAAATTCCCACGTCTATCTCCTAGTAAAGTTACTTTTGTTAGTTTGCTGTTGTTGTTAATTTATTTTAGGGACTGGGGGCATACTGCTAAATGGCCTCGTGTAGTTGGGTGTGTGTTGAAAATGTCTGATAACATGTATTTATGTGATGACTGTAGTAACTGTATTACGGACAGGGATGGGGTAGGCACCCTGGGACTTTAAATATGGTATTATCCCAGCTTTCACCTGGAGAGAGTGTGGAAAAGCCTGGGGAAAAACCACATTCAGTTTTCTCAGTTTTGCCTCATGAGTCTGAGAGCACCCCTTTGCAGCCCTCAGACCAGAATTAAAATTTCTTGGCAGAGCTGGGAATCGAACTCAGACCTCTGGAGCGACAGCTAAGAAGGCTAGCTGCTACACCTGGTGTTGACCAACAGTACCGGGTACTTGCTGCAGTTGGCCTCGTGGCCGTGGTGCACGATTTAACGAGCATGGCTACGCCACTGGACAGCATTTGTTGTTGTTGATGTTTATTTTAGGGGCTGCGACATCGTGGCCATATAGATCCGTTTATTTGGGTACGTGGAATTTGTGTGATAACCTGTGTTATTTTGGTGGTTATACTAGTGTGTGTATTCGTACATAGGGGTATATGATTCGGAAGGAGGCAGCCGTGGAGCAAAGTTAGGAACCATTTGCCTGGAGTAGAAGTGGAGAAACCACGGAAAACCCTCCTCTTCTCAGTTTTGCCTCACGAGGCTGAGTGCATCCCTTTCCAGCCCTCAGAGCAAAATTAAAATTTCTTGTCAGAGCTGGGAATCGAACTCGGACATCCGGAGCGACAGCTAAGAAGGCTTGCCGCTACACCTGGAGTTGGTCAACAGTGCCGGGTACTTGCTGCAGTTGGCCTCGTGGTCGTGGTGCACGATTTAACGAGCATGGCTACGCCACTGGACAGCATTTGTTGTTGATGTTGTTTATTTTAGGGGCTGCGACATCGTGGTCATATAGATCCGTTTATTTGGGTACGTGGAATTTGTGTGATAACCTGTGTTATTTTGGTGGTTATACTAGTGTGTGTATTCGTACATAGGAGGATATGATTGGGAAGGAGGCAGCCGTGGAGCAAAGTTAGGAACCATTTGCCTGGAGTAGAAGTGGAGAAACCACGGAAAACCCTCCTCTTCTCAGTTTTGCCTCACGAGGCTGAGTGCATCCCTTTCCAGCCCTCAGAGCAAAATTAAAATTTCTTGTCAGAGCTGGGAATCGAACTCGGACATCCGGAGCGACAGCTAAGAAGGCTTGCCGCTACACCTGGAGTTGGTCAACAGTGCCGGGTACTTGCTGCAGTTGGCCTCGTGGTCGTGGTGCACGATTTAACGAGCATGGCTACGCCACTGGACAGCATTTGTTGTTGATGTTGTTTATTTTAGGGGCTGCGACATCGTGGTCATATAGATCCGTTTATTTGGGTGAGTGGAATTTGTGTGATAACCTGTGTTATTTTGGTGGTTATACTAGTGTGTGTATTCGTACATAGGAGGATATGATTGGGAAGGAGGCAGCCGTGGAGCAAAGTTAGGAACCATTTGCCTGGAGTAGAAGTGGAGAAACCACGGAAAACCCTCCTCTTCTCAGTTTGTCTCATGAGACTGAGTGAAGGCCTACCCCTTTCCAGCCCTCAGACCAGATTTAAAATGTCTTGGCAGAGCTGGGAATCAAACTTGGACCTCTGGAGCGACAGCTAAGAACGCTAGCCACTACACCTGGGGTTGGCCAACAGACAGCATTTTAAAAGTAATCTGACACAACGAGAAATAACATTCAGTTCAGACATATCTTAGACTTCTTAAAATAACATTTTAATTTAGAAATGGAAGATTTTTATGGCTAGTCTAATTAATTTCCCGAAAATTGTAGGTGTGAAGTTAGAAGAATATAATTCAATACAGCAATGTGTTGCAAGTTTATTAAATGGACCATATTTTGTCTCTAACAGTTTTCTACGAATTATATTTAAAACTCGAAGGCAGAACATCTCTATTTCATAACTGCAGGTGCCCCTTGTAATTCATACAATATTTATTCTTGGATGTTTGTGTAAGGTCTATTTTTCTCCACAGATGATATAAATAAAATCCCAACCTACCTCAACAATCACACCTGTTCAGAGTTTCAAGTGGCTCGCTGCCAGAATATGAGATGGTAATACGAATTTTCTTCAGAGCCTCCGTGGCTTAGGGGGCAGCACGCCGGCCTCTCACCGCTGGGTCCGTGGTTCAAATCCTGGTCACTCCATGTGAGATTTGTGCTGGGCAAAGCGGAGGCAGACAGGTTTTTCTCCGGGTAATCCGGTTTTCCGTATCGCAAATTTCATTCCAGCAACACTCGCCACTATCATTTAATTTCATCTGTCATTCATTTAATCATTGCCCCAGAGGAGTGCGACAGGCTTCGGAAGCCGGCACAGTTCATATCCTCGCCGCTAGATGGGGGCTTCATTCATTCCATTCCCTGACCCGGTCGGTCGACTGGAAGCAGGCTGTGGATTTTCATTTTTCAATATGAATGTTCTTGTTTTAGTTGAGTTATTAGAGGCTTGTGATATCGTGGTCATTTAACGCCATGTACTTGTGATTTGTCTGATAACCTGTGTTGTTGAGATGGATTTTTGAATCTTTATCTTCAGTTGAACAACACGAACACACGCCTAATTAAATTGGGTGGTAATTATGTGGATTCCACTCATAAATACCTACACTGATTACAATGGAGGTTTATAGTCGGTGCAATAAATTAATCACATGTAAATTTTCCAGGTGGAATCACATTATCTCAATTTACTAGGGCATATGTCCAGCGGCGAAGCCATGGCCGCCTACAAGGGGAGGGGGGGTCGGTGTCTTCCTGATTGCGGTCACCTCATCAGTAGTCCAGATTGCGGTCACTTTCATTTTAGGGAAGAGCTATAAATATTCCAGCGTCCAGATTGCGATCACTTTTCTTGGGAGACCGGGCCGGACCCTACGCACTAGCAGGAGTACCCTACCTTGACCACATCATTGAGGGCAAGGTAGGGGGAAAGCTTCCTTCAATAATACCATCTTAAAATTTGAGTAGTCTTGTCATTGAGTTTGACTTATCAAAAGTCACAGATTTCAAATCTGGAATGTTAATAACCATAAAACTTCAAATGTTTGATTTTGAGTGTAGGAGGGGGCGGGGACAAAAATTTATTACAAAGGGGATTTAAAATCAAACGAAGAACAAATTTCTTTTACGAGACAAATTTTTCGAGGTAATGAAAATAATGTTTTTCACGATATACAGGACCTATTATAAAAGTAGATATCTCGCGCCTCAAATGGGAGATGGGGGGCAGAAATTAAAAGTTATACCCTATAAGTACAAAATTTCCCGTTACAACAATTTTGTTGAAAGTGAAGGTCGTTGATTCCGATCCTGAAAAGTTTCTATTCTTAAGACTGAATATGTTATAATCATTGCTTTAGGAGCTGCCGTCAGATTGGGAGGGGAATTGATTTTTTAAGCGAAGTTTTATGGGGTGTGCTCAGCTGAACACTGAACTGTATTCTTTGGTTAGGTAGTGAAATATCAGTTTCTCCTTGTTATCCATAAAACTTACGGAAGGTATGAGTCAGAAGAACCAAGCACCATGGACGCTGGAATGTTTATAGTTCTTCCCTAAAATGAATGTGACCACAATTCGGACAGCTAATGAGGTGAACGCAATCTGGACACAACCGGGGGGGCAAGGTGAGGCCGTGGCCTCCCTCTGGAATCCCAAAAATCACACCAGTTTATTTTATAAATTGAAGTTACTGACAGTTAACTGATTTAGATGTAGGGATAATTACACAGTTTTATTTAACTCAGTCATTTGGGATTATTTGAAACTATCTCCAGTTATTTAGAAAATCGGCAAACTGGATTAACATTACCAATTTAATGAACATCTTTATTTTTATTTTTGTTGATGCAAGGTGGATGCTATAACTACCTTTCACCTGTTTTTAAGAAATGAACATTATGACGATGATGCACAAAGAAAAGCGATGGACAAAAAATCTGAACAAAAAAACTATTCCTCCCATTCATGCCATAAAGATAATGTACCCAACGGTTTCAGAGCAGTCAAATAATGGATATCAGGAAGCAAGTAAGAAATGAAACGCAAATTGCGGGAGGAGGGTACGTCACATCATCACCGTTCTCGTTAATCGTACACCACGGCCACGAGGGCAAGTACAACAAGATTGCAGATTGGAGGTTCGAATCCCGACGCTGGCCGGATTGTAATTTTTCCCCGGGATTTTCAACACTCCCTCCATCAAATGCCGGGATAGTACTTTATTGCAAGTCCCGGGGCACCTACTCCATCTCTGTCACGAATACAGCTACACCCACTACCACAGTCATCACATAAATACAGGTTACTAGCGCACCCATGCGAGAAATCTCGCATATTCGTAAACCACATTAGGGAGAGCCTTAGGGAGAAAGGTTGTTATGTTTTTATTTCAACCAAATGATTATAGAGCACTATTTACATTTCAGGTAGAATTCCAAGTTCTACGTTCCATAACTTAAGAAGGCAATCACTGAAAATTGGATCATCATAACACTCACCGGTTATTCGAAATTTATGAAATTATACGATTTGAGTTCTCATTCCTTAGATTTCCGGTAGCTGAAATCCATGCAAAATGATAAAGGAAAGACCTCAGAATGTTAAAATGACATGAAACAGGCGTCACAGCGGCCAAAATGTGAAGTGGACTGCAATTATGAATAGTCTTTTCCTACAGCAACAGTATCTACAAATCGCACACTTTGTACATTTTTTTTAAAATGGAATTCAAACCCACCTATTCTCAGTATTGGCTCACGAAGCTGAGTGACAGGCCACTTAGTGGCTAAACATTCTTGATTGTTAACGCACATTTACGCGTACGATGCCCGGCTCAGCCAAGAAATTTAATTTTGGTCTGATGCCTGGAAAGGCGTTCACTCAGCCTCGTGATGCAGAACTGAGAAGGGGTTGGTTCGATTTACACCTCAGTCAGCCTGGAAGTGGTTTTCTGTGGTTTCCCACTTCTTCCCCAGGCGAATGCTGGGATAGTACTTAAAATTAGGGCCACGGTCACCCTCTACACATCCTAGCTCCAATTACAAACATACACTCAAGTACATCCGTCACAAAAGCACAGGTTACCAGACAAAATTCACATTTAGCCAAGTAACGTACTGTACACAACCCCCCAGGGGCTCACATCTACTGTCCACCAAAATATTATGTGTACTCGAGTTTGAAGGTTGTTTGTGAAGTAACCAATAGACCTACATAAAATCCAATAACATCATCATTTTCATCGTTCTGTTTTACGTTAGTTCATGTAGGTTTGGAATTTTTAATTTATATTCTAATATTTTTTATCGCAGTTGGAACACAAAAAGTGCCCGTTTTAAGCGTGTTTCAACCATGCGTCACATTGAACAATTATTATCTCACAAACCCGTCATCAGATCGAATCCAAATTTTAGCACAATATACATTGGAATGTTGTATAACAGGTGTATTAATTTCAAAATTATGTGTGTCCAAGAAACAAAGCTGTTATCATTTTTGTATGGTAACCTTTTCTCGGCTCGGGGTGGTTGGATAATGTAGTTCTTGGTCGCGTTGTAATCCTTATACATCAAAAAGGTATGCTGTATGATTGTGAAATACGTACATTTATTCACTTATTTTATATCGGTTTGTATGTGTACGGGGAATTTACACATGGTTCACCAGTTAGCCGCTCCGGTGAAAGCCGTTCGCCATAGGTATCATTGATATCTGGTGACGAAAGTTGGAACTACTTGAAATTGAACAGAACTTGTAGCTCTTTTCTGATACCCGCTTACTGCGAGGGGTCAGCCTTCTTTTTCTTTTCATGTTATCTCCTGCCTTCTACTCAAGGCCCTCAAGGAGGCAGGGTGTATGTAGCCCCACCACTTCTGGTGAACCCTGGATATTTCTACACCCTCAGGGGCTCACGGCTGTCGAGTTCGGGAGTTGGCGATCCCAAGTGATTCCTGATATGGGTCCGTTTTTCCCCTTTTCCTACCGACTTTGGGGTAGGGCCCCTCTTCTTTCCCTTTCCTATCTGCCTTTCATGGCTCTCCTTCCACGTCCCTCAATCCTCATTCTTCGAGGGTTGAGGGCATTTCATTTCTTTCTGTCCTTTATTTGCCTCATTCTTTAATTGTTTACCATTTCTTCTTCTAGTATGTAAATCTGTAGTAGTTAGTATTAGTTATAGTTTTCATTCTCATCTCATCTTTCGCTATCACCCAAACCATTATGGGCCGATGACCTAGATGTTAGGCCCTTCAAAACAACAATTATCATCATCATCAACTGTACACAGAGCTTCGTGAACAGAATGACTCAAAGTCCCTAAAATTAATCTGCATCGAGGCTGAGTGTACCCAGTTCCAGCTGACTAGAATTTAATTCGAAGAGAGTTCGAACCTCCGACATCCCGTTTTGTGACATTGTGGCAATATATCCCTGTGTACTTGGGTGTGTGTTGAATCTCTCTTTGCCATTCGGTTTGGAATCCCGAATGTACTCATAGGAGATTTCATTCTGGTCTGAGGGATGGAACGGGATACACTCAGCCTAGTGAGGCAAATTTGAGAAGAGGTTGGTTTGATTCCCACCTCAGCTATTCTGGAAGTGGTTTTCCGTGGTTTCCACTTCTACTCCAGTTGAATGCTGAGATGATACGTATATGGCCATCGCCACCTTCTAACCAGACCACCCCGTGGTGTAGCGAACAGCATCCTTGACTGTCGCTTTGGAGCTCCGGGTTAGATTCCTGACTCTGACTCGAAATTTCATTGTGAATTAGGCGGCTTCGGTGGCGTCGTTGGTAGCATGCTGAACTTCTATGCCCAATATCGCGGGTTCAAACCCGGCCGAAGTCGTCGGATGTTTTAAGAGCGTTAAAAATCCCTCACTATGCCTTCCTTCGGAGGGGAAACAAAGCCGGCGGGTCCATGTCATAGATTTATGGCATGTAAAAGAACCTTCCACTAACTAAACTTGTGTGAAGCAAAATTTTTATGTTAGGTGTGATTAATGCTCTTACGTTCCAACGTTCGTCACCAGGTGCTGGCTGCGATGGCATCTAGTAGTAGCCAAGTTTACAGCTAGTTATCGCTGAAGGGAAGCATTTGCTAGCGAAAGTAGGAATTAATTGAAATTATCGTCTGCAGTCCTTACTTGAATTAAAAGCAGATAACACACACTAATAGTCATCACTAACACAGACAGATTCTACACACACCCAAAGTACACGGGGCTACATGACCACGTTGTCGCAGCCCCTAAGCTGATGAACCAACCAATCGTTGTGAATTGAAGTACACTCAGCTTCGTGAGACAAATCTGAGAATACGAGAGTTCAAATCCCACTTCGGCTATCCTTCAAGAGATTTTCCGATGCTTTCCACTTCTACTCCAGGCAAATGCCAGAATTTGTTCCTAATCTAAGGCCACGGCCACCTCCTTCCCAATCCTCACCTGAATTACAAATACACCATCTACAGTCATTACAATGACGCATGTTATCAGGCAGATTCGAGATAGACCTAAGTACACGGGGCTACATGACCTCAATGTATTAAAGCCCCTAGAGCAACAACAACGAATTACAACATGATTGTTATCACGTAGCTGTCTGGTTCCGTGGCTAAATGATTAGCGTGCAAGGATTTGGCCTGAAGTGCCTCGGGTTCGATTCCCGGTCGAACCTTCAGGGATTTTAATCTCCTGGGGTTAATTCCTGTGTCTCGGGGACTGGGTGTATGTGACGTCTTCATCATCCATTCATCCTCATTACGACGCGCAGGTCACCCACGGGCGTCAACTAGAAATACCTGCACTCGGGCTCTCCGGAGGTCACACGATCATCATCATCACGTAGCTCTAATCAAGTAGTGAGAGTGAGAGTCTCCAAAAAGAGATACTGTAGGTGTTGTCGTGTTGGTGGTTATTTTGATACATAGTTGGCAGCCTGTAAAGGTGGCTTAGCCCAGTGTCACGACACTCAGCCTTGGCTGGCTGTGCTCTACAGCGCGGAACTATTTGACTCACACATTCCTGACATTGAACACCGACATGTGGAGCAGCTTCTTTTGACGTGATGATCCTGCAAGCTCTAAAACTCGTACCTTTTGAAATGGTTATAGGACATAACGTACCACGGACATAACGTACCACTTGGCCGGCTGATTATCTGCGAAGAGTCAGCTAATGACCTTAAAATATTTAGGAGAGGACATAACGTACCACTTGAAAGAGTGGGAAGTATTTAGGGTGCATGATACCCTAACCGCACGGCCACTTGCTCGGTATTGCTCAATTAATCCTGGTAATAAGTACGTGGGCAATAACATAACATAAACTAATATAAAATATGAAAAGGTTTTGGATTCCCATCACACTTTATCCAGGCTTTGGACTGGCTTGCCGTGTTTAAAAACAGCTGTGGTTAAGCTCTGGTAATTTTTTGTTTCCTTAACTTTTTAAAATTTTATTTTTAAATTATTATTTTTTTTTGGGGGGGGGGGGGGTTATATCCTAGCGAATAGGAACTTCGTCATGGGATGTTTCATTCTAAGTGAATAGCAAGTTCGCCATGAGAAGTTTCATGCCAAGTTCTGCGAATATGAGAGAGCTCTCAAGCAAGATTTCAAGTTCCCATACTCTTCATACCACTTCATTATTTTGTCAAGCCGTTCACCATACTTGACATATTTCTTCATTCTCTTGGAACTTTCAATGTACAATTCGAACTTCATCCGTCGAAGTGCCCCCGTGTGGGTGCGGGTTAGAATACACCCACGGTATGCCCTGCCTGTCGTAGGAGGCGACTAATAGGGCCGACATGGCCGAATAACTTGCCAGTTTTGATTTGTTCAGACCCCCTGTGGATGGGGAGGGCAGAATTCATCCACGGTATCCCCTGCCTGTCGTAAAAGGCGACTTAGAGGGGGCCTTATAAAGGTCAATTTTGGTTTTCTGGTCCCAGCTCTGGTTTGACCAATAGAAATAAACATGCGTGCTGTTAGGGGAAGGGCCACCAGCTTGGCCATCTGGCCAGAAAGCCTAGACGGTATGCCCCATCCCGTCAGGTGGGTGCGCCATGTACCCTACAGTAGTATCCGCCTTACAACGAAGGTCCCTGCATGGCCGAATACTGGAGCTGAATAAATCCTGTGCATGCCGAGGGGGAAGTGCCTGTTTGAGGCACTGGGACCCCGGGCAATATCTGCTATGCCAGGTAGGTATTGCCTTGGCTGGGTGGCGCCCACAGTGATAGCCCCCGTTCGGAGTGGGCAGTATTCGGGGAGGATTTCGTCCGGGATGCCATCAAAGCGATCACGGACACCTGTACAGGGTGGCACCCTTAAAAAGCCGTCTCTTGAGTGTCGAGCTAATCCCAAGGTGTATACGCCTTGGGATGAAGCCTTTAATAGAAGATTCCCCGCTGATAGGTCTCCTCGCTACCTGGTAGCTACGAGGACTGACGGGGGTGATTTTAAACTAGTAAAATCAATAATTTTTTCTGAGGAAATCGAGGGGAAATTTGGGGACCTAAGCGGGATTTCCAAGCTCCGGAACGGTCAGCTGCTGCTGCACACCGTTGATCGGAAGCAAACCGAAGCGTTGCTGGAATGCACGCAATTCGGCGAAATTCCCGTTAAGGTCTCAAAACACGAAACGCTGAATGTGGTCCGAGGAGTTATTTTCCATCGTGACCTCATTTTAAATAGCGATGCGGAATTGTTGCGGGATCTGGGGAAGAGAGGCGTCACCAAGATTAGGCGCATCACCCGAAAGATTGGGGAGAACAGTGTCGATACCGGCGCTTTTATTCTCCATTTTGGGGGTGATGTAGTACCTAAGCAGGTGAAGGTCACATCGTACCACTGCGATGTTCGACCGTACATCCCTCCACCTATGCGCTGCTATCAATGCCAGAGATTCGGGCATGTTTCCGCCAGGTGCACTGCCAAGGCCGTGTGTAGAGAGTGTGGCAAGGGGACACATGAGGGTGAGAGGTGTACGCCTCCCCCGATTTGTCCTAACTGCCAAGGAAGCCACTCTCCACGATCGAAGCAGTGCCCTGAGTTCTGTAAGGAAGCAAAAATTCAAGAAATAAGAACTCTTGATAGGCTTTCATATCACGACGCTCGCAAGAGGTACCGTGATATGAATGCCCCCGAATTTCGGGTATCGTTTGCAGCTGCAACGACGCCCTCATTCACCCCTGCCGCATCTTTACCGAGTGTAGTACCCTCGACGCCCGTATTATCAGCTGTATTAAAATCACCCCTCGCTGTACCAGCGAAAAATGTCAGCCCGAAGGAGGTACAACAACCTTCTTCGGCCCAGCAAAAGAAGGCGCCGGTTATACCATCTAAACCGGCGCAATCGGAGAAGAAGTCCTCTTCTTCTCCGAAACGGTCGGCGAACAAGTCTTCCCCAGCTAAAGGGGGAAAGAAGACTTTGCCGACCGGGGCTGGTCCTTCTTCCAGCCCACCTAATACGAAAAATATAGGGGAGAAGAGGGAGACGGTTCGCCGCCGTCTCTCTCGCCCTCCTGCTGACGGGGTGGCTACTGTCTCTGCTGGCCTTTCCGCTCCCATTACCACCAAGGGAGCGAAGCCTGCTGAAGCCAAGCCCGTACGTATGGAGGAACTCCCCTATAGTAAAGAAAATAGATCGGCGGAGGAGAGGGGAACGGTTCAGCGCCGTTTCTCTTCCTCTCCTAAAGGCAGGGCTGCTCACGTATCTGCTGACCATCCCGCTCCCACCACTACCAGTGGAGCGGTGCCAGCAGGAGCGACCTTGTTTTATAAGGACCCGGCGTCTGTGGGGAAGGGACCATCTACTTCCCCAAACACGCGTCGGCGCCGATCCAAGAAGAAATCTCTTCGGGGCGTGTCGGGGACAGACACCCAGTCTTCCGACCGGGAGAAAGTCCCTCGACACCGCTCTCGCTCTTCCCCAAGAGCGAGACTCGTGAGGTCCGACGACGACCGCGCGCAACCCAAGAGAGCGCCCGCTCCATTTTCTTCGTCTTCGGACGGAGATGTGGAGATTGAGGTGTGCTCTCCTGCCCCATCATCTCCAACTAGAGCTGGGGAAGGGTGGCAAACGGTCAAGCATAAGTAGAAGACCCATTTCTACTTAAGTCCACACCATGGCACTATTACAATGGAACTGTAATAGCTATTCTGTTCATCTCGCTGAGTTACGACAATTAATATCTTCGTTTTCGGCAACCATTGTCTGTCTTCAGGAATCCAGGTTTCGTCCTGGACATGAGACAACAATGCGTCACTTCAAACTCTTCTCTAAAGACCGGGTGGACGGAGCTGTGGCCGCTGGTGGCGTCTGCACTCTCGTCCACTCTAGCCTCTTTAGTGAAGAGGTGCCGTTGCGTACTCAGCTAGAGGCAGTTGCAGTTCGTACTTCGTTGCCAGTAATGGCAACAGTATGTAACGTGTACTTCCCGCCTGATTCTCAGCCGGATTACGACCAGCTGGTGGATCTAGTCTCTCAGCTCCCCCCTCCTTTTCTCCTTCTGGGAGATGTTAATGCCCACAACACCATCTGGGGCTCCGCTACCACTAGCGGTAAAGGGAGAGATTTTGAGAGGCTGATCAGGCGGCTGGACCTGTGTCTGTTGAACACAGGGGAACCTACGCACTTCTCTATTGCGCACGGTACTTATTCAAGTATCGATATTACCCTGTGCAGTCGTGCGCTGGTTCCCCTGCTACAGTGGGGTGTACACGATGACCTTTGTAATAGTGACCATTTTCCAATTATCGTTACTCTTCCGAACCAGAGAGCCATCGAGTTACCAAGTCGATGGCTTCTCCGTCGGGCTGATTGGCCAACTTTCACGGCACGTGCGGTGTTTGCCGAAGATACCTTTGAGAGTGTCGACGATCATACCATTCACATAACGAGTGGTATTTTGACTGCTGCTGAGGAAACAATACTTTCCTCATCCGGCAACTCACGCCGGAAGCTCGTCCCTTGGTGGACAGCCGAGATTGCAGCAGCCATTAAAGATCGTCGACGTGCTTTCAAATGCTATCGGAGGCAAAACACTATGGCCAACCTTATCACCTTCAGAAGGATGCGTGCTAGAGCCCGATATCTGATTCGGGAGAGTAAGAAAACGACGTGGGAAAAGTATGTGTCGTCCATGACGGTGCATACTCCTTCATCTCAAGTGTGGACTAAGCTTCGTCGGATCTCCGGACTCCCGACATCACTGTCGATACCCGGAGTGTCCATCAATGGAGACATCATCACGGACCATCTCGCCATTGCCAACAGCATTGGCTCGCATTTCTCCGATGTATCCTGCTCCGGGAGTTACGATCCTACATTTCTGACTCTGAAGCGGGAGGCAGAGACTCACCCCTTGTCCTTTGCCACTGCTGCTTCGGAGTCCTATAATGTACCATTCTCTGAATGGGAACTGCGCAGTGCGCTTGCACTGTGCAGGGATACGGCTCCTGGACCGGATAACATACATAATCAAATGTTAAAACATCTGTGCGAATCCAGTATGAAAGAACTGTTGATCCTCTTCAATCGTATATGGATTGAAGGGGAGTTTCCATCTCAATGGCGAGAGGGGATCGTGATACCGATTCCTAAGGCTGGAAAGGATCCCAAGTTTGTAAGCAGCTATAGGCCCATTTGTTTGACAAATGGCCTATGTAAGCTGCTCGAAAAGATGGTGAACCGTCGACTGGTGTGGTTCTTGGAGGATAAAGGTCTCCTGTCTGAGTACCAATGTGGATTTCGCTCTCATAGGTCCACCACTGACCATCTGGTGCGACTTGAGAGCGCCATACAGGAGGCTTTTTTCCGGAAGCAGCACCTAGTCACGGTTTTCTTTGACCTCGAGAAAGCCTACGACACCACATGGCGCTACGGGATCCTTTCCACCCTTCACAAGTGGGGACTCCGTGGTAACTTACCGACTTTCATTGCGAATTTCATGTCCGTCCGACTCTTCCGTGTAAGGGTCGGTAGGACATTATCGCAGTACTATACCCAAGAAAATGGAGTTCCTCAGGGTTCAGTGCTGAGTGTCACCTTGTTCGCGATTGCCATTAATGGCATTGTTGCCGCCGCCGGGTCCGCGGTAGTTCCATCGCTGTATGTAGACGATTTAGCTCTGCATTACAGCTCTGGAAGTATGGCAGTCGTGGAACGGCAATTGCAGCTAGCCATCAACCGGGTCGACAGGTGGGCTCACGACCGGGGTTTTCGTTTTTCAGCAGCGAAAACCTCCGTCGTCCATTTTTGTCGGCTACGGAGGCTACATTTACACCCTGAACTACATCTCAGGGATGCTGCGTTGCCGGTGGTTGACACTTATCGCTTCCTGGGGCTCCATTTTGACAGCAAGTTAACGTGGCAGCACCATATACGGCAATTGAAAATGACATGTCTCAGGAAACTGAACATGCTCAGGTTTCTTAGTGGCACTACGTGGGGGGCTGACCGTGCGGTGCTGCTACGGTTCTACCAAGCCCTCGTCCTGTCCCGGCTAGACTATGGTTCTGCGGCATACGGTTCAGCAAGGCCGGCAACCTTGAAAATGCTGGACAGTATCCACCATAGTGGCGTTAGACTGGCTACCGGTGCCTTCCGGACCAGCCCGATACCCAGCCTACTCGTCGAATCGGGTGTTCCACCTTTAAATTATAGACGCCAACATATGCTGTTAGCATATGCTGCCAATGTGCGTCAAATGCCGCAACACCCGACCTATCAAGCTCTCTTCGGTACCCAAAACCACCAGGGGTACGCCAACCGGCCTCGTGCCACTCGGCCGGTTGGTATTAGACTTGATAGCTCGTGTACCGAAATAGGAGTGGCTGTAGGTCCCTGTATGATCCGGACATCTAGCGAGGTGCCTCCGTGGCAAGTCCCGCGTCCGGAAATTCGGTTAGATCTGCACCGAGGTCCTAAGGTGAACACGGATGCCTCCGTTTACCGGAGGCAGTTCCACAGCATAGTTCACCAATTTCCGGACGCTGGCATTCTATACACGGATGGTTCGAAGGTGGACGAGAAGGTGGGTTGTGCTTACGTTATTGATGGTGCAAATACCAAGATCTCTTTGCCTGAGGCCTGTAGTGTGTTTACTGCGGAGCTCGTTGCCATCTATGAAGCTCTGCAGTTTGCACTACAGGATGCACGAATCCACTTTCTCGTGTGTACCGACTCTTTGAGTTCGTTGCAGTCAATTGCTACATGTTTCCCGCAACACCCCCTAGTGCATTGAATCCACGACCTACTAGCCGGGCTGTGCCACGCTGACACTCGAATCACCTTTCTGTGGCTTCCAAGCCACATGGGAATTGCGGGAAATGAGTTAGCGGATCAAGCTGCAAAAGAGGCGGTATCACTACCACCTCGACCAATGGAGGTACCCGCTAGAGATATTCGCTCTCAGTTACGCCTACAAGTTCTGGCTTTTTGGGAGAGTCAGTGGCTAGCTGACCCACTGCCCAGTAAACTGAGAGCGATCAAGGGAACTACTCGCGTTTGGCGGAGCTCCTTCCGGGCCCGGAGAGAGTCCGTCATTTTGTGTAGGCTAAGGATAGGTCATACAAGATCCACCCACTCGTACCTAATGAGAAGGGAAGACCCCCCACTTTGTACCTGTGGAGCCGTTTTCACCGTGGCCCACATTTTCACCGAGTGTGTGGATCTTGCTGACTTACGAAGAAACCTTGGTTTGCAGACGACACTCAAACTTATATTAGCCGATGACGCGGTGGCTGCTGATCGCGTTATCCGCTTTATAAGTGAGAGTGGGTTAGGGCCAGCAATCTAAATTTTCCAGTGAACTTTGACTCAACGACTTGTTCGTTTTTGAATGATAATGTATTGTTTTTTCCGTAATTTTTGTTTATGTTTATATTTTTATTTATTTAATTGTTTGTTTTTGTTTTATTAATTTTTGGTCTTTTTAAATTTAGATGTCCACCTCAAAATTTTAAATTCAATTCAAAATTTGTATTCTTTAATCTGTGTTAAGAGGGGCAGATGACCTCGTAGTTCCGCCCCTTAAAACAACAATAACTAACTAACTAACTCCGTCGAAGTGCGCACATAAACCGCCCTTATTCTTGTACACAACTCCATGTTACAATACCAAAATGTTTAAAGCCGCACAGTGTGATCGCCACTGATGTTTAGGTGGTAATGAACCTGTAACTGGAATGCCCGTCTGACATCAAGTGGTACGTTATGTCCTAGAGTAAATATTTGGGGATTACGGGAAAACCGTTCTTAGGTAGATAACGACCTAGGTGGTACGTTATGTACTCGAAAATCAAGAAGTACGTTTTGCCCGTGGTAAGTTATGTCCGGACACCTTTGAAATCAGTAAGCCTACCTATCTCAAAGGTCTATAATCCCTAAAATTACATCAAGCATGACGGGGTATGTTGCTGATTTGACACATTGTTCGATTATTAGCCTACTTTCGATTTTTGCAAAAAATGAAAGTGGACTTATGAGATCAACACAGGGCCAAAAAAAACTGTGTGTTTGTGTGTGAGTGTGTATGTGTGTGTGTACACTGCATGTCTGTCCCCCATATCAATTCAAACACGGTGAAATAGAATTGAACGAAATTTGGTACAGAGGTAGCAATAGAAAAGGACACCTCAGTGTCATGTTTAATATTGCCGTCATCTTTACCAAAAATTAATGGTGGCCACTCAAATGGTTAAAACATAAAATTAAATTACGTCCAAACCAATCAACCAAATTTGGTAAAAACATACCTTCATGTAGGACGCGTCTTGTGCCCAAACATCAAGGTCATCAGCCGTACCATTTTAGGATGGCGGCAGAGAGAATTATGCAAAATTTATAATCCGTAACACGGGACCCACCAGTTCCGATTTTCGAACCGAGAATCGTTTAAACTGTTCTAAAGGGCGTGGCACGTTCGAAATTAAAATTTTATAGCCTACTGTAATATTAAAGTAAAGACTTTAAAAAGCTGAGTCGTCTGGGTTACAGGGCAAGATGGCAGCTGATCTCTTGTTCTGACCTCCAATTTGGATATATTCCCCTAAATATTTAAGTATTCAAATTTTGTATATTCTTTTTATTGCACTCCCTAATAATTTGCTATTGAACAAAAACATTGATAGAAAGGAATATTCACAAGCACTGATGAAAGAGGTGGAGTGGTATAACAAAAATTAGTACAGATTTCATCTCGTGGGGTAGCAGGATAACAGATATAAAGAAATCAATACATGACGTTTCTTGTTGAAAACAGTTCAGACTCACAAAATGAAGGTCGATAGCAGTCTCGCAGTAAGGAATATGCCCTTCTCGGACACGAAAGCACATAGTGCACCTGTTATTCATGCTGTCTACTAAATTGTTGAGGAGACCTTGGGGGATATTTTCCCACTCCTCTCTCAAGGCGATTTTAAGGTCTTGCACGGTTCGGGGAGGGGGTGTTTGTTGAGAAACACGTCTGTCAAGAGCTTCCCTGGCATGCTCGATAGGATTCAAGTCCAAGAGTATGCAGGCCATTCCATACGCTCAATATTTTCACATTCCAGTGTGTCCGCTACTGCAGTGGTCCTGTGTGGGTGGGCATTGTCGTGCATAAACAGAAAGTTAGCACCTACCGCACCCCTTAAGAGACGAACGTGGTCCAGAATTATCTCACTGCAATACCACTGTGCTGTAACGGTACCTCGTTCGAAGATATGCAGCGGTATTCAGCCTTTGTGAATAATGCCTGTCCACACCATAACGCAGAGGTCATACTGATGACGCTCATGAACATTCTGTGGTGCGTAACGTATTCCCCCTCTCTCCACACTAACTGGTGGCCAGAATCACTTGTCACCGTGAAGCGGAATTCGACTGAAAACATCATTATGGACCACTGTTGCTGACCCCAACCAACATGTACCTTACACCAACTAACTACTAACTCTCACTCGACGATGGTGTGGTTGAATTGGGAGGCATTTAACAGGCCTCCGAGCATACAAAAAGCCTGATGTAATCGCCGTGAAACGGTTCTGGCAGTTAAACGTGTACCGATAGCGGTTGAAAGGTCTGCAGCTATCTGACGAAGAGTGAGATGTCTGTTCCTTTTCGCTGCAGGTAACATGTCCTACCCTCTCCAGTGCCTTTTACTCTCATTGGTCGGTTGTTCCATCGAATTTGTTCGTCGTTCCTGGGCAATAGTCACTTGTTCGTTAGCAATTGTCAGGCAGTGCACAATGGACTTCATTCTACAGCAGATAAAATAATTATTTTCCCCCTTATACTGCATTTTTAACCCTGGCGAGCCAATGTTTCTTGTGAACACAATAACTACCATCATTTTCCCCAATAACTTTAAAATCTGTATAAAAATGAATGTTACGTGATTGTTTGGTTTGTAGGCCAATGTCCCGTATGCTTTCATATCCAATTCATCTGCAATGATATTTTGGTAAGTTATTGTAGTCACTCCCGCGAATATTTCTGAATTAGTAAATCCATTACGCAATAGGTGACGTGCGAGTCGTTTCAAAAAGAATATTGTGTCACTCTAATCGTTTCAACAAATGAACTTTGTTGATTTGTTGTGCGCACGCCCGTGAACGTTTCTAAATTAGAAAATCCATTCTACTATCGCTTCAACACATGAACTTAGGTCAGCTGTTGTGCAAGCTCGCGAAGGTTTCTGAATTATAAAATTTTGAACACTCAAGTTATTTATGTATTATTTACGGTCGGGTCAGTTTTACCCATGGCGCCAGTCCTCGCGTGACAATTTCTGGCTTACGTTAGTCGGGACAATTTGTAAACAATAAGAGGGAAAATCCAAATATTTTGGTGCAACACCATCACATAGCTCACGTTCTTGTTTGTCCATGTTTAGGGTCTAGGGACACCTCGGTCATCAGCTCCTTTGTTCAAAAAATCGAAAAAACCGCTTTGCCACCACTACCAAGACCAAGTATACTGTTACGAAAATTATTGTTAATTTTGAACAAGAAGTTCCGTGACGAACTAAAGAGCCTACTTTTCTTAAAATTTAAGATTCATGCCAATCTATAGAGACCTATCTAGAAAAATAGCGAAATTAAGTTGGTAATAACGAAATTTCTAATCAGTTCGAAATATACCTGTAGCCTAATAGATCACTACAGTTGGCAGCCCTGGTGACTGAATATATTGTTAGTTCCATCTCTTAAGATACAGAATACAATATTTGGTTGAAGTCCAATGGATAGCATGGACGTTACATGCAGTTAGACATTGGATCTATCAGCGCGCGTAAAATCATGTTGGCAACAATGTCACTCATGCGTTGGTCAGAAATAATCTGAAATATTTTGATCTCTTGCTTTTAGAGTCATGTTGGCAGCACTGACATATATTAGTTTCTCATAATTAATCTAGAATGTTAGGTACTATACTTGTGCAAAGTTTAAAGTTGTTGGCTTACATACTTTCTGATATATTAATATTTGGGTAAAAAAATATAGACAGCATTTATTAACAGTTGGCAGCCCTGGTTGCTCTTAAGAATAAGCATAGTCATATCTGTTATGGTGCACATAGCACATAGAAAATTTGGTTGAAATCCAATTGATATTATAGAACTTACATGTATTTAAAAATTGGTCCTATCAGCAGTCTTAGATTCATGTTGGTAGCACTGATGTACATAAGTTACTCCAAATTAATCTAGAATGCCAGGTACTATACGTGTGCATAGTTTAAAGCTGTCGGCTTGCATACTTTCTGATAAACTGGTATTTGGATAAAAGAATAGAGATAACATTTATTGACAGTTGGCAGCTCTGGAGCTCTTACGAATACGCTCAGTCATATCTGTTTATGTACACATATTACATACAAAATTTGGTTGAAATCCAATTGATAGTATAGAAGTTATATGCATTTAAAATTAGACCTATCAGCAGGCTTAGAATCATTTTGGCAACACTGCCATGCATGGCCTCCTGGAAATTAAACTGAAATATTATTATCTATACGTGTGCCAATTTTGAAATAGCTCCCATTCATGCCTTCCAAGATATCCAACATGGAGCTCAAATTTCAGTTGGTAGCACTGACATCATTTTCAAATATGGCCGTGAGATATTCAGGTATAGATCTTTACTCCTACCAAATTTTGTTTCGATTGCTGCAGCCGTTTAGGAGTTGATAGGGGGGGGGGGGACACACACACAGCCAGACAGACAGACACACATTTGCCCGATCTCATAAGACTACTTTTTCCTCATTTTTGCAAAATGTGAAAAGTAGGCTAAAGATATAAATAAACCTCATTTTATATTGGGAATAGTTCATAGGAAGACACCAGGTGTAAAATTACTTCATTAAAATACCTACGACTACAACAAATAGGCAGTGACACACTATGGGTCAAAATGACCCGACACCAGTCCTCGTGTTATAATTCCCCCCCAGGGGCTCACATCTAGAGGGACGTGGGTTGGCGACCACGGATCCCCAGCTGAGTCCAGCGTTGCGTCCACTTACTTGTGCCGGGCTCCTCTCCGCCTTCTTTCCTGTCGACCTCACTTGTGAACTCTTGTTGTCTTCCGACCCCGATGGTATTAGGGTATACGAGGCCTAGGGAGTCTCTTCCTTTCGCGCCTTAATTGGCCCTTGTCTCATCTTTTCTGATACCCTCCTTCTGCGACCGGTCAGCCTTCTTTTTCTTTTCCTGTTATCACCTGCCTTCTGCTCAAGACCCTCGAGGAGGCTGGTTGTATGTAGCCCCACTACTTCTGGTGCACTCTAAATATTGGTCCACCTTCAGGGGCTCACGGCTGGTGAGTTCGGGAGTTGGCGACCCCGAGGGATTCCTGAGCTGGGTCCGGTTTTCACCCTTTTATCCATTACCAGTGGAGCGAACCCTCTCCTCTTTCACTTTCCTATCTGCCTTTTATGGCTCTCCTTCTTTCCAAATCCCTCAATCCACATTCTTCGAGGGTTGAGGGCATTTCTTTTCCTCCTGTCCTTTATTTGTCTTATTCTCCTTTAGTTTTCCATTTCTTCTTCTAGTATGTAAGTTGGTAGTTAGTTTTAGTTATAGTTTTAGATTTCATTATCATCTTCACGATCACCCAAACCGTTAGGGGCCAATAACCTAGATGTTAGGCCCTTTAAAACAACAATTATCATTAATTTTTCACGCTAGATCTCAAGGGTTAATATGAGAAGAATCGAATCCAATTAAAGTTCTTAGTATTCTTCGGATAAGGACCAACAACTTATCTCCATAAAGTTTCTTGATAGCACCAACCATTGACCAAGGGGTGGGAAAAATGGAGTTTTTAATACACACAATACCAAAACCGTTTAAAATGGTCAATAGTCCTCTAAGCATTACCTAAAACTTTTGTCTGAAAAAATCTTTAATATGAGCCACCCTTCCGCCAAGGGATGAAAAAAATATGCTGAGGGAACCGGGACGAGTGATAGCCTCAAAAATGTCATTTTTGTTTTTTAGCTTAAAAAATCTCCCATCTTTCCTGAAGAATTTGGTGTATCAATTATTGTGCTGAAGTAATATTTGATGCAATATAATTAGGTTTAAACATAATGTTTTAAGGCTATACTGTAGCTACTAGTCAAACATTCTTTTTGTGTTTTCCGTAAGTCATTTTTTTAAACGTCATGCACTATTTTCTCAGAAACTACCTGATCAATGTATTTGAAACTTGGTCGTCTCTAAGACCCTATATAGATCTACTAGTGGAAGTAAATATATTCAGGTATCTTGATTAGTTCATGGAGGCCAGATTGAAAAGCACTGACAATTTTACAGAAAATTTCAGTTTTCAACAAGGTTGTAAAGAAAAAAAAAAGAACTCAACTCCTGTCTACAATGGGACAATAGGCCTACTTTTACTTAATTAGCTCAAAAATGGTTTAAATATTATGCATGCAAAGTTTGTTTGGTCTGGTTTGAGTATTTGCTCAGAAAAAGGGACATGAGTTAAGGGAATTTTTAACAATATAGGTTTTTAAGATTGTTTTTTTAATGCTCTCTCTGGCACAAAACATTCAACATAGAAGTTTCAAATTCTACCCTAATAATGATGAATGCACTCTGAATATACCAAAAGAACATTCAAGGAAATATCTATTGTAGTTTCTGAGATACAGTAAAACGTCGTTTATCCGGACTAATTGGGACCGAAAGTGTTCCGGATAACGATTTTTCCAGATAATCGAACATGCGTTTATTTCAAAGGGAGTACCACCAAGCTTCCCATTCAGCTGCAACGCTTTCTCATATAACAAAGTGTAGAAATGGGATATCCCTTTTTATCTGAATAAACCGTAAGTACGCCACTTCTTCCAATTTTCCATGCGTAGCTGATCTCATAGTTTTTCTCTTTTTAGACCCTTCTTCACTATCTAACTTCGATGCATAATTCAGAATTTCACCTTTTCGGTTCTTAAAAATCATAAACTGTGGATTTTCCAACACTAAGTTTTCATTAAACACTGCACACTCTCACCTTTATCCAGTTCATTAATGATCTCCACCTTATTCTCAATCGATAAAACAGTGCGATTTCGTTTTTCTTTTTGCCACCCGTTGAAGTTACTTTCACAACGTAAAACAGTACAGTACGCACACTTACAGAATACTGTAACACGTTGGAACATTATAGAGTAGAGAAAGGGTAAGAGATAACAGAGACAACAATATTGAAAATGAGAACCAACTCACTAGTGTATATAGGTAGGGCGCTCTTCTACATAACAACAATAAGTGCCTCTGTTCCGTCTTTTTTTTCTCGTCCGGTCCGGATAATTGACGTTCCGGTTGTTTGACGTCCGGATAAGCGACGTTCTACTGTATATAACTAAACATCGGAAGACACATTTCTCTATCGATTCACACGTTCCGGTTTCCTTATGGAACGTTTAAAGGCATACAACAATTAATACATTCAGTGAATTCGAATTGTTTTGTTTTTATTTTGCCTTGTGAAATCTACCTCCACCTTCCGGTGTGCCGAGAGGGATTTTAAGTTCTGAGTTAGCTATCCTGATCACAACTCAATTGTTATTACCTGTTTGGCCACCAAGAAATGTATGTCGCCCACTTTCCGGGTTATTAATTCCAAGCTTGATAAGATAAGGCACAATGACAAGTGAAAGACGTACTGTGTATGTGAATTCAAGCAAGTAGCACCTATTAGTTCTTCAGAGTCTCCAGATTAGCGTTTCTCAAAGTCCTGGACACCACGGAACCCTACCTAATAAACTTTCCTACTTCGCGGATCTTCCCCAGCCCCTTCCTCAATAATAGATCACATCTATTACTATTCTACCAGGGATGTTCCGAAAATAAGTTCCGTTATTATTTTCTCAAGGACGCTTTATGGCCAAACTGGCAATCACATGAACTAGGCCTATACATCTTCCACTATTTTCTACATAGTCGCCACCAACCTTTTTAAGGGCGATAAAAATTCCTCAGTATGCCTTCCTTCGGAGGGGAAGTAAAGCCGGCGGTCCCATGTCAGAGATTTATGGCATGTAAAAGAAGCTTCCAGTAACTACACTTGTGGAAGCTAAAATTTGTAGGTTAGTTTGATAATAATAATAATAATAATAATAATAATAATAATATCGTACGGCGTCGGGTGCCGGGTGCAAGCTTTGTTATTTGACACCCAGAGGGTAGCTTGCATGTCGAATTTCGTTGTTCCTTGACTATGAAAGCCTGCTGCCCCTCTCTCTTCGTCGGCGCTCTGAGCATGCGTCATCCACGGGTGTGGAATCTTATGGCGATTGGTTGTGGCACCTGGTGTACCATCTGCTTGTGCAATGAAATGACGAAACATACTTTCGTAACTTCCCTCGTACAATGGTATATGAAATTGAAAATCCACAGCCTGCTTCCAGTCGACTGACCGGGTCAAGGAATGGAATAAATGAAGCCCCCATCTAGCGGCTAGGATATGAACTGTGCTGGCTGCCGAAACCTGTCGCACTCCCCCGGGAAATGATTAAATGAATGACAGATTAAATTAAATGAAATGAAATGATAGTGGAGAGTGTTGCTGAAATGAAATTGTGACAGGGAAAACCGGAGAACCCGGAGATAAACCTGTCTGCCTCCGCTTTGTCCAGCACATATCTCACATGGAGGGATCAGGATTTCAATCACGGACCCAGTGGTGAGAGGCCAGCGTGGTGCCGCCTAACCCACGGAGGCTTCGTACAATGATATACAGGGTCTTTCATATAAAATAAGACCGCAGCTGTGGTCACCTTGGCCGAGCTTGTGGCGCACCATGGCCCCTGCTGTAGTATTGAAAGCGCGCGCATAGTACATACGAGGGCTGGTTTTTTTCAAGTTCCGATGGACTGTATAAAAATAACAGATTGACATTACCAAACTTGAGCTTGCAATAAGCGTGCAGGTGCTCAATCGCCAGTCTAAACCTCAAGTGCTAACATGGTGAGACAGTTATCATTGCAACATTGTATTTTTTTATGAAAAAGTATTTTAAGTACGAGTTGGCTCGGCGGGTACGTAATGCATTTGTTCAGCAATTTCCTGTTGAAGTGCCACCTTCACTAGCACAGATTTACGTAATTGCAAATTAGTTTGACACTACTGGCTCGGTGTTCAATAAAATACATGCACGCACACGAACAGTTTTAACAGAGGATGAATCACTCACAAAATTAGCACAAGTAGGAGTTTCAGTTTCATCAACAATAACTAACTAACTAAAGTAAGATTTCAGCATTGTACACACGCTAGCAAGGCCGCTGCATCATATAGGATTGTACACACGCTTAAAGCAGGGGGCATTGGAGCGCCAAAAGCTCGGCCAAGGTGACCGCAGCTGCGGTTAACAAAGTCGCCGCTTCGCGCTCTTATTTTATATGAAAGACCCTGTATACCACTCATATTTTATTGGCTTATATCGAAGACACATAAGCAATATTTATCCTGTAATAATTTTAAATACTTTCATTTTTCGCTAACTGTTATGACCCTCTATTACTGCGTGTATGATTTCGAACAATGCAAACTGATCACACATTTTCGCAACCCTTGATTCAGCTGATATACAGGGTGTTTCTACATTCCCATTACAGACTCGAGGGCTTGTAGTGGGGACACCACAGCACACGTTCAAATCTCCCGCATTTTTCGGCGCCACTGACTAGGGTACGTACGTCAATGAACGATCACCTAATAACCCCATATCCACTACTGGTTTGTTGACAATCCATACCTTCTTCCACGAAATCTCATGGGTGCCACGTACTTGGTGTTCCTTGAAGACGTACTGTACGAGTTCATAGACGATGTGCCACTACATGTGCGTCAAAACATGTGGTTTCAACACGATGGCGCACAACCTCAATTTTCACTTGCGGTACGAGATCATCTACACCATAGATTCGGGAAACAGTGGTTAGGTGGTGGTGGTCCGGTTGCTTGTCCTGCACGTTCTCCTGATATGACACCACTTGACTAGACTACTACCTGTGGGGTCACATGAAAACCTTGATTTACGAGACCCCTGTGAAATCCAAGGAAGACCTAGTGGTGCGGGTTATGGCTGCAGTCGATGTTGGAGGACCAGGGATTGGTGATCGTGTGTACCAGAACACGGTACGGAGGTACCGTGTCTGTGTTGACGTCGGTGGTCGCCGCGACCTGTCTAATTGAACCCTGATGACAAGCAGCAGGAGTCAGACAGAGCACCGAAAATGTGGAAGCTGTGAACGTGTGCTGTGGTGGTTTTTGCGGGTAGCGGGAAGGCGGTGCGTTTCCGGACACAAGTTCATATGCTAAACTTAACCAAATTTACACGTTTTTTTAATACTTCATACATACATCTTTACTACAACCAGGTTTCGGATAATCATATTCATCGATATCAGTAACAGTACAAGTACTAGAAGGTTTTAAAAATTTTGACAAGATCGGACGATGATAAGAAAAGTAAGAAACGTAATTGAAACACGGCAAGGTATCTATATGTCTAGTGAAAACTAGATCGATAGTAGTTTGGTTTCGAGTCTTAGGTTCGTATGGATTACTTTGAAGGTCTAAATGAAACATCTCTTTCATAAACGTCAGAAACTTCTTATTTTCAGGTTTAGAAATGTCAATGTTAAAATCACCAGCGAAAATAATTGGTAACGTAGAATAATGCGACAAATCTCTATCGGCATGTTTATTAAATTTATCTAATAATGTAGCCATATCAACTCCGCCTGCAGGATCTACTGGGTGGATTGAGTGGCTCAGTAGTTTCTGTTGCCGGTCCCAAGCCCGGAGAAAGGAGGAGGGTTGGCTTAAGCCGTAAAATAAAAGCCAGAACACATCTTGAGGCAACCTCTAGGACTCACAATCTTAGTTGTATAACGTTGGACTTTGTCCAACCCACATTTACTTTAATATCATGGATTTAGCTTCTAATGGTCATGATTACCCTGAAGACAATGCTAGGCGTAAATCGGATTCCAGGGTGCCTAGCAGTTTAGGGTTACATTATGGTGAATCGGAGCACCACAAGAACAGTTCAAGATTCAAGAAAATGAGAAAATATTTTTTTGGAACGTACAATGTGAATTCCTTAATTCAGGTTGGAAAATTGAAACAACTAACAACAGAACTTCATAGACATCACATTACAATATTAGCCCTTCAAGAGACCAGGTTCTTGGATGAGGACACCTTTGAATCTGACAACTTCCGAATTTTCAAAGGAAAAGTTGGGAAGAGATTGATGAAGAACATGCCACATCTTGGAACAGCTTTTATGGTCAACAAGAAATTTTTGGACGCAGTTGTCGCTTTTAGAAGTGTGAATGCCAGACTATATTTTCTAACTATAAAGTCTCTCAATAAGAGATACACGCTAATCAACGCCCATGCTCCTATAAATAAGGATAATAAAACGAATCCAGAGAAAGTTGATGAAATTTGGGACGAGTTAGAAGCCGAAATTCTCAAAATTCCTTCTAATCATGTAAAAATTTTACTAGGAGATTTCAATGCTCAGCTTGGATCTGAGAGAAAATTTTCTGATATAATACGTAAATATCCCGCTCACAATAGAACCAACAGGAATGGTGAGAGATTGGTTAAACTCTGTGAACATCTAAACTTAAAGCTTATGTCCACACATTTTAAAGCAAAACCAAGTAAAAAGAAAACATGGGTCTCCCCAAATGCGTTGCTGGGTGAGTTTCAACTAGATCATGTAGCTATCTCTCGAAATTGTTTCAAAGAAATTCAAAATGTCAAGGTCAGAAAATCCATTAATGTAACTTCAGATCATTACCTTTCTCAAATCAAGATGAATTTCATACCTTTTACACGCAAACAAAATACAACTAGAATTAAAATTCCGAAAATTAATAGAGAGGTTCTTACAAATGAAAAAAGGATAGAATTTCAAGGAAAACTTAAAATACCAACCAATTGGAATGATGTTACTAATAACCTTCTTGAACCAGCTCAGGAAATTGCACCGTTGAACTTTTATAGGAAACATGCTTGGTGGAATGAACAATGTGAAAGAGTGATCAAAGAAAGACATTGTGCTTGGCACAAGTGGAACGGGAACAAGACTCCAGAAAATTTAGAGGAAGTACAAAGATTAAGGAAAATGGCCCACTAGACTTTAAGAACGATTCGAAGAAAATATATGAAGGACCAAATAATGGAAATGGACGACAATTTTAAGAAAAATGACACCCGATTGTTTTATAGAGCATTTAGGAATGAAATCACTGGATATTCAGCGCCGAGTTTAAATTTCAAAAGGGAAGATGGTACGCTAGCATTAAACAACAAGGACAATTGTGATATCTTGGCTGCGTATTTTGAGAAGTTGTTAAATTGTCCAAAACCGACAGACAAGTTGAGTTTCAAATTTACAACACAAAATTTTGACTCTACGCCCCCAGATGTAAATGAAGTTAAATGTATTATCAACTCACTTAAAAATAATAAAGCCTCAGGCAAGGATGGAATAATTGCAGAAATGTGGAAGCTTGTAGATGATGAATTTTTAATAGCGACAACAAATCTATTCCAGAAAATTTGGATTGAGGAAGCAATTCCAGAAGACTGGTTAATCGCCTTAATTCATCCACTACATAAAAAAGGCTCAAAAATTGATGTCAATAGTTATAGGGGGATCTCATTGTTGTCTGTCACATATAAAATATTTGCCAAATTACTTTTAAACAGACTTGAAGCACAGATCGAACCACAGCTTGGCGAGTTCCAAGGAGGTTTCAGAAGGAATAGATCGTGTGCAGAACAAATTCTTAGTTTAAAATTGATATTAAAATATTACAACAACAGGCCAAAGAATATCTTTGTCTCATTCGTTGATTTTCAGAAAGCGTATGATTCAGTGGATAGGGATACTGTTTTTGACATATTGAAGGAATACCAAGTTGATCAAAAAACCATAAATTTAATAAAACTTACATTAACTAATACGATTTCCAGAGTCAAGTTTTTAAATGAAGTTAGCGAGCCCTTCGAGGTAAAAACTGGGCTAAGACAAGGGGACAGTCTATTACCACTGCTTTTCAATTTGGTCTTGGATAAAGTCATGAGGACGTTTTGGGAGAAGAACGATTCAAGTGCTAAAATTGGTACAAAGAATTAAGAACCTCAAAGTCAAAGGTTTAGCATTTGCTGACGACGTAGCGTTGTTTGCTGAATCAGAACAGGAAGCTATTAACCAAATTGATCAGTTAAAAGAAACGGCGGAAAAAGCGGGCTTACAGATTTCGTTGGTAAAAACAGAGATGATGACAAGTGATCAGAAATACACTAAGAAAATGATAAAAACAAATTATGGGAGCATCAGGGTCACTGACCGATTTAAATATCTTGGAGAAATAATTAGTAGCAATGGGACGGATAAATTGGCAATCGAGAACAAAAAAGGGAAATTGGAAAGATTAAATTTTTGTACAAAAAATATATACAATAAAAAGAACCTGTCTATCAATGCAAAATTACGACATTTTAATACTGTTGTTAGACCAGTCATCTTGTACGGCATGGAAACTACAAATATAACCGGAATGGAGAATTTGCTCAAGATAGAAAGAAGAATTTTAAGAAGGATTTATGGTCCTAGGAAAACACAGGAAGGTTATAGATTGAGATCGAATGCAGAAATTTATATTAAAATCGACAACCTTGAAGTGATGATCAGAAAACGGCGACTTCAGTTCTACGGACATACGGTCCGCATGGATTGCTCAAGGTTAAACAAACAAATTTTTGATAAAATCTGGAACTATAAAGGACAAGGAGGCTAGGTAAAACAAATGAAAGAAGAACTTCAAAAATTCAAAATTACTGAAGAAGATTGTCTAAATCGAATAGAGTACAGAAAAAAAAATTTGGTCTCAAAATTATTGTCGGGGAGAAGAAAAATCTCAACAGAGGAGAATGGACTGCTGAAAGACGAGCTGCACAGTCGACCAGGATGAAAGACTTCTGGAAGAGAAAGAAGGAAACTAGATCTATAAAGAAGTGATATTTGCGTGGTCCTTGTTGGCCTGTCCGCGGTGTATATATATATATATATAATGTAGCCATATCAGGAGTGTACATGACAAGATTTGTAAAGATAAATTCTTGCGCGTCCTGCAAAGACGCATTAGGCGAAATGTAGGTAGATACTACAAGTAATTTCTGATCGTGTACGGTAGTTTCAACTGCACAAATATCTCGGATGTGATCAGTAGCCCGCATTTGCTTGCCAATCTTCACGTAATCAGACGTTTTCGGTTTTATAATTTCTTGAGGCAAACTTTTCGTAACAGAATCACTTCGTTCGTAAATAGCAACTACAGCAGCTGAAACTTGGTTTCGCTTATGTTTAGCTACAAGGCGAAATCATTTAATAGGAACTTCAACATAGTCAGGTCTTTCCCAAGTTTCTAAATACAAACCCTGAAGACGTTTAAGACGCGATAAAGCTACGTAGACTAACGTCTGATCATGTTTTGTCTCGTAATCATATACTACTTCGCTGTAAGTGCCTCCTTGAACTTCATGTATCGTAAGAGCTGCAGCCTCTATAATAGGCATTTGTCTGCGTTTACATTTAGTTTTGCGAGACTTGTTAAAAGTTATCGTAGCACTTCGTAAGTAAAGTGGCGTACAATGTTTCGAGATCGTTATTCGTCTTATAAACAGATTGACACTTCAATCTCGCTTGACGTCCGACACGATCTTCGCAGAAATGAAACCATAAGCTACGAACTTTACCTTCTTCGTGCATATCGATATATTTCAGATTACCGACAGAACCATTCACTAGACCGTCAAACACATCTATGTTAGTAGTAATCATGTAAGGTTTATCGACAAGCAAATTTATCAAATACGGCAATCCACCAGTATCTTGCAAAGACATTTTATGTAATTTACATCTCGCACTAGACTCCTCTTCTTGAGATCTAAACCCACTATAAACATCGTCAGCTTGCATCGGTATAGCATCTTCATGCTTGAATACAGATTTATTGTACTTTTGAACATCTATATTTCGCCAAAACAATCTCATAGCATTTGGAGCCGTTTCAGCAGCTTCCTCATAACTTACAAACCTATCCTCGATAAGATTAACCTCTTCAGGCTGTAGAGAATTACCATCTCCAATTTTAGTAAGAACAGAAGAGAAAGCTAGATCAGATTGCCTCATAACTTGATGTAATTCAAAATATTGAAATTGTCTCCAAAGAATAGTATGAGTTATACTCTTCTTAAATCGTTTATATATAGGAGTCGCTTTAACAGCAGGAAGTTGTCTTAAATCACCACTAAGTACAACGTGCAATCCTCCAAAAGGTTCGTAAACTTCGGTAATCTGTTGCAATCTCGCATCAATCTTTGCTAAAAGTTCTTCTCCTATCATACTGACTTCCTCGATAAAAACAACACGAATGTTTCGAAATTCTGCACGCAAACTTTGCAACTTTTCGTTCGTAGGATGACCTTCGATTCTAGAAATACTGATACAAAGTGCTGAATGTACTGTAGTACCATTTATCGCAACAGCAGCTTTACCCGTTGAAGCAGTAGCTAAATAAGCATTCACTCGATCATCTCTTCGTTTCGCACAACGATTTTAAGTTTCCATCGCCATCTTCAAAGTGTGAGTTTTCCCACATCCCGCGGGACCTGTAAAGAACACTTGCAAAGGTCTATCAGAAAAGAGAATTTTGTAAATTATTTCAATAGTAAATTCTTTTTGTTCAGCATTAAATCCCCGCATTGCGTGACAATACTCTTCAGATGTCATAGCATTTTCAATTTTTCTCGCAATGCAAGATCGCGTTACAATTGCTAAATCTTCATTATTCGGTTCGTTATTTTCTTCATCATGAAATTCTTTTTCTGCTACACTTATTACAGGCTGTGCTTCACCTTTCGAACACTTATCGAGATCCTCTTCTTCTTTCATCAATTTCTCGCAATGTTTCAAAGTTTCTTCTACATTCATTCCGGAACAATATAGAGACCTATTTTGAAAAAATAATTCTTTCTTATTGTCAAAAATTTCTACAAATGTATCTTTGTTTAAAAGATCTAATTCCTCGTTTCGAAATGGCCAAAAAAGTAATACGTTTTCTCGCTTGTATTCGTAAAGTTGCTTATCCTTACTGTAACATCTCCAACGAATTAATCTAGGAAATTGTCGACGCTTGTATTCACCGCAAGACATGTAATACCAAGCTGCAAATTCTGCAAGGCACATAGTATCAAACTCTTCTTTGACCTCGGGTCGATTTTCGTATTTTTCTACTACGTTCTCTCGCCACACATCGGTCGAAGTGTCTTGTAAATGTTCTAATTGTTTATAACTTTTGCGACATTTATATCTTTCGTGAGGCCAAACCGTAGGAATATACGTTACTGTTATACTAGATTCAGACATCGGTTGTCGCAACAAAACCCAAGCAGCTTCTTGCGAACACATTTCTATAGCGTTCAATGTTCGAGTTCCTAATTCAAACAATACCTGATCCATATCGAAATCAGGCTTTTCATTCGAAATTTTCACGATTTCTCTGTGCAAATCACTGATGACTCTATTCGTCTTATTTACATATTCGACTACATAAGCTGCACACGAATACTCGTCTAAGATGTATTGTAAATCTGTATTCGACTGAGTAATGTCAGCAATCCTAGGGTTGAACGTGTTAATTCTTGTTTCACTCATTTCTCTACATTTGAAAATTGTCGGTCGTTTGATACTGGCACGCAACATTTGAAGATAACTGTCGTAAGAGAGGTGTTGACTCGAAAGGAAATCTTCGAACGAATCGTAAACAACTTCTTCCAGTAATTGGTGAATTTTATTAAACATTGTCTTCAATCGTTTTCGATCAGGATCATCTTTGTTTAAAGGTACTAAAATTGTCGTAGACAACATTCGCCAATAAGGAATACCGAATCGACACAATTGTTTGTTAGATTTGTTATACTTGTAACATGTATGCGTGTGACAATGACTTTGGCGTAAATCCGCAGCTTCAAAAGTACGAGAAACCGTAGAAACTGCATCGATAAATTTGACTGTTTCCGGCATATGTTCGGAAATTTCTTCATTGGGTGGATTATTCAGCCACATCAAAATGTGCGCGTGAGCAGAACCACGGTGTTGAAATTCGATTCGCTTAAAGAAGTTTCTGACGGAGTATTTGCCAAAAGGGCCTTTAGGAGATTTCAAAATTTTAATTAACACATCTACCAACTTATTAAAGTATACGACACAAGTCACGGGATCTTCGTTCACTAAGAAACTCTTCTGATACGTAGTAACATTCATAATATCTCCATGAAACTGTTCACCATGTCGCAATGTATACAAAGTTTTTAAAAGTTCTGGCCATTTAATTTCCGAAGAACTTACAGTCAGTAGGCTTGCCTAATTGATGCATCATAGCAAAAAGATCTAATTTCCTACTACGCCAATAAAGCATAGAATTCGGTATTGATTTTAGAAACAACATGTCTTTTTCAGACATCTCTTCAAGAAATTCTCTACTCAGAATGTTAACCTTTGTTACATTTTTAGTACCTTCAGAATTTTTGAAAGTTGCTCTTAAACTTTCATTAACACGAGCTCGGAGAACCATAGCTGCCATATACAGCAAATATGTAGGAGTTACTCCACGCCCATCGCTTCTTCGTATGATGCTAGTACATTTTTGAAACACTGAAACTCTTCGATCATCTTTAAATTTGTGTCTATGTCCTAAAAAAAATTGAGGAAAAGATAATTCCCAACCTGCATCATCACAAAGCAAAGCGATCGGCATGGTATGTTCTCCAGGAGCAAATATTAATTCTCTATCCTTTCTACGAATTTCTAGTTCACGTTCCTCGTTTCAAAGCAAAGTTTGTTGTTGAGCAAAAATAAATTCTGTATCTTGATCATTAGTTTCCACTATTTCTATATCACTCTCTTCATCATCACTATTATCAGTATACTTCTTATCAAACTTATTAACTAAATATACATCTTTTCGAAGTTGAATATTATTAGCCATATATAAAGGAGTTTTGAAAAGGTAGTCTAACCAAAGTTTCAAATTATGTAAATTTACTAATCCTCTCAAATAGGAGCTTTTGTGAATCATCTTCCTCTTAATATTTACATTTATAGTACTATCATCATCTAGAGGACGAGGAAGATATCTTAACGTATTCTGAATGGTAATAGGAACGTTAATAACTTGTCCTACTATTCCATAGTTACCATCTCTGCCGTAGCGAAGTCGTCTGATGTTCATGAAGGGAAGTCTTGGAGAGACAGTTCGTTCTTCTACCATATTCAGCGGCGCAATGTCAGGTTTCGGTTCATACTTGAAGCCTAGCGAACGAGACAGCAGGGGTATCATAGGGTTCTTCTTGTTTCGTAGTGAGACACTACAAGTTGCACAGCATACAAAATCAGGAACTCGATCGGCCTCTTCAGGAAATTCATTCCTTAACAGCTGTATACTCTTCAAAGGGACTCCATGTAGGTCATTAGCGAACCATAGTCTATCGCATATATCACATACACTACCAAAATGATTCTCATAAAAATCCGTATTAAACATTCTCTTTGCTTGTTCGTAATTGCAATCGAACAAAGTATCTGGTGAACGTTTAAGGGATTTTGATGCCAAAACATTATTTGGAATTTCCTGATTAATTTGGTGTATGATTTATTAAATTTGCTTGATTAGAAATATTTTTAATTTAATTGAATTAATTAATTTTAGTTGCACATGGTATTTTCAGGATTTCATGTACCATTTTTCAGTAAACATTTCATATCTCAAGAACCATAAGGTCTAGAAGCCTATGGTTTGATTTAAATTCTAGAGGAAGGTTTGCTACATACGTTAGTGGGACTGTGTTCATTGTTTATGCTGTGCATGCGATATTCTTGGTATAACTTTCATATTGATTATTTTTTTGTGTTATTGATCTTGAGAACATCTGATCATGACAGGAGCAAAAGGAGTGTTCAAGAAAGTAAATAAGAAAGGAAATCGGTACTAAAGAACTTATCCAGATGTAAACGAGGTTGTGGATGGAGTTAGGAATGAAAGTTCACCTAATACATCAGCTCTACACATTGCTAACACCTTCAAGTTCCTCCTCGAAAAAGAAACATTGTTCCGACGAGTGATGTACAGTTAATACAAAAAAGCTGCCACAGCTGGTATTTTAGATAAGTTTACCTACAAGACCTTTATACCTGTGGCTGTTATGTTGGCTATAAAGCGAGTTTATAGATATTTGGCAAATCCATACCTACTGAAGAAATGTCTGCCAGGGAAAACACAAAACGTGAATGAGTCATTCAACAATGTAGTGTTGTCAAGAGTACCTAAAAATGTATTTGTGGGTTACCACACAATGAAACTTGGAGTGTATGCTGCTGCCATCACTTTTAATGATGGCAATACTGGTAGACTGAAAGTATTGGAGAAGCTGGGAGTGAAGACTGGTTGGAATTCACCAGCCATACTGAAGGAACTGGACAAGGAGTGAGTCGACAAGGCAGAGCTACTGGCCCAAAAAGTGTCCAAGGATGCAAGATCTTTAAGGAGGAAGACGAGGATGCACTCGGACAATGTAGGAGATGATGAAGACTACACTGCCGGCGCATTTTAGCTGTTGTTTCCATTGAAAAGTGAGGTACAATCTAAATTAATTTTTAATTGCAATTTCTGAAAAACTAACTTTTTTCAGACAAATAACCCGTTATCTCCGGATTTATAGTAGATATACTCTTGATTTTTTCACTGTCCATGTAGAATACCATTGTAATACCATACCTCTAGAATAGTAGAGATAGCTAGTATATTTGAAGAAAAATGCACAATAATTTGACCAAAATAAGGTGTAAAAAAATGAAACGGAGAAAAAAATTCTATCCCAACTCCTAGAATATGTATGTCAGTAAAACTAGAGGAGTAAGTACATAAGTCATGTATAAATAATCTGCTAAAGTTTCATTACTTTCCATGAAGTAGTTCTTGAGGAAATGGGTCATGAAATTAACAAATTTAACATTAGCGGGATTGGCCATTCATACTCCCCTTGTGTACCTATTTTCTCGACTATGAACAGAATGCATTGGTTTAAAGGCATTGCCGAGACATGGTGGGAGGGATGATCATATTATATGTAAGGTTTTGGGGAGGATCGTCGAAATTCTCAATGTGAGGGCTGCTTCATTCTTAAGACAAGTTTAATATTGCAAAGAAGTTGAAAATGCCTGTTTACACACATCAGTAGCATGCTGAGCTTCTATGCCCAAGGTAGCGGGTTCAAACCCGGCCAAAGTCGTCGGATTTTTTAAGAGCGTTAAAAATTCCTCAGTATGCCTTCTTTCGGAGGGGAAGTAAAGCCGGCGGTCCCATGTCATATATTTATGGCATGTTAAAGAACCTTCCACTAATTGCACCTGTGTGAAGCTAAATTGGATAGGTTAAGAATGTAAACAACGCTCTTAGATTTCTACGTTCTTTGCCAAGAGCCGACTGCGGTGGCATCTAGTAGCTAAGTTCTGAACTTGGCCTAGTAGTCGTTGACGGTGGCGCTTGGCGGCAAAAGTAGGAACTATTTGAAAAATTCTAAGTTGCAGTACTTAAATTAAAAAAGTCCTCTCGGCACGCCGGAAGGCGGAGGTAGATTTCATCGGACAAACTTGGGGATAGGCGAAAATAGGCAGAATATGCTGGTTTTCGTAGAAGGATCAGACCTCATTTATTGCGAGAAGATATTTTATAATTGGAGCTTAATTAACTTTGTTTTTCGTCATTTTATGCTTATTTTAAACATTTTATTGTCTTATGGGAACGGTAACCTTCTTGTCATTTGGGGTCGATTTTTATACTTGTGGTCACACTGTCCTTATGCAAGGTTTCGACACTGATGTGTGACTATGTAACGGTCTGTTACTTCTTCACGCAAAATTATATCTCCCGCAGAGATTTTGGTTGGTTCCTCAGTTTAGGGGCTGAGACAACGCGGTCATGTTACCCCGTGTACTTAGGGATGGCTCTATTAGTCTGTAATTCAGGTAAGGACTGCAGACGGTCAATTTCAAGCAGTATTTCCTAATGTTGGTACCAGGTACTACCGTCAACGACACCTAGCTGTGAACTTGGCTACTAGATGCCACCCCAACCAGCAACTCGCAACGAACGTTGGAACTTCCCCTCCAAAGGAAAGCATACTGAGGGATTTTAGCGCTCTTAGAAAATCCAACGACTTCGGCCGGCTTTGAAACCGCGACCTTGGGCATAGACATTCAGCATGCTACCAGTTACGTCACCGAAGCCGCTTCCCACGTAGTCAGATGGAAATACTGAATCTGATCTCGTGCAAGTGCGTTGTCATGGCAACAATGATGGCACATCCCTCATCAATTTAGTAGTGTTGCCATGGCAACCTCTGATAGCTCTTGGCATTTTCTTATAATTCCGAAATCATTTTTCTCATCCCTTGGCGTAATGGTAGGTCATATCAAAAATTCTTTCAGACAAAAGTTTTAGGTAATTATTATGGGAATATTGTCCATTTTGTACGGTTTTGATATTGTGCCTATTAAGAGAGATATGATTAATGTTTCCCGAAAAACCCACTTTTTCCCACCCCTTTGGTCAATGATTGGTGCTATAAAAAAACTCTTCAAACATAAATTTTTGGGCTTTATTCGACACATAGTATGAACGTTGAACGGATTCGATATGTCACATATTAAGAGAGTTATAGCAATATTTCTCTTTTTCGAAAAAAGCCCCCCATTTTCACCCCCTTCGACCGATTTAGCCCAGTAACGAACTCGACCGAGATTTTATAGGTATACATATTCGGTAAAAAATTCAAAGTAATTGGTGCAAAATTACGGCAGTTATCGTGTCCACAAGAAACTGATATACATATATATATATATACATAAATTATATATAAACTTTTGAACTGATGGTGGTTTTGGGGTCTGGGGGATGTGAAACGCGAAGATATGTCAAAATTTTCCGGAAGTCGAAACATGGGACCCATTGCAATAGTTAGCTTTCTAATGAAATCTACCTAAAACAGATAACACACACTAAAACAGTCATCACAATTAACACCGGTTATCAGACAGATTCTACACACACCCAAAGTACACGGGGCTACATGACCGCGTTGTCGCAGCCCCTAAACTTAAGAACCAACCAACCAGCCAGTAAAAAATGCATAAGGTGTTTTAGTGCTTTGTTTGATAAATCTACGCTCTTGGTTTGTTAATCATAAGCACCTGGACTCTATTTCCTTCACTATACTACCATTCTGAAAGGATATATAGTCCAAGTAATTCTTCGATGGGTCGACCCTCTTCTTTTCTATTCCTGGTATCTCCTGCCTTCTGCGTAAGACCCTTAGGAAGCAGAGATTATTTGTAGCCCCACCTTGAATGATGCACCCCGAATAGTGCTACGCCCTTAAGGGCTTACAGCTGGTGAGTTCAGGAGTTGGCGACCCCGAGGGATTCCTGAGCTGGGTCCAGTTTGTTGCCCTTTTCCCTCTGATTTTGGGGTGGACCCTCTGCTCTTTCCCTTTCCTACCTGCCTTTTATGTCTCTACTTCGTTTCGAGTCCCTCCATCCTCATTCTTCGAGGATTAAAGGCATTTCTTTATTTCTCTGTCTTCTTTTGTGTACTTTTCTTCTAGTCCGTATGTTAATGGTACATTTTATTTTATAATTACCACTTGTAGGTTGGCTGAAGTGGGTATCGAACTAACTTTTTCTCAGTTACTCAGGTTGAGTAAATCTCGTTTTAGCCATCAGACCAGAATTAATTGTCTTGACAGAGCCGGTGATCGAACCCAAACCTCCGTGGTGACAGCAAAGACCCTATCTTCCTTGGTTCCTTTTGTGTAGGTAATTCTCTAGTCGACTGTTTTCTTGCTTGTCAGATGTTCCTCATCTAATAAATGCATTGCCTTTCTGTCGTTCAAATAAAGCACTGAACTACTTGTTGTAGTTTATTTTACTTGAGGGCTTGGACATCGGAGTCATATAGCCTCTGCGGTGACAGCTAACAATGCTAGCCACTACGCAATGGTCTCCCCGGAGGTCCGGGTTTGATCCCCCCCCCGGGGCTCACAACTTTTGGGACGTGGGTTGGCGACCATGGGACCCCAGCCGAGTCCGGCATTGCTTCCACTCCCACTTACTTGTGCCGGGCTCCTCTCTGTTATATTTCCTCTCGACTTCCCTTGGTCAACTCTTGTTCTTTTCCGACCCCAAAGGTATTTGGGTATCTGAGGCCTAGGGAGTCTTTCACTTTCCCGCCTTAATTGGCCTTTCTCTCATCCTTCCTGATCCCTCATTCTTCGAGACCTCTTGTTTTCTTTTCATTCTATCTCCTGTCTTCTGCTCAAAGCCCTCATGGAGACAGGGTGTGTGTAGCCCCACCTCTTATGGTGCACCTTGGATTGGGCTACACCCTCAAGGTCTCACACCTGGTGAATTCGGGAGTTGGTGAACCCTAGGGCTTTCTGAGTGGGGTCTGGTTTTTATCCTTCTTCCATTGCCTTTGGGGCGGGTCCTCTCCTATTTCCTCTGTGCCGTACTTGGCTCTCCTTCCTTCCAAGTCCCTCAATTCTCATTCTTCGAGGGCATTTACTTTCCTCCTGTCTTTTATTTACAGTCTTCTCCTCTTTGTTTCCCATTTCCTCTTCTAGTTTGTAAGAGATGATGATGATGATAATGATAATTGTTGTTTTAAGGGGCCTAACATCTAGGTTATCGGCCCAGTTTGTAAGAGAGTAGTTAGTCTTAGTTGTAGGTTTCATTTGAACATCTTTCATTTTCGCTATCACCCAAACCATTAGGGGCCGATAACCTAGATGTTAGGCTCCTTAAAAAAACCATTATCGGCGGCTTCGGTCGCGTAGTTAGTAGCATAATGAGCTTCTATGTCCAAGATCGCGGGTTCAAACCTGCCCCCCCCCCACCAGGGGCTCACATCTTGTGCGACGTCGGTTGGCGAACACGGGACCCCAGCTGAGTCGGGCATTGCTTCCACTTACTTGTGCCGGGCTCCTGTCCGTCTTATTTCCGGTCGACCTCTCTTGGTCAACTCTTGTTCTCTTCCGACCCCGACGGTATTAGGGTATCCGAGGCCTAGGGATTCTCTTCCTTTCCCGCCTTAATTGGCCCTTGTCTCATCTTTCCTGGTCCCTCATTCTTCGAGGGGTCAGTCTTCTTTTTCTCTTCATATTCTCTCCTGCCTTCTGCTCAAGGCCCTCAAGGAGGCAGGGTTTATGTAGCCCCACCACTTCTGGTGCACCCTGGATAGTGCTTCACCGTCAAGGGCTCACGGCTGGTGACTTCGGGAGTTGGTGACCCCGAGGGATTCCTGAGCTGGGTCCGGTTTGTCCCGTTTTTCCTCTGACCTTGTGGCGGGCCCTCTCCTCTTTTCCTTTCCTATCTGCCTTTCATGGCTCTCCTTCCTTTCAAGTCCCTCAATCCTCATTCTTTGACGGTTGAGGGCCTATCTCTTCTTCCTGTCCTTTATTTGCCTTATCCTTTTTTTGTTTACCATTTCTTCTTCTAGTATGTAAATTTGTAGTTAGTATTATAGTTTCATTCTCATCTCATCTTTCACTATTACCCAAACCATTAGGGGACGATAACCTAGATGTTAGGCCCCTTAAAACAACCATTATCATCATCATCAAACCTGGCCGAAGTCGTCGAATTTTTGGTGTGTAACATCTTTCCGCTCGGTTGCTGGATAGTTTTGTGAGAGTGATTTTGAAAATTGGGGACGGAAGTGGATCGGAACGATCGAGCTGGCAGTGGTGGATCCAACGGAAGTATGCACTGCCCGCTCGATCGATCAAACGGAAGTGTACTAACTGGCAGTGGTGGAGAATGGAAGTACGCACTGCCCGCTCGATCAATCAAACGGAAGTGTACTAGCTGGCAGTGGTGGACAACGGAAGTATGCACTGCCCGCTCGATCAATAGGACGGAAGTGTACTAGCTGGCAGTGGTGGAAAACGGAAGTATACACTGCCCGCTCGATCGATCGATCCAGCTACCAGATTATTATTTTAAACGATATTTATCATATCAATATGACTCATTTTAACAGAATCCATATGAAATTACGTGTTGGTCTGTGAATGAAGAGGACCTGTTTATAAGGAATTTAAGGTTATGAGCGGTGTCGCGTCTATTAATCTAGTTGATCCATATCGTATTCTTTATTTAGGCTAGTGCTGGTGGAAGCTACAAATCATCTAATAAAATGAGTTCCGTATTATAAACTACAATATCTGTAAAACACTCCCTTTTACAATAACAATTGAAAATGTGTGTATTGGAAACAAGGCAGTGTGTGCTCTGTAGCGCGAGAATATTATGGTAATACAGTAGGCAGTGCATTTAACAAGCACTGGTTTGACGAGCACAGTGGCAAATGTTTCACCGACTTTCATTTGTCATTGAGCAGTTTATGAAGCTTCACGTTCAAGGTTGAACATCACATGGGGTAGGACAAAGACGACAAATGACATTTAAGTAAGCGGCATTATTGTCAAGCTGTGGTTGAGTAGGCTAGTCAAATATTAAATGCATAACAGAATGTTGTTATATGAGTGGAATAAAAGCTGAGACTAGGTCATTTCATGATTGTAGGAAGGCATGTTTTGATTGTTTACGACGAATTGTTATGAGAGTCTTGAGAATAATGAATGATATAGTTACTGAGGAGTGTGCTCACAGTATTTGAGAGTACAGTCGACGTTGTGTGTCACTTTGTTATTATGAATTATTAAGGAAGGAAGCTTGTAGTTTTACGTGACCGTTAATCTCACAATCATGATCCACGGTACCTCCCTTTTACGTGGAATGCGAACCACAGGACATGGCATTTCAATTCGAAAATCTCACATGTATTGACCGGGAATCAAACCCGGTCTACCTTGGTGAGAGACTAACAGCTTGACCGCTGCGCCACAAGTGTGACAGTAGCATATCTCCAATTCAATCTATACATTCATCATAGTACCAGTATGAAAATGGAGCGTAAATTAACATTTTAAGAATGTCCAAGCTGTGTAGTATACAAGTAGGATAACATGTCAGATGTTACACATCATATGCGACTACTGTAAGGCTCGTATCTTTTTTAAGAACGTTAAAAATCCCTCAGTAGCCTATGCCTTCCTTCGGAGGGGAAGTAAAGCCGGTGGTCCCATGTCATAGATTCATGGCATGAAAAAACTTCGACTGGGTTTGAACCCGCGATCTTCGCCACAGCAGTTCAGCATGCTACCAACTAAGCCACCGAAGCCGCTCCGTACACGTGTTATTTGAATGCAACAAGAGAAATGAAAGTAACAATCCTTCCTTGTTTACCATTTCCTTGTTTTTGTTTTTACTCTGGTGCTCGCGTGTCTGAGTCCCACCCCTTCAGGGTACAAACGTTCACATCAAATTTGCAGCATGCTCAGCTCAATCTTCTGTGTAATGGTCACGTGTCATGAATTTTTCACCACCTTAAGGGGGGAGGGGCAGGTTATACATTTCTCCCTTTTGTGATGCTATTGCATACGAATTCTCGTTTTATTCAAATTGAAACTTGAAATCCTTGTCTTGCATAGAGATGTGTCTTTAATATATTATCATTCTCTCTCTCTCTTTCGACTTCTTTAACTCTTCCTCTTCTTTAAGAAGCTTCTCAGTTTATTTAATATGTGACCAGAGCCTGATTTATATCCTTAAAGCCCTGCGCCATGCGGATATACAGTAGTTTGTATGGATGTGTGGATAGCGGATAAGCTGCAGAGTAAATTTGCAGATAGTTTTTAGAATACAATCCGAACTTGTTGAATATCATTAAGTTACTAGGACCTGGATGTTTATGACATATCATATTTTTCACGATTTGTTTTTTCCATGACAAATGTGAGATGATGATTTAAGTTAATCTCATTCAAATTACTGTATGCAGTGATTTAGTTGGAAAAAATACTTACAGGAACTCACCTTTTTAATTCAGCAATTTCCAAATGGACTCGTATTGGGTATCAAAATCAGCGGCCTCGTGTTTCCGACAAGTTGTTTCATCAGCTGAACGTCTCCCCTTTCGTAGCCATGACTTGACATATGGTTGTGTGTTAAATAAATGCACAGGAGGTCCTACGCTGCTTATGAAAATAAGTCCGCTTGATCTTTCAACCAGCAACCTATTTCTCTTTTTGGTGTGGATCTCATTCATGGTACTGAAAGCTCTTTCAGCTTCTGCTGAAGAGATGGGAATGGTCTGCACAGTCTTGATTAAAGGCATCAGCTCCACTGGAATTTCCTTGGTCTCGACATACTTTCTAAAAGCATTAATGTACCTCCTCTTGTCTGACATGTGCAAAAAGTCACAAAGGTTGCCGACACTCTCATCACCATAGCAGATATCCAAAGTAGAAGTGGAGGGCCAATTATTTTTGTATAGTATCTTTGAATTACTGATAACTTTTGTCATTCTCTCATGTCTCTGCTGACTAGAGCTGGAACCAAGATGAGATGATGTGGACACATTTTCCATAAGCCTGTTATTTAAATTGTTCACAAGACTTCTGAAAAACTGCTTTCTGTCAATTTTTCCAACTTTTTTAGAATCATGTAATCCTATGTTTCTAAACTTTTTGTTTTCTGCTGCTTTAAAAACTGTTCTGTAGTATTCTCCAGAAGCTGAGTTACATATAGATTCAAACACTTTTATAGTGCGCTTGATTACATTTTGAGCCTCTGTCAGACTTGTCTCTCTTTTCTGGAACTCTGATGACAAATCAGTTAACTCAACAAGAGCATCATACATAATTGCAATATTTTCTAGAAATTCTACACAAGTTAACATATGTTCTAGACCTTGGAATTTTGCCCTTTCTTTGGAGTCTCTCTGGTGGTCATTTTTGGCCTCACTAAAATGTTTTACTACAGCACTGTAGTTTTCCCAGACAGCTTTTACAGTTCTCTGGCTTGAAACTACCCATCTTATTGTAAATATTGTCCCAATCTTCTTAACTCTTTGTTCCAGTGAAGCAGCACAAATGTTGAGTTCCCTTTGATTTTTGGGAGACATGCTGTATAAAGAATACAATTTGTCAAAGAACGAATGGAAATGGTTAACTCCTGTAACTTCATTCCTTGTAACAGAAACGGCCAATTCCAAGCGATGGTTTAAACAGTGCCAGATTACTATATCTGGAAATAACTTTAAAACTGTGCTCCAACTCCATTTTTTCTACCTAACATTACAGAGGCCCCATCACATGCTAGACCAACTAAATGTTCTGCCAGAAAGTTTTCATTCATCCCATATGGAGAAAGATTCTTCAATATCTCTCGAGTAATAACATCTGCTGTAGTTGATTCAAGTTCTATCAAGCCCCAGAAAAAGGAAACAACTTCAGTGTTATCTGAAAGAGCACATCTCAAACATAATACTAACACAGATTTTACACTAACTGTTGTTGATTCGTCAATCATAATACTGATTTTCCTTTGATTTTCTGTTATAGATTTTGCTATTTTATTTCTCATTTCCTGTGAAATGTGTTCAATAATATTAGCACAACTAAAATTTGTATGAAGAACTCGTCCCACATCTAAACCATTTAATTGTTGAAGTTCAACATAAGCCTGTAGGTCTACGAAGGGTCTATTTCTTTTCGCAATTGATTATGCTGTTCGAAATACTCGAACGGTGGTTTCTAGGTGTTTGACATTCATAGTGTCCAAGCAACTTTCAAATATCTTTTTATTGGATTCTGATTTTTGTAACATAGCTTTTTTGTGAGATTCTGAATTTTTGTGCTCAAATATTTTTTCCCTAAGGCTTGTTTGTTGTTGATTAATATTATTTCCGTTGGGATGATTCTTGCATTCTACCCATACTTTCATTAGCTTAAGTTCTGCCCCTTTAGAAACTCCTAATCCTAATTTACTTTCCTCTTTACATTTATATTGCAGCCTACATTTTTATTTCCTGCAAATAACCACTCGTTTTCTGACAAAAAAAATAACGGTACTGAGACTCGTTCCAACAGTCTGGAAAATCTTGTTTTCAGTAGGAGGGTCCTTGAATTTCACAGTCGATGGTAGAAGGTGTAGAACCATAACCTAGATTCTCCCTTGAATCTGCATCACACGTTTCAGCAACATTTAACCCAGGGTCTATCTCTATACTCACGTCTTTAATGAAACTAATGTTCTCGGAACTCCATTCAGTTTCGTTTTTACTTGAGCCATCACACACCTTTTTAGTATTCTTTGATTCCTCATCTTCATCCCCAGCACGTTTTTTTTGAACCCAGCCACTTAAGTAAACTCATTGTCACAAGTTGTGACTCACAACTCACTTTCACCGTCACTGGAAAACTTGAAAGGTACTACGGGACTACTGATGTTCATTAACTGCAGAGAGATTCCGTAATATCTGCTTCACAGCAACACATCGAGCAAAACATAAAATAAAACTTGGATTCACACAAACATAACGAGCGGAAGAAAGTTGTTGTGCTCACTTCCCGCTCTCCGTATCCAATAGCAGTGTAGCCAACCATAGAGAACCAGAAAAACGCCCAGGAGTGTAAAAGCGACCGTATTTTATGAACATAAAACCGTAAGGTTCGATATTAGTCCGCTAGAGTACACCCGAGACGTTTCAGCGCTATGTATAGATTATAAACGATTTTCTTACTGAATGTAAAATTGTTACGTCATTCTAAAGCGGGAAGATATTTTCCGGAACGGCGTTCCGGCCCGTTCCGGTCCAACTAAACCACTAACTGTATGTCATTAAGCCTAATTAACACTCCGAACTGAAATGGGTTGCAATTCAGGCTTTTGATAACGTTGATTGAACTAAATTGTTTGACATTTTGAAAACGATTGGAATAAAGTACAGGGATAGGAGGGTGATCTACAATCTATACAGAAACCAGACAGCAGTCATTCGAGCTGAAGGACATGAGAGAGAAGCTGGTATTCAGAAAGGTGTAAGGCAAGGCTGCAACTTTTCACCCATACTTTTCAATCTTTACATTGCACAAGAAATGAAGGAAATTGGAGAATAATGTAAAGTGGGAGTGAAGAATCAAGGAGAAATAATTTCATCACTGAGATTTGCCGATGACATCGTCATCTTGGCCAACACGCCTGAGGATTTGAATGAGTTTTTGAATGGTATGAACTCCGTCCTGAGGAAACAATTCATGATGAAAATTAATAAATGCAAAACAAAAATATTGGAAAGCAGCCGAAATAAATCAGATACCTCTATGGACATCAAAATTGGCAGGTGAAAAGCTAAAGGAAGTAGGAGAATCCTGTTACTTAGGTAGCAAAATAACCAGTGATGGACGAAGCAAAGAGGATATAAAAAGTAGGTTAGCTCAGGCAAGGAAAGCATTTCTACAGAAAATAAATCTGTTGATATCGAATATAGATTTAGGTATTACAAGTCATTTTTGAAGGCCTATGTCTGGAGCGTGGCACTCTATGGAAGTGAAACTTGGAGAATTGAAGCGTTTGAAATGTGGTGTTTCAGGAGACTGATGAAGATCAGATGGGTAGATAGAGTTACAAACGAAGAGGTATTGAGACTAGTGGGGGAGGAGAGATTTTCCTGGCGACTGCTAATGAAGAGAAGAGATAGGTTGGTTGGACACATACTAAGACACCCAGGAAAGCAAGCTTAGTTATGGAAGGAAGGGTTGAGGACAAGAACTGTAGGAGTAGACCAAGGTTAGAATATGTTAAACAGATTGCCTCGGATGTAGGGTGTGGTAGCTATGTAGAGATGAAACGATTAGCTCAGGACAGGGAGCCATGGAAAGCTGCATCAAACCAGTCAAAAGACTGAAGACTTAAACAACATAATTCATTTTAAACATAGCACATAACATACATAGAGTAGGGGAACGACTTTCTCCTCAAATGTCTGAATATGTTGCTTTACTATACGCTTTGTCTCTGTGTTGGAGTCTTCAGTCTTTTGACTAGTTTGATGCAGCACTTCATGCTTCCCTGTCCTGAGCTAATCATTTTCATCTTTACATAGCTACCACACCCTATATCCGGGGCAGTTTAGCATATTCTAACCTTGGTCTACCGCTACATTTCTTGTTCTCGAACCCTTTCTTCCATAACTAAATTTGCTATTTCTGGATCTTAGTATGTGTCCTACCAACCTATCTCTTCTCCTCATTAGCAGTGGCCAGAAACATCTTTCCTCTCCCAATCGTCTTAATACCCCTTCATTTGTAACCCTATCTACCCATCGGTTCTTCATCATTCTCCTGTAACACCACATTTCAAAAGCTTCAATTCTCCTCTGCAGGGCGGCTTCGGTGGCGTAGTAGGTACGGTAGCATGCTGAGCTTCTATACCCAAGATAGCGGGTTCAAACCCGGCCGAAGTCGTTGGATTTTAAGAGCGTTAAAGTCCCTCAGTATGCCTTCCTTCGGAGGGGAAGTAAAGCCGGCGGTCCCATGTCATAGATGTATGGCATGTTAAAGAACCTTCTACTAATTACACCTCTGTGAAGCTAAATTGTATAGGTTAGGAATGTAAACAACGCTCTTAGGTTCCTACGTTCGTTGCCAAGAGCCGACTGCGGTGGCGTCTAGTAGCTAAGTTCTGAACTAGGCCTAGTAGTCGTTGACGGTGGCGTTTAGCGGCAAATGTAGGAACTATTTGAAAAATTCAAAGTTGCAGCCCTCACTTGAATTTAAAAAACAGATACACACACTAAATACAGCCATCACAATTAATACCGGTTATCAGACAGAATCTACACACACCCAAAATACACGGTGCTATATGCCCGCATTGTTGCAGCCCCTAAACTTAAGAACCAGCCATCTCCTCTGCTGTCACCAAGTTATGAGCTTTCACAATTCTTTCCGGCCATGGAAAATGTCAATTTTACTTCGAACGTTTCAAAGTTAAAGTAGAAGACGATTACTGTTGCATCTGTGGATTATCTCAAAGCGTAAGTCATCTATTATTTGACTGTCCTACCATCGAAAGAGAAAGTTATAATATGAAGCACCAATTGAATTACTGCAATAATGAACTAACAAAACAACTCTATCATATTTTTCAAAAATCTTGTTGTTACATTTAGTTACAAAAACAAATGTGTGATGCTTTTCTTAAGTCAACACGATTGTACCCAAAAGAGATCGGTTGTTCCCTAATCCTGAAAAACTTTACATGAGATTTACAATCGAGTTGACTGAATGAAAAGCATCAAACTTTTGTTTACTAAGGCAACACTGAAAATGGTTTCAAACATCATAACAGTCAGTTTCTAACATTCACACATCACATTTACTCTGAATCATCTTTGTAAATTGCCTTATGCAATATGTAACCTGTAATTTCATAAACTATCACCCTAATATACTGTATAAGGTGAGTTCAAAAAGTAACGAGCCGGAGGCTGGAATGCGCAAACCGGTGACGACATCGGCTAATCGTGGCGTGTGTAACGTGGTGTGGTTCCGACCAGATACCAGAGCGTGGAAGGTCACAGCCCGTCGCTAGAGGGCACTCGTGCATGTCACGTGACGATACAAAGCGAGCAGCAGCATGCATCAATCGTCCAACGCTGCCAGTCGCATTGCAAGCAGTGATTGGAGGCGTCAAACGAAGAGCAAAGAGGTCTTGTTCGGTTTCTGACAGCGGGCGGAGTAGGGGGAACGGACATTCATCGCCGAATGCCACAAGTGTACGGCGAACACTGCATGTTTCTTGCAAGGGTCAAGGCGTAGCACAATCTCTTCAGGAAAGGACGGGCATCGTTAGCCGATGGTGCCAGGTCTGGGGCACCCCCTGCATTACCGATGACAACGTCCAGCTGGTTGATGCACTCATTACCTAGGACCGCCGAGTGACAGTGAACGCCATAGCCGCCGTGGTCGGATTGAGCGTCAGAAGTGTGCACACCATCATGAAGGAATGACTGCACTTGCGCAAAGTGTGTGCCCAATGGGTGCCCCACAGTCTCAACCACACCAGGAAGCATGTCGAATGGCCCACTGTCTTCGTCATCTGCAGCGCTATGCGAGGGAAGGTAATGGGCTGCTGGCACGAGTGGTGGCTGGAGAAGAGTCATGGTGTCATCACTTCGAACCAGAATCCAAACGACAAAGCCTCCAGGGGAAGCATCCTGGGTCACCACCACCCAAAAAAGGCAAGGCCATCCACACTAGTGCAGGAAAGGTAATGCTGACGTTCTTCGTTGACCAAGATGGCCCCCTTCTGATACACGTTATGCCGCACGGGACAACAGTGAATGCCAAGCGTTACTCGCAAACCTTGACCACCCATCGCTAAGCGATTAAAACAAAACGACCCGGCAATCTCACCCGTGGGGTCATTCTGCTCCACGATACGGCCAACACAGTCGCGGCACTCCTGCAGAAATTCAAATGGGAGGTTCTCGGCCATCCTCCATACAGTCCAGACCTCTCTCCCTGTGATTACGCCATGTTTGGTCCCCTGAAAAGGGCTCTGCGGGGCCAATGAATCACCTCGGACGACGACGTCCAGCTGTACATGCGGAACTGGTTCACATCGCAGCCCAGGGAATGTTATGAGACAGCTATTCACCGCCTCGTGCCACAGAGGGACAAGTGCCTCAACAGCCAGGGCCAATACTTCTAACATACAGGTACTGGTTTCTGTAATTATGCCTCCGGCTCGTTATTTTTGAACGCACCTTATAGCTAGTTCTAACTACAAGGAGGACACACGGAGAATGAATTTAAAGAAGTAATTTTAATGTTATTAACAAGAATAATTATGAAAGACATTATGAAAAAAGAATTACTAAATTTACAATTAACGTGGCGGCCAAACACAAGCGAATACGAAGACATGAAGTTAAGTTAAATTAATCCAGAAGCTTTTGAATTTACATTTACTGAGCCCAAACAAAGTTACTAATTGAATAACAGAGAAATATGTGCTGTTGCCAGAGCGCTCACCGTTGATGTCTTTATGAGATAGGTTTTGCTCGTCCCAGAGCAAATCTGTTGTCTGCTGCCGAATATCGCCATCATATTGATGTTGTAAAATTACTGAGTTGTGTGTGATGAAGTCCTAGCTTCATAAATCACATTTATGATGATTGCCAAAATTCACAACTATCAACATTAATATGTATGGATGGTATATGTCCCAACATATTTTCAACTTGAACTGCGCAGATTGCCGAAGGAGAATCAAAATCAGAATAAGATTCAGAATTAAATCAAGAGTCGCTCTCGAGAACCGGGTAACGTCCTTTATAACTTTTCTTCAACCCTCTCCTCTGAGCACTTCAACCATGATCGCTGACCAATCACCTGTTGGGTTTCATTGAAGCCGACCCTTCTCCTCCGACATGTGCTGGCGGCCCTTTTCTGATTCGTTTTCATATGGCTTGGTATAAATTCTGAGAATCACAGTAGTTGTAGCTAAAATAAGATATTCCGGTCCCTGCACGAGGCTAGATTTCCTTGTTCTTGAGAATATGACCTCTGGTGAACTGACTTCTGAGAAAAGCGAGGCTCGGTAGCATCCTGCGTTGTCCCCTCGGCTTCTAGGAAAATCTCCCGCGGTGCGCCTGTCCAAGTTTAACTCATGTTGCAACATATTCTCTCTACTGCTGCCTGACGGAAAAGCTTTCGAGTTCGCTTGCTTCGCACTCACGTTAAAATTATTAAATATACGAAGTGAAAATCTTCCATTAAATTAAATCAATAAAATTATACATATACATATGGTAAACACTCTCCTTCCTTATTAAATTGATCCGAATAAAATAATTACAATTATAAATTAAAAAGTAAATTATGTGGGTGGCTATGATATCTCCCACCGTTATGCCTGTCGGTTAATAATAAAAATAAGACCCTATTTATGATGATATTACAATATGTAACCTGTCATTTCATAAACTACAACCCTAATATACTTCGGTGAAATAGGGTTTTCCTTGTAATTGACATTCAGTAAATAAATAAATAATTAAATAATTCTCCTCTTTTCTGCCGCTCCACCAGTGCAAGTTGCACTTCCGTAGAAGGCAACGCTCCAGACAAAGGCTTTCAAAAATGACATCCTAATACCTACATCTATATTCGATGTCAACAGTTGCTTCGTCCATCACTTGTTATTTTGCTTCCTAAGTAGGCTAACAGAAGCCTCCTACTTCCTTTAGATTTTCACCCGCCAATTTGACGTCCATCTTTATCTAATGCATTAAAATATTATTGTAAAAATCAGCGGATTGGGATAACAAACGTGCCAGTGCGGGCCGGACGCGGATAACAGTCGTGCGGACACCTGGTGTCTTCCTATGAACCATTCCCAATATAAAATGAGGTTTATTTGTATTCTTCAAATTTAACATGGAGAAAAATGGCAAATTTCGTAACAGTATAATTGGCCTTGATAGTCGTGGTAAAGCATGTATCTCGAATTTTTTTAAACAAAGGAGCTGATGACCAACGGGTCCCTAGACCCTAAGAACGTGAGCTATGCAATTGTGCTGAACCAAAATAGTTGGATTTTCCCCCTTATTTTTTACAGATTGTTTCGACTAACGTAAGCCGAAAATTGTCACGCGAGGACTGGCGCCATGGGTGAATCTGATCCGACCGTAAATAATATAGAAATAACTTGAGTGTTCAAAAAGCTATGGTCATGTTTATTTTACAGTGCGATGTTCAAGGCTAGGAGGGAAGGTACAGTAAAAGACAGGAAATAAGGGCTGACCAAAACGAATACATAGAGCATAATTTAAGCCTCGGGTCAATAATACCCCTGCGCGAGTCCTTGCTGGCTAATAATTACGGAATTAAAGTAGTGGATTGTGTATGGCATCGACGTTCATTTTTCGTTATTTTATCGTTGATGAAAGACTTCTGGAATTAAAGTACTGTAACCGTGTGAAAGAGCGTCAGTTGCTGGTTATGGAGATGTTGTTTTTTGACGCGGCTATATTTTGAATTTGAAGCGAGCGCCTGACTGAGTTGAGTTACACTGCTGTTGGTTGCAAGCTGGATGAGATGCGCGGACGACGATGCGCGTATGTATGTTAACATCTGACTGTCGGCAGGGTCGGGCAGGCAGCTGTTAGGACTGTGACAGTCGTGTTTGTGCAGTTTATCCGTGCATAAGCGGGCGACTTAATCAATCTCAAGTTACTAGTACCTGACCTGAAAGCCAAAATTAGCCTACAAACGAGGCATTGTTCAAATGTGCTCAGGATAGTTTTACTAGATGGGACTAGCTTTTGTAAATGCAAGGTTGTGTGGGGTATGGCCCGAGCTTACAGCATATTAATGCATATGGGCTGGAAATAACTCCTTACGTGAGTTATGTGAATATAATACCTCATACCAGGGTAGATTTCTGGCTAGCAATTGACTTGGAATTAAGGCTAAACAGGTGTGTAAGCGTACTGTGATAACGACAGAAGGATTACCATCAAGTAACCGGGAACATTACTGTGACTATTCGGAGTATTTCGGGACGCTAAAACACCGGGTGATTGTCGTAAAATCAGTGACAGTATTAGACACGTGCTTTTTCATAGCAGAAGCTATGGTGTTAAGACAATCCGATCAGGACGTCATGGTAGCAAGACGCCGGTATGAACTTTTGAAAACTACCATGAGTCGAGCCAATATTATGGTGCGTTAAATATGAACGGGGCCGTACGATGGATGCTGACGTCTGGATACTTGGGACTCGGACCCGTGGAGCCATGAAGTCGAGCCGTACACATTTCCGTGTGCGGAGGACCGCGTGGAATTTTATGCTCCGACTGAGGGCCTTCCGCAGGAACTTGGACCTTCTTCAAGAACATCTGAAATGGACGTGAGCCCCTTATTCTATTCTTAATATCTAGTACCGGTGAATATCAGACCTTAGACTATACCATTCAACCATGTAGGAATCGTTTTACACGCCATAGATCTTTATTTTCTGCATTATATTGGGACATAAGCATGGATCTTTTTGATGTTGTCCACTCTTCGAATTTTATTTTATTCCTTTTGAGATAGCATATCCACAGTGGGCATATCGTAGAATGAGTATATTTTCGGAAGGCATCCGGCTGTTCTAATTAGACAGGAGTTTCATCCTGATTTTTGTTGTACAGTTCCGTGCATATTTTTATGGCACATTGTTATTGTAGCGATCGTTTTGAGATAGTTTTTTGGTAAATTGTTTATTTAAATGTAGTTCTTGATCATTTTTGATGCAATTCGTCTTGGATGAGTTCTGATTGTCATTTATCGTAAAATGATTCGATTTTTCTGGTGGTTAAGGATTTTCTTTAAAATGATAATGCGGAATGATCATGTATGAGAATTTACATGGGGAATTAAGGAGGCATATTCATAACAATTTAATGGATCTTATGAAAAATAGAACAGTGTAATTATCCACGAGAATTTCATATTAATAATAATAATAAATGAATGAGTTTGGATTGTTTAGGTGATGTTTCTTTAAAACAAATATGAGAAATTAACATGAATTAATGCACATTGGATTGATAAAGCAATCGTAACGTAGTTTTGTTATTAGAGCAAGGTGTATCAATTAGGAGGATTTTTGTTATGGTGACAAGCGGATAATTGAACAGGTTAATTAGAGATAGTTACTTATAACATTCATATGATAGATCTGATAGGGTGATGAGTTGAATTGGGAATGCGCGTAGGCATTTGTCCCATTGATAATTATGATAATCCATTAAATACAGTAAATATGACTGGATGGAAGTTAATATGTGAAAATAATATGTAAAAGAATTATAGTTGTTGAATATAATGAAATGTTGGAATTTGGAGGATGTTGCCTCATATTACTCAAAAGAAGGGCGGTGCCGCTGTGGCAGCCCCATGCCGCTATCAAGGTCCTGTCACCAATGGAATTATAGATTCTACTTTAATTTGCTCTAACCATAATTACATATTTTTTGGTAGAATTATATAAACCTGCAGATAGATTGAAATGCCTAATAATTTTGCCATATTGTGATATCAAGGAATAAACTAAATTGATAACGTGCCTAAAGAAATGGGGCATTTAAAATGCGGCCTCATGTTCCGATGAAAATCTTGAAATAGCTACGAATCATCCATAAGTGTTCGAAATTGGTTGGAATAATAAGGTTGAGTTGCAATTAATATCCCTGAATAATTAATCCCATAATTTATTTTATTATCGAGGATAAATCACAGATCCATAATTTATATTTCTAATATGAATATTCCTTGTGTGGGAATAATGAAATATCAATGGTATTACGTTTCTAATGGGTCCATCTTTGATCGACTTGGTCTGACTTGCATCAAGTTGTATAATTAACAATTCTAGTATGTTTTGGAATTTCTTCTCGTTTCATGGAAGAGAATATCCCATAGGATTATCCATGATTTTGGAAATATGAAAATGTGTAGAACTTCAGAAATAACATTTTATTCAAGTTTGATAGGACGATCAGTGATCTACACAACTTGAATACTGTAAATATCGTTTATAATATAATAGAATACCATGATGGACTATTAATTTCATGGGTATTCTAACACTATGAAATGTTTAAAAGTTGACGTTTTCGTTGCATTTTTTTTTTTGGGAACGTTATTCAACACCTGCGATTAAATAGTATAGGATCCCAGGGGGAGCGCAGGATGTTATTTTTTCCAGGTGGTGTTTTAGTTTTCTCCCGGAGGATGCCCTTGTAAAGATTAGGATGGTTGAATGGATCAATTAAATTGATGCAAATTTTATCTTAACTGATACTGTGGTCATTCATGATTCTTGAAATATGCCTTCTATCCTTGCTGTAGTGTGCATCTGGGGAACAGCAGAGCTTTTCTTTTTCTTTATTCTACATCTTTGTAGAATGCTCACTGTTAACCCCGAGATGTTTTTGAGTCTTTGTGCTCGACTGTTGTTCGGATGTGCACTTGTGTGGTCGTAGGACGTTCGTCAAACGGTCACAGTACTAAGGGACTCCAAAATATCCTAGGCTATCCATGTCAATTTCAAAATCTTTACATACCTTTTTCTAAGAAACAGAACGGATTAAGATATAAAAAGACTATAACACTTACGTGGATGTTTTCTGTTTTCTAGTTTTTGTTTCTGATTACAATTTCTCCTTTCTATATCTCTCCTATTCCACGCCGTTTTTATCAAGACTTCTTTTTTAACACATTTTGTAACAGATCTGTTTTTATATATATTTTAATTTGTGAGCTTTTGGAACATAAATAATTTTAGATGATGATGATGATAATAATTGTTGTTTTAAGGGGGCTAACATCTAGGTTATCGGCCCCTAATGGTTTGGGTGATCGTGAAGATGATAATGAAATGTAAACTATAACTAAAACTAACTACTAACTTATATACTAGAAGAAGAAATGGAAAACAAAAGGAGAATAAGGCAAATAAAGGACAGGAGGAAAAGAAATCCCCTCAACCCTCGAAGAATGCGGATTGAGGGACTTTTAAGGAAGGAGAGCCATGAAAGGCAGATAGGAAAGTGAAAGAGGAGAGAGTCCGCCCCACAGGTAATGGATAAAAGGGGGAAACCAGACCCAGCTCAGGAATCCCTCGGGGTCGCCAACTTCTGAACTTAATAGCCGTGAGCCCCTGAGGGTGTAGCAATTTCTAGGGTGCACCAGAAGTGGTGGGGCTACATACACCCTGCCTCCTTGAGGGCCTTGCGCAGAAGGCAGGAGATAAGTTGAAAAGAAAGAAGGCTGACCCCTCGCAGAAGGAGGGTATCAGAAAAGAGGAGACAAGGGCCAATTAAGGCGGGAATGGAAGAGACTCCCTAGGCCTCGGATACCCTAATACCGTCGGATTCGGAAGAGAACAAGAATTGACCAAGTGAGGTCGACAGGAAAGAAGACGGAGAGGAGCCCGGCACAAGTAAGTGGAAGCAATGCCGGACTCAGCTGGGGCCCCGTGGTCACCAACCCACGTCCCACAAGTTGTGAGACCCTGGGGGAAAATAATTTTTAGAATCCTCTGTTATGGCAAAAATATATTAAGTGTATGGTCTTGCTCATTTACATGTCCTAAATTACGCTAAGGAAGATCACAATATGACGGAAACCGGTGCGGTTTTAATGTACAACATATTGACTTTTGGTCATATAAATTTTATTATAATTATATCGTCAATAAGGAATTGGGCTGTCTTGGTCATTTTATGTAATTTTATACTATTGTGTACTTATTAGTATATTTGTCAATAAGGACCAATATTGAATTAAACATAACTCGCGGACCCATGCGAAAAATCTCGCATGTTCATAAACCACACTTTCGCCATCATATATATTATTTCAGTAGTATAGATCCCTCCTGCGGCGCTCACAAGTGACCGATCGTCAAAAATGAGCATTCAAATGAAAGAGAATATACATTACCAGTGACGCATTGCACTCTAATTTCATAAATATCTATAATTTCTTTAAAAATATACTTTTGAAAAACTATACGTAGTGTGCGATTTTCAGATACTATTGCTGCAGGAAGATACGCTCCATAATTGATGTTCACTTCACATTTTGGCCGCTGTGACGCCTGTTTCATGCCATTTTAACATTCTAAGGTCTTTCCTTTATCATTTTGCATGGATTTCAGAAACAGTGATTTAAAGGAATGAGTACTCAAATCGTATAATTCATAAATATCGAATAACCGGTGAGTGTTGCAGCTAAGCTGTCAATCAATGGACTCAGCGCACAAATTACATTAGCAGTGACGAATTGCATTCTAATTTCATAAATATCAATTTTTGTAAGAAGTGTGCGATGTGCAAATAATGTTGCTGTAGGAAAATACGCGACATAATTGCTGTTCAGTTCGCATTTTGGCCATAGGGACGCCTGAAACGTAAATAGTGTTCTATAATCATTTGGTTCAAATAAAGACATAACAACCTTTCTCCTTAGGTCTCTTATTATAAACCTATTAGGGAAAGTGTGGCTTATGAACATGCGAGATTTCACACACGGCTCCGCTAGTAGGTTCATAATGAGAGACTTAAGGAGAAAGATTACTGTAACACTCGCCCGTTATTCGATATTTATGGAATTAAACGATTTGAATCCCCATTCCTTTGATTTACCGTTTCTGAAATCCGTTTCCTTTATGCAAAATGATAAAGGAAAGACCTCAGAATGTTAAAATGACATGAAAGAGGCGTCACAGCGTCCAAAATGTGAAGTGGACAGCAATTATGGAGCGTATTTTCCTACAGCGACAGTATTTTAGAAACTATTTTCAGACACCGAAGGAAAGGCGACTCTCAGGAGACAACCAGTATTCCTTTCTTCTTGCCGTACCTCGCTCCTGATACACTTTGGAATAATTTAGGTCAATGTACAATCTCAAAGCAATCTCGATACATAACTAACTCGGTCAAGACGAAGCTGTCATTTGCAACAAGACACACGAATCAGTAAATTCAGTTTAAACAAGGAGCAACGTCTAATGCCAAGATTAATTGGATTTGACTGAGAAGTGATCGTTCTATTTCGGTGTCTCATTCATCATGTATACGAGGAGACATCAATACGCTTCCCCAGAGCTTTCGTGCGGGTGGGAGCCATGGGAACTAGAGTTACAGATAACAGATCGTGCCATGAATTATTAGTCCTAATGCATGCGCTACTAATACAGAACATTGGTTTACATAAGGATTTAATTTCATTGTCTCCTTGGATTGACGTGCCCCGACCAAATAATACTATTATACACCAGGGTAGTAGAGAGGTTTTAGCCGCGATCCAATAACAGTGGTGGCTGATGCAGAAAATCACCTGCTCTAACCTACCCCCCTCCAAAACAAGTAGTCTTATCTTAACATTTAAGATTTATGGCAATGATTAATCTATATATGAAGGGTCCCTGAATTTAGGCCCTCTGGCACAAATCTACACCGTTTCACCGATATGAACCAAAATTTGTATACTTACCCTTTGGAACCCTGCGGGTAACACTGTCTACATGGAATTTCGGACTGACCACTCCATTCCCTGCATTTAGGCCCTTTGGCACAAATCTACATCGTTTCACCGATCTGAACCAAAATTTAAATACTTCCCCCATTGGAACCCGATGAGTAACACTGTCTGCATGAAATTTCGGGCAGACCACTCCATTTCCTCCGTTTAGGCCCTTTGGCACAAATCTACAACGTTTCACCGATTTGAACGAAATTGTGTATACTTACCCTTTGGAACCCTGTGGACAATGTCCACTTGAATTTTCGGTCAGACCACTCCATTCCCTGCATTTAGGCGATTTAGCACAAATCTACACCGTTTCACCTAATTGCACCAAATTTTACATATTTACCCCTTGAAATCCTGCTGGTACCACTGTCCACTTGATAGTTTGGAAAACCCTCTCCATTCCCTACATTTAGAAAACAGACAAAATGAACTTGAAAACCACGTTTTTAGGCCCTAGAAAATGTTCGTAGTATTGTACCTCTAAGGATATTTTAATAAGTCTATTATTGGCTGGTAATTCGGTCTGCATCACGTCGCCCCTACCAGTGTTCTGGTGCAGAATTGCGAAAATAGTTACATCTTGCGCTGCTTATAAATTGCGGTCACGAGGAATAATTAGTGCAAAAAGATTTCTTAGGCCCCTTATAACAGTTGTCATTATGAATGTTATGCCTCTGTATAATTGCGATGGCGTTGGTGCAGTACATTGAAGTTATCAGCTGCAATAAGCATTAGTGCTTTCAAATTTACTTTAATTTATTCCGATCCTTATCCTTGAGCGCTAGGTGGCGATAAATGACACTATTGCTGCCTCAGGAGCTTTAGACAGCCGAAGTTTTCCAAGTGCTCTGATTATTTTCCTACGGCGCTATGCGACAAAAGACGACACTATTGGTCTCTATTTTCCTAACAGCCAATGAGATATAGGCCCTAGGCCGTGTCTCTTATTTCAATTACTCCTCTTCCTAATCATATTTTTCCATTCGTTTGTAAATTACATGTGTCAGTACTGTAGTTAGTAAATAGCCGTTTCCCTATTCATTATTAACATTATCATTACGGAAAAATGTCCTGAATATTACTTCCATTATATTGTACTACTTATCATCCCCACTACCACGACCACCACAAAAATTTATATTTGTTCTTTCTGTTAGTTTAAATATCATTTGCCAGTTCTGTAGTAGTATTTATTATCATCCATGAAACAAATGAATCCACCGGGCGAAGCCGGGCACTACTGCTAGTTAATCTATATATGAAGGGTCCACGGGAAGAAGGTGGAATGGCACTCAAAATGTAAAATCGAGATATCAGCGCGAATTGGCAGGCCTCTTTGCGACGTATTGAAGGTGCAATTATATCTGGTTAAGAACAATGAAGGTCGTGAGAAAATGACGTTTCAAGTTACGCGTACATATAAGTAGGCTACATATAGGTAATGAAACTTTAAAAACTCGTTTCCTGAACATTTTGCGTTATTTGACATTGCCCCTTCTTCCCCTGAACCCTTCATATATTGGAAATGAAATGTTACATGGGATCTATCAGTGCGCGTAAAATCGTTTATGTTCGACCCTCACTATTATGTGTTTGAAAACTGTATCATAATGATGGTCATTATAACACCGTTTTTCATTACGATACAGTTTCTCCAGCCAATCAGAGCTCGTTCATTGACCAATTAGGAAACGATAATTTCGCGCATGCGCTCAAAATCCAACATGTCGGACATAAACACAACATCGAACTATAATAAATTACCGACATGGAATACCCACCGTCCATATGTTCGCGTAAATAAACTGGCGAATATGAGACAAGAAATAGCATAGTACCTTAAAATCACTAACACTAATTTCTACACAGAGCATTGTCTTCAAATGACTGCGGTGACAATATTACTGAGGGACGGCTGATGTAAACATATGGCTGCATATGGCATTGAGAGCCCACAGAGCGCATGCGTCGGCCGTTCAAAGCTCTTGAAAGACGAAGGTATAACACCCAACGCTCGCTCTGCGATCACAAAATTCCAGTAGCTGACTCTCAACAGATATTTATGAATATTTTTGTTAAAACATATAATAAAGTTATAATTATCGTCGAACATAAACAGTCGTATGCAACTCGCCTATAATGGTAATTAAGACACTCGTATGGAAATTATAAAACTCGCATACGCTCGTTTTATAAAAAATACTCGTGTCTTAATTATAGCCATTATAGGCTCGTTGCATAATGTACTAGTTGCCAACTATGTCATATATTTGTTGCTCAGAATTAATCTCAAGTATTATGATCTATTATTGTGCCAATTTTGGATGAAATCCATTTGTTAGTATAGAAGTTACACGCATTTAAATATTGGACCAATCAGAAGGCTTAGAATCATGTTGGCAGCACTGACATGTATCAGTTATTCCAAATTAATCTAGAATGTCAGGTACTAGACGTGTGCAAAGTTTAGAGCTTGCATACTTTATGATATATTGGAATTAGGATTTAAAAAAAGAAAAAAGTGCATTTATTAACAGTTGGCAGCCCTGCTGGCTTTCAAGAATACTCATAACTTAGATGAGGATTGGGAAGGAGGCGACCGTGGCCTTAATTTAGGAGCCAACCCAGCATTCACCTGGAGTAGAAGTTGGAAACCACGGAAAAAGACTTCTAGGATGGTTGAGGTGGGAATCGAACCCGCCTCTTCTCAATTTGCTTTACGAGGCAGAGTGTAACTCGTTCCAGTCCTCAGACTAGAATTAAATATCTTGGCAGAGCCTGGAATGTATTATGATGATGATGATGATGATGATGATGATAATTGTTGTTTTAAGGGGCCTAACATCTAGGTTATCGGCCCCTAATGGTCTGGGTGATAGCGAAAATGACAATAAAATGGATACCATAACGAAAATTAAGCTGGACTGAAAATACTTAAAAATGGAACTCAGATTGAAATGACTCACAAAATGTAGAGTGGTAATACTTATAAAAGGTAATTTAGAAGGGAAATACTCACAAAAGGAATTCAGATTGAAAAAGGCGCACAAAATATAGTTTAGGTTCAAAATACTTACAAAATATAATGTAGATTCGAAATACTCATCAAAATGCAATTGAAATTGAAAATACCTTCAAAATGCATTTGAAATTGAAAATACACAATGCAAGTTAGATTAAAATAAAAAGTCCTCTCGGCACGCCGGAAGGCGGAGGTAGATTTCACCGGACAAACTTGGAGATAGGCGAAAATAGGCAGAATATGCAGGTTTTCGTAGAAGGATCAGACCTCATTTATCGCGTGAAAGTATTTTATAATTGGAGATTAATTAACTTTGTTTTTCTTCATTTTAAACATATTTTAAACATTTTATTGTCTTACGGGGACGGTAACCTTCTTGTCATTTGGATTCCATTTTTAGCCTATTTTCAATTTTGAAAAAATAGGCTTATGAGATCACCTTTTGTCCGTGTGTGTGTGTGTGTGTGTGTGTGTGTGTGTGTGTGTGTGTGTGTGTGTGTGTGTGTGTGAGAGAGAGGTGTGTGTGTGTGTGTGTGTCCCCCTAATAAAATCTAAACGGCTGGAGCGATTTCAGTGAAACTCGGTAAGTTCATAGGACTATTCCCGGCGACGTCGACCGTGCCCATCGAATTTTGTTACGTCTCACCAATCCAACATGGCGGCTGTGCGAAATATTTCACTAGCATTCAGTATCTCCGAAACTATAACGGATATCGCCCTGAAATTGTGTACGGTGATAAAGGTACTACGAGAAGTTCACCTATGAAAATTTCAAAAACCTGGTTACTACATAACCAACATGACGGCCAAGCGAAGTGGAGACTTTTAAATAGACTTTTCTCGCGATTTAACTATCCAAACGTAATGAAACTTGGTACAGCAAATATTTATACACATTGCAATGCACTGGAGTCTAATTTAGTTCAATTGTTTACATAACCTCAAAATGGCGGCTGTGCGAAATATTTCACTGACATTCTATATCCCCGAAACTATTACAGATATCACCCTGCAATTTTGTACGGTGATAAAGGGTACTGATACAAGTTTACCTATGTATAATTCATAAATCTGTAAAGTACAAAACGAACATGGCGACCAAGCGAATTTGAAATATTTTAATAGACTTTTCTCGTGAGTTAACTCTCTGAGCGCAGTGAAATGTGGTACAGTAAATGATTTTGCAGATTGTAATGTACTGCCATCTAATTTAATTAAATTGTTTACATAACCTCAAGATGGCGGCTGTGCGAAATTTTAAAATTAAGTTTTTATTTCGTGTGTCGTAATCATGCGATCGAAGTAAAAGTTTGAATAATGAACCTAGGAAATAAGTGACCTTGAATGGTACATAACTCTATGGCCTATACATATAACAATCCTAAATGGCAAGCTTCCGTAATATTTAGACGGTTCTCAATATATATGAATCTTTTACAGCAACCAAACTGAAATTTTTATGTTCATAGAGACTATGAACATATGTTCACCTATAGGACTTTCAGTAACCTGGTGAGCACGAATCCAACATGGCGGCGACGCGAAGTATAAATATTTAAATGGACGTTTCTCGCGAATTAACTATCCGAGTGCCGTGAAACGTTGCACGTTTTAAATGCTTACACAAATGTTGATCCACTGGCATCTAATTTATTTCAATTGTTTGCATAATCACAAGATGGCTGCTGTGCGTAATTTTAAAATCTCGTTTTTACTTCTTGTGTTCTAATCATGCGATTGAAGTTTGAATACCACACTTACACAATAATCATAATATAATAGTACAAAAATAAAAATCCAACCTGGCGACCATCTGAAAAATTTAGACGGTTCTCAATATCTACGAATTTGATACAGCAATTAAACTGAAATTTTGTATGTTGATAGAGGCAATTAACATGAGCAGGATATATGAAAATAGGCTGTACAGTTCTTCACGGAACTACTTGTTATACTTGTGGTCACACTGTCCTTATGCAAGGTTTCGACACTGATGTGTAACTATGTAACGGTCTGTTACTTCTTCACGCAAAATTATATCTCCCGCAGAGATGTTGGTTGGTTCCTCAGTTTAGGGGCTGCGACAACGCGGTCATATAACCCCGTGTACTTTGGGTGAGTGTAGAATCTGTCTGATCAACGGTGTGAATTGTGATGGCGGTATTAGTCTGTAATTCAGGTAAGGAATGCAGACGCTAAATTTCAAGCAGTAGTTCCTAATGTTGCTACCAGATACTACCGTCAACGCCACCCAGCTGTGAACTTGGCTACTAGATGCCACCTCAATCAGCAACTCGCAACGAACGTTGGAACTTCCCCTCCAAAGGAAAGCTTACTGAGGGATTCTTGGCGCTCTTAGGAAATCCGACGACTTTGGCCGGCTTTGAACCCGCGACCTTGGGCATAGAAGTTCAGCATGCTACCAGTTACGTCACCGAAGCCGCTTCACACTTAGTCAGATGGAAATCTGAATCTGATCTCGCGCAAGTGCGTTGTCATGGCAACGTCTGATGGCTCATCCCTCATCAATTTAGTAGTGTTGCCATGTCAACCACTGATAGCTCTTGGCATTTTCTTATAATTCCGAAATCATTTTTCTCATCCCTTGGCGCAATGGTGGCTCATATCAAAAATTCTTTCGGACAAACGTTTTAGGTAATTATTATGGGAATATTGTCCATTTTGTACGGTTTTGATATTGTGCCTATTAACAGAGATATGATTAATGTTTCCCGAAAAAACAACTTTTTCCCACCCCTTTGGTCAATGGTTGGTGCTATCAAAAAAACGTTTCAAACATAAATTTCTGAGCTTTATCCGACACATTGAACGGATTCGATATTTCACATATTATGAGAGTTATAGCAATATTTCATTTTTTCGAAAAAAAAAGTCCCCCATTTTCATCCCCTTCGACCGATTTAGCCCAGTAACGAACTCGTCCGGGATTTTATGGGTATACATATTCGGTAAAAAATTCAAAGTGATTGGTGCAAAATTACGGCAGTTATCGTGTCCACAAGAAACTGATATACATATATATACATATATTACATAAATTATATATACACTTTTGAACTGACGGTGGTTTTGGGGTCTGGGGGATGTGAAACGCGAAGATATGTCGAAATTTTCCGGAAATCGAAACATGGTACCCATTGCAATAGTTAGCTTTCTAATGAAATCTACCTAAAATACTACCATCAACGACCCATATCTGTGAACTTGGCTACTAGATGCCACCGGAACCATCAACTCGCATCGAACGTTGGAACTTCTCCTCCGAAGAAAAGCAAACTCAGTTTTTTTAGCGCTCTTAGTAAATCCGACGACTTCAGCCGGGTTTGAACCCGCGAACTTGGGCATAGAAGTTCAGCATGCTACCAGTTCCGATACCGAAGTCGCTTCCCTTAGACAGATGGAAAACTGAATGTTATCTCGTGCAGTGGCGTTGTCATAGCAACTGCTGATGGTCATCCCTTATCAATTAAAATTAAAGTTGTCATGGCAACCTCTCTTGGCACTTGGCATTTTCTTATAATTTAAATCATTTTGTTCACCCCGTGGCGTAATGGTGGGTCATATCAAAAATTCTTTCAGACAAAAGTTTTAGGTAATTATTGGAGGAATATTGTCCATTTTGTGCGGTTTTGATATTGTGCCTATTAACAGAGATATGATTAATGTTTCCCGAAAAACCCACTTTTTCCCACCCCTTTGGTCAATGGTTGGTGCTATCAAAAAACTTATTTGACATAAATTTTTGGCACTTATCCGACACATATTATGAACTTTGAAGGGATTCGATATTTCATGTATTAAGAGAGTTATAGCGATATTTCACTTTTTCGAAAAAAAGCCCCCCATTTTTACCCCCTTTGACCGATTTTGCCCATTAACGATCTCGACCGAGATTTTATAGGGATACATATTATGTAAAAAATTAAAAGTGATTGGTGCAAAATTACGGCTGTTATCGTGTCCACAAGAAACTGATATATATATGTATATATATATATATATAGATAGATAGATACATATATACATAAATTATATATAAACTTTTGAACTGACGGTGGTTTTGGGGTCTGGGGGATGTGAAACGCGAAGATATGTCGAAATTTTCCGGAAGTCGAAACATGGGACCCATTGCAATAGTTAGCTTTCTAAAGAAATCTACCTAAAAGGCCGGTTCAGATTCAAAATACTCACAAAGTGCAATTGAAATTCAAAATACCTACAAAATGCAATTGAAATTGATAATGCTTACAAAATGTATGGTAGATTCTAAATACTCACAATATGTGGAAGCCCGCGATTCAAAATACTGCACTGACAGAAACAACACCATTAGGAAGTTAACAGGCACAACATGGGGAGCACATCCTAGTACTGTGAGATACTCTTCTTTTGCGTTATGTTACTACGCCGGGGAATACGCAAGCCCAGTATGGTTCAAATCCTGTCATGCTAAAGTGGTAGATGTTGCACTTAACGATGCTTGTCGTATTATTACTGGGTGTCTTAAGCCCACATCGCTGGACAAGCTGTACACCCTTGGTGGTATCGCACCCCATGACATCCGCCGAGAGGTAGCGGCGAAAAAATGAGAGAATTAAAGGGCAGGAACTTCTGAAGCCCATCCTCTGTTTGGGCATCGACCAGCAAAACCCCGACTAAAATCTAGGAAAAGCTTCCTCAGAACAACACAACCCGAACCAATTTGTGGCATGCAAGGTTCTACAGCCCTGGACAATGGTTTCCACCCTCTGAAAAACTACCAGCTGGTTTCACAGAGAAATGGAGTACATGGAGATCACTCAACAGACTTCGGTCGGGTGTCACAGGATGCAAAAGCAACTTAATGAAATGGGCTTTCCATGTGGAGTCACCGTTTTGTGAATGTGTAACAACGCGGACGTCCTACCATCTGCTTCAGTGCAGTCAGTGCCCAACAGCATGTACACTAGAAGACCTGTTACATGCAACACCTAATGCCATAGAGGTCGCCAACTTCTGGGCGGCTATAGTTTGAAAAATTGAAATTTAAAATTTTGTATATAATATTATATATTTATTGTATATTCAATTTCACACTGTAAGTGTTTCTGACACGAATGAATGACTGACAAAATGCAATTTAGATCGAAAATACTTACAAAATGGATTTTAGATCGAAAATACTTACAAAATGGAGTTTAGATCGAAAATACTTACAAAATGCAATGTAGATTGAAATGACTTACAAATGTGGTCGAGATTCAAAATACTCACAACATTTAATTTTGAGACACGGGTAGCCAATTCAGAAAAACAGGGTGGGAATCCTAAAGAGAAAAGGAACTACAGTATAATGAAAAGAAAAAGAAGGCTGAACTCTAGGAGAATGAGGGATCAGGAAAGATGAGGGAACGGCCAATGAAGGCGGGAAAGGAAAAGACTCCCTAGGCCTCGGATACCCTAATATCGTCAGGGTAGGAAGAGAACAAGAGTTGACCAAGGGAGGCCGACAGGAAAGATAACAGGGAGGAGCCCGGCATAAGAAAGTGGAAGCCATGCCAGACTCAGCTGGGGTCCCATGGTCGCCAACCCACGTCACACTAGATGTGAGCCCCTGTGGTCCGGGAATCCAACCCGGGCCTCCAGGGTGACCATTGCGTAGTGGTACCCCCATGGGCTCACATCTAGTGGGACGTGGGTTGGCAACCACGGGACCCCAGCTCGGTCCGGCATTGCGTCCACTTACTTGTGCCGGGCTCCCCTCCTTCTTCTTTCCTGTCGACCTCCCTTGGTCAACTCTTGTTCTTTTCCGACCACGTCGGTATTAGGGTATCCGAGGCCTAGGAAGTCTTTCACATTCCCGCCTTAATTGGCCCTTGTCTCATCTTTCCTGATCCCTCCTTCTTCGAGGGGTCATACCTCTTGTTTTCTTTTCATTATATCTTTTCTCTTTAAGATTCCCGCACTGTTTTTGTTAATTGGCTCCCCGTGAATCTAAATTCCCTTTAGCGATGTTTTTTTCATCTACACTCCATTTTGTAGGTATTTTCAATCTACGTTGCAGTTTGTAAGTCTTTTCGATATAAATTGCATTTTGTGAGTGTTTTCAACCTCAATTGCATTTTGTAAGAACTGACAATCTTAATTGCATTTTAGTAAGTCTTTCGATGTAGGGGGTGGAACTTTTGTGAGTACTTTGAATTTCAATTGCATTTTGTAAGTATTTTTGACTTAAACCGCTCTTTGCAGGTATTTTCAATCTAAATTGCAATTTGTATGGTGCGCATTTTGCACGTATTTTGATTCTCAGTTGCATTTTGTGGGTATTTGGAATATAAATTACATTTTGTAAGTATTTTCAATCTAAATTGCATTTTGTAAGTATTGTCCATCCAAATGAGTAGTTTGAATCTACCGTACATTTTGTAAGCATTTTCAATTTCAATTGCATTTTGTAAGTGTTTTGGATCTGAAATGGGAGTTTTTTAATCTGAATTTCATTGTGTATTTTCAATTTTAATTGCATTTTGTATGTATTTTGAACCTCAATTGCATTTTGTACGTATTTTTAATCTCGTTTGCATTTTGTAAGTATTTTGAATATCAGTTGCATTTTGTAAGTATTTTGAACCTCATTTGCATTTTGTACGTATTTTCAATCTCGTTTGCATTTTGTAAGTATTTTGAATATCAGTTGCATTTTGCAAGTATTTTCGTTCTAAATTCCATTTTGTAAGTGTTACCGCTCTCCATTTTGTGAGTAGTTTCAATCTGAGTTCTTTATTGTAAGTATTTTCCGTCTCACTTAATTTTCGTTCTGGTTTCCATTTTATTATCATTTTCGCTATCACCCAGACCATTAGGGGCCGATAACCTAGATATTAGGCCCTTTAAAACAACAATTATCATCATCATTGCGTAGTGGCTAGCACACTTAGCTGTCGCCGGAGGGGCTATATGACTCCGATGTCCAAGCCCTCAAGTAAAATAAACTGCAACAAATAGTTCAGTGCTTTATTTGAACGACAGAAAAGCAATGCATTTATTAGATGAGAATCATCTGGCAAGCGAGGAAACAGTCGACTAGAGAATTACCTACACAAAAAGAACCAAAGAAGACAGGGTCTTGGTTACACTACAGAGGTTCGGGTTCGATTACCGGCTCTATCAAGACAATTAATTCGAATGGCGGACCTGGATAGCGTTACACATTGATTTTCTCTTCATAGATGAAATCGAGGAAAAACACACCTTTTTCGTCCCCGATCACTGTGGCCTTTCCTGCGGAGGGTGCCACTTCCCGCTGATGATCCTATCTTGGTGTTTCTAGGCGAACCCCCGCACAAGACACGGCATAAACCTAGTTTTAATTCCTTGGCCGTGAAAGCCAGTGTACACTTTATTTACTGATTTAAATGTGAACGTTGAAAGTCTTTCATTAATGGATTTAAATTCAAATATTGAATGTAATATGTTCTGGTTAACAAACAAGAAGTTCCGTAACGAACTAAAGAGCCTACTTTTCTTAAAATTAAGATTCATGCCAATGATTAATCTACAGTATATGAACCTATCTAGAATAATGACGAAATTAAGTTGGTAATAATGAAATGTTTAATTAGTTAGAAATATACCTGGTATAATATAGCCTAATAGAGCACTACAGTTCGCAGCCCTGGTGACTGAATATATTCTTAGTTCCATCTCTTAAGGTACAGAATGCAGAATTTGTTTGAAGTCCAATGGACGTTACTTGCAGTTAGATATTGGATCTATTAGCACGCGTAAAAGCATGTTGGCAACAATGTTATGTGTGTGCTGGTCAAAAATAATCTGAAATATGATATCTTGTTGTGCCAATTTTGGATGAAATCCATTTGTTAGTATAGAAGTTACATGTATTTTAAAATTGGACATAATTATCAGCAGGCTTAGAATCATGTTGGCAGCACTGACTTATATGAATTACTCCAAATTAATCTAAAATGTCAGGTACTATACGTGTGGATAGTTTAAAGCTGTCGGCTTGCATACTTTCTGATATATTGGTATTTGGATTAAAAATAGAGAGAGCAATTATTAACAGTTGGCAGCCCTGGTGGTTCTTAAGAATACGCTCAGTCATATGTGTTTTTGTACACATATAACATACAAAATTTGATTGAAATCCAATTGTTAGTGTAGAGGTTATATGCTTTTAAAAATTGGACCTATCAGAAAGCTTAAAATTATTTTGGCAACACTGTCATGTATGGCCTTTTGGAAATTAAACTGAAATTGTATTATCTACATGTGTGCCAATTTTGGAATAGCTCCCATGCATGCCTTCCAAGATATCCAATATGGAGCTCAAATTTCTAGTGCGTTTCTTCAGCAGTTGGTAGCACTGACATCATTTTCAAATATGGGCTGAGATATTTCGGTATACATGTTTACTCATACTAAATTTGTATCCGATTGCTGCAGCCGTTTAGGATTTGATAGGGACACACACACATCCAGACAGACGGACAGACAGACAGACAGATAGACAGACACACATTTTCCCGGATCGATCTCATAAGTCTACTTTTTCCTCATTTTTGCAAAATGTGAAAAGTAGGCTAAAAATACTGTTACAAATTGAGGTACATTTTTCATAACTCTTTATCCTGGCTTTCCCTTGAATATCCTGTATCCTTCTGAATCAAAGGGCTGTTCGTCAGTAGGCTATATCTAGTTTCCTGAAGTGCTGTTATCAAAATATCTTTCTCCTGTGCGAAATTAATCAGCGTTTTAAGTTTTCCTGCTTTAAAAAGTGAGTTGACATTAAAGGTAGCCAGGATGTGAAGTGGTGCGCCCATGTCACATCACCCATGATGATTTTGAACAGGAACTCATTTCCCTCCCGCGCGTACCGTATTGTTCAGACCCTTTGCGTGGGGGTGGCTGAACTGGGGGATGAGGGTGTGTGTAGAGGGCGGTGTTTAACTGGGGAAAGTTTAATGGATGTGTCTGACCGTTGGACGGGTGTCGAAAGGTGCTGAATGCAAAGGGATAGCAGGCGAAGCTCTGTGAATAAGGGTGCTCAATTAAGGGAAGTGACCTCAAGAATAAGAATAATGCCGTGCGGGCTGGAAGCCGCGGTGAGCAATCCAAAGTGTTGCTGACGTCACGCTACTACAATAAGTTCTCGACCGTGCTAAGTGAGCAAGGCCAGTGTCAAGGAACAGGCTAGTGTTGCTGGCTCAGCGGTTATGAATTAGTGTGATGACTGGACGAGGTGCGAGTGGGGCAGTAGGCAGTAAAAAGGATAATGACAAATAATAAATAACAATCGGGCCTTTTGGGTAAAGAGTAATTATTTACTAAGGCTTATCTGGGTGTAAAGGGTGTGGTAAGGGGTTGGATGTATAGAACGTGTATGGGATCTGAGATGCACACTCACCTGAGGTTTGATGTCTGGATGTGGTTGGGCAGAGTCTCCGACGGAAACAGGTACCTTCCCCTTGGGAGGTGGTCTTCTTAAGCGTTTCCGAAGTGCCGACTCTGCAGTATTGCAGCGTAGCTGTTTTGGTAGCAGCTTCTGTGTACATGTTTACGAAGCTATGTAAGCATTAGCGCAAGAGCTGTGGCTTCAGCTCTGCTAGCTTTGTGTAATGAAGGTGTGTTGTAGTTGCTGTTGATTCCAGCTTGTAGGTGTTTAAGGGGTGAAAACGGTGTTGGATGTGGGACAGATGGTTTGATAAATGTAGCTGTTGAAGGAGTATTAGTAGATGTCTGTAGAATGGTAGTTGTATGTGTATACACTTCCTAAGGGTGTTATACACCCTTGGATGTGTAACAGTATCAAGTGATCGAGGCTGATGCCAATTCTTGCACTCTTGTGTTCCAGGGTCAGGTTTCTCTGTACCCATCTTGTGGACAATTTTCGGTAACTCAGCACATCATAGAGGATGTGATGGGCCCAGGCACAACCAATACGCAGTGTGGACGCCACGTCTGCCACCGTTATGTGCCTGTCCGCTAGCATCATGCCCTGTACTCGAGCAATGTTGTTTTCATTCGTGGATGTGGAGGCACCCCCACTTCGATATTCATTCTCCACACTCTGCTGTAGGCGGTTTCAGCGGCGAATTTGGTAGCATACTGAGTTTCTATGCCCAAGATCGCGGGTTCAAACCCGGCCGAAGTCGTCGGATTTTTAAGAGCGTTAAAAATCCCTCAGTATGCCTTCCCTCGGAGGGGAAGTAAAGCCAGCGGTCCCAAGTCATAGAGTTATGGCATGATAAAGAACCTACCACTAATTACACTTGTGTGAAGCTAAATTATAGGTTAGATTTGACTGATGCTGTTAGGTTCCAACGTTCGTCACCAGGAGCCGACTGCGGTGGCTTCTAGTAACCAAGTTCAGAACTAGTTGGTCGTTGACGGTGCCATTTGGTAGAAAAAGTTGGAACTACTTGAACTCGAATGTCTGCAGTCCTTACTTGAATTTAAAAAAAGGAAACACACATTAATACAACCATCACTGTGCCAGTTGCACTGACACACTTCATACACATTCCGGTTATACTTCGTGGACAACGCCATATTTGACATCAATCGTCTCTGCACCTACAGAATGAGTAATTAACGAAATTGTGGAAGAGAACTGTATCTGTAATGAGAAATGATCTGTAACGGAACAATGTAATATTATAATTAATTGTATTCTTTTCCCTTGGTTTGAGTGTCCCGATATTGAATGAGCCGATGATGACGGCCGTATTGGGATAGGTCAAACATTTAGGCGGTGCGGTTACATATCTTTATCTTTGGGGGCTTTTTGATTGTCAACTGTTTTTATTTTATTTTATTATTGATATCTCTGTGATGAAAAATCTTGTTCTTCGATTGTAGTAGATTGTGAATGGGAAGTCTAGAAGAAGTAATATGATTAAAATGTATGTCCCGATATGTTATCTTTCCTCGTCCAACCTTACACATATTGAGAGTTGTTTTGAGATGCTTCACTACTTAAATGGAAATTATATTCGAGTTCGATCATGTAACCACACATCGTTCGAGGGCAAAAATAAGGAACATGGATTTTGTGATGTACCGGTATGTTCATATTGTTATATAGATTTTCAATATTAAATTTCCTGTGGTTCTAAGAATTATTACCATCGTTGAAGTGAGTGTTTATTTGGTTAAAGGTAGGTTTTGTAAGATCACCCGTACGAGCGGTGGAGAGGTGACCTGGTTCTGGGCGCGCGGTCCTCTTCTACTTAAGGAGCTAGTCTCCATGTCTTTTGCCCTAAAGAAACTATAGTGTTGAATAACGATTGGTATTTTTAGGGGAAGGGGCGCTGGTCCGTTTGAGATTACCTGGGTTTATCTAGGGGTTTCGGCCGGGACAATTACAATTAACTCCGGTTATCTGACAGATTCTACACACACCCAAAGTACACGGGGCTACATGACAGCGTTGTCGCAGCCCCATTTGACGAGACATGTCCGCTTCACCATACACGGCCTGTAGGCGTACATGGATGACTGACACACTAGTCCCACGTACCCATAAAACCCGATAAGAGCATGCACTACTATTGGCGACCATGTTGTCAGTACACGTCTGTCTGCCATCGTGAGTTGTACATGCCCTGGTGGGTGAGTGGTTATCATGTCGGATTGCCAACCCCCCCAGCTTGCAAGTTCGCTCCAAGCCGTGGTAAGTGATTTTTGAAAGGCGACAAATGCTTGTCATACGATGTTGGCATGTTAAAGAACCGATTTGAATTCGGTAGGCCGTGTTCATTATGGCAAAATTAATCTCGGGATTTTCCGCCAACAGAAAAGTTCCTTCTTTCTCTAATAACAAAGGGAGGATACGATGTATGGGTCACTGATTCGAATCATCTTTTGTATACGTGTAGGGCATGACCAGGTGTATACCAGGTGCAAGTAGTAAGGTGCGCTTCTCAGCCGTTTCCGAGAAATTAATTAATTGCAGTTACAGTGCGGCGTCTATGTGCGTTGTACGCTAGCAAGAATCCAACGAGCGCGTGGTGCAGTGGTAAGAGTCCTGCTTTATAAGCGCGGGATCGCTGGGTCGAATCCCACCGGTGAGCTTTTGAAGTGTGTTGTGTGTGTGTGTTTTGTAACCATTGGCAATTTCCAGACAATACACATACCATGAGTCACTGCTTACGTGGTACGGGGTGGTTTGATGGTTCACAGACGTGCAATGAACGGAACAGACTGGGCCTTCAATGTATAAATCTATATATATAAAGCTCAATGTTTGTCTGTCTGTCTGTCTGTCTGTCTGTCTGTCTGTCTGTTATGTATACAAATCCACACCGTTTCACCGATCTGAACCAAAATTTGTATACTTACCCTTCGGATCCCTGCGGGTAACCCTGTCCACTTGAAATTTCCGACAGACCACCCCATTCCCTGCATTTAGGCCCTTTGTCCCAAATCTACACCGTTTCACCGATCTCAACCAAAATTTGTATACTTACCCTATGTAACCCTGTGAATAACACTGTCCACTTAAAATTTCGGACAGACCACCCCATTTCCTGCATTTAGGCCCTTTGGCAAACTTCTACACCGTTTCACCGATCCGAACCAAAATTTGTATACTTACCCTTTGCAACCCTGCGGGTAACCCTGTCCACTTGAAATTTCGGACAGACCAACCCAATCTCTGCATTTAGGCCCTTTGGTCCAAATCTACACCGTTTTACCGATCAGAACCAAAATGTGTATACTTACCCTTTGCAACCCTGCGGGTAACCCTGTCCACTTGAAATTTCGGACAGTCCAACCCAATCTCTGCATTTAGGCCCTTTGGTCCAAATCTACACCGTTTCACCGATCAGAACCAAAATTTGTATACTTACCCTTTGGTACCCTGCAAGTAACACTGTCTGCTTGAAATTGCGGACAGGCCACTCCATTCCCGGAAAGTGGACAGGGTCCGTCCCAAAGGCAATGGAAAAAAGGGGTAAAACCGGACCCGCTCAGAAAACCTTCAGGGTTGCCAGCTCCTGAACTCACCAGCCATGAGCCCTTGAGGATGTAGCACTATCCAGGGTGCACCAAGGCTACACACACCCTGCCTCCTTGAGGGTCTTGAGCAGAAGATATGAGATATTAAGAAAAGAATGAGGCTATCAGGAATGATTAGACAAGGGCCAATTAAGGCGGGAAAGTGAAAGAGTCGCTAGGCCTCGGATAACCTGATACCATCGGGGTCGGAAGAGAACAAGAGTTTGACCAAGGGAGGCTGACAGGAAAGAGAACTGAAAGGTGCCCGGCACCAGTAAGTAGAAGCAATGCCGGACTCAGCTGGGGTCCCGTGGTCGCAAACCCACGTCCCACAAGTTGTGACCCTGGTGGGTGGAGGGGGGAAGAGGGGGCAGGGGTGAGAATAGCTTGCTCATTCATCGCGAGGTGACATGAGAAAAATGTCCAGACCCCGCCGTGTTACCTGTTATTGCTGACTATGCTGATGTTCATACAGGGTCTTTGCTCCAACCGCTGTAGTGTTACGAAAGAATGAGTGATTCACCGGTCAATGTGAATAGGACCGGGAACCCCCCCGAACGTCTGTCATCATATATCGTCATCATCTGCGATATTCTCAGCTACGTGCAGCTTGGACCCGAGCAGTACTCGATAAGCTCTTTCACTACACGCATCGAGTATAGGCCTAAGCCAGAATATAACGTTCAGACTTTGGAAGACATCGAAGGTAGTAATCTGAATTACCTATATCAGATTTAAAATTACACCATGTTCGTTTAGTAGTCATTTTTCATTACCTTATTATTATCATAAGGGCAAATGACCTAGATGTTACACCCTTTATACCACTAATCACCACACACAATAAGTCTTCATCGCCTGTGAATTTTGAAATATTTCTTTCTATCACGGTAGTTTGTAAGTTTGTCGTGTCAATTCAACAGTAGTTTTCATTACCATCCTCATCAAAAGGGCAAATGACCTAGATGTTACGTCCATTATACTACTAAGTAACACCACAGTCTTCATCACCTGTGATTTTTAAAATGTGTATTTCCATTAGTTTGTAAGTTTGATATATCCGTTCAGTAGTAGTCGTCTTCATTATCATCCTCATCAAAGGGGCAAATGACCTAGATGTTACGTCCATTATACTACTAAGCAACACCAGAGTCTACCTAGCCTGTGATTTTAAAAATACGTATTTCCATTAGTTTGTAAGTTTGATATACCCGTTCAGTAGTAGTAGTAGTAGTCTTCATTGTGATCCTCATCATAAGGGCAAATGACCTCTCATTCCTTTAAAGTATCAATTATTCCCATTCGTTGATAAGTTACATGTGCCAGTAGTCGCTTCTATGTTCATCATCACTATGTAGAAGATGTTTTGCGTCAGAAGAAAAGACAACTGGATGCTCAGGAACGTTAACGATATATCGACTGCGAAATCTGGAAGCTTCTCTTTGAGGAATTGCTTCAGACATTTATCGTACAGTTTAAACCTTAACAAGACGAAACTTTTAACCAGATAGCGATCTAAGTGGGAGCTCTTTGGCAAAAAGTAATCAAGTCTTTCCCGAAATGTGAGTCCTAAAAATAACTTTTTCTATTATTTTCTAAGTTTCATATGTCAGTTATGTAGTAATTTTCAATATCATCCTGATCAGTAGGGCAAATTACCTAGATGTTACGCCCTCAACGTCATTTGGGGTAAATGACCTAGATTTTAAGTCCATTATATTTCTAATCACCACCACATAAAGTCTTCTACGACTGAGATGTCACGAATTCTGGGACCGCTAACGACATATCTCGACTCGGACTGAAGACAAATATCACGAGAATGATCATTATTTTACAGAGCCTTCCCATAGTGACTTAAGTATACACATTGTCACTGGGTTTGATAATGTAAGAAATGAATACGTAAATAAATATAATTTATGACGTTGAGTGTTAAGGAGACTGAAATATTATCATCTTTTCACCGGGCGAAGCCGGGTACTACTGCTAGTGTATACATATAATAGAATACACCTGACCGTGAATGATACCAACGTATATGCAATGCCGATACTGTTATGTAATGTCACAAACGTTGACCCCCATACGATGATATCAGAATCTGTTTTACCGCTCACATTATTACAATCGACTGCAAAATAAACATTATTCACGGCACCTACAGTTGTACGAATTGCCAATGTTTACAACAACAAAAAAGGAAAAAACACATCACACCGGTGGGATTCGATCCAGCGAACCCGCGCTTACGAAGCAGGGCTCTTACCGCTGCACCACGCGCTCGGTGACGTCTTGCTAGCGTACAACGCACATAGACGCTGCACTGTAATTGCAATTAATTAATTTCTCGGAAACGGCTGAGAAGCGCACCTTACTACTTGCACCTGGTATACGCCTGGTCATGCCCTACACGTGTACTAAAGTTGGTTCGAATCGGAAAGATGAGAGAAGGGCCCATGCATCGTATCCTCCCCTTGTGAGCACTATAGTGTCAAGGAGCTAAGATATATAACCTCCTTGACTTTCATAGCGTTCTAAGGAACAACACATTTCGATATGCAAGCTGTCCTTTCGGCGTCAAATAACAAATCTTGCACCCGGCACCTGAGGCCATACGATATCATTATTATTATTATTATTATTATTATCGTGAGTTGTACTTGAATGATGTTGGGAACGCTGGTCTGCTCCTCCTCTCCCTTCGTCGGCGCTCTGTGCTCGCGTGATTCCTCCTAACTGACGCAGCACACACGATATAAACCAAGAAAATAATCTGAAGTTTAATTACTTGAAGCCAAAATTCCAAAACCATATAGGCCTATGTTTCAGAGTTATATAAGATATGCTTATCGTGTAAAACTGTGCGTTAACATCATTTAGTCTGCCTGGTCTACTTTCACTGCAGCTAGATCAGCATATAAAATATCCAGTTCCATTAGAGTGCACCTGTCCACGCGCGAGATGGGGAAATGAATCATTAAATTTAACGGAGAAATTATTCACCAAATTTAGAATGCACAAAATCTGAGGAATATCGATTATCGTTTAAGTTCATCCAAATTGGAAAGCATGGATAATATTTTTAGAATTACTGAAAGGCATAAATTAGTGGGCAAGATTGAAAGAAGGGGAAATTATGTTAATGCCATGGTTGTATTACCGGATCCTCTAGTTTTGTTAATTGGCTCCCCGTGCATCTAAACCTTAGCGAATTTTTTGCATCTACACTCCATTTTTTAGTTATTTTCAATCTACGTTGAATTCTGTAAGAATGTTCAACCTAAACCGCTTTTTGCAAGTATTTTCAATCTAAATTGCGTTTTGTGGGTATTTTGAATCTAAATTACATCTGAAAGAGGACGATTCAGACCATCACACAGATATAAAAATTGAGGAAACTTCTATTCCGGAGATCGTTCCGGCCCGAAAAACCGAAACACCCTCTTCAGATGCAAATGAAGTAAGTATCCTGATGCCTATATACAAGACATCTCCTTATCACATTATAGCATTATGGGATTAAGAATTGTATTTTTACAGTTAAGCAAGCACAATCCTTTTTGATAGAAGGATGGCGAATTAAATTATCTGTCCCATACGATACTTCCGGCTTTGTGCGATGTTGCTCTGAGCACTGAGCTACTGGGGGATGCATTATAATATCATTGGCAAATGGTACTATATATTGCGTGAAGCTTATCATAATCACCTTGTATTACTTGCCTACTATGGTATCATTCTAATGTAATTTTGTATATACGGCATTCCTAACTAAGTATTTTCTATCTAAATTTCATTTTGTAAATATTGTCAATTCAAATTACAGTACAATAAGTATGTAGTTAGTTTTAGTTGTAAGTATGTAGTTAGTTTGTTTATTAGATATATGTCATTGTTCTATTAGACTGTGGTGTGTGAGTGTGTCTGGTAGCAGTTGCATTGTTTATTAGTTATACACACATCAAAAAAAGTTTTGCATCACCTCGGTTCCAAGAGTTCCGGAACCGTTAAATACAAAGGGAATAGAGATCAACACAAACAACATTTCAGCTCGTTTTATTGCTCATGAGACCCACACATTGCATGTTGTACCATCATACAGCTAGACTTTCAGCATTTGTGGTCCAGATTGCAGTACACACCACTACCTCTAATACCCAGTAGCACGTCCTCTTGCATTGATGCATGTCTGTATTCGCCGTGGCATACTATCCACAAGTTCATCAAGACACTGTTGGTCCAAATTGTCCCACTCCTCAACGACAATTCGGCGTAAATCTCTCAGAGTGGTTGGTGGGTCAAGACGTCCATAAACAGCCCTTTTCAACATATCCCAGGCATGTTCGATAGGGTTCATGTCTGGCGAACATGCTGGCCACTGTAGTCGAGCGATGTCGTTATCTTGAAGGAACGCATTCACAAGATGTGCACGATGAGGTCGAGAATTGTCGTCCATGAAGACAAATGCCTCTCCAATATTCTGCCGATATGGTTGCACTATGGGTCGGAGGATGTCATTCAGGTATCGTAAAGCCGTTTCGGAGCCTTCCATGACCACCAGTGGCGTACGTCGGCCCCACATAATGCCACCCCAAAACATCAGGGAACCACCACCTTGCTGCACTCGCTGGACAGTGTGTCTAAGACGTTCAGCCTGACCAGGGTGCCTCCAAACACGTCTCCGACGATTGTCTGGTTGAAGGCATATGCGACACTCATCGGTGAAGAGAACGTGATGCCAATTCCGTGGGGTCCATTCAGCATGTTGTTGGGCCCATCTGTACCGCGCTGCATGGTGTCGGGGTTGCAAAGCTGGACCTCGCCATGGACGTCGGGAGTGAAGTTGCGCATCATGCAGCCTATTGCGCACAGTTTGAGTTGAAACACGACGTCCTGTGGCTGAACGAAACGCATTATTCAACATGGTGGCATTGCTGTCAGGGTTCCTCCGAGCGGCAATCCGTAAGTAGCGGTCATCCACTACAGTAGTAGCCCTTGGGCGGCCTGAGCGAGGCCTGTCATCGACAGTTCCTGTATCTCTGTACCTCCTCCATGTCCGAACAACATCGCTTTGGTTCACTCTGAGACGCCTGGAAACTTCCCTTGTTGAGAGCCCTTCTTGACACAAAGTAACAATGCGGACGCGATCGAACTGCGGTATTGACCTTCTAGGCATGGTAGAACTACAGACAACATGAGCAGCGTACCTTCGTCCTGGTGGAATGACTGGAACTGATCGGCTGTCGTACCCCCTCCGTCTAATAGGCCCTGCTCATGCATGGTTGTTTACATCTTTGAGCAGTTTTAGTGACATCTATGAACAGTCAAAGGGACTGTATCTTGGATACAATATACACAGTCAACGTCTATATGCCGGAGATCTGGGAACCGAGGTGATGCAAAACTTTTTTTGATGTGTGTAGTTCATTGTTTCAGTAGACTGTGATGTGTGAGGATGAATGTGAGTGTGCCTGGTGAGAGACTGTTTTAGTGGTAGTATTTGTTGTTGGTGGAACTTAAGGTTGTTTTTTTTCGTTAGTAGAATTTTGGTATTTAATTGTTAGTAGAAGGTTAGTGTTTTTGTTAGTAGAATTGCTCTTTACTTATTCTGAAAGGGAGTAGCAGCCTTTCAGAATAAATCAATTCTTTACTAGTCTTATAGACGGTTAAGATATTGATAATATAAGCCAAATAATGGCTACAGTGCGTCCTGCTGCACGGCTGAAAGCAACGGGAAACTACAGCCGTAATGCTATTCCCGAGGATATGCACCTCTCTATGCATAATTACATGTGATGATGGCCTCCTCCCTTGTAAAATTTCAATCCGGAGGTAAACTAGTCCCCCGTTCGGATCTCCGGGTGGGGACTACTCGAGAGGGGGTTAACATCACAGAAATGACAAAGAGGAAATCTGACATTCTACGGATCGGAGCGTGGAATGTTAGAAGTCTGCTAGGAAGTGGAAGGTTAGAAAACTTAGAAAGGGAAATGGATAGGTTGAGGTTGGATTTGGTTGGGATTAGTGAAATGCGCTGGCAGGAAGAACAGGACTTTTGGTCAGGAGACTATAGGGTCATTAGCACTAAATCAAACAATGGCCAAGCAGGGGTTGGTCTCATATTGAGTAGGAAACTTGGACAGCGGGTGGAATATTGTGAGCAATATAGTGAACGGATTATTGTAGCAAAAATCAATACTAAACCTACCTGCACCACAGTGGTACAAGTCTATATGCCTACTAGTCAAGCTGATGATGAGGATGTTGAAAAGGTCTACGAAGAAATAGACGAAATTCTGAGGTATATCAAGGGTGATGAAAATGTTATAGTAATGGGAGATTGGAATGCTGTGGTAGGAAAAGGGAGAGAAGGAAAGTTAGTAGGAGATTTCGGATTAGGTGAAAGGAATGATCGAGGAAGCAGGCTGATGGAATTCTGCACCGAGCACGAGTTGGTCATAGCTAACACCTTATTCTATAACCACAATAGAAGAATATACACATGGATGAGACCAGGAGATACAGGGCGTTACCAAATCGACTTCATTATGGTCAAACAGAGGTTTCGAAACCAGATTTTGGATTGTAAAACATATCCTAGTGCTGACATAAACTCTGACCACAATCTGGTTGTTATGAAATGCAGATTAAAGTTGAAGAAACTGAAGAAAAGTCAAAAGCCAAAAAGGTGGGCAATAGACAGACTGAAAGTAAAGGATGTAAACGAAAGATTCAAGAAGAGTATAAAGGAAGGACTAATGAAAAACCCTAAACAAACTTCAATTGCAAATGAATGGGCACTTTTGAAGAATGAAATAACAAAATCCGCAGAAGAAAATATTGGTAGGAAAGAAAGAATAGGTAGAAAACCATGGATCACTCAGGATATACTAGAATTGATGGATGAAAGGCGGAAACACAAGAATGTAAGAGATGAAAAGGGGAAAGCAGAATACAGACGTCTGAGAAATCAGGCTAACAAGAAGTGCAAGGAAGAGAAAGAAGAATGGTCGAAAGAGAAATGTACTGGTATAGAAAATTGTCTGAAATTAGGAAAAGTAGACACAGCTTATCGAAGGATTAAGAATACTTTCGGGGAAAATAAGACTAAGTGCTGTAATATTAAGGACACATATGGAAAGCCTCTAACAGATGGGGAAGAAAAGGTTGAGAGATGGAAAGCTTACATAGAGAGTTTGTATAAGGGAAAGGAGATTGAGAATCATGTAATGGAAAGGGAGGAGGAAATTGATGAGGATGCGAAAGGAGATTTAATATTGAGATCAGAATTTGATAGAGCTCTGGAAGACTTAAGTAGGAACAAAGCACCAGGCATAGATGATATACCGATTGAGTTGCTACGCTGCATAGGAGATGAAGGTCTGATCAGGTTATTTCACTTGGTGTGTAGGATTTATGAGACAGGTGAGGTACCCCCTGATTTCAAGAAGAATGTAATCATCCCTATACCAAAGAAAGTGGGAGCTGACAGATGTGAAGATTACCGTACGATCAGCTTGATTACTCATGCTTCAAAGATCCTGTCTAGAATAATTTACAAGAGGATTGAAAGTCAGATAGAAACGGAGTTGGGTGAAGACCAGTTTGGTTTTAGGAGAAATGTAGGAACAAGGGAAGCTGTACTAAGTCTTAGGCTGATTTTGGAAGGTAGAATAAGGAAAGATAAGAGAACGTTCATGGCATTTGTAGACTTAGAAAAGGCTTTTGATAACGTTGATTGGACTAAATTGTTTGACATTTTGAAATCTATTGGAATAAAGTACAGGGATAGGAGGGTAATCTACAATCTATACAGAAACCAGACAGCAGTCATTCGAGGTGAAGGACACGAGAGAGAAGCTGGTATTCAGAAAGGTGTTAGGCAAGGCTACAACTTATCACCCATACTTTTCAATCTTTACATTGAACAAGCAATGAAGGAAATCAGAGAAAAATTTAAAGTGGGAGTGAAGATTCAAGGAGAAATAATTTCAACTCTGAGATTTGCTGATGACATCGTCATCTTGGCCGACAGGCCTGAGGATTTGAATGAGTTTTTGAATGGTATGGACTCCGTCTTACGGAAAGAATTCATGATGAAAATTAATAAATGTAAAACAAAAATACTGGAATGCAGCCGAAATAAATCTGAAACCTCTATGGAGATCAAATTGGCAGGTGAAAAGCTGAAGGAAGTAGGAGACTTCTGTTACTTAGGAAGCAGAATAACCAGTGATGGAAGAAGCAAAGAGGATATAAAAAGTAGGTTGGCTCAGGCAAAGAAAGCATTCCTACAAAAAAGGAATCTGTTGACATCGAATATAGATTTAGGTATTAGGAAGTCATTTCTGAAAGCCTTTGTCTGGAGCGTGGCGCTCTATGGAAGTGAAAGTTGGACTATTGGTGCAGCAGAAAAGAGGAGAATTGAAGCTTTTGAAATGTGGTGTTACAGGGGAATGATGAGATCAGATGGGTAGATAGGGTTACAAACGAAGAGGTATTAAGACGAGTGGGAGAGGAGAGATGTTTCTGGCGACTGCTAATGAAGAGAAGAGATAGGTTAGTAGGACATATACTAAGACATCCATGTATAGCAAGCTTTGTTATGGAAGGAAGGGTCGAGGACAAGAACTGTAGGGGTAGACCAAGGTTAGAATATGTTAAACAGATTGCCTCGGATGTAGGGTGTGGTAGCTATGTAGAGATGAAACGATTAGCTCAGGACAGGGAGGCATGGAGGGCTGCATCAAACCAGTCAAAAGACTCAAGACTCAAACAACAACTAGTTTGGGAAAAGTCCTACGGATCTTACGGGCTCTTGCTTGTTAGGGAAACCCCCAATACTGGCTTGAGTTACCTACCTTGTAGAAAGGAAACATCGCTTTACCTTCGTCATAATATTTCTTCTCTTCTTCTTCTTCTTCTTCTTCTTCTTCTTCTACGCGATCAGGCCCAGTGGACCGAGTGGGTGAAACTTTATAGGTTGTTTTGGTTCCAACGCTAGCTTGCCTTGTAGTAGTACCTGCTGACAACGTTAAAAACGCTAGCAGTCATCGCGTACGACGATGTAGAAGAGTTGTACTTCTATAGATGGCAGAAAAATCGGAAAATTGGTCAGTATTCTTGTTAATGTTGTATATTTGATTAATATTTGAATATATATCAATAGTAAATACATATTGCAGTGCTTAGAAAAGAATACAATCGGTTTCGAACAATATTATACCAAGAAATTGAATTACATTGATCACACATCGATTTTAGTCGATACACTGCGCTCGAAAACGATATCAGATACTATCGATATACTTCAAAATAAGAGCTGGTTGTTCCAACGCTTCCCGTAATTCAAACGTGATATTTCTTAATTCGATTGATAGGAAGTACCGCACTGACAAATAATACTGATGTGTGATAAGTGCAGCTGTAATTTTGTCTTACAATTCATTTTTAGCCTATTTTCAATTTTGAAAAAATAGGCTTATGAGATCACCTTTTGTTCGTGTGTGTGTGCGCGCGCCCTGAAATTGTGTACGGTGATAAAGGGCACTACTAGAAGTTCACCTATGAGACTTTCAAAAACCTGGTGACTACAAAACCAACATGGCGGCCAAGCGAATTTGAGACTTTTAAATAGACTTTTCTCGCGATTTAACTATCCAAACGTAATGAAACTTGGTACAGCAATTGTTTATACACATTGTAATGCACTGGAGTCTAATTTAGTTCAATTGTGTACATTACCTCAAAATGGCGGCTGTGCGAAATATTTCACTGACATTCTATATCTCCGAAACTATTACAGATATCACCCTGAAATTTTGTACGGTGATAAAGGGTACTGATACAAGTTTACCTATGAATATTTCATAAACCTGTAAAGTACAAAACGAACATGGCGACCAAGCGAATTTGAAATAATTTAATATACTTTTCTCGTGATTTAACTCTCTGAGCGCAGTGAAATGTGGTACAGTAAATGATTTTGCATGTTGTAATGCACTTCCATCTAATTTAATTCAATTCTTTACATAACCTCAAGATGGCGGCTGTGCGAAATTTTAAAATTAAGTTTTTATTTCTTGTGTCGTAATCATGCGATCGAAGTGAAAGTTTGAATAATGAACCTAGGCAATAATTGTCCTTGAATGGTACACAACTCTATGGCCTATACATATAACAATCCTAAATGGCGAGCTTCCGAAATATTTAGACGGGTCTCAATATCTATGAATCTTTTACAGCAACCAAACTGATTGTTTTAAATGTTCATAGAGACTATGAACATATGTTCACCTATAGGACTTTCAGTAACCTGGTGAGCACAAATCCAACATGGCGGCGACGCGAAGTATAAATATTTAAATGGACGTTTCTCGCGTATTAACTATCCGAGTGCCGTGAAACGTTGCACGTTAAATGCTTATACAAATGTTGATCCACTGGCATGTAATTTATTTCAATTGTTTGCATAATCACAAGATGGCTGCTGTGCGTAATTTTAAAATCACATTTTTACTTCTTGTGTTCTAATCATGCGATTGAAGTTTGAATACCACACGTACACAATAATCTTAATGTAATAGTACAAAAATAAAAATCCAACCTGGCGACCATCTGAAATATTTAGACGGTTCTCAATATCTACGAATCTGTTACAGCAATTAAACTGAAATTTTGTATGTTGATAGAAGCAATTAACATGAGTAGGATATATGAAAATAGACTGTATAGTTCTTCACGGAACTACTTGTTAATATTGTAGTATAGTAGCCTACTCCTTCTATTTGTACATATCTGTGGGGTAGGCCTATGTCATGCTATGTGCTTTGTGAAAACATGGGCTGATAACCTTGAAACATCCACAACTATTCTGAAAGAGCCTATGCTTCTCTACTTGATATCACAGGGGGAAGAAATCGCCTATTATTAGACCAATTAATTTACTAAAATATGACCATTATAAGGCAGGGGAAAGAAAGGAATATAAAGTAGAGGTGGGGGGATAGAATATGGGAAAGGGTCGAGAAGGCACGGGCCAGGTGGGGCGAGGGGAGAGGGGAGAGGGGAGAGGGGCCAGTAGGCCAGGCGGGGACGGATCGCGCTCGAAAGTGCATCGTCGCGCCATCTCATATTGTCAGTTGGAACTACTTGCGCCAAGCAATAGGTTGGTCTCAACATTTTGCATTAAGATGCAGCTCTAGCCATACATCCTCCTTGCAGTGGACCGCGCGCTGCTACAAGTTTCCTTCTCCATCGTATCCTATCCATAGCTGCCATCCGCCAACTATCCACACGTATCGCTGCCTGTTGCAGATCTTCATGGAGTCCATCACTCCAACTTTGAAAGAATAATAAAATTTCCGCCTTTTAATACTATTTATTGCTAATTACTTACAGGGACATACTTCGAGTGCTAATACTCACCCTTCATCAGCCTGTCCAACAAAACTTCAAAGGAAAACTTTCCTTGTCTTTTAGCTGATGAAGGGGGAGTGTTAGCCCCTAGAAACATGTCCCTGTAAGTAATTAGCAATAAATACTATTGAAAGGCGGAAATTTTATTATTCTTTCAAAGTTATAGTTACGTCAATACAGACCTGAATAATCGACATTATGAGTCCATCACTCCACCGCTTTCTTGGTCTCCCTGGTGGTCTTCTTCCTATGGGGATGAAATCCAGTAGCTTCCGTGGCCTTCGGTGGTCTTCCATCCGGGCTACATGTCCAGCCCACTGTAGTCTTCTGGTTTTGATGGTTCCAGCTATGTTGGCATCATGGTACAGGTCTTCTACTTCATGATTGTGTATAATCCTCCATTCATCCGTGTGTACATCCCTCACCGGTCCGAAGATCTTGCGAAGAACTTTTCTCTCAAAAAACCAGTAGTTTATGAAAGTCCTGTTTTCGGATACTCCATGTCTCACATCCATATAGTACAACGGGTGGGATCAGAGTTTTATACAGACGAATATTGAACTGTCTGGAGAGACATCTGGACCGAAGAAGCAGTGTTAAGCTGTAGAGAGTTCGGTGATTTATGGCATGTCAAAGAACCTTCCACTAATTGCACCTGTGTGAAGCTAAATTGGATAGGTTAAGAATGTAAACAACGCTCTCAGGTTTCTACGTTCGTTGCCAAGCGCCGACTGCGGTGGCGTCTGGTAGCTAAGTTCTGAACTTGGCCTAGTAGTCGTTGACGGTGGCGCTTGGCGACAAAAGTAGGAACTATTTGAAAAATTCTAAGTTGCAGTACTTAAATTAAAAAACAGATAACACACACTAATACAGTCATCACAATTAACACCGGTTATCAGACAGATTCTACACACACCCAAAATACACGGGGCTACATGACCGCGTTGTCGCAGCCCCTAAACTTAAGAACCAACCAGAGAGTTCGGTTTCCTGCTTGGATCCTGGTGTTGATTTCATTTCTGCCTCACACGATGAGTTCATCGTCATAATAGCGTTCTGAAATTACCTGGTAATTTATCACATTAGTTATTGTTGTTTTAAGGGGCGTAACTACGAGGTCATCTGCCCCTGATTTATCACATTAATTATAGGTTTCAAGTATCTGGTAATCATAGTAATTTTTAGCCTATTTTCATTTATGAACAAGTAGTTCCGTGAAGAACTATACAGCCTATTTTCATAAATCCTACTTATGTTAATTGCCTCTATCAACATACAAAATTTCAGTTTGATTGCTGTAATTGATTCGTACATATTGATAACCGTCTAAATATTTCGGACAGTCGCCATGTTGGATTTCATCTATGTACGCCATAGAGTTATTTACTATTAGACGAGGATTATTGCTGCCTAAGGCTCGGTCAAACAGGACGCGTACTGTGTTTGTTAATTAGCTCAAACAATCATATCTATTTCAATCGCAACGTATCAATCATAACTGTACACATATTAACCTTTCTGCCATTTGAATAGTACTTCGGCAGACTATAACTTTGGAACGGTAAGGCGGAGGAAAAAAATGTTTCAATAAATGTTGTAGACAATAATTTTGAGAGGAACAAATTTCTGATTCACTCGTTTGTGAACAAAACATTTTTTCTAGGACAAAAAGTGAAAAAACACGTTTTTTTTGGAAACTTTGGTGCCACCTAGCTTCTGCATTTCAAAACGTATGACATGACCTCAATGAGATTAATTGTAAGTGACAATGTCCTCTACATTTTCTGTTTAAAAAACGTTTTTTTAAAATTCGTCGATTCAGAGAAAAACGCTTTTCAATGTTTTCTTGAGTTTTCCGAAAAAATGATCGTGCAGATATTCTAAAATTCAGAGTTAAGCTTTTTTTTGTGCTTTTCTAACGATTTACAAAAAGCCAACCATAGCACAGTTTTTGGAACAAAAGGTTTTTTTCTGTGCAGCTGTCCTGTACTAGTACAAAGAGAGTGGCTTTCTGACTGTGCCAGGAAAAGAAGAGTAGCATTTTATGGTCATATGGCACATATGGTAGTGTTGACGTCACGACTTATTTCCACCCGCTACGAGTAATGTGCTAGGTGACTATCATTGGAGTGCGTAGCTGTTCTTTCCACTCCTCAGGGGCTCACATCTAGTGGGACGTGGGTTGGCGACCACGGGACCCCAGCTGAGTCCGGCATTGCTTCCACTTACTTGTGCCGGACTCCTCTCCGTCTTCTTTCATGTCGACCTCACTTGGTCAACTCTGGTCTCCTCCGACCCCGACGGTATTAGGGTATCCGAGGCCTAGGGAGTCTCTTCCTTTCCCGCCTTAATTGGCCCTTGTCTCGTCTTTTCTGATATCCTCCTTCTGCGAGGGTCAGCCTTGTTTTTCTTTTCCTGTTATCTCCTGCCTTCTGCTGAAGGCCCTCAAGGAGGCAGGGTGTTTGTAGCCCCACCACTTCTGGTGCAACCTGGATATTGCTACACCCTCAGGGGCTCACGGGAGTTGGCGACTCCGAGGGATTCCTGAGCTGGGTCCGGTTTCCCCCTTTTGTCCCTTACCTGTGGGGTGGACCCTCTCCTCTTTCACTTTCCTATGTGCCTTTCATGGCTCTCCTTCCTTCCAAGTACCTCAATCCGCATTCTTCGAGGGTTGAGGGCATTTCTTTTCCCCCTGTCCTTTATTTGCCTTATTCTCCTTTTGTTTTCCATTTCTTCTTCTAGTATATAAGTTAGTAGTTAGTTTTTAGTTATAGTTTGCATTTCATTTTCATTTTCGCTATCACTCAGACCATTAGGGGCCGATAACCTAGATGTTAGGCCCCTTAAAACAACAATTATCATCATTATCATGTTCTTTCCAGCGTGTTTACACTGATATAGGCCTACATGCATTGAATAATCTGGTTAGATGGAAGAGAGGGCTAAATGGCCCTAATCTTGCCAGACAAAATACATCGATCTATCTATTTTCATTTGAGACTGGTTTGCCTTTCAGCGTCTACTGTCGACCAAAATATTATGTGCACTCCAGTTTAAAGGTTGTTTGTGAAATAACCAATAGACCTACATAAAATCCAATAACATTATTTTCGTCGTTCTATTTTACGCTAGTTCATGTAGGTTTGGAATTTTTATTTTGTATTTTATTACTTTTTATAGCAGCTGTATATTGTTGCCGTACCGGGTGAGTTAGCCGTGGTGGTTACGGCATGACTAATAGCAGTCGCTCACATCCGGGAGGCGAGGAGGTTCAAATCCCCTCGCCGGCAACCTTGAAGATGGTCTTCTGTGGTTTCCCATCTTCCTTCCAGGCAAATGCCGGGGTTGGTCCCTCACTATAGGCCACAGCCGCTACCTTCCATCTACTCGCCCTTCCCTTCCACCATTCCTCCCCAACGGTACTTGTAGCTCTCCCATTGGGTGTCCGTCTCGAAGCAGCTACAAAACTGGCGAGCCGAACATGTCCTCGGACACTCCCGGCACTAAAAGCCATACGCTAAAAAAAAAATTGTTGCCGTGAATGAGCCCATCACGCGTCATGGCGCGCCTCGCTCGGATGTGATGGGCTCCACCTCGGCAACGCTGTACTGCTTTCCCCGTATCGGCTAGCTGCTGAACCATGTCTTATTTCCCCTTACAAATACAAACCGATATAAAATAAGTGAATTAATTTACGTATTTCACAGTCATACAGCATAACCTTTTGATGTATAAGGATTAGAACGCGATCAAGAACTACATTTTCCAACCACCCCGAGCCAAGAAAAAGTTACTTTACAAAAATGATAACAACATTGTTTCTTAGACACACAAAATTATGAAATTAATAAACCAGACATACAACATTCCAATGTATATTGTGTTAAAATTAGGATTCTATCGGATGAAGGGTTGATGAGATAATAATTCTTAAATGTGACGCATGGTTGAAATACGCTTAAGAACGGGCACTTTTTGTGTCCCAACCGCGAAAAAAAATAATTAAAATATATAATAAAAATTCCAAACCTACATGAACTAACGAAAAATAAAACGACGAAATTGATGATGTTATTGGATATTATGTAGGTCTATTGGTTACTTCACAAACAACCTTCTAACTCGAGTGCACGTAATACTTTGGTCGACAGTAGTCTAGTCTGTAAGCATATGTTTGCAAATGATTCCCTATTAGCAGTAAGCACTGCAGCTTACTCTGCTTCTACACTTTTCACTTTGCAATCGTTCAACACTGAATCTAATCATCGCATCCTTTGCTTCTCACCCTCTACAGTCAAACGTATTAACCTCTTAGGTAACCTCTCCTCCCCCATTCTCTTAACATGATCCCCGCCATCTGAGTCAGCTCATACAACAGTTTCATCTGTGCTGTGTGTTTGCGTCTTCAGTCTTTTGACTGGTTTGATGCAGCGCTCCATGCCTCCCTGTCTTGAGCTAATCGTGGCACCTCTACATAGCTACCACACCTTACATCCGTGACAATCTGTTACATATTCTAATTTTGGTCTACCTCTACAGTTCTTGTCCTTGACCGTTCCTTCCAGAACAAAGTTTCCTATTCCTGGGTTGTCTTAGTGTATGTCCTACCAACCTATCTCTTCTCTTCATCTAGCATGTTCGTTTTATCATTTTAAATTATCTTGTCGACTTCGTCGTTACGCTGAGGTCTGGCGTTACGTTACGGTGACGGGACGAAATGTACCTAGAATGCACTGAAGTGTGTGACGTCATAGTACTGCTCGGTGCATGTGTTCCCCGACAATCTCTACTTCGTTAGTATAAGACAAAATCCCCGATTCTTGGATGTCACGGGTAATCTCGAGAACCACTGGATGGATTTTGATGCGGTTTTCACCATTCTGTAAAGGATATCACGAGGAAAGATTCTGTAGAAAATAATTTATGTATGATCAAAGGAAGCCAAGCAGTAACGATTTAAGTGAAAAAGTCGAAAACAAACTTGTCGTCCGTGTGCTTCTTAAGCTTACGCTGGGCAAACCGTTAAAAATATCAATATACTATGAGCGTAAGAATTGGTCAGCATGAAAAGTTCTACAAAAAAGTCCGTGAGAGCATATCTCTATCTTCAATACATCGCCCACTGTAAGTGGTTTTTAGACTGGATGGAAAGGGCACGTCCCCGCGAGCTCTCGTGAGCGTGACTGCATTCCGCGCGCTAGACCTTGCTTGGCCCATGGTTTGCACTTGCCGATCGCGAGTAACTTGAAACAAGATAAGCAAGATAAGTATTATGCAGATAATTTTCTAACATGTCCAGAGTCTTTGAGAAGCCTCCAGCCTTTCTAGCATTTTTCAGCATTTGTAGCATTTAAAATGATACAAAGTCTATTCTTTCAGACTGATTGTCACTTTTTAACATAGTCTTCTTCTCTACATTACAATTACCTTTCTGCCATTCATCCCATCTACTGTATTATTTGTCCTCACAATCATTCGTGCTACCCTCGTATCTAGATTATGTATGAGATATCCTAAATCTATCCAACACTCACTTTCATACAGGAAGAACTGTCTAAATATTGAGCGATGTAGGGAGAGTTTCATTGCTACACCAATCTTGCAGAATACTGTATGTGGTAACTGAGAACTCACTGCATTGCCTTTTCTGTACCTTGAGTCTATTTCCTTTCCCATGAGCCTACTTTCATCCTGAGAGAACACACAGCCCAAGCACTTAAAATGGTCCACCTGCTCCAATATACCGTAGTTCCTCCTTGGCACACTCTATTTTTTTGCGTTTCTTTTCTCCCGACATAAATTTTGATACTTCTTGAAATGCTGATTTTCATATCATATTCACTACATTTGTGCTCAAGCTCCAACCTGTTGGTTTCGAAGCCAAAGGATTCGAACCTACACTATCCCGATGCCAGCGTCGCACGAGGTGGCGCGTTAGTGCTCTCGGCCACCGCGGCTGGTGTTATGTGCAATATACTAGGTCTTTACTACTTATGTTGCTGGAGATACAAACACAAAATCAAAAACGAAAAGCAACAGCAAAAAACACACACAAAAGCAAAAGCAGGAAACAAACACAAAATCAAAAGCATAAAAAGAAAATTCAAAAACAAAAGCAAAACCAGAAAACAAAATTAAAAATTAAAATTAAAAATTAATAATTAATAATTAATCATTAATAATTAATAATTAATAATCAATAATCCATAATAAATAATCAATAATCAATAATTAAAGATTAAAGATTAAAGATTAAAGATTAAAGATTAAAGATTAAAGATTAAAAGTTAAAAGTTAAAAGTTAAAAGTTAAAAGTTAAAAATTAAAACTATTAAAATTTTTGAAAACTAGTGTCAAAATAAAAGAAATAAAAAATAAGAAATATAAATAACAAAAAGAATGAAAATTCGTAAAATAAAACAAAAAGTAAAAAGAACGAAAAATGTACCGGTATTTATTTTATTTATTCATTTGATTTATTTATTTTATTTTTTAATTTATTATTTATTATTTTTCAATTTCTCTTTTAATTTATTTTTTATTTATTTCTTTATTTATTATAGCGATTTTTTGAGAAATATCAAAGAGTTTGATTGGCTGTTGCTTCTATAGATGGAAATTTTGGGTTGCAGTCCTAGGTTAACTGATGGTAAATCCTTTCCTTCCCTGCTGAGGGAAGACGATATCTAGACAGCGTTCACTGTGCGCTACCACGTGCTGGAGAGTAACTGAACTCTTGACAACAAAATGATGAATTGCCGGGGAATAAACAAAAAGTAATTTCGTTAAAATAACTACTCTGAGCCAGTTTAATTGTGCATATCAATCATCAGGCGATACTCACTCCCCCTTGCTGTTTATTGTTTAACTTCTCTGTCAACTTAATTGCGCGATTCGTTTTAATTTTCTGTGTTCTAATGGGCGTCGTAGTTTCTAGAGCAAACAATTGTAGCCTCGCGCGAACTTTGACAGGATAGTGGTCTATCTTCTTCTTCTTTCGAATAATCAACGTTGGCTATTGTCCATTGTCTTCATTTGTTCCCAAATTTCTTTCATCTTTCTAGAGTGACGATATTTCTCCTCTTGAGTCCAATTTCTGCGAGCTGTTTGTTTCTTCCTTTCTTGAAGTTTTGCCTTTTGAATAGCTATTGTGTCTGAATTCTGGCGTTTGTGAAATCTTTTTCAATTTCAATGAACCATGTGGGTTTGGATTTGTAACTAGTCAGTAAGTTGAAGATCTGTTTAGTTAATCTACTATTTTCCATTCCATAAATGTGCCCAAAAACTGTTATCTTCTCTTTCTCATTACAACAGTTAATTTTTCAAATTTCAAATATACCTCTCTATTTGGTCTCAACCTATATTCTGCGTTATTATTTCGTTTAGCTCCCAGTATTTTTCTCAGAATTCGTCTTTCAGTCTTCTCTAATTTTTCTATAGTATAAATTATATTGCAGCTGAAAAACCATTAGTTACAAAATTGTAAAATAAACATAATACTGTATACCATAACATAACATGATTATTCTCTACTAATGTCTTTGCAATAGTCACTGAGTGACTCCCTGTCCTGAGCTAATCGTTTCATCTCTACATAGCTACCACACCCTACATCCGAGGCAATCTGTTTAACATATTCTAACCTTGGTCTACCCCTACAGTTCTTGTCCTCGACCCTTCCTTCCATAACTAAGCTTGCTATTCCTGGGTGTCTTAGTATGTGTCCTACTAACCTATCTCTTCTCTTCATTAGCAGTCGCCAGAAACATCTCTCCTCTCCCACTCGTCTTAATACCTCTTCGTTTGTAACCCTATCTACCCATCTGATCTTCATCATTCCCCTGTAACACCACATTTCAAATGCTTCAATTCTCCTCTTTTCTGCTGCACCAATAGTCCAAGTTTCACTTCCATAGAGCGCCACGCTCCAGACAAAGGCTTTCAAAAATGACTTCCTAATACCTAAATCTATATTCGATGTCAACAGATTCCTTTTTTGTAGAAATGCTTTCCTCGCCTGAGCCAACCTACTTTTTATATCGTCTTTGCTTCGTCCATCACTGGTTATTTTGCTTCCTAAGTAACAGAAGTCTCCTACTTCCTTCAGCTTTTCACCTGTCAATTTGATGTCCATAGAGGGTTCTGATTTATTTCGGCTGCATTCTAGTATTTTTGTCTTACAATTATTAATTTTCATCATGTATTCTTTCCGTAAGACGGAGTCCATACCATTCAAAAACTCATTATAATCCTCAGGCTTGTCGGCCAAGATGACGATGTCATCAGAAAATCGCAGAGTTGAAGTTATTTCTCCTTGAATCTTCACTCCCACTTTAAATTTTTCTCTTATTTCCTTCATTGCTTGTTCAATGTAAAGATTGAAAAGTATGGGTGATAAGTTGCAGCCTTGCCTAACACCTTTCTGAATATCAGCTTCTCTCTCATGTCCTTCAGCTCGAATGACTGCTGTCTGGTTTCTGTATAGATTGTAGATCACCCTCCTATCCCTGTACTTTATTCCAATAGATTTCAAAATGTCAAACAATTTAGTCCAATCAACGTTATCAAAAGCCTTTTCTAAGACTAAGTTATTTCAACACATAAAGTGATAATATTCACATTTTTGGTCACACAATACACATTTACATTGATCATTTGCGTGGTGGAATTTTTTCGTTGTGTATAACTTAAGGTGAAAACCATGTATGCAAGCCTATTAGTGGCATGCCTCAGCGTTCGGTTTGCTTTAGTCCAATTTCTGTTTATCATAGCATCAGTTCCAAGAAAATCTTCAATGATTTCTTCTTGCTTTCTTTTAGGTCTGGCTATCACTGTATTGTATGCGACTGTAGATGGTTGCTGTAGCTGGATGCTTAAGTCCTCCAAGAAGACACATTCTCTGGAAAGGGCGTATATCATCCTATTTGGGGCGTACTTCCCTGCTCCTAGAGTTCTTTTCAAAAATCTAGTTTTGACATTGTCAATTCTCTTATATTCCTGATGGTATACTTGTCCCAGATGAGGGAGATCCCATGTGAGGGGTCTAGATGCAGAACTCACATTCTCCATTTTAGTTCGAAATTGAGTTATCAAGGCATTCTTATTCTTCCTTTCAAGCCACACACGACTATTTTAGTGCTGAAAAGCCAAACTTACAATATCTAGTGGTTTTCAAATGCCAAAAACTCAATTTAGATGCGAAACTAACATTCTTCCTCAACTAGTGAACTCCCCTCCGGGTTTCGTTCTCTCACACTGTCCTTCAGCAAATCCATCCACCATACTCTAGGGCTTCCTCCTCCTCTCTTTCCAGTCATCCGTCCCTCCATCACTTGTTTCGGCATTCTTTCATCATTCACCCTTTCCACATGTCCATACCATCTCATTCTGCTCCAGCTTATCATTCAGTTTCTGTACATTCACTTCCTTTCGAATGTCTTCATTCCTCACTCTGTCTCTCTCCTATTCTTCTGTACCACAATCCTTAGGAATTTCATTTCGGCTGCCTGTATTCATCTCTCTCCGTCATCGGCCAAGTTTCTGCTCCATACGTCAATAGTGGTAAATAATAGGTCTTGTACTCCGAACCTGATGATAGAGAACATTCCCACATTGTATTCTCCTGTTGACCTCCATATCTAATCTTGCATTTTCCACAATTCACTTCCTAAATATTAGAAGTGCTCTACTACTTCCAGATCTACTGTACAGTACGTCTCCAATTTTAACAATCCCTCTTCCTTCTTTCTTTCCTCTTTCCTTCTTTCTTTCCTCTTCTGATTACCCAAAAGAGTTAGGTTATACCGTAATCCTGAAAAAAAAAAAAAATACATGAGATTAATAAATACACTAGGATACATTCGTGTTGACCGACTGTAAAGCACTATACAGGGTCTTTCATATAAAATAAGAGCGCCAAGCAGCGGCTTTGTTAACCGCAGCTGCGGTCACCTTGGCCGAGCTTTTGGCGCGCCATGGCCCCCTGCTTTAAGCGTGTGTACAATCCTATATGATGCAGCGGCCTTGCTAGCGTGTGTACAATGCTGAAATCTTACTTTAGTTAGTTAGTTAGTTAGTTATTATTGATGAAACCGAAACCCCTATAGTATTGAAAGCTTGCGCATAGTACATACGATGGCTGTTTTTGTTTTTGTTTTGTTTCTTTCAAGTTCCGATGGACTGTATAAAAATAACAGATTGACATTACCAAACTTGACCTTGCAATAAGCGTGCAGTTGCTTAGTCGCCAGTCTAAACCTCAAGTGCTAACATGGTGAGACAGTTATCATTGCAACATCGTATTAGCCTACTTTCGATTTTTGCAAAAAATGAAAGTAGACTTATGAGATCAACACAGGGCGAAAAAAGTGTGTCTGTCTGTGTGTGTGTATGTGTGTGTGTGTGTCTGTGTGTGTGTGTGTGTGTGTGTGTACTCTGAATGTCTGTCCCCCCCTATCAATTCGAACACGGTGAATGCGAATTGAACGAAATTTGGTACAAAGGTAGCACTAGCAAAGGACACCTCAGTGTCATGTTTTATATCGCCGCCATCTTGACGGAAACGTAATGGCGGCCACACAAATGTTCAATGCTTAAATCAAATTACGACTAACCTAATCATCCGATCTCTACCAAATTTTGCAACAACATACCTTTATGAGGGGAGCATCCTTTGACCAAACCAATAGGTCATCAGCGTAATAGTTTGCGGATGGCGGCCATCTTTGTGTGAAAATCGATTCCCCCTATTAATTCGAACACGGTGCAACCGAATGGAACGAAATTTGGTACAGAGGTAGTACTAACAAAAGGCACCTCAGTGTCATGTTTTATATCGCCGCCATCTTGACGGAAACGTAATGGCGGCCACACAAATGTTCAAAGCTTAAATCAAATTACGACTAACCTAATCATCCGATCTCTACCAAATTTTGCAACAACATACCTTTATGGGGGGAGCATCCTTTGACCAAACTAATAGGTAATCAGAGTAATATTTTGCGGATGGCGGCCATCTTTGTGTGAAAATCGATTCCCCCTATTAATTCGAACACGGTGCAACCGAATGGAACGAAATTTGGTACAGAGGTAGTACTAACAAAAGGCACCTCAGTGTCTTGTTTTACATCGCCGCCATCTTGACGGAAACGTAATGGCGGCCACACAAATGTTCAAAGCTTAAATCAAATTACGACTAACCTAATCATCCGATCTCTACCAAACTTTGCAACAACATACCTTTATGGAGGGACCATCCTTTGACCAATCTAATAGGTTATTAGCCTAATAGTTTGCGGATGGCGGCCATCTTTATGTAAAAATTGATTCCCCCTATTAATTCGAACACGGTGGAACCAAATGGAACGAAATTTGGTACAGAGGTAGCACTAGCAAAGGGCACCTCAGTGTCATGTTTTATATCGCCGCCATCTTGACTGAAACGTAATGGCCGCCACACGGATGTTCAAAGCTTAAATCAAATTACGATTAACCTAATCATCCGATCTCTACCAAATTTTGCAACTACATACCTTTATGGAGGGAGCATCCTTTGACCAATCTAATAGGTCATCAGCGTAATAGTTTGCGGATGGCGGCCATCTTTGTGTGAAAATCAATTCCCCCTATAAATTCAAACACGGTGAAACCGAATAGAACGAAATTTGGTACAGAGGTAGCACTAGCAAAGGGCATCCTAGTGTCATGTTTTATATCGCCGCCATATTGACAGAAACGTAATGGCGGCCACACAAATGTTCAAAGCTTAAGTTAAATTACGACTAACATAACCATCCTATCTCTAATAAACTTTGCAACAACATACCTTTATGGAGGGAGCATCCTTTGACCAATCTAATAGGTTATTAGCCAAATAGTTTGCGGATGGCGGCCATCTTTATGTCAAAATTGATTCCCCCTATTAATTCGAACACGGTGGAACCGAATGGAACGAAATTTGGTACAGAGGTAGCACTAGCAAAGGGCACCTCAGTGTTTTTTTATATCACCGTCATCTTGACGGGCACGTAATGGCGGCCACACAAATGTTCAAACCTTAAATAAAATTACGACTAACCTAATCATCCGATCTCTACCAAATTTTTCAACAACATACCTTTATGGAGAAAGCATCCTTTGACAAATCTAGTAGGCCATTAGCCTAATAGTTTGCGGATGGCGGCCATCTTTGTGTCAAAATGGATTTCCCCTATTAATTCGAACACGGTGAAACCGAATGGAATGCAATTTGGTACAGAGGTAGCACTAGCAAAGGCCACCTCAGTGTCATGTTTTATATCGCTGCCATCTTGACGGAAACGTAATGGCGGCCACACAAATATTCAAAGCTTAAATCAAATTACGATTAACCTAATCATCCGATCTCTACCAAATTTTGCATCAACATACCATTATGGAGGGAGCATCCTAATAGGTCATCAGCCTAATATTTTGCGGATGGCGGCCATCATTGTGTGAAAATCGATTCCCACTATTAATTTAAACACGGTGAAACCGAATGGAACGAAATTTGGTACAGAGGTAGCACTAGAAAAGGCCACATCAGTGTCATGTTTTATATCACCGCCATCTTGACGGAAACGTAATCGCGGCCACCCAAATGTTAAAGGCTAAAATGTAATTACGACCAACCTAATAATCTAGTCTCTATCACATTTTGCAACAACAAATCTTTATGTGGGAAGCATATTTTTACCAAACTGCTAGATCATCAGCCCAATAGTTTGCAGATGGTGGCCAAGTATGTGTGCAAATCGATTCCCCCTATCAATTCAAACACGGTGAAACCGAATTGAAGGAAATTTGGTGCAGAGGTAGCACTAGCAAACGGCACCTCAGTGTCATGTTTTATATCGCCGCCATCTTGACGGAAACGGAATGACGGCCACCCAAATGTTAAAAGCTTAAATCAAATTTCGACCATCCTAATAATTTGATCTCGACCGGATTTTGCAACAACATGCCTTTTTGTGGAAAGCATCTTATGACTGACTACAAGGTCATCAGCCCAATAGTTTGCAAATAGCGGCCATGTATGTGTGCAAATCCATTCCCCAGGTCAATTCAAACACGGTGAAACCGAATTGAATGAATTTTTTTACAGAGGTAGCACTAGCAAAGGGCACCTCATATTCATGTTTAATATCCCTATAGCACGTTGTATTTCAACAAGCTACTACAACCAACTTTCAATTATACTCCTTGAAAAGGACAAAGAGTTATAACAATACCCATGCATTTAGGAGAAAGTAGGCTATATGCTCTTTACTGAACATCTTGTTTTTGTATGTAAAACTTATTTTAAGTACGAGTCGGCTCGGCGGGTACGTGATGCATTTGTTCAACAATTTCCTGATGAAGTGCCACCTTCACTAGCACAGATTCACGTAATTGCAAATATGTTTTACAATACTAGCTCGGTGCTCAATAAAAAAAACATGCCCGCACACGAACAGTTTTAACAGAGGATGAGCTAGATGACATTGGCGAGGATCTTGAACGGTCTCCGAATAAATCACTCACAACATTAGCACAAGTAGGGGTTTCGGTTTCATCAACAATAACTAACTTTCTAACTAAAGTAATATTTCAGCATTGTACACACTCAAGCAAGGCCGCTGCATCATATAGGATTGTACACACGCTTAAAGCAGGGGGCCTTGATGCGCCAAAAGCTCGGCCAATGTGACCGCAGCAGCGGTTAACAAAGCCGCCGCTTGGCGCTCTTATTTTATATGAAAGACCCTGTACTTTTGTTTACCAGGGAATCACTGAAAAATGGCTTCAAACCCCATAATCTTCTCATTACCATTATCTTACTTTCCTCTATACAGATTTTCATTTCCTATTTCCCAATATTTTCCTTCAGTTCATCCAGCTGTTCTTGGACCACATTCTCATTCTCTCCCCAAATCAGAACATGGTTGATTGGTTCCTCAGTTTATGGGCTGCGACAACACGGTCATGTAGCCCCGTGTACTTTGGGTGTGTGTAGAATCTGTCTGATAACCGGTGTGAATTGTGATGACTGTATTAGTGTGTGTTATCTGTTTTTTAATTCAAGTAAGAACTGCACACTTTAAATTTTCCAAATAGTTCCTACTTTTGCCGCAAAACGCCACCGTCAACGACTACTAGTTCAGAACTTAGCTACTAGACGCCACCACAGTCGGCTCTTGGCAACGAACGTAGAAACCTAAGAGCGTTGCTTACATTCTTAACCTATATAATTTAGCTTCACAAATGTGTAATTAGTGGAAGGTTCTTTAACATGCCATAAATCTATGACATGGGACCGCCGGCTTTACTTCCCCACCGAAGGAAGGCATACCAATGGACTTTTAACGCTCTTAAAAAATTCCGACGACTTCGGCCGGGTTTGAATCCGCGATCTTGGGCATAGAAGCTCAGCATGCTACCAACTACGCCACCGAACCCACCGCCAAAGAGACTGTTCCTTTGTTTACAGAAGGGAACTATATTCGGAACGCACCTTACGGTGAGAATAGTGTTGTTTGTTGTTGGTGACAGGAACGTTGTAACTAGTAGCATTTAAGGCTTGCCAACACCCACACTACGAACCAAATTGTATTACAGTATACGAACGAATGAATAAACAAATGAATGAATCAACACTTCCATTAGCTAATTAATAAATAAATTAATACAAACATAAAAACAGGAATTAACCTGGGAGGAGTCCATGTGGCTCTGGGCAAATGGGAGTGAAATGCGTCGTTGCCTGTCATCTGCAACAATAACATATTGGATTCAGCAAGAGAATCCAACTAGCCTCTTTCACTCCAACTCCAGCACGTAACCTACAAGAGGTGCCCCTGTTAAGCCGAACAACCCAGTGGAAGGTTGGGTAACCAATCCCAGCGGAAAGCTGGGTCGGTGAGCCGATCAGTGCTGGGGGCTCTAAGAAAAACGGTCAACGGTCTCAAAGGCGGAAGAAGAATTTCATTTCTCAACGGCTGAGAGGGCGGAAGAACCTAGTGGAGTCAACCACGAAAACAAATCATTTCAGACTAACAATCTGATCTTACTTTGGAATATTATTCCTACCCTTGAAAAACACAATTTCAATTGCAGAATGGAAAAGCCGCTGAAAGAAAGCACTACCCCAGGTGGCAGCTCGGAAGAGAAATCCACCATTGCGTTATGCAATGCATCGGGACATGGGGTTCTGGGGAGTCCCAACATCTGCAATAGGGATGAGTCGGAGCATCCTTGGAATCCTTCCAGACTGAAGTTTAAACATAAGTTTTTTGCAGGTACTTTGAATGTAAATTCTTTACTGAAGGTGGGTAAACAGAAGGAATTAGAACTGCTTTTAGATAGAAACGAAATTCAAATTTTAGCAGTACAAGAGACAAGATATTTGGATGAGAATGTGACAGAAACGAAAGATTATAGAATCTTTAAAGGTAAACCTGCGATTACAATTATGAAAGTAATGCCATTCTTGGGAACAGCCTTTTATGGCCATAAACGTCTATTAGCCAATGTAACTGAATTCAAATCACGCTCAGAAAGGATGTGTCTTTTGACAAAGAAATGCAAAAATGAAATATATACTTTTGTTAATTGTCATGCGCCAATAAACGAAGACAACAAGAAGAACCCAAATAAAGTAGAGGAATTCTGGGACCTCCTAGATGATGAAATATCAAAAATTCCAAAATCAAATGTGGTGATATTACTTGGAGATTTCAATGCCCAAATAGGAAGAGAGAGGATTCATAGACCAATAGTGGGAGAATATGCTGCACACCAAAGAACAAACAGAAATGGGATGAGATTAATTACTATTTGTAAAAACTTTCAACTTACGTTAATGTCAACTTTCTTCAAGAAATTGCCAAGAAAAGCTAAAACATGGATTTCTCCAAATCCAATACTAGGTGAATTTGAACTGGATCATGTAGCTATATCCAAAAGAAACATGAAAGAAATTATGAATGTCAAGGTTATAAGAAGCAGAGAATTTGACTCTGATCACTATTTGTCTAAAATTAAACTCAAATTCTTACCCAACAGAAACCACAGAAGAGGGGAAAGAGTAAATAAATATAACACAAATAGACTTCAAATTACACAAGAAACATTGGAAAAATTTCAGGAAGAAATAAAAGTAACTCATCATGGAAAGTGGCAAGATTTATCTAAAGAAATAACCAACGCAGCTCAGAAGACGTTTGGGCTAGCCAAACCTAAGAAGAAACCTTGGTGGAATCAAATATGTGAGGATACGTTACAAGAGAGAACAATGGAAAAAGTGGAAATGCTCTGGAAAGTCGGAACATTATGACCAATTCAAACAGCAAAGGAAAGACACTGCTAGAATAATAAGGGGAGTTAAAAGATCATTCGAAAAATCACAACTTACTGACCTGCAAGACAGCTTTGTTAAAAATAACTCTCGAAACTTCTATCAGACTTTTAAGAGTCAATTAAAGGGGTATCAAGCGCCTAGCATATGCTTTAAAGATGTAAATGGTAGACTTGGCCTAAGCAATATTGAGAACTGTGAAATACTTGCGAAGCACTTTGATCAACTTTTAAACTGCCCTGAACCAGATCATAAGTTGGACTTCTCACAAGCAACAGAAAATCTGGAAGAAGATATACCACCCAATGCTGAAGAAATTAAAGAAGCAATTAACAATCTAAAAAATAATAAAGCTAGCGGAGAGGACTCTATAACAGCTGAACGTTTGAAATGGTCTCAATCAAAAATCATTGAAGAGCTGCAGTTAATCTTTGAAGATATTTGGAGAACAGAGAGGATTCCAGAGGAATGGAATGTGGCTCTAATACACCCATTGCATAAAAAAGGGGACAAAAAAACGTTGATAACTATAGAGGCATCTCTCTTCTTCAAATTGCATACAAGGTATTTTCAAAAATATTGCTGAATAGAGTAGAAACATCACTTGACAAGCATCTGGGCGAGTATCAAGCTGGATTTCGAAAAGGTAGATCTTGTTCAGAACAAATATTTAACTTAAAATCCATAATTCGCCATAGGATACTGAATTCAAAGGACATAGTTGTGACTTTTGTAGATTTTAAAAAGGCCTTTGACTCGGTTGATAGAGAAACCATAGATAAAACAATTCGTGAATTTGGAGTGAAAACTAAATTGGCAAACCTAATACGTGAAACCCTTACTGACACGATTTCAAAAGTAAAATTTATGGGTGAGATATCAAAATCTATTAAGATAAATACAGGTGTACGGAGAGGTGATGGTTTATCACCCCTTCTGTTCAACTGTGTTTTAGAGAAAATTGTAAGAATTTGGAATTTAAAGCTAAAAGAACATAACATTTCGCCAGTAACTTTGGGGAGAAGGAACAAAGGCATTGAAATAAGTTGCCTAGCATTTGCAGACGATTTTGCTATATTGTCAGAAAACCTAACAAGTGCAACAACACAAATCAATCTCTTGGAAGAAATAGCCAACAAAACAGGTTTGAGAATATCCGTAGAAAAAACTAAATTTATTACAAACATCAAGAACGCTTCAAAATATTTGGCAACAGATATTGGCCCAGTGGAAAAAGTAAAGAAATTCAAATATCAGGGAGAAATATTTCAAGAAAATGGTTTAGAAAAATCTTCGGAAGAAGAAAGGGTACACAAGATGGAAAGAGCATATGGTATCACTAAGAATTTTTATAACAAAAAGTGCTTATCTAAAAATCTTAAAATAAGGCACTACACTGCAGTGGTGAAACCGGAATGCCTATACGCAAGTGAATGTCTGGTACTAAACTATAGATTAGATAAACTTGAAGTACTAGAAAGGATAATCATGAGGAAAATTTTAGGCCCAGTGAAAACAACAGAAGTATGGAAATTAAGGTCTAATGATGAAATATATAGGAACATAGAAAATATAACAGAAACGATAAGAAAAAGGAGATTGCAATTTTTTGGACATATTTACAGAATGGATGATTCCAGATTAACAAAAAGGATATTCAAGTACCTTTGGGAGAAAAGGGCAACAAATAGCTGGATTCAAGAAGTAAAGAAAGATTTAGAAAGAAATAATATAAGTGAAGAAGAAACGGTGAACAAAGAGATCTTTAGAAAAAGGGTATTAAGTATGAAAGGATTCCAAGGAAGATTGCCAAAGAAACCTGGTGCGAAGAGGTCCGAGGACAGAAAGAAGCAGCATAGTGAACGGATGAAGAAGTACTGGAGGGAACGGAAGAGAAAACAACAAAGTGTGAAGAATTGAAATTGGCACGTGGTCCCTAGCAGGCCTCATCGGAAAGAAGAAGAAGAGAAACAAATAGAATTATTTTACATAGCTTCTTTCTTTTCGTCGTGTGGCGTCCTGAGAGGTCGAGTGCAGGTCTTTCCAGTTGACGCTCGTAGGTGACCTGCACGCGCTGGAATGAGAGATGAGATGAATGGATGAAAGTGGGGAAGGATGTGGAAGAAAGCCGCCATGGCCTGTCAGAAGGTACCGTCCCAGAATTTGCCTGGAGTTGTAGATGGGAAACCAGGGAAAACCATATCAAGGACGGCCGATGGTGAGGGTCGAACCCATGTCTACCAAATTGGCAGAGAGGTTGCCCCATGGCCTAACGCTGCTCTTTAGCGAGCGTAACCACCACTGTTGGTATATATTACATAGTGTTATGGGTTAACTCTCGTTACTTCCTTCATTTCGTCCTCACTTCCTTGCTTCCTTCCTTCCTTGCTTCCTTGCTTCCTTCCTTGCTTGCTTTCTTCCTTCCTTCCTTCCTTGCTTCCTTGCTTGCTTCCTTCCTTCCTTCCTTCCTTCCTTCCTTCCTTCCTTCCTTCCTTCCTTCCTTCCTTGCTTCCGTCCTTCCTTCCTTGTTTCCTTCCTGCCTTCTTTCCTTCCTTGCTTCCTTCTTTCCTTCCTTCCTTCCTTCCTTGCTTCCTTGCTTCCTTCCTGCCTTCCTTCCTTCCTTCCTTGCTTCCTTCCTTCCTTGCTTCCTTCCTTGCTTCCTACCTTCCTTCCTTCCTGCCTTGCTTCCTTCCTTCCTTGCTTCCTTCCTTCTTTCCTTCCTTGCTTCCTTCCTTCCTTCCTTCTTTCCTTCCTTGCTTCCTTCCTTGCTTGCTTCCTTCCTTCCTTCCTTGCTTCCTTGCATCCTTGCTTCATTCCTTCCTTCCTTGCTTCCTTCCTTCCGTCCTTCCTTCCACTTATAATATGCTACTGACTACGCCACCGAAGCTTCCTTACTTTTAAAGAGCGAATTTCTATTACAGTATTTAAATGACTCATGGTGGTTCCGTATTGATATGCTAGAATAGTTATTAACAAGAAAAGTACATCCACCTGAATCAATACTTTAAAGAAAAAATTAACTATTAAACTTGTTTCCAGTACATGTTTCTGTTGTCAACAAATTGAAACTCTGGTTAATAATAACAATAATATTATTGGTTTTCCGTTCCTTTTAACTACCGTGGCTTTTAGAGACGCCGGGGTGGCGGAAGTTTGCCCCGAAGGGTATCTTTAACGTGTCAGTAAATCCACTGACACGGCTCCCTCGTAATTGCGCACCCTTAAATGCCAGCTGCTTGCGCCAGAATGCGAACCTGCAACCTTGGGCCCAGCAAGCGAGAACGATACCGCTTAGCCACGCAGCCAGACTGAAACTATGGTTAAACGTAAACCCTACTGTTTACATGGTTGTTGATTCATGTATCCCCGTGTGCTTCTCTGTGTGTGGAATTTGTCTGATAACTAGTTCCATTGAAGTAGTAGTACTTTTTGCTATTGAGGCTAGGATTTGGGAAGGAAAAGGCCATTATTCTTATGTTAGGAACTATCGTGTCATTTTTCAGAAGAAGAATTGGGAAACCCAGGATTGTTTTTTTAATCTCAGTTTTGCCTCGTGAGACCAAACTTAAATTACTTGGCTGAGCGAAAATTCAACCCATTACTCTGGATCAGGAGTCCCAATACGAACTGTGAGACAACTGAAGATGGCAGTGATTACAGAGACTGTGTAGCTATATCGAAAAATAGCGTGTTATATGTGTGTCACTTTGTATTGTACTGATTTAGTCATGTGTTACATACTTCTCTTATGCCCCTCGGATTTCTATGAAGCATTTACTAAATCATTGGTTCTTTTGTTTCAGGTATGAGATCGCAGCTCCTTACCATACTCCTGTATTTACGTATGTGTGTTTGGAGCCCACATAACGGCTGCACTTTACTGATTTAAGTTCTGGTACAGTGGTTAATTGATTGTCTCGATTTGTGGACTTACAATCTCCCCATTGTCTTTGATCAGTGAGCCATGTACTATTGTATTATCTAGTGGCAATAAAATAGGAATGTAATGGTTAATTATAATAGTTTCCAAGAATACCAAGAACGGAATCAATAAAATTATGACCACCGCAACAGATATCGTAAAATTATAAGAGATTTGCTTGAGTATAATTAATGATCGTGATATCCATTACGTCATCTTTTCTGAAAAATTTATAGGGAGGAGAGAAGCTGTGGGAGGTCTTGGTCCACGCTGCAAAATAGCACAGCTCTGTGCTATAAGAGTGCGAAGTAGTGGAAAATGCTCTACTCTAGCGGTGAACCGGGCAGGGTGTACAAAGTGACCGCTGATGAGTCTAAGCAAAACTCCGCAGCAGACACGGGAATATCCTAAAAGACTGGCTGGAGATTATTATTATTAATAATAATATAAGGCGTGCAATAAAGGCGAAACATCGCGAAAAACTGCAATAAGGGTTGCCATTGCTTCATGATCACGCACGTCTCATACCGCAAAGGTCGTAATGCTGAAGGTACGGTAACTCAAGTGGGAAACACTCGAGCATCCTCCCTATTGTCCTGATCTCTCCCAATGCAATAAGCACGCCTTCAGTCCCTTATAAGAGACCTTGAAGGGTTGACTATTCCTGTCGGAGTGATCTCTTGTTGATCAATGAAGAGTATAAAAAGGTATTTGAGGACAAGTGTCATAGTAAATGGTCCTAGTAATGTGTTAAACGGTTTCAGGCTAGGTTCCAGAAGTCACAGAGGGGAGTTTTATTCGGTAGTCGGACATCAGGAGTCCAACAGAATGTGTGTAAATGCATTTATCCACCTCCATAAAATATATATAATAATAATTATTATTATTATCATCATTATTATTATTATTAGGAAGGAAATCGTGACGAAAATCAATATTGTAAAACAAAAGTAATGTAACGCAGCTGAATGAAATAAGAAATCCCTGTAAATGAAAATCCACAGCCTGTATCCAGTCGACCGACCGGATCAGGGATGGATGAATGAAGCCCCCATCTAGCGGTGAGGATATGAACTGTGCCGGTTGCCGAAGCCTGTCGCACTCCTCTGAGGCAATGATTAAAAGAATGACAGGTGAAATGAAATACTAGCGGAGAGTGTTGCTGGAATGAAATGTTGACAGGGAAAACCGGAGTACTCGGAGGAAAACCTGTATGCCTCCGTTTTGTCCAGCACAGATCTCACATGGAGTGACCGGGATTTGAACCATGGACCCAGCGGTGAGAGGCCGGCGTGCTTCCGCCTGAGCCAAGGAGGATGCAAGAAATCCCTATGGACGTCAAATTGGCAGGTGAAAAGCTAAAGGAAGTAGGAGACTTCTGCTACTTAGGAATCAAAATAACCAGTGATGGATGAAGCAAGGAGGATATAAAAGTTGGCTCAGGCATGGAAAGCATTTTTACAGAAAAGAAACTGATGACATCAAATATAGATGTAGGTATTAGAAAGCCTTTGTCTGGAGCGTGACGCTCTATGGAAGTGAAACTTGGACTGTTGGAGCAGCAGAAAATAAGTTAATAGAAACATTTGAAATGTGGTGTTACAAGAATGATGAAGATCAGATGGATATATAGGGTTATAAATTTATTTATTTATCTTATGGCGTTTTGTGCCGGGAGTGTCCGAGGACATGTTTGGCTCGCCTGAGTCTGTAGCTGCTTCCAGCGGACACCCTTAGGGTGAGCTACAAGCTCCGTTCAATTTCAAGTAGTTCCAACTTTCGCCACCAGATATCAATGATACCTAGGGGTGAACGTTGGAACTTTGATAGAGCGTTCTGACGAAATCTAACCTAACAATTTTTGCTTTACACAAGTTTAGTCTGTGAAAGGATCTTTTACATGCCATAAATGTATGACATGGGACCGCCGGCTTTACTTCCCCTCCGAAGGAAGGCATACTGAAGGATTTTTAACGCTCTTAAAAAATTCGACGACTTCGGTCGGGTTTGAACCCGCTAACTTGGGCACAGCAGTTCAGCATGCTACCAACTAGCCACCGAAGCCGCTGGGTTATAAATGAAGAGGTATTACGACGAGTGGGAGAGGGTAGATGTTTCTGGCGACTGCTAATGAAGAGAAGAGTAGTAGGACACATACTAGGTAGGACACCCAGGAATAACAAACGTAGTTATGGAAGGAAGGATTGAGGGTAAGAACTGTAGGGGTTTGAGGTTAGAACATGTTAAACAGATTGCCTCAGATGTTAGGTGTGGTAGCTATGTAGAGATAAAACGATTAGTTCAGGTCAGGGAGGTTAAGTGTGCTGCATCAAACAAGTCAAACAAATGACAGAAGACTCACACAATAACATTATCATTACACTATTGTTTAAAGCACTCCTCAGATGTGTTACACTCAAGTCTGCCCTCATATGTTGCCACGGTGGGTGAGTGGTCAATGTGTCGGTCTACTAACCCAAACTTGCAGGTTCGCTCCTGGCCGTGGTAAGTGATTTTTGAAAGGCGGCAAAAATTACGACACCATGTCACACGATGTTGGCATGTCAAAGAACCCATTTGAATTCAGTAGGCCGTGTTCATAATGGCAAAATTAATCTCGGGAGTTTCCGCCAACACAAAGTTCCTCATTTCTCTACTAGAAAGCGCTATAGTGTTCAAGGAGCTTAGATATCTAACCTCCTTGACTTTCATAGTGCTTCAACGAACAACGAAATTCGACATGCAAGCTACCCCTTGGGTGTCAAATAACAAAGCTTGCACCCGGCCCCCTAGGCCATATGATATTATTATTATTATATGTATTTATTTACATATTTTACGCCCACATTGGAGCACTTAAATTAATACATTTGAGTAAATTTCTTATTTTTCTCCTCCCAGAACTTTCTCATCCTCTCCGACCTGGAAGCCCTTTGTGTGTCCGATATAGTATATTGTTTCCGTTCAACTGTTATTCGTTTGAGACTCATGCTTTTGTTCTTCAAAATCCTCTTCTCTTCTCTGTCTTTGATTTGTTGCCGAGTTATACCCAATTCTTCCAAATCATCCTGAACTTATTTGAACCAATTATTATTGATTTTATTTTTCAAAAAGTAATCAAATAGTTGTTTCAATATCCTGGTTCTGGCAGTCTTAATATGTGACAGAAAAAGGAGATTCTTCTTTTACGCATTGTAGTTATCATACAAAGTTAGTATTATTTTTATATCCCTAGGCTAAATTGCATGCAGCATACTCAAATTAGTGAAATATAGTACAGAACGAGAGATCAGCTGTCATCTTGTCTGTAACCGAGACGGCTCAGCTTTTTAAAGCCATTTCTGCACTATAATATTACAATACACACTTTTAATTTTCCATTGCAAAATGCACAATATGTTAACAATCGATTAATATACAACGTCTTAGCAATTAACAATTATGATTTATTGCGATTAGCATTTGGCACTGGAGTTTTACAAGTAGTAATTTGACCAACAGAGTTCACTGTTAACAAGGGATTTGCTCTCCCGGGACACACATAGTAGGATAACATGTCACATGTTACATATCATATGCGACTACTGTAAGGCTCGTATTATTATTATTATTATTTATTCCATTCACCACTACAAGCGTGGGTTACTCTAAAGCACGGGTTAAATCAATTGCTTAACAATACATAAAAACTATAATACAAACATTATCATGTATATACAAAATATAGAGTTCTTTATAGCCCATTCACTAACCAGGAAGGATCGCACAATATTGCATGTGGACAAGAGGATAGAATGCTGCATACTCCTGTAGATGGTCGACGGAAGATCCAATTCCTTCAGACTCTTGTGGAGTGTATGAAGTATGAGGCCGTTGACTGACAAGATTACAGCACTATCCGGACGTACTTCATCTTCCATATCATCTTGATTTCCTCTGCAAGCTGTCTATATTTGGTACTTTCTTTCATTGTGTTTCCGTTCGATATTGGTGTCGTTAGGGACTGCTATGTCTATTATTATTATTATTATTATTATTATTATTATTAGAGCCTCCGTGGCTTAGGTGGCAGCACGCCGGCCTCTCACCGCTGGGTCCGTGGTTCAAATCCCGGTCACTCCATGTGAGATCTGTGCAGGTCAAAACGGTGGCAGACAGGTTTTTCTCCGGGTACTCTGGTTTTCCCTGTCAAAATTTCATTCCAGCAACACACTCCACTATCATTTCATTTCATCTGCCATTCATTTAATCATTGCCCCAGAGGAGTGCGACAGGCTTTGGCAGACAGCACAGTTCATATCCTCGCCGCTAGATGGGGGCTTCATTCATTCCATTCCCTGACCTGGTCGGAGACTGGAAGCAGGCTGTGGATTTTCATTTTAATTAATATTAATATTAGTATTAATATTAAAAGCCACATGCTGCTATTTTAATTTATTCGAAAGTGTCTAGGATTGTGGTAAACTGATCATTCCTGATTTAGGATGGAAACACTGTAAATGTCAGCCATTGACATTCTACTCAGCGAGGTGGAATATAAAACTGTTTGCTCGTCTCTTAATGCCTCGTTAAAGTCTCCCATGCATGTCGTACTGCATGTTCCCCTCATAACATTTTCATTGTTTAAGGCTACGGTGAGTGATATCAAGACTTGTTTAATCATCTGGAAAATACTTTATGGCATGTTCAGAGAGGAAGTGTGTGTTGGGGGGAATACTGAAGATGGTGCAACACACGTACTTGTTTATGGCAGTCAGAGTTAGAGTTCCTATACATTGGGGTGTGATGTCAGGGGCTCCGGAATGCTGATAATAATCTCAACATTTTCTAAAAATTGGACTAGCTGTGGCTCAGCAGTAACGTTCTCGCTTGCTGGGCCCAAGGTTGCAGGTTCGTATCCTGGCGCAAATGCGAGGTAGCCGTGTCAGTAGAATTTCTGGCACGTTAAATTCCGACACCCCGACGTCTCTAAAAGCCTCAGTAGTTAAAAGAGACTTAAAACCAATAACATTATTATTAATTTGTAATTTTTTTTCTGCTCCATATTAATGTACCGAGCCTCAGCTCTCTAATGGTACTTTTTCATAGCTCATTCCTAAATCAACTTTCCTGATTATTTATTAACTAGCTGAAGTACCCGTGCTTCGCTACTGCTCATAAATACATTGCAATTTTATAGTGACAGTTAAAACAAGGGATAGGCGAGGTGCTGCGCGGAGGGAGAGTTAGGATGGAACATATTGTCCAACTACACCGCTTGGCATTGACCGTTTTTTATAGCACATAAGTGGGTTTTACTCGCTAACAGTTGGAGATACATGAAAAGCGATAAGGACCATTCTGATAGAAATTTAAATCTTAAACCTAGTATATGCCTTCAAAAGTTTGCTATTTCTTAGCATTCTCTTTTTATTTGAAATTGAAATATGAATGTTTGAAACCAAAGTGTGTAGTGACGTCACTAAAATGGTCACCATCTTTAAATAGTGCAAAGTATTGAAATGAAAAATAGCTTATAGGTTAACCAGGTAAATCAGCTACTTCCATGTAAAAGTTCATGTAAATCCGACCAGTATTTCTTTGGTGATCGAGTAATACGCAGACACACAGACACATACCATCTCATTTTTATATATTAGCATGGATGTAGATTTTTGATGTACGAAAAACGTACGATATTATTTACTTAGTAATTTGAAAGTGCCCATGTTTAAGTACAAAAGGAATCTGTTCATGGCTTCTAATGATTACTATGAGAATTTATTGGTGACGTCAGTTACATATAGGTTTGCTACGGTACTGTATCTGTTGAAGGCAGTGAAGGAGGTAATGTTCAGTACAAATCATTTACTCTTATAGTAATCTTTTTGACGTGTTGAGTGTACAGGGAGCTGCCGTAGTACCTCTAAACTAAACCCAACATCTTAAGTAGAAAAGAGGACGTGTTCATGGCGTGGTTAATCATTTTAGTTTACTGTTTCATTTTGGTTGCTACAAATTATTCTGGTTCTGTTAGTCTTAGTCAAGTCTTATCACAGTTACTGTATTCCTGATTTGTAATACAAAAAATGCAGCATAAAAACATTAGGATTAATAACATAGCTTAAACGTCAACATATTAGTAGCAGAACACATCTTAACGAAGAGTATAACACTACAATACAATATATTGTGCGTGATACCTTCCGTCATAAGGTAAAGATTCAAAATCTCCCGTAAGAGCAGAGGCATCACGAATATGAAATTAGACCCAAAATGTCACATTTAGACGACCACGTGGATTAGAGGCTAACATTCTAGGTCGTTGCCTTCTAGGTCCAAGTTTGAATTCGGCTCTGCCAATAAATTTTCATTCTGGTCTGAGAGCAGGAAGGGGGTACACTGCGCCACCCGTGGCAAAACTTGGAAGATGTTTTCCGTGGTTTCCCACTTCTACTCGATGCAAATACCGGGATAGCTTCTAACTGAAGGCAACAGCAACCTTCTTTTTTATCCTCACCTGAATTACGAATACACACACTACTACAGTCATTACAGTAACACAGGTTATAATAAAAAATCATACCCACTCAAGTTCATGGGGCTACATGGCCATGATGTCGCCAAGCCTCTGAATCAAACTACAATAACAGAATCATTTATGGTCATTTAGTCTTAATACTAAGTTTCGTGATGATATAGATAGCCGTTGTTACGTCAGGTCGCGTGCAGGGTTATCCGATGTATTTGTTTGTTTGTTTGTTTGTATTTTTGTTAAATTTAATTCCCCACATCGACCCTGTTAATAAAAAAATTAAAACGACGTATTCAGATTTTTATGGCGTTCAAATTCCTAATGTTATTATCGTGGTTTGGATAGAAAATGGAGTCCCATGACCTGGTGTTTTCGTCTTGACTGTAGTCATGGAGAAAATGGAGTAGCATGGCCCCTTACAGAGACAGGTGGAAACCTGGTGATCACTTCTTGAGGTAGTGTTGCTGTTGAGAAAATTGAGTGGCATGGCCTCTTACCGAGATACATGGAAACTTGGTGGACCCGTCTTGTGCTACTGCCTTGCCGTGCCTTCATAAGTTAATTTTCTAACTTTATTAGCCTTTGCTCGAATGCAATTAGGCCGATATCAGAAGAATGAGAAAGACTATCGAAAATTCAAGTAGCCAGCGGTTTCTTCTGGGTCCTAAGCTATGTGTTTGGAAAATTTGGTTGAGATTGGTGGAACGGTGTAGATTTGTATACGGAACATACATACAAATATACATACATACAGACTTTCACTTTTATATATTAGATAGATTTACACATGCTAGTGCAACAATCACAATAACGCAGGTTATCATAAAAATTCTACACACACACCCATGTATACGGGGCAACATGACCACGATGTCTAAGCGCCGCAAATGAAATATTAACTGTGGATACGATAGGATAGAGAATGCTACAATCCAATAAATCCTTGTGCAACACTGAAAAATGGCTTCAAATACCATATATCCTATCTCCAATTTACACATGCTTGCACAACAATCACAATAACGCAGGTTATCACAAACATTCTACACACACACCCATGCAGGGCCGTGGAGAGCGATCACGGGCCCTAGGGCAGAGTTTTCAGGCCCCTTTATTTCTGTTCAGCCTGAAGTGGCAGGCTGGTTTTCTTTGAACCCACAAAAAATCCATGGAATTTAGAATGTTCATATTGAATATTAGTTAACCTGGTTTTCAGTTATTCAACCACTCTTCTTTATGTCTTACATTACGTGTTCCTTTTTCTTTAAGATGTTGATCATCATGCATTAAAATTTAATTTTCATTGCATCTGACCGTTTTCAGTCACCACAAGAATGAGCCGTAGGTGACATCTTTCAGAAATGCATGAAGAATAATAGTAGTTTTTTTTTTTTCAGAGATAGAATAGAAGCTTTCAACCCAGCACAGAACTTTCGTGGAGAATTCTAGCAACTGTGTCCTTTCCCCGGGAAAGAAGCAAAAAACACAATGAAAATGTATAGAATTCGTTAGGCCTATATATTCTCTTTGTAATGTTTCGGTTACTATTCACTGGTTCATTTACACCGAATTAAGTCATATATAAGAATATTTCATAATGGAAGTCATTTTCCCGCGTCGGGCCCCTTGGCATACTTGGGCCCTGGGGCTACAGCCCTACTTGCCCCTCCCTCTCGTCGGGCCTGCACTCATGTACAAGGGGCAACATGACCATGATGTCTAAGCCCTACAAATGAAATAACAACTGTCTACACATGTAAACTGCAAAATAGTGATACGAGAATGTAGGAATGTTTGCCACTATGTTTCTCTGACAGGATAGCATTACATTACATTTTGCTAATATGCTGATTTACTGTGCATACGATAGCAAGGAGATGTCAATCGGTCAGTTTTCCCATGTGTCCTTGAGCAAATTTTACCGGACTATCATGATACAGAGTAAATCGTTGTTGCCTAGTGACAACCTGTCCATCAATGGCGCGGCGTTGACTATCATGATGGTTGGTTGGTTCTTAAGTTTAGGGGCTGCGACAACGTGGTCATGTAGCCCCATGTACTTTGGGTGTGTTTAGAATCTGCCTGATAACCGGTGTTAATTGTGATGACTGTATTAGTGTGTGTTATCTGTTTTTTAATTTAAGTACTGCAACTTAGAATATTTCAAATAGTTCCTACTTATGCCACCAAGCGCCACCGTCAACGACTACTAGGCCAAGTTCATAACTTAGCTACTAGACGCCACCGCAGTTTGCTCTTGGCAACGAACGTAGAAAGCTAAGAGCGTTGTTTACATTCTTAACCTATCAGTAGTGTTTTTGTGGGGGTTCTGTGACCACCGCCACCGCTCCACCGCTGGAATACTAAAATGGCAATATCTCGCGAACCAATCAGGCTAGAGACTTGTACGAGGTGTCATTGAACTCGGGCTAACACCCCCTTTCCAATGGATAACATATCTCTACCCCAAAATAAAACCTACCCCTACTAGAGGGTGAAATTGTATTTTTTTAGAGAATCTCTCTTTCCAACTGCAACATGTGAGAGTTTGAATGTTAATATGGAATGAAACGTTGTTCTACATAAAGTGCATGTCTTCGGTGGATAGCCACTATGAATTAACATGCTTGTTTTTTGTTTTTACGCATGCCCACTCATAGGTTTGGTAAGAGGGCGGGCTTTATAAAAGATGGTGGCTGTAGTGTAACCTAACCCAACCTAACGGGTCCTTGTGGACAGGTCATTGTTGATGGGTCCTTGTGGACGAGCATTTGTTGACAGGTCCTTGTGGACGAGTCCTTGTGGACAAGTCCGTGTGGACGAGTCCTTGTGGACAAGTCCTTGTTGACAGGTCATTGTGGACAGGTCATTGTGGACGAGTTTGTGTGGACAAGTCCTTGTGGACGAGTGCTTGTGGACGAGTCCTTGTCCCTTTGGACTGATCCCTTTGGACCGGTCCCTTTGACCTGGTTCCTACGGACGAGCCCACGAATTTATTTAAATTATGTCACAGGGCCTAACTACTTTTTGCGTGTAAAGCAGTGTGTTGAACTGACGTTGTTCACCACTACTATAATGGGATAACGATATGAAAGGAAAGTGACGAAATACATGTGAACACGTGTGAGATGACCTTATTACCGTCCTCCTTGTGAAACAAGTCACATCCTGTTTTTGGTTCATACGTGAGAAAATGTGAGTTCATGTGTAATATGATCTAACACACGCGCACGATAAGAGCTAACAAGTCACAACCTGTTTTGACAGTGGTGGGAGATGAAGGGGGGAGGGGGGGGGGGGTTGGTGTAAGAGAGAACCCAGGTGAAGAGAGAAAGAAATATGTATTGCTCATAATACATGTATAGCTGAGGACTGTACATAGGACTGTAGGTTAAGTACAACATGAGTGAATAAATAAATACAAGACACACAGGTTCACACAACATGTAATTTATTAATCCAAGAATTAAAGGCTGAGCTAAATCCCAACCATTTTACATATAGTTTATTTCATTTTTGTTTCAACACTTTTTCCACAAGGTAATGTTCGGGAAACGCTGTCTTTTGGAGTTCTTGAAGATAAAACCTGCCTTTTATGGGTTGATGGTTGAGGTCCTCGAGTAAATAGGTGACTGGACTGTTCAGGTTGACTTGACGAATTCGAAATAGTTCAGTCCCCCTATTTGGTGTGTAGCCCTTGTCGAAGACGGACTTGAATTTGCTCACACGAACATGGTCCCCAATGTTAAGGCGATGACGTTTAGGGTCTGCTGTTTTTGTGGGGTTAAACAGTTTATCCAATCGCTGAATATTTTTGGTCACGAGGCGTGGCTTGGTCCCAATGGTTCTGTGTTTGGTGTCATTGTAACGTGACACTAACTCAGGTAACAAGTCCAACCAACGATAAGTGCCCTGAGCGGTAAACGCTTTCCACATATGGGTTTTCAATGTTCGGTTGAACCGCTCGACCACGCTGGCTTTTAGATTGCTGTACGTGGTGTAATGGTGAATATCCTTAGATTTGAGAAAACTGCAGAAATCCTTGTTGAAAAATTCTTTTCCCTGGTCTGTTTCTAGCAGCTGGGGTTGACGTTTAGAGTGTTGAATAATATGTTGAAAGGCTTTGATGACTAGTGGACTAGACTTGCGACGCACAGGTTCAACAAACGCCATTTTGGAATAAACATCAATGACCGTCAACATATAGCGTACACCATCGTTAACGCTAGCATAGGGAATCATTTCAACCAAGTCTGCTTGCCAAAGTTCATCCACACCCTGTGAAATCACCTTGAGTCGCTGATAGTGACGTCTAGCTGGACGATGCAACTCGTGAGCAATACCCATTTTAATGGGTGAGGGCTTAAACAATAATTTTGGCATTTCGAAGTTCTTCCTCAATTTCTTGAATTTCCCAATCGTGACCAGTATGGCCGGCTTGACGTGAAGCATGCAACAGCTGTAGTCGCTGGACGAGTTTATTTGGATTGTGCCAGTAGGTAACATCCACAAGGGGTTTTAATGGTTTAAATGTCACTCCTGAAGCGGACACTTTACGACGACCACTTTGACTAGTGGGGAACATTTTTGCAATGATGTTTTTTATATTTTTGAGATATATTGGCATTCACTTGTTGAGGGGGATCATACTGTCTTTTGTGAGCATGGGTGTCCAATAAAATGGATTTATATTTACTAAGGTCCTCTGGCGTATAATCTTGAGATGAGGGAGTCCGAGAGAATAGTAGCTTTAACAGTCCTGGTGTTAATTTATAGTTGATCTTTTTAATGACAGCTTTAGTACGACTAAATTTAATCGATGAATCACCAATTTTAAAACTATCATCCTCATAGTGAACGCCATATGTAGTATCTGTGTTTCCAATAAATAGATTGGTGAAATAGGGTTCCAGTGTTGATCCATAATATTTTATTAAAATGTTTTTCAGTTGAGATTTATGTTGAGGGGTGGCCAAGAGTTGTGAAAATGGAGACGATCTGCAAGGGCAAGGTGTTTCGACCATGGCCAAGGATTTCCTTTTTCTTAAAAACTCTGCAAGGGGTGATGCCTTTTTTTGAGGCGTAAACACTTGTTCCTCATTATCCTCAACTTCGCTAACACTAGTTAAATCTTCCTCTTCCTCTTCCTCTTCCTCTTCCTCATGGTCCTTGTGGTGCGTCTGAGTGGCTTGTGAAACGGTAGGTAGCGTTTCAGATGGTTTGAAAGAGGGTTTCAACATGGCTTTTAGCGGAGGTGCTAAATGTTGTTGAATAAACCAAGCATGATCCGCACGCGATCGTTTCAATTGACGAAACTTTTGGCGAATAGTATTTTTTGCTCTAATAATATGCTTTTTCAATTGACTCTCTGCTTACGCCATGATGTCGTGACAAATGACTTGAGAGGGAATGATACAGTGCCTTAAATAGCAATAAAATGATCAAATCCTATGCGATACCGCCCTTGGTTGAGTTCACTTTGTTTGTCAATCACTAAACAGGCATGACGTTGTGTGTTCCAGCACTTCCCACACAATTCTGTAAACATTTGAAAGGTCATATCCGGATTTACATGTTCGTTATAAATGTAACGACTGTTCCTCTCGTCCTGGCGAAATAAAACAATGACATTGGCATTGTCACGAATCAACTGTTTGGACATTTTAGAATACGTTTGTCCAAGATAGAAGCAATCGATATGTTTGTGTCGACCCATGCTGAAATAGCTTTGAATGATACCTTGTCGTTCAGTGGATACATCATCGAAAATCATGAGTGAATCAGGCTTTACCTCATCCAGTGAAATAACATTTTCTTGCGTGGAAAATGTAAAATACCCCATATTCTCATTTTTAAATCCAGACATGACTTGATCCAGAAACACGTAGAGGGGTTGGTAGGGAGATTTTGCGAAAATATAAATATTTTCAAAACATAGACCATTGGGCGCTGTAATAAGTGTCAGCAAAAGATTGGTCTTTCCACAGCCGGAAGGTCCCACAATAATGCAGCGAATGGAAGATGGAAACAGTGAACCATGGCGTTGTTCACGTGATGTAGGGCAGAGATGTGAAACCATATCCCTCACGGGGAATGACTCTTGCTGCTTAATTATCTTCATTTCAACTAAGGCTTAGAGAGGCTAGCAGGCTGTCTATATACATCGCACCGAGCCTTGTCATAGAAACAGTAGACTCGTACTACAGGTTGACGATGGATGTCTTTGGACGTGCGTTGATGGTCAAAGCTAGGTCTGTTTCCATACATGATCCTAAACAAGAAACATCCTGCTAATAAACACTATGTGGATAGATCTGTAGTGCCACGCACAAAACAGGGAGATTATGACTTTAAAGGAAAGCGGTTAACCCATGTAAAACATCCTCAAGTGTCTACAGACGTTACCACAAAAAATATGTGGATAACAAGGTGTATGAGTTTTATGATAAAGTGCTTCAGCTTACAGTGGATGGCTATAGCGCTAATCATCACCGCATTATTCACGTGGAAGACCCACAAGAAGATGATGATGTCTGTACCAAGCGATACGTGACCTATGACATGAAAAGGCTTTATAAATTTATCCCATCTGTATTTTTAGTGTATCTGACAAATGTAAAACCTGTGAATGAGAGAAACGATATACCGCTAGTTCATGACCAGCACTTGACCTAAGTGCTTGCTTTGGGTTTAAGCCACTATCAATTACACTATAATGGAACCATTCACATCAAATACGCCATACCTGATGAGAACCATTTAGAAATAGAGATAAATGGTCATAGGATGTTGGTCCATAACCATGAAATGGTCAATGCAGGAGACGAATTATCCTTTCATCTCATGTTGACATGGGATGAAAAGCAAGCTGGAAAAACCATAAATGATTTCCCACTTTATATAGAATTGGAATATACAGCCATGAAATAACAATCTGACGTTAGTTGTGACTTAAACTTTCTTGTGAAAGGTTGTTGGTCATCATCATCATGGTGAAACAAAGATATGTGGTGAGAAAGACTAAAAATATGACCCTGTCCTTGGCAAAGCCTGGGCTTATGACATTCGTGGACAAGCCCTTGCGAAAGAAAAAAGAAAAAATAATGTGTTGACCATAAGGAAAGTTCTTCGAGTAGCACAGATTCCTGTTATTCCAAAACGTCAGCGACAGGGTTCAAAACAAGGGCGAGTGATCCCCGTCCCTAAACGAGTGGGATTTTTACCTGCATTATTCGCTGGTATGGCTGCTCTAGGTTCACTTTTAGGCGGCGCCAGTGCAGTGGCAAAAACTATTAAAGCCGCGCAACAGGGCAAGCAACAACTCAAAGAAAGTCAGCGACACAATGAAACATTGGAAGCCATTGCTATGGGGGCTAGAAATGTCAATTTGAAGCCAGCCTTTTATCAACAAGGATTTGGAATTTCACCTTTTCGAAAAAAAAACATCTTTAACCTCAGCCATAGCAAGACATGCCCTGACGCATCAGCAAGTGGAAAGCTATGCTAAACAACTAAAGCTTTCTCATTTTCGAGGTGTGTTTATGCGAAACCAATTACCCTCACAACCCTGGAAACATGAATGTGCTGTTGTCAATTTGGATGATCACCGAGGACCTGGAACACATTATGTAGCTTATGTCAAAGAGGGATCCACTGTATGGTACTTTGACAGTTTTGGGAACTTGCCTCCGCCCATGGAACTAGTGGCCTATTTTGGAAACAGGATCAAGATATATTATAATGTGAAACGTGAGCAAACGTTTAACAGCCAACAGTGTGGACGTTTGTGTTTAATTTTTTTTATATAAGGCGCAACATAAGCAAAAACGTCAACAGTATGTCGGTGGAAAGTAAGACGTGGACCTGAAGTGAGCCTAGACTTTTACCCACCTATCGAATTGAGTGAAAACCCCTATGGTTTAGGACTTGTTTCTCTTGAAACGTCCAATCGAATATATAACATACGTGAAAATGTGAACAACAAGTTTTACTATGATGATTCTGTGCTCACCCTGAACTCTGGTGGATACACTATAGATGACATTTATGAACACATTTATGGGGTGTTGATCAATGAATATGGTTTAAAGTCATTTCTCGATGGAACGCGCAAGTTTGAACTTGTAGGAAATACCAACACTCATCGCTGCAGTATTTTTTCTACATTCAAAATTGACTTTAAAACTCACCCCGATTCCATTGGTCCATTACTAGGATTTAAGCCACGCGTGTTGGAGCCCAACAAAAAACATGAATCAGACCATGAAGTGAAATTCATTGAGGACCATCATGTGTCGGTGACGTGTATGGGGAGCGTGATGGCGCAGTGGCTTAGCTTCTCGCCTTTCACCCGGACGGCCGGGGTTCGAATCCCGGTGACAGCGGGGTGGAATTTTCACCTGGAAAATCACGTGGTGTCAGGAAGGGCATCCGGCCTTAAATCCCCGGCCAAAACCAAAATGAGCCTGGTTGGCTCCGGCGACCCCAATTAATTGGGAAAAGCCGAAGGGAAAGAAGAAGAAGAAGATGTGTCGGTGACGTGTAATATTATTAGTCAAGTGTACACCAATCAAGAACCGTCGCATTCGCTTTATGACTTTATTGTAACATCGCCCAATGGCTATATTATTCGTGAAAACCCTCCAGTGGTGCTTTTTCATTCTGTGGCTGCCGATGGTATTAGTAATATAACATTAAGACTGATCAATAGAGAGCAACAACTCATTGATCTAGATTCTACCACACCAGTGACTTACAAGTTGGTGCTAAAACCACTATGAAGTTTGTATATAAAGCAACAGCACCGTCTAGGAATGGTATTAGTTGTTTACCACGTGAATACACGTTAACATCTCAGAACAAGCAGATTTTACAGCATTTGGGTTACCACACTAACCCTCACAATGAATTCTATCCTAGAGGTAGCGAACCACATCGAGGAGCAACCAGGAGTGGTAAGAATTGATCTCCATTCTTATCAAGCTCAAACACCTGGACTCAATAACAATGATGAAATTCAATTTGTTATCAACAACCAAGATATTTACACTCTACCGCATGAAAGTGTTATTCAGATTGAAGGTCGGCTCACCAAAGCCGATGGCTCTACACTCACTACATCCAAGTTAGCCAACCATGCTTTCGCCTTCCTGTTTTCTGAAGTGCGTTATGTGATTAACGATATCGTGGTGGATAGCACTCGAAATGTGGGTATTTCCAGTGTCATGAAACTATATCCCTCTTATAGTGAGGAAGAAGCTAAAACACTTTGCATGGCGGGTTGGTGCCCTGACTCGATCAATGACTGGATGGTACACACCGATGGCACCTTTACTGGATATTTACCTCTTAAACTGATTTTAGGCTTTGCTGAAGATCACCAGCGCATTGTGGTCAACGCAAGGCAAGTGCTTTATCTGGTGAGAGACAGGAGTGAAAATAATGCACTCAAGGGAGTCGACAATGCCCCCATTGATTCAAAAATTCAACTACAACGCTTGCTACGGAAAGTGCCTCATGTGACCCTTAACGATAGCAAAAAACTGGACATACTCAAAATGGTAAAGAGAGATATACCTCAACCCATGGAATTTAGAAGCTGGGCACTCCCTGAGTATCCGTTATTGCCCACCACCAACACACACAGTTGGTCTATAAAAACAGCTCGCTATACAGAGAGACCTCTCTACATGATTGTGGGTTTTCAAACGAATCGAAAGTATCAACAAACCAAAGATGTCACCCAATTTGATCACCTGCAATTGAGAAATGCACGTCTTTTCCTCAACGGTGCTGTGTTTCCCTGTGAAGGGTTGGATTTAGATTTTTCAAAAAATAAGTTTGGCCCCCTGTACGACTTGTTTTCTAAATTTAGATGGTCGTATTATCAAAAAGAGAATTGTACAATGTTGTCACCCCAAGCTTTTAAGACAAGGGCACCACTGATTGTCTTTGACTGTTCCTACTTGGAAGAGTCTGTCAAACCATCCAATATTGACATTCGACTAGATTTTGAAACGCATGACAATGTTCCAGCCAATACCACGGCCTACTGTTTGATTATTCATCACAAACAAGTCAACTATTATCCACTGTCCAACCAAGTGACAAGTGTATAAATAGCAGGTCAACACACATCAAACCGCTCAGTCATGTCTTGCTTTCAAGCCTCGAGAGAAGTTACATCCATGAATTTAAAATCTGAGGAACAACATTTCAAGAACTTTGCAACATGGCCGGTGCCTTTTATAAACCCTCAAGCCTTAGCGGCCGCTGGATTCTACTATTTAAAAAGAAGAGATGAAGTGAAATGTGTGTTTTGTCCCATCATCTTAGACCAATGGCAAGAGAGCGATGAACCCATGCAGGAACATCAGCGCTGGCCACCTGCCTGCCCCTACCTGTGCAGAATGGAGGTGGGTAATATACCCTGTCATTCAAGTTACCCCTCACTCATCCCTCTAAGTGATGAAAAAAGTTATGATACGTGTGGGCTTTATGGTGTCAACAGTGCTTCAGTGAGCAGCTCACAGTCAAAAACACCCAGTTTAGAGACATTATAATATCGTCGATGTTATGGACACTATAAACACAAAAGACTTTTTTGTTGTATGAGATGGTACCGCCTCTATCCTAGAATGAAAAAGGAATGTAAAACTTGTTATGCTAATAAAATAATGCAATAAAAATTGGTTGATGTTGTTATATTATTATTTCTTATGCCTCCCCCCCCCCTGTCATATCCTAACCTCTATAGTGACTACTCGATGTTTTTATTTCCTTTTACTAGAATTGAATGTAAGTAAATGACATGGGTACACCTTACTGAACAATTGTCAGTCTGTGGTCAGTTGGACTTGATCCAGACAAGAGTGAACATGTTGCGTACACTGATTGTCGACTGTCAAGGGTTTAAAATTGGAGATAACAAATTTATATTTAAAGAAGTGGCTATTATTGATTGTTCCACTTTTTGGATATCGCAAGCTACCCATTTGGTGTTTAAACCACCTTATGCGTTAGATTTGTTGTGTGATAAAGACCGTAAACAAACCCAGTGGATTGAAACTCATATGCAACTAGACTGGAAGCAAGGAACCATTTCATATAAGCACCTAGACATGGTCATGAAAGCCTACTTGTCTTCCGCTCATGTAGTATTTGTGAAAGGTAGTGAAAAACGGCAATGGCTATAACCATTTTTAGCGTCTTACTGTCAATGTATCGATTTAATGGACATGGGCTGTCCCTCGCTGCAAACACTCATGGACCGCTGCCCCTGTGACAATATTACCCATAAAGCTCGGGCACAGGTGTGGCAATTGTTTCATTGGTTAACCACCAATGCCTGCTGGGAGTTGTTAAATAAAATTAAAACTGAAGGTTTACCTGTAAATGCCACCAGTGAGATTTCTACAAGCGACGTGTAAACATCAACGTGATACCATGGAGAAAGGGGATGCTACCGATAAAGCGATTGGAAAGTTCTTCGTGTGGAAAAAGAAACTAGACAGTTTTACCAAAGAAGAATTATTGGCTCTTCCAAAATCATTCATTTATTACGTCGCAGCAAATGCAGTGAAAGAAATCTGGCAACATGTACCAAAATCATGGACTCAAGACCCTGTGTTAAGTTAATTGCAACCATGTACGGATTATGATCACCATAAGCAAGTGGCTATGGCAAAAATACCCTCTATGCGACAGTGTGCTACTTGCCAGCTGGTCAAACTGTATCATGGTCATAAAAGTCAGTGTAAAGACTTTGTTTCCTCATTCCACGGGTGTAATGGAGATAAAAAGCAGCAACAACAAACATCATCCACAGAGGAGGAGGAAGATCAAACCCTTTCTCCACCAATGGAAAAGGATATGCCAGACCTCTACTGGCAATGGCGTCATTGACAAAGTAATTCAATACTTGACTTTTGAAATCTACCTACCTGGTTATTATTTGTGTGGTCCTGGAACTTATCTTGAAGAACCTTTGCAGCGTGGTGATATACCTATTAATCCTTTGGATCGAGCATGCACCTTTCTTATCACCACAGTCATCCAACATTAAGATGTGTAGCGGATAAAGTATCGTTGAAAAGCTAAACAACGTTTGACATCCTGTAATGTCTCAGTGAGAGAGAGGTTGGCAGCCCTCATTGTGATTAGTGCTATATAAGGAAAGTTAATGATGAGTGGACATGAACATTGAAAAGGATTGAGGAATTGGTATTTCTTTGTATTCTATTTTTGTAAAGCACTATTTGTTGTGAAATAAAAACAAGGTTTACAAGATCACAATGTCTTTTAATTTTTAAAAATGGTGATAGCCATTTCTTCATTTTCATTTTTTCTTACATGAATATTTACTTTTTCCACTTCCCTTTTTTACATCCCCCTTGTTTAGTTCACACATTCTGTACATTTTTTGTTGTGAAATAAAAAATAAGGTTCACTAGATCACTATATCTTTTAATTCTAAAAATGGTGATAGCCATTTCTTCATTTTCATTTTTTCACACATGAATATTTACAATTTCCACTTTACATTTTTTGCATTCCCCTTGTTTAGTTCACACATTCTGTACATTTTTGTGTGAAATATAAATAAGGTTCACGAAAACACTATATCTTTTAATTTTTAAAAATAGTGATAGCCATTTCATTTTTTCACACATGAATATTTACAATTTCCACTTTTCATTTTTTACATTCCCTTGTTTAGTTTACACATTCTGTACATTTTTGTTGTTGTGAAATAAAAAAACAAGGTTTACCAGATCACAATGTCTTTTTAATTTTAAAATGATGATAGCCATTTCACTTTTTCACACATGGATATTTACAATTTCCACTTTATACATTTTTTACATTCCCCTTGTTTAGTTCACACATTCTGTAATTTTTTTAAAATCTTTTTAATAATATACAAAAGCAAACATTTTACACTAAAATGTATTACTTATCTTATTTTTACTAAACTACTGTAGCCTAACATTATACATTCTACTTACAGTTTTTACAAAAAATATTACAATATAAAACACACTACAAATATTACAATATAGTGATCATTAGACTTAAGTAAAGTAATAGTCGTCAATGCGACTGTTTCCCCAAGCAAGAGTATTAAATGTGTTGGGTATAATGAATCGTTTGTTGTCTTCATTACTTAAAGCAACTTTGTTCAACAAATTGGTATGTAGCTGATGATTTTTACTTCTAAATACACACATTTTCTTATATAATACAGGTGGGTTACTAACTATACAGTTTTTATAATCACTTATATCTAACTCTTTACTAACAACATTCTTTTTCACTCCTTTTAATTTTTTTACTACTACATCATCAATTGTCATATAGCTGTATGATTTAGATTTTTTGCCTACAAAGGTGTCTATAATAACACCAGCACATTCATCCTTAAATTTCCCAAGAACCTTTTTGTTTACTAGAGGTAAATGGGAAATATTATCCTCGGGATAGTCACTTGTATCAAACTTATTTAGCTCAGTTTTGATATCCTCATAAAAATCATCAGTTTTAATCTCATAAATAAAGGAATCTGTGTCTGTGTAGAGTAATTTAGCATTATCAAGATAGTTTTTCTTTACATAATCATAGTGAAATTCATACATAAGTGTTTTTGACAATTCCAGAATGGTGTAACCCACATATATGGGTTTGTTGTAAGTTACTTTAAGACGATTCATTTGTATTACAACTAAATCCTCATGAATAATTGAACAGCTATGAAAGTTAGGCTTGCTTATTAAGTTGCTCGCACCATACCTTTTACCATCATTCTCCCACTTTGTTATCAGCTTTACATCAACTCGTTTATCAACATTCTCCATAGTCTTTCCAAAAACACTATTATTCATGAGTTTATAAAAATCTTTGTCAAACGCGTTTGTTGACTGTGTTCTTAAATTATTGTTTAGATCAATATACGGGTTGAGCCATGCTGACTGATGAAATTGCAATACGCGATGAATTTTAGTTAATTTTAATCCATGCTGTAGACACTGTTTCAAGTTTTGATAATGTATTACATATTTACATTTATCATTTACATTAGCAATTAACATTTTTGTTCGTGATGAGATGTATGGAGATTTCATATTCTCAGGACAAAATGGTAAATCATTATGATCATCATGTAACTCTTTAGGGTACTCAAGATTTACCTCTAAAATATATCCTTTATCATCGTTATCATTAAGAGTGTCAACATGTAAGACATCAATTTCAGGTTGTGTCAGCCAGCGAAAATCTTTCAGTGGTAGATATTGACTCATAGCCCAACCATATTGGTTATTTGCATCGAGGTAGACAATTACTTTGACTCTTCACAAGGGTTGTAGCTAGGCATGTATTTATTATTCGCTTTAGAGTACCGTCCACTACATTGGCTTAATCCACCTCGAATTGATGATTTTATAAAATTGATCATGTCTATATCAGTCATTAATTCTAAATTTACTTTCATTTTTTTCAACATTGAACTGAAACTTAACCCAGGAGCAGTGAAATACTGACAAGGATCAAGGTCATAAGTTTTCATACAAACATTTCGAAAATTTTCAAAAACATCTGCTAATAATAACACATCTGTCTTCAAATATATGTCTGAAAATTCTCCTAAAGTTTGAATGTGGAACTGTGTCCATACACGTTGTGCATGTAAATATTCCTGATCACTGATATGACTTGTGTTTAAGGAACTGTAAAATGCATCTTTCGGTTGTAAAGAACTCTCCTCAAGACGTTCCACACAGTTAATATATTCATAAGGGAATATACCCTTTTGACGAATCAAATTAAAATCATCTTCATGAGGAAAGACACGATGAATTTCATGAAACTGATCTGATTTTAAATTACTAGCCAGCTTATCAAGACTACTCGGCATAAAGCGGAATGAATCTAAAAATCGCAGTTTTATAGTTTTCTTATTGTTAGTTTTGATGTATTTTGTGAACGATAACTTATGTATTGTTCCTTATTATTTGCAATAACATCAATTTTCACATCTGAAGCTCCAAATTCTTTAACAATAAAGTGGTTATCGTATTTGCTAGCGTTGTGTAGAATGACCGGAATGAATTTACTTACTCTATAATTTACATTACATTCTTGGTGAGCAGCACCACGATATTTTCCTGTTAAATGGTCATGATCGCGAACCCTGTCTGTATATAAACATTCACCACATATAAAACAATTAGTTTCAGTTTCAAAATTCATTTGCTCTGATGAAGTTAGTGGCTCCATTGGAATAATCGTATTTAAAATAGAGGATATACGGACGGCATCTTTCTCAAGCCTTTCCATAAAAACTTTAGGTGCATCAGGTCCTCTATAGAGCTCAAACTTATTTAAAGAGTCATCATAACTACCTTTAATATAATATGCAAAGCTAAAAGGTTCATGAATGTGAGTAGTGTTGGTAAAAGGTTGGGCTGGATTCGATGAACATGTATTAAATGGTTTTAGCAAAGCCTCGAAGTCAGCATATATAACAAATGGTACTCGAAGCTGTTTCTCATAATCCTTAAATTTTAGAATGTTATTTTTAGGAGTCGGTAATACCGTACAAACATGATTACACCCCCATTTTTGATGTTGAGTTAGTTGATCCTCGTTCTGGAAATGTAGCAAACAGCCATCACACAACCACTTCTTAGATTTATGTTTTGATACTTGACTACCAACAAGTCTACTTAAATGTTTTATCCAACAATAGTGAGCATTTTCACCTTCGGTTATGTACAGTAAATTTACATGAGCATTCTTTTTTTCCTGAGTATAATATAGAGGTCCAACTATACTCTTATTTTCAATTCCATAAACATTAATACTTATATTGTTCAGCTCTTCAAAACGTTGAATGTCTTTTATCGCCATAGGAAATTCCATTTCTTTTAAATCTAACACTGAAGAATAGTGAGGATATGATGATGTTCTATCCATATGCCCCACTGCTGAATGGAGAGCTGAGGTTACAGCCCACGCAAAACATGCTTGATCACTATGCCAAATGTTCACAACAGCTTTCTTCCGTTTGATCCATCCTGGCAAATCAATATACGATGATGCTCGAAGGGAGTTGTATTTATTCAGGTTGGTTTCTAAATAAAGTACTTCAACCAACGCCCAGCCTGACTCCCTTTCCTGGAACTCTTCACTCTTCACAATGATAGCACTTGAAATAGTTTGGTATATATCACTAATATTAGTTGATTCGCTAACAATTATGTTTTTTGTATTAAAGGATTTGATATTCGTAATTTCACCTTCACTCCCAGTTTTTACATAGAGTCCAAAAAGTTCAAAATTCATTTTAATTGTTTTATGCTCTAATAAAACATTACCTACCAAGCCAAACACAGTAGGTTGAACATTTTTTAAAAATGATTCAATACTTTGAGTTTTTTCTTTACTATAAAGTATATAACTAGCAATTCGACTTTAAAACGCACTACCAATTTGTTGAATATTTCCAGAATTTCTTTCTTGGCAAGCGTTATTTTTATGACGAATACTGCGTAAATGTCCATGAATGATTGAAGAAGGTATATCAATATTACATACATCACAATGTGTTATCGAAGGTTCACCATTCTTCTTTCTTTTTGTTGCACAACTATTTTCACAATCTTGAGAACGTTTACGCTTTTGAGCATCACATTCGTTTAAAGGTTCCGTGCTAGTTGATGGTTTTACAGTTTTTAATTCTTGTTGTTCACCATGCACTTCAACCATGTGGGATTGATATCGCTTTACAGCAGAAAAACCAAGTTCACAAACTGAACACGAAAATGGTGCTGAACTAACATGCATTAAATTTACATGTCGTGTAAGACTATCCTGTCTGTTAAATGTTGTAGCACAATGACTGCACACAAACATTTTATTGTCATGTTTAACATTTGCATGCCGTTGAAGGCTGTCAGGTCTTGAGAACTGTTTCTTACAGTCACCACACTTGAACATGATGATCACTTTCCAAGTTATCTATAAAAGAAAGAAATCATAAATGTTCATAAATGATAAACAAAAGTACAATATAAATAGTTTAATTATATTCCAGTCAATAGCTATAGCAGGGTATTTAAATCGATCATCTGTGAACTCCTAGCAAGTCTAACTTCATGTAGTTCTGAGGGTTACTACATACCACTGTCACTGGCACTTAGCGGTGAACATTGGAACTTGATAGAGTGGTAGAAACCAGCGGTCACCAGTTAAGTGAGCTAAGTGTGACGTCATAGCCAGTCTTAAAGCAAGTCTAAACTTGTAGAACATGTCACGTGATAGAAACCAGCGATCGCCAGTTAAGTGAGCTAAGTGTGACGTCATAGCCAGTCTTAAAACAAGTCTAAACTTGTAGAACATGTCACGTGATAGAAACCAGCGATCACCAGTGAAGTGAGCTAAGTGTGACATCATAGCCAGTCTTAAAACAAGTTTAAACTTGTAAAACATGTCACGTGACAAGGTTAAGTTAGGTAAAGTTAGGTTATGTTAGGAGAACTGAGGTTAAGTCTTTAAATATTCCCTCTGTCACTGACACCTAGCAATGAACATTCGGACTTAATAGAGCGGTAATCAAAATCTAACCTACAAATTTAGCTTTACACATCATGGTCAAGTAGTTCCAACTTTTGACTGCCAAATATACCATTTTCACTGACATGTAGTGGTGAACATTGGAAAATATCACTCTAGCTGTTTAAAAGTTATTAGAGGGGCACTTACCTTTTTATAATTGATCAACTGCTGCCACTGAATGAACAGATTGTAGGAATCTGGTAACCTACAGGTACCCAATTATCTGTAAACAAATCAATCAATCAATCAATAAATACATTCCAATCAATAACTTCAACATCAATTAGTAATAAAAGACTACAATCCATTAATAATAAGTACTTACCATGCAAAATAATTTAATGATTTTCTACCAAGAAGCCTTTTTTTCAACTCTTGAGCAGTAATAGAGCACTGTTCACTCAAAGCGAGTAATAAAGACTGACAGTAGGGAAATATAGGACACCTCTCTTATATAAACTCTCATCGCTCGTGTCAGCAGTTTTTTGCAGATCATTGCAATTCCTTTCCCAATACAGCTGAGAGTCCAAAGTACACTGGGAACACCTGTGTGGTATCCAATGACTGCTGACTTTGCATGATCACCCATTGTCTTAATCAACACCTGAGGTTTCAAATTACTGCACTGTCAGTCATAGCAACAGCAGTGTGCGCTCCCTGCCATGTCAGCAACATGACACCGGAAGGAACACCTGTGTAATATCTAATAACTGCCAACTTTGCATGATCATCATCCATTGTCTTCATGAACACTTGCGGTTTCAAATTACTGCATCGTTAGTCATAGCAACAGATCTGCGCGCTCTCTGTCATGTCTGTAATATGACACAGGAAGTAACAAGTCGGTTTACTGCACGTACCATCTCCTCAGTTTTAACATCTTAAGAACATGTATTATTCTCTTTCAACTACAAATGACTCGTTAGAACACATCCATCCACCAATTTAGATCCCTTGTATGTTCACATGTATTTCGTCACTTTCCTTTCATATCGTTATCCCATTATAGTAGTGGTGAACAACGTCAGTTCAACACACTGCTTTACACGCAAAATGTAGTTAGGCCCTGTGACATAATTTAAATAAATTCATGGGCTCGTCCGTAGGAACCAGGTCAAAGTGACCGGTCCAAAGGGATCAGTCCAAAGGGACAAGGACTCGTCCGAAAGCACTCGTCCACAAGGACTTGTCCACACAAACTCGTCCACAATGACCTGTCAACAAGGACTTGTCCACAAGGACTCATCCACAAGGACCTGTCAACAAAGGCTCGTCCTCAAGGACCCATCAACAATGACCTGTCCACAAGGACCCGTTAGGTTGGGTTAGGTTACACTACAGCCACCATCTTTTAAAAAGCCCGCCCTCTTACCAAACCTATGAGTGGGCATGCGTAAAAACAAAAAACAAGCATGTTAATTCATAGTGGCTATCCACCGAACACATGCACTTTATGTAGAACAACGTTTCATTCCATATTAACATTCAAACTCTCACATGTTGCAGTTGGAAAGAGAGATTCTCTAAAAAAATACCATTTCACCCTCTAGTAGGGGTAGGTTTTATTTTGGGGTGGAGATATGTTATTCATTGGAAAGGGGGTGTTAGCCCGAGTTCAATGACACCTCGTACAAGTCCCTAGCCTGATTGGTTCGTGAGATATTGCCATTTTAGTATTCCAGCGGTGGAGCGGTGACGGTGGTCACAGAACCCCCACAAACACACTACTCCTATCCAATTTAGCTTCACACAGGTGCAATTAGTGGAAGGTTCTTTAACATGCCATAAATCTATGACATGGGACCGCCGGCTTTACTAAGGAATGCATACTGAGGGATTTTTAACGCTCTTAAAAAATCCGATGGCTTCGGCCGGGTTTGAACTCGCTATATTTAGCATAGAAGCTCAGCATTGACTATCATGATATAGTGCTAGTCGTTGTCGCCTAGCGACAACATGTCCGTCAAGTTATTAGATCGGTGAAACGGTGTAGATTTGTGCAAAAAAAGGTCCTAAATGCAGGGAATGGAGTGGTCTGTCCGAAATTTAAAGTAGATAGTGTTACCCGCTGGGTTCCAAAGGGTAAATATACAAATTTTGGTTCAGATCGGTGAAACGGTGTAGATTTGTATAAATAACAGACAATCAAACCAACATTGAGTTTTATATAATTACTAGCTGTACCCGGCAAGCGTTGCAATGCCAATCAAAGAAAGTGTAGGCATTGTAACTTTTTATGTTGAAGTGCTTTTGGATTCCCAATATTGTTTTTCTTTTTCCGTTAACCACCTCTAAACTATTGTAAAATTGATTTACTATCTCAAAAAAATCATGAGAGCGTGCTCAACAACTCACCAAATGTTCATCTCAATGAAATGAATGGTATATGAACGCATACGGGACTTTGTTGAAACGATTCGAGCGCCGTCAGCCATTTGTTGAATATACTCGTACGCTATCTATTGTAAAATGGATTTACTAAGTGAAAACCTTCCTTGGCGTGTACACAACAACTCATGAAAGTTTCAACGCAATCGGATGAATGGCATATGAACGCATACGGGTTTTTGCTTAAACGATTCGCGCGACGACACTCATTTGTTGAATCTACTTGTGCGCCACCCATTGAAAAACGGATTTACTAATTCATACAACTTCGCAGGACTGGGCTCAACTCCCCAAAGTTTTATGATAATCGGATGAATGTCATATGAACGCTTACGGGACTTGGTGGAAACGAATCACGCTCTGTAGCCCATTAATTGAATCTAATTTTGCACTACCAACTGTAAAATGGATTTACTAAATCAGAAATCTTTGAGGGAGTGGAAACAACATTTCTCAAAATTTCATTGCAGTCGCATGAATGGTATATGAACGCATACGGATTTTTTTAAACGATACGCACACCGTTACTCATTTGTTGAATCTACTTGTGCGATACCTATTGTAAAGTGGATGTACTAAGCAAGAAACCTTCCCTGAAGTGTACACAACATCTCACCCAAGTTTCATCGCTTTCGGACAAATTGTATATGAACGCTTACGGGACTTTGTTGAAACGCATCGCACGCCTTCGCACACATGTTGAATCTACGTGAGCGCTACCTATTGTAAAATGGATTAACTAAGCCTGAAACTTTCCCTGAAGTGTACACAACATCTCACCCAAGTTTCATCGCTTTCGGACAAATTGTATATGAAAGCATACGGGACTTGGTTGAAACGCATCGCACGCCTTCGCTCATGTGTTGAATCTACTTGAGCGCTACCTATTGTAAAGTGGATTAACTAACCCTGAAACATTCCCTGGAGTGTACACAACAACTCACCCACGTTTAGTCGCTATCAGGCGAATGGTATGAACGTATACGGGACTATGTTGAAACACTTCGCGCGTCGTCACTCGTTTCTTTAATCTACTTGTGCGATACCTATTATAAAGTGAATTTACTAACCCAGAAACCTTCCCTGAAGTGTACACAACCTCCCACCCAAGTTTCATCGCTATCGGACGAATGTTATGTGAACGCATACAGGACTATGTTGAAACGCTTCGCCCGTCGTCGCTCATTTGTTGAATCTACTCGTGCGCTACCTATTGTTAAGTGGATTTACTAAGCCGGACACCTTCCCTGAAGTGTACACAACATCTCACCCAAGTTTAATCACTATCAGACGAATATTATATGAACGCATGCGGGACTTTGTTAAAACGCTTCGCTCGTCGTCGCTCATTTGTTGAATCTACTCGTGCGCTACCTATTATAATATGGATTTACTAAGAGATAAACCTTGCCCGTAGTGTACACAACCTCTCACCCAAGTTTCATCGCTATCGGACGAATGGTATGTGAACGCATACAGGACTTTGTTGAAACGCTTCGCCCGTCGTCGCACATTTGTTGAATCTACTCGTGCGCTACCGATTGTTAACTGGATTTACTAAGCCAGAAACCTTCCATGAAGTGTACACAACATCTCACCCAAGTTTCATCACTATCAGACGAATAGTATATGAAAACATACGGGACTTAGTGGAAAAGCTTCGCTCGTCGTCGCTCATTTGTCGAATCGATCGTGCGCTACCTATTATAACATGGATTTACTAAGCCACAAACCTTGCCTGTAGTGTACACAACCTCTCACCCAAGTTTCATCGCTATCGGACGTATGGTATGTAAACGCATACAGGACTTGGTTGAAACGCCTCGGCTGTCGTCGCTGATTTGTTGAATCTAATCGTGCTTTAGCTATTGTTAAGTCGATTTACTAAACCAGAAACCTTCCCTGAGGTGTACACAACATCTCACCCAGGTTTCATCACTATCAGACGAATAGTATATGAACGCATACGGGACTTAGTTGAAACGCTTCGCTCGTCGTCGCTCATTTGTTGAATATACTCGTACGCTACCTATTATAACATGGATTTACTAAACCAGAAACCTTGCCTGTAGTGTACACAACCTCTCACCCAAGTTTCATCGCTATCGGACGAATGGTATGTGAACTCATACAGGACTTTGTTGAAACACTTCGGCCGTCGTCGCTCATTTGTTGAATCTATTCGTGCGCTATCTATTGTAAAAAGGATTTACTAAGTCAGAAACCTTTCCTGGAGTGTGCACAACAATTCAACCAAAGTTTCATAGCAACCTGATGAATGGTATATGAAAGCATACGGGATTTTGTTTAAGCGATTCGCGTGCCGTCACTCATTTGTTGAATCTACTCGTGCTCTACAACTTTCATATTTATTCACCTTTTAAACCTTCTCTGGACTTCCACAAATTATTCAAGACCAAAATTAGCCAAATCAGTCCAGCCGTTCTCGAGTTTTAGCGAGACTAACGAACAGCAATTCATTTATATATATATATATATATATATATATATATATATATCGATTTACTAGCAACCCGACCCGGCTTCGCCCGGGAACAGTTATGAATGCATTACGTGATAAGTGCTTTTTTTCCAATGTCAACGAACAACGACCTATATCCGTTTTACGTCTCGGCATGATAGAATGGCGAGGTGCATGAAACACAAATCCCCCTTCCGTTCAATCTTAACTTGACTGTGAATTTTGCGGAACGAAAAGTTCACAGGCGAAATGAAGAAAAGCCAAGTTGCACTTCCAGGGAAACTCCAAACACAACCACTCTTCTCTAAAGTTTTTAACTCAGTACGACTCGACAGTTTGCTGCTGGCTGTATCTAGGGCAATAAGCTCGTCCGCTAGCTAAGCTGTAACTGGAGTGATAGAGTCGCCCCAAGCTAGCTCGTAAACTGTCGCCTCAGTAACAGAATGGAGATTGTTGGAATAAATGAAAACGTATAAACACTTATAGTAGGTGATGTATTGAAGATAGAGATATGCCCTCCCGGGCTTTTTTTTAGAACTTTTCATGCTGAACAATTCTTACATAGTATACAGCTATTCTTAACGTTTTGCCCAACGTAAGCTTAAAAAGCGCACGGACGCCAGTTTTTCGACCTTTTCACTGAAATCGTTAGTGCTTGACTTCCCTTGGTCATTAATAAATAATTTTCTACAGAAACCTTCCTCGAGATATCCTTTACAGAATGGTGAAAACCGCATCAAAATCTATTCAGTGGTACTCGCGATTACCCGTGACATCCAAGAATCTGGGACTTTGTTTCAGTACAATTTAATATAATATAATCCCCCTTCCGTCCAATCTTAAATTGACTGTGAATTTTTCGGAATGAAAAGTTCACAGGCGAAATGAGAGTTGCACTTCCAGGGAATGGCGAGGTGAATGAAACTCAAATCCTCCTTCCGTCCAATCTTAACTTGACTGTGTTTCATAGGCGAAGTGAAGAAGACCCGAGTTGCGCTTCCAGGGAAACTACAAACACAACCACCCTTCTCAGAAGTCTTAACTCAACACGACTCAACGGTTTACTGCTGGCTGTATCTGGGGCAATATGTTCGCCCGCTAGCTAGGCTGTAACAGGGATGATAGACTCGCCCTTAGCTAGCTCGTAAACTGTCGCCTCAGTAGTTGAATGGACATGGTTGGAAGAAATTGAAACGTAAATACACTTATAGTTGGCGATGTATTGAAGATATACATATGCTCTCGCGGACTTTTTGTAGAACTTTTCATGCTGAAAAATTCTTACACACATAATATTTAGATAGTTTTAACGGTTTGCCCAGCGTATGCTTAACGAAGCGCCCGGACGCCAGTTTTTTTTCTTGACTTTTCCACTGAAATCGTTACTGCTCGGCTTCCTTTTGTCATAAATAAATTATTTTCTACAGAAATCATCCTCGAGATATCCTTTACAGAATGGTGAAAACCGCATCAAAATCCATCCAGTGGTTCTCGAGTTTACCCGTAACATCCGAGAATCGGGGACTTTGTTTTATACTAAGTAGAGATTTAGCGTAGGCCCTATGTCCTTCAGTGCCGGGAATGTCCGAGGACATGTTCGGCTCGCCAGAGGCTGTAGCTGCTTCAAGCGGACACCCACGGGGTGAGCTACAAGTTCCGTTCAATTTCAAGTAGTTCCACCTTTCGCTACCAGATGTCACTGACATCTAGTGGTGAACTTTGATAGAGCGTTTCAACGAAATATAACCTAGACATTTAGCTTCTCACAAGTTCAGTTAGCTAAGGATCTTTTACATGCCATAAATCTAAGACAAGGGACCGCCAGCTTTACTTCTCCTCCGAAGGAAGGCATACTGAAGGATTTTAACGCTCTTAAATTATCCTTCGACTTTGGCCGGGTTTGGACCCACGATTTTGGGCACAGCAGTTCAGCCTGCTACTAAATACGCCACCGAAGCTTTCCTGATGGTTTTGTTTGAGTCTTCAGTCTTTTGAATGGCTTGTTGCAGCTCACCATGCCTCCGTGTTTTAAGCCAATCGTTTCATCTCTACATAGCTACCCCACCGTACATCCGAGGCAATCTGTTTAACATATTCTAAACGTGGGCCTATCCTTACCGCTATTTTCCTCGACATTTCCTTCCATAACTAAGTTTGCTACTCCTGCCTGTTTTAGTACGTGTCCTACCAACCTATCTCTTCTCATCATTAGCAGCCGCCAGAAACATCTCTCCTCTCACACTCATCTTATTACCTCTTCATTTATAACCCTATCTACCCATAATTCTCCTGTAACACCACATTTCAAACGCTTCAATTCTCCTCTTTTCTTCTGCACCGATAGTCCAAGTTACACTTCCATAGAGTGCCAAGCTCCAGACAAAGATATTCAAAAATTACTTCCTAATACCTAAACTTATATTTGATGTCAACTGATTTCTTTTCTGTATAAATTCTTTCCTTGCGTGAGCCAACCTCCTTTGTTATCCTCTTTGTATCGTCCATTACTGGCTATTTTGCTCCCTTAGTAACAGTTTCTCCTACTTCCTTTAGCCTTTCATCTCAGTTTCACGCCCATAGGGGTTTCTGATTTCTTTCGGCTACATTTCAATACGTATGTTTTACATTTATTAATTTTCACCATGAATTTATTATTTCCTATTCCCACTAACGTGCGTTCTATTAGTAAAGCCACCAGAGGAATTTTTAGCCTACTTTTCACATTTTTCAAAAATGAGGAAAAAGTAGACTTATGAGATCGGGCAAATGTCTGTCTGTCAGTCTGTCTGTCTGTCTGTCCTTCTGTCTGTCTGTCTGGCTGTGTGTGTGTCCCCCCCTATCAACTCCTAAACGGCTGCAGCAATCGAAACAAAATTTGGTAGGAGTAAAGATCTATACCTGAATATCTCACGGCCATATTTCAAAATGATGTCAGTGCTACCAACTGCAAAAAAATCGCAATTGAAATTTGAGCTCCATGTTGGATATCTTGGAAAGTATGAATGGGAGCTATTTCAAAATTGGCACACGTACAGACCAGAATATTTCAGTTTAATTTCCAGGAGGCCAAATATGGCAGTGTTGCCAAAATGATTATAAGCCTCCTGATAGGTCCAATTTTTAAATGCATATAACTTCTACACTACCAAGTGGAATTCAACCAAATGTCGTATGTTGTATGTGCACATAACCAGATATGACTGAGCGTATTCTTAAGACCTGCCAGGGCTGCCAACTGTTAATAAATGCTCCTAATTTATTTTATCCAAATACCAATATATCAGAAAGTATGCAAGCCGACAGCTTTCAACTATGCACACGTATAGTACCTGGCATTCTAGACGAATTTGGAGTAACTAATATACGTCAGTGCTGCCAACATGATTCTAAGCCTGCTGATAGGTCCAACTTTAAATACATGTAACTTCCACACTATAATTTGGATTTCAACCAAATTTCGTATGTGCTATGTGTACCATAACAGATATGACTATGCGTATTCTAAGGAGCAACCAGGGCTGCCAACTGTTAATATGTGCTGTCCCTATTTTTGTTACCCTAATATCAATATATCAGAAAGTATGCAAGCCAATAGCTCTAAACTTTGCACACGTATAGTACCTGGCATTCTAGACGAATTTGGAGTAACTAATATACGTCAGTGCTGCCAACATGATTCTAAGCCTGCTGATAGGTCCAATTTTAAAATGCATGTAACTTCTATACTAACTAATGGATTTCATTCAAAATTGGCACAACAATAGATCATATTATTTCAGATTATTTCTGACCAATACATGCATGACATTGTTGCCAACATGATTTTACGCGCGCTGTTAGATCCAATGTTTAACTGCATGTAACGTCCATGCTATACAGTGGACTTCAACCAAATTTTGTATTTAGTACCGTAAGAGACGGAACTAAGAATATATTCAGTCATCAGGGCTGCCAACTGTAGTGCTCTATTAGGATACATTATGCCAGGTATACAGTATTTCGAACTAATTGGAAATTTCGATATTAGCAACTTAATTTCGTCATTATTCTAGATAGGTTCATATTCTGTAGAATAATCATTGGCTTGAAAAGTAGGCTGTATAGTTCTTCACGGAACTTCTTGTTTATCTTAGTTTGTAGGCCCTATTAGACAATAAACATTTAAATAAATAAAGAGGCTGTATTAGAAGCAATGGCAAAGGAGCATTTAAAAAGAACAAAATAGATCCTAGTGCTTATTGTTAGAATGCAAGACTACAGAAAATGGAAACTGCTTTCCATTTGACAAAACAAGTTTATAACAAAACACGCCCGTCTTGGAATTTTAAAGTTCAACATTATAAAACAGTAGTCTTACCTGCAGCCCTTTATGCAGCCGAGACACTTAATCTACAACATAAAACACTGAGAAATCAATTGGAGATTAAGGAACGCAAAATCATGCGAAAAATTTTGGGACCCAGAATTAAAGATGGAATTCACCTTCCGAAACCTAATGCTGATATATATTTAACAATTACTAAAATCACAGACACAATCCGTATGAGAAGGATCCAATTCATGGGGCATTTGGACAGAATGGACCCAACTAGGTTAACAAATAAAATCTATACGTTTTTGCAGAGAAAGGCAACAAGGTCCAATTGGTACAAACTGGCGGAAAAGGACTTGGCTGAATTAGGTTTTCCCAATCTCAAGGATCGAGAGGAAATTAGGAAAATTTTCATACACGGGGTTTTGAGGTAGAAGAGAGAAGACCTATCAGACACGTCTGGTCGCAGCAACGAAGACTAGCTCAATCGTTGCGCATGAAGAGTTATTGGGCAAACATCAAGGTCAAAAAGTGTTGATTCCGCGTGGTCGTAGGAGACCCATTCGCGCAGAAGAAGAAGAATGGAAGAGAGGAATTCTATGGTACTGGCATGTTCCATGAACCTGATAAATCTTGATTCCGTGCAATGTATTTCATTTTTGGAAGGTTTCAACATACACAGCTGAATTCTTTTAGGAGTACTTTCCCTTTATGTGTGTTACATTTGAACACAACCGTTTACAACATTTACTTTAGTTTAATATTGCCAGATGGAAATGTCTATAAAAGAACTGTAAATATTTTGCAATTTTAAAGAGAGTTGTGTAAAATCAAAAACTACATTTAATTTCAGAAATCCTATGTTAAACTAAGGAGAGAGTCTTGAAGAACATCCCTGAAAATTCTCGATTAGTGCCTGTTAATAGTTTCTGAAAAAAAAAAAAAAGTAAATAACGCGTTGAAAATTAACATGGGAAGTATAGGATATTCCAGAGACCCTTAACCCGTTGAGTGCTTCGCCCGTCTATAAACGTTGCAAAATAACATTTCTTTTTCATATTCCCCATTCGCTTTCGAGTGCCGAGTCAATCTCTGGCATGTTCTGCCATCTACTGGGCATTATCTAGTACTATTCGAGTTTGGAATTTTGCTTCCGGAAGTACCTAACAGAGCATTTTTTAGACATCTGAGTTGTAAACAAGCATGGAGGATTAACAAGCAAATTCTCCACGCTGCGTTGTGATTTTGGATTAAAGAATATCCACTTTTGTATTAGTACGGAGCAGCATTTATTACTTGCAAGTGATTTTAGGAATTAATTTTATTTTGGCGGTATGACGATGCAAATATTGGTGCAATAATTTTAATTTTGATTCGGCTCAAAATAAAAAAATATATATTAACGTAGGATTTTGAATTAACATTCAGATAAATAAATATTCAAAACCTATAGACATTATGGGGTTTGAAGCCATTTTCCATTGTTGCCTTAGTAAACAAAAGTTTGGTGCTTTTTAGTCGGTCAACACCAATGTAACCAAAAGAGTTGGGTTATACCCTAATACACTAGGATGACCAATTTCGACCGTCAAGCGATCATCATCAGATCCATTACACTTAGGCTACAAATCTATGTCTGAACAATATGTAGGCTACACTTATTTAGTTTCTGTATTGGTAATGCAACTTGTTAGCATTTGTTAGTTGTAGTCTATATGATGTTTTAGTGAGATGCTGAAAGTTGTGATTGAACTCCGGAATTTGTCGGTTTTTGGAATGACTATGTGGTTGTTGTGAATGGTCAATTCTGAATGTAACGTATTATACAGGCTGCTTATCTGGTTAGGAGACTTGTGCAGTTCGGAAGCGCGCTGTTCACTCGGTGAATAGTAACTCGTGGCCTATACCTACTGTCTACCTATATCTATAGACATTTTAAGGGAGGGGGGCTGAGGAGTCAAAAATTATTAATTATACAATATTTTAAAAATGCGAATGAAAATCTCAGCAAGAGGTTAATAGTGTATTATTATACCTCTATTTGAGATGCTTTTTTTAACATAAGTATCAAATAATGAAATGAGAAATTGACAATTATTATATTGTATAACATACGTCGGTAGTTAACTCCATAGGTTGAAAGGAACAAAAATCGTAAAAACAGTAAAATCCAATCCAAACAGTGTGTTGAAAATCGCGTTTGATGTGAATAAGTACCAAATTCCATGGCCTGACAAAAGAAAATAGTCCTGATTTGGGTTAACATTTTGACTAGTCATAATTAATTATTTTATTAGAAATTTTAATTTATTTCATTGTTTTAGCATTATTATCCACACACTTTCGTCATTTAATTTTCAATAGCGAATGATTATTATTTAATAAATAACTTATTTTCTTGATCAATGTGTATATACGTTAGATACAATTAGTTAGTTTTTTCGAATTTCCTATGATTGTAGTGATATTTATGCTTTTCACAAGCAATTAAATATTTCAGTTCCAAAAAGTACTGAATGCCTCCTAATCTCATGAAAATTTAGTACCGGTATGCTATTAACGTTCAAACAGAAAGTCTCCGAACAATATTTTTTTTTCTATCCGAACATATTAAAAGAGGTAAAAAGAATTTTCAATTACAATTTCATACTGTGAACGTTTCTTCCCTCGCCTTTAAATTTTACTTTTGGATTTGGTGCCTCTTTGAAATCGGCTTCTCTGTTTTCTGCTAATTTTTTAAAACTTTCGGTGCTTATTTCGTGGTAATACCAATTACGACACAATAAATTATCTCATGTAAAAGAAGAAAAAAAAACATTATGTAAATCTTTAATGCCATTTTTGGGTGTTACATAATTAACAATTAATTGATTACTTTTTAGTCGGTCAACACATATTATACCTAATACATCAGGCGGAAAATATAAGACTCTCGCTTAAATAATTCATCTTACCAGTCTCTGATATCTTACCAACGAGCTTTTTTTTATCCATCACGGTCGCATGCTGTCCTCATCCAGTTTCTGCATTCCAGCTTCCGAATATCGTCTCAGCCACCTTGTTAGTGTTCGAGATCGACCTAGTCCTCTTTGTCCTCCTGGGTTTCCGAAGAGAATCTTCATTGCCACCTCATCCTCCTTAATTCTGACCACATGGCTTGCCCATCTTAGCTTTCTTGATCGTTTGACTCTTGTTACTGGAGCATCAGAATAAATAGTATAGAATTCAATATTGTATCTCCCCCTTCCCCCCTCCACCCCCTCCCCAACTGGCTGCGCGGTGCAGCGGTAACGTTCTCGCCTGCCGTTTCCAAGGTGGCAGGATCGAATCTTGGCATATACAGTTGGCGTTCGAGGGTGAACAAATGCGAGTGAGCCGTGTTAGTAGATTTACTAGAACGTTTAGGATTCCCTGCGGGGCAAAATTCCGTCTCCCCGGCGTTTCTAAAAGACGCAGTAGTTAATTGGGGCGTAAAACCAATAACATTATTATTATTATCTAAGCGAAAATTCTCCTACAGGAGAGCGATAATACTTGATAACAAGATGTCATTTGGAGGCGTGTCTCCTCCGCTCCTCACGAAATCTTTTCATTCTCTTCCTCTCATCCGTCCACTTTTTCCCAGGTTGTCGTAATAATCTTGGTTCAAACTTAACATTCGCGATTTTCGTCTGGCACTCAGTTCGGTTCTCGAAATTGTTTATATTGATTACCTGTAAGTCTCGCTGTACCTTTCTAAGCCATTCTGTGCCGCATTTACTCTGTGTTATGATACAAAGTAGTTTCTTTGGCAATCTGGAGGTGGCCATCCTGTGTATGTGAGTGTAAAAGTTGGCTCTGCGTTTTCTAATTTCGTCTGTTATCGTATTGGTCTTTTGATAGAGTTCTGTACTAGGTCTCTTCATCCAAATGCCGTTTCTGTTGACTGCTCCATAGATCTCCCAGAGAATTTTTCGTTCCTGTTTTTCCAGTTCCCTAGTCTGGGAATGACCATCGATTACTATTGTTTCAGTGGCATATGTTGCTTCTGGCAGAATAACTGTTTTATAATGTCATAATTTGGCGTTCGTCGAAATGCATTTCTTGTTGTAATGGATCCACGTTAGCCTCTAGGCCTTCTGGAGCTTAGTAATTATTATTATTATTTTTTCTACACGCGAATGGACCACTTAGGATCACGCTAAAACTTCATTTCTTTTTCTTGGTGCGAAGGTTTCTCTGCACCCAATACTCCTTCATGCGTTCGCTGGCCTGTTTACGCTGTTCGTCCGTCCAGGCTCTTCCGGTCTTCTTAGGTCTTCTTGCGGCTTGAATCCCTTCCAAATTACTCAGCATGTTCCTAAATCTATTCCTGTCTAACAGTTGGTCTTCAGAGATGTTCAATCATCCCATATCCGTCTTTGTTTCCTTAATCCATGCTGTTGTGGTCTTCTTTCTCCAGAAGTAATCAAATATCCGTTTGGTGAGTCTATTTTGGTCCATTCTGTATAGATGTCAGAGAAACTTCAATCGCTTCTTCTTCATAGTCTCAGAGATTCTTCCTACTTTCTGGTAAAATTCTTCATCACTTCGAAGTTTCCATCTACTTTCGGTTTGAACAGCACCCATAATTTTTCTGAGGATTCTCCTTTCAAAGACCTTTAGTTTATCCAGCTTGTAGTTCACAGACAGACATTCACTGGCGTAGAGATATTCTGTCTTCACCACGGTGTTGTAGTGTTTTATTTTGGCGTTATTAATATTATTATTATTATTATTATTATTATTATTATTAACATTGTACCTTTCCCTCCATCGGTCTTTTTCATACTTGGGGTCAATATATTCTCCTCCAAACTTTCCTCTCAAATCCATCAAGCAACCTTGCATCGGTTTCTGTTTAGGGCCACGTTTCTGAGGCGTAAATGAGAACTTGTCTAACAAGGGTTTTATAAATAGTGAGTTTTGTTGAGCAGCTGAGAAATCTTGACCAGGATAAATTACTAAAGGCGAATTATACTGTATATTTACTGCAGCCAGCCTGATCTTATATTATTGGAAACTTAATTTCAGCAAGATACTTGAAGCTATCGACTCTCTCGAATGTGATCTAATAAAACTGCCATTGAATATTGTAACATGCACGATAAGCACGAAATAGAGCTGACATAACTCCCACAGGAGTGATCAAACCTATTACAATGTCATTATTCATGCAACATTCCATCATCAGAGCATAATGTATCAAACTCAAAATAGTGTACGGAATGGCTTTGTGCTCTTTGATGATTACTGCAAACATGCCTAAACAGTCTTCAGTGTCACAAATTTCTGTTTGTGTGGTCCCTATCAGGTATTGTCGATATAGGTTTCATTCCATAGCTGCAGGTTACGTGTGCAATGAAGCTCACCTTCTATCTCAAACGTATGGACCACTACATCACCTTATCACAGACTGTGTTCCGCGAAGAACTGTTGGTTGGTTCTCAGTTTAGGGTCTGCGACAACGCGGTCATGTAGCCCCGTGTACTTTGGGTGAGTGTAGGATCTGTCTGATAACCGGTGTTGTGATGGCTGAATAAATGTTATCCGTTTTTAATTCAAGTAAGGACTGCAGTAGTTCCTACTTTTGCTACCAAACGCCACCGCCAACGACCAACAAGTTCTGAACTTAGTTACTAGTTGCCACCGCAGTCGGCTCCTGGCGACGAACGTTGGAACCTAAGAGCGTTAAACAAATTTAACCTATAATTTAGCTTCACACAAGTGTAATTTGTGGAAGGTTCTTTATCATGCCATAAATCTATGACATGGGACCGCCGGCTTTACTTAATCTCCGAAGGAAGGCATACTGAGGGATTTTTAACGCTCTTAAAAAATCCGACGACTTCGAAGAACTGGGTCTTTCATTTAAGGGGCTTTACACCCTGGTAATTTCCGACCCGTGTACTTACGTGTATAAATAAATAAATTAATAAAATAATTAATTAATTTAATTAATTAAATGTTTAAAATTATACTATCAGTACGGATATTTAAAACATTTGTTTTTTCAATGGCAAATGTGTTTGCATTCTATAATTAAATTCATAAACAAATACATAGATATGTAGTTAGTTTCATAACATGTGTTATTGTGATTATTATAGTGATGTCCATTTAAATACTGGAGGCACTTCAGCCAATCGAGGGCCTACTAAGCGACCACTGCTCAGCCAACAGACTGCGAGCTAAAGCGTGGCCAGCACGAAAGGTCCCCTCATCCATTAATCTTGGCTTTCCTTAATGACAGATGACCTCGCTGTTCTTCCCCTTAAAACAACAATAACTAACTAATCTTCACTTTCATGACCGGGGCTCACTTCTCTGATCAGACTGCTAATAAATTGCCCTCCCGAGGGTGAGTTCACCTCGTTCCAGCCCTCATATCAGTTTCTAAACTCCCTGACGAAGCCGGGAATCAAACCCAGGGCTTCCGAGGAGTTTCCGTTTTACTAGTGTGCATTTGTAATCGAGGTAGAATTTAGGTAGCATGTTAGGTACCATTCCGACATTTGCCTGGAGAAGAACCGGTAAACAACCGAAAACCACTTCCAGGATGACTGAGGTAGGAATCGAACCCACCTCTTCTCTGTTTTAATAATTATAAAATAAATGCACACAATGTGCATTAATTAGATACATTGAAGGAAATCACTAATGCCAGTTTTCCTTTTATCACATTCTTTTTGTGGAACACAGTTTTAAGTGGAAGCCGCGTACGGCTAGTGGAATTACTAAGTATCTTTTCTTGTAGTTGGTACGGAATCGTTTCGGAATCGTCGTCCAGCGAGATCCTTTTTTCATCTTACGCAACACCTAACACCATCCGCCAAACGCCAGAACTGCTGCAGTGATTCAAGTGGGAGGAATGGCATCATCCTTCATACAGTCCGGACTTAGCGCCATGCGATTATCATGTGTTCGGTAAGATGAAACAGGATCCCGGTGGACGATGATTCCGAAACGATGAGGAGGTGAAAGCAGCTGCATCCAGGTGGTTACATAGCGCTGGAAGTGATTTCTACGCATCCGGAATCAAAAGTTGTTTGCCCGTTCCAAGAAATGTTCACAGTCTCTTGAGGTCTATGTGGAAAAGGGAACTTACATTGTATGTTGTCATAGCCGTGTTCCCTGTGTGTATGTGGGCCGTAACTGGGAAGTGTAACTTCCTTTTTGATTCGTCCTCGTATATTCAATCCCATACGCTATTGTTGGCACTATCTTCACCTCAAATAATCTCATTGCGTTATTGAGTGACATCAGGTCTGATACTGGAAATCCCTTTAATAGCTATGATCCATCTCTACTTCTCAGTTTTAACTCACGAGTCTGAGTGCACCCCGTTCCAACCCCTCCCCCCTTTTTTACAAAGCTACTTCTTTTTATTCATTTATCTATTTACAAAGACAGCTACAAACACTAATATTATTGACCTCCAGACTACAATTCTCTCCTCATGGAAAACAAGTAGTTCCGTGAAGAACTATACAGCCAATTTTCATATATTCTACGTATGTTAATTTCCTCTATCAACATACAAAATTTCAGTTTGATTGCTCTAATAGATTCGTAGATATTGAGAAACGACAACATATTGCAGATGGTCGCCATGCTGGATTTTTATATTTGTAGGTCTTAGAGTTAAGTACTGTTACATGAAGATTATTGTGTACGTGTAGTATTCAAACTTCAATCGCATGATTAGGACACAACAAGTAAAAACGAGATTTTAAAATTTCGCACAGCTGCCATCTTGTAGTTATGGAAACAATTGAAAAAAATTAGATGCCAGTGGATTAACATTCGTATAAGGATTTACTGTACCAAGTTTCACTGCACTCGGATGGTTAAATTGCGAGAAACGTCCATGTGAATATTTATACTTCGCGTCGCCGCCATGTTGGATTTGTGATCACCAGGTTATTTAAAGTCCTATAGGTGAACTTAAGTTCATAGCCCCTAGGAACATTAAAAAAATCAGTTTGATTGCCATAATACATTCGTAGATATTCAGAGCCGTCTTAATATTTCGGATGGTCGCCATGTTGGATTGTTAAATGTATAGGCCATAGAGTCATGTACCATTAAAGGAAAATTATTGCGTAGGTTCATTATTCAAACTTTCACATCGATCCCATGATTACGACACAAGAAATAAAAACTTAATGTTAAAATTCGCAAAGCCGCCATCGCGAGGTTATGTAATCAATTGAACTAAATTAGATACCAGTGTATTACAATGTGGATAAACATTTCCTGTACCAGATTTCATTGCGGTTGGAACATTAAATCGCGAGAAAGGTCTATTTAAAATTTTCAAATTCGCTTGGCCTCCATTTTCGTTTTGTAGTTAATCGGTTTTTGAAAGTCTTATAGATGATATTCCTGTAGTGCCCTTTATATCCGTACAAAATTTCAGTGTGATACCGCTAATAGTTTCAGAGATATAGAATGCCGGTGAAATATTTCGCACATCCACCATCTTGTGGTTATGTAAACAATTGAACCAAGTTAGATGTCGGTGCATTACAATGTGTATAAACATATACTGTACCAAGTTTTATTGCGTTTGGTTGGTTAAATCGCGAGAAACGACTATTTAAAGTCGCAAATTCGCGTGGCCGCCATGTTGGTTTTGTATTACCAGTTTGTCAAAAGTCACATAGGTGAACTTCTAGTAGTTCCCTTTATCACCGTAAAAATTCTAGGGTGATATCGGAAATAGTTTCGGAGATATTGAATGCTGGTGAAATATTTCGCACAGCCGCCATGTTGGATTGGTGAGACGTAACAAAATTTGAAGGGCATAGTCGGGGTCGTCCGGAATAGTGCTATGACCTTACCGAGTTTCATTGAAATCGCTCCATCCATTTAGAAGTTATTAGGGGGACACACACACACACATTCCTAACACACACACGCACACGGACAAAAGGTGATCTCATAAGCCTATTTTTTCAAAATTGAAAATAGGCTAAAAGTACAACAACACAAAACACAAGAACGAAACACCAAGAATCATAATAGCACACGTAATTTTAGAATTTATATAAAAGGTTGCCAAAAGTCTGTTGATACACTTCCGCCGTACGAGTTTCCATCGTTCTTTCCGGAGGTGATCCAGAAAACCAGGCAGGGTATTCACCAGGGTTGTTCCGTAACCAGTAAGGTTGTGGTGGATTGCTCCAGCTGCTAGCCATAACATGGCATTTTTTTCGGCTCACCAAGTACATCCCGTATTTCGAAGTTCAATATATCTTCCTCCCTATTGCTTGTAGATGTTAGCCCGTGTATGCTGTGAATAGCTTTCATCGTCCAGCGCCACACGCCGTTCGCACTCCCACATGTAGTGAAACGGTGGATGAGAATGTCAGTCCTGTTGCACACAGGACAGGGATCATCAGCTACTTGTTCGTGCTGCTTCATTTTTGCACCAGTGGGGATTATTTCATTAATGCAGGCCCTCAGACCAGAATTAAATTTCTTGATAGAACCTGGGCCTCCGCAGTGACAGCCAATAATGCTAGCTACTACGCAACGAGGTGGATGTCTGGAGGGTGTATGGAATGACCCCGAAAAAAAAACACACTCAGGAGAGCCGATGACTTCACCGGGCTTCAAACCTCCAGTCTTTGATTTGCTGCAGCTACCCATTGCAGTCGCGGTAAGCGATTTAACGCGCATGGCTACCCCGCCGAGTTCAGGTAAAACTACATACAAGCTTTCTTGCTTCACAAGCTTCTAAAATGAAACAGCATCTTTTCTCATTGCTCACTGAAATGTTGTTTCAAGACGCGTTGCTCGGATTTCAGGGGGTCTTTTAAGTAGCGATCATTCATGAACAGAACTTTTCTCGATTCCATGCACTTGACTTGCCAAATTAGCTGCACCTCGCTGCCAAATAACGTTGCTGGTGTGAGCCAACTTCTTGGCTCGTAGGAGGTAGTTATTTCTTTAACGACGGTAATGACTGAATCGAGAAACTCTCGTCCATAGTGGCGATATATCCACAGTCTCTGACATGAACCAACAACAAAACCCATGACTCGTTGAAAGCTATAAGTTAAAGGTCCCGCTCATTTGAGACATTTTGTCGCGGGACAGTTTTGTTGACGTCTGCAGCTGTGTGTGACAGCTTAATCCTCTGTAGGCCGCGTGCATTGCAATTGTAATCCAGGTTCATTTGTTTTATACCTGCGAAAATAATACACTAGATTTTGGTATAATACTGTTCAGTACCGTTCATAGAAGGTCTACCCACAAAATCACCGTGTAATATTACATCAATGACCACTACCCCCGTGTCAGTGGCATATCAAAGAGTTAACTAGGATTAGAACTTTAGTCAAGGCCAAGGTCCTGCACAGCGGCCCGGCCCATGGGCTTGACAAGTCTAGCGGCCCGTGACGTCATCGCACGGGCTTGTCCGGGCCCATGCTCTGTCGCTTTTAACGCGGCGGGCTAGTGAGAGCGCTTTGGTAGTCCATGTTCAATACCTACTGCGGGAAGACAGCGTGGCTTGCGTTAGGCTACGGCCAAGCTAGAGCAACTGTCGCCGACTTCCATGGCCTCCTATTTCAAATGTCACTGCGTGACTAATATCATAGTGGGGTATTCGAGGAGGCCGTAGTCGCATACAAGATATTCTCTGTGTCACAATTGGTTGGTTGGTTCCTTAGTTTAGGGGCTGCGACAACGCGGTCATGTAGCCCCGTGTACTTTGGGTGTGTGTAGAATCTGTCTGATAACCGGTGTTAATTGTGATGACTGTATTAGTGTGTGTATCTGTGTTTTTAATTCAAATAAGGAGCGCAACTTTGAATTTTTTAAATAGTTCCTACTTTTGCCTCCAAACGCCACCGTCAACGACTTCTAGGCCTAGTTTAGAACTTAGCTACTAGACGCCACCGCAGTCGGCTCTTGGCAACGAACGTAGCAACCTAAGAGCGTTGTTTACATTCTTAACCTATGCAATTTAGTTTCACACAGGTGTAATTAGTCCAAAGGTCTTTAACATACCATAAATTTATGACATGGGACCGCCGGCTTTACTTCCCCTCCGAAGGAAGGCATACTGAGGGATTTTTAACGCTTTTAAATAATCCGACGGCTTCGGCCGGGTTTGAACTCGCAATCTTGGGCATAGAAGCTCAGCATGCTACCAACTACGCCACCGAAGCCGCCTGTCACAATTGTTATTCTTGGGACGACTGAGCCATAGCGTGAGAAGGCCATGGTAGAAACATGAAAGTTATTCTTTTTTTGTGGACGATGTTAACACACCGTGAAAATAAACTGCACAATGTTCTACTATTTTGCTTGAAATGGATTTCTTACGAACTGCTGATGTTCATAAATGAGCTGAAGAAACATAAGATACGATTTGCTATCTCATTTTCTGCTCTTAATAAAATAAAACAGCAACCCCCCGCCCCTCCACCCAAGTATTATCGAAACACGTTAGACACAGAGGCCTTGCTTTATTTGAGAAATGTGGCTCAAATTCGTCAATACATTTTTATTAGTAGGCCTAATAATATTATTGTTTCTACCATTGGCACGATTTGCTAATAGTGCCACACCTTTAAAATAAAACCAATATTTAGAATGACGTAATATTTAGAATGACGTAATGTACAGGGTGTATCTTAATTATACCGACAAAAAAAAAACAGGGACGCTCTGCGTGTTATGTAAAAGACGATGCCGCAATCGGATTGGCGGAGAAATTTTTTTCCTCCGAGAAAATGAGGTTACTTTGTTACTTCCGGGCGCGCGATTCAAATCTACGAACTCGCCGTATTTGCTGAGCTAGAGAACAAGCCGCTGGCCACCGCTGTGCTTCAAGCAAGGGAAGGGAGTGTGATAGAAGATGACAGATATATGCTGGCGGGCATGCGCAAGTTTCCTCGATCGCCTCGGCTTGCCACATGCCCGCCAGCATATCTCTGTCTCCTTCTATCACACTCCCTTTCCTTGCCTGAAGCACACCAGTGGCCAGCGGCTTGCTGCCTGGCTCAGCAAATACGGCGAGCTCGTAGATTTGAATCGCGCGCCCGGAAGTAACAAAGTAACCTCATTATCTCGGAGGGAAAAATTTTCTCCGCCAATCTGATTGCGGCGTCGTCTTTTACATAACACGCAGAGCGTCCCAGATTTTTTTTGTCGGTATAATTAAGATACACCCTGTATACGTTCAAGCTTTGTTTTGTCCAATACTTCAAATAGTTATCTACATTTCTTTGACGAAAGTAGTATTTGTAAGCCAGGCCTACTGGTTAAACTCAGTACTTAATTTCCGCTTTGTTATTTAACTTCTACTCCAGGCAAACGTTGGGATGGTTCCTAACTTAGACCACGACCACCTCCTTCCCAATTCTCATCTGAATTACAAAGGCACACACTAATACAGCCAACACAATGACACAAGTTACCATGATGTCTCAAAGCCCCTAAATCAATCAACGACAACTATCGATGTACTGTATTTCAGATTGAGATTAGCCAGTTTTAACTATACCATTAGCTTAGTGACAATTTATGGCATGTAAAAGAACCTACCACTGCAATTGGTGGTGTGTAGCAAACTTTTTAGATTATATTTGACTGGTTAGGAAACGTTCTACCAAGTTCCAATGTTCGCCGCTAGTGTTAGTGACAGTGGCATCTGGTAGCCACAGTTGGAACCACTTGAAATTGAACTTGTTGGAGCCCTTGGGCGTTCAATCAAAAATGCCCAGCTTATGGCCATTGGCTGCGATTCATATATCATATTTATATTTTTAATCCATAATTTTTAAAAGTAAATCTCGGTTGGTTGGTTGGTTGGTTGGTTCTTAACTTTAGGGGCTGCGACAACGCGGTCATGTAGCCCCGTGTACTTTGGGTGTGTGTAGAATCTGTCTGATAACCGCTGTTAATTGTGATGACTGTATTAGTGTGTGTATCTGTTTTAATTCAAGTAAGGACTGCAGACGATCAATTTTCAAGTAGTTCCTACTTTTGCCGCCAAACGCCACCGTCAACGACTACTAGTTCAGAACTTAGCTACCAGACGTCACCGCAGTCGGCTCTTGGCAATAAACGTAGGGACCTAAGAACGTTGTTTACGTTCTTAACGTATACAATTTAGCTTTATACAGGTGTAATTAGTGGAAGGTTCTTTAACATGCCATAAATCTATGACATGGGACCGCCGGCTTTACTTCCCCCTCCGAAGGAAGGCATACTGAGGGATTGTAACGCTCTTAAAAATCCGACGATTTCGGCCGGATTTTAACCCGCGATCTTGGGCATGCTATCGACTACGTCACCGAAGCCGCCAAAGTAAACCTCAAGACAGTGTTTAATCCTAGCTCTAGTTGATTGAGAGAAATCCTACCTGCAGAGAATTCAAATACAGTACTTTCAGCACTTTGCAGCTTTATTATCTTATCGTTCGGTTATTTACTGTCAGGAAAGTGGAAATAAATCTCTTATTGTTTACAAGTTCCGTTTATTCTAAATAATGAAAACAGTTATTTAAACGGGCTACAGTGTGAAAATCACCTCTGGCATCCTTTGTTTTATTGAATTTCAATAATCAACATATTTAAGGACAGCAAATATTGCTTATAAGTGTGAAGTTCTAGGTGATAATTTGATAAAATTCGTATCATTATGTAAAATATTTACAATCTTGTGAATATTAAGGCTTTCACGTGCCGGATTATATAAATAATTCAAATATTTGGGCTAATGTCGTGTGTATTTAGATTTACAATCTTGTTGCAATTATATTTTCTACTAACAATTAGGCATTATTGTTAAGCTTTGCCCAGTTTATGCCAACTTTTGCTACACTTTAAACATAAAAGCCTACTTAAGAACATATTCTATGTATTAAAAACCGAAAAAAACTATTTTCTATGTTTGAAAACCTAAAATGACAATTTCAAATATAAACCTAAAAATCCGTCCCTAGTCATAAGCTATCCTGAAGTCCACATTTGGGACATACGGCGCGCCTACTACTAGGTTAAAAGGATGAAGCTTACTGTAGAGGAGGTAATTTTGACGGTCTGTAATAATGAATATTGTATTTTGAAGTGTGTTCTCGGTTTTGTGGCAAGGGATGCTTCCCAACTCCACGTTAAGTTGGGAGTCTCTACCACCAGGAGTGCTGGTGGTGTGCAATATAAACCGCACGAGAGGAAAATAAATAATTTATAATTAGTGTAGTGGCCATGGTAGCAGAGAATATGAGGTGTACTTGTTACTCTCAAGGAACTTTAATGCACTGTAGCAACACTAAATGTAGCCAGCCTGTCCCATTGCTTGTATTCCCTGCCTGCTTGCAAGCTGGGGGTAGATTGAGTTGGCTGTGTTCTCTATCTCTTGCCACAAGCGACCAAACAGGGCACCACAGATACAGTGAGTTTAACAAGCGACTGTTCTAGAGCAGAAATTCTTAAATGCTGGCTCTACATGCGGAGCTTCTGCCCACCGACTATACTTTCTCTCCGAAGGAAGGCACACCGAAGGCTTTCAACACTCTTAAAAAATCCGACGACTTCAGCCGAGTTTGAACGCGCCATCTTGGGCATAGCAAGTCAGCATGCTACCGACTACGCCACCGAAGTCGCTAAAAATATAATTAAATATACTAAACTAAAATGGGACTTGATATTTCCTATGAAAAAAAACCACAGTATATGGATACCTAATCAACAGGAAACATCACCTTGCGAACGCAATATGGAAAAATCTCGCAGGTCACTCACTTCAAATATTTAGGATTGATAGTGTGCATCATACTTGTTTATGTCTAAATGTGTATTTGGGCTGAGGAAGTACAGACGAAATAGATTATCAACAACATTGTATTGAAAATACGGAAATTATTAATAGTTTTGTTAGTGAATATATTCAATACGGACCTAAAATGGAGAATAATGATCTAATAATGCAGCCATCCAACCCACAGGATTGAACACAATTTCTAATGCAGATAGAATAGTAAAATTGCAGATGACGTACAAGCTGACATGGAATCATTATAACATCATAATGCAAAACTGCACCATTACAACGCAGTTGTTTTGCCTGAAGCCTTGTACGCGGCAGAAACCACAGTCATTAGAGGAATGACAAGAATTCATGCCTATTGAGAAACAGGAACGGAAAATTCTTAGGAAAATCCAAGGCGCTGTTTTTCGTAATGGAATTTGGGTCAAGAGACCAACAAAGGAACTTTATGAAAATATAGACACCATTATAGATAAATTTAGGAAGAGACGTCTGCAGTTCTATGGAAACATATATAGGATGGATGAGAACAGACTCTCTAAGAAGATTTTCAATATCGTGAATGCAAGTAAATTAATGACCAGTTGGATAAAAGAAGTACATGAAGACATGGAATTACTTAAAATTTCTGAGGACGACATTAAGGACAGAGAACAATTTTGAAATAAAATCAGAAACACGAAAATTGAGAAGTTTCAAGGAAGGACACATCAGGGAAAAAAATGGACAGAGGAAAGGAAGAAAAAGCACAGTGAACTAATGAAGAGGGTTTGGGAAGAATAGAAGAGAGGAAAAGGAAGTGAAGCTGTGATTGGCTCAAGTTCTCACGCTCTCCTGAAGGGGAATAATCGGATATAATAATAATAAACTAAATGGAACAAAATTGCAATTAGATATTTTTAGGTATTCGAATATCGTTTAGGTTTTTTAGGTACTACAGAATTCATGAATATGGCTCTTTTGAGTGTGATTCGGAAAAGTATTATAGGACTTTTGTAGAAGTAAGTGGAAAATAAAGGTAAAAACCTAAGAATCCAGTCCCTAATTATGACTCAGTAGACCCACACACTATTCATTTGTCTAGAAGAATTCAAAGTAGACAGGAAAACAGGGAACTATTGATTATAGTCACTGACAGCTGTGATATTTTCTGATATATATATTTTTTGTTCGATTTCATGTTTTGTAAATATTTGTGAACTAATGGAGTTCTTCCTATTGTGATCGCTCTTCAACACAAACAAATATAATTGGGCGCCACTCATATACACAATGAGAATGAAATAGAGAACACGAAATCTCTCCTCCCGAGCAGAAGGACAATAGGACTTGCTTATGGCAAAAACAACCCGCCCCCCCCCCCCTCTTGTAGAAATAATAAATTGAAAGAATAAATATGGAAATCAAAAAATAACAGCTACGGAGTAGAATGATAGAAAGATAAGTTGTTATATTCAAGTGCCGTGCATTACATATTCCATTGGTTAACTAGGCTTACTTGTGGTTGGGGTATAACGTATATTCAGATGTACTTTATGTTCCACAAACTTGCGACATGTCTGCTTTATCTCTCAAAGCATCAATTCATGGACACATCTCCATTATTTAGAGATACAATTGTTCTCTTTTAAATAATTACAGTCACCAGGACATGTGAAATATCGTCAAATATTTAACAAAGAATCCCCTCTCTACCAAACAGTTATATAAGAAAAGAACTTTTACCAAAGTTTGTATGTAGCCAGTCACCGCCACCTAGATCACTGTCGATTTCTAATCAATGCATTTGTTCGACGTTATACCGTGTCGCTCCTTAATGACCTATACATCGTAGTAGGATTTGCTTTGTATTGAGCACAATGCCATCAGACAACAGCCTGGTTACTTATTTCTATTCCTTAACTGGGCACTTTCCGATTAATTTACATAAGATAAACTATACTATTCCGAACAGGAATACTCCCAAATCAGTTCAAGAAATCCAAAATAATTGCCATCTTAAAACCTGGGAAACCAAAAGATTTGCCTCAGAGCTATCGACCTATAGCCCTACTTACCTGCTCCTATAAGCTCCTTGAAAGACTGATTTTGAACAGAATCAGCCCCAGGATCACCCAACACATCCCCATTGAGCAAGCTGGTTTCCAGAAAAACCGAAGTTGCTGTGATCAAGTTCTCGCTCTTACATCTCACATAGAAGCTGGTTTCCAACTTCACCAGAAAACAGCCGTTGCCTTCTTAGATTTAACTGCTGCGTATGATACAGTTTGGAGAGAAGGTCTACTGTATAAATTCCTAAAAGTTATTCCCTGTAAATCTATGGCTCAGCTTATTGACAATATGATTAACAACAGACATTTCCAGGTTGTCTTGGGATAAAAAATCAGCAAACGAAAGAAGCTAACTAATGGCCTCCCACAGGGTTCAGTACCGACTCCTCTCCTCTTCAATCTGCACTTATGGGCTCTACCAGAAACAAACTCAAAAAAGTTTTGTTATGCTGATGACATAGCATTGGCCACTAGACACCAAAATATGGAAGATTTGGAAAATGTACTTGAAGATGATTTGGCTAAACTTGGAAGATAGTTCTACAAATGGAGGCTCCAACCCAGTGCTACAAAAACTGAGGTATCTTATTGGCTAATACCCAACTCAATGTGAAATTTGAGGGGAAGATTTTGAAATATAACAAGTTCCCAAATTACTTAGGAATAATACTGGACCGAACACACTCTTACAAGCAACACCTCCAGAGCACAGCAGCTAAAATTAGAAGCCACAATAATATTGCTAAAGCTATGTGGAACATCTTGGGGAGCTTCTGCCACTACTACAGGATGCTCTGCCTTAGGTCTAGCCTTCTCTGTGGCTGAATACTGCGTCCCAGTTTGGCTCAATAGCCCACATGTCAAACTCGTTGACACCCAGTTGAACAACACCATGAGACTAATCACTGGTTGTATAAGAACTACACCAGCATATTGGCTTCCAGCCCTCGGCAATATTCTTCCACCCCACATTCGTAGAGAAGTTGCCTTGCTACGGGAGTACTACAAGATTATGGATCACCCTACACTAGCTATTCATGAAGACATCCCCTCTCTTCAAATGAACAGGCTCAAATCCAGGAAGCCACCCATTTGTCATACCCAGAGGCTTGTAAGAAACCATTTTGATTCCAGCATGCAGTGGATTAGTGAATGGACACTAAAAGCTTGTCCTGAGTCGAGCTCCTTCCTGGACCCTACAAGAACATCCACTCCGTGTTCCGATCTGCCTAGGAGGGCTTGGGCAACTCTCAATACGATTCAGATAAACCACGGAGTATGCAATGGTACTTTGTTCAAATGGGGAAAAATTTCGTCTCCTCAGTGTGATTGTGGTGCTCCTAATCAAACCATCCAACACATTACAACTGACTGTCCTCTGAGGGCATATGGAGGGGACTGGATCGGCTTCCTGTTGGCGACACCTGACGTGGTCCAATGGATAGACTCATTAGACCTGAGACTGTAAATAGTGTAAATAGTAAAAATAATGTACAGTAGATTTTAAAAGTGATTTTCTTTGTACTCTGAAATCTTGTATTGATTATATTGCCAAACGATAAATAATAATAATGATGAGGAGTGTCTGTGCAGATCGAAGTTCTGTCACACTATGCCACTAAATTTAAAAAAATATGTAATTTTCTTATAATATTCTTACTCAAACATCAATCATCTCACTGCCCAAGCAGATGTAAAAAGAACGCCAACAAATATACTCCTAGACGCTATAGCGCTTTCTAGTAGAGAAATGAGGAACTTTGTGTTGGTGGAAAATCCCGAGATTAATTTTGCCTTTATGAACATGGCCTAATGAATTCAAATGGGTTCTTTAACATGCCAACAACGTATGACATGCGTACCGTGATTTTTGTCTCCTAAAAAACTTATCACGGCCAGGAGCGAACCTGCAAGCTTAGAGTTGGTAGTCCGACACGATAACCACTCACCCTCTGTGGCAAGCTATATTAATTGTTAATAAGGCAACAATGAAAATTAATTTCAAGCTATCGTTTCCCACTTCTACTCCAAACAAATGCCGGGATGCTTCCTAACTTTAGGCCAGGGCCGCCTTCTTCCCAATACTCACCCGAATTACACACACAAGTACCACGATGTCACAAAGCCCCTAAATCAATCAACAACAATAATAATATGATCACGCGTGTATATATAATATCATATTTGGGTCTGTCCTTGCTAAAGGTTTCCCTGTGAGCGGTCTCCGGACGCCCTTGCTCGATACCGACGAGTTGGAGAGGACTGGCCTAGAGCAAGGATGACGAACATTTTCAGATTAGTGTACTTCGGTACTTAATGATTAGCTGGCTTTTTTTTCTTCTTTTATTTCTGTAATGTGTCACTCCTTAATGGCGTTCCTTTTCATGGGCATCTCGCCAAGAGACCACTCTGACCCCTAAATTAGGTCAGTGTCGTAAACCTCGGTTAAATTATTATTAGCATGTTGAAGTAATTTAACGGAGACTTGAGAACTAAATGGAAGCTTCATTAATCACCATCATCACTAAAAATTTGTTTTAACTCTCCCCATTAACATAGCATTTTATCAAGCTGATAAATTTCTCAGGGGGTTGTGATAATTGGTGCGTGAGCTGGCGACCAGGGGGCCCAACTGAGTCCGGCATTGCTTCCACTTGCTTGTGTTGGGCTCCTATTTTTCGTCTTTTCTTTCGGTCTCCCTTGGTCAACACTAGTTCTCTTCCGACTCCGACGGTATTATAATGTCTGAGGCCTAGGGTGTCCATCATTTTCTTGCCTTTATTGACCCTTTTTTCTTTTCTAATACCTGTATTGTTATAAGGGTCAAAAATCTTATTTTGAATGTTAATGTTATTGGTTTTATGTCCCCTTTTAACTATTGCGGCTTTCAGAGACCAATTCATAAACGGCTGCAGCTATCAAAACCAAATTTAGTAAGAGTCAAGATCTATACCTGAATATCTCACGGCCATATTTGAAATTGACGTCAGTGATACCAACTGCTGAAAAATCTCAATTTAAATTTGAGCTCTATGTTGGATATCTCAGAAGTTATGCGTGCGAACTATTCCAAAATTGGCACACACATAGATAATAACAATGCAGATAAATTTTCAGAAGTTCATACATGTCAGTGTTGCCAACATGATTCTAATCCTGCCGATAGGTTCAATTTCTAAATACTGTACATGTAACTTCTATACTAACGATTGGATTTCAACCAAATTTCATATATACTATGTGTACTAAAACAGATGTGACTGTGCGTATTCTAAAGAGCCACTAGGGCTGCCAACTGTTAATAAATGCTCTCTCTATGTTTTAACCCTAACATCAATATATCAGAAAGTATGTAAGCCAACGGCTCTAAACTTTGCACACATATAGTACCTACATTCTATCTTTGTTTGGTGTAACATATAGCCTATACATCATTGCTGCCAACACGATTCTAAGCATCCTGATAGGTCTAGTTTTTAAATGCATATAACTTCTACACTAAAAATGGATTTTAACCAAATATCGTATGTGCTTTGTGTACCATAACAGTTATGACTTTGCGTATTCGTAAGAACTAGCAGGGCTGCCAACTGTTAATAAATGCCCTCTCTTTTTGTGTATTCCTAATATCAATATATCAGAAAGTATGCAAGCCATCAGCTCTACACTTTGCACACGTATATTACCTGACATTCTAGATTAATTTGGAGTAACTAATATACCCCAGTGCTGCCTACACGATTCTACGCTTTCTGATAGTTTCAACTTTTAATTATAATAACATGTAACTTCTATACTAACAAATGGATTTTACCCGAAATTGGTACTATAATAGATTGTAATATATCAGATTAATTCTCAGCAACACATATATGGCATTGTTCCCAACATGTTTTTACGCGCACTTACAAATCCAATATCAAACAGCATGTAACGTCCATACTATCCATTAGATTTCAACCAAATTTTGTATGTGCATTCTATACATTAAGAGATGGAACTAAGAATATATTCCGAGTTACCAGGGCTGTCAACTGTAGTAAATTACTCTATCAGGCTACACTATCTCAGGTGTATTTCAAACTGCAGTACTTAGAAATGTTAGTATTACTAACATGATTTCGTCATTATTCTAGACAGGTCTACATAAATTGGCATGAATCTTACATTTTACGAAAAGTAGGCTCTTTAGTTCGTCACGGAACTACTTGTTACTGTATTAATTCATAAAAATTTAAAATGAAATGTTGGAAAACTGGTTGGTATTCAGTCTAATAATTTGTACAACATGACTGTATTAGTATTAATAACTGTAATTAATTGGATCGGGAATTCGGGTAGGTGCATATGGACTTGAAATAAGGTACTATCCGAGCATTTTCGTAGAGGGAGTGTGGAAAAACCCAGGGACAAACCACACTTGGCATAGTGCTGTCGGTGCCGAGATTCAAACCCGCATCCTCTGGATAAAAGGAAAGCTGTGCTATCACTATACCACGATGCAGGCTTTAGTTGTCTCAGTCTATATTTTCCCCATCTCCTGAGGAAATACATTAATTATTCTGTCAATCTGAAGGCATCCAACTAACTTTGAAGCGGTGTGGCGCGATGGAACACAGCCAACCCCGCGATAGGTCAAGGGAAAGGTTAGTAACATTGATAAGACGAGAATCCACGCCGGGAGTAATTTAACGAGTCTGACAATGAGTGTTTAGTACAATCATGTTCATAAGTTTAAGATTAACACAGTATTTTACGAAGGGTTTACAGTTTGTACCCCAAGGAATGTATGGGCTTTCACATCGAAAGTGACTAACTACACCCCCAGGGACTCACGACTAGTGGGAGGTTGATTGGCGACCACGGGACCCCAGCTGAGACAGGCATTGCTTCCACTAACTTGTGCCGGTCTCCTCACTTGTCTCCTTCTCTCTCGGCCTCCCTTGGCTAACTATTGTTCTCTTCCCATCCTGACGGTATTAGGGTATCCGAGCCCTAGGGAGTTTTTCACTTTCCCGCCTTAATACATGATGAAAATTAATAATTGTAAAACAAAAATACTAGAATGCAGCCGAAATAAATCAGAAACCTCTATGGACATCAAATTGGCAGGTGAAAAGCTGAAGGAAGTACGAGACTTCTGTTACTTAGGAAGCAAAATAACCTGTGATGGACGAAGCAAAGAGGATATAAAAAGTAGGTTGGCTCAGGCAAGGAAAGCTTTTCTTCAAAAAAGGAATCTGTTGACATCGAATATAGATTTAGGTATTAGGAAGTCATTTTTGAAAGCCTTTGTCTGGAGCGTGGCGCTCTATGGAAATGAAACTTGGACTATTGGTGCAGCAGAAAAGAGGAGAATTGAAGCATTTGAAATGTGGTGTTACAGGAGAATGATGAAGATCAGATGGGTAGATAGGGTTACAAACGAAGAGGTATTAAGACGAGTGGGAGAGGAGAGATGTTTCTGGCGACTGCTAATGAAGAGAAGAGATAGGTTAGTAGGACACATACTAAGACACCCAGGAATAGCAAGCTTAGTTATGGAAGGAAGGGTCGAGGACAAGAACTGTAGGGGTAGACCAAGGTTAGAATATGTTAAACAGATTGCCTCGGATGTAGGGTGTGGTAGCTATGTAGAGATGAAACGGTTAGCTCAGGACAGGGAGGCATGGAGGGCTGCATCAAACCAGTCAAAAGACTGAAGACTCAAACAACAACAACTTTCCTGATACCCTCATTCTTCGAGGGGGCAGCCTTCCTTTTCTTTTCATGATATCTCCTGCCTTCTGCTCAAGGCCCTTAAGGAGATCAGTAGGGGTGCACCCTCGATAGTGCTACACCCTCAAGGGCTCACGGGTGGTGAGTTCGAGATTTAGTGAGCCCGAGGGATTCCAGAGCTGGGTCAAGTTTTCCACTCTTTTTCCATTGCCTTTGGGGCGGACACTTTCCTCTTTCCCCTTTCCTCTCTACCTATCTTGGCTCTCCTTCCTTTCAAGTCCCTTAATTCTCATTCTTCGAGGGCATTTCCTTTCCTCCTGTCTTTTATTTACAGTCTTCTCCTCTTTGTTTCCCATTTCCTCTTCTAGTTTGTAAGAGATGATGATGATAATTGTTATTTTAAGGGGCCTAACATCTAGGTTATCGGCCCAGTTTGTAAGAGAGTAGTTAGTCTTAGTTGTAGGTTTCATTTGATCATCCTTCATTTTCACTATCACCCAAACAATTAGGGGCCGATAACCTAGATGTTAGGCCCCTTTAAGCAACAATTATCATCATCATGACTAAATGCAGCTATTTCTTCTAACAAGGAGAGGTCGCCATATGGTTTTATAGAAAAGCGTTTAAAGTTGGAGGGTTTGGTCTTCATAAAAAAATATATTGCCCCTGTTCGAGCGTTTTTGCCAATGGGCCTTAGTGTGTTCAAAATTGAACGTTTAAAATCAATCCTCAAACTTGTGTAGTCCTATTCTCACGCACGTTTCCGGCTCGTGTCCTTGGCGTAGTCTCTAGCGTGTTGGCGTGGGGAATTGGGGGTTTCGAGTTCGAGTCAGACCTTGGTCAGCACATTTTTTCTTTTACTGATACTTCCCTTATTGTCTTTTGTGTTTTCTATAATGTATTAACGCCAAAGCTGGTCTCTTCGGTTTTGGAGCTATGTGCAATATTTTAACATCATTATTCGTCCGTGAAAGCCTCCGTGGCTTAGGCGGCAGCACGCCAGCCTCTCACCTCTGGGACCGTGGTTCAAATCCCGGTCACTCCATGTGAGATCTGTGCTGGACAAAACGGAGGCAGACAGGTTTTTCTCCGGGTACTCCGGTTTTCCCTGTCAAAATTTCATTCCAGCAACACTCTCCACTATCATTTCATTTCATCTGTTATTCATTTAATCATTGCTCCAGGGAGTGCGACAGGCTTCGGCAGCCGGCACAGTTCATATCCTCGCCGCTAGATGGGGACTTCATTCATTCCATTCCTGACCCGGTCGGAGACTGGAAGCAGGCTGTGGATTTTCATTTTTTCATTCGTCCGTGACGCTTGAACATTTTGTAAGTTTTATTCGTTAGAATTTAAATGCAGCGTGGCCGGCGACGCTACGTTCATTCACACTGCGCCGAGTCTAATGCAGGAGCGCAGGAGCCCCTCCCTCCGTTCCACTCTGCTCCACCATCAAGCAAAACTTTTTGTATGTAAATAATAACGTAAATTTTCATTTATTAATATTGTAAATAGAGAAAGCAACAACAAATAATGAAGTACTTGATGTAATTTGCCAACTTATGTACCACAAACATAAAATAAAAGAAACAAGAAGTTCCGTGAAGAACTATACAGCCTACTTTTCATGCCAATGATTATTCTACAGAATATGAACCTATCTAGAATAATGACGAAATTAAGTTGCTAATATCGAAATTTCCAATTAGTTCGAAATACTGTATACCTGGCATAATGTATCCTAATAGAGCACTAGAGTTGGCAGCCCTGATGACTGAATATATTCTTAGTTCCATCTCTTAAGGTACAAAATACAAAATTTGGTTGAAGTCCAATGAATAGCATGGACGTTACATGCAGTTAAACATTGGATCTAACAGCGCGCGTAAAATCATGTTGGCAACAATGTCATGCATGTATTGGTCAGAAATAATCTGAAATAATATGATCTATTGTTGTGCCAATTTTGAATGAAATCCATTAGTTAGTATAGAAGTTACATGCATTTTAAAATTGGACCTATCAGCAGGCTTAGAATCATGTTGGCAGCACTGACGTATATTAGTTACTCCAAATTCGTCTAGAATGCCAGGTACTATACGTGTGCAAAGTTTAGAGCTATTGGCTTGCATACTTTCTGATATATTGATATTAGGGTATCAAAAATAGGGACAGCACATATTAACAGTTGGCAGCCCTGGTTGCTCCTCAGAATACGCATAGTCATATCTGTTATGGTACACATAGCACATACGAAATTTGGTTGAAATCCAAATGATAGCATGGAAGTTACATGTATTTGAAGTTGGACCTGTCAGCAGGCTTAGAATCATGTTGGTAGCACTGACGTATATAAGTTACTCCAAATTAATATAGAATGTCAGGTACTATACGTGTGCATAGTTTAAAGCTGTCGGCTTGCATACTTTCTGATATATTGGCATTTGGATAAAATAAATTAGGAGCATTTATTAACAGTTGGCAGCCCTGGTAGGTCTTAAGAATACGCCCAGTCATATCTGGTTATGTACACATACAACATACGAAATTTGGCTGAATTTCAATTGATAGTGTAGAAGTTATATGCATTTAAAAATTGGACCTATCAGGAGGCTTATAATCATTTTGGCAACACTGCCATGTTTGGCCTCCTGGAAATTAAACTGAAATATTATGATCTGTACGTGTGCTAATTTTGAAATAGCTCCCATTCATACTTTCCAAGATATCCAACATGGAGCTCAAATTTCAATTGCGATTTTTTAGCAGTTGGTAGCACTGACATCATTTTCAAATATGGCCGTGAGATATTCAGGTATAGATCTTTACTCCTACCAAATTTTGTTTCGATTGCTGCAGCCGTTTAGGAGTTGATAGGGGGGGGGGGACACACACACAGCCAGACAGACAGACAGAAGGACAGACAGACACACATTTGCCCGATCTCATAAGTCTACTTTTTCCTCATTTTTGCAAAATGTGAAAAGTAGGCTAAAAATACGAGCCTTACAGTAGTCGCATATGATGTGTAACATCTGACATAGAAGAAACCTCACGTGAAATTGTTGATACACCGGTATTTTATAGTATTATTGGCACAAATATTAATCTATTGTAAAAGGGAGTGCTTTACAGATATTGTAGTTTATAATACGGAACTCATTTTATTAGATGATTTGTAGCTTCCACCAGCACTTGCCTAACTAGACGCGACACCGCTCATAACCTTAAATTCCCTATAAACAGGTCCTCTTGATTTACAGACCAACACGTAATTTCATATGGATTCTGTTAAAATGAGTCATATTGATATCATAAATATCGTTTACAATGATAATCTGGTAGCAAAAATATCTACCCCGCCCAGGATTCGAACCCAAGATCTCTAGATTCACAGTCATACGCAATAACCCCACGGCTATTTCGACTACGCAAATATTGTGCACAAGATAGTGACTTATTTCCACGTTCCAATAATACTGCATTACGGAATTCAGTTTCATTTATATTTTGCTTGTTTCGATAATGTTCCTGAGTGACATTGAGTTTAAAATGCCTTATGCCAATGCAATACCGACTACTTACAATGTTTGATATTAAGGCATTTTACCATTTAAATACTGATACGCAGTCTTCGAACATGTACCATGTCATTTGTTTAAATCACTTGACACCAAAGTTCGCATGAGCGTTTTCAGTTCAGTATGTCATGTACATTCCACATGGCCGAGAGTGCGTCATGGTATCAATTTTCGACAGCGCGCGCTGATTGTTTCTCTTACCAGTGCCAGCTGGATCGATCGATCGAGTTGGCAGTGCGTCTTACACTTCCGTTCGATCCACCACTGCCAGCTAGGGCACACTTCCATTCGATCGATCGAGCGGGCAGTGCATACTTCCGTTGTCCACCACTGCCAGCTAGTACACTTCCGTTTGATCGATCGATCGGGCAGTGCATACTTCAGTTTGATCCACCACTGCCAGCTCGATGGTTCCGATCCACTTCCGTCCCCAATTTTCAAAATTACTCCCACAAAACTATCCAGCAACCGAGCGGAAAGATGTTACACATCAAAAGTCAAAGAAAGATAAAGAAAATAATTTAAAAATATCAAGGTAGGTTCCGATCACGGTAACTTCCATTTCCAACGCCAACGCGCTAGCGACTACACCTCGAAGACGAGCCGGGAACGTGGGTGGGAATAGGACTACAAAAGTTTGAGGATTGATTTTAAACGTTCAATTTTGAGCACACTAAGGCCCATTGGCAAAAAAGCTCAAACTGGGGTAAAATATTTTCTTATGAAGAGCAAACGCACCAAATTTGAACACTTTTCTAGTAAACCACATGGAGACCTCTCCTTGTAAGTAGTATCCCATGTATTTGGGGGTTTCGCCCAGATGTGACGATTGGGCTTATCTAGACCTGGCATATTACTTCGTTAAATCGTGAACTAAGGCCACGTGGGCAGCTGAATAAAGTTCGGAGGTCCCAGATTCGAATCCCAGTGCTGATAGCGGATATCATGAGTGTGACTTTTCCCCGGTTTTGTTCTACACTTCCTCCAGGAAAATGCTGGAATAGTACCTTACATTAAGTCCTGCGACACCCATCCCATCCCACCTCTAATACAGTTACACACACTACTACAGTTAGTACAGTAAGACATGTTAACAGACAAATTCAACACACATTCAAGTACACGGGGTAGATGACCAAAGCTGTCACAGGGTCACAATACGAATTAAAACAACAGCTAAAGCAGCAGGAAAGCAAGAGAAATCTGAGGGCCTCACTTATACAGGGTCATTATCTATGTGCGCATCGATAAACACGGCAAGCTAAGCCGGCTGTGGCTGGCGCAGATCGTGACCGCGCGCACCCGGTCCAGCCGGCGGTGGCGCCCACTATTACACTTTTACCAAACATGTTCAATTATGTGTACTTACAGAGCTCATATGCGATGATGAAAATGTCCTCCCTCTCTTGTAACACACACCTGACATCTTCTGATGAAAGAATGTCTGTCAACTATTTTATTATTTACGGAGCCTGTTTCATTGAATCTTTAGCAGCTACCTAATTGTACTGGCATTAGGCACAGGTCTTCCTGGAAACTTGATACAAAATTTTCGTCTTGCTTCAGAACAAGTTTTTCTGCTTTTCATATACCAATTATGGACATACACACGATCGCGCAATGTGAATTGGTGTCTAGGCATGACCAACAATCACAGTAATCACCATACTCACTAAAATTGCAACACTAATGTCTAAGATTTGCAAATACACGCCCATATGAATGACAAAACTCGTGTGAACTAACGGTGTGAGTCAGCGGAGCACGCCACCGTCGGCTGGACCGGGTGCGCACGGCCGCGATCTGCGCTAGTCACAGCCGGCTTAGCTTGCCGTGTTTACTGCGCGCACACACATAATGATCCTGTATAATAACTCCTGGCACTGCAGCCCATGAAGAACTCAAGCCTACCAAGCGATCGCTGCCCAGCCATTTGGCATGCAGATATTGGGGTGACGCGTGATCAGCAAATCGGGTCCCCTTGGCCGTTAATCTTGGTTTTCGTGATTGGGGCCCCTCTTATGTACCAGAAGAATTTTAGTGTAAGTAGTAATTGTAGATCTTTTATCGGTGTTTTTTCATACTCCAATTTCGGTAGTTTGCTGTAGTTTGAGATAGACAGTTCAAACTTGCTACATTAGTTGACACATCTTATAAAGTAAGATGTCCTGACTGAGTGATAATCTTCACACAGCAAAAACTACTGGAGATAATTGCATGCAACTTTGAAGATATGTTCCCAGCGTAGTGTAAATGCTCACTAAGAAAGGATTTTTAAAAATTCCGATTTTAAAGGGGTGAAAAGTGGTGAAATGTGATTTTACATTTTTGTTATACTTAACTGGGACAAAATATCGAAGTTGTTGTATAAAGAGCTGACATAGCTCATTTTACGCCTCTCGATGCGAGAAACAATACTCGGTAAATCCCTACGGGACACCGAAAACCACATTTTAAGGCCCTAAAACCAACAGTTTCAAAGATATTCCCAGAAAACTATCTTCGCTCTGATAAACTGATGAACTAATGGCAAGTCCGTATTCATAGCAATAGTACGCGCTGATAAACTGATGAATTAATCGCAAGTCCGTATCCTTGGCAACAGTAGCTCAAGACATGTCATCTAATTGTCCATCTATCCCTGTAGGAGGCAAGACCAATCCACTTATTATCCAAAACACGATAGACTACTGTCGACCCAAGTGTTATGTGCACTCGAGTTTGAAGGGTGTTTGTTAAGTAACTAATAGACTTACATAAAATCCAATAACATCATCATTTTCCTCGTTCTATTTTACGTTAGTTCATGTAGGTTTGGATTTTTTAATTTATATATTAATATTTTTATCGCAGTTGGAACAAAAAAGTGCCCGTTTTTAAGCGTGTTTCAACCATGCGCCACATTTAAGAATTATTATCTCAAAATCCCGTCATCAGATCGAATCCAAATTTTAACACAATACACATTGGAATGTTGTATAACTGGTTTATTAATTCCAAAATTTTGTATGTCCAAGAAACAGAGTAGTAGTGGAGTGGTGGTGCTTCCAACTCACTCCAGAACCCTCCTTGCCCCACTACTAAGCCTCAGCCATGTTAAATATCTCTCGAACGCGTGGTCCGATTTTGACAAATGAGGTATCGTTGGACTCGGGCTGACGTCCTCTTTGCTATGGACCACTCGCTATATTTTTCAAAAAATTTTTGAAAATTTTTGTTTTCGAAACTAGGTGATAGTTTGAAAACTAAACATGATAGAACGTTGTGCCATGGCTCAAACGAATGGTCTTTATGCCCTTTATTTTCTTTAATGAAACTTTTTTACTTTTATGTTTTTTTTGAAAACACTCGAATTTTGAAAATCCTATATTTTGGAAACCAGGAACTCTACAAAAACGTTTGTTTGACATACATGAAAGGTCCCTATGCCCTCTACCAATAAAATAAATTTCAGGTCGCTAGAGCAAAAATGTGTGTTTTGTAATGTACCCGTTCGTCCTGGGGATGCGATGACCCATCTGCTATAACATAGCATCCCTGGAGTTCCAGGACAGAGCGGAGTTAAATGAACCTCTAGTCAAATAAGGAATGTGTCGGAAATTCAGCTGAGTTCTCGAAAAAGCAGTGGGTTTCACGAGACAAAGTATCTCTAGGGTCGTTACGGGCTTAAGTTAATAAAAATAATTCAAATATAAATGGGCGCCATCAACTGAATTCCTAGCAAAACAATTTCCTTTCCGGATAAGCCTTACTCAAGACAAGGAAAGAAAAAGGAACATCACACCATCATCAGATCACAACTAAGATAAAAACAAATTTATTTTACTTTGAAAGTCAGACAGACATTTTAAATATAATTCCTACCTAAGAGTATGGTCGAATGCCAAAGTTAAATTGTCATTGTCCAAAAATCGAACCATCTCCTTTCTAATGCATAATTATTTTCATCCACATAACAAGAAAATTTTATAAAGTTCTCTTGGGTTCTCAGGATCACTGTAGCACTATGTCTTTCGTCACTGACATTTGTGAAACCTGAGACCTAATTCTCTTTAATTTAACATCAATGTGGATTTAATTAAGTTATTAATCTGTCTAAACATACACATATAATAATCACACATATTAAATATCACATAAATTATGGTTTGCATGGTATAATTTGAACGTAGAACATGTTAATCAAATGTTCCTAAACATTGAATAATTAATTTACATTATTTACATCGTCATTAATCTCTTATCTGTGAATTACAGAAAATTCAAATTCTCATCGGTCATCATCATCGTTATCATCAAAATTAAATATTTTTCACATTAATTCTCACTTCAAAATTCTACATATTCTTGTCAGAATCGTTAATTCATCACCATTACATCATTTAAATTCTCAATTCAAGTTGCAATTCCTTCACATTATCTCTCAATTAAATTTATTTAATTCCATATAAATTCATTAATCATTAGCTTCGTTAATTAATTATAACCTTCTAATTCAGTTATTCATCATCATTACAATCGTCTAATAATTTATTTCAATCAGTTTAATTATCCAATCTTTAATTCATCCATTTATTTAATTCATCGATTTATTCAAAAATTTAATTTATCCACTTATTTAAATTTCAATCATCTGGTTATTTAGATTTTATTATTTCATCTAGTCATTCTGATTTTTATTTCATTAGGTCAGATCATTAATATGCTTAAATCTCAGATTATTATTTCGTTAATTATTATTTTCAGAAAATCTTGTATTATCAACTTCATTTATTTGTTTAATTTCCTAACAAATTGTTTAATAAGGTTTATAGAACGTTGTCTTACAGTTTTATTACTTCCAAGTTATATCTCGTATTTAATTTATCATGCCAAAAAATATTATTGTCTCCACGACATCACGTTGGATCTAACTATCCACAACGACATTACATTTCTTCAATACTTCAAATATCACATTTGAATATAAGAATTACTCCAAAAACTCCATAAATATTCAGCACATACAGCATGAATCTCAACAATAACGCTAGACTGGGTACGACGACCTCATGTCTGCTACAAAATACATTATCAACGATGCAACTATCACATGGCAAATTCCACAAAATGCCTATCACAAACTCTACTTAACCATGTTGCATGATCTACAAAAAATATATAAATGGCTTCAAATTATTAACGCACATAATCTCCAATGACTGTAATTACTCTGATCACATCTAGACAACTTCTTAAACAATTGGAAAAACATTACTTCAGTAATTTAAGATCTGCTTTCAAATAGCATAAATTCTCCTTCACAAGTTTCAATAATTCACATCGCAGAAAAACACCAATGTGTTATAATCTCTCACATCAAAATCTGCAATACTGATCTGCCTTAAAATAATTATGACCATTAATGATTAATCTTACAAAGCCTCCGTGGCTTAGGCGGTAGCACGCCGGCCTCTCACCGCTGGATCCGTGGTTCAAATCCCGGTCACTCCATGTGAGATCTGTGCTGGACAAAACGGAGGCAGACAGGTTTTTCTCCGGGTACTCCGGTTTTCCCTGTCAAAATTTCATTCCAGCAACACTCTCCACTATCATTTCATTTCATCTGTCATTCATTTAATCATTGCCCCAGAGGAGTGCGTCAGGCCTCGGCAGCCGGCACAGTTAATATCCTCGCCGCTAGATGGGGGCTTCATTCATTCCATTCCTGACCCGGTCGGAGACTGGAAGCAGGCTGTGGATTTTCATTTTCAATGATTAATCTTACAAGATTCCATTACTTTAAATCCTTCTCAAAGGTATCAAACACAATTATAAAAATCATCAAAGCATCAGCTGTAACAGCTGTTAAACTGAAATTACTCTCAAAAGAGTATAGCAACAAAATATTGGATTGGCAAACAAGAATTACTAAATGCAATCCTGTTGACATTTATCGTTACTTTATTTAACAAAATTTCGACTGATATGTGACTAGTAGTTCCTTGTTTAATTCACTTACATCTCGTGTACATTCGGATGATAAAATGAGTCCCTCAATGGCAAGTAAGATGTGTAACCACCGTACAGTCGTATAAATACGAAAGACCTCGCCCCGTCGACTTGGATGATAGTTCCCTGAACGATGGGTAAGGTGAGTACCACCATACAATCGTATAAATACGAAGGACCCCATCTCGTAGGCTGTATGAGTGAATGTACCAGATAGGAATCAACAAGTTTCTAGTTGTCATATAAAAGCGATGTTCATTCACTAAAGTGAATAACTTCTTAATATCTCCAAACAATCCGATGGAAAAAATCCCTACTGATGAATAATACACACTCGCTAGTATGCAATGAACTGACGAAGTAATTTCTGATAATCAATTGCAGATCACGAGTTCGAAATACTCGTTACACAAAAAAAACTATTCATGAAAAATATTCTAGCTGGAAAAATGTCTAAAAGACCAAACATCTGCTTAATAAAGCCAAACAACGGTGAGAATTTCGTATAATGATGCCTGCCATATCATATGGTCACTCCATATTCTAGCAAATTCGAAGTATATAAATTCAAACCATGTCTTAATAATCAAATCACTCCTATTTGAAAAATATACATGTGTGCCCAGTATTCATGAAAATAATCGTATCAGGTAGTTAGAACTCTTACAATACCTTTCATTATCAGTTGTAATATAATTTCCAAGATCGTCGATTTTCCCTACATAAGAATTTCTCGTAAGATCGGCGTGAATATCATTTCATCCATGAAATGACGATTTCCTTCGATATCCCAAGCGAATCAGCTGGTGGACTCCTCTCGTCAGGAATCGAATCCATCGCTCTGTGGTGCCATCTTGTCTCTATTCACGTTTACTCGGTCATGTTGAACCTCGAATTACCCATAGCGGATATTGTCCAACTCCTTCTCGAAAAGTTCATGGAAACAGCGGACCCCCTACTCTTCTTCTAATATACGCCACTGTTCCGATAAATGTTCAGTTTGAGTATTGCAAGTCCAATCTCAAATTGCTGCAAAGTCCCACTTGAGTAAAATAAAATTTTACTTGAGAGTGTTCAAGATTACGAAACACCCTGTATCTGTTCGAAATAGGTAACTCATGAAAGCTGTATAAGATATAAATCTTATAAATGCACGATATAATGTTCATCAGAGCCTATGCTAAACATTCAGTTTACTTGGAATAGTAAAAGTCGCTTTGAATGTGTTATATAACAGCATAGTTATAAGGTTATTCGTAAAAGCCTGTGTTTGAACAGCGTCGAAATGAAGCTTGAAATAAAGTCTTCAACTACGAGCAGTGTGGTTTTGAAATACCCCGGCTGTCTACAATTGCCTCCTCGGCCAGCCCGCCTGGATCAACGACCCGCTCGGCCTTGGCTGCTCGGCGATGCAAGAACTGTCGCCTACACTCCTGCCGTGACAGTTTCCGTATGCTGCGTGACCTTCAATGCCCGTCTCGCTGTGCTATAGAGCTGCTCTGAACTGCCCGTCTCCTTGGGCTCAACTGAAATTGCTAGCGCTGTGTTTCGGCTTATGTGCTCCGCGCGGCACGTGGCTCATTCCCCCACCACTGTGCTCCCACGTCATGAACATAGTCTCGAACCCGAATCCTCTCGGCTGTTCTGTTATAATATAACTTACTTCCATAAAATTATTTCTACATATAATGCATGTTATATATCCTCTTCTAAGTTGTTTAAATTACTATAATCCCATATATGTTTCAATAAAGCTTCACATCTCTATTCATAATTCTATCTTCTCACAGATTTCAATGCCTCCTTGATTCACGACCTCCTACGTCATCTTGGCATTCTTCTTGACGCGATCGGTGCGCTATCTTTTCTTAATTCTTTCAAAAACCTCAACTACAGCTTAATGTCAGCTGGCGTAGCCGATAGCCTAAAATAGGTATCGGGTACATCTCTCCCGTACATCTCCTTTTTTATCAGGATTGAGAAAAAAAATACACTCTCAGGCATTCAATATATATTACATGTACACGATAGCTCTACAATTCCTTTACTCAGCATGATGGTATTTCCTGATGCTAGCTGCATTAAAAGTTCCTACAACTTCATCAGTATCCATTCTGACAATCTTATAGCTATTATTCTGGTATGTTTGTTCAATACGGAACGGTCCAGCGTACAATGGAGCGAATTTATGGTAGATCTTCAGCTGAAGGTTCGAAGTGACTGGCTTCCTAATCAGCACCTCATCATTTTCTTGAAATGGCTCGTGGAACCTCCTTCCTGCCTGTCTCCTGGCTCTCTTCTCCGCCTGTCTTCTGAGCCTTTCATATGGTCCTCTATATCGATCATTTCCTCTTGCGTTACGGATATTTCCTCGATTCCCTTCGTTCCGTCGGTTTTCCCAGGAATCCCTTCTGTCCGTTTGAGCTGCATTGTCTACGACCACCGCATTTACTTCTTGCGTGTTTCTGTTGTCGTTTCTGTTACTTCTAGGTGTAACCTGTGCGCTTGTATAATCCAATCGCCGCAAAATGTCGTCATAATGTTCCAGCGTATTGGCTCCCGACGCTATCAGTGATCGCTGTACCTCTATCGGTAACTGTCGCGCTATAGCTTGCAAAAGCTCTTCTTCTGGCAATGGAGGAATAAGGAACTGTAATTTAGCCAGCTGTGACGTGAAATAGTTGGCGTAATGCGTCGGATGTGACGTAGAATAGCGTTTGGAGTACATCTCCGCTCTTACGTTGAGTTGATCCTCGGCACTCCAGAATCTCCTCAAGAAAGCCATGGCAAATTGCTCCATGTTCGCAAAATTGCTTCTGAACGCTCTAAACCACGTAAGTGCAGATCCATCTAAGGCGCGTTCTACTATCCTTAGCTCTCTTTCTTTGGCTACCCTGTGTTCCGCCATATAGTCTCGAATATCTCGCAGAAATTCTACTGGTGTAACTCCTGTATTTCCCGAAAACTTTCTCGGTTTGTCATCCAGGTTCCTTATAATGGTGACTGGACCTGAGTATCGTTCGCTTGGACCCAACGTACTCCTATTCGAACTTGGATTATCCTGAGGGGTTGAACTAGCCCTTTCGAATGTCACATTCGGTTGCATTTGACGGTCTTCTACCATGCTCGGTTCTTGATTCGTCATACTGCGGTCTATCGCTGTTTGATTTATCAATGTTTCCCCTGATGTGATATTCTGACTGGTGAAACTGTTAACTATGGATTCTAGTTTAGTCATCCTGTCTTCTGCTAATCTCTTGACCTGAGTCTTCAGCTCATCTAACGATGTAACATCCTGCGTCTTGTTACTTTCGTCTAGATCGTTTCTTAGCTTGTCAATTTTTCCTTCTCACGTGTTCTTTACTAACGCGACTTGTTCTTTTAACAGATCAACATCTGTTCTAAATAGTGTTGAATCTATCTTCATCGCTTCCTTGCTTTCCGTAAACCTAGCTTCTAAGTTTGCCATACCTGCGATTAATTTTTCATCTAACCCTTCACGTTTCTCTTTTGCTTCGGCATCGACCTCATTATACCGTTCTTCCACAATTGCACCGACTCTATTTTTAAACAAAGCTAAGTTTTCGTTAATCCTTGCTCTATATCGTCGTCTATCTTCCTAATATCCTTCTGCAATTGATTTTCTAATGACTTTAAATTAGAATTGACCTCTCCCAAGACTTCCTCTTTAATGGTCCCAATTACTGTCTTCAAATCTTTAATTTCGTTACCTAGATTCGTTTCTAGACCTTTAATCTTAGTCTCGAAAGATACTTCGGTAGACCAATCTTGAATTTTTCCTACATCTGCCACTAAACCATCGATGTCGAATCTCAACTTCGATACATCTGACTTAATGTCTTTCTGTATGGTCATAACGTCTGTTCTTAAAGTAAAAATATTTTCTTCTCCTCTACTTTCTAATTCAATAATATTTTTCCTTAATATTTGAACATTTTCCTCTCCTTTCATGTTTACTGCAATTATGTCTAATTGTAAAGTTTTCAGCATCTCATTATTCTTTAAAGTTAAACTATTCTCTAATCTGGTTAACTTATTTTCTAATTCAGTGTTAGTTTCTTCACTACGAGACTGTAATTTCTCTTCCAATGATTTGAAATTGTCCTCACTATTTGACTGTAATTTCGCTTCTAATGATTTAAAATTGTCCTTCAAGTTGGCTTCACTATTTGACTGTAGCCTAGTCTCTAATAACATCAACTCATCTTTGCTATTTGACTGTAGCCTAGTCTCTAATGACTTTAAATTATCGTTCAGATTGCCTTCGTTACTAGCCTGTAATAATTTTAAATTTTCTTCAGTACTAGTTTGCAATAATTTTAAATTTTCTTCATTACTAGCCTGTAATGATTTTACATTCTCTTTACATTTAGCTTCTAATCTAGCTTCTGAATTATTAATTTGTTCTTTAACTTCCGTTTCCATCTTAGAAATAGTCTCTGCAATTCCAGACATACCCGTCTGTAACTCTCCTAACACCTTCGCTAAATCTTCCGGCAACATAATTATATTTTCAATATAGGGTTATATAGAGACGTTAGACAACAACACATCACAATGTCTCAATTCCTGCATTCACTTGGGTATAGGGAAAAAATGTCTTATAACTAACATGATATTACTAATACGATTAACATGAACACTGGATTGGGCACACAAGTACTTTGTCTGACTAAGTTTAATAAATTTTGTAACACACTTAAATGAACTTGAGATCAATCTCTCAGTAATCTAAATCTGATGTGATTTCATAGAATGAACAAAATCGAAAAGCCCCACTAGTTGGATAAAGCCAATTCTCCCTCTCTCTCTGTACCCGTTCGTCCTGGGGATGCGATGACCCATCTGCTATAACATAGCATCCCTGGAGTTCCAGGACAGAGCGGAGTTAATTGAACCTCTAGTCAAATAAGGAATGTGTCGGAAATTCAGCTGAGTTCTCGAAAAAGCAGTGGGTTTCACGAGACAAAGTATCTCTAGGGTCGTTACGGGCTTAAGTTAATAAAAATAATTCAAATATAAATGGGCGCCATCAACTGAATTCCTAGCAAAACCACTTCCTTTCCGGATAAGCCTTACTCAAGACAAGGAAAGAAAAAGGAACATCACACCATCATCAGATCACAACTAAGATAAAAACAAATTTATTTTACTTTGAAAGTCAGACAGACATTTTAAATATAATTCCTACCTAAGAGTATGGTCGAATGCCAAAGTTAAATTGTCATTGTCCAAAAATCGAACCATCTCCTTTCTAATGCAAAATTATTTTCATCCACGTAACAAGAAAATTTTATAAAGTTCTCTTGGGTTCTCAGGATCACTGTAGCACTATGTCTTTCGTCACTGACATTTGTGAAACCTGAGACCTAATTCTCTTTAATTTAACATCAATGTGGATTTAATTAAGTTATTAATCTGTCTAAACATACACATATAATAATCACACATATTAAATATCACATAAATTATGGTTTGCATGGTATAATTTGAACGTAGAACATGTTAATCAAATGTTCCTAAACATTGAATAATTAATTTACATTATTTACATCGTCATTAATCTCTTATCTGTGAATTACAGAAAATTCAAATTCTCATCGGTCATCATCATCGTTATCATCAAAATTAAATATTTTTCACATTAATTCTCACTTCAAAATTCTACATATTCTTGTCAGAATCGTTAATTCATCACCATTACATCATTTAAATTCTCAATTCAAGTTGCAATTCCTTCACATTATCTCTCAATTAAATTTATTTAATTCCATATAAATTCATTAATCATTAGCTTCGTTAATTAATTATAACCTTCTAATTCAGTTATTCATCATCATTACAATCGTCTAATAATTTATTTCAATCAGTTTAATTATCCAATCTTTAATTCATCCATTTATTTAATTCAACGATGTATTCAAAAATTTAATTTATCCACTTATTTAAATATCAATCATCTGGTTATTTAGATTTTATTATTTCATCTAGTCATTCTGATTTTTATTTCATTAGGTCAGATCATTAATATGCTTAAATCTCAGATTATTATTTCGTTAATTATTATTTTCAGAAAATCTTGTATTATCAACTTCATTTATTTGTTTAATTTCCTAACAAATTGTTTAATAAGGTTTATAGAACGTTGTCTTACAGTTTTATTACTTCCAAGTTATATCTCGTATTTAATTTATCATGCCAAAAAATATTATTGTCTCCACGACATCACGTTGGATCTAACTATCCACAACGACATTACATTTCTTCAATACTTCAAATATCACATTTGAATATAAGAATTACTCCAAAAACTCCATAAATATTCAGCACATACAGCATGAATCTCAACAATAACGCTAGACTGGGTACGACGACCTCATGTCTGCTACAAAATACATTATCAACGATGCAACTATCACATGGCAAATTCCACAAAATGCCTATCACAAACTCTACTTAACCATGTTGCATGATCTACAAAAATATATAAATGGCTTCAAATTATTAACGCACATAATCTCCAATGACTGTAATTACTCTGATCACATCTAGACAACTTCTTAAACAATTGGAAAAACATTACTTCAGTAATTTAAGATCTGCTTTCAAATAGCATAAATTCTCCTTCACAAGTTTCAATAATTCACATCGCAGAAAAACACCAATGTGTTATAATCTCTCACATCAAAATCTGCAAATCTGATCTGCCTTAAAATAATTATGACCATTAATGATTAATCTTACAAGATTCCATTACTTTAAATCCTTCTCAAAGGTATCAAACACAATTATAAAAATCATCAAAGCATCAGCTGTAACAGCTGTTAAACTGAAATTACTCTCAAAAGAGTATAGCAACAAAATATTGGATTGGCAAACAAGAATTACTAAATGCAATCCTGTTGACATTTATCGTTACTTTATTTAACAAAATTTCGACTGATATGTGACTAGTAGTTCCTTGTTTAATTCACTTACATCTCGTGTACATTCGGATGATAAAATGAGTCCCTCAATGGCAAGTAAGATGTGTAACCACCGTACAGTCGTATAAATACGAAAGACCTCGCCCCGTCGACTTGGATGATAGTTCCCTGAACGATGGGTAAGGTGAGTACCACCATACAATCGTATAAATACGAAGGACCCCATCTCGTAGGCTGTATGAGTGAATGTACCAGATAGGAATCAACAAGTTTCTAGTTGTCATATAAAAGCGATGTTCATTCACTAAAGTGAATAACTTCTTAATATCTCCAAACAATCCGATGGAAAAAATCCCTACTGATGAATAATACACACTCGCTAGTATGCAATGAACTGACGAAGTAATTTCTGATAATCAATTGCAGATCACGAGTTCGAAATACTCGTTACACAAAAAAAAACTATTCATGAAAAATATTCTAGCTGGAAAAATGTCTAAAAGACCAAACATCTGCTTAATAAAGCCAAACAACGGTGAGAATTTCGTATAATGATGCCTGCCATATCATATGGTCACTCCATATTCTAGCAAATTCGAAGTATATAAATTCAAACCATGTCTTAATAATCAAATCACTCCTATTTGAAAAATATACATGTGTGCCCAGTATTCATGAAAATAATCGTATCAGGTAGTTAGAACTCTTACAATACCTTTCATTATCAGTTGTAATATAATTTCCAAGATCGTCGATTTTCCCTACATAAGAATTTCTCGTAAGATCGGCGTGAATATCATTTCATCCATGAAATGACGATTTCCTTCGATATCCCAAGCGAATCAGCTGGTGGACTCCTCTCGTCAGGAATCGAATCCATCGCTCTGTGGTGCCATCTTGTCTCTATTCACGTTTACTCGGTCATGTTGAACCTCGAATTACCCATAGCGGATATTGTCCAACTCCTTCTCGAAAAGTTCATGGAAACAGCGGACCCCCTACTCTTCTTCTAATATACGCCACTGTTCCGATAAATGTTCAGTTTGAGTATTGCAAGTCCAATCTCAAATTGCTGCAAAGTCCCACTTGAGTAAAATAAAATTTTACTTGAGAGTGTTCAAGATTACGAAACACCCTGTATCTGTTCGTAATAGGTAACTCATGAAAGCTGTATAAGATATAAATCTTATAAATGCACGATATAATGTTCATCAGAGCCTATGCTAAACATTCAGTTTACTTGGAATAGTAAAAGTCGCTTTGAATGTGTTATATAACAGCATAGTTATAAGGTTATTCGTAAAAGCCTGTGTTTGAACAGCGTCGAAATGAAGCTTGAAATACAGTCTTCAACTACGAGCAGTGTGGTTTTGAAATACCCCGGCTGTCTACAATTGCCTCCTCGGCCAGCCCGCCTGGATCAACGACCCGCTCGGCCTTGGCTGCTCGGCGATGCAAGAACTGTCGCCTACACTCCTGCCGTGACAGTTTCCGTATGCTGCGTGACCTTCAATGCCCGTCTCGCTGTGCTATAGAGCTGCTCTGAACTGCCCGTCTCCTTGGGCTCAACTGAAATTGTTAGCGCTGTGTTTCGGCTTATGTGCTCCGCGCGGCACGTGGCTCATTCCCCCACCACTGTGCTCCCACGTCATGAACATAGTCTCGAACCCGAATCCTCTCGGCTGTTCTGTTATAATATAACTTACTTCCATAAAATTATTTCTACATATAATGCATGTTATATATCCTCTTCTAAGTTGTTTAAATTACTATAATCCCATATATGTTTCAATAAAGCTTCACATCTCTATTCATAATTCTATCTTCTCACAGATTTCAATGCCTCCTTGATTCACGACCTCCTACGTCATCTTGGCATTCTTCTTGACGCGATCGGTGCGCTATCTTTTCTTAATTCTTTCAAAAACCTCAACTACAGCTTAATGTCAGCTGGCGTAGCCGATAGCCTAAAATAGGTATCGGGTACATCTCTCCCGTACATCTCCTTTTTTTATCAGGATTGAGAAAAAAAATACACTCTCAGGCATTCAATATATATTACATGTACACGATAGCTCTACAATTCCTTTACTCAGCATGATGGTATTTCCTGATGCTAGCTGCATTAAAAGTTCCTACAACTTCATCAGTATCCATTCTGACAATCTTATAGCTATTATTCTGGTATGTTTGTTCAATACGGAACGGTCCAGCGTACAATGGAGCGAATTTATGGTAGATCTTCAGCTGAAGGTTCGAAGTGACTGGCTTCCTAATCAGCACCTCATCATTTTCTTGAAATGGCTCGTGGAACCTCCTTCCTGCCTGTCTCCTGGCTCTCTTCTCCGCCTGTCTTCTGAGCCTTTCATATGGTCCTCTATATCGATCATTTCCTCTTGCGTTACGGATATTTCCTCGATTCCCTTCGTTCCGTCGGTTTTCCCAGGAATCCCTTCTGTCCGTTTGAGCTGCATTGTCTACGACCACCGCATTTACTTCTTGCGTGTTTCTGTTGTCGTTCCTGTTACTTCTAGGTGTAACCTGTGCGCTTGTATAATCCAATCGCCGCAAAATGTCGTCATAATGTTCCAGCGTATTGGCTCCCGACGCTATCAGTGATCGCTGTACCTCTATCGGTAACTGTCGCGCTATAGCTTGCAAAAGCTCTTCTTCTGGCACTGGAGGAATAAGGAACTGTAATTTAGCTAGCTGTGACGTGAAATAGTTGGCGTAATGCGTCGGATGTGACGTAGAATAGCGTTTGGAGTACATCTCCGCTCTTACGTTGAGTTGATCCTCGGCACTCCAGAATCTCCTCAAGAAAGCCATGGCAAATTGCTCCATGTTCGCAAAATTGCTTCTGAACGCTCTAAACCACGTAAGTGCAGATCCATCTAAGGCGCGTTCTACTATCCTTAGCTCTCTTTCTTTGGCTACCCTGTGTTCCGCCATATAGTCTCGAATATCTCGCAGAAATTCTACTGGTGTAACTCCTGTATTTCCCGAAAACTTTCTCGGTTTGTCATCCAGGTTCCTTATAATGGTGACTGGACCTGAGTATCGTTCGCTTGGACCCAACGTACTCCTATTCGAACTTGGATTATCCTGAGGGGTTGAACTAGCCCTTTCGAATGTCACATTCGGTTGCATTTGACGGTCTTCTACCATGCTCGGTTCTTGATTCGTCATACTGCGGTCTATCGCTGTTTGATTTATCAATGTTTCCCCTGATGTGATATTCTGACTGGTGAAACTGTTAACTATGGATTCTAGTTTAGTCATCCTGTCTTCTGCTAATCTCTTGACCTGAGTCTTCAGCTCATCTAACGATGTAACATCCTGCGTCTTGTTACTTTCGTCTAGATCGTTTCTTAGCTTGTCAATTTTTCCTTCTCACGTGTTCTTTACTAACGCGACTTGTTCTTTTAACAGATCAACATCTGTTCTAAATAGTGTTGAATCTATCTTCATCGCTTCCTTGCTTTCCGTAAACCTAGCTTCTAAGTTTGCCATACCTGCGATTAATTTTTCATCTAACCCTTCACGTTTCTCTTTTGCTTCGGCATCGACCTCATTATACCGTTCTTCCACAATTGCACCGACTCTATTTTTAAACAAAGCTAAGTTTTCGTTAATCCTTGCTCTATATCGTCGTCTATCTTCCTAATATCCTTCTGCAATTGATTTTCTAATGACTTTAAATTAGAATTGACCTCTCCCAAGACTTCCTCTTTAATGGTCCCAATTACTGTCTTCAAATCTTTAATTTCGTTACCTAGATTCGTTTCTAGACCTTTAATCTTAGTCTCGAAAGATACTTCGGTAGACCAATCTTGAATTTTTCCTACATCTGCCACTAAACCATCGATGTCGAATCTCAACTTCGATACATCTGACTTAATGTCTTTCTGTATGGTCATAACGTCTGTTCTTAAAGTAAAAATATTTTCTTCTCCTCTACTTTCTAATTCAATAATATTTTTCCTTAATATTTGAACATTTTCCTCTCCTTTCATGTTTACTGCAATTATGTCTAATTGTAAAGTTTTCAGCATCTCATTATTCTTTAAAGTTAAACTATTCTCTAATCTGGTTAACTTATTTTCTAATTCAGTGTTAGTTTCTTCACTACGAGACTGTAATTTCTCTTCCAATGATTTGAAATTGTCCTCACTATTTGACTGTAATTTCGCTTCTAATGATTTAAAATTGTCCTTCAAGTTAGCTTCACTATTTGACTGTAGCCTAGTCTCTAATAACATCAACTCATCTTTGCTATTTGACTGTAGCCTAGTCTCTAATGACTTTAAATTATCGTTCAGATTGCCTTCGTTACTAGCCTGTAATAATTTTAAATTTTCTTCAGTACTAGTTTGCAATAATTTTAAATTTTCTTCATTACTAGCCTGTAATGATTTTACATTCTCTTTACATTTAGCTTCTAATCTAGCTTCTGAATTATTAATTTGTTCTTTAACTTCCGTTTCCATCTTAGAAATAGTCTCTGCAATTCCAGACATACCCGTCTGTAACTCTCCTAACACATTCGCTAAATCTTCCGGCAACATAATTATATTTTCAATATAGGGTTATATAGAGACGTTAGACAACAACACATCACAATGTCTCAATTCCTGCATTCACTTGGGTATAGGGAAAAAATGTCTTATAACTAACATGATATTACTAATACGATTAACATGAACACTGGATTGGGCACACAAGTACTTTGTCTGACTAAGTTTAATAAATTTTGTAACACACTTAAATGAACTTGAGATCAATCTCTCAGTAATCTAAATCTGATGTGATTTCATAGAATGAACAAAATCGAAAAGCCCCACTAGTTGGATAAAGCCAATTCTCCCTCTCTCTCTGTACCCGTTCGTCCTGGGGATGCGATGACCCATCTGCTATAACATAGCATCCCTGGAGTTCCAGGACAGAGCGGAGTTAATTGAACCTCTAGTCAAATAAGGAATGTGTCGGAAATTCAGCTGAGTTCTCGAAAAAGCAGTGGGTTTCACGAGACAAAGTATCTCTAGGGTCGTTACGGGCTTAAGTTAATAAAAATAATTCAAATATAAATGGGCGCCATCAACTGAATTCCTAGCAAAACCACTTCCTTTCCGGATAAGCCTTACTCAAGACAAGGAAAGAAAAAGGAACATCACACCATCATCAGATCACAACTAAGATAAAAACAAATTTATTTTACTTTGAAAGTCAGACAGACATTTTAAATATAATTCCTACCTAAGAGTATGGTCGAATGCCAAAGTTAAATTGTCATTGTCCAAAAATCGAACCATCTCCTTTCTAATGCAAAATTATTTTCATCCACGTAACAAGAAAATTTTATAAAGTTCTCTTGGGTTCTCAGGATCACTGTAGCACTATGTCTTTCGTCACTGACATTTGTGAAACCTGAGACCTAATTCTCTTTAATTTAACATCAATGTGGATTTAATTAAGTTATTAATCTGTCTAAACATACACATATAATAATCACACATATTAAATATCACATAAATTATGGTTTGCATGGTATAATTTGAACGTAGAACATGTTAATCAAATGTTCCTAAACATTGAATAATTAATTTACATTATTTACATCGTCATTAATCTCTTATCTGTGAATTACAGAAAATTCAAATTCTCATCGGTCATCATCATCGTTATCATCAAAATTAAATATTTTTCACATTAATTCTCACTTCAAAATTCTACATATTCTTGTCAGAATCGTTAATTCATCACCATTACATCATTTAAATTCTCAATTCAAGTTGCAATTCCTTCACATTATCTCTCAATTAAATTTATTTAATTCCATATAAATTCATTAATCATTAGCTTCGTTAATTAATTATAACCTTCTAATTCAGTTATTCATCATCATTACAATCGTCTAATAATTTATTTCAATCAGTTTAATTATCCAATCTTTAATTCATCCATTTATTTAATTCATCGATTTATTCAAAAATTTAATTTATCCACTTATTTAAATATCAATCATCTGGTTATTTAGATTTTATTATTTCATCTAGTCATTCTGATTTTTATTTCATTAGGTCAGATCATTAATATGCTTAAATCTCAGATTATTATTTCGTTAATTATTATTTTCAGAAAATCTTGTATTATCAACTTCATTTATTTGTTTAATTTCCTAACAAATTGTTTAATAAGGTTTATAGAACGTTGTCTTACAGTTTTATTACTTCCAAGTTATATCTCGTATTTAATTTATCATGCCAAAAAATATTATTGTCTCCACGACATCACGTTGGATCTAACTATCCACAACGACATTACATTTCTTCAATACTTCAAATATCACATTTGAATATAAGAATTACTCCAAAAACTCCATAAATATTCAGCACATACAGCATGAATCTCAACAATAACGCTAGACTGGGTACGACGACCTCATGTCTGCTACAAAATACATTATCAACGATGCAACTATCACATGGCAAATTCCACAAAATGCCTATCACAAACTCTACTTAACCATGTTGCATGATCTACAAAAAATATATAAATGGCTTCAAATTATTAACGCACATAATCTCCAATGACTGTAATTACTCTGATCACATCTAGACAACTTCTTAAACAATTGGAAAAACATTACTTCAGTAATTTAAGATCTGCTTTCAAATAGCATAAATTCTCCTTCACAAGTTTCAATAATTCACATCGCAGAAAAACACCAATGTGTTATAATCTCTCACATCAAAATCTGCAATACTGATCTGCCTTAAAATAATTATGACCATTAATGATTAATCTTACAAGATTCCATTACTTTAAATCCTTCTCAAAGGTATCAAACACAATTATAAAAATCATCAAAGCATCAGCTGTAACAGCTGTTAAACTGAAATTACTCTCAAAAGAGTATAGCAACAAAATATTGGATTGGCAAACAAGAATTACTAAATGCAATCCTGTTGACATTTATCGTTACTTTATTTAACAAAATTTCGACTGATATGTGACTAGTAGTTCCTTGTTTAATTCACTTACATCTCGTGTACATTCGGATGATAAAATGAGTCCCTCAATGGCAAGTAAGATGTGTAACCACCGTACAGTCGTATAAATACGAAAGACCTCGCCCCGTCGACTTGGATGATAGTTCCCTGAACGATGGGTAAGGTGAGTACCACCATACAATCGTATAAATACGAAGGACCCCATCTCGTAGGCTGTATGAGTGAATGTACCAGATAGGAATCAACAAGTTTCTAGTTGTCATATAAAAGCGATGTTCATTCACTAAAGTGAATAACTTCTTAATATCTCCAAACAATCCGATGGAAAAAATCCCTACTGATGAATAATACACACTCGCTAGTATGCAATGAACTGACGAAGTAATTTCTGATAATCAATTGCAGATCACGAGTTCGAAATACTCGTTACACAAAAAAAACTATTCATGAAAAATATTCTAGCTGGAAAAATGTCTAAAAGACCAAACATCTGCTTAATAAAGCCAAACAACGGTGAGAATTTCGTATAATGATGCCTGCCATATCATATGGTCACTCCATATTCTAGCAAATTCGAAGTATATAAATTCAAACCATGTCTTAATAATCAAATCACTCCTATTTGAAAAATATACATGTGTGCCCAGTATTCATGAAAATAATCGTATCAGGTAGTTAGAACTCTTACAATACCTTTCATTATCAGTTGTAATATAATTTCCAAGATCGTCGATTTTCCCTACATAAGAATTTCTCGTAAGATCGGCGTGAATATCATTTCATCCATGAAATGACGATTTCCTTCGATATCCCAAGCGAATCAGCTGGTGGACTCCTCTCGTCAGGAATCGAATCCATCGCTCTGTGGTGCCATCTTGTCTCTATTCACGTTTACTCGGTCATGTTGAACCTCGAATTACCCATAGCGGATATTGTCCAACTCCTTCTCGAAAAGTTCATGGAAACAGCGGACCCCCTACTCTTCTTCTAATATACGCCACTGTTCCGATAAATGTTCAGTTTGAGTATTGCAAGTCCAATCTCAAATTGCTGCAAAGTCCCACTTGAGTAAAATAAAATTTTACTTGAGAGTGTTCAAGATTACGAAACACCCTGTATCTGTTCGTAATAGGTAACTCATGAAAGCTGTATAAGATATAAATCTTATAAATGCACGATATAATGTTCATCAGAGCCTATGCTAAACATTCAGTTTACTTGGAATAGTAAAAGTCGCTTTGAATGTGTTATATAACAGCATAGTTATAAGGTTATTCGTAAAAGCCTGTGTTTGAACAGCGTCGAAATGAAGCTTGAAATACAGTCTTCAACTACGAGCAGTGTGGTTTTGAAATACCCCGGCTGTCTACAATTGCCTCCTCGGCCAGCCCGCCTGGATCAACGACCCGCTCGGCCTTGGCTGCTCGGCGATGCAAGAACTGTCGCCTACACTCCTGCCGTGACAGTTTCCGTATGCTGCGTGACCTTCAATGCCCGTCTCGCTGTGCTATAGAGCTGCTCTGAACTGCCCGTCTCCTTGGGCTCAACTGAAATTGTTAGCGCTGTGTTTCGGCTTATGTGCTCCGCGCGGCACGTGGCTCATTCCCCCACCACTGTGCTCCCACGTCATGAACATAGTCTCGAACCCGAATCCTCTCGGCTGTTCTGTTATAATATAACTTACTTCCATAAAATTATTTCTACATATAATGCATGTTATATATCCTCTTCTAAGTTGTTTAAATTACTATAATCCCATATATGTTTCAATAAAGCTTCACATCTCTATTCATAATTCTATCTTCTCACAGATTTCAATGCCTCCTTGATTCACGACCTCCTACGTCATCTTGGCATTCTTCTTGACGCGATCGGTGCGCTATCTTTTCTTAATTCTTTCAAAAACCTCAACTACAGCTTAATGTCAGCTGGCGTAGCCGATAGCCTAAAATAGGTATCGGGTACATCTCTCCCGTACATCTCCTTTTTTTTATCAGGATTGAGAAAAAAAATACACTCTCAGGCATTCAATATATATTACATGTACACGATAGCTCTACAATTCCTTTACTCAGCATGATGGTATTTCCTGATGCTAGCTGCATTAAAAGTTCCTACAACTTCATCAGTATCCATTCTGACAATGTTATAGCTATTATTCTGGTATGTTTGTTCAATACGGAACGGTCCAGCGTACAATGGAGCGAATTTATGGTAGATCTTCAGCTGAAGGTTCGAAGTGACTGGCTTCCTAATCAGCACCTCATCATTTTCTTGAAATGGCTCGTGGAACCTCCTTCCTGCCTGTCTCCTGGCTCTCTTCTCCGCCTGTCTTCTGAGCCTTTCATATGGTCCTCTATATCGATCATTTCCTCTTGCGTTACGGATATTTCCTCGATTCCCTTCGTTCCGTCGGTTTTCCCAGGAATCCCTTCTGTCCGTTTGAGCTGCATTGTCTACGACCACCGCATTTACTTCTTGCGTGTTTCTGTTGTCGTTTCTGTTACTTCTAGGTGTAACCTGTGCGCTTGTATAATCCAATCGCCGCAAAATGTCGTCATAATGTTCCAGCGTATTGGCTCCCGACGCTATCAGTGATCGCTGTACCTCTATCGGTAACTGTCGCGCTATAGCTTGCAAAAGCTCTTCTTCTGGCAATGGAGGAATAAGGAACTGTAATTTAGCCAGCTGTGACGTGAAATAGTTGGCGTAATGCGTCGGATGTGACGTAGAATAGCGTTTGGAGTACATCTCCGCTCTTACGTTGAGTTGATCCTCGGCACTCCAGAATCTCCTCAAGAAAGCCATGGCAAATTGCTCCTTGTTCGCAAAATTGCTTCTGAACGCTCTAAACCACGTAAGTGCAGATCCATCTAAGGCGCGTTCTACTATCCTTAGCTCTCTTTCTTTGGCTACCCTGTGTTCCGCCATATAGTCTCGAATATCTCGCAGAAATTCTACTGGTGTAACTCCTGTATTTCCCGAAAACTTTCTCGGTTTGTCATCCAGGTTCCTTATAATGGTGACTGGACCTGAGTATCGTTCGCTTGGACCCAACGTACTCCTATTCGAACTTGGATTATCCTGAGGGGTTGAACTAGCCCTTTCGAATGTCACATTCGGTTGCATTTGACGGTCTTCTACCATGCTCGGTTCTTGATTCGTCATACTGCGGTCTATCGCTGTTTGATTTATCAATGTTTCCCCTGATGTGATATTCTGACTGGTGAAACTGTTAACTATGGATTCTAGTTTAGTCATCCTGTCTTCTGCTAATCTCTTGACCTGAGTCTTCAGCTCATCTAACGATGTAACATCCTGCGTCTTGTTACTTTCGTCTAGATCGTTTCTTAGCTTGTCAATTTTTCCTTCTCACGTGTTCTTTACTAACGCGACTTGTTCTTTTAACAGATCAACATCTGTTCTAAATAGTGTTGAATCTATCTTCATCGCTTCCTTGCTTTCCGTAAACCTAGCTTCTAAGTTTGCCATACCTGCGATTAATTTTTCATCTAACCCTTCACGTTTCTCTTTTGCTTCGGCATCGACCTCATTATACCGTTCTTCCACAATTGCACCGACTCTATTTTTAAACAAAGCTAAGTTTTAGTTAATCCTTGCTCTATATCGTCGTCTATCTTCCTAATATCCTTCTGCAATTGATTTTCTAATGACTTTAAATTAGAATTGACCTCTCCCAAGACTTCCTCTTTAATGGTCCCAATTACTGTCTTCAAATCTTTAATTTCGTTACCTAGATTCGTTTCTAGACCTTTAATCTTAGTCTCGAAAGATACTTCGGTAGACCAATCTTGAATTTTTCCTACATCTGCCACTAAACCATCGATGTCGAATCTCAACTTCGATACATCTGACTTAATGTCTTTCTGTATGGTCATAACGTCTGTTCTTAAAGTAAAAATATTTTCTTCTTCTCTACTTTCTAATTCAATAATATTTTTCCTTAATATTTGAACATTTTCCTCTCCTTTCATGTTTACTGCAATTATGTCTAATTGTAAAGTTTTCAGCATCTCATTATTCTTTAAAGTTAAACTATTCTCTAATCTGGTTAACTTATTTTCTAATTCAGTGTTAGTTTCTTCACTACGAGACTGTAATTTCTCTTCCAATGATTTGAAATTGTCCTCACTATTTGACTGTAATTTCGCTTCTAATGATTTAAAATTGTCCTTCAAGTTAGCTTCACTATTTGACTGTAGCCTAGTCTCTAATAACATCAACTCATCTTTGCTATTTGACTGTAGCCTAGTCTCTAATGACTTTAAATTATCGTTCAGATTGCCTTCGTTACTAGCCTGTAATAATTTTAAATTTTCTTCAGTACTAGTTTGCAATAATTTTAAATTTTCTTCATTACTAGCCTGTAATGATTTTACATTCTCTTTACATTTAGCTTCTAATCTAGCTTCTGAATTATTAATTTGTTCTTTAACTTCCGTTTCCATCTTAGAAATAGTCTCTGCAATTCCAGACATACCCGTCTGTAACTCTCCTAACACCTTCGCTAAATCTTCCGGCAACATAATTATATTTTCAATATAGGGTTATATAGAGACGTTAGACAACAACACATCACAATGTCTCAATTCCTGCATTCACTTGGGTATAGGGAAAAAATGTCTTATAACTAACATGATATTACTAATACGATTAACATGAACACTGGATTGGGCACACAAGTACTTTGTCTGACTAAGTTTAATAAATTTTGTAACACACTTAAATGAACTTGAGATCAATCTCTCAGTAATCTAAATCTGATGTGATTTCATAGAATGAACAAAATCGAAAAGCCCCACTAGTTGGATAAAGCCAATTCTCCCTCTCTCTCTGTACCCGTTCGTCCTGGGGATGCGATGACCCATCTGCTATAACATAGCATCCCTGGAGTTCCAGGACAGAGCGGAGTTAATTGAACCTCTAGTCAAATAAGGAATGTGTCGGAAATTCAGCTGAGTTCTCGAAAAAGCAGTGGGTTTCACGAGACAAAGTATCTCTAGGGTCGTTACGGGCTTAAGTTAATAAAAATAATTCAAATATAAATGGGCGCCATCAACTGAATTCCTAGCAAAACCACTTCCTTTCCGGATAAGCCTTACTCAAGACAAGGAAAGAAAAAGGAACATCACACCATCATCAGATCACAACTAAGATAAAAACAAATTTATTTTACTTTGAAAGTCAGACAGACATTTTAAATATAATTCCTACCTAAGAGTATGGTCGAATGCCAAAGTTAAATTGTCATTGTCCAAAAATCGAACCATCTCCTTTCTAATGCAAAATTATTTTCATCCACGTAACAAGAAAATTTTATTAAGTTCTCTTGGGTTCTCAGGATCACTGTAGCACTATGTCTTTCGTCACTGACATTTGTGAAACCTGAGACCTAATTCTCTTTAATTTAACATCTATGTGGATTTAATTAAGTTATTAATCTGTCTAAACATACACATATAATAATCACACATATTAAATATCACATAAATTATGGTTTGCATGGTATAATTTGAACGTAGAACATGTTAATCAAATGTTCCTAAACATTGAATAATTAATTTACATTATTTACATCGTCATTAATCTCTTATCTGTGAATTACAGAAAATTCAAATTCTCATCGGTCATCATCATCGTTATCATCAAAATTAAATATTTTTCACATTAATTCTCACTTCAAAATTCTACATATTCTTGTCAGAATCGTTAATTCATCACCATTACATCATTTAAATTCTCAATTCAAGTTGCAATTCCTTCACATTATCTCTCAATTAAATTTATTTAATTCCATATAAATTCATTAATCATTAGCTTCGTTAATTAATTATAACCTTCTAATTCAGTTATTCATCATCATTACAATCGTCTAATAATTTATTTCAATCAGTTTAATTATCCAATCTTTAATTCATCCATTTATTTAATTCATCGATTTATTCAAAAATTTAATTTATCCACTTATTTAAATTTCAATCATCTGGTTATTTAGATTTTATTATTTCATCTAGTCATTCTGATTTTTATTTCATTAGGTCAGATCATTAATATGCTTAAATCTCAGATTATTATTTCGTTAATTATTATTTTCAGAAAATCTTGTATTATCAACTTCATTTATTTGTTTAATTTCCTAACAAATTGTTTAATAAGGTTTATAGAACGTTGTCTTACAGTTTTATTACTTCCAAGTTATATCTCGTATTTAATTTATCATGCCAAAAAATATTATTGTCTCCACGACATCACGTTGGATCTAACTATCCACAACGACATTACATTTCTTCAATACTTCAAATATCACATTTGAATATAAGAATTACTCCAAAAACTCCATAAATATTCAGCACATACAGCATGAATCTCAACAATAACGCTAGACTGGGTACGACGACCTCATGTCTGCTACAAAATACATTATCAACGATGCAACTATCACATGGCAAATTCCACAAAATGCCTATCACAAACTCTACTTAACCATGTTGCATGATCTACAAAAAATATATAAATGGCTTCAAATTATTAACGCACATAATCTCCAATGACTGTAATTACTCTGATCACATCTAGACAACTTCTTAAACAATTGGAAAAACATTACTTCAGTAATTTAAGATCTGCTTTCAAATAGCATAAATTCTCCTTCACAAGTTTCAATAATTCACATCGCAGAAAAACACCAATGTGTTATAATCTCTCACATCAAAATCTGCAATACTGATCTGCCTTAAAATAATTATGACCATTAATGATTAATCTTACAAGATTCCATTACTTTAAATCCTTCTCAAAGGTATCAAACACAATTATAAAAATCATCAAAGCATCAGCTGTAACAGCTGTTAAACTGAAATTACTCTCAAAAGAGTATAGCAACAAAATATTGGATTGGCAAACAAGAATTACTAAATGCAATCCTGTTGACATTTATCGTTACTTTATTTAACAAAATTTCGACTGATATGTGACTAGTAGTTCCTTGTTTAATTCACTTACATCTCGTGTACATTCGGATGATAAAATGAGTCCCTCAATGGCAAGTAAGATGTGTAACCACCGTACAGTCGTATAAATACGAAAGACCTCGCCCCGTCGACTTGGATGATAGTTCCCTGAACGATGGGTAAGGTGAGTACCACCATACAATCGTATAAATACGAAGGACCCCATCTCGTAGGCTGTATGAGTGAATGTACCAGATAGGAATCAACAAGTTTCTAGTTGTCATATAAAAGCGATGTTCATTCACTAAAGTGAATAACTTCTTAATATCTCCAAACAATCCGATGGAAAAAATCCCTACTGATGAATAATACACACTCGCTAGTATGCAATGAACTGACGAAGTAATTTCTGATAATCAATTGCAGATCACGAGTTCGAAATACTCGTTACACAAAAAAAACTATTCATGAAAAATATTCTAGCTGGAAAAATGTCTAAAAGACCAAACATCTGCTTAATAAAGCCAAACAACGGTGAGAATTTCGTATAATGATGCCTGCCATATCATATGGTCACTCCATATTCTAGCAAATTCGAAGTATATAAATTCAAACCATGTCTTAATAATCAAATCACTCCTATTTGAAAAATATACATGTGTGCCCAGTATTCATGAAAATAATCGTATCAGGTAGTTAGAACTCTTACAATACCTTTCATTATCAGTTGTAATATAATTTCCAAGATCGTCGATTTTCCCTACATAAGAATTTCTCGTAAGATCGGCGTGAATATCATTTCATCCATGAAATGACGATTTCCTTCGATATCCCAAGCGAATCAGCTGGTGGACTCCTCTCGTCAGGAATCGAATCCATCGCTCTGTGGTGCCATCTTGTCTCTATTCACGTTTACTCGGTCATGTTGAACCTCGAATTACCCATAGCGGATATTGTCCAACTCCTTCTCGAAAAGTTCATGGAAACAGCGGACCCCCTACTCTTCTTCTAATATACGCCACTGTTCCGATAAATGTTCAGTTTGAGTATTGCAAGTCAAATCTCAAATTGCTGCAAAGTCCCACTTGAGTAAAATAAAATTTTACTTGAGAGTGTTCAAGATTACGAAACACCCTGTATCTGTTCGTAATAGGTAACTCATGAAAGCTGTATAAGATATAAATCTTATAAATGCACGATATAATGTTCATCAGAGCCTATGCTAAACATTCAGTTTACTTGGAATAGTAAAAGTCGCTTTGAATGTGTTATATAACAGCATAGTTATAAGGTTATTCGTTAAAGCCTGTGTTTGAACAGCGTCGAAATGAAGCTTGAAATACAGTCTTCAACTACGAGCAGTGTGGTTTTGAAATACCCCGGCTGTCTACAATTGCCTCCTCGGCCAGCCCGCCTGGATCAACGACCCGCTCGGCCTTGGCTGCTCGGCGATGCAAGAACTGTCGCCTACACTCCTGCCGTGACAGTTTCCGTATGCTGCGTGACCTTCAATGCCCGTCTCGCTGTGCTATAGAGCTGCTCTGAACTGCCCGTCTCCTTGGGCTCAACTGAAATTGTTAGCGCTGTGTTTCGGCTTATGTGCTCCGCGCGGCACGTGGCTCATTCCCCCACCACTGTGCTCCCACGTCATGAACATAGTCTCGAACCCGAATCCTCTCGGCTGTTCTGTTATAATATAACTTACTTCCATAAAATTATTTCTACATATAATGCATGTTATATATCCTCTTCTAAGTTGTTTAAATTACTATAATCCCATATATGTTTCAATAAAGCTTCACATCTCTATTCATAATTCTATCTTCTCACAGATTTCAATGCCTCCTTGATTCACGACCTCCTACGTCATCTTGGCATTCTTCTTGACGCGATCGGTGCGCTATCTTTTCTTAATTCTTTCAAAAACCTCAACTACAGCTTAATGTCAGCTGGCGTAGCCGATAGCCTAAAATTGGTATCGGGTACATCTCTCCCGTACATCTCCTTTTTTTTATCAGGATTGAGAAAAAAAATACACTCTCAGGCATTCAATATATATTACATGTACACGATAGCTCTACAATTCCTTTACTCAGCATGATGGTATTTCCTGATGCTAGCTGCATTAAAGTTCCTACAACTTCATCAGTATCCATTCTGACAATCTCATAGCTATTATTCTGGTATGTTTGTTCAATACGGAACGGTCCAGCGTACAATGGAGCGAATTTATGGTAGATCTTCAGCTTAAGGTTCGAAGTGACTGGCTTCCTAATCAGCACCTCATCATTTTCTTGAAATGGCTCGTGGAACCTCCTTCCTGCCTGTCTCCTGGCTCTCTTCTCCGCCTGTCTTCTGAGCCTTTCATATGGTCCTCTATATCGATCATTTCCTCTTGCGTTACGGATATTTCCTCGATTCCCTTCGTTCCGTCGGTTTTCCCAGGAATCCCTTCTGTCCGTTTGAGCTGCATTGTCTACGACCACCGCATTTACTTCTTGCGTGTTTCTGTTTGTCGTTTCTGTTACTTCTAGGTGTAACCTGTGCGCTTGTATAATCCAATCGCCGCAAAATGTCGTCATAATGTTCCAGCGTATTGGCTCCCGACGCTATCAGTGATCGCTGTACCTCTATCGGTAACTGTCGCGCTATAGCTTGCAAAAGCTCTTCTTCTGGCAATGGAGGAATAAGGAACTGTAATTTAGCCAGCTGTGACGTGAAATAGTTGGCGTAATGCGTCGGATGTGACGTAGAATAGCGTTTGGAGTACATCTCCGCTCTTACGTTGAGTTGATCCTCGGTACTCCAGAATCTCCTCAAGAAAGCCATGGCAAATTGCTCCATGTTCGCAAAATTGCTTCTGAACGCTCTAAACACGTAAGTGCAGATCCATCTAAGGCGCGTTCTACTATCCTTAGCTCTCTTTCTTTGGCTACCCTGTGTTCCGCCATATAGTCTCGAATATCTCGCAGAAATTCTACTGGTGTAACTCCTGTATTTCCCGAAAACTTTCTCGGTTTGTCATCCAGGTTCCTTATAATGGTGACTGGACCTGAGTATCGTTCGCTTGGACCCAACGTACTCCTATTCGAACTTGGATTATCCTGAGGGGTTGAACTAGCCATTTCGAATGTCACATTCGGTTGCATTTGACGGTCTTCTACCATGCTCGGTTCTTGATTCGTCATACTGCGGTCTATCGCTGTTTGATTTATCAATGTTTCCCCTGATGTGATATTCTGACTGGTGAAACTGTTAACTATGGATTCTAGTTTAGTCATCCTGTCTTCTGCTAATCTCTTGACCTGAGTCTTCAGCTCATCTAACGATGTAACATCCTGCGTCTTGTTACTTTCGTCTAGATCGTTTCTTAGCTTGTCAATTTTTCCTTCT